>CM069542.1:40484445-41846945 GCA_035773235.1 Eospalax fontanierii | reverse complement strand
GAGTGTAGTGCAGGAATTTAGAGGAATGGAGACCTGAAGTCTTTCAGAAAGAGCAGAATAGGAACTTTATTGATTTGTTTTGTTGTTGTTTTGGTTTTTTTTTTTTTTTTTTTTTGAGACAGAGTCTCCCTGTAGTCCCAGTTCACCTTGAACTAACTGCAGACCAGGCTGGCCTTGATCTCACAAAGATCTACTTGCCTCTGCCTTCAAGTGCTGGGATTAAAAATGTACTGCCACACCTGGTTGAAGGTAGTCCTTTTTAAAGATTCTTAGCTGTGTCCTGTCAGTCCACACTTCTTTTATTTGGACATGTTTTCTTTCTACTTGAATTATGAACATACTAATGACAGTTTCAGAATTCTCAACAAATTCTTCTTTTTTTTCAAACTTTAAAAAAATTTATTTTTATTTTACGTATGAGTGTTATGCCTGCATGTATGTAAGTGCACCTGTGTTTTGCAGTACCCATGAAGGCCATAAAAGGATGCTGAGTCCCTTGTAACTGTAGTTACAGATGGTCTTTAGGCACCATGTGGGTGCTGGGATTCAAATCCCAGTCCTCCACAAGAGCAGCCAGTGCTCCTAACTGCTGAGCCCTCTCTATCCCCTGCATGAGTCTTTGGGAAATAATTTCTTCAAGTCATTAACTTTAGGATCATATTTTGGGTCTAACAGATTTGTCTGGTTCTGTCTCCTCCTCCTCTTCCTTCTCCTCTTTGTTGTTTTGAGAAGTACTGGAGAATTCCAATTTGAATTCTTTGGTGTGTTTACTGCTTTCTGACACTGTTTCTTAGCATCTTTTTTTTTTTTTTTTTTGGTCTATTTTGAGACAGGATCCCCCTGTAGCCCCAGCTGGCCTGGAACTCACTTTCCAGGCTGGCCTTGAACTCAGAGATTTGCTTGGGTGTTGGGATTAAAGGCATGCTCACCACACCCAGCTAGTTCTCTACTTCTAACACTGTGTCTAAATATGAATGAGGTCAAATCATATTTGTTCTTAAGCTGTCATATTCATGGTACAGATATATGGGATATACAAGTATTTAAGGTAAATGTTTGCTAAAGGTCTATGGAGATGGATCAGTGGGTAAGAGCACTTGCTATGCAAGCATGAGGACCTGAGTTCAGATCTCCAGTGCCCACACAGAAAGCCAGGTATGACTGCATCTGCCTGTAACCCCTGCTGTGGAGGATGGAGACAAGCGGACTCTGGAAACTCACTAGCCAGCCAGCCTAGCTACAAGGCAAGCTTTCTCTTCAGTATGAGACTCTTGTCTTAGAGGAATAAGGTGGAGAGTAATAGAAGAAAACACCAGATGTCCTCCTGTGGCCTCTGTATCCATAACTGTATGTGCACCTGCACATCCCACATGCACCTACCACATGTAACACACATACATAGACGATTGCTAGGTCTTTCATACTTTTGCTGTTTTGTAGTTCCTTCTCAAAGATCTACATAAAAATCCTGTGAATAAATCAAAGCCATAGCATTATCTTCTGAGGCTTTTCCTGTGTAATCTGGCTATAGAAAATTCTAATGTGAAAGTCAAAGGAATTGGTATTGATGGGTGTTCTAAGAAGCATAACTATATCAAGTAGTAGGTACAGTCTGAATATTTTGGACAAAGTTGAATTGGTAAGAAACTGAATTATTAAAAAAAAAAAAAAACAGGATCTGAATTTATGTTTGGAATTGGTCAGATTTGTGGCAGAGCCCTGGCTTTGCCATTTTTAGTTTGATGACTTTGAGTAAGTTACTTTACTCCTTTGATATTTAATTTTCTCATCTATAAAATGGAAATAATATGTCCTATGACTATTCTGAGGATTATATGAGATCACGTTCATATAAGGATGTTAATATGGGTGCCAGGTAAAATAAATGTGTTTAAAACAAGAAAAAGCCTTTGTAAACTGATTAGGCTAAGTTGATGTAGAGGCCTGGCAGAGCTTTCTTTCCTTCTTTAGGTTAAAAACAAAAAGAGTATAAAGCTTACTGTGATTTTAAACACAGGTTTTAAATTTTGTTTATTTAACTTTTTGTGGAAAGGACACAAATGTTGCAGTGTGTGTGGAGGTTAGTGGACAGTTTGTTGGAGTCAGTTTTCTCCTTCTACCATATGGGTTCTGGGAATCATATCAAGTCATCCACCTTGGTTGAGAGTACCTTTACCACTGAGCCATCTCACTGGCCTGCTTTGTTAGGTTTTTGAGCAAAGAACTGTGGTCACCAGGGAGGTAGCCACGGGGACCTGAATGGATTATCATGGAACTGAGACCAGGAACTTGTGCAGCTTCTTTACTTTGATTTCCTTATTCTTATTTCTTCACTTGCGCATAAGTGCCAAAAGCACAGGCAACTCTGCTTTTATACTCATACTCATTAGAATTACAGCTGAATGTTTACAGAACAGTGAACAATAATAAAAAGGCTAGAGTATAACAGTTTAGTAAAATATAGTGAACAAAATAACAGTATTGCCTTCTTGGGAGATCAAAGTGTCTCCTGAGAAACTAGAGAAGACATTTTGGAGATATCTCCCCAGCAAGCATTCTTGCATAAACTTTCTCATGAGACACAAGGCTTTCCAGATTCAGTTTAAGATGTGCAAGATTCAGTTGTAATTTACCAAGCATAGTTTTACAGTCATATGCAGTATTTCACAGTTCCTTCAGGAACAACATGCTGGAAATGATATTGTCATAGTGTATGTCAACCTGGCATTTGGAAGGCAAAAATATGAGACTCACTGGTTCTAGACTAGCCTGGGGCTACCATAGTAAGACCCTATCTTAAAAAAAAGTACTTAGTGGTACTACATGGCTTATAAAGTAGATTGAAAGTAATGGGGCCTAGAGTAAAGGAGATAAGATAAAGTGGCGTGACAGTGAAGGAATGGAGTGTTCAGAGCCCAAACTCATTTGGTAATAGTGGGAATCCTGAGAAGAAAAACCATAGGTGGATATTTTACAGAAGAAATCATTTGGGTCTAGGTGACCATCTATATTTTGAAATAAAATTAAGGCTCTTAAGAATAACCACCTAGGTTGTTAGGAAGGATGTGTGTCAGGAGTTGGGGTCAGGAAAGCTCAAACAGCTACATCTTGGTGAAGAAGAGGAATTTCGTATATGGTATTTTCTTGACAGTCAGCTGAAGTCTTCTTATGGTTGAAAAACAAAGCAAACCTAGTAGTACGTATGGTATGTGTGGAGGCCAGAGAAGGCCAGGTGGCTTAAGGAGAAGAAAGTTCTCCAGGGAAATGGCGAAGGGCCAGAAGTCCCAAGCCATACCCAGCGTCCTTGGGCTGTCTGCAGCAAACTCCTTGGCTGACTCCACCACTGATGTCCTTAGTTAGATGTTCTTGTGCACAATAACATATTTTGTATAGTCACGCTGCAGCTGCACATGAGTCCTTGCCTTCACCTCAGATTCCCCCTGCCTTGCTAAAAGTGTATAAAAGGAGTGCCTGCTTGTAATAAAGTTGTCAGTTGTCCATGACACAGCTGTCTGTGTCTCATTTCAGGGAAGGATCCTCCGGGTCCTGGGGAGGAATCCCCGACAGTATGTATGAATGGAGTGTGAAATAAGGCAACAGTAGGTAGAAAGATGTGGATTAGGGAAGGATTGCCATTGTAGCTGAGATTAATGATTTAACTGAAGGAATATATAAATCTCTCTCTCCTTCACTTCCTCTTGTGATGCTGAGGACTTAGCCCAGATTCTTGTTGATGCTAGGCAAGCATTCTATCCCTGAGTTATATCCCCAGCCCAGAAGAAATTAATTTTGTACCTGAGGATCATTTCATTATTAATATAAATTATAAGACTTCAAAACATTTTACACATTTTGCAAAGATTTAGAGGAAATACATTTATTAATTTAGTATTCTACCCATATATGTTTAATTTGTAAATAGGTAACAAGAAAACGTGGTGCACTTCATTACATTTCCTTAAAATATTTTGAAGAGGCTGGAGAGATGGCTCAATGGTTAAGAGCACCTGCTGTCCTTACAGAGGCCGGGGTTCAATTCTCAGCACCTATATGGCAGCTAACCATCTATAACTCCAGTTCCAGGAGATTTGATGCCCTCTTTGACCTCTGTAGGCATTGCACAACATGGGTATACTTAAACATATGCAGGCATAACACTCAAACACATAAAATAAAAATAATAAAATATTAAAAAAATGTTTTGAATTGTTATTCTAATCATGTTTTGTGGTATAAGTAGATTGATTTTTCTTTAGATCATATTAGAAGCAGTGATTATTGCTTTAAGACTCGTAGTTTTTGTGATTCTGCTTTCCATTAACTATATGCCATGTTCACCTGCCTCATGTAAAATTTCTTGGGACAAATAGGCTGAGAAATCCGTCCTTTCTGACTGTGCTTCTTATTTCTTTCAGGTGGTGTGACAAGAATGACTGTCTCCCTGGTGGTTATTGTTTTTGAGCTTACCGGAGGCTTGGAGTATATTGTCCCCCTTATGGCTGCAGTAATGACCAGTAAATGGGTTGGTGATGCCTTTGGTAGGGAAGGCATTTATGAGGCGCACATCCGATTAAATGGGTACCCTTTCTTGGATGCAAAAGAAGAATTCACTCATACCACACTGGCTGCTGATGTTATGAGACCTCGAAGAAATGATCCTCCTTTAGCTGTCTTGACGCAGGACAATATGACAGTAGATGACATAGAAAACATGATTAATGAAACCAGCTACAATGGCTTTCCTGTCATAATGTCAAAAGAATCTCAGAGATTAGTGGGATTCGCCCTCAGAAGAGACTTGACAATTGCAATAGGTACTCTTTTAAACAATACACACATGAATATATACATATTATGAGTAATAGACTTACAGTAGAAAAGAGAGCATAAAGTTTGGTTGGGTTTCCAGAGGCAAGTGATACTAATTTATATTCCTTAAATAAAACTTTGTGTTCCTCAAGAAAGGAATCTTTGCTTCAAGGATTGTTTGTGAAATTTATGTAGAAAGTTAAACAGGTTTTAAAAGATAAGACAGTGTAAAAATTTTAAATAATTTATATTCCTATTGATAATGTATTTTTTTAATGTTTGTTGAGAGAGAGAGACTGAGACTGTTACAAAATACCAGTGGTTTAAGGGAATATGATACTTTAGATATGTGGGATAGCAAGGCATGGCATCAGAAACTCACATGATGACTTTTTTTTTGAGACAGGGTCTCACTGTAGTCCCAGCTGGCCTAGACTCTCTATGTAGACCAGGCTGGCCTTGATTTCACAGAGATCCACCTGCCTCTGCCTCCTGAGTGCTGAGATTAAAGGTCTGTGTTACTGTGCCTGGCCCTCACATGATGACTTTTGAGCATGCCTTAAATGTTTGCCAACATGTACTTCTATGAATTTTTAGTGCTGTGCAGGAGGTTTCATTTGTGTAAATATTTATTTACATATCTATTACATTATATATTTTATATATAATTATTCATCATTGAAGGACAGATTGATTCCTCCATACTGTTTTGGCAAAATACAGCCTTTGAAAGACCAAACTAGATATACTCTCTTTTTTGATATTAAAGAACATGCTTTTAGAATATTAAACCAAATGATCATGAAAACAGAAGTTTTTAATTTTATTGCTTTTAGCTTTTAAATTTTTTTAGTGTTTCAGATGTGAATGTTGTATTTGCATTATTTCTACCCTTTCTAGCCCCCCTCCAACTTCTCCCTTGTCCCACTCCCAATTCCTTGTTCTCCATTTTATTACTGTTACATACATATGAACATAGATATATGTATATAGATATGTTCATGTGTACCTGTGTTTAGGGTTGCTCACTTGGGATTAGATAGCATCTTAGAGAGCTGATTCCTGGAGAAAATGGACTCTCCCTTCCTCAGCATCCGTTGGTTGCTTGTAGTTCTTTATCTTGAGGTGGGACCCTGTGAAAATTTCCCTATCCATGTTGGCATGTCAGCTGGTTTTGTCATTCTGCAGATCTCGATAGACTATAGTACTCTGGAGCTTTCATTGGTATAGCCTCCCTGTCAAGTCTACAGTGCATGAACTAGCAGCAGGGGTTGTGTCCCTCTGGCTCATGCAGTCTTTCCACTCTGCTTTCCACTGTGTTCCATGAGCCTTAGGTGTAGAGGTTTCATTGTAGATGTGTCACTTGTGGCTGAGTTCTTCACAGACACTTATTCTATGTGTTTGACCAGTTGTCAAACTTTGTAATAGTCACCGTAGTATTGGAAAGTGAAATCTTCAACTGGCACACACCTGTAATCCTTGCACTTTGGAGGCAGAAGCAGAAGGAATGCAAGTTTGAGGCTATTTTTTCTCAGAAATAGAGAAAAAGGGAAAAGAAAATGAAATCTAGAAGCTAATATTACTGTTATGTTTTGAAAAAATACATATATTGTGGAATGCCAAAGTCAAGCCAATTGAAATATCTATCACACATATTTTGTGGTGAGAACATTTAAGATATCTTAACAATTTTGAAATAAAATGAAAAATAAGTGACAGTTCTTTATTTAGGGGTAGTGGTGGGGGTATTAAGACAAGGTCTATTGTAGAGGCTGACCTCAAAATTTCTGTGTCGCTGAGGATCATCTTGAACTCATGATCCTCCTAGAAAGTCTACTTCCAAAGTAAAAAGTACCAGTTTTTAAAATGACACTTCAAGGCAAAGAGGTTGAATGTTCAATTCTGGTACCTCGTATATCAGAGGAACATTCCAGAAAATAAAGTTTAATAGTTTCTTAAAGAATTAAGCATTTTAGTCCAGGGATACAATTTAGTGCTAAGGCTCTGGATTTTATCCCCAGCACTGCAATAATTAAATTAAAAAGAATTGTTCAGACCTTAACTCTTTGCGCTTTTAGTGCATTTTCATTGGGGTGGTACATTTGTTACTGATATATATTTACTATTGATAGTTGAGGCTAGTTCTAACTTTTGAGATCGCATGTCATATTGCTATTGTAGCTGTAGTTTTTTAATGTTTTTGCTTTTTATACTGGAGTTAAAAATTATATGTTCACTCTTATTGCAGTACTAGAGTATACTAAAAATTGTATATTCCTGATAACTTCAGTTGCATATAAAACTCTCTGCTTTTACTCTTCATATGCTACTTAAAAACATTTTATTTCATTTCATTTTATTTTGTGTGTATAAGTGTCTTGCCTGCGTGTATGTAAGTGTATGCGTGCTGTGCAATGCCCCTGGAGGCCAGAAGAAGGTGTTAGATCCCTTGGAACTGGAGTTGCACATTGTTAGCCACGATGTGGGTGCTGGGAACTGAACCTGGCTCCTCTGCAAGACAAGCCAATGCTATTAATGATCCATCTCTCCAGTACCCAAACCCTGCCTTTTAATATTGATGATGTCACACATTCCATCAGTTTATTCTGTGTATCAATTATTATTATTATTTACACTATAGTATTTAGTTGTCAGGCACAGGCCATTAGCTATATTCTTATGGGCTGAAAGCAACTTAATAAGCATTTTTCAAGAACCCTTTATGTCAGTTGCTAATGGACTTCTCTTCCACATCCTGACTATAGTTTTTAGCTGGCCTCGGAAGTACTAGCCATTAAGACTTCACTTAGTGCCTTAGTACTAGACTGTTTATAACCCAGTTAAATATGACTTTAATGGTCAGAAGGAGTAAAGAGGATTACAATATTCATTTATGAGCAGTAATATTTACTCAGACTGATGTGTATTATTTTGGCTTAAATATTTTTGTAGCAAAATTCATGCTCAAAATATTTTCACTCTTATTCAGGATCATATTTACACACACATAGTTTTAAGTAATACTAACTCAAAATAGAAGCATAAAGCTGGGTGCCTGTTTTTCTTGTGTGTTCTGCCGTGTTCTGGGTCTCTTCTCGCCCTGTGCAGGCTACTCTCTCCATCCTGTTACTTGTTGCTTTACACTTTCAAAGATGGGAGTAGAAACAGACATCAAGACAGCACATTACAGAGGAAGAGATTAATAAGACCTTTCTAAATAGAATAACCCAAAAGTCAGTCTGTTAGTCTAATTGTAGTTTCGACCCTTCCGGTGGTGCTCTTGACTCATCTGGAAAATTATACTTTAGCATCAGAATAGTGAAAGAATCAGCTGGTCCATAGTAATGGAATGTACATCTACAGTCAAAGCAAGGGTGAAACTCCTGTCTGATTCTTTTCTAGTGCAGAACAAAAGAGTCTACATAGGCAGTCTTTGTTTTGATGGATTCCATAGTAAAATGCTCTTGTGATATATACAGGTTTTAAATAAAATTCCTTTTTTCAAACATCCTTCCTTGTCTGAAAGTTAGAAAACAAGCTCAGCTTCACAAAGAATATATTTGCATGAAGATTATTGGTTATTGGCATGTTCTAGTTCAGTTAGAAGAAATTACCAAATGTTAATTAATGTAGTTAATTCTGTTTTCAGTAGAAAGGAAAAAATGAAGAGACCCAAAAGAGTGTGTGCATTGGGCTATGAGTCTGTGTGTGTGTGTGTGTGTGCCTGTGTGTGTGTGTGTATCTTTTTTTTTTTTAATCCCAAAGAAGCTAAGCTAGTGGCCTATAAAAAGCAAAACCTAGCAATTGAAAAAATCTTTGGTCTTTTCTCTCTTTTCAGAAAGTGCCAGAAAAAAACAAGAAGGTATTGTTGGCAGCTCTCGGGTGTGTTTTGCGCAGCATACCCCATCTCTTCCAGCAGAAAGCCCTCGGCCACTAAAACTTCGAAGCATCCTTGACATGAGCCCTTTTACAGTGACAGACCATACCCCTATGGAGATTGTGGTAGACATCTTCCGAAAGCTGGGTCTCAGGCAGTGCCTTGTAACTCACAATGGGTAAGTTTGGCACCAGAAACATCAGTTTGCTCACCAGAATTTATGATCCTTAGTAATGGAGTCTTTTTAGGGCATAGTGTGAGTCTCTCAAGTGGAGAAGTCTGACGACATATGGTTATAAATCTAGCATGAGTCAGTTAAGCTTCTCACTTGCCAAAAAGTAAGAAGGATGGCAACTGTCTGCTCTTTGCCTAAGCATAAAGGAGTATTTGTCATGGGTGCTCCTGTACTGCACATTTGGAGAAGAGATGTGGAAACATTTCCAAATGGAGGGCATGTTGAGCTTAGGGTATTTTCTTTCCTATGGAAGTGGTAGGCCTAACCTTTAGGGAATCCTGCAAAAACCATTCTCTTTGTATTTTATTTTGGGGTATAGGTTTGTTGTACAACTTTAAGTTCCTAGATATTTTGCTATTATGTTCATTTAGCCAATATTTATCATGTAGTGAAATAAGATGATGATGAAATTTGTAGTTTAGCTAAAAATCTCCTTTAATAGGCTGTTTCTTTTAGTCTACCTTCTCCAAACACAAGTCTTACACATAAACTGCTAATGACATATGGACATTTATGTGTTTTGGACTCTTTATTTCCATTATATTACTTTCCCTTGTTGGAATTATTTAAATATATTTATTGTCGCTGTTATTGATACAAGGTCTCACTGTGGAGCTCAACCTGCGTTTAAGTTTGTAATCCTTCTTCTTGCCTCCTGAGTACTGCGATTTTAGGCATATGCCCCCATGCTGGGTGACTTGTTAGGAGTGTTAAGAACGTTGTTTCATGTGGATTCATGTAACAGAAATGCTAGGAAGAGGAAGCAGAAGGCATTCTAAGGTTGCATGTAAACTGGGTGGCTTGCCCTGCGAAGGAAGTGTGAAACTGCTTGATAAATTGTACTGAATACTTAAGGGAATCACAGCAAGTTTTATTTTTTTAAGATTCTGTACAAAACATATAGGTAACAGAACACATGAGCCCTCTCTATAGAAAGGAAGAGTAAACAATAAAGGAAGAAAATTAATTTACTGAACACCTTCATGCTTTCTCACAGAACTGCAAACTCAGTGTCAGGGTACAACTTCATAGGTATAATATCAGTGTGCAAATAGGTTTCATAACATACTGAAGCTGTCTTTTCACTCTTAAAATCCCAGTCTCTTGCTGCTACTCTACACTAGTTCACTGATAGAATAGTCTCCTTTTTTTGTGATTCTTAATCTTGTAAAATATTTTCTTGGCCAATACCCTAGACCATATTGGGTTAGGAATAGCAGTGTTTATATTTCTACAAATGAAAACAACAACCACAAAAAACTCAAAATGGGAGCATTAGTTCCATATTCCTGTTTAACTGAAGTTAAACTGAAATCATATTCCTTTAGGAATATGATATAAATCCTTAATAAAGGAATAAAGGGCAATGAGTTTGGAATTAGCAGCTATCACAGCTATTTTTTACAGAAAATATGTGTTTCATAAAATATTATGATTCTGTTTTTATTGTTTACTATTTTATTATAGTCTAATTTAAAAAATGGTACCAAACTAAATTGTTTAAAAACTTAATAAATATTAGTTAAGTAGTGTATCTTTTCATAAAGCTCTGACTTGAACCTTTTGAATTATTAAATGGCTCAATTGGAAACTAAAGCAGATTATCAAAAGCTATTATTTGCTTTGAGTTTTTCCCTGTGTCCAGCATGGATTCTCTTCTGTACTAGCAAATATTTATTCCGGACGTTGTAATTAACTGTGACCACAAGGCTCTGCTGTGTGGGGTTAATTTTATATTTCACTTTGCTAATTCACAGGATTTTGGCAGTATAGATATTAGACAGGAAAATATTTAAAAGAAAGAATAAAACTTTTTTAGGGGGACAAAAATTAGCTCCTTAAAATGTCCTTCAAATTTTTAATGGATTTTTTGTGTATTTCATGCAGAACATCTCGATCAGTCTTAATCATCTTTACATTGCCTTCCCTATTGGCGCCCTCCTGTAGCCCCCACTGGAATTCATACATTGTCATTTGTGTTAAGCCCTATTGTGTCAAGCTACTAGCTCATTAAAATTTGATCTGCCGCTGCTAATGGATATGAAAAGTCAAGGAGCTTCCTTCTAAGGGATTATAGTTTATTGCCCTGATCACATTTTCCTTATTTCTCTCCTTCACAGAAAATAAGAACATGTATTTGGGAAGAAAAAAGATCACTTGAGGCAGGAGGCTGTTAGACTTGATTTTCTGTGAGCTACTGAAAGAAGCAGAAGGGTGCTTTATTTTCAGTTACTGAGGAAAGCCTTCTTGCTTTCTAGCAAAGAACAGAAAGTTCTGAGTGCTCTCAGGGTTTTTCAGTTTGTAAATAGTACCTCAGAGGTGGAAAAGAGGTATTTAGGAGAAGAAAGACCTTAAATCCGGGACTTAGGTGCCAAGGGCAAGTAGAGGGTGGTAAGAACTGATCATAAATCATGACGGTATCAGTTAAATGCTGATGCCCCACTTTGTATATTCTAAGAATCTGTTAGTCTTGTGAAACAAACAATATGGTAATAGAAATTGCTCAAAATTCTTTTGACTGAATAAATTTGGAAAATATTGAACTAAATAACGCTGAAGTTTGCATTGAAACTTCTCAGACCCTTGAAATTTCAACATGCTTTTTGATTCCCACATTTGAAAGCAATTGTGGCTTTCCTGGCTGCCTTGGAAGTATGAACATTTTTTAGTGGGGTGAGGTGGGACACACTCTTGGGCCAATGTTTCTTGGGATTGCTTTGGGAAATGTTAGTTTCTGTCCTTTTATATCATTATATATTTTATATCTTTATTTGTTAGCTTCCAAAGAAGCAGCAGATTATTCTTACATGAGACACACTTTTGCATTGATTTTCCTTTCACCCTAAAATTAAACAGCAACACTGAGCCTGGTTTCATTTTCTGAAATCAGTCTTCTCTGTTAAAGAGAGCAACTATATCTCCCCCCACCCACACCCCTCCTTTTTAAGTTCTGTGCTTTGTGAGTTTTCTTTGTAAGTGTATCAGTTTGCCAATTGATCTTTATAAATGTGTAACTCTCATTTAGGCACACATGGCAGAACTTACTTACCAACTGAAACCAGTTGTTCCAAGTAATTGGATAGAAAAAAAAGCAGGAGTAGGAGTCAGATTGGTGTTATTGTATCTAAGATTTTCACATTTCCTAACCATAAACTCAGTTGAACTGGTAGCTTTTTAAAAAGGATGTGTTTCTTTTTATTAGCATATATTACTTGTATGGAAGCATGGGTTTCATCACATTTTCCTACATGTACATAATGTACTTCGAGTGTGTTCACCACACCCCAACATTTTTTAACATTCAAACCAAAGAAGAGCATCTATCTAGTGACGAAATGATCATTTCCTATAACATAGTCTCTGAACCTCGTCATGGGGGTGGGGAGGTGGTTTCTGTGCTCTGGAAACTTTCACTACATTGTTGAAAGTAAAATAATGAGAAGACAGGAGCAGATCACCTGTTCCGAATTTTAAATTTTTTTTTACCCTCTCTGCTTCTCCACCCCTAACTATTACTGCTTTATAAGGGACATAACTTAGAAGGGCCAGGCTGCTTTGAAGTTCCCTGGGGACATTGTTCAACAGGAAAGTTGACTTTCATCAGATCACCGAGGAGGAAATGCACAATTATTATGAAGGCATTTGGAATGGGCTTCTGGAATTTAAACACTTTTAATTTTCTTTTTACTTTTACTGTTTATATTGCCACATACTGTGGTTAAATACCTTTATTTGTTATAAAATGAATAGTCAGATATTTACTAATTAAAAGTAGTCTAGTTTCAGGTATTCTTAGGAAAATTTATGACCATCACATTGTTAGATGTGATGAAGATGACATATAAACTGAGAAATAATTGTTTAGAAAAATATACAGTAAGATACTCTAACCTCTACTTATATATACTTTATAGCTTATTATAAGAAATGACATTCAGTTCCTGAAAATGAGGAAGCCTTTCTGCTGGCCAGTAATATTTAATGCACACTGCCTTAATTTCAATTCCAAATAAATAGTAAAATCTAGGCGATTTCTTAAGTCTCCTTATGGGCATTAAAACTAAGCCGCCCTCTCCTGCAGACGTAGATCCAAATGATAGTTGTGAGGTTGTGATCCTAGAAATTAGAAAAATATGTTCATTAAAGGATAGAACACTGAAAACATATCTTCAGAGTTCAGAGATTTATAGCTGTGTGTCATTAAGTTTCTTTTGTACTCTTCATTTTAGTCATCTTCATAATGAACCTTCATAATTTTGATTTTTAATTTGAAAAGGGAGATAACCCACCATTAGAAATGGTATTGTGTCACTTTTGAAGCTAGTCAAATTTCTGTAGGTTTTTAAATCATCTTATTTTTATCTCTCCCAAGTTCGTAAGAAACATTCTTATGGTTCATGTTTTTATTTTTTCTTTCATTCTTTATCATTATGATTGGAACCTCTTTTAATTTAATTTCTCACACAGTTATTAGCATAATAATCTGTTTCAGGATTGTCTTGGGGATCATCACAAAGAAGAATATTTTAGAGCATCTCGAGCAACTAAAGCAGCACGTGGAACCTTTGGTGATTAGCGTATCAGATCTCCTCACTAGACCTTAGAAGTCAGGAGCATGAAACTTGTGAACTGTTCAGAGCAAAGCAGTCCCACCATGCTGCCAGTTATCCTTGTATCTGATCAGATGTCTGTGAGATAAATTTAGATATACTGTCTATAATTCCATTCTTAGAAAGTAAGCAGAAGTTAACATCACTCATCAGAATCATTAGTTACAATTTAACAACTGTGAAAAGTTTGGTGGTTGCATGAGGAAACATTTATTGGAAATACTTAAACATGAAAAATCTGTTTCCCTTAGTGGCTTCACTGGTCTCAGAAGACTACTGACTGGTTAAAAATACCTGCCCTGTATCCCAACCCTTCTTCCTTTTTATGCTTTCTCATCTGTGTTGTCTCATGTAAATCTAAGCTCCTGTGACTTTAATTGAGCTTAGCAAGTAGGAATGCTGACAGCCTAGTAGATTTTTTAAAAAATGGGCACACTAAGTAGCACAGTGTGTATATATTTGAGATCATAACAATAGTTCTTTTTCTGCTGTCCCTTATACACTTTCAGGGTCAGAATGTATGTCCTGCCATTTCATTAGTGAACTGTATATAGATCATATATGTGCCCCTTTGCATGATGTTTCTAGAATGTCCTAAGTAGCTTTTGTTTTAACAGGCTTTATGTCTTAGTGGTGTCATAACTACAGATAAATTTAGATCTTATGTATAACAAAATTTGTCTGGCTTTAGCAATTAATGCCTCAAATTATTTTGCCCTGCAATTGTCATATCTATATGGAACCCCATTTGTTTGAGTACACAGTTGATTATGTATTCCTGTTGTATGCTAATATTTCACAAGTGTTTCATGCATCCTTTTTAAAAAAAAAAAAACTAACCAAAATATAGTACAGCTCATTCACTCTGCTTTCTGCTTCACCTGTAATAACCCTTTAGGACCTGCTTGATTTCTCATCTGTCTTTTAATGTAAGCATTAACACCTAAGACTTTCATAAAAGCACTATATGGGGGGGACACAAAATCAAACCATGCAAAACATGATTATACTAGAGATGGCGATTGTATTGTACACTTATTCTTGAGGTTCCCAAGTTTGGGAGGTGATGTTTTGTGCTGACTATTTTATATATATATTTTTTATCTCAATTGGATGTGCTTTCATGAATATTCTGCATACAACAGAACAATCCTTAAATTATTTCCTTAAAATTGGTTGATTTTGGTGTATAAAACATTGAGGTTTTTAACATTGTCTTCTCAAATAATGGGAATGGATTTCCTTTCTCAGACTGGATCAGAGTGATCTCTTGTTCATATCTTCCCAATTTTGTTACTTTTTTGTTGGCATGCTTTAATCAAAATAGCTCTGCTTCAATGAGGCATGCAGTCCTCAGTCTCAGTGGGAAGGGCCTCACACTTTGAATGACTTTGAGTACTTTTTGTATCAAAGGATGGTTGCTGGATAATTTCATTGTCTTTACCAATTAAAAAAAAAAAACAAACTTTTGAAAATGCAAAATCAGGCTGCTTGCTTTGCTATCTATACCTGTCAACAAAAAGGATTTAGCTGTAGATTTAGCTTCTCTTTTCCTTTTCCCTCCTATTTTAATAGCACTTTTCTCTTTATCCCTTTCAGGCGCCTCCTTGGCATTATAACAAAAAAAGATATCCTCCGTCATATGGCCCAGACGGCAAACCAAGACCCCGCTTCAATAATGTTCAACTGAATCCTGTAGATGAGGAGAGAGAGGAAGCAGAAGAGGAAGTGCATTTGTTGAATAGCACAATTCTTTAACATGGGGGACTTGTCTACTTTTTTCTTCTTAAAAAACAAGGAAGGAAATACAAGCCGAGCTTTTGCAACCTGGTTTGCAAATAATGCTGGTGAAGTGGAAGAATTGTTTGGGGAGGGGAAAGAGGGAGTTAAGGAAAGGAGTGAGGTATTACCCTGTCTAACTGAAGCAGTCCATCATCTCGTGTTCTGCACTGGCTGCATAATGGAGGCTGTCATGACAGTGCAGGTTTGAGCCTCCAAGGAGCTGACACTGGAATCCTCAAGCCCCTGGCTGTTATTCCAGCACCACAGGACGTGTTATCAGTCCCTATTTCTGGAGGGATTTCTTTGAATTGAGCCATCTATTAAGACTGTAAGGTCTTGCCCTTTTATATCAGAACTGTTCTGTTTAACTCATGAATTGTATAGCTAAGCATTACCTTTCTACATTCCAGAAGAGCTTTTATTTCTCTCCTTCCCTTCTCTCTTCCCTTCTTCTTTCCCTTCTTCCTCCTCTTTTCTCTCTCTCTCTGAGCTGTAACAAAGCCTCTTTAAATTGGTCTACTCTTTTGAAGCAGTCCTTTCTCATATTGAGATGTACTGTGATTTTACTGAGGTTTCATCACAAGAAGGGAGTGTTTCTTCTGCCATTAACCATGTAGTTTGTACTATCACTAAAGGCTTGGAAAAGTGTGCACACACATGAAGGCTGACCAAACAGGTAAAATCCTGAGACATGAATGAAATGCCCCAGTAGTGTGCTGTGTGGTTCAGAATCAAAAAAACAGGAAAAATGACTTTAAACAGTTTTTTTTTCTCTCTCAAACTTTATAGATAATGTGACCTAGTCTTATGCAAATTTTCTATTTCTAAATTTACTACTATGACATAGAAGTGCTGTTGAGCATAATTTAACAAAACGCTGCTGCTGTGATGGTGAGAAGGAAGCGTTCTGTTTAGCTGTATCTCTGGTATTAATTGCATGTTAAACACTGGAGTTTCTTCTTGACATTAGATCATCCTTTCCTTTCAAAGTGTTTCACTGCTGACACTGAAGATGAAATGTAATTCATAACTTGCACTAAATGTATATTTCTTTTCTTAAAAATTTACCATTCTTATTTATATTTTTATGGATTAAAATTTATAAAATACAGATCAATTAATATTGCACTTAAATAATTTTACCTTTTTAATGTGATTTTTATAGACTAATTCTGACTTACAAATATGGAGGTATGAACAAAGTTTACAGTGGGAGCAAGGGTTTAAGAAGAGGTGGTTACTCCTCTGATCAGTGTGTACACGATCCCTTCTTCTGATCTCGCACTGCCATCCCCTGGAATATGCCCTCCCATCTCTCCATCTTGACCCACAAACTGGAAAGTTGAAAAGACCATAAATTTATTATTAGTAGATTAAACCCAAAACTTAGTGTTAACCATTTTTAGAAAAATCAAACATCAAGAAAAAGAAAACAAGAAGATTGTAAAGGTAGCTGTTAAAATGTAATCTGACATAGCCTCTGGCTCACTGGGTCACACCTGCGTCTCAGATGTGCAGTGATGGTCTCACTAGCAGTGGTGCACATTTATGTAGGATGAGTTAAAAGGTGCTGCAGAGTGTTTGGAACTGTTTTTGAAAACATCTTTTTTAATCATGGGTCTTAATTCACTACTGGCAAAGGCAGTTTACCTAGTGGACTGGCCCAAACATCCTGTGAGTATGCATTTTTGATAGGCAAATGAATTTTTGCAGACAGACATTTTGTGAAACAACTGGCACAGAACCATTTTTACATTTTGAAAGTGATTCTTTGCATCTTAATATATTTGTAAGATCACATTGGATCTCTATGATCTTGAAGACTTAAAAGATCATGAAGCCATATTATTAGAGCGATTCAAAGTTGAGCAAAATTTTAGGATTTCTCTTCTGAATTATCTGCCCCAAATTAGCATTTTTGTCTTGTTACTTCCTTTGTAGATTTAAAGTTTTTTTTCCTAGCCCCTTCATTGTTCCTTTGGCTGTCCAGAGTGAGCTCTTTTTTAAGTAGTGGTTCTTACAGTTTTCAGTATATTGGTTGTGTGTGAGGTACTGCTGGGCTACGACTCCTCAAGGCTAACAGGGAATATACCACTTCTCCTGAACCCAAGCCTGTAGAGGAGAAACCAGTTTCAGACATGAAACTGAACGTGGATTTTGTTTTCCACATTTCCTTTTAATTCAGGAAATGAATTAAAAGTTGAATTACTCCTTATGACCCTCCTTGCTTCAGAGGTTGACATTTCAGGATGGATAGTAGAGCATATGTTTTCTTCTTTGTTAAATTTCTCTGATGTGTCTTACTGCTGAATACAGGAAAAGTGCCGCATTCTAATGCATTCAGAGGTTTTCTTTGACACTACCATCTGTTTTATTTTCTTTCATACATTAAAGTTTAATTTGAACAAAACAAAATAGCAGAGACCATGAAATACATGTGCTTAGCTAATTGGCAATCCCACTGACCAGCATGAAAAGCGTAGTGCCTCGTTTGAGTACCCTTTCTGAGAAGGTACGATGAGGATGGGCAAGGGTGTCAGCATCTCTTACTGTTTTCAGTTTTGGATCATGAAGAATGCTTAGTTTGTTAACCTGTGATGTTGCCTAGAGCTGTATTTATCTGTTTTTATTTATTCTAGTGTAGTAAAGCTGCATATCATTACAGTAAAAATGATTACTGTGATGAGTTAATCAGAAATCTATTAAAATCTCTATTACAACTTGTGGTTTGGCCTTTAATTACACCTGTAACAACAGCCCTCCCTCTTCACGCTGCGCTGTGCAGCGTAGGCCAATGTGCCCAACACACAGCCTCCAAAGGACGGTGCTTACAACCATGCCTGTGCTTTGTGAGCAAGGAGCCGGGAGGAAGAGATGCTGGACTGAATAGCAGTGTGCACGTGCTACTAGCAACAGGCCCCCAAGTGTTGGCACAAGAAGATTCCTGTGCAGTTTCAAAACTGTGACTTTTAGAAGAAAAATGTTATGTATGAAAAGTTTAAATGATGTAGATGCTTTAAAAAAAATTACCTTGGAAATATGCTAATAGGATTGCTTAAAAACAATGGTAAGGAACATTTGAAAATTTAATCTGTAAAAAATTTTTTTTAATTTTTGATAATTTCATATTAACTATTGTCTCTGCATTATTTCCATCCTTCTCAGTCCCCCACCAACTCCTTCCATGCCCATCCAATCACTCTTAATTACTTGTCCTCTTTATTATGTCACATATACATACATACATTTATTGATTATACATATGTGTGTGTGTGTGTATATATATATATATATATATAAACAAAATGCACTGAGTCCATTTAGTGGTGCTTGTGTGTACCTGTGTTTGGGGATGCCCATTTGGGATTAGACAATCTCTCAGGGAGCCAGTCCCTGGAGAAAACCAATTCTTCCTCAGCATCCATTGATTGCCTATAGCTCTTCACCGAGGTGGAACCCCATGACACTCTCCCCATCTACCTTGGTATATCAGTTGGTTTTTGTCATTTATGCAGATCTAATAGACTCTGGAATTTCCATTGGTGTGGCTTCCCTATCATATGTAGAATGCATCAACTAGCAACTGCTGTTTTGTCCCTCTGGCTCTTACATTCTTTCCACTCCATTTCTGAGATGTCCCCTGATCCTTGAGTATAGAAGTTGTATTGTTGATGTGTCACTTAGGACTGGGCACATTACAGTCATTTATTCTGTGCATTTGACCAGTAGTGAAACTTTGTAATATTCCCATTCTGTTCTAAAAATAAGTTCCTTCAGTGAGTGGTGAGTGCTACAGTTGTCTGTAAATATAAGGATATGTATTTAGAATACACTAAGAAATCATGCTGGTCTAGGGAAGTGACAAGTAGGTTTTTCTCTGGGGTCTATGACCTCTCCAGCCATGTGGACTTGGTTATGTTTACAGTACCACATATGATTTCCAGCAAATTCTGTATTGGTGTAGTCAGTAGTGGCACTTCTTACTTGGGGGTAATCAGTAGTTGTCTATAATTGGACTTAAGGCCAGCTCAGTGGGAGGAAAATTTTAAGTATTTAGTGGAAAGGAAAGTATTACAGGCCCAGGATAAATCCTTATCATTTATTTGTTCTCACTCACTGTTCGTTGAACTTTACTGTGTTAGGCACTATTCTATGTTCTGTTTGTTTTTATTTTTGAGGCAGGGTCTAACTATGCCTGGAAGTTGATATGTAGACCAGGCTGGCCTCAAACTCAGAGATCCACCTGCCCCTGACATCCCCTGAGTGCTGGCCTTAAGGGTATGTGCTGTCGTATTTAGCTGTTCCATGTTCTTGAAGTTTACATTCCAGTAGGAAAAAGGACAAATCTATATTGGCTCAGATTGTGATGTTCCTTCTGGGGATTAAAAGAACTGTGACATCCTGTAGCAAGAGTACAAAATCAGGCAAAGGTTTGCATCGAGTTTTCTGATGGAGAAAAAACAGACATAAACATGTTTGCATATATGTACCTTACTTTCATAAAGGGTAGTCAGGGATAAAGGCCCAAGGATAGGCAATATGAGCAAAATCCTAAAGGAGTGGACTTTTTGTGAGAAAAAATGCTCAAGGAAAAAAACGTGTTAACATCTGGGGGTAGACTCTTCCCGCCAGGTTCAACGCCAGAGCTGATCAGTGACTGCTGGAAAGGGAAAGGAGGCGAAGTGGTAAGAAGTAGGCTATGGGGTAAGAGTTTCTCTTGATACTGAGACTTGATAAATCCTTTTGGAATTCATATTGATTCCAAGGCACATGAAAAAAAATCTCACAAACTTTTTCAGATTGTTCACTAAATGGATAAAATTAAGGAAATCTTACTGTTTTTAATTAGTCACATATTTTAGTTAATAGACAATTCCAATATTTTATAAACGTTAATATTGGAGACAGCATTTAGAAAATTAAGCACCTTAGAAAAGTGAAGAATTTCTAGAATGTTAGACTACATAAGAGGTCTGCCATTCATTAGTATATATGAAAGAAAAAACATGAAACCAGAGAGATATATTATGAAAATTCTTAGTAAATGTTTCCATCATTTTATTTTCTGTATTTCCTAAAAACAAAACAAAAGCCATGTAACAGTGCCATTTGAAAATACTGTACAATCAAAGCAACTCGTTCATCCTGCAAGTTGGTCTGTATTCTCTTTATTTCGGTTTGCCAGATGATCTTCAATGATTTCTGCAAACAAATTCCTCTTGAGTAGATTATATGCAAGAGGTAAAAGCTGGCCAGCAACTTTATGAAAGTACTGAAAAGCAAAGAATAATGTTAAGTCCAGAACACAGCAGGTCTGGCTAACAATATATCGAAAAGCACTGAGCAACAAAGCCCACTTCCAAAATCGTGTTAGTAACTCAGCTGAACCATGGGACAGGCACCCTGTGTACCTCTAAGAAACTGATGGCATATTTTGAAGGAAATTAAGTTTCCCATGTCCATGAAGTTTTATAAACTTTTTTTTTTTTTTTTTGGTCTCAATCTGCCCTCAAATGCTTTTTTCCTTTGGGATATCCTTAGCAGTTAAGAAATTAAGCTTTATTTTCTTCTATAGACACTAACTACCAGGTATGCTAAATACAGAATTTCAAATCAAATCACTCTCCCCTTTTTTTTCTCAAATTCACTCACCATGTTAACATTTCTTCTCTGTCAAGAGAACAGCCCTAGGGTTATTGAGTGACTTTTTACAGTACTGTTAAGTACATACTACTGAAATCCAGTGATAAGACATTCTCTTGCTGCTAAATATCATTTATTTAGCAGTTAGTATGGTGAGTATTGTGCTAAACCTTTTTATTGCTCATGTGAGATTCTCACTGCCATCCAGCTTGGTTTTAGCTAGTTCACATCTTAATGGCATTTATGGATAGGTTCTTTTTGGCAGATTAAGCAGTACCCTGACTGGCTAATGACTGTGTCATTCTGCTTGTTCAACATGTTGGATACTTTCACTGATAACAACCCTATATAACATAGACAGGGAAAGGAGGTATAACATGGTTTACAGCAAGGTTCTCAGTGGCAAGAATTAGTTAGGACTCACCCTATAACCCAATCAAACTTGGGAGAGCTCCCAAGTGGGGCAGGGGAGTACCAATCTGTGAACAAGAGAGATTTGACACAGTTTTAGAACGTACACTTAAAGATCACTTCAGAAAGTTCACTTTTCAACCTGGATCCATGCTGCCAGCACTGGAACTTGGGGATATGCTAACACGAGTGGGTGCACATGTGGTAGTGGGAGAGGTGGAGTTTTTACTCACATGTGAGCCATAGCAAAAGAGGTCCATTCCCAGTTCCAGCCCCATGCCATAATCACATTCATCATTTGCAAACTGCACAAAAGTCATCATTTCCTGAATAGGAGCAAATGCTTTTAGTCTTTCTTCATCACTTGCAGCCTCAACAATTGCTTTGCAAATTCTTTTAAGGTCAGCTGAAAGAAATTAATGACATAAAGAGATCATCTGTATAATTCGATGATAGGTTTTTTCAAAATTGTTTTTGTTTTGTGTATGAGTGTATTGCCTTCATGTATGTAAGTGCACCTGTGTCATGCCTGCAGAGGTCAGAAGAGGGTGTTAGATCCCCTTAACTGGAGTTATGGTTGTTTGTTAGCTGATATGGGTGCTGGGAACTGAACCTGGGTACTCTGCAAGAGCAGCCAGTGCTCTTAACTGCAGAGGCATCTCTCCAGTCAGGTAGGAAGGTTCTAAGTAGGGCTTTTCCTTATGTCTTCATGCTAATCCAATTAACCCATAGTAGTAAACTGCCATGCTGTAACTGAGAATGTCAATCAAAATTTTTCTACTTCTGATTTAAGTAGAGCCAGGGCTCACATTCCTTTCCCACAGAAACCTATTATCTCTGGCTTCAGGGAACAGATAAGAGTCAGATCAGTGTGCCAGGAGAAATACAGAATGAGCTGCACATAAAATTAATTTTTCTTGTACCCACATTAAAAAAGGAACGAGTGAGGCTGGTGAGATGGCTCAGCAGGTGGATACACTTGCATGCAGGCTATGGGCACCTGAGTGCAATTCTCATATCCCACAAGGTGGCAGGAGAGAATCAACATCTAAGAGCTGTCCACTGATACACACATGCCTGCACACATACACAAATAGATAAAACTAGATACTTAATGCAATAGTTCTAAAATATCACTAGTTCAACAAATATAAAAATTTAATACATAAATTTAAATGTTACAAACTGTCTTCATCAGTCACACCAGTCACATTTTAATTACTCAGTAGTATTGGACAGCTCAGCCAGAGTCAT
The DNA here is from genome assembly GCA_035773235.1 of Eospalax fontanierii. Taxonomy (NCBI): domain Eukaryota; kingdom Metazoa; phylum Chordata; class Mammalia; order Rodentia; family Spalacidae; genus Eospalax; species Eospalax fontanierii. The sequence continues at coordinate 41,824,324 of CM069542.1, read as the reverse complement.
TCCTCTATGGAATTCCTCTAATGGGGTAAGGATACAGCAAATATAGTTAAATATGAATTATCATATAACAAGTCCCAACCTGTTGGCTGGGCACATTATGTAAGAAATTTGAAGACATTTATTTTAGAGAAATGGTTAAAAGTTCATATTTCCAAGTCCTAATATTAAAGACGGATAATGACTAAAACTCAATAGTCAGTCCTGAGGAACAGGCAGCCACGTACACATTAAGGCAGTAATCCATGGTTCTACCTTGGGAAGGTACTGATTTTGACTTCTCTTTAAATTTTATGCCCATGGGATAAGAAAGATAAAGAATGCCAACAGAGGTACTCACAGTAAAGGGATGGAGGGAAACAAGAGTTAGGTGATTTTAATTCCTTCTCAATAGAGCAATACTCAGATTTTGTGTAATAGTTTGTTCTCTGAGCGTTTTTGTATTAGTACATAAAGTAGTATCTTAGGTATGAAAACTAAGTAGCTTGCATGCAGATGAAAAATGTTCACAAAGAACTACACAAATGCATACTTTTTTAGTTATATTATTATTTTACAAGGACTATAATGCCAACGGTTCTGAAACACCGCAGAAAAAGAAACCTACACAATAGGTTCAAATCCTTTAACTTCTTAAATGTAACTACCTTGTTTGGAGAATTATGAAACAAGCACTGTGCTAAGTACTTTATAGCCTCTGTCATATTCCAAATACCCCTATGAAGTGAACATTATTGGCCCCATTTTATTGATGTAAAAGACAAGATTTAGTGAGACTAAATTTATTCAAAGTCCCACAGCTATGAATGTAGCTTTAATTCAGGTATGACTGAATGAAACCTGAGTTTGCACTTTATAACTGCTATGTCCCAGTATAAGGAAAACCTTCCATATATACAAACATAAATGTCCATGTTTACTTGTAAAATATATTACCATCTGTCTCAGGGAGCTCTCTGTAGCCAACATCATTTTTATCTACTGGAACAACCAAGCCTGCACCATGAAAGGTCTTTGTCACAACCTAAATTCAAGAAAAAATAAATGAGACCAAACAATCAGACCAAAGGGAACCAAACAATCAGACCAAAGGGAACCAAACAATTAATAAAGGCCTCCACACCTCAATGATGTGAATATTTTACCAAGGCAGAGCATTCAGTGACATTACTTCAGTAAATGTGGATTCTGAGGGAAACTCTTACTTAAAATTAGCTGGAAGTCAAACATTTGAAGTAACTTCAAAACAAAATATATGGCTTAAACAATGCTAGTCATTTAGAAGTCTGTATCTTGAGATGTTAGAAAACAACCTTCTCTGATGTTTCCTATCATAGGATGGAAGTCAGAGTAGGAAGGAAGTCAGAATCTGTCCCCTCTGGACAGACTGTACAAGAATCTGTGTCTGAAAGGATGGTAGAATAGGACAGGTTTTCTGGAAAGATGACAGAATTCATCTATTCTGCCAAATATTCAGACCCCATTTTTACTTGGAACATTTACTTGTTTACAAACTCCTCAAACTCAGAGCAGTTCTAGTTAGTGGTGCCCTTTATAGTTAAAGCACATGAGTCAAAGACAAAAATTGGTCCAGCTATACAGGAGCCCACTATCATGAACCTTCCAGCCACCACTCTTCCTTTAATTCACATTTGCATTATTTTTAGATCTTTTTTCTTTTCTTTGAAGCATGGTCTCATTATGTACCCAAGCTGGCTGGAATTCTTGATCTTCCTGCCTCAGCTTCCTGAGTTCTGGGATTACAGGTGTGCATCAACATACCTGGCCTTGGTCTTAATAAAGTATCTTCAATGTTCCACTTATATAGTGTAATGAAAGCTTCCAAGACAAGAAAAATTTGGTCCCAAAATGAGTCCTTTCATTATCTATGGCTACACTGCCACAAAAGGCAGAACAGTTTAAAGAAAACTTCACTCTGTTCACTATTTAGAAAAAACCAAAGACAGCCTTATACCTTAACACCAAAATAATTTATTTTATAAACAAAACTGAGAAAGTACTAGTTGAAAGGCCAACTGTCTTCCAACTCTGCAGATTTCTCTAGAGATCCAATGAAGTGACTCACATAGATTTTCCATTCCAGGGTTCTACAAGGTGTTATCTATATGAAAACTGATTTCTAGTGTACTGGGTCACATTCTATCATATTAAAATGGAGACAGTATCCTAACATACCAGTGGGATAAAGCCACTAACATACTAGTGGAATTAAAAATTTTCAGGATTGAAAAAGTAGGACTAGATTTCTAACATTTTAAAAACACACATAATGAAAAAGGATCTGATAACAGATATAAACAGGGAAGGAGAATACCATGGTTTTCTTTAAATGTTTTTTTTTTGTTATTAGCTATTTTTTTATTTTTATGTATATGAGTGTTTTGCCTGCATGTATGTAAGTACAACTATGTGTGTAAATACACATGGAGACCAGAAGAAGGGTGTCAGATTCCCCTGGACTTGCAGTTATGGACAGCTGTTAGCCACCAAGTAGGAGTGGGAACTGAACCCAGGCCCTCTGCAAGAACAGCAATGCTCTTAACCACTGAGCCATCTCTCCAGCCCCTGCTATTTTAATTAAAAAAAAAAAAAATTAAAAATAAACCTGATAGTGGAGGGGCCAAAATAAGCATAAATGTGAAATATAAATTCCTATCATATCTTATTTGTAAATAAAAGAATTAAGGAAATCTCTCCTGAACTAAATATACCTGTTGGCAAAAAAAAAATAATAAATTAATAAGGGTCTGCTAAAAAATTTGCTATTAAGTCCACAGAAGCTTAATCTTTAGTCCAGACAAATTAAGAACACATAATAGCAAGTCAGACTCATTTCTCTTCTAGTAAGAAGTGTCCTATGAGAACCAGAAAAGTCAAAAGAGCAAAGCAAAATCTTGAAAGTAGTAACAAAATGCTACATTGTAATGAACCCTATTAAAATACCCTTCTTTAGAAATAATTTCTGGTCTTTAGGAGTAAAGAAAGAATTCCTAGAATGACCCTTCACTATCACCGCTGCCTGACCTGGATCAGATTAGGAACAGAAGTGGGATCTTTAGGAACTGAGCACAGTAAGATTTTGTAGCAATACCAGTTCCTTCAGAAAAAAATAAGCACTTCAATTTGGCTTATAATTTTCAGAGAAAACAGCTACAGAAGACAACAGAGAAGGTGGAGAATGGAAGCCCTTGCTCTGCAAGGTTAGGAAGAATTCCGTTCACACTAGTACACCCCATCAACCTGCTGGCATCTGAAAAATCAAAAAAAGCCCAAGGCACCATACTTGCTCCTTTACAAAATAATTTTCCCATGCTGCAGGCACTAAAAAATGGTGATAGACCCAGGTTTAAGAAAGGAAGGAGGACAGCTTGCACACATTTGCTGGAGAAAGTGAACAAATCTTAACACATACTATCTTTTGAAATGGAACGGCCTTTAAAGTCTTAACTAAGTCACCTTCCTACCCCAAATACCTTGCACCAAGAGACCTCAGCCATTAGAAAATTAAAAATATGTTCAAAGCTGCTTCCATTTACCTTTATGAAATGGCTAGTACATCATGATCAAAAGACTTATAAATACTATAATGAGCTATGCAACCACAGGAGCAATCTCTGCAGTCACAAAACTCAGCCTGCATACCAACCTGCAGGAATCACCGACCCCTTCTCCAGTCTTTGAGTGCCTGAGGCCCTGGAGCCTCAAGAGCACAAAGAGATAAGAGATGGCATCCAGTTCTCTTTGCAATAGGGCAAGAGAAAAACATAAGGTGCAGACGGGGAGGAGCAAGAGCACACCCCCCTCACCCCTGAGCAGCACAGAAGTCAAATGAATAGGTGGAAAGCGTACTTTCTTATCTCTCTGCTTCATCTTCATGGTTCTCTGTTCCAGTGAGTATCCTAGTTTTCTGGCCTCTTCTGTGAGTTTTTCATCTATGTTTTTCAAAATGCAAGATTTCTTTTTATCTGTTACTTCTTTAAGTTTTTTCATCAAAAATAATCTGGAAAAGAAGTGAAACCCCTCATTAGATTGCTAGTCTCTTATTCAGTACACAGAAGTTAAGGAGCTGAGATGAAACTGTTGAGTTCCATGTAATGCTTTGCTCAAAGTCCTGACAGGTTTCAAACAAGGAATAAGCAGTCCCAATAAGAACGCCAGTCACAGACAAAGCAAATATGATTCTTTTGTGTTATAGCTCTATATTGTAGACATTAGAGGAAAATAGTATTTAAAAAGGCCAAGACTGGGTTTAAGTTGTACTGTTGGAATATTAAGATACAGCATACTGTTTTGGAGAAATCTACCTCAAGAGGAAATAGTGTGTTGTCACCAAAAAAGATTTTTTAAAATACACAGTCCTGGCCCCAGAGCCCTGGAATAAACTCACTTTTATTTGCTACCCACATAGGATGTGTAGTCCTCACTAGACTGCTGCCACGGGTCAAGTACTGAAAAAGGCTCAGAGCATTTATAGTGGGGCCTCTTTACAGATCAGGAAACTGAGGCACAAAAGATAACCAACCTAAATTCTGAGAGCTAGTAAGGATGGTAACAGTCTTATGGAGACCCAAACCACTAAAAATCAACCCCTCACTGTATCATCAGCTGTACCCAGAAGCTGTGTTAACCACAAAATGCCAATCTGATCTTGTCAAATGTGACTCATATGGCCTAGGAGACCTTCCAAGAACTCTGTGCCTTGCATTTACATACATTCACACATATATACCCTGCTCCCTTGCCAAGAACACTTCATTCCATTATTTCTAGGAAGGTAGTGTTTTAACTATTTTTCTGTTGCTGTGATAGAAACACTGACCAAGGGAACTTGTAAAAGGAAGAGTTTATTTGGCTTACAGTTCCAAACAGGCAAGAGTACATCATGGCCGGGAGGTATGGCAGCAGTGGTGGCTGGAGTAGGAGCAGAAGCTAAGTGCTCACATCCTCGAGGCAGCAGAGAGCAACTGGAGATCAGCAAGGCTTAAGAATTCTCTAAACTCACCCCCAGTGACGTGCTTCCTCCAGCATGGCCACACCTTCTAAGACCTCCCAAAACAGCCTGCCAAATGGGGACAAAATGTCCCAATACTTGAAGCCTGTGGGGGCCAGTCTCATTAAGTGTGAGACCTGGTTTGTTAACCAGACTCCAGTGGATGAACCTATATGAAAGGGCATTCGAGGCCACAAATGTGACTCTATAGGCCTTAATAAGAGTACATAAATTGGGTGGAGTTCAACCAAGGGGGCTGCAGATAGGGAGGGGATCTAAATATGGTCAGAATGTGTTGTGTGGAATTTGCAAAAGATCAGTTAAAAAAAAAAAAAAAACCTTAGCATTAATTTCAGTAAGTACAAACTATTATTTCTCCATGAATGTTTATTAACTTATATTTAAAGGACACATGTAGACAGAAAGGGATTTTTTTTTTTTGAGACAGTCTCCCTATAGCCCCAGCTGGCCCAGAATTGGAACCTGCTATGTAGACCAGGCTGGCCTCAAGCTTAAGAGATCTGCCTGCCTCTACCTATCAAGTGCTGGGACTAAAGGTGTGCACCATCATGCCTAGAACTTCAGGAACTGATTCTTTTTAAAGGAATTTAGTCTAGCCCTCCCCCCTTAAAATAAATAAGGCTCATTTGTATGTAAATTTAGTCAGCTAGTGTTAATTTAAAAAATTAAATGAAAAAAATACTATTTTACCCATTTGAAATAAACTATTGGGAGGTAATTCCTCACTACTCACAGGCTAGCCCTGAATTATAAATACTGCCTAGCATTTCTTTTTCCTATAAACTAAACAAAACCAAACCAAAGCAACTTAGATTTCGTGAAAACAACAACAAAAGCCACTAGATTAGTTTTCTTTTTGAAAAGATTTCTACTAAGATATGACTAAAAATACAAATTAAAAGTTAGGTATCTGGGGGATCAGGAATTTAGTTCAGTGATAACAACACTTGTCTAGCAAATCCTGGGTTCAGTCTCCAGCACAGAAAAAAGCAAATCAGGTATTTTTATATGTCAAGGTATTATAAAATGAACACCTGGTTTATGGAGCATCTACTAAGGAACAGTTCCATGTATAAGACAGATAATGTACCAGTAAACAACTATAATTTCTGATAAATATACCAATTTAAGGAATGATAAATTTTAAAGGTTTTAAACAATGGCATCAGGTTTGGGATACAACTCAGCAGTGGAGAGCCTTCATACACTATGTTTAATTCTCAACAACCACCAAAGCCAACGGGGAGTGGGTGGTAACGGGGCGAAGAGGATTGGGAGAAACACCTACACCAATTTACAAATACCAAGCATCATTTTACACAACACTCAAAGAAAAATAAGAGCCTTTTCTTACCATTTACAATGTGCCTATCCTTCAGGTACACCAGTGTGTACACAGCACAAAACAGTGATCACTTTGGGTTTACTTGGTTTGAATTATCTTTAATAATTTGTACTATTAAGTCACAGAGATAAAGGAAGCCTTTTAGACATCATGCAAAACATGGCCTACCTATTTAAAGTGATAAACTCTACTCTATTACAATGTAAACTGAACACCTGACAAATAACTTTCAGGTCATGTCTGTGGCTGATACCAACTGGTTCAGCTGGCTCAGCTGTGTTCCGAGCCCTTCTACATGAAAACATGCTGCATTTCCCATTCTGTTTTTCAGCTCTGATTCCAGGTGAGGCCTAGCTTATTCCCAGCTGAAGCAAGTCTGTCAAATCTAAAAGGTAGAAGAGATTCAGACTAATGATCACCTTCTGCATTCCCAGAGACATCTGACAGCACTGAACAGCTGTAGATGAAGTCTCAGCACCTTAGCTTCATGCAGTTGGCAGGGCCACATGAAAGACAGTGTGGTCCTGGAGCTACCTGTGACAGTAATCATTTTCCAGCTTCCCGATGACAGCAGAAACAAACACTAATGAGTCAGTGAGTCACACAACTCTCATTCCTGGAGGCTCAGCTTAATCCATCAGCCCTTCCGAGGACTCTGTAAGTACCTGCCTTACTGTGCAAAACTTTTCTGTTTGAACTATATATAGTAGGTTATTCTTTCAAAAAATTTTAATTATGGAACTCAGGCTAGTCCAAATCCCCTCTATAAACAAACAAATCCTTATCTGGCTCAGAAGAGTAATATCTAAAGGTCAGAGGATGACAGCAGGAAAAGACTGTGGGGCCACCAACCAATGAAATCTGTGTTGATTCAAAGTTAACTCTAGGCCAGAGCCAGGGCTCAAATCCTGAGACTCATATGCTAGCAATTGCTGTACCACTGAGCCACAACTCCAGACTTGGTAGTCTCACATAGCAGCCGAGGCTTGCTTGGGACTTCTGTATAGTCAAGGATGACCTTGAACTTCTGATCTTTGTCTCCTGAATGTTAAGATTGCAGGGTCTTCCTGTAGCCTCAAACTTACTATGTAGACCAGGTTTGGCCTCAATCTCAGATATATGTCTGCCTCTGCCTCAGGAGGGCTGGGATTAAAGGAATGCACCACACCTGGCCTTAAAATATATTTCACAGCAATACATGTTTGTAAGAATGTGGAGAAACTGGGACTCTCATGGTTGAAAGGTAAATCAGTGAAGTTACAAAAAAAGAATTAAAAAAAATTATGCATATATGTGCATGTCATGCGTGGGTTTGTGCACATGTGGAATCCAGAAGAGTGTCAGATACCCTGAAGTTGGAGTTACAAGTGGTTGTGAGCTGTTTGATGTGGGTGCTGGAAACAGAACTCAGGTCCTATATAAGAGCAGTATGTGTTCTCTTTTGTTTTTAAGATAAGGTTTCACTATGTAGCCCAGGCTGGCCTGGAACTCTTAAAGAGACCTGCCTCTGCCTTAACAGTGCTGGAATTATGAGATTTAAAGGCATGTGCCCAAATGCTCAGCTCAGTACATTCAGTGAGCCATCACTCCAGCTCCTGCAGTGGGTTCTTAGAGTGAATTCTTTTATATGTATGAATGTATCTCCTCCATGTGTATTAAGTGCACTGTGTTGTACAATGCCTGTGAAGGTCAGAAGAGGGCATCTGCTCCCCTGGAACTGGAGTTATGGATGGCTGTCAGCTGCCATGTGGGTGCTGGGAGCTGAACCTGGGTCCTCTGTAAGAGCAGGCAGTGTTCTTAATTGCTGAACCATCACTCTAGGCTAGAATGAATTCTTAATGACATTGTTTATCATCAGATATCTAAGGGGAAAAACCCTCCAGTTTTGCCATGGAATAGCTAAGGTCAAGATTAAGCATTATATATACAAACAAGAACTTTTTGCAGTGCAGGGGATTAAGCCCAGGGCTTTGGATATGCTAAGTACCTGTTGTCTACAACTGAGCTCAGCCCAAGTTTCAACAATATATTCACTAAATAAGCATTTATATAAGAGGTTAGTTCTTGGTGAAAAGCAGCAGAATAAAACTATGTATAAAGTTATCTTCAAAAGTTATGGAAAGGATCTCTAGAAATCTACTTTTGAGTTAGCTGAACTCTATTGGTTACAGGTATGTAAATAAATCATAAATAAGAAAATTTAAATAGTTTCTTACTTGACGGCAGCAAACACATTATCTCCATTCTGAATAATTACACAATTTTTCTTTGCTTCATTTGTACCCACATATACAGGAAGTTCATCAGGAGAATCCCTGTTTTAACAGAAGATATCAAAAACTTAGCTACCCATAATTTATAATATCAGCAAGCAGAAAATCATGCCAATAGAACATATGTACCTGTAAAAAGTAAGATAAATTTGCTAGGTTTAGGCTCCAAGTTTCTTTAGAATATCTATGACTAATTTATACAACAGAACCTAAAATTAAGGCTCTAAGAAAACCTAGTCACTGTTATAGTCAAATACAAAGAAAGGGAGAATAAGGACTGTCACGAGAAGCAGGGACTATCATACACAAGCACTTCTTTTCATTCGAGAGTCTAAGAAGGGGAAAAAAAGCAAGAAGAAAGATATAGGAAGGGCAAAAAAGCAGCAGATCAGAGGGTTGTGAAGTATCACAGAATCATTCATGAATCCCATACCTTTTATTTTCAACTTGAGGAAAACAGAGAGAGTTAAGACACTTGGCCAAGGCACCAACAGTCAATGATGAAGTCAGAACAGTCTATCTGGCCCCAAGTCCCAGCCCCAGAAGTGTTCTCTACCCACAATGCATCGTTTCTTCTCTACACTACAGTTGTACAGTATCCACACTGGCACAAATGGATGAGATCTTTTCCCCTTCACATCCCTTCTATTTGCTAGCACCCTAAGCATTCATTTAATCCTTATAATATTCCTATCGAGTACTGCTATCCCCATTATTTCAAAAGAAGAAACTGAGTCACAGAAATACCACAGTCACCACTGACTGACTTATAGTCACCAAGATAATATATAGCAGGACCAATCTTTATGACTCTAGTACCTACTTGGGTCCTCTGGGTCCTAGAAACACATGGTTTAAATCAAAACAACTGCTCTAAATTATCTTTCTTGGGCTTTAAAGGAGCTCTTCTGGACTCAAAAGGGAAAACATTTTATAATAACAGAAGAAAAAACCAGGGAAGTTCAATTCTAAGTAGGCTAAAATGGTTAACAGTAGCCAGAACAACAGATGGACCCTAGAGCCACCAGTAAGAGGACAACAGGCCGTTCACCTTACGTGATGCCAGCAAAGGTCTATTAAGACTCATTAATAGGAAGGTAGCTGTATTTTTAGAGAAGAGAAGATCCTTTACCTGAAATACCCCATGTGGTACTGAGTTTTATTATCTCCAATAATAATGGTCTGGAACTCAGGAGGATCATAGAAAAACCTCCAGTGAAGATTACAATTCAAGCCTGTGGATTTTTTCTTCATTTTATGTTTCCCAGCAAGGATATCATAAGGACCCACTAATCGAAGTCCAAGGCTTGTGGCAAGTGCATCTATAAGGAAAATAAGTTTACTCAGGCAAACCGGAAATAATGCCTTTCATTACTAAATGATTTTTAAGAAGTTGTCTTAAAAAGTACTTCTAAAGTTTAAAAAAAAAAAAAGGTTTTCAGCCATGTGTTATGAACACTCAATGGAAAATAAATCAGGTTAACAGAAACGTGGCATTACATTTAGGCTTTCCTCTTAAATTTACTGCTGAATTAGCTTAACATTTCAAATGCACCTGACACCCCTGATTTAGCCAAAGTTTTCCTGCAGGCATCTGAGAGCCATACACACTTACTACGCCTCAGTGCTTTGGGCTGTTAGCTTCAAATACAGACATTAGGGTGGAGATGCCAGAGAGAGCTAAACAGGCATGGATCAAGAGTAGAAAAACACATTTCCTTTCCTCAGCTGTCACTCCAGACTCTTCTGACTTCTGGTAATCTGCAAAGCATCAATGACTCTATGCTTCTTCGCCATTCATAAGACTATAAAGGCAGAGTACCACATAAACCACAGTGTCTGCCAGGCCTGGTGGCAGAGGCAGGCAGATGCCTGTGAGTTGATGCCAGCCTAGTCCACATAGTGAGGATTAGTTGGATTAGGCTAACCAGGGTTATGTAGTGTGGCAACCTGTCACAATAAATTAAAAAAAAAAAAAAAAAAAGTCACGAAGTCTATGCAAATGTACAACTTACAACTTCAGAGTGCTTGCTGCTTTTCTAAGAGGAAGGTGAGCACTCCAGACAGGACCTAGCTATATAAGGAGGGATTGAGGAAAACAAATTTTTTTTTTCACGGAATTCTTAACAGTGTGAATAACTGCATGGAGACAGTTTGTTTTTACTATTGTTTTTATGGGGTGGTAGGACAAACAGTTCAATTTAACTGAGTGAAAGGCAGTGTACCTTTATTTTTAAAGCAACAAGAAAACCAAAACCACCTATCTCTCTCACTAGAGATAACATGGTTAATAGTGTGATATACAGTTTTTCCATGAGTTCCCCCTTATTTAAGATTTTTAATGGTGTTTATGTGTGTGTGTGTGTGCGCATAGAAGTGTGGGTGCCTTCAGTGGCCAGAGGCGCTGGATTCCCTAGAGCTGGAGTTATGAGCAGTTGTGAGCTGCCTGACATGGATGCTGAGAATCGAATTCAGGCCCTTTGAAAGAACAGTATGTGCTCTTAACCACTGAGCCATCTCTCTAGTCCTATTCTGAACAGTATTTTAAATGTGAAATCATGCTTTTTGTAATCTGCTTTTTTGTTCTCAATCCTGTCCCAATTTAGATTTTATGAATTTTTTTCATGCTGTTCAATTATATTTTAATTTTTTATTTATTATTTTTTAGTTTATGTGTATTGCCTGCATGTGCACCCACGTCATGCAATGCCCTCAGAGGTCAGAAGATGGCGTTAGATCTTCTGGGACTGGAGTTACAGCCAGTTTTAGCCACTATGTGGATGCTAAGACTGGGACCTGGGTCCTCTGCAAGAGCATTCAGTTCTCTTAACTACTGAGCCATCTCTCCAGTCCCTTATTTTACAGTTTTTAATACAGCAAGATAGTCCATCTACAGACATGTATTATTTCTAATTTTTTTCTATTATAAACATGTTTGGTGAATAACTTTCTTAGTCTGAGAATCAAGAACCCCCACGGTAGAAGGAGAGAAATCAACTTTTGCAAGTTGTCTTCAGACCTCCACATGTGCTCCACGGCACACACACCCATAATGTACACAGACCCCAAATAAACATGAAATGTAAAAACCCTGAACTGTATAAAGGGGCTTAACAGTAAAACGTCACAGCACCACACCCATTTCCATTTCCTACACAGAATGAGCACAGGTAGCATAATGGGATGAGCGGCAACAACCTGACATTTTCAGACAGTGTTGATGCAGAGTAAAATACATACTTCTCCTTTTCCACTTAAACACTGCATCCATCCAGACATACTTCACTTCCCGGAAATCTGCCTTAATTTTCATCATGTTTTGACTGAGTACATGTGTTACTAAAGTACATTTCAGCCATGTCTCCTTTTTATTTGAATAAATATTCTTGTTGCTGAGGGAGGGAGGATCAGTTTTCTCCAGGGAGTAGTTATTTAATTTTAATGCCAGTGGACAACCCTGCACACTGGTACATATGAGCATCACTAAAGGGACTCGGTGCATTCTATAAATACACATACGCATGTATGTGTGTGTGTATTTGTAAACATAGGTAGTATATGTAACAATAATAAACAGGAAGATAAGAAATGGGGGTCGTGGGAGGAGTTGGAGGGGGACTGGGAGGGATAGAAATAATGCAAAGACAATACTCATATATGAAATCCCCCCTTAAAAAAAGTCATGCAAGTTCAATCAGATAAAAAAATCAGCATAGAAACGGGGAAATGGGCAGGAGGCCCCAATCTTAGCCAAGGAACTATTGGCAGGTGATCACTGCTGGGTGAGGGGGAATTGATATTCTTTAAGAAAGTGATGGATAGGCTGAACAGGCTCCAGTGGATGAACTCACACCAAGAGACAGCTGGACACACAAACTTGACTCAATAGGCTTTAGCATATAAGACAGAATGTGTGAAATCCTATGGGTGGGCTGGGGGGGGTACGGGCAGCAGATAGGGGAGGTCTATATGAGATTAAAATTACTATATGAAATCCACAAAGATGTAATAAAAATATACATTAAAAATTTTAAATTAAAAAGTCCTTGAACACTTTTTTTTTTTTTTTTTAAAGACAGGGTCACACCATGCAGCCCTGACTAGCCTGGAACGCACATAGATCCACCTATCTCCCTGTCTCTGCCTTTTGAGTGAGCAACACAAAGGTGTACATTCTTAAGTTCTCCTAGTCCACAAGACAAGGCCACATGAATAAAATAGCTAAGTTGGATGAACACTTCTGCATCATGTGCAACTGCTTATTTTCCTTCACACTAATATCACAGAATGTCATGAACTTGCTTGCCTCTGTCATCAGGCAACGATAGAATATTACTGTAGCATTATGATCAGGATCTGAAGTTTCCACCGAAAGGCTCACATCTTAAAGACATGTCCCCAGCAGTGGCGTTATGGAGCAGTGATGGGCTGACCGGATGGAAGCAGGTGAGGTTCCGCTGAAAGAAGTGGGTCAATGGGGGAATACTCTGGAAGGGTTTATTATATCCCAGTGCACTTCCTGTTCATCCTCACACTCTGCTTCCTGTCAGCCATGAGGTGAGTAGGTTTGCTCTGACATACACTTCAGTGAATAAAAAACAATACTGTCAACTGATCACGGACTTGAAACCACTAGAACCATGATTCAAAATAACCCTGTCCCCCTTTCAGGCTGTTTTCTCAGGTAGTGTGTCAAGCAATGAAAGGTGACTGATGTAATAATTTACATCTCTCTTACTACACTTCTCTTGTTAGAAACAACTGTGCAAATGTTGTTTAAAAAAATTTTTTTTTGGATACAGTATTGATATATAACTGAGGCTGGCCTCAAACCTCAAATTGGTCTTGAACCAGCCTCCTAATTTCTGGGATTCTAGGCATGTACCACCAGTCCTGCTGAAAGCACCCTGTCTCTATGAAATACCTTCATTCTACATTCAGTTTCCTGTCACCTCTTCTAGTCACAGAAGCAGAGTGAAGGTGGAGTAACTCACCAGCTGGCTTTTCAGGATCAAGTTCCTCACAGAACTTCCAGAAGTGATAGAAATCTTCAGGTAGGGAAAGCTTATAAAGAGTTTCTACTTCTTTTCGCAGCTCACTGGAGACATCTGCTTCACAGGATTTACTCTTCTTTACGTCCACTGTCTTCTCACACTGAAAATTGGTATACAGAACTTTAGTTCTCCAAAAGTAACTTCAACAACTCTCCTTGTTGCTTATGGCTGCCCACCAGTTTCTGTGAGCTACATTTAAAGACTTATTTTTACTAATTTTATGTGTGTCTCTGTGTAGGTATGCACATGTGTGGGTTCCCACAGAAGCCAGAAGGTGTTGGATTCCCTGGTGCTGGAGTCACAGGGGGTTGTGAGTTGCCTGACTTGAGTATTGGGAACTGAACTTGGGTTCTTAGTAAAAACAGTATCTGTTCTTAACTGCTGAGCCATCTCTCCAGCTTCTGTATACATTTAAAAAAATGTTCTAATGGTATTTATGAGTAAAATCCTAGGGATTCTTTTGTATAAAATAGAAACAGTTTATATTGTCCTCAAGAACTACCCACATACAGGAAATCTTTGAACATGTTTCTCCAAGTGTCTTGGTTAATTTCTATCAACACAAAGCTAGATATACCTGGGAAGATCAATTAAGGAACTTCCTCCATCAGACTGGCATGTGAGTAGGTCTGTGGGCATTTTCTTGATTGCTAATAGAAGAGCCTATCCCACTGTGGATGGTACCATCCCTGGGCAGGTAGGACTGGGCTGGATAAGAAAGCTAGCTGAGTGAGCCAGAAGAAATAAGGATGCCAGTAAGCAGCATTCCTCTGTGGTCTGTGCTTCACGGTTCCTTTCCTGAGTTCCTGCCTGACTCCTTTGGACTATGTACAATGGAAGTGTAAAATGCAATAAACTCTTTCCTTCCCACTATAGTTTTGATCATGGTGTTTATCAGAGCAACAGACAAAGTAACTAGAACATCAAGGTAACAGAAAGAGAAAACAGAACATGAAGCAAAGAAACAAACTGTAAAAAAGAAGGAAGAAGAAAAGGCAGTTTTTGGTTAATAAGATGTCATTGCCCTTTTGTTTAAACAGATCCATTGACACACTAGAAGCAAATTACCAGAAGCAACAGAATACAGGGGATTTATCAGCTAAAAAGCTGTCACTGCCAAACACAGGGCGCACACCTATGTCAGTGCTCTCTGTTTGTGTGGGTTATCAGTGAGTTCAAGGCCACCATGGGACCAGCTAAATCATTTTAAACAAACGTCCAATGGCCCATATATAGAAGCTATGATGGAACCAAATACTTTGTATTCTAACCTAAAGCACCAGGGGAAAAAAAAGACAAAGCTTTTTCTTGAGCAACATCCAACTGGACTAAGAATTCTCTAAGAATTATGACTGGGCTACTCAGATTATAACCATTACTAACCTTCAATATAAAAACCGGACACTTCCTTTTGACACTCTAAAAAGACAGCAAAGGTATGGCAAAGTATCAATCGTCTCTAATAGGGGGCTTGAAGAAACGGCTCAGCAGTTAAGAGTGCATACTGTTCTTGCAGAAAACTTAAGGTTCACTTCCCAGCACCTTCATCGGGATGCTCACAACCACCTACAACTGCAGCTTCAGGAGATCTGAGTCTTCCAGCCCCCCAGGACACCGGCACTTACACGCACACACCCACACACATACAGATAATTTTTTAAAAAATGTCTTAGTAAAATGAGAATAAATTCAGGCTACAACCAATTATTTCAGAAAAGGCCCTGTCTTCCAGCATCTGTTATGTCATCTCTCCAGCCCCATCTCTTATTTTACTTCTGATCAGGCCTATCATTCATTCAAAGTAGTTCACTGTACCTTCAAAGAGAGATTTTTTTCGGCTCAGCTTGCACTCAGTTGTTCAGCATCTCCAAATACCTAACAACTAGAATTTGAGACAGCTGCTCCTTTTAGAGACTACAATTTTAACCTAGTGTTGCAACAAAGCATGACTCAAAGTGAAAAATGCCTATAAGCATAGACTTTCACGCTACCCAGTTTAAAATACAGCTAGAATAATTTTTTGTTAAATTTGAGTTGTTACAATGACTGTCCTGTTTAACTCCTCCAGGCTACTGCAGCGTTTACAGGATCCATGGTACCGTATAAAAGTTTGGGAATGCACACACTAGATCAGGTCCCTCTAACTTTCCTACCTCGCAGACTTCCTAACTGGCCCATCACTCCTTTGCACCCCGACGTCACCAGCGTCATAGCCAAGGCATAAACATTAAGAGTAAATGTATATTCGCTCCCGCTCCGCCGCGCAGACAGCGAGGCCCCCAGACTCCTCAGCAAAGCGCGGCCGCAACGCAGAGCCTGGCACTACTTGGTTTTCTACTAATGAATGAAAGGCCCGGAGAAGCCGGGCACAGGCTGGCATCACAGCCAGAGCAGTCCAGTTCCCGGCACCGCGCGGGCGCTCCGGGGTTGCAGGGGAATGCAAATGCTGCCGGAAGCCCCGGGCGTCGCCCAAAGCGCCGCAGGCACCGCACGGGGCCCGGCTCGCCTACCTGCGGCCCCGCCCCGCCGGGCCTGCGCTTCCCGCCGCCGACCATCCCGCAGCTGCAGCGCCCGCCGAGCCTCGCGTTCCTGCCGCTTCCGAGCGCCCGCGACTGCTTCCGGGTTCAAAAGCCACCAATCGGAATAGCGGTGCCGCTCCCGCCACTCGCCCCCCTCCCTATTTAGGGACCAGGCTCCGCCCAGGCTCGGCTCCCTGAGGCCCTTCGGCGCTCCGCCGAGGCCCCGCCCACACCTGGGGTGGTGAGGAGGTTGCCTGCATTGAGTGATACTTTCCGTCCCAGCAGCTGTACAGGGTGCTCCAGAGACCCCCATCGCTCAGCTTGGGGCTTTCAGCAATATGCACACGTCCTCCTCAGTGCTTCCTGCTGGCAAGGTTGGATGTATGACGCTGCCTCACTTCAGCCTCTTAATGTTTTTTCATTTATATTCCTTTATTTATTATTTTTATTTTATGTGTTTGAATGTATTGCTTGCATTTGTCTAAGTGTACCAGTGTCGTGCAATGCCCGCACAGGTCAGAAGAGGGCTTCGAATCCCATGGAACTGAGTTCCGAACTGTTGTTAGTCAACATATGGGTGCTGGGAACTGAACCAGGGCCCTTTGCAAGAGCAGCCAGTGCTCTTAACCCCTGAACTATCTCCCCAGACCCCATTTATATTCATTTAAAAAATTAATCTCTTGTCTCTGGTTATCTCTAGGAAGCACATCAATCTCTAGGAAGCAAATCAATCTTTCTCCTCCCTCTGCCTCCCTCCCTTTCCGCTCCCTCCATTTCCTCCCTCTCTTCCTCACCCTCTCTTCTTTTTCCTCTCTCCTGCATGTGTTCTCTATACCCAGCCTCTGTAAAGTGTAAGCCCTGAACTACCACTAGCTACAGCGACATCCCTGGGAGCTGGTTAAAAAGGCTTGTACCCACTCAGGTTGTACCCACTGTTTAAAAATCAGAATCTGCATTTGAGTATGATCTCTCAGTGATTCCTACAAACTTCAAGGTCTGGAAGGTACAGAATTTCTGTCCTGGCAACATCCTACTTCCCATTCTCCGGGTGGAGTCTCTCTTTTCTTTTTCCTGATTTGTATACTCTCGTTTTGTGGATAGGTCTTCAGTTTTTAAATATTTTCTTTTTTAGTTTTAATTATGTATATATGAGTGTATCTGCCTGTGGGTTTGTGCATGTGTGTGCAGTGTTGGCAGAGGCCAGAAGAGGGCATCAGCTCCCCTGGAACTGGAGTTACAGGCACTTGTGAGCAGCCGGACATGGGAACTAGGAACTGAACTTGGGTCCTCTGCAACAGCAGTACCTACTGTTAAACACTAAGTCATCACTCCAGCGCTTATTATCAGTCCTTGGAGGGATACTGCAAACTAGGTGCATCACTGCTTAAATTGTCCGTGTCTGGAACTGAGGCAGGAATGAGAGATAGGGAAAATGAAAGGAACAACAGAAAGAAAACAGCTCCTTCCCCATCACTCTTCCCATCCAATGTGCATTTCTCACTAGCTTAAAGAAAACTAACAAAACTTGAAAAGACTTCCTGTGCAGAGATCATGTTTCCTCTTCTGAGAACCATATGAAAAAGTATTAAAATAGCTAATATATTATGCTTAAGGCCAGAACACAGGTCTTAGACTCATATGACCTTTGATAAACTTGTCTTATCAGCATTCCTTTCTCATCCATAAACCCAAACAGTGAACTTCTTAAAATATCTTGTAATTTCATTTACAAGATGAAATTCCTTAACAATTAAGCAATTCAGCTCCTTTTCCAATTTAATTTTTAAACTTTAATCTCTGATCCTGGTTATAAATTATATCCTTTGAACAATGTAATTTCAAGAGCTTTAAAAGTGTGTCTTTCTTAATCATCTACCCTCTAAACCTCTTTACATATACACTCACTTAATAAACTCCAGTTTTGCTTCTTACTGACTTGTCCTGACATTCTTTCCTGTAGTATTGGTCAAGATTGCAACTGTACCTGAGTAAAGGACTCAGAGAAAGTCCTCAGGCTGCACAGATAGCAGCATTGGGTTGCTTTTCTTGCTGCAAGTGATATTACTGTTTAAGTAATAAATTCTAAGTCCAATGTAATTTCACTCAGAACATTACAGGGCTTGCTTCACAGTATTTTAGTTCTCAATACTGTATTTTTATTGCTCTATTATTTTTTAATTTTGTGTGTATAAGTATATTGCCTACATGTATGTAAGTGCACCCATGTTGTACAATGCCCACAGAGGTCAGAAGAGGGCAACTGGATCCCCAGGAATTAAAGTTATGGACCGTTGTTGGCTGCCCTGTGGGTACTGGAAATTGAACCCAGGTGCTATGCAAGAGCCAGTGCTCTGAAGCCCTGAGCCATCTTTGCAGCCACTAGTTCTCAATATTGTTGAGGAACATTAAGTACTATGATTTATTTTCTTTTATAGCTGAGTTATTTCTTTATATGCAACCTGCTTGTTGTTTTCTTTTGTCCTAGTTTTGAGGTCTCCTTCTAATTCCCCATGTTTCAAGAATAATCATGTGTTTTGACTATGGGTCTTTTTTCAGTTTTATTCAACTTGATTGACTATGTACTTTTAAAATACACATTCTTCAGATCTGGGACTTTTCCTGGTATAATTTACTGATAATTTCCCTTAACTCCCTTCACTGAATTGTTTCTTTTTCAAAAATTAGTTACGTGTATTTGTCTGTTTTTTTCTTATCTGTCTTAGTCCTATATTTTTCTCTTCATTTTTTGTTCTACTTTGTGTGAATCACCTTTTGTTGTTGATGTTGATGGTGGCTGTGGTGCTAGGGACTGAACCTAGAGCTTCATGCATGCTAGGCAAACACTCTACCACTGACTTCCCAGTCTGGATCTTTCACCTTAGACAAATCTATCAAATAGCTTTTTATTTTACTTCCATTTTATGTGCTCCTTTTATTCTGCTCTTTTTATAGCATCATATTTTTTTCTTGTACTCATGTATCTTCTTTTACCTCCAAAGAAATAAATTCTAGAGTTTAAAATGCTTCCTGTTGACATGGAGAAACGACTCAGTGTAAGTGCTTGTTGCACATGCATGAGAACCTGAATTCAGATTTCCAGCACCCATGTAAAAAGTGTGTGCAGGGATCGGGGTGGAGAAATGTGCTTTATATTGGGGACCCACTGGCCAGCTAGTTTAGCCAAAATAGTGAGCTTTGGGTTCAGTGAGAGACTCTGTTTTAAAACTAGAAGGTGAGATTGATAGAGGAAGACTCCAAGCGTCCGTCCACCTCTGGTTTCCTTTTATGTACTTATGGGAGAGAGAAAGAGCTTTAAAAGAAAGAAAATGCTTCCTACTTTAAATCTGTATTGATTTTGACTCTCTTGAGTCTTTTTTTTTTTTTTTTTTGGTAAGTTGGCTGTTCATATTTCATCTCTGTCCTTTATTTGTGTTGTGGTCCTTGCTGTTAAACCGTATGTAAAAGTGATACTCTGAAAAGGACTTTAAGCACTAAAGCAGGGTTTGTTAACTGCTGGACAAGACATAAGATGATGGGGCAGGGGTCTAGCTATTTGTTTTCATTCAGAATGTACTCTTTCAATTATTTGTTTTGAGCATATGCTGCTTCTTTGGAGCCCAGTGGGAAGGAGACTGGGAATCTGAATAATCTCAGTATATGCATGCAAGATAAACAAAACAGGTTCTCTAGAGAAACAGAACCTGTATCTGTCACTGTTGGTCTTTCGTTGGTGTATATGCATAGCTGTTGAGAGGTATAAACTGTTTCCTAGAAGTTGGAAAGTTACTCCTATAGTTTGAAGCTCTGGAAGCCAGGGTGCTGATGGAAAGCTGGTGATGAAGGTCACAGTTCAATCTGTAGGTCTGAGAACTAGGATCACTGAGCACAGGAGAAGATAGATGATACAGCTCAAGAAATGTGGAGGTGGGAAGAGCAGAGTGTGAATCCTCCCTTCCTCTTCCTTTTGTTTTATTCAGACCTTGAGTGGACTGGCTGATGCCCACCCACACTGATGAGGACAGTCTGCTTTATTCTGTACTCACATAAGTAGTGTTTAACCAGATATTTAGACATCCTATGAACAGGTCAACATATAACATTAACTACCACATATACTTCTACTTAAACTATTCTTTCATTATGGGGCCTTGCCTTTACCTGCATCTGCTGCCCCAGAATCCATAGGCTTCCTGTGTCAAGGAAGAAATGTCTTCAAGGAGAAATAATTTTGCAGAGTTCCATGTTGAGCATGGGAGATAGAGGATGTTTCTCTGACTTTCTTTGGAGAGAGAAGCTTAGTCTAATAACTTTAGGACTTTGAATGCTCTAATTTCACCATTGGGGCGGTGTGATGCTTCTACTTGCTGAGCCTTTGTGAGGTTCTACACTACTGCTCAGCTGACTTCCAGGCTTCACCTGTAGAAACACTTGGGCTTCAGTTTTCTTTGGTCCATATACTTACAAGTGTTTTAGGTCCTTCTGTTTACTTCTAGAAATCCAAAATCAAAGTATGAGCTAAGTTCCTTGTGGGGACAATGAGGAAAATTCTGTTCATTGTCTCTGTCTTAGCTGCTGATGTTTGACCTTCTATGGCTTGCGGATATACCAGACAGTGGCTAGCTCTCATTATAGGGATTCTCCCTTACTTGTTTCTGTACAAATGTCCATATTTTGTATATTTTTATTGATTTTTTTGTGAATTTCATGCACAACATCTTAATCATCTTTATGTCCCCTTCCCCATCGGCACCCTCTCAAAATCCCTCCACTGAATTTCATGCATTCTGTGATTTCTGTTAAGGCCTTTCCAGTCAGCTAATGTCCCCAGACATTTCTCAGTGCAAGTTTATCCACTGGGGTCTAGTTAGCCTATCTAGAGTCACTCACTCCCTTAAAGAAGATCAGCTCCTCCTCACCCAGCAGCACTCAGTTGTCCAGTAGTTCTTTGGCTAAAGATTGTGGCCTGCTGCCCATTTCCCCAATTCTATGCCGGGTTTTTGTCTGGTTGAGTTTGCATGTGTCTTGTGCATGATGTCACCATTGCTGTAAGTTCATATGATCAAGGTCCCAGGGCCCTGGAAGGCTCTATTTCCATGGTCATGCACCTCCTCCTGTGGCTTTTACAATCTGTCCCTTCTTCTGCATTGGTCCCTGAGCCTGGGTGGGTAAAGTTTAATATTGGAGCCCTGTTTAAAGACCCACACTCTACAGATTCTTATTCTCTACACTTTGGCCATTTGTGGCCCTTTGTGTTCCTTGCCCTTTGTTGCATGAGGGAGCTTCGTTGATGAGAGTTGAGAGATGCATTAGTATTCTCTCTACCCCTTGTTCCATTATGTTTCATGAGCCTTAGGTGTAGAGGCTCCATTGTAGATGTGCATTTAGAGTTTGGCATTTTACAGACACTTTATCTCTATGTGTGACCAGTTGTGGAACCTTGTAGTAGTCTCTGTTACAAAAGAAGCTTCTTTGATAATTAGTGACTGGAGTACTTGTCTGTAAATATAAGGATCCATATTTAGTACACAGTAAGAAATTGCATTTATCTAGGCATGTGAGAGCCTTTTTCTCTAGGATCTATGTCCTCTCCGGCTATGTGTATTTGGCTATGTTTACTGTACTACACATGAGTTCAATCTCATTGCATGGGTTTTAAGTCAAATTAGGTAGCTAGCTGTTGATTACCCCTGGGATAAAAGGCCACTACTGCCCCAATGTAGTCTTCTTTGATGCTTACTGTTATGGTTATTAGGCCTAAAAGCTGAGGTTGGACCATCAAATTGATGTTCTCTTTTAGCATCTTCTATAGTGTTCTCCAAAACTATGGGAGCTAGGCTTCAGGGAGGAGGCTTCCAGGTCAGTTCCAACTCCATTGCTCCAAGTCCTGTGTCTGAAGTATGCCCAGTCTTCAGAATAGGGTCTTCCCTTCAAGTTCTGGCAGGCAATGAAGGACTGTGGCAATGGACTCTGTAGTTTGGGGAATCTCTTCGACCACCCTGGTCAACAACTCAAAGAGCATATTTTTATAGAAGAACTAATTTTTGATTAGATCTGTCGCGCCGCCGGGGCAGAGAGGCCTCTGTGTTCACCGATTCCCCTGGTCAGGTCTTGAGGGCCAGAGAGCCAAGGGAAGGGCAGGTCGCGATCTGCCCAAGAGAAAGTGGAATCGGTGCACAGCTAGTCTCTCCCTCTCCCCAGGAGTAAACCAGACGTAGCTGGGGTCCGAGTCCAGCAGGATGCCAGGGTCCGAGTCCGCCAGGATGCCAGCAGGGAGCCGTTTATTAAAACTAGTGCACACAATATAAAGGCAAAACCCACAGCCAATTAGCATAAGGCTCCAAACGCTCCCCCAATCACTTTACAGGCCACTCTGATCATGCCTTCACTTTACATAGGGGCTATAGCTGTTCACAGCTGTTCACGAGGGAGGGAGTAATTCCCCTCCAATGGCGTTTATGCCCCTAGTTCACCTAATTATCATGTTATGTGCCTATCTTCTCTGGCCGGCCTTTGTTTCTGCTCCTCTCAGCACCATCTTGCCTGGGCCATGAGGTGCCAGCCGGTCAATTGGGATTTCTTTGGGCCCTACATAGATCCACCCTACTCCAGTGTGACCTCATCTTATCTTTTTTTCCAGATGAAGTCACATTCTACATACCTTTGGAAAGGGAGAGCTGCAATCCACATCAGTTAGTTTCTATATATTAAAAATATATTTTATTTATTATTTTTATTTTATGTGTATGAGTGTATTGCCTACATGTGTGTAAGTGTATCCGTGTCATGCAGTGCCTGAGAAAGTCAGAAGAGGCTGTCAGATTCTCTGGAACTGGAGTTATGGATGATTGTTAGCTGCCATAAGGGTGCTGGGATTCAAACCCAGGTCCTCTGCAAGAGTAGATCCTGCTCTCTCCAGCCCAGTTTCTAAATTTTTGTAGGTATTTTGCAGTTGTCTCCTATTCTCTTTGTTCCTATTGGTGTATGACTTCCTCCTCCTCTCCTTCTTCCTTCTCATCTTTCTTCTTTTCCTCCTCTTCCTCTTCTTCTCCTTCCTCTTTTTCCACTTTCTCCTCTTCCTCCCCCTTTCTTTTTTAAACTTTGTTTTAACTTTATCTTTGTTTTAGGTGTGTGTATGTTATATTTGTACATAGTAGTGTGTTTGCAACATGGGGTGGGTCCCCATGTGCATGGGTGCATGTGACATGGGGGCCTAAGGTCAGTGTCAAGTGTCTTCCTTAATCATGTACCAGCTTTCCTTTAGAGATAGGGTCTCTTTACTGAACCTGGAGCCATTAATTCCTTAGAGTAGCTGCAAACCAGCTCAAGGGATCCTCCTCCCCCTAGCTCCTCAGCACTGGGATTCCAGGTACACACTGCCATGCGCAACTTTTTACATGGGTGTTTGGTGACTCAAATCCTCATGTTTGTGCAGCAAGCGCTTTACCAGCTGAGTCATCTTTCCATCCCTGACAGTGCATGTTTGAAATGCAATTAGCTAAGGGATTGATTATTGCTATTTTTAGCTGAATAGTAGTGCGTAGCAATTGAGACCTGTAAAACCGTACTTACTATTTTGTTCTGATAACAGTCCAGATAATTTTGTAACCATCTTTAAGAGAATGTGAATGAAAGTTTCATTTTAGAAGTAATTGATAGATCTCCCCAAATTTAGCATACTTCTCGGGGTATCAGTCTGGCTCACCATTTCAAAACAGCAATTATTGATGCCTCCATTTGTCATTAAGTGTTTTGTTCAGATACACAGGTGTTGTAATCTCATTCTGTTGCTGTGATAGAACACTCTGAACAAAAGTAACATGGAGAAGAAAGGATTTATCTGGCTCACACTTCCAGGTCACAACCCATCCTTGAGGGAACTTAGGACGGGAACTTAAAGCAGGAAGTTATAATCCTAGTACTGGGGAGGCGGAGGCTCAAGGATCCTCACTTTGAGGCCAGCCTGGGATATACAGTGAGACCGAGTCTCTAAAACTCATAAACAAAACAAACTGAGATTTTCATCCTCTAGGTTGATCATCTCAGGTACCACAATGACAGAAAACGGACAAGCACAGCTATGGCACTTTTCCACAGAATTCAATATTGGCCTATCTTATCATATATTACTCCCTATGTAATAGTACTACTCATTTTTAACTGAAAATAATAACTCTGCACACTTGCAGGGTGTGGACTGATGCTTTTTGTTGTTTTTAAAAAGATTTTATTTTTAAAAGGAATCTCAAAAAAACCCAAAAAACCTAACAACAAACTTGAGACAGGTGTGATGGTACAAGCCTTTAATCCAAGCACTCTGTGAGATTGAGGCCAGCCTGGTATACACAATGAGTTACAGACCAGCTGCGGATATAAGGAGACCTTGTCTCAAAATTAAAATCAAAAACCAAAAAACAACAAAAAAAAATTCTATTCCTCCTGCCAGGAGGAATGAAGGAATGGCTCTCGTGGGTGTGGTGCTCCACACCGGTTGGTTGTGAAGCCAGTTTCTGCCCAGCACCTGGAGGGAACCTGATCTACCTGGGAACAAACTGCAATTGGCTGTAGTCAGGACCTCACCCCATAAGGCTATTGGCTAACAAGACCTATAAGATACTCTGCTCTTCCTTGAATAAATGAGTTTGCAGCAGATCACCACTGCTGGCTTTCCCCTCAACTCCCGGAGTCTGTGTGTTGACTCTGCGCCTAGTCACCCCTTCCCCTATGGCAGAGCTCCTTCGGTCCCTCTCCAGCTTGTCCTGAGTGCTGGGATCCCCAACATGTATATGTCATGTGTGTTTGAAGAGATGTCGGATCCCCAGGAGCTGGACTTACAGGTGGTTGTAAGTCACCCATCATGGGCACTTCAAACTAGAGCTGGGTCCTCTGGTGTAGCAGCAAGTGATTTTAACTGCTGAGCCATATCTCCAGTCCCAGAGCAGTGCTTTGAGATACTTTCATTCCTTGGTTTTTGCCAGGGATTGGTTCTAGTACCTCTCTCCCATACCAAAATCCTGAGATGCTCAAATCCTTTATCTAATATGTTGGGGTGTCCACAAAAGCCTGTGCACGTTCTCCAGTATACTTTAAATCATCTTTATTTATAATTCCTAATACCATGTAAATGTGATATAAACAGTTGCTTATACTGTTTTATTTAAGGAATACCGAGTTGAAAATATGTAAATATGTACATGTTTTAGTACACATGCAATTTTTTTTCTAGAATTTCTTTGGTCTTTATTTTTCTTGAGACAGGGTCTCCTTGTAGCCCCAACTGGCCTGGAACTCACTAATGCCCAGCTCCAGAATGTTTTTGATCTATAATTACCTGAAGCTGTCGATATGGAACCTGGATTCAGATGTATTCACTGTTGAATGATGTGGTCAAGGCAGTTAAATGCCCATCACCTCATTTCTTTTTCAGTAAGAACATTACAAATCTACTCTTCTAACAGTTTTGAAATGGGGGAATTAGGAGTGAGTTAACATGTGTGCAGCTTCATAAATAATACTTGGGGTTCACAGAAAAGCTCAACATTACTAGTCGTCAGTAACTGTCAATTAAAAGTACAATGAGTGATTGAAGGTTTACCTAACATACACAAGGCCTTGGGTTCCATCCCTAGCACCACAATCAATAAAACAATTAAAAAGAAACAAAAAGTAGAACTGGTATGTGAAGTACATTATTATCCACTATGGTCACCATGCCATGCAATAGATCTCAACAGCTATTCCTCCTCTTAACTGACTTTGTACCTTCTCAATAGCATCTTCCCTGTGTATTCCCAAACCCCAGTCTATGCTAGATCCCATTATGTATTTTACTTCTAAACATTTGACTTTTTCTGATTCTACACAGAAATGAGACTATGGAGTATTTGTCCCCTCTGTGTCTGGTTTCTGGTTCCACCAGTGTCTTCACAAATGGCAGACTTTGTTTCTTTTTAAAGACTAAATAGTGCTTTGTTATGTATGTCATCCATATTGCCTTTATTCTTTCACCTGCTCATGCATATTTAAGTTGATTCCATATTTTATTATTGTGCTTTTGGCTGCTGTGAAAATGGGAAATCTCTTTTTGGTAATAGCCAGTCCACCAGGAGGAAGTGATATCTCATTTGCAGTTATGATTTACATTTACTGATGATTAATGGTGTTGAACATTTTTCATAAATCACAGTACTACTGTTTATGGGGCTGTAAACATATTAACTCATTTAATTCTCATAACTTTCATAGGATGTCATTTCTGTTTTATCCTATTTGTACAGATAAAGTAGCTAAAACTCACAGAAGCAAAGTTAGTTCACTGTCCAAGGTCACTTGGCAAGTATTGGTACAATTCAAGTCTGAATAATCTGGTAATCTAGAGGATACAATACAGGAGCTGGAGAGATATCTCTGCAGTTAAGAGTACTAGCTGCTGTTGCAGAGGACCTGGGTTCAGTTGCCTGAACCCACATGGTGGTTAGCAACCATCCATAACTCTAGTTCCAGGGGGTTTGATGCCTTCTTCTGGCCTCTGTGGGCATTGCACACATGGTGTACTTAATACTGCAGGCAAAACACTCATTAACATAAAGTAAAAATTTACACAATACTGTGTAATACTGTCTCTGTAGCAGTAAATTCAGTTGACAGAACTATGCAATTGCTTGAATTAGGTCTGTAGTTTAGAGAGCCCTGGCTTAACAATAGAAAAATGCCCATTTTAGAATCTAGCTCATTGATGTGGGTTAAAGTGTATACTTCTAAAAGTATGTGGAATATGACCTTATTTGGAAACAATCTATATAGATATGGTCAAGCTAAGATGCGGTCATTCCAGAGTAGGGTGGGCTATTTACATTTTTATCCTACTTTAATTAGCATAGGAAAAAATAAAATCTCTTGAATAGATCATTTTAATATTCCTTTTAATCCAGAGAGTAAAACAACGTACAATTCTCTCATTTTCAAAAAGGCCATAGAAGAAAGT
Source organism: Eospalax fontanierii (assembly GCA_035773235.1). Classification (NCBI taxonomy): domain Eukaryota; kingdom Metazoa; phylum Chordata; class Mammalia; order Rodentia; family Spalacidae; genus Eospalax; species Eospalax fontanierii. The sequence continues at coordinate 41,797,123 of CM069542.1, read as the reverse complement.
AGAAACATACAATAATTCATTGTTTTCTACTGTTCTCTTTAGGTTGATATGGTATTAATTTCCTTCCTTTCCCTCCTTCCTTCCTTCCTTCCTTCCTTCCATCCTTCCTTCCTTCCTTTTTCTTTCTTCCCTTTCTTTCTTTCTTTCTTTCTTTCTTTCTTTCTTTCTTTCTTTCTTTCTTTCATTCTTTCTTAAAATAAAACCAGCTCCTCTCTGAGGCGAATTTATTTTTATTTATGTGTGTGTATGTGTGTATGTGTGTATGTCCTGTGTGTAGTATATGCATATGTATAAGTATGCACATGTATGTGGATTTGCACTCACCCATGTTTGCACATGTGGAGGCCAGAGGTTGACATGGCACAACTTGATCTAGATGTCTTTATTGTTATTTGGGGGAAAATAACTTCCCTTTTTGTCTGCTAGGGCTAATTAATGCTCTCCTACATCTATATGATTATTGGGAAATTCAGAAGGAATGGTTTAAAATTATAAAAATGCATGGCCAGGTGTGGTTATATGCCTTTAATCCCAGCACCCAGGAGGCAGAGGCAGAGTCAGGTGGATGAATCTCTTTGATTCAAGGCCAGCCTGATCTATTTAGTGAGTTCCAGGCCAGTAGGAACTACATAGTGAGACCCTGTCTCAAAAAATATTGCAAAAATGTTACTCTCCTAATACCTTTTTCCTCTTGTGAGTTGGTCATAAATAATATCCTTTTTTGACTTGAAAGGCATTGCTTTGTGTAGTTTCTCACTGATACAACCCATAACTTTCTTTAGAATTAGGCTATAATGCATGCATAGCTTTGTATAAGATTGTTGGCTTTGCTTGGGCAAAAAATTCTATCGACAGTATTTTTCTCTTTGGCCTAATCTGGAGTAAGACAGTTGGCACGTGCATGCTTTTGAGGAGATGCCATCATTGGGGATGATGCCGATGAACTTCTGTATTGAGCAGATTTTCCATCATTATGACAAATCCCCATGAGAAATAATTAAAAGAGAAGGATGATCTCTTCTGGCATCTAGTTTTGGTCCATGATCACTTGACTCTGTGTTTCTGAGTCTCTAGTGAGGCAGTATACCGTGGTAGAAGACGGTTTCTCACCTCATGGCAACCTAGAAACAGAGAACAGAAGGGAGAGAGTCTAGAACATGATACATTCTTCACAGGTACAAGTCTCACCACGTCAGTTCCCACCACCCCAGTTCCCACCACCTCCCAATAAGGCCATTTAATTTGTATTCATCAAGGGTTTAATCCATTGATTAGGTCAGAGTCCTCAGGATCCAGCTATCTCTGATACCTCCAGAGGGGTGCTTTACTGATCTCCTAGGCATCCCTCAATCCAATCAAGTCAGCAGTCAGGATTAACTACCACAACTTCTAGTTTTGAAATTCTCCATATGAAAACAAGCAAATTCATTGATTTCCAGGACCTCTGATTTTTCCAGAGAGAATTAATATGATGTTTTATAACACGTTTTAAAAGAAATGGACATCAAGCCAGGCCAGTTGGCTCAAGCCTGTAATTCCAGTTACTCAGCAGGCATTGCAAATTCAAAGCCCTCCTAGGATACAGAGCAAGTTCAAGGCCAGACTGTACAACTTAGTGAGACCCTGCTTCAAAGTAAAAAGTGAAAAGGCTTGGAATGTTGGCTCAGTGCTAGAGTGCTGGCCTAGCCTGTGCAAGGTTATGGGTTCAATTCCCAGCAAAACATATACAAATAATAATAATAATAATAATGATTAATTATAACAATAAAATGAAAAAATATATGTCTAAAAAGACAGGATTTGACTTTGTAGAATTTGAATGAATGAGAATTCTCTCATTGGCTTCCAGAACTGCATAGTGACAAGTAAAATACAAAAATGTTAAGATGCCATAGTTTCAAATTTTTAAACCAAATAGAATGCTAATAAAAAAGGATCCTATTTCATGGCATGGGTGCACTTACACACATGCAGACAATACACTCATACACGTAAAATAAAATATTAAAAAAGAAAAGGATCCTAACCACAATGCAAATTTAAAAATATACATAGTACCAATAGAAGCTAAAATCTCTCTCTGTCTCTCTGTATGTGATGTATATGCTCATGAATACAAATGTAATATTTACTTTCTTATTTGTTATGAGAGCTGCTGAAAGTGGAGGTGAGCTGCTGCGTAGCAGATTCTCAGCATTGAAATTTTTCAGGCCAAGATGATCACATGGAGTAGCACATGTGTAAGGAATGAAAATTCACGTCACAAAGCTCTGGGTGGTAGAAGTCGTTCATTCTGGCAGCCAGGAATGAGTTGAATCCCTGGGAGCAAGGCCATCACTCATCTGTAGATGATAATGTTGACCTTGAGAAAGCCCAGAGCCCCCGAGCATTCAGATTCTCAGCTGCACTGTAAAACCAGACTCTTTTTAGGCATTGTTGATAGTGAGACACAAAGAGAGACACAGGTGATTGTGCTAAATCCAGAGGAAGTGAAAATCTGGAAAGGGTAAATTTTTTGCTAAATGACTAAATTAAAACTCAGCAGAGACGTCATGTAGAGCTGAACTCAGCAGCTCTGAAGGGCTGCAGATGAGCAGTTGCATTAACCTTTGACCCTATGTTCTGACCTTATCTGTGACCACTTGACCCTGAAAAATTATTCAGCTAAACAGTGAACAAACTGTTCTATTCAACTATGCCTGAGCCAGATCAATAGCTCTGGGACCCGAGTAGTCTTAAGTGAGCACTACCTGAATGATCCAGGCGTTTTTAAAGGGTATCAGACATCTCTAAAGCATGGCAGTGTTTCTCAGTTCTTATATTTACACTGGGCAGAAAGTGCAGCCAATTCACTGACTCATTTTTTCAAACCATGAATTCTGCATGGACACACACACATGCATATGTGATATACATGTGTAAGGGTGAACACGTGCCATAATGCACATGTGTGGGGGAATGACTGAAGACATAACCCCAACAAAACCACATACTCTTGTGTCTTGTGACCTGGGCACCTGATTTCGTTTCCTGTGAACCTCAGTTTGGAACACCATAGCAAAAAGATAATGAGTGAATGTGGGCATGCTTTAGAATTAACATATCAAAGTGCTGAAAGCAAGCACACCCACCTCCATCATTCACAGTGGAGATGGAGAAAGACGTGTGACCTTGGGTGAATGAGATGTTCTAGAACTAGGGATGTAAATGCTGGATGGTCTGTTCAGACTAGGGTAGAGCCAAGCTTATTACTTCCCCAATTGAAGGTAGAGAAAGCATTCTGAATAAAATCATTGTTGGGGCTGGGCTTGAGGACCCAGTTCCAGAAACAGAGTTCCATCAGCACAGTTGGTTCCAAGAGATCTCTAGGGGAACACGTGTCCTCTGAGTTCAGGCCCACTCTTAAAAACTAAATTTAAAAGTTAGGCTATTTGTTCAAATGATTATAATGTTGGGGTAGTCCACACCACATATGTAGAGATTAGAGGACAGTCTTGAGTGTCAGTCTTCACTTTCTACTTTATTTGAGACAGGCTTTCTTATTTATTGCTTGCTGCTGGCCTTTGTAACTTCTGGGGATCCTCTGTTCTCACCTCCTATCTCTCTTAGAAGCACTGCAATTACAACCAAGAGCTACTGCACCTGACTTTACCTAGACTCTGGGGACTTAAACTCAGAACTTCATGATTGCATGGTAAGTGTTTTAGCTATTGAGCCCCAGCCCCCTACAAATTCTTATAATCTAGCTCCAAGAATAAATTGGCACATAATGGGTGTTCAGTGGACTAGCTGACTTTCTTTAGTTACCCATCCTTCCATGCATTTATTAGATACCAAGTGTGTATGGGAACTACATTAGATACTGGAAAGACTAAGGTTATTGATACAGTTGGTATGTCTCAGGAAATGACAGTGTACACAAGGAAACTATAAATGCGATGCACTTGGTATTCCTGTTACTTATATAAAAAGGTATACAAACCCTGTCTTTACTCAGATCTTCCAGATATATTGCTCAGATCAGTCTTCCTAAATGAACTGTGCTAATCACCTTATTCTTTGAATATCGTGGAGTCAAGCAGACCCAAAAGTCTGAGCAAGTAGTATCACCAGGAAATAGCAAATGTCAGCAAAGGGCAATGTTGCAGGGCGCCTGCCCAGTTAATGCAAGGCATTTATTACTAGTTGATGAGTTAGGGAACATCAAAAGCTGCAGCCAAGATCAAGAGCTGGGAAAACAGCCAAGGAAACAGATGGAACAGTTTCTACTACAGGGTTTCAGCGAAGGATCACGGCTGAGTAAGAGCTGTTTGTCAAAGCTGTGAACTTCACCCTCCATCTTGTTATCTATGTTACCTACCATGTTATTATTTACTATCTAGAATCATTGATTTTGGAAATTTTGAATAATATGTAACAACTAAAATAGGAAAATTAATTACCACATCCTACCACCTACAGGCAACCTTATCTATTTTTTGGTAAATTCAGTATTTTTGTACATGTTTCTTATATATAGTGGCTACACAAATGTGCTATTGGATGGATGCTTTGATAATTTAACTCGATAATGAGTTTTCACTATTTTCTTTGATTGTTCATTGCCATAGTTAATTCTGTGGTGAACATCTTTATACTTCAACCTTAAATATCTTGTACTATTACCTTAGTATGGATTCTTAGAATTACTGGATTCAAAGATAGGGAAGATCCTGCTATATATTGCAAAGTCGCTTTGTAAATAAGGCTATTTGAAATTGGAACAGAATAACATACAACACCATAGCATAACTATTTACCAGTATGGTATTGCATGCTTGATTTGCTGAGAGGGAAAATCTTAAGTGTTCTCAGCATGCACGTGAAAGGTAATTATGTGGGGTTAGGACTGTAGATTAGTTAGTAGATTACTTCTCTAGCATATATGAGGTCCTGGGTTTGTTCCCCAGCACCATAAGCTAGGTTTGATGGTACATGCCTGTAAGCCCAGCACTTGGGCAATGGAGACAGGAGGATCAGAAACTCAAGGTCATTCTTGGTTACATAGAGAGTTTGAGGCCAACCTGAGCTACATGAGACCCTGTCTAGAAATAAATACATAAATAAATAAATGTAACTATGTAAGGTGGTATGTAATCAAACTGATTACAGTTTGATTATGGTTATCATTTAACAAACAATATGTACATAAAAACTTCAAGTCGAATAGCTTAAACATATACAGTTTCTGTTTGTCAATTATACCCTCAGTAAAGTTGGAAAAATTCAAGTTAAATAATGATATCTGAAGAAAAGTAAATAAAAAGAGCACATGTTATTTTCTCACTAGCATGAGTTAAGGGTACTACCATTTAGAAATATCCTTCTGTCAAAGAGAAAATTAATACATATTAGTATAAAGATTTAAGGTGGATCTGGTAGTACACACCTTTAATTCCAGCACTTGGGAGGCAGAGATAGGTGGATCTCTGTGAGATCAGGCCACCTGGTCTATAACGAGTTCCAGCCCAACTGTAACTACAGGGAGACCCTTTCTCAAAAAGAAAAAACAAAGATTTTGGAGGGGGGAATAGAGAATGTTGGCTTGGTAGAAAAGATTAAAGTAGAAATAAGATGCCCCAAATGAATCATTTCTTTCAAAATTACTGTCCTTATATGGTTAAAAACAAAAGGATCTTTTTATTCCATGGCTGTACTAGACTGTGTGATGTATGTACATTTTTATATGGATATGTGCACATGTGTTGGTGCATATCCATGTATGTGCTTGTGTGCCTGTGTGTGTGTTGAGAGTATGTGGTTTGTCTTTTGGTTTTCCAGGGGCTTAGAGTTAAGAGATTGCCCTGAGTTCCAGAAGAGACTTTGGATTGTAAACTTTTGAGTAGTATTGATTGAGACTGGTAAAGAACTTTGAAGGTTGTACTAAATACATTTTGCATTTGATATGGTCATGAGCCTATGGCAGCCAGGGAGTGGGATGTGGTGGTTTGACTGAGACTGTCCCTCCCAGGCTCTAAGTATTTGAACATTTTGTCCCAAGTTGGTGGCACTATTTTGGGAGTTTTTAGAAGGTGTGGCCATGTTGGAGGAAGCATGTCACTGGGGGCAGGCTTAGAGAATTCATAAGCCTTCCCAAATCTCCAGTCACTCTCTGCTTCCTGTGCCTGCTTGAAGATGTGAGTGCTTAGCTTCTGTACCTTCTCTAGCCACCTCTACTGCCATGCCTCTCTGCCATGATGGACTCTTACCCCTTTGGAACTGTAAACTAAATAAACTCTTTAGTTTCTCTTATAAGTTTCGTTGGTCATGGTGTTTCTATCCCAGCAATACAGGAGTGACTAATACAATGGGTGCTGGGATGTGAGCTCAGTTCTATTTTTGTGCAACAAGTACTTTACCAACTGAAACCATCTCCCAACCCAGTTTTTAGAGATAGTTTCCCAGACTATAACAAAATTTGGGGAGACAGTTGGAATACATATTTTTCTTTAACGAATATTTTTATTGATTCTTTTAGAATTTCAAGCAGTGTATTTTGATCATATTCAGACCCCTCCCCCATCTCTACTCTCACCGTACTATTTCATGCCCTCTATCACTGTTTCTCTTTTCTTTTTAACTATTATTTTATTATTTTTCATTCATTAGTATATTTCCTGCATTTATGTAAGTGCACCTGTGTCATGCAGTGTCCACAGAGATCAGAGGAGGGTGTTGTATTCCCCTGGAACTGGAATTATGGACTGTCACTAGCTATCATGTGGGTGCTGGGACTCGAACTTGGGTCCTCTACAAGAGCAGCCAGTGCTCTTAACTGCTTATCTCCAGCCCCATTGTCTTTCTTTTTTAAAAGACCTATCAAGTCTAATTTGTGTTGCCCAAATGCTCTTGGCTGTGGGTCTATCCTTTGGAATCTGGTCAGCCCACCGGGTGTCACATTCTTAAAGAAAACTGAGTCTCCTCCCAGTAGCTATCAATTGCCAATGGAACCTCACCCAGGACCGGGGCTTTTTGCCTATCTCCCTCATTCATGCTGGGATTTTGTAGTGAAATGAGAGCGTCCCCTAGTGGGTTCTTAGTCTCATTCATAAAAGAATTTAAGAATGGACCCAATCGGAAGCTTCAGGACAATTTTATTGGAGTTTGAAGAAAAATCCTCAAGGCAGGCAAGCTGGGGATCTCAGCAGCTGCCTGGACGAGGAGAACAGAGGGAGAAGAAAAGAAGCCAAAAAGTCATGCAGGTTTAGAGCCTGCATGGGGTCAGACATGTGGTGGACTGGCAGCCACATGGCTGGGAAAAGGAACTTTAGAGAAAAAGTAGAGAAATACAAGATGCTAGGGCAGCCCAAAGCCTTAGAGAAAGCATGTTTAGAAAAGGGATATGAAGAAGAGAAGGAAAGATTACGCTTTTCTGAATTCTTCAGAAAAGCAGGCAGACTTATGGAGAGCTACGTGTCTGTGGCCAGGTCCAGAACTGCACTGGGAGGTGGGATTCCAGGCAGGAAAAGTTCACTGCCTCATTAACACACTCTGTTTTCTGCCCACCTATTTAGTACAACTTAAGGGGAATCCACCTTCCTAAGGATGGTCCTATGATCATGTGATTGACCAGTGAAACTGGAAATGTGGGTTTTTTTAACAGATAAACTAGAGAATTTATAGTCTATCCCAGCTAAATATCTATTTGCTCTCTAACAGTATGACTTAAGTTTGTGCAGGTCTTGTGTATGCTGTCACAAGCACTGTGGGTTCATATGTGCAACTGTCCTGTGGTGTTTAGAGAAAGCAGTTTCTTTGTATTCAGCTGCCATCTCGGAATCTTAAATCTTTCCACTACCTCTTCTGCAGTGATCCCTGAGTCTTGGAAGAAAAGGATGAGATATAGGTGTCCCATTTAGAGCGGAGTACTCTGCAGGCTTTTATTCTCTGTACATTGACCATTGTTTCTGTGTTAATCATCTTATGCTGCAAGAAGAATCTTCTCTGGTGAGAGCTAAGAGGTGCACTCATCTGTGGATATTAGTCAGTAGCAGTCAGCTTATGCTAAGTCTATTTAGCAGAGTAATAGTAAGTTCTCTCCTACACCGTGTGATCTGGCTAGCCACGGGTTCTTAGCACTGATAGGAGTACTAGATATGGGCTGTGTATTGTGAAGTTGGCCTTAAATCCAATCAGAAAGCAGTTGGTTTCTCAAATAACATTCCTGTCCCTGTTGCACCATGGTCATATCTTGCCATGCCAGTTGTTCTTGTAGTTTGCTGGGTTCACAGCTGGGTAATTGAAGGGACTGTGGAATAGTGTTCCGATGGTTTTAAAAATATGCCTGGTGAGCATGTATTTCTGGAGAGTCTTGTGTTTCATGAGAAACACAAAAGAATGCTTGCTGCAGAGATATCTCCAGAATGCCGGTTCTCCCCTCTAATTTCTCACGAAACATGTTGACCTCCTAAGTAGACACAGCATGGAGATAGTGTTGCTGTGCTTGTCTTATTTTGCTGAATTGTTATATTCTAGCCATATGATGATGATGATGATGATGCTCTGTAAACATTTGACTGTGGTTCTCATGTGTATGAGAAGCCATTTTGTTGTTGTTCAGTTCTGTAGACACGTGTCTGTTGTTCTCACGCCAGGAGAATAAAAGCAGAGCTGCCTGTGCTCTACGTCGCAGTGCAGGTGCCCTGGTTATTTTCTCAGTTCTGTGATAATCCATTCAGGTCCTGTGGCTGTCCCCCTGGCAGTCACAGGTAATGATTACTTTTCCCTTCTAGTAGCATGCACCTCACCTTCTGGTACTATAGGAATATGTTTTAGCAAACAGAAGCAATATGTGAGAATATACTTTTCAGAAGTTTGGGAAAACCCATTAAACATAATCACTGTTAATTGTCTCATACTTCTTTTGAAGAAATAGCTCAGTATTCACCCAGGATTTGCCTTCCTTTCTTCAGCATGGATTATGTTAGGCAGGATGGACCTGCCCAGTTAGCAGCTTTATTTTTCGACCCACCTTACATCCTGGTTTGGGCATGTGATGAACTGTTGCTAATGGAATAAGAGAGTGTCACAATGAACATTACCAAGCTAATGAATTACTTACATATTAAGAATTAAATCAACACCTAATACCTATCAGTACATTTCCATTAATCTGTTTATCCAGCCATCATTTAACAAATAGTTTATGGGATCACTTATGTGTAAGATATTGTGGGTGGGTCACTGTGAGTTCCAAATAGCCTCTCAAATCATTTAGTTACTGTATACAACTACCTAGAATGCCCAGCAACTCCAAGATGACTTATCAAGTTCTTATATTTTGTGAATGCCATCAGAGCTGGAAAGAAGGTATAATGGTACATGAGGACAGTGAGAAGAGGCATTCACAGGCAAGAATGAATCAGGACATCATGAGGGTAGTCCTTAGAAGCTCAGCACTAAGAGGGCCAAAAACTGCCATTGGCAAGTAAGTTAAGTGAAATAAGTGAGAAGTGGGTCACTGTAGATAAGTTCATCACCAGGCAAGATGTAGGAAACTTTCCCTAGGGTGGGGATGTAGCTCAGTGGGTAGAGGTCTTGCCTAGCATGTGTGAAGCTCTGGGTTTGATCCTGATCCCCAGAACTTGCATAAACTGAAAGTGGTTGTACACACCTAAAATCTCAGCACTCTGGAGGTGGAGGCAAGAGGATCAGAAGTTCAAGGTCATCCTCCACTACATAGCAAGTTTGAAGCCAGCCCAGGATATGTGAGACCTTGTCTTTAAAACAAGAAAGCAAACATATAAATAAATCTTGTCTGGTCCCTCACAAGGTGTAATATCAATGAAACAATTTTAAAACACTGTTTTTTTCTGCTCTTTTGTTTTGTTTTAATCTCTGTGTTAGAAAATCTGAGTCCTATTGGCTAAATTATTTCTAGAAAAATGAATGGTTCTTTTATCACCGAATAATTTAGGGAGTTAGAGTCATAGAAATAGGCAGTTTTCCGTTTTCAAGGTACATCTATTTGTACGCACAGCTAACATAGCAACTAAATCCTGAGCCTGTCCCTTTGGTTGTCTGCCACTTTGAGATGGATGAAAGTGGCTTCAGATACCATCTGCAGAGCAAAGGGGCAAACGCTGTCCCTTCTGTCCTTTGGTGTTGTTTTCTTTGAGTAAGGAAGCATGCATTTGCTGGTGGTAGGACAGTGGGTACCCAGAGCTAACACATAAAGCACATTGTCATGACTAGAGCTGCTGTCAACCTGCTGTTCTATGGGATTTCCTGCTTAGATCAGGGCACGTTGCTGCTTCAATTAGCCTCAGGAGGCCTCCATTGTAGTTTCTGGGAAAAGAAATAACTGCGATTAGGACTTCCTGGCACCCAATTGTGTCTCTGAAGTTTTCAGTTAGCAATACCTATTTATAACAGTCAAATAAGAATCCAGAACCTGTAGCTCAGGTATTTGTAGACTATAGATAGATGATAGACAGACAGATAGATGATAGACAGACAGATAGATAGATAGATAACTTCATTCCAGAGAAGGCTACAGGTGCAGTTCAGTGGTCGTGTGTTCGCCTAGCATGTGTGAAAGGCTGGAGAGATGGCTCAGCGGTTAAGAGCACTGGCTGCTCTTGCAGAGGACCTGAATTCTATTCCCAGAATCGACGTGGTGGCTCACAGCCATTTGTAACCCCAATTCCATGTGAATCCAGCACCCTCCTCTGAGTTCTGAAGGCTTTTCATATCACAAGTGTACTTACGCACATCCAGGCAATACATTCATACACATGAAATTAAAAATAAATTTTAAAATGAGACAAAATAATAAGCTCTGATTTATCTGTTTTATTTTTATCTCAAGCATTGGGCACTTCATAGCAGTGGTTCATATTCAGAACGGCAATTTATAGGTGTCGGACACACTTACAGTTTATCCTCTGTTCTTCTTGTCGATCAAAAAGACTATTATTATAACCGAGTCTGACAATTTAGACTTTGTCTTTATTTCTGTCTGTTGCAGAGCTACAGGATGATGATAGCAATTGCAAGAAGGGAGGAATGTGACTTCCAGATGAAACAATGAACACAAGTCTTCACTGCAGAATTGCTCCACACTGAACTGAGGAGTGACAGGTACTTCGTGCATTAAAGCTTTTTTTTATTTATTCATTTTTATTTTATATGTATGAGTGCTTTGCTTCATGTATGTAAGTGCACCCATGTCATGCAATGCCCACAGAGGCCAGAAGAGGGCATTGGATCCCCTGAAACTGAAGTTATGGATGGTTATTAGCTGCCATGTGGATGTTGGGAACTGAACTTGGGTCCTCTGCTAGAGCAGCCAGTGCTCTTAACTGCTGAGCCATCTCTCCAGACCTACTTTATGCATTTTGCTTTTGTTTTAAGATAGGGTCTCCCTGTAGTCTCAACTGGCCTGAACCTTGTTATGTAGACGAAGCTGGCCTTGAATTTACAGAGATCTTCCTACCTCTGCCTCCCAAGTGCCGAGATTAAAGGCATGCACCACCATTCCTGGTCTCATGCATTTTTAAATGTACTATTTTTAATTCTTTGAGAATTTCATACATTCATGCACTGTATTTTGATCATATTCACCCCTCATTCCTAACTCCTCTAAGATCTAGCTCCCGTCCCCACCTTCCCAGCTGCATGTCTTCCTGGTTTTGTTTTGTGCTATTTGTATGTGTGTGTGTGTGTTTTCCTGGGTTTTTGTTGTTGTTCTTTCTACTGCAGTCAATGCATTTTAAGATTATTTTATTTTTATCTATTTTTGTTTTTGAGTGAATTGACTGTATGTGCCCATGTTGTGCAATGCCTCTGGAGGTCAGGAGAGGGCATCAGAGTCCCCTGAAACTGGAATTAGCTTCCATGTGGATCCTCTGCAAGAGCAGCCAATGCTCTTAACCACTGAGCTACCTCTCCAGCCCCTGACAATGCACTTTTAAAAAGAAATTTGGAACATCTAAATGCTTTTTAAAGACTTTTATTATTTTTATTTTCTGCATATGAATATACTGCCTCCATGTAGGTAGGTGCACCCGTGTTGTGCAATGCCCACATATATGCAGTAAGTTTTAAACCCCTACTTTGGTCCCTTAAAAGATAAAAGCATTTGAGGTTGGAGAGATGGCTCAGAGGTTAAGAGCACTGACTGTTCTTGCAGAGGACGTGGGTTTGATTCCCAGCACCCACATGACAGCTAACTACCATCCATAATTCTAGTTCCAGGGGAGTCTGACATCTGTGTATATTGACGTGTGTGACATGGGTGCAATGCATTCAGGCAATACACTCATATACATAAGATAAAAACAAATAGAAAACAAAACCAAAAATATTTTAACAGTTACTGCCTATAATAAATCAATAAAAAGTCTACAAAGAGAATGCATAATTTGAGATCATTCTTACTCTTGAGAACTGATAGAAAACTGATACATGAAGCTCTCAATCGTTCTGTATCTGATGCCTTTGGACTCTCCTCTGCTATGTCATTCACCAGAAAATTTACAACAAGCTCTACAGGAATTCAAGGAGAGAGCCAGACGGAGCCACAGCCTGTGCACCGGGAGTCTGAAGTGATCTTTCTTCATCTGTCAGTGGTTGCACATGGAGTGTTTCTATGTACTTAGTTTAGAAAAAGACAGTTGCCCAAGAGTCTAGTCAAATGAATGGGGCTGCTGGATACCAGTTTTCAATGATGCCTTTGTGCATTTAGGGGCTAAAATCATTTGAGGATAGGCATGAACTTTAGCAAGGGAAATAGTCACAAGAGATGAAAAAGTGAGACTGGGAACTGTTGGGTTGTGAAAAAGGGTCATAAATTTTCATTTTATTAGGACGACACTATAAATCACTAAGTATAGCAAGAAGTGATAAGGCCATTTTCCTTTAAATTAAAGGCCATCCTTGTAGCTAAATGACAGTTTATAGCACAGTTCCTAAGACCACACAGAAAATCATGAGTGATTCTCTTTCTTTGAACAGATAATTTTTCTTTCATTTTGACAAATCTATCCTCCAGATCATCCTAAATTTTACTCTCTATTATTGACTACTTTTTCCTCATCTCTCATGTCCTCCCTGTTCCTCGCATATACCAAAAGATTAAATGAAAGCAGCCTTCCCTTGAAAAGGAGAGACACCCAGGTACCAAAACACAGGAGTACACAGATAGAGATGCCCTCACATTGTCTGGTCAAATCCTGCAGCCATAGTAAAGAAATAAAGAGGCCTGGGGAGAGGGCTCAGCCAACCAAGCTGTTGGAACATACTTGTCATGTAAGCACGAGAACCTGGGTTTTATCCATAGAACCCACATAAAAAGACCAGGCAGTGCTGGGACAATGGAGACTAGAGCATCCCCGGAGCACACCATCCAGGGGATTGTTCCAGACCAGTGAGAAATCTTATCTCAAATCACACAAAACCTAAAACAAACCAAAACAAGGTGAGGAGCACTGAGGAATGGCCCTGGAGGCTGTCCTCTGGTCTCTGTACGTGTGCACTCACACATACATACCAACAAACATATAAAACACAAAGAAAGAAAGAAAAAAAGAAAGAGGTGAACTAAGACAGGCATGAGTTCAAGAACAACTTGCTATGTGATCAGCACTTGGAAAGCGGAGAATACAAATGGGACACGTGTCTGTGGGAGACATGCTGTGATGGTTTGAGTGAGGCATGTCCCCTAGAGACTCAAGAATTTCAGCACTTGGTCAGTTGGTGGCGCTGTTTGCAGCGGATCTTGGAACCTTTGAGGAGGTGTGGCCTAGCTGGAGGAAGCATGTCCTGAGAGGTGAACTTTGAGAATTTGTAGCCTTGCATCGGTTCCAGCTTTCTGTCTGTTTCTGACTGAAGATGGTAGCACTTGGCTGACTTTCTGCTCTGTTTGCCTCTTCCACTGCGCCTCCCTGCCATTATGAATTCTTATTCCTCTGGAACCATAAGTCCAGATAAACTCTTCCTTCTGTAAGTTGGCTTGGTCAAGGTGTTTTATCACAGCAGCACGACTAACACACATGCTCTTCCTTGAGCATTTCTTAATAGCTCTTTGAATCCGGAGATAATGGAGTTCCTACTGCCTGATCTTGATGAAGCCTGCCCTTCATCAGTTGTCCTCACTACTGCCCTCCTTCACCAGCCCTCCCTTTGTTTCTTGGTTCATGTGACTTTCTAGCTCTGTCTCCATGTCCTGTTTTGGGAAGTCTTCCCACATGGTGGAAATTGGGCTAGACAGTTTTGGTTTTGAGTTCCTGTTGCTTTACTTCCCCTCTATGTGAACTTGACTATTCAGCTTTAATTTCTTAATTTGTAACTGCAGAGAGCAACAATACCTAACTCATAAAGTTATTGTGGGGGGGTTAATAATATACATTTAAATTACCATACTGATCTATTGCTATGGTAAAGCCTTTAAGTTTCAAATTAAAATACCATTTCCTCACAAAGTTGTTCCCCAGGAATGCTTGTTGGAGAGAATAGTTTCCTTGCCGTATTCTGATAGCTCTTACTACATTCACGACTAACAGGAACTTTAGTGAATATGATCTTTAAAAAATATATATTTATTGTTTTTTATTTTTTATTTTATGTATATGAATGTATTGCCTGCATGTATGTAAGTGCACCTGTGTCATGCAAAGCCTGTAGAGCCAGAGGAGAACATTGGATCCCCTGGAACTGGGGTTACAGATGGTTGTTAGCCACCATCTGGGTGCTGGAACCTGAACCCAGGTCCTCTGTAAGAGCACCAGTGCCCTTAACTGCTGATGTATCTCTCCAGCTTCTTGTATACATGGACTTGGGGTCTGGTTACTTAAACATACTTTTTCATCTGATCTAGGGAGCAACTTGTCTAAGGTAGAGAGTATGTCTACTCTGTGTGCATGTATGTTGGGGGGAGGTCTTGAGGGGTTCATACCCGTGACCTTATGTGTGCTAAGCAAGTACTTTTCCATTGAGCCTCATCCTAGTAACAGATTTTCAGCTTTTAATCCATTATCCCTATAAAAAACACACAGGTATGTGGCACAGATGAGGAGAGTGAAAAGCATTTTTTGGAGACTCCACCTAAGAGCCAGAAGCCCCTGAGTGAGCAGGTGGTGGAAATGAGGTGAGGCCACGAGAGGACAGAAAAGAGAAAAGCTCTCTACGCCCCACGTTCCTGTGGCAGGCCTTAACCGAGATGGAAGACTCTACCTTTTAACAAGGATTGAACTTTTTTGACTGTGATTCAGAGGGTTCTGGGACTAGGACCCAGGGCTCCACATATAATAAACATACACTTTACCACTGAGCTACATACACCCTCCACCCCTGAAGGTTAGTTTCAATTATTGCACCAGACAGGATATAGCCATCACTGAGTGACAGTAATTTTTAGTGACTTGATTTCTTGATATTGGAGTGTGACTAGAGTTATGGGCTCCACCTCAGTTTTTAGTGGCAACTCAAGGAATGACAAAGAGCAGACTCAAATGACCAAGTGGGGAAAAATGTTGTTTTCTAATGTCAGCCAAGGAGTCCCACTGCTAATGAAATGGGATTTTGAGGTCAGCTTAGTGTCAATCCTGGTCCATCAGACCGTAGGGAGAGGAATAAAGCCACCAGAGGGAAGCAGGGCTTGTGAACGCCCAACCTACTCTCAAGGGAACAGGATGCTGAGTTGCAGCCAGCAGTCCGCTCCTCTGGCAGTCTCGATAGCTGCGTGAACATGGGTGGTTGAGCCTGTAGCTTTACTTTTCTCCCTCTTCCGCCACCGAACAGGAGACTCCTTTCACATCCCCTGTAAAGCTTCCAACTCAAGTCACTTACAACCCAGCCTTTGCTTCCTGAGCTCCATAGTACAAGCCAAGAGTGACCATTTCTATTTACCAAGCTCTGTGGAGAGTTTTGGTTCTTTCAACTCTCTATTAGATTTTTAAAACGTGTTTCTGTTGGGATGCAATCGTCAGTTGCCATGGTATTCTGTGCAAGCAGAGCCCTTTGATTGCATGATATGTTTTCAGAGAAGTCATCCTGCAGTGTCTGTCACAGGATGAATTGCTCCCATAACCAGTTTGTTCACAGGTGACTCCTCTGGGTGCAAAGCCCTTGAGATTTTACCATTTATATTAGCTGCACTGAGATCCACTTGAGACCAGCACTCACAAATCATATGTGAAATTGTGAACTCTAGAGCATTTATGAAGATGGGCTTGAGGAACGAAAGATGCATTTTGGGGGAAGGTAAAGATAGGTAGAGTTATTTTCTTTTAAAGACTGGGGATCTTGGGATCAGACAGAAAGCAGGACTGGTAGCTGTATCATAGTAAGAGGTGCTATGGGCCAGTTAGAGGAATAAATCAGGATGTTTGCTGTGTCCTGTCTCTTCCTTCCCCTTCCTCTGGGCTTTATTGTTGCCTCTCTCTGGTCTCCACTGCCCCCCTTTGGGCCTTACATTAGAGCTCTGCTAGAGTTTGTATATTCTGTGTAATACCTTGATTCTAGACATTTCCATCTTTCCATTATAGCTTCCGAACAGCTAGGAAGTATGACATGCAATCTGAGGTGTCGGTGGATTAATACCAGATGTGACACCTGAGGCTTGAGAGAACTGGGTTAAAATATGTTTTTGTATCTCTCTCCCTCCCTCCCTCCCTCCCTCTGCATGTGTGTGTATGCATGCACCTCAGTGTGTATGTGGAAGAAGTCAGAGGACAACTTACAAGGGTTGGTATGTGAATCAAGCTCAGGTCCTCAGGTTTTCTGGCAAGTGCCCTTACCTGCTGAGCCATCTCACTGGCCCTAAGAGAACTGCTTTTAAATTGTGCTGGGAAAAAAAAACTTGGGAATATGCTTGTGGAGGATTGGTCTAAACCTGACCCCCTGCCTCAAGACATTTATTTTCTTTGAATATTTGGCTGGAGAAGGGTGGGTGGTTTCTGTGTGGGCACCTGAGGGAAAGACAGACCACCAAGGAACAGATTGGTGTTTGACAAGGACTGCCTCAGTATGCAGATTCTATTGCCAGTGTCTGGAATCAAGCCTTACTTATTCTAGTAGCCAGTAGCAACCTTAGTCAGGTTGCTTAATCTCCCCTCCTTAAGCTCTGTTTGTGAAATGTTGCTACTTGCAGTTAGAAGAATATATATATATATATATATATATATATATATATGTATATATATGTGTGTGTATGTATATATACATATATATTACATATATTTTCAGCTAATATATAAAATATAATTTATATACTTAGAACGGTATGTTGTACATACTATGTGCTATGTAAATGGCAGTTTTAAATACCATTCTGTTTCTCAGCCCTTTTGGTGGAGTCTTTTCCGAGTTGGGTAAGGGGAAGAGAGGGGCTGAAGAAAGGGCTCTACGTGGAAGCACCCAGGGGCATGGGTACCACTGTGTTTATTCCTAATAGAAAAAGTGTGATCCAGAGAAAGGGAAAGAACAATCGCCTATTCCCTTGAGGCATATAACATTAAGCTGGTGCAATGAAAACTCCAAGCTTTAGGAACTCCAGGGTTTCCTTCTTTGGTATATCAGGAGGTGGTTTAAAGTTCATGGAAGGAGAGCATTATCATTTGAATCTGAAATTTCTTCTACACAGTTCATATTTTGAATGTTTGTTCCACAGTTGCTGGCGTAGCTTTTGGGAGGCTGTGGAACCATTAGGAGCTGGAGTCTGTTTGGCAGTCATAGGTCACTAGTAGTGAACCTTTGAAGATTATTTGCCTGATTCCTACTTCTGACCACTTTGCTTTCTGGACCACCAGAATGTGAACAATCACAGCCGTGAGCTTCCACTGCCACAGATAGAAATGCTCTGTCATGCTTTCCCTGCTAAGAGGAATAGCTCTGAGCTCATGAACCAAAATAATCCTTCCCTCCCTTGTTTCTGTCAAGTATTTTGATCACAGTGATGAAAATGTAACTAATACAAAGAGAGGCCAGTACAGTGCTGGTAAGGCAACTAATGTCTGGGAAGATAAGCAGAATGGACTGATTTGAGAGGCCTCTTTGTGTCCATAGGAGTCATCCCTTGTGTTTCTCACAAAGACTTAAGGGGCATTATTCAGTGCCAAAGCCCTGAATTATAAAAGGAGGAATAAGGAATCAGTTTAACTTGAACTATGATCTGATAGGATCCACCTATGTGCTAAAGCTGGCAGAGCCTTGTAGATATGCCAATTCTACTAATCAAGGAGCCCTCATAGACTCTGAGGAGGTCTCTCATAGACATTGAGGATTCTCGTGGACTCTGGCGAGGTCTCTCATGGACTCTGAGGAGACCTCATGGGCTGTGAGGAGGTCTCTTTGGGCTCTTTTTTTTCCTTGCTAACTGTTGCTTCCTGTATCACATACTTGTCTGGGTTTTAAACATCCAAGCGAATCAGAAACCAGACTGGAAAGTTATTTTCATGTGAATACTACTCAGGATGTGAGGTTTGTTCTTGTGGATACTACCCCAAATCTACTTCTCTTGTCCTCCATATACAATATTACTCATTTATAAAGTCAGAGCCACTGTGGACACTGACAAAGGTATTGTTAAGCTGAGATAATACTTGAGCAATACTTGGGATCGCTGTGCTTTCGGATGGCTTAACTTACTTTAATAGGTGCTACCTTGATGCTAGGTAAGTATGAGGCAACTTGGCACAGTTCTTTCACATGTTATTTGTTGAATAAAAGAGCTGACTCTTGATGCTTGAGGACTGAGCTCTTCAATCAGATTATGATCAGTAGCTTAGAGTTCAGAGTCTAACTGTTCTCTAAACCACTGCTTCATATGTGTTAGCACTATCTTTCCAGATAGATAGTCATTTCTTTGTGAAAGGGCAATCTTGCATTTCTTTGGTATTTCTGCTATGCTTGCAGAATTGCAAACACAATAAAAGCTTAATAAATATTTAACTGATCTGTGAAAAATAGGGCAGTGGTGCAAACATCCTGTCAGCTTACGCAGCACATACGTTCTACCCCATCCTATTTCAAAGATGAGAAAGGATCAGTCCATGTACTCTTCTTTGTAGAGATGTAGCTGGTATGGATTTTCTGAATACTTGGATAGAGAAGGCCTCCATGTGAATCCTGCTGAGATAAGATGGGAGGATTTATAGGAAAGGAAACTGCAAGAAAGGAAGTTTTTTGTTTTTAAACTCAGATCTATTGTGCATCCCCAATGATGGAGAAAATATGCAGACTACAGTGATCACCTACTGGGTCAGAGTAATGTCAGATTAATGCATCAAAATGGACACATGGCAGAACAGAATGCAGGCATTAAAATACATCATTATAGATAGATTCTTAATAATTTATACAACAAGTGTTCCTCATCTAACCACATTTTACTAGGAACAAACTTTTGCTAATCAAGCAAATATCAGACACACACTTGCATAATTCCCCTTGGGGATTTGCACATTTATTACATTTAGAGAATGCAATTGAGACTTGGATTTTCCTCCACAATTGCTCCCTTTCATTGCCTTGACACAGAAATGCTTGTGAACAGTGACTTCTCTATGAAGATTGTGCCTTTTTTTTCCCAAATGTTAAATGAGCAGGCAAAGCTGTTCCTTAAACACAAAAGCTGTTCAGCATCCTCTCCCTCCCTGATAACCCTCGCTCCCATTAACTCCCTCCCTGCCTTAATACCCCTTTTTTTCCTGTTAGTATCCCTTCCTTCTTGAGGACCCCTCTCTCCCTCAGTCCTCTCCTTCCTCTCAAAGCTCCTTTTGATGAAGTACCAGAGAGTGGTGGCTTAAACAACAGAAGTTTATATTCTCGAGTTAGGAGTGCAAGATCAACCTGTCATCAGTTTGGTTTCTTCTAAGACTTCACTCCTTGGCTTGCAGATGACAAACGTGTGACTATGCCCTCACAAGGCTGTCTTTCTGTGTTTTCTGGGTCCTAACTCCCTCTTCCCATAAGAGGGTATGAGTAATATTACTAATGATATTGGATGATGACCTACTCAACCCCTTTGAACTCAATCACTTCTTTAAAGGCTATATCTCCAGACAGTCATACCCCAGGGTACTAATGAATTCTCAGGGTGGGTGATGCAACTTAACCTACAACAATGTATCATTTGAAGATATTTTTCTTGTCTAGAACTTGTTCCATTTATGGAAACTCTAAGCATTAATATTGAATTATTAGAAGTAGATGCCACTTTTGGATATACAGCAAATAACTTCCTTCTCTAAAATGGTTAAATTAGCACTTTTCAGCAAAGGCAAAGCAGTATCTAGTGACACTATAGAAGCTGCTAGTTGCTAGATTTTGGTTGTCACAATGAATGGAGGGGGTACTATGTGAGGTATAAGCTTCTGATAATTTCTATAGTGTGTGCATTGTAGTTGTTTTTCATAGTTACAGCATTATGATGCCGGGATTTAACATCTATAGATTTTTTGTCTTTGTTCCAGTTCCTAACATGAAGCTCCTTAAAAATCCTTGTAATATCCTGAATGGTGAAAGAGGCAGGAGCCGACTTTTATTCTGTTTGGTCACACTTCCCGGTTCCTGACCCAAGAGCTCTTAAGACTCTCAGAATTTCAGAAGGAATGAGTGACATTTGTATACTGATGAAATGATTGAGGCCCCTGAGTAGCTTCAGGGTGAGGACTAGTTGCCAGAAAAACCTGGGGTTGGCCAGAGAATTTCATAAGGAAGGCAGCTATAACTCCTTATTTTTATTAGCATATATTAATTATGCATAGTTTTATTATGACATTTTTGTACATCCCCTCTCTTGTCTTCTTCCCACGCCTGCTGGTTGACCACCTTCTTCCTCTCAACTTGTCCACTTTCTACTTTTATGTGTATGTGTATGAGAGAGAGAGAGAGAGAGAGAGAGAGAGAGAGCGCCCATGTGTTTCGTTAGAGTTACTTACAGAAATATGGGTAAGAGGCTATTTACAGGATCTTGGGCAATTTGCTAGTAGCTCTACCACTGAAGAAAAGGTCTTTCTCTCCCCCAGCAACCATTAGTTCCTTACACATCCATAGGAAAGGTGGGCCTCATGAGTCCTTCTCACTCCAAGTGAGGGATGCAAGACCCACCCAAGATTAGACTTGTCAAAATTCTTTTTTCAGAGATTAATTACAGACTGAGGATTGTCTCGTAGTCACATGGGGTTGGTTCTGAATGTTTTTCTAAGTAGAATCTCTTAGTATCCTGCCCCTTCACATTCTCACAGGAAAGAAAGATGAAGGATAATTAGGCACCAGAGCTAAAACACTTCCATCCCTCTATCTAGGAAAACAAACTGAGTAAGCACATCAATTTGGTAATTCCAATGTATCCTCTAGGAAGTACACTCTGAGATAGTGGTCAGCAGACAGGAAGTCCACCATTCAATATTCAGGATTTATACTTACAGAGGAGTGGAAACTGTGCCAAGGAAAATGTTGGGCTGTAATGATATCTTTAAATGGTTTTTATTACATTAAAATGTATTTGTGTGTGAGTGTCTGTGCATGTGTGTGTGTATGTGTGTGTGTATGTATGTGTGTATGTGTGTGTGTGTGTGTGTGAGAGAGAGAAAGAGAGAGAGAGAGAGGCCACAGGGTACCTGTAGAACAGAGGATAACTTTTGGGAAGTGGTTCTCTCCTTCTACCATGTGGGCCCAGGGATCAAACTCATGTTGTATAGCTTGTCGGCAAGCACCTTTACCCACTGAGTCATCTTGCTAGCCCTGTAATGAAGTCCTAATAAAGCCCTCAGCTGATCAAATAGTGAAACTGATGCTTTTCTTAATTTTCCCGTATTGCAGAGTATGGCTTCTATATCATACATCAACAGTCCTTGGATGTAGGCTGTGTTGTCCTTTTCCCAGAGGACATGACCTTGAATTCCTTTTTCAGCAAGGAATTTGATGAGGGCTGGGAGATGGGAGTTTTCCCAGCAGCCAAGGGAAAGGCATAGGATTTGAGGAAGATATATGTCCACATTGTTCAGTGTACCCTTTGGAGGTTCGGCTTTAAAGGCAGCAATTGTACAATGTGGTATTAAATGTTATAAGTAAACTGTGGCCATGATTTTGTCAATCTCTCTGAATCTGTGCGAATTTGCGTTATGCGTGTGTGTACATGTATGTGTACAGGTGTGTGAGGGTACATATATATGTGTGTGCACGTTCATTTGGAGGCCAGAAGTTGACATGGAGTGACTTTGTTAATCTCTCTGCTCATGATTTTTTGTGAGCTACCTGGTGTGAGTACTAGGATTTGAACTCTAGTCCTCCTGACTGAGTAGCAAGTACTCTTGACCACGAAGCCACCTCTCCAGTTCCTCCACATTACTTTTTTTGAGACAGGGTCCCTCACTGAACCTGGAGCTCATGGACTCAGCTAGACTGGTTGACTAGTAAGCTCCAGGGATCAATTGCCTGCCTCTGCCTCCCCAGCACTGTGCCTACAAATCTGCCCACCTGACTTTTTACATGGGTGGTAGGGATTTGAACTCAGGTCCTCATGTTTGTGTAGCAGGCACTTTACCAACTGAGTCATCTCTCCAGTCTCTGGATTTATATTCCTGAATTTCTTTTCTTCCCAAGACCAAAATGAAAAATGAGACAAGTGGACCAAAAGCTGAGCATAGTCAACTCAATACCACCTCTGAAGCAGATGGAGGAACACTTATCTCCTGCCCTAATGTAGAGGGTGTTTTCTGTTTATGTGCTTCAGGTGATAGAGACTTCTGGACTTGTCAGAAGAAATTAAATAGTATTCTTTGAACATTGTCCTTCCATCTTCTTGGAACTGGATTACTGAATTAAGCCACCCAGGGACACTTCACTCCGCCTTTTCGTCTTCATGTTTGTGTCCTGTAAATGAAAATTAGTTTTCCCTCCATGCATCCTCTCAGATGCTTCTCCAAAATTCTCCAGCCATGTCCTCAGATGGCCTCCCACATTCAATTATCTGCCCTCAGCTGAGAGACAGAAGCGCCTCATCCAAACTAATTTTAACTCACAAGCAATTTAAAGGGCTGGCGTTTGTTCTATGGCCTAGAAGATGTTTTCTGCTTTGGGGCCAGAAAACTTTATTTTTATTTCATACCAGTGACTGAAATGCTGGTGACTCACAGCGCCTGAAACAAGTAGCAAATTCAAAGTACCATTTCTCATGGTTTGTGTGACACCTAAGATCATCCAATGTATTTTCACACTCCCTTCCATTTTTACAGAAAAACTCATAAATTCTGTTTTTACCTCCCTTAATCTCTTGAGTATAATGTTAGAAATGTATCCTCTATTTATGTTCTGTTTGAATATTCAAGATGCTGAAAATAAATCTTCATTGGTTTCCTGTTTCTTACTACTCAAATGCTAGGCTTTGTTTTTTCTCCAGAAGGTTGGACTTTGGAAGACACATTGGTATAAAACAAGCCCCATTGTGGGCCCCAGGTCAGAGGTTAGGGAAACTACATTCATTCTTCTGGAGTTAGCTTTTAAAACATTTCAGGGTCTGGTTTTTACAGTCAGCATCATTTGTGAGGATCATATAGTTGGAGATTGTTGTGCTGAGAGTCATCTTTAAACCTCCCATCTCCTCCTCCGAAAATTTCACCATCAAATCTTGTCAGTGTCATCTTCAAATATGTCTTGCTCCTTCCTCCCGTCTCCTCAGACAACACACAAGTTCTAGCCAGCAATGGTTCTTGCCTGACTACTGCCATTGGCTAATTGTATCATGTTAGTCATGTACTTGACATATTTAGTGAATTCTCAGTACCTTTAAGACAATATTCAAAGCCCATATGTGGTCTACAAGGCCCTGTGTGACTTGGCTATTTTTTTTAAATGAACTGAAATGTGTGTGTGTGTATGTGTGTGTGTGTGTGTGTGTGTGTGTGTGTGTGTGTGTGTACAGGAACTTTTTTTGACATGACCCAAGTGTGGCAATCAGAGGACAACTTTCAGGTAGTCTGGTTCATGTGGCAAGCACTTTGACCCAATGAGCTATCTGGCTGGGCCTGATCTGGCTTGAGTCTGCCACCTACGTTCTCCAGCTCCTCAGAAGAGTCAAGTTCTCCATTCTCAGCAATGGTGCATTTTATTTTTCCTACTTGAAAGTTCCCTTCCTCCCTTAATCTGACAAATTTCTTCTTCTCAGATCACCTCCCTAATATACCCATCTGTAGGAAATCTTCCTGTCACTTTCATTTACAGTGATTGCCATATCTAACACCAACAGGACCAACAAGCATCATAGTCACAAGCCTGTTTTACACTCGTCTTTCCACGGTGTATCGAAAGAACTATGTTTGTTTTGATTACTATCATATCAGAAGTGTCCAGCACGGTGCCCGGTACATGATTACTGCTCCGCAAATATTGCTGGAATGAAAAAATGAAAAGTAGACTTTCAAGGAATATGCTAGAATTTACCAAGAAATCTAAGTTAAATGTAAATGAAAGAGGACTTTCATTTTCCGTTCTTTTGGATCTGAAACTTTTCAGCTGAACATAGGTAAATTAGATATGAGGATTTCTGGGCACCTTGTAGTTTCAATTAGTTGTAGGCAGCCTTTCACTTAATGAACTGCTCTGGGCAAAGGTTCTTCTGTCATTGTAGGCAAATACAGTCTCTAAGTCAGAAGCCACACAAGCCCTATATCAGAGAGACATTTTGAAACTTTGAAGCTAGTTACATTCATATAAAACTTTTAGGCAACAATATTCACCTTTTCTGTGTCTCTAGCAAATACTAAACATGCACTATATGTATACTACAACGACAAGAGACCCAAACTCCAGATTGCCAATGACCTTGTTGACCACAAGAGGGAGCTGCATAAACTCTTGTTAAACTTGAGGGAACAATTGAAAGAAGAAATTTGGCAATCCTAAAGTTGGCCAGATGGACACCTATTTATATGATAGTGACTCTGGAATTCCATGTATTTTTATGCTACAAAGTTTCAATTCTTCTTGTCTGAACATAATTTGCAATTTAAATGGCACTATTAGAGGCAGAGAATTGTTTTTGCCTTAAAATCTAATTTTAAGTCTAGTGTGAAAAATGTAAGTAAGCATTCATTTAGGTGACAAAGAGATGGTAATTCCTTTCAAAATGAACTTATTTACCAAACACTTATTAGTAAACAGTCTCACGAAGAAATAGCTTTTAAAATACTATTTTAGTAGTTGGTCTATAAGACTTTAAATATTTAAATATATGCAATCATCAGATTTTTAAAGAAATACATAATTATGACTTGAGAACTGGTTCCTTAAGGACACCAAAATGGAGGTGGGCATGGTGGCACACGCCTTTAATTTCAGAACTTGGGAGGCAGAGGCAGGAGGAGCTCTGTGAGATGGAGGCCAGCCTGGTCTGCATAGCAAGTTCCACATAGTCAGTTCCAGTCCAGCTGGGGCTCAGGGGAACTATGTCTCAAAACACATACACACACACACACACACACATACACACACACACACACACACTCACACACACAAAAAAACTAAAGACAAACCCCCAACAAACATCAAAGTGTAATTATATACAAATTTACATGTCACAAATCTCATTAGGCAGTAGCTATACCTGCCAACCTCCTGGTCTCCTGAGATGTAATTAAATTGTCGAAGGGGACATGACTTGGGGACAGAAGTATGTTTTTCTACAGATGGGCTACTAAGAGGACAAGTTTATTGACTCAGTGACCAGGCACTATGTTTAAAGCCTGTCACGTGGCCCAGCTCATTCATTCCTTACAACTTTGTTCTCATTTCAGAGATGAGACAGTAGAAAGCTTAAGTGACTTGTGCAAAATTAAAAAGCTACCGAGTGAAAAAGGCAGGATTTGAACACTACCCCAGCAGTGAAAGGGTCTGAAATGTGATTCTCAGTTGGCAAATATGATTGAATCAAATAATCGGGCCTCTGGGTTAAAATCCTTTCCTTCCTCTAATGTGCCAAGCCTGTGCATGGTTATTCTTGTTCTGAACATTAAGATTTGACTAAGATAAGAGAGTCTCTTCTACCCATAACATGTTTTGTGTGAAGTTGGTTGTATGACTGTATCTACGTGATTGTCAGTTAATAGGACATGTGGGAAAGATGTGACTTTCTGCTGACTCATTTGTGTGGTATCAAGCCTTATGGGAATATGACAAGCTTATCTGAATCATGAAGAACAGACGTCATTTAACGTTAAAAAGAGAATCTATCAAAATGTTTTTAAAGATTACTCAAAACATTTTACCTTTGTGATCCTGGAGCCCAAGTGTGTTTTTGGTGAGTGTTCAAGTACTTTTTATGAGAATGCTAAATATCATCTTTCTGGTTGGGAGTCAGACTGAAACTGAGTTTAAAGGGGAGTTAGAGGTTCTAGACTCTTCTTCCTCGCTGTTGATGGTCTTCCTGTGTCTTCTCCTTTCCTCTCCCCGAAGCCCTACTCCTAATGTTAGAAATCATTGCCGGTATTTCTTAGAGTATTTGCGAAAAAAATAAATTCTGAATATAAAAATAAATGACCCAGTTTTCATCCTTCATCTTTTGTCTCCGCAGGCCTGCAGTCAAGTTTTCCTTATAATGAGGCACAGAACTGAAAGAATCTTTAAGGACTGTAAGTCATAGTGCTGTAAGAACCCTGCATTTTCTGTTGACTATGGTTTGAATAAGGCTTGTGTCAACTCAGAAGTTCAAGTCTTGACAACCACTTGTGCAGGTTGGTACTGTTGTGCAGTATTGAGAGATGGTGTGGACAGGTATGACGTTGGTCCTTAGGTCATTTGGAGGTATGCCCTCTAATGGAGCCCAGCTGCATTTTCTGGTTCTTGGTTCTTTGTGATCCTTCTCACTGGCATTCCCTTTGGCTGTCCACCATGGGCCAGGGCCAGTTTAAGTACAGGGCATTCAATTAAATTGAATTTTAGGTAAACAAAAAATGATTATTTTCAGGGTAGTTATATTCCAAATATTTCGTGGGAGACAGTTGGATAAAACTTCATTCATGATGCTGGGCACGGTGATGCACACGTTTACGTGGGAGATAGTTGGATAAAACTTCATTCATGATGCTGGGCACGGTGATGCACACGTTTACTCCTCACATCTGTGGTGATGCACACCTTTACTCCTCACATCTGTGAGGCAGAGACAGGCAGATCTCTGAGATGGAGGCCAGCCTGCTTTACATAATGAGTTCCGAGACAGCTGGGGCTATAGCGAGACTAAAAGAAGTCATTCACTTTTTATGTGAAATTCAAATATAACAAGGTGGGTTGTGCTTGTGTTTGTTAAGTTTTCCGCTTATGAGTGTAGGCCTTGAAACAAGACCACTGGGAAACCTTGCTGGCTGTGTGAATGTCAGCAAATCACTTGGTTTCTCTGTGCTTAGTTTCTCAGGGGTAATATGGGTACTCTGATAGACTCCACCTACCACATAGGCTCATTGATAGGACTACATGATTGAATACACTGAAGCGTTGGGTCACTGTCTCAGCTGACTCAGTCTGCTACAACATATCCAGACGGTATAGCTTACAAGTAGTAGTGACCTATTTCTCAGAGCTCTGGAAGGTAGCACCCATCCATTCGGATTGGTGAGGCTCTGTCCCATCAGTGGTATCTACTAGCAGCATTTTCACAGTAGAGAAGGCCAAAGGGCGAAAAGGACTAAGGTGTCCTCTTTAACTTCTTTTGTAAGAGCATTAAGCCCTATCATGAGGGTAGAGTGCTCATGACTTATCACTTCCTAAAAGTCCTCTTACTACAGGTTGAGCATCCATGACCAGAAATGTTTGGGACCAGAAGAGTTTGAGATTTGGGGGCATATTTTTTGATTTTAGAATGTTTGTACACATATTATAAAATATCTGGAAGGGAGACCTCAATCTAAAGATGAAATTCATTTATGTATATCAACCATTTATGTCTCATATGCACCTTGTACACATAGCCTGAAGGTAGTTTTGTACAATACGTTTGGTGCACTTGCATTTAGACTATGCTGGGTCACATGAGGTGAGATGTGGAGTCTCCAGTTGTGACATCATGTTGACACTCAGACATCATTTGGAAGCACTTGGGGGTTCATATTGTAGATGCTAAATCAGTACTGAACTACTGACAGGCTTTAGGACATAGATTTTGACACATATGGAAATCAGCAGTAATTGGGCAAATACCCAACAAATGTCAGCTCTTAGTAGCATAATTTTTAGAGTTGTTCCTCTTACTTAAAATTGGATATGAGAATGATGTGTATGTCCTCAGAACTTTTTCTTCCATCTATTAGGAATCTTGTAGAGATCCTGTCCTATAACTGCATGCGGAAAGGGTGCCAGAGATATAGAAAGGGATAGAGGAGAGTTAGGGAGAAAGAAAAAGACAGTCATAGATTTCTTCTCAACGTCTAGATTATGTGCACTTGTGGTGGAGCTTACAAGTTTATTCAGTTTTTCAAAGTCCAGGGAAAGCAAGTGATTTGACCAAGACCAAGCCGGCATGTATTATATCAAGAGTCAGACCTACTCCTGGGGTTTCTGGGCATGAGGACTTGTGAGATGTGGGTTAAAGAGCTTCTGTTGTCTATAGCCATTTGACTGGATATGCCTGTGCCTTTACCACTCTGGGGCTCTGGAAACCTCACTTTTCACAGGCATTGGAAGGAAAGGGAGGGGTGTGAGTTTAGCAACAGCTCCCCAGAGTCTCCTTTCAGAGTCCACAAATCTTCCCAAGAGGATCATCATCTTCAGGAAAGGACTGGAGGGAAGGAGAGAATAATTATCCATGTCCAGGCCTAGAGATATCCGAGGGGCAGAGCATGAATTCAAGGTCTAATAATTTTTATTATCTATGAACAGCTGAGATATTGAGGGTCCATGACCACTGGAATCTGCCGCTACCGAGAGCTATGCACCTGCAATACTGATGAGGCTTTTATCCTGTCATCAGTGTTCTCACTTGAAAAATCACTAACAACAGGGTAAAAAGAAATAGAACTTTTATTTCTTTTCCATCTCCTTATTTACTCCAAAGATTGCTCTGTGCAGCCATCAGAATAGAGACCCTGGGTGACCTATTCCAGTGAAGCCCAGGGAATGGAAAAGACAGCTCAGAGCCTGCTCTTTGGGCTTAGCTTGGCCCATAGGAAAGTAGTGGAGAGGAAGACGAAGCCACATATGATTTTCATTATGTCCTGAAAGGACATAAGAGTGTTCCAAGGTTAAGACCAGAAAATACTATAACTGGAATGACACATGGGTGCCCACTATATCTAATACAACTTACCAATTTACAGACGAGGATCCAAGCCTGAACAGTCTGGTATAAGGCTACAACACTAGTACAACTGGAATAGAACCCACTTCTCTTAACTACTGGTTTTGTGGAAAGACCGTGGCCTTGCTTTCACAAGTGCCAAGTTGAAAATGAGAGAGGCTAAGCTGGAGGAAGGATACATCGCCTTTGTAGGGCTGCAAGTAACACTAGGAAATGGGGAAATGGTTGGAATCATACTTAAAATGCTGAAGTATCTTCACCTTCTATGAGCTGTGTCTGTGTGGGTGATGGCCATGGCAGGAAGAGGTTCAACAGGGAGGGTTTCAGTGAACTTTATACAGGCAAAGAAATGTAGGATATGATTCCACCTATGCAGTGTTTATAAATCAGCAGGGGAGACAGAACAATCATGCCCCCATGAGAAGGAGTGACTCATTGTGCTACCGGTGGCCAACTGCTACGTAGTGTTTCAGAAGATAGAATATAGCCTGTCTTTCTGCTTCTCATATGAACCAGCTTTGGTGAGTCACTCCAGCAAAGAAAACTGCTCTGCGTCATTAGGAGGGTATATGTGGCTCACAAGGAGATAAGGATTCTTAAATATACAGGATTCCTTTTAATGGAAGATAAAGTACCAGTACTCATGATTTTAGAATTTTTTTTTTTACAGAAATTGCTACCCTGTGGTTTTTGTGCTAGGAATATAGTGGAAAATATTTTTCCCAGTGGCATAATAGTGATTGTCAGATTTTTCTTTTTCAGTCAATTTTCAGTGTCTCTTCTCTCCTTTCTTCTATATATATAATGTAGCCTTTTAGTGTTGTTTTAATAATTCTTGAGTATTCTGCATTGTACACTCTGGTCTATGCTTCCTAAAGTTTAAGAATTTTCCCTGAAAGAACACACAGGGAATTAGGGGTTCAGAAGGGATGGAAGAAGGAGAGCACCAAGATTCCTTTACCTCATATGAGGCAGGAATTGTGCTATAGGATGGGTGATGATTGGCTTTAATTATCAACTTGGCACAATCTAGAATCATCCCGGGAATGTCTCAGTAGGGGACTTTCTAGATTAGGTTGGTTTCTGGACATGTCTGTGGAAGACTGTCTTGATTCTGTCATTTGAGGTAGAAAGATCTATCCAGTTCCCTGGGCAGGAGATCCTGATTGTATACAAGTGGAAGAAGTGAGCTGAGCACTAGCACACACACATTAAACCATTGCTCTCTGCTCTTGAGTGTGGATATAATGTGGCCAGGCTCATGACACTGTGACTTCCCTGCTAGGATGGACTCTGACCTGGAATTATGAACTAAAATAAACCCTGTCTCCTCCAAGTTGCTTGGTCAAGGTGTTTCACCACAGCAACTGGAAACAAAACTAAATATCCAAGCATGCTATGTGGGTGAACTGGAGATGAAGTTCCCTTTTAGGGGCTACCTTGAGGAAATGAGGGAAGGCCTTAGGAGAATCTGCATGCAGAACGAGTAGAGACGTGTAATGTTGCAAAGCTGAGAAGTGTGTCAGGGATTCATGAACAAGCGTGACTGGAAAGTAGATTACTTGAGGGGATTTGAGGAGACAAGACCAGAAAAAATGCTGAGAGAACTTTTGTTGAGCCTGGACTGAAGCTGATAAGCAACGAGCCAACCTTGAAGACTGCCGAGCCCAGGAGAGATGCATTGTAAGAACTACTGT
Organism: Eospalax fontanierii; assembly: GCA_035773235.1. Classification (NCBI taxonomy): domain Eukaryota; kingdom Metazoa; phylum Chordata; class Mammalia; order Rodentia; family Spalacidae; genus Eospalax; species Eospalax fontanierii. The sequence continues at coordinate 41,766,157 of CM069542.1, read as the reverse complement.
TGTTTTCTCTATGTGACAGTTGTTTATTATGTGTAAATTGTACAGAATGTTTCATTTTCATACTTGTGAGTAAATTGTGATCATATTCTCTGTTATCCTTCCTTGTCTTCCTCCTTCCTCTTCCCAATATCCTTCTTCCATTTCTACTTTTACGTCTTTGGTGGGGGGAGTCTGGATCCTTCAAATGAGAGAAAATGTCATATTCGTCTTTCTGAGTCTAGCTTATTCCACTTAACATGATAAAGTGCCATACACTTTCTTGCAAATGACATAATAGTCTGATCACTGAAGAATAGTAGTGGATCAGTCAGGGTTCTCTAGAGGAACAGAATCAATAAAATGTGTGTGTGTCTGTGTGTATGTGTTGTAAAAGGGCATGATGAGACTATCTCACTGGATAAGGGGCTAGGTAAAACAATGTCCACCTGTTTGCTGGTGGAACAGAGATACAGGTAGCTACCCAAGCCCAGAAACTCAGTTTGGGAGATCCCTGGAGAGTCACTGATACTGAGTTCCTGTTAAAAGGCCAAAGAAGCTGAGTCTGATGTCCATGGAGGACCACAGCGTCAGTGAGAGGCACATGTGCTCAGAAAGAATCAAAGGCAGGGACTCACCTTGCTTTTCCTTGAGCTTTTTCGTTTGTTTAAGAAAATTTTACTTGTAGGCTGGAGAGATGGCTCAGTGGTTAAGAGCACTGACTGTTGTTGCAGAAGATTGGAGTTTGGCTCCCAGCACTCACATGGTGACTAACAACTGTCTATAACTCCAGTTCTAGGGGATCTGACACCCTCTTCTGACCCCTGCAGGTATTGCATGACACAGGTGCACTTAGATACATGCAGGCAATACACTCATACACATCAAATAAAAATAATAAATGAAATAATTTTTAAAAGAAAAGTTTTATTTGTGTGTTAATATTTCAGCAAAATTATTGCAATGAGTTTAAAGTCAAACATTTATGACTACAGGCTATAGTAACAAATGAGTTTTCTACAGTTAAATTATTACACAGACCTATGGGACAAGGTCCAGGAAACAAATTAAACCCAATAGATTAAATCCAGCATTAGGACCTATAATGTCTCAAACTTTTAACTGCTTCATTCTTCCCTAAAAATTTCTTAATTTTCTCCCAAATGCAGTGCTCTCAAATCCCCAAAAAGAACAGAGGGCAAATTCCAGCATTAAGAGCATACAGATGAAAGAAGAGTTACGGAAATTGACTAAAATCTGAAAGTTTAATGTGGAAACCATATCTTACTTGAACCAGTCAGCAGTTTTCTGTTCACTGAATACTGTATGCGAGAAGTCTGTGAGTCATAAAGTCTGCCAGTAGGGTTGAACATAACAAGACACAATATTCATGTTATCAAAAATTTTGAAGTTTTAAAAATAGTATCATTAAAGTGTTTGTGGTACTTGCTTATTACATATTTAGGACAAAGCAAGGACTTGTGTTTCTTTGATGGTTGAGCTTCTGCTTATTGTGCTTACTTCTTTGTGTAATGAACCAGCAACACTCTCCACTCCTTCCCGACATTTTGAGGTAATGCACACTAGCATAAAAGTCTCCAACAATGGGGACGGAGAGATGGCTCAGCAGTTAAGAGCATTTGCTGCACTTGCAAAGGATCTGGGTTAAGTTCCCAGCACCCATATGGTAGATAACAGCTGTCCATAACTACAGTTCCAGGGAATTTGACATCCTCTGCTGATTTCTGCAAGAAATTCATGCACATTGTGGATATGCATGCACGCAGGCAAAACACTCATATACATAAACTAAAACTAAATGAATGAATCTAAAAAGAAGTCTTCAAAGAAAATAACCAGAATTACATTAATAAGGAATAACTTCAATAATAAAATAAGTAACAATACATTATTTTTTCAGTTTAAGAAGATGAATGACAGAAACAACCTTAAGATTTGAATCATAACAAACTGTTAGTTCTGTGAAACTAGGGTGTGCATTAGCCAAACCACAGTATTGTCACATCTCTCACCGGGGGAATGCCTTTTTACTGATTTGGGGGAATATCTGAGACAAAAGGTGACTTATTGAAGTCTAAAGCTACCAAAGAAATTGACTCAAGAAATGAAGAAAACCAATGGTACTGGGGGCAGGTAAAAAATAAACTTTGTCTTGGGCTGACCAACTGGATACTTTTAAAATGACTTGGAATTTTTAAAAAGGGAACTGTTTCCTTTTTAAAATTTTTTTCTCAGCAACGAATCAAAAGATTCCAGAATCCTCTACAATTTGGTGACACAAAGTTGATGTTGAGTGACCAGCAGTCACTGCAGGTGTGGAATTTCAGGAAGTCGGTCCTTGGTTAGTGCGACTGTGGAGCTGACAGTAGATTCAAGAAAGGATGCTTTGGAGAGCAGGTGCGGACATGCTATCACCAGCCCATGGATAGATGAAGGTCCCAGCTGCAAGTGGAATCCTCAGTTCTATGATTTATCATCCACTGTTCACACTTGTCTTCCTAGATGGTAATTTCAATAACTTGAAGTCCTCTTTCAATGCAGTATGTCAGGAGGATGCCCCAGGGAGCATGTATCTTCTATTCTATTCTTGAACATATTTGGATACTTCAGAACCTTCTGATAATGAGATTTCATGCATAAGAAGATGCTGTTAAACAAGGCAAACAGCCTTCAGGGCATGACCGGCCCTGGAGCTTCTCTTCTGCATGGAGGCTATTTAGAATTTGAACTGTTTCTTCAAACTGCTGCCTATCAATCCTGTTCTCGAGCTCTGTGGGGAACTCGGTTTGGAATTGGCAGCATGCGCCACTGTTTTAGTATAGCTGAAAGAATACCTGCTGGACACCGGCACCTGCTGCAGCCTCCTGGGGAGGGCAGGACCAGCAGTGCCACCGCCTCCTCTGCCCTCCAGCTACTGCCAAGGTTGTCACCTTGCTCTCATTTATGTTTCTTGAACTTCCTTTTTAGAAGGTGTCTTTTCCCACTCCCAGTCACGGTCTCACATGTGAATCCTCTCTGGAAATGCCTCTACAGATCCACTTTGCCAGTTCCAGGTCCTCTTAATACAGACAAGTTAAGGACCAAGACCAACCACCATAAGTCTCTTGACTGATTCCATAACGTGGCTATTGTGAATAGTATCATAATGAACACACATATGTATGTATCTCTCCTGTGTTGATTCCTTTGGCTATACACCCAGGAGTGGTATGACTACATCATATATTAGTTTTATTTTTGTTTCTTTAAGGAAACTACCTACTGATTTCTATAGTGCCCAGACTAAAGTGACACTTTAAAGAAAAAAGAAAGCAGAAAAGCTAGGTGATATAGACAGCATATGAAACATGACCATGTTGTACCAGAGAGCTAATTATTACACATGTCCTATACCTTCTATGTATGTCACATTGTACATAAATGCTGTTCATACTAGATGCATGAGAGGCTGTGAAACAGCACATAAGGAATCATCAGAAAAAGATATGTACAACAACATTGATGTGTCTCACAGGCACTGTGCCGAAAGATTACACACTGCATGAATCCACCTGTATGATATTCTGAAAAGAAAAACTACAGGGAAGTAAAACACATCAGGGGTTGGGGATTGGGAGTTCTGACAGAAGAGTCAATTTGGAGGCACTCTCTGGGGTTTTGGAGTTGTTCCGAATAGTTGAAAATTACAAGAATCTGTGCATGCTGTTGTAGTTCCAAGAACTGAATGCCATTTTAAAATAATACATAAATTTAAAACAGAAACAAGAAATAGAAGGATCCTGTTTAGGTAATTTTCTGGAAATAGTTTTTGTTGCATAATTCTTTAAAAACTGGTAAATTCTTGTAGTATTCATGGAAAGTATATATGTGTGTGTGTGTGTGTGTGTGTGTGTGTGTGTGTTTTCATTCCTTATTATCCATTGGGGGATCAATTCCTAGACACCATTTACATACCAAAATTCATAGATACTCAAGTTCTTTATTGAAAATGACATAGTATTTGCATATACCTTATACATTTTTATTTTTAAAAATTTTTTTTATTTTTATTTTATGTGTATGAGTGTATTACCAACATGTATATAAGTGCACCCATGTCATGTCTCATGTATATTTTAAACTACATCTACATTACTTTAAATATTTGACACCATGTAATTGCTATGTAAATAGCTGTTATACTAAACTCATAATTGATCAATGTGCAGAGAATGCCAATGGAGTGCTCAGCTACAAATGTACATTTGTATCCCTCCCCAAGTTAAGGACCATTGCAGAAGACTCAGAGGTCAGGGAGGACAGGAGTGAAGCAGTGTTTTCTGGACATGACAGGACTTCTGCACTTATGAACTCCTAGCAGCTGTGGGAAACTGCCCAAGACCTGTGCAAGATCAAGCCAGTCAGCATTCTAGCGTGCAGTGGGGAGGGGGCGGTCACGAGCCCCCAGCCCTGAGGAACTACAGAGTTGGTGGTTTCTGAGAGAGGGAGAGTCATTTTTAAGGACATGGCTGTTGCTAGATCAACCAGACTCCAGTGGGATGACGCGACACCCAGGTATCTATGGGCAACACAAATTGAGCTAGATGGATTTTATTTTAAAAATTTTTTAAAAAGAGTTGGAGCTGGAGAGATGACTCAGTGGTTAAGAGCACTGGCTGCTCTTGCAGAGGACTCAGGTTCAATTCCCAGCACCCACATGGTGGCTAACAGCCATCTGTAACTCCAGTTCCAGAGGATCCAACATCCTCTTCTGACCTCCAGGAGCACTTACATACATATAGGCATAACACTCATACACATAAAATAAAAATAAAATACTTTTTGTAAAGTAAAAAAGAGGAAGGACACAGTGTTTGGGCGGGTAAGGAGGTGGGTTGGATCTGGGAGGAGTTAGGGGGATGACTAGGGGTGGGGTGAATATGATCAAAACTCATTGTGTGAAAGTCTCAAAAAATTAATAAATATATTTAAAATAGTTGTTATTCTACATTGTTTATGGGAAAATTTCCAGAAAAAAGTGTGTATATATTCAGTATAAGTACAATTTTTCAAATGTTTTTGATCTCCAGTTTAATGAATTTTTGGGTGTAGAAATCACAGATATTAAGGGATAATTGCATGTGTGTTTGTATATATCTATACATATATATATACACATACATATGTATATATGGGGACATATGTGATTGTGTATAATTAATCAGAAGAATAAATTACATAGCTTTGGCAACAAGAGAAGGTGTATTCCTTTACATCTTCATGGGCCATATTAGAGACTTCTCTTTGTTGCTCTAAAGAAACAAGATACTTGAGACTAGTATGCATATTGTTTTCATGTGATTGTTCTAAAGCTACTTCATATTCTATGACTTTATTTTTATATCTTTTTGAGATAGGACTTGCCTGCCACCATGCCCGCCTTACTCCATGATTTTTAAAATGTTTTTTTTGAACATTCCTTTTCCAATCCTGTACATGTTACACATTTGCCTGATGAAGGTTTCTGTTTTAAATCTCAGATCTGACTGGATCTCATAGATTTTTGATTTGGTGGTGTTCATAGAAATGAAGTCAGATTTGGAAGTCTGTTGTTAGAAATCCTTCCCTCTTATCAAGCATCTCAAAGATAGCTGACAGTCTTCTCAAAACAGTGATTGCAGCATAGGCACTAAGTCAAAAGTTCAAGCCACCTTATCAATGTGCTGAGTGTAGAAAGTAAAGGTCTTCGTTTTTAAATTATAGACCAGGATAAAAAAACAGACTGACCTAAGTTCCAAAATGATTTCATTCTATGTTTGCTTGAAGCATCTCTCTTATTTATTCTAACTCACTATGTGTTTTTTAGTGAAGTGGTAGTTGATTCTTTTAAAATAATACATTGCCTTTTGCCCTTAACCTGTATTTAACTCTGTTGAATAACAGGTTCCAGGATCTGAGAGTTGTGTTCCTTAATTCCACTGTGATTACAGTTTACACACTAAGAGGAATGGGTGCTTCCAACCCGAGAGGGCTCAGTCCTTTTTGATCCTTCTTGAGAGGCAGAGCTGAAGTTATAAGCCACATGAAGTCCTGTTATATGGGACAGACTGACAGTTTGGATGTGCATTCATACTTTTGGCTCATTCATTTGAGTGCCTGCCACTGTTGTATAATTCATTAGGATTATTTTTTCCTACTGAATATTTTTATTGGATTTTTGTGTATTTCATACAGAACATCTCAACCAATCTTAATCACGTTTATACCCCCTTCCTCACTAGCACCCTCCTACAGCCCCCCACCCCCGGAATTCAGTTTGTAATTTGTATTAAGGCCTATTATGTCAAGTTGGTGTTCTCAGACAATCCTCAGTGCAAGTTCATCCACTGAGGTCTAGTCAGCCTATCCAGTGACCCTCACTTTAAGAAGACTAGCTCTTCCTCATCCAAGAGTAATCAGCCACCAATATTTCTAAAGCTAAGATTGGAGCCTCCTGCCCATTTCCACAGTTCCATGCTGGATTTGCATGGGTCTTGAGCATGCTGACACCATTGCTGTAGGTTCATATGAGCAGGGTCCCAGGAGCTTGTAGGATTCTATTTCCCTATGGTCATGCACCTCCTCCCTGGCTCTTAGAATCTTCTTGCTCCCTCTTCTCTGAGTCCCTGAGCTCTGAGCTAGTAAAGCTTAATATAGGAGTCATGTCCAGGGACCCACCGTCCTAATTGCCACTCTTGGACCATTTGTGACCTTTTATGTTCCCGATGATAGGATTGTTTTTAAATTGGTAAAACTAAGTAGTTGAGATTTATAGTCCTTAGAACACTCCAGAGCACCACATTCACCAGATATAACTGGACCATCTTCAGGTGTATTTCTGTTGTATAGTTGCTTTTCCCTGCCCCATTGCTGTAGGCTTTAAAACCCTGCCCTAGCCCGTCTCTGTATTCCGGCTACTCCTGTTCTTTTTTCTTCATTTCCACAGCTGCAGAAGTGACTGACAAAGCAAATATATTTAAAGCTCTCTAATGGTTCCATATTGTTCTCAGGTTAAAATCCAAAACCCTCAACAGAACTCAGAAGACTCAAATTTATCTGGTCTTGTGGACTCCGTGCTGCGTGGTTCTCTGTTGTAGTTTTACCTGTTTCTTCTGGAAAGCCCTGGCCCATATCCCTTCTACTTGAAGTGTCCATTCCTAACTGGCTTTTCTCTGTCCATTCTTCAGATGCATGTTTGGACATCTCTTCTTACAGTTGTGTCCCTGAGTGTCTAGGATGAGTTGGTGCCCTTGATATTAATACCTTTATTTCTCCTTAAGAGGTAAGAGCAATTGATTAATTAGTTCTGAAACTATTTGTCATTTGTTGTTGGAATTACCTTTATAGTCTAGTGAAGATTTTTATCTTGCTCTCTCCTGTTCCCCGAGAACTCAGGTAAATGCTTTATTCGAAGTACTTGTGAAATGACTGTTTGCTGAAACCATGAAAAATCAAAGTCACCAGAGTTTTGGGTTTAGTTTTAAAAATGCTTTTACTTAATTCTACCGAATAGGGAAAATGGCAAATGAGGTGGTACAAGTCAATTGTCTTGCTTAGCAAGTGAGTCCCAAGGATCTCCGTGTATGTGCACTATCTAGGAACTTTGTAGGCATTCTGCTTTTCAGGCTCCAGCTCAGAAACGCTGATTCTTACATCTGGAGTAGAGGCCAGAAATCTGCGTGTGAAATGAACATGCAGGTGGTTTTGATGCAGGTGTTTGAGGGCTACACTTTGAGGGAAACTGCTAAGAAATGAGAGACTTTACATAAAAACTGCCTAAAGCCACTGATAAATTGCCCAGGCACCAATAAATAACTCCCATGTGTGCTCAAACAAATGACCATAATTAAACTCAATGGGTCTGACAAGAAAAAGAAAGAGGAAAAAAAGACTCAAAAGTAGGAAGGGGGCTTGCTGGGAAGAAGGGTTTCAGTGGCAAAGGGAGGAGGACGAGAGAGAGGAATGGGGAGTGGATGTGAACAAAATTCATTAAGATCATGTGGGAAATTGTCAAAGAATAAAAAATTCTTGATAAACTAGCCCAAGATCATATTAACAAATGCATTCCTAGAAACTAAATATCGTGAGCAAATATTAGAAATAGGTGGCTATTTATAACCCAGGAAAACATTCTAAAATAGGCTGTTTTATAAGTATATTAAGTATAAGTAACTAAGATGTAGAAATACTTGAAAGGATGATGAGAAAATTTGGTTAGGGTTTCTAATCTAAATAAGAAATTCAAGATGTTGTTTGTTCTAGTTTGGTTTCTGTTACTGGATGAAACACTGACCAAAACTAAGTTGGGAACAAAGAGTTTATTTGGTTTACACATCCAGATCACAGTTCATCCTTGAGGGAAGCCAGGGCAGGAACTCAGGGCAGGAATCCGGAGGTAAGGGCTGAAGCAGAAATCATGGAGGAATACTGCTGATACGGCTTATAGGTTTGCTCCTCTGACTGGTGTTTGACTGACTTCCTTCATTCCTTCCTCCCTTCCGTCCTTCCTTCTTCAGCTTGCTTTTTTATACAACCTGGTGATGTGCCCTGGAGTAGCACTACCCACAGGGGGCTGGGCCCTCCTCTGTCACTCAGAAATGGAAAGGTCTCTCACCACTATGCTTACAGACCAATAGAGGAAATTCCCTATTGAGTTTCCCAGGCGTGTCAAGCTGACAGCTGACACTATCCAGCATAACGGACCTCTTGTCAACCTGACGCACAAACACATATGCCTTTTCATTTCTTGTTTCCAAGATCTCACATTAATCATAGAATATAGCACAACTTTAAAAGGACTGGTCTTTACAAATTCAAATACTAAAAGTCTAATATCTTTTTAAACATCCAAAGTCTCTTAATTGTGGGCTCCTAAACAAGTAACATACTGTCAAGGTCTGACATCTGGGATTCACTCATGATATTCTGGGCTCCAAAGGGTTTGGGCGACTTCACTTCTTTGGCTCTGCTGTCCACAGCACACAAATTGTCTTGTCAGCTCAGGCTGGTTCCACTCCATATCGACTGCTGCCCTTGGTGGCTGGCATCTCTAATAGCTTGGAGTCTCCATTGCAACTGAGGTGGCACCTTCACCAATGGCTTTTCCTGGCCTCTCATGGTGCCAAGCTTCCATGATTCCTTCATTCCTTCAAAACCAGTACCATGTGGGAGACTCTTGCACATTACTAAGTTCTGCTTCCAGATTGACATGCAGCCTTTGCCCCATTTAGATCATCACTTCTGTGTGCTGATCCTGAGGAAACACTTCCCATAAGATTTCACCTCAGTGATACTGGTTTCTTCTTAACTGTAGCTCATTTTTCAGTCCCAGCTGACCAGCATCAATTGCCCTAGTAAAGCAAAGGTTTCACACCAGTCGTGCTGGCATCTTGTTAATCACAGCTGTTTCTTCAGCCCCAGCTAACCCCATAGATTCTTGATTCAAAATATCACACAAATAGCCTGGACGCGGTTTTGAGGAACTCTCAAACTTTCCTTTGAAACTTTACAAGCCCATTAAGTTCTGAGAACTTTCCATTACATACTTTTTAGAAGTGTTATAAATGAAGTTTCTTGGTTTTTGGGTTCTTTTTAAAAGTTTCTTATATTGTAACTAGGTCAGTTATCATCTTATTTAAATGAAGCATCCTGAAAGAAATCAATTCACTGTCCGCAAGCTAAATTTCACATAGCAATTATTACTTCAGAGATTTCGTGGAAACTACCAGGTTGGTCAGCCCTCAGTACTAATAATTCAATTTGTCTCATGTAGCCTGCTGGTTTCAAGTTAACTACACCTATTAGAAGAACTGAAATGACATACAAGGTCATGTTTGAACTGTCATTGTGAATATCTTTGCTCTATAATTATTTATATTTAAAGTTTTTCATTCTGGGATAATGCTAATTATAAAGCTGTCGCCTCTCTAGATTTCCATATTAGTACCATTTTTAAAATGGACCTTTTGGATCTGGAGAGGTGGCTCAGTGGTCGAGAGCACTGGTTGCTCTTGAAGAGGACCTGGGTTCAGTTCGCAGCACCTACATGGCGGCTAGCAACTATCTGTATCTCTGGTTCTAGGGGACCCGACACTCTCTTCTGACCTCCGTGGGCATTGTATGACACACCTGCATTTACATACATGCAGACAATGCATTTATACACATAAAAATAAAAATAGTAAATAAAAGATTGGACCTTTCTTTTGTTCCCTTTTTTGAGTGGAGAGTGAAAACCCCAGCCATTATATTTTACTGAGTCAGTTCAATATCATGATTTCTTTCATTTAGTTAGAGCCTTGCCACTACAATGAAGGTAAATTAGTCATGATCAATGATTATCTTCAGTTAAGTGTCCAAATGCCAATTTATCCACATTGATTCTTCACTTAGCAACTGTTTTGAATGTTTAAGGTAGTGTTAAAGATACTTGGAGGCATGGTCTGGTAACATGTGCCATTCAACCAGGAAGGATACAATTCAGGAAGAATAAATTTCCCAGATCCTCTTTCCCACTCTCAGTGGCATGGCCACTTGAAGGGCATCAGTGACTCTTTCCCACTTGACAGGTCAACAGTTCTGGTGGTGATCCTAGTGGTGGGGGAAAATGTTATTTGCTTAGGCAACAGGAAGTGCACCTGGCATGTGTGTGAAGCTCTTTTACCAACTAAACAAGATTTCCTGAGGGTGGAGCTCACCATATAAAACCCATTTTGTTATTCTTGTTTTGTGGTGCTGGGGATCAAACATAGCACATTTTCACAAAGGAAACTGGTGCTGTAATTAGAACTGCGTCTTCAACCAAACGTGGAATTTTGGCACCAAGAGACCTTAGGCATCCTGGAATCAATTTTGCCAACAAGGAGCTATCCAGGGTACTGGGCTCTTCTCACATAGGTCTGACCCACTATGGTTGTCTTGCTTTTCTTGCTTTAACACTTGCCATTTTGTCAGAAAGAAGCCTGTCTCTCCTGCCTGAATCAAGTTCTGTCCTTCTTGACCTTGTGATTTCTGTCTGTCCTAGCCATACCTAACCTCTGTGGTTTACACAGTGTATGACTATGTGGTTGTGACACTATCTGTTGTGACAGCTGTCCTAGTTAGAACGTAAATAATGTTCACAAACCTGTCTCTGCATCAAGGTCACTGGGAGAATTAAAAATATAATCAATGAGAATCTCTGAGAATGGGATGTAAGAATTTGGGGATCACTATTCTAGACAAAGTTTTTGTTCTCTTACATGTTTCCTGACAGGGTTGTGCCCAATTCTTGTTTTTCTCTTTCTTTGAATGGAAAGTAAATTGTAGTATATAAAGTTTTCAGAATAGGTAAACTGAGATAGAAACATGTAATGGGATAATGGGATGCTCCTGAGCGGTGGGCAGTAATGAACTATGGATATACACTCTACAATATGGACAGCTTTCAAGTAATTATACTGGCTGAAAAGGTTAAACAAAACACGTACTACATAGTTCAGTTTGTGTAGCATTCTAGGGAATAGTAATTATTCATGGTAATAGCGAGTCTAGGGACAGAGCGGCAGACGGAGCACAGGAGGATGGTGTGTGCCGAGCCCCTTCACTCCCTTTACTGGGCTCATTATTTTATGGGTGTACACATGAAATTTTACTCTGGAATAATTTTGTATTTGATGTATGTTGAGTATAATGAAATAAATCTGTTAATTGTTTTCTAGGAGTGATAGGATAAAACTATGAAAAAATATTTGATTGAAAGCATTATGATGTTGACCTAAAAACCGAAATAGAATCATCATAAGATCCAACAATTCTACTTCTGGATTTAGATCCAAAAGAACTGAAATCAATATGTAAAGAGATATTTGCACACTGATGTTCACTGTATGATTCACAATAGCCCATAAATGAAGACAACTAAAATGTTCATTAGCTGATGCATGTATAAAGAAAATATGCATGTAGGTAGGGGACCTGTGTCTTGCAGTGCCCATGGAGGTCAGAAGAGGGTGTTAGATCCCCTGGAACTGGAGTTAAAGATGGTTGTTAGCTACTCTGTAGGTGCTGGGAATTGAACCTGGGTCCTCTGCAAGAGCAGTCAGTGCTCTTAACCACTAAGCCATCTCTCCAGCACCCCGCCCCTACAAAAAAACTGTATGATTCCATTCATATGCTATATCTGAAATTCTCAAACACTGAAATAAAAAAGAAAATGGTGGTTGACAGAGACCAGAGGAAAGGAAAACAGAGAGAAATTCAGTTTGGCAAGATTTTGCAGTTTGGGCTCTATGACTGTGACACTACCTGCTGTGACAGCTGTCCTAGTTAGATCCTAACTAATGTCTCTGCATCAAGGTCACTGGGAGGATTTCAAATATAATATCAATGAGAACCTCTGGGAGTGTAGTGTAAGAATTTGGTGATCACTATCCCAGACAGAGATCTGTTGTACAGCAACAAGAATGCAGTCAACTCATTTTAAGAACTGTACACTTAAAAATGGTTAAAATGGTAGCAGGGTAGGACGAGGGGTTAATGGTGGATGGTTATGGGCACGATATATGCACACGTGATGCCATAATGAAGCCTACTATTTTGCATACTAATTAAAATGTAAATAAAAAGCTCAAACTTATGAAAATTCTTCTTTAAGAAATTGCCTCCTAAGAAAGCTCATGCTTATAAAACCTATTACTGTACTAATGACTCTCAAACTAATACCTCCTGGGCTGACCTCTTCATTGAGTTTTAGACATGGATACCCAATTATCTACTTAAAATGGCCACTTGAATGGCTAACAGGCATTTCAGACTGAATTGTTCTATACTCAACCTCTGAGTTCCCTTCTCTGCTTCATCCCAGGAGACATTACCATCATCTTTCATTTTTTACTCTTGTTTTTTTTTCCTTTATTCCCATAGTCATATTCTTCAAAATATATCTCAAATCTGTAAACTACCCACCCCTGTTTACAATCTTGCAGTAACCTATAAGCCTTTTACCTTGCATACTTGGGTTTGTTGTTGTTGTTGTTACCTCCACACAAACTGGAGTCACCTTGGAAGAGGGACCCTCAGTTGAGGAATTTCCTCTATCAAACCGACCTCTGAGCATGTCCTAGGGAATTACCTTGAATGATGATTGTGGGGAGAACTCAGCCCACTCTGGGTGATTCTATCCCCAGGGAGATGATCTAAAACTGTGTAAGAAATCAGGCTGAGCAAAGCCAGAGGGCGCAAATCAGTAAGCATCTTTCCTCAACAGTCCCTGTCTCTGCTCCTGCTTTTCCTGCCCTGACTTCCCTAAGTGATGGACTGCTATCCGGAAGTGAGATGAAATAAACCTTTTACTTCCCAAGTTGGTTTTGGTCGGTGTATTATCACAGCAACAAAAAAGCAAACCGGGAAACCTTGCCTTCACTCTTACCATTCCCTTCATTTTCTACTCATCAGAATAATCCTTTAAAAACAAAAATAAGATCACAGCCCATGAAAATTCTCCAGTAAGACTTCTCTTTGTAAGCTCTTGACTGTGGCTTGTAAGGCCTCCATTAGCTGGCCTTTGACTCCCTCTGTGGTTATGTCTCCCACTCTTCATTGGTTCAACACATTTTATCACATGGTTCATACCAAGGACCTCAGGGTTTTGCACTTTTAGTTTTTACTTTCCCATACATTAAAGTGTCTTCATCCTCTTGTTATTAAGTTCTGATCTCAAATGTCACCTTCTCAGAAGTCTTTGCTAACCACCTTATATAGGTAACTCCCTTGCCTAAAAAGTTTTAATCACATTGCGTATTTTTACCTTTTTAAAGATTCATTAAGGAATGGGAATGTAGTTCAGTGGTAGAGCAGTTGCCTTATATGTGTGAGGCATTAAGATTTAATACCCAGTACCTAAAAAAAAGGGGATATGTACTGTTCGACCAATTGTGTTTATGTATTTGTTTCTTAGTTCAGTGCCTAATATTTTCCACTAAATTTTAAGTTCCAAAGAGTAAGTTCCTTGTCTACCATTCACTCGTTATCTGGAATACTGCCTGGCTCATGATTGGTTTTCTCTAAAATTGTTCACTGGATAGATGTAACAAATACCTCTTTACCTGTAATATATAAACGTATGTACATAATCTATGTATCTATCTATCTATTTATCATATTTATCTATGTCTATGTTTATGTTATTGCTCAGAGGAATCACTGAATTCTTAATTCATAAAGATAACATTCTGGCATGAACCAGAGTTCATATCTCCATATTATAGTAAAGTTTATAAAATTTACAGTAAAAATGTACCTCCTCTTAGAGTTTGTCTCCCCACCTGCCAGTGTTGGGAATCATGCTAGCCAGGCATTCCATACTAAGTTATATCTCAAACCCCATCTTCAAGTTTTAAAGCTGGCAGCCAAGAATCACCACACTCAGGAAGTCCTTGACATTTGGGATTAGCAAACAGGTCAAGCAGGAAGAATCCCTTCTAAGTATGTCCATCAATTCAAAGTGCGTCCAAATGAAGGCTGCTTCCCCTTAGGAGCCTATTGGCTATAACAATAGCTTTCTCTTACTTTTCTTCCACCAACGCTAATGAAACGTATTTTTTTCCAGCAGCAGTAGCTTTCAGGAAGTACATACTTTGTCATAGCCCTTCACATCCCCCATGCTTCCTAGCTTAATGTTTCTGTTGGTAATTCACGGCTTAATTGTGCCATCGGAATAAAAAGCACTGAATTTCCTCAGATAATCCATAGAGCAGAAAATCAATTTTATGATAGACAAGGGTTTACTGAAAAGAGAAATCAGAGTAGAAATAATTATTACTATCAAACTCATTTTCTAAATAACCCAGCTTGGAAAAGACTGCAATAGCTCCATATTGTGGACCTCTTCAACCCATTATGTACCCATATTATGTGTAATATGGTTATATATCACCATATGGTATTGAAAGTAATCATATAGGGAGGTTTAATAACTTGCATGAAGTCACACAACTAGGACATTAAAAAAAGCCAGAACTTGAAACAAAATCAGATTCTACTGTACTTCACCAGTTCTGTCAAGTCAAAGAACCGAAAGGGTTTTAAAAATGACTCAATGGTGTGACTTTATGTTGTTGATGAGGATGCCGGAGCCAGAAGAGACTGGTACTGTCCTGAAGGCACACAGCCAGTTGGTGGTAGAGATGAAGCCAGAAGCTGCCTTTTGACTTGTGGGACATGAATGCCTTGTTTTAGATATTTTGCCTTTTTTCTTTGTTCTTCAAAGTTACTTTACAAATAAAAATGGCCAGCAAACATATGAAAAGATGCTCAATATCATTACTTATCTGGAAATGCAAATCAAAACTACAATAAGATAACTTCTCACGCTAATGAGAATGGTTGCTAATATAAAATAAAAAAATAATGCAGATGAAGGTGTGTGTGTGTGTGTGTGTGTGTGTGTGTGTGTGTGTGTGTGTGAAGGCACTTTTATATATCCCTGGTGTGATTATAAATTCTTAGTACTGCCATTGTAACTACAGAAATTCATCAACAAACTGAAAATAGATCATATGATCCAACAATCTCACTGCTGAGTATGTAGATGAAGGAAACGAGTATACCAAGGAGCTACCTGGGTATACAAGGTTATATGGATATTATTCACACTTGCTAAGATACTGAATGAGCAAAGGTAGCCATCAATAGACACATAGACAAAGAATATGTCACACACACACACACACACACACACACACACACACACACGAGGGTTATTTGGCCATAAAGAAGAATGAAACTTTGTCCTTTACCAGAAAAAAAAAAAAGGAATGAACTGGAGGACATTATGTTCAGTTAGGGAAATGAGACCCAGAGACAAGAATCCTGGGTGTTGGTATCAGGAAGTCTACCTGCAGAGAGAAATCTGTGGCCTTCAATCTGGGCTTAATCAATACAGCATGTGATTTTTTTTCACGCTGTATCAGCTGACTCTTACCTATTTCTCAATTGGTTTCAGACCCAGCAGAGAAAAAGCTCTCAGACACCTCAGAGACAGGTATCTCTGAGTCAGTAGTTTGCAAGTCCTGGGACTTTAAAAGAAGTGTTGTTTGTACAAGCAAAGTGTCACCTGAAGACCGGTTTCTGGCTTGGAAGGAGGTTATCCTTGGCAAGTCTTTACTGGGTGTTAAACACATTTGATTTTCATTTTCCCAGGGTGCTGCCACTTTGGCTGGCTTTGTCTATAAGCAGGAGGGAGGGGACTGTTTTTATAGAAGTGGTCAGATTTCTCTAGAGACAGGGGCAGGGTTAGGGTGGAAGCTAAGGTGCAGACAGACCTTTACAGATCTGCAGAGATATTGCTGAGGGTGCAGCCTTTATTCTTAGCAAGCAAAGCTGAGTAAGCACTTGGTCATAGGGAAGAGTCTTCCCTCACAGCCTTTACCTATTAGGTAGTGAAATAATAAGGCCCATTTAAGAACTGAGCTGCAGCTCATGTTCGCACAGTAACAACCCCAGTGAAGCAATGCCTTCAACTAGTGCTAGATCTCAGAAGGCAGTAGAAACTAAGTGTCCAATTTCTGTTCTTTTACTATTTATGCTTTTTATTTGTGCATGTGCATGTTTGTGGCATGAGTGATCCTGTCTATCACACTCTGTCTCTCTGAAGCCAGTGGCAAACTAGAGAGCGTTTTCATGCTAAAGGAGTGAGAGGAATCATTACCAAACACCGTCTTGTTAAAGGATGCAAGCACACACCTCCTTCCCTGAGTGCTTCTGGGCCTCCCAAGAGTGCTTGTCATTTCACTGTGTATTTCAAGACATCATGTCGTATACCCTAAACACATACATTGAAAAAGGACTAACAAATACACATTTGTTCCATATTCTTAATACACCGTTATCCAGTTGCCTTTACTTAGGTGATATTAATGCAGTCAGAACTTAGAGGATGTGTCTGCCCCTCACACTGACTATAGAGGCTACATGTAAACAGTCCTTAGTTACTACATTGGCTCTTGAGAAGCCCCTTCCCTCCGAGTGCACGAAGCAACAGAGGCAGAGGCAAAGAAAGAGGAAATGATGTCTTTGCTGTACAAGTTATCTATTCTCTCTCTACAAAAAATATCGAAGAAATGGTTTCCTGCTGTCTTTACCCTCCATTTAAAAGAAATGTAAGACTATTTTCTTCCTCTAGTGCAGCTTGGCCAGTTTGAGCATCCCAGAGGACTCTGAAGGGAAGTGAGATACAGATGTGGGGTAGCTGGAGGGTGCTGGACCCACTTTCTACCTCGCTTCATTTAGATCCAGATCTACAAGACCAAGATTCCTTATGTATTTGAAAGACAACCTGCTGAACACAGAAACAGAATTTTAATATCTTTTTTGTTCTCCAAAGTATTCCCTGTAGGAGGGATCCAATCATGGGAAAATCTGAATATGTTAATTGGTTGCCCCAGAATCCTTCCCATGCTCCTCACAGAAGAGAACACAGCAGGGAACACAGTCTTTTTTTTTTTATTGTTTGTTTGTTAGTTTGCTTTTTTTCCTTTGAGACAAGGTCTCATGTAGCCCAGGCTAGTCTCAAACTTGTCAAGTAGCCACAGGTGACCTTGAACTTCAGATCCTTTTACCTCCAGCTTCTGAGTGCTGAGATTACAAGTGTGCACCACCATCCATACTGCCATACTCACACCCCATCCCATCTGATGTCAGAAGGTAAGCATTGCTGGGCCTGATTAATCTTTAGAGTTGAGAATGTAGTCCTTTTATGTTGTGATCCTTTTTACTTTGAAGTAGGCTCCATTTCCACATGCATTGCAGACTCCGGCCATTCTGAATGGGACTCTGACTCTGTGCCAAGCTCTTTTGAGTCTCAGTGCCTTTGCATAAGTTGTGCCTTCTCTGTAGACTGTTCTTTCTCAGGTTGTCTCACTATGTTAATACTCACTCTAGCTCAGATATCACTATATTTTACAAACACATCTGACCTGATCAATCAGAGATTGGCATCTTCTCGTCACTATACCAAGATGGCTTCAAAATGTTACATTTTCCCTAGCATCATTCTAATCTCTCCCACCAGACAGTGCATTTTAACAAGGTCTATTTGGTTTTTCATTTTGAGTGCCCAGTACTAAGTAGGTAATGTATGTTAATAAGATTGGATGACTATTTTATAAGAATGATAATTTTAGATTCAAAATTTCTATTTTATACTAGTCATATTACAAGTGTTTTAGAGGGCAAAGACCAAGGCTCATTCATCTTTACATTTTTGGTACTAACAGAGTGCCTGCAGTAACGATAAATAACAATAAATATATGTTTGGTGAATGAATAGAGTAAGAGATGGATGATGTAGCGTAGTGATCCGATGATGCCCAAAGCTCAGTTCCATTCATCACCACCAGAGAGAAGAAAGCAAGGTTCTCCAAGCAATGCCAGTGACCCCAGGCCTCCTCTCTCCTCAGTTAGTTAATGAGATGATAAAGGGGCTCACAGCCATTGCAGAAATGACTGTAAAGTCAGAGCTGGCCTGAGGTTAGCATAGTAAAACATGGGTTCATTAAGTCCTTTGTCCATTTGTTTGTTTATTCAAGGAATATTTGCCAAACTATAATTATGAATCTGAAATTCTTGAGTCCAGATATATTTCAGAGTTTGAATGCTTTTCAGATTCCAGAATGGAAATAGACTCTATAGTGTGTATGTGTGTGGTCCAGGGCTACAATATGTAGTAGAGCTAATTGATAGTTCTGTCCAATGCTGTGTGATAAATAAAAACTATAAATAGCCTTATGATAATTCACATTAAGTTTTGGCCTTTAAATAAGTTCAGATCAGGTTGTACTGCCAGTCATGCTGTGAAAAACCTGTTTCAAAGCCTTTTGGAATTTTGAAGTGTGGAATAAAGGAGCCTAGAACGTCAACAATATTCTTCTGGAAGAACTTTCCTTTGGAAGACACATTTAGTAAAGCAGCCAACAAATACATACTCTATATGTGACTCTCAGTGTGTCTTTGTTGAATATCAGTCATCTCAGAGAATATTAGCCAAATCTAAGGACAAGTGAATTTAAGTTTACTCTATTGAAAAATGAAACTTGATATTGTATTTTATTCTTCTTAACCAGTGATAAAGCAGATCTAATAAGTAGGACAGAGGGCACCTAATTATGAGACATCTACTCCTTGAAAACCTTACCATAGGGAAGAAATGGAGAAAGGCAGGGCAAGGGGCAACAAAGGAAGTAGCTGAAATTAGAAGTTGAGCTGTCCCAGAGTCTGCTAATTTGTGCTGTACCTGCAAACCCTCTGAATCGTTCCATCTTCCTGTTATTTAACACTGGGCATTCCTGTATCTAGGCAGGACACAGTCTTTAAAATAAAAAAACACAGTAATAACTACTTTGTACAAAAGATGGTGAACAATATTCTTTTAACGAAAACTTAAAGCTTCATTGTTTCTGTCTAGATGGTGTCTAGAGTTTTACACGTAGGTGAAACCCAGTTAAATGTTCTAAGAAAAATACATGAAAGATATGCTTTTCCCTTCAGTTGTTCCTGTTTCAAAACGTCTTTAAACAGTTCCTCCCAGTCTCCTGGGTTTTCAAGGATGTTAAGATTCTGTAACTGAGCTACTTTCTAAGGAGCTTTATGAAATCCCACCAGGATGTTCCAGTAAAGTATTACTGGCACAGAGTAGGGCTTGCACTCAAATCTGTGTGCTCGCATGGATGGAGATTGTGAGCGGCTCCGAATCACTCAGAGTTCACGGTCCCATCATTCTGTGCCCGCTCCTTCCTTGCTGTCCTTGTTCCGCTGTCACTGGCTGCCCCACCCAGCTGAGCCTGTCTAGTATGCTTAGTGCACCTTGTCAGCCTCAGGCGCTTTCTTCTTCTTTCAGCACAGGTTCACTAACACAGAGGACTTAGCATTCACTGGCCATTATCCTGGAACTTTGTTGTATCAACACTCTCATTAGCACTTTCAGAGATTGTCAGACTCTCATATATGTAACATGACAATGAAAAGACAGAGACATTTTTCTGTCACATTCGGGAGGGATAACCAGGAAGGGAAATGCCAACACTTTTACCTAATATTCGGTTGTGTGAGAATGTGCAGTAGACAGTTCCTTTTGTGTCGGGCTCCTACCTTTTCTTCATTGACTGTGGTGACACGGAGACTGGTATTAGGAGGGAAGGACCTCATCGGTGCTCCCAGTGCGGGGGTAGAATGGGAATTTTTATCGTTTCAGCACTATTTTCAGTTAAAGGATGAAGGGCCATCCTGGGGCCACAGTGGGCATATGATTGACTTTCATGGGGCTGAGAGAGATCTCTATAAAACTAAAGGCATTCATCTTTCTCCTAGGGAAAGCTTATCTCTGAGCCTCTCAGCAGAAACCTAGAGGAGTTCAGTAGTTTGGCCAAGGGCAAAATCATTGAGGGGTGGCAGGCAGGCTGCTACAGCGTCTCACATTCATCCCTGTAGAGTATGTGTGGTGGAAGAGAGCTCTGAATCATGTGAGCTTTCCACATTAGATGTTCAGTAACACTTATTTGAAAAACTTGGGGCTAGAAATGTTTTTGATTTGGCTTAAACATTTTTGGAATATTTATACACACATACAGTTTGGCGATGAGCCCCTAATTTAAGCATGAAGTTCATTTTTGTTTCATATACACTTTATATATATAGCTTAAAGGTAAGTTTACTCCATGGTTTTGGATGACCTCTGACCTCTGGTCACATGAGGTCAGGTTCCAAACCTTTCAACTGTGACATCATGTCTGCACTCTCAGATTTTAAAGTATACCAGATTTGGATTTTAACTTTTAAATTTTATCATTTTTATTTTTATGTGTATGAGTGTATTGCTTGCATGTATGTAAGTGCATCCCTGTCGTGCAAATGCCGGAAGAGGTCAGAAGAGGGTGTTGGATCCCCTAGAACTGGAGTTATCAGTGGTTGTTACCTGTCATGTGGGTGCTAGGAATCAAACCTGGGTCCTCTGCAAGAATAGCCAGTGCTCTTAACCATTGAGCCATTTCTCCAGCCCTAGATATGGATTTTAAAATGATGCTTATTCTGTATCATGCACACGAGGTAGTCTCGGTTCTTGATTTTCCTAAACAACTTTATGTTAATAAAAATACACAGATCAGAATCAGCCTGAGGGCTCAGTGGATAAAAGCGTTTGCTGTGAAGGCTGATGATCTGAGTTTGATTCACAGACTCCACTTAAAGGTAGAAGGAGAGAAGTGACATCATGAAGCTCTAACCTCCGCTGGTATGCCATGATGTACACACACTCTCACACAATAATAATTAAAATGTTAAAAATATGCAGATCAGTGATAATCAAGATTCAAGATACCCCGAGGATGGAGGGAGATGCCAATCAATGGGATGATCGTGTGTCTATGTTCAGCCAATCACTGAAGGGTGAGCAGCCTACTTCTGAGAAAAGCCAGGGTGGGTGCGGTGTGGAGCCTGCCATATGAAGTCTGAGCTCATTTTTCTCTCAACATCAAGTCTTGGGCTGTAAATAGTTGAGCAAGAAAAACAAGTCAGGTGCTGAGCTAGGGACAGGATGGAGCATGTGTGGCAAGAGCTGGGTGTTCCTAGGAAGCTCTGGGTGCTCTGAGCCCTCAAATGACACGGACGGGGCGAAGGGCCCTGACACTGGTGAGTCGATTCCCACTGTCCACTAAGTGGCTGGCTTAGTCTAGTGCTGTTTTCTCAGCATGGAAATTTCATCTCAGGCAGAGGTTGAGGGAATTCTAGGGCAATGCAAGAGAATGTAAAACTGATCCTATGGAAGACATCTGGCTGCCTGCCTGTGACCAGGAAGTAGAGGAAGACTTTGCTGTGTAGAGGAGGAAATGGGCAAGATCATCTGGAAGGAAATTCAGTCATTGTCCTGAGTCTCCTAAAAAAAAAAAAAAAAAAATCCTAGTTCTTAGGTTCCTACCTTTCCAGTTGTGCATTTTTTAAATGTAGTCTATTTGGGCATTTCTCATGTATTATTTGTATTTTGAGAGTTCTGGAACACTCTTCAGAGGAGGCCTTAATATGTAGCTCATAGGCACTTACTTGTGTATATCCTGTCAAAAAGTCAACACATGCCAAGAATGGTAAATCCATGTGTGAAAAATGTCTTAATGAAGCCCATTATTTTGTACAATTAATATATGCTATGAAAAAACATTTAAAGAATCTCAAACTGGCTGAAACATTACACCAGTTTTCTCATTAAAGAATTAAATAATATTTAACTTGTGTGTGTTTGTGTATGTGTTCAAAAAGTCAACATTGCTCTGTGACAAACACCAGCGATGGCTGTGGCCTGGGATAGAGTTGAAGGCGCATAGATTTTGGTATTAGCAGCCTTGGGCTTGACTCCTGGTTGTACAGTTTATCACTTCTGTGTCTTCAGTCTGCTTTCCAAATCTCTCAGGCTCACTTTCCTTTATTAAATGGATGTTGACTCTTCCTTGAGCAATTGTGATGAAGATGAAATGAGATAAGTAGAAGAGTCAAGGGGTTCAGTGAACAGTAGGCATTACCATCTGTGGGCAGATCTCGGACAGAAGTGATATTTTTACACGGATTGAAGCTCTCAAACTCTCACTAGCAAAAGGAAACCATGACATGCACATTACAAAGATCATTTATATTTAATGTAGAACGCACTGCCTGCTGTTCCTCTTCCCCTTTTTACTTTGCTAATTACCTGCCACTCCAGTTACTGTAGGAGTTAGCCTGTCTTCCTCAGCAGTCTCTGGTGGCCTGTTTGTCAAGGGTGGAAGCCTGAAGCACTCTGTGTAGTTCATGAATAAACACGCTTGGGGAATTCAGGCGCAATGAGTGACATCTCGCCACTCAGAATTGATTATCTCTGAAGAATTTCTTCCTTAGAAAGCTCCTTCTATGTCAAGTGGCTATTGCTTAGTTTTGGCTTTTTACTTCTCATGAGCTCTGCCATTTTAGCAGAGCTCCCAAATTGCAATGACCCTAAAGTCCCTTTAATGTACCATATTGTATCTTTTCCATTGGCGCCAGAAGGTTCTGTTTTCTCAGATTTCACTTTCTCTCTTCTGTGACATCCAGGAGAAAAGTGAAACCACAGTAAAGGGCTCTCATTGATCCAACATCCTTTTAATGTCTTACTGTTTGCTTCTTGACAGTGTGACCTTTGAGCTCATGTAGGTGACCCCAGTGTTTAGAACATCATTATCCTGACCAAACTAAGACAGCTTTGGATATTGAAGGGCGTCTTGCGTGTCTGCCCTTTAATTGGAAGAAATACTAATAGCAGAATGCTCTTCAGTGTTAACAGCAAGCACACAGATGAAGCTTGGAACATTGCCTTGATAAACCATTGCTTGCTTCCTACTCTGTAAAAGTAGGATAATAAACTATAAAAATACACCCGAGACACCTTGTAAAAGCACAGGAATTATCATAGGACAAATTGTTCCCATTATTGGATTGTTAAGCAGGTATACCCCAAAGAAACTGGTTTTAAGTCCGTATTTACCCCTCAAGCCCACGGTGAATTTACTCAGAAATGACAGACTACATCTGTCACGTCATCCTTAGTAGTCAAACTAATGCCTTGGGTGATATGAATGAAAGAGTTGTCACTACCAGTAACATAGACCAAGATGATGGGAGCTGAGGGGAGATTACTACCATCTTTGATGACCAGGTACCGGCAGTATTTCCTAAGCATCACCTTTTGCACAATTTGGTGGAGAAACACATTAGGCCTCCAATAAGTTCATTGACTTTTGATACTTGGAAACTTTATAAAAATGCCTAATCTAAATTATACAAAACAAATATTTTATTATATTAGATAATATTAACCAATATGATGCACTATTTTAAATGACAATATTTTAGTGCTGAGGATGTAGCTCAGTGGAAGATGGCTTCACTAGAGTAGTCAATACCCTAAAGTTGATCTCTGGTTCCATGAATAAATAAAAAAATAAACATTTTAAAAATAAATTATTTATATATTTATTGAGAGAGAGAGAAGAGACAGAGAGAGAGAGAGAGAGAGAGAGAGAGAGAGAGAACTCAGATGCCACAGTACCAGTGGAGGTCAGAGGACAACTTTCAGGAGTCAATTTTCTCCTGCTACCTTGTCGGAACTAGGATTGAACTCAGGTTGTCAGGACTGCATACAAGTGCCTCTACCATCTCAAAGGACCTTAAAAATAAATATTATTTAAAATATATTTAGAGTATTTGAATAAGTACTTATACATTTTAAATATTATATGAAAGTATAAATTAAAATAGTGACTATGATGGGCCTGAATAAAGGCAACCCTCTTCTCCAACCAAATTCTGAAATACTTGGTCTATGGTGCTATGGTTTGTAGGTATCCCCTACAGTTCATGTGTTAAGAAGTGGGGCCCTTCAGAGTATCATAAATAACAAAATGTGTGACGGGTCTGTGGAAAGGACAATGGAGTGAATGACCCTTCAGAAGAGCTTTGTTGGGAAAGTTAGCCATCATGGATGACATTACAGGGTTTGTGAAGGAAAAGACCCCTCAATTTTTGTCACTTCCAAAGGACAAAGCAGGGGAGATTCCTCGATCTTATAGGTTTTCAGGGTGTATGGGCGACAGTGGGGATTCCCACTCCATGTGACCTTGCCTATGTGCCAAAAGTCACAGCAGGAAGACACTAGATAAAAGTAAAGTTATAATGCAAAGTTGTCTTGGGCCTGGGTAATGGGAGCGGATAGCTAGACTTACTCACAGATGCAAGGGGAAGGGAGAACTAAACTCTCTGTAAGAGATGTGAGATCACAGCATGTGTTGCTTATCATTTCTCTAGAGAGAGCTTCGAGGACTGGGGCGCCAGATCTCTCAGCTAGAAGATCTGTAACCTAAGAAAGAAGTGATTAGATCATGAGGTCTAAGAGAGGTCTGAGTGGTTAACTTTGTTTTCAGGTACAGTTGAACTGCCCTGTGTTGAGGTCATCAGTGGAGACAAAAAGCCAAACTGAAAGTAGCATCCAAGCATTTACTTTCTGGAACTGGGTAAACATGAGCCAAAAAGGGGGAAGGGCTGATTCTTCAGGGTTCCCTCACACAAAAAAAGCCACAGGTTAGGGTAAGGGGCAAGCATGAAGGAAGGGGGAACTATGTCAATGCAGATGATTCTGAAATAAAACAATTTTTATGACTCTGCTAGGGCCAGAGAAGGGTGAAGGGAAAGGATAGGATTGAAAAAAAATGCTGCTTCAGAGGAAAGGAAAGCTGCCTCAGCTAAGCCTCCAATTTGGAAAGGCTTGGTGGGGGGCTGTAGAGATGACTCGGTCGTTAAGAACACTGGCTGCTCTTGCAGAGGATTCAGGTTTGGTTCCCAGCATCTATATGGCAGCTAATAATGGTTTGTTGCTACAGTTCCAGGGGATCTGACTCCCTTCTTCTGACCTCTGAGGGCATTGCATGCATGGGTACACTTAATATACTTGCAGATAAAACACTCATACACATAAAACTAAATAAATAGATTAAAAATTTTTTTTAAATCTTATACTCACTGTGGTGAAAGTGGCATACAAGTAAGTTACAGAGAAAAGAGATGGGAGTTTATGAGTTTACACAGTTTATGCATACAGAAATGTCAGTCAGCTGTTGTGGACCATAAACTTCCTTTGGCTGATTGTCCCAGGTTGCCATACATAGCAGTGTGTGCTGTAGAGCAGATGTGGGGCAATTAAGCTTGGGGCCACATCTGGCTCTGCTCCCATGTTTTCAGCTATCCTGGCTTTTCTCTTCCTACAGCAGCGTAGGTGGGTAATTGGGACAGAGAGTGTATGGCCCATAAAGTTGAAAATATTTACTATCTGGCCCTTTATAGACAAGGACCGCCATCTCTGCTCCAGAGCATAAAAGGAACAAATAGCAGAAATGAATACACAGCAAGTGAATAGACAGCAGAACAAGCCATCTGCTACAGCAAATGTGTCTAACGCTTCATAACAAGAAATACCTGCTTGTTATTTTTTGAAATTTAATTAATTAGGGGTTTTGTTGTTGTTGTTGTTTGTTTTTTTAGGTACGGTTTCAATGTATCTGGGGCTGGTCTTGAAATCATGGCAATCTTTTTGCCCCAGTATTTCCTGTGTTCAGAATACATATGTGAGTCACCACATCTGGCTTTAATTGTATTATATTAGTGGTGTGTGTGTGTGTGTGTGTGTGTGTGTGTGTGTGGTGGGGGTTATGAAGGCTTGTGTGAGCACATGAAAGCCTGGTAAAATGGACTGAACCATCTCTTCAGTTCTAACTTTATTGTTTTTAACGTCTTGATTCTTAAAAAAAAATCGAATTTCTGTTATAGGTTATTGAAATTATAAACAAACATATTTTAGAACTGACAAAAATATGTTGATTTTGGATTGGCTTATTGACAGAGTCATGACCGGACACGTCAAGCAGCAATTATAGAAGACTTAAAATAAGGAAAAAAAAAAAGCAAGCTGCACCCAAACTTTCTCTATTTTTGATGAAATTTGCATTGGTACGCAGTATTAAACAGGATTTTAACCCTTGTAGTTGGAGTGCACATCCATTTGTTTACTTTATATAAGGGGAAATATTTAAGAACAGTTGGCATTCTCTTAGCACCGTATGAGCATCATCTTTAACTACCTGAACATGTTGCATTCCTCAGCCTGGTGATTGGTTTCCAAATTTCATGGAGTAGGAAAACAGGAACCAGACATTGAATCTTCTCCTCAGTTACTGCAACCTGGGTTTGGAGACTCACAGCACCATCTATGTATGAGTAGGGCCTCCAAACTAAACTCTTCCCTAACCACGTCTAAACATCTGTGGTACCTTCCCTGCAGTCCTTAACAACAACCAATCTATTGACTTAATTAAGCATGTGTTTAGAGACTGCTTTAACAGCAGCCTCTCCCTGACTATAAAATGAGACATTCTGGGAGTGTTTTAGTCAACTTCTGTCACTTGGATAAAATACCTGAGAGCATCAACTTATAAAAAGAAAAGGTTTGGCTCATGGTTTTGATAGCGGGTGGGAGGGACAGATGGGACACTTTTATATTTTATGTTATAAGGACCCACGTGTACGCTATATTGTATGAAGGAATTTCCCCGCACATTATAAATAACTCGGCATGGACACACTGTTGATGGTTTGTTTATTCTGAGTCATATCCTCAGCCCAGGTGGTGCCTGGAGGACTGCAGGAACCATATTATCAGCAGACACTCAGTGTATGGAAGTGTCTGAACCCAGCTGTCCACAGACACGGTAATGAGGGAGAAGTACAGAAACAAGGAGAGAGACACCGACACCACCAGTCTCAGAGAAGAAGCTGAGCACCTGGCCAGTAGGGAAGACTGAGCCCTGGAATGATTGGCTACCTTTGTCCTGCTCCCTACATGACCTGCTGGCTGGAGATGAGACTTGGGGCAGGCTTTTTGTCAGGGAGTGGCCCTAACACTTCCCTGATCACCAGCTCTCTAAATAAAGGACTGCTTAGAGATTCAATTCCTGTCTCTGCTCGCTGGTGTTTTGGTGACAGGTGGCATGAGCGCAGGGATTCTGGTTACAGTTTTACAGATTTTAGTCAGTGGTCACCACAGTGGCCCTGTGGTGGTACAGTATGGAATGGGTAGAATGTATGGCAGAGGAGGCTTGTGAGGCCTGATAATGGCCTGATAATGGGCGGGGGTGGGGAGATGAGAGAATATGAATGTATACTTCTATGGTTACAATTTCCTTCCATTAGTCTACACTTCTTAAAGCTTCCACCACCTCCAAGTTATAGCAGGAGGCTGTTTGGGATGAACCAGGGAAGAGGGGGGCCATGGCGTCTAAGTATCCAAACCTCCACTTGTGAGAGCTTATTGTGCCCTGAAAACCTGGTTAGGGAAAACAAGGAAGACACCCTTCAGTTTGACTTACAGATATTATATATTCTTCTTTGCTGGAAGTTTCCACTCTACTCATGTGACCTACCAGGGCCTGGTTTGGCTATAAGATGTATCTTGTCCAATAGGGCAGGCCTGTGGCTCTGAGGCTCACTGCCCTCATCTGAAGTCTCACTCTATGAAGAGTCTGGAAACTTAGTTTCCTGGAGTCTGTGGACATTTGCTGGAGATTCTCCTTTGTAAGCATGGAGGTCACCATTCTTTATTTTTGGGTCAACGCTGGTTCTGGAATTTTCTAAAATTATGTCCTTGGCTTTTTCTCAGATACAGAGGAAATCAGGACTTATTTGGTTAGACCCTGGGGAGTCCAGCACTTTGTCAGTTAAGTTCTTCAGACGATAAGGATTATTTGAGGCTGTGGTGTTAACCATTTTCAATTTTTATATGTAATGTACCTTGCTTGTTTTCTTTAGGGCTGAGAAAGCTGAATTAAGTTCCTACGAGACTATAGATGGGTCAGTTTTTCTTTGGAATTCTGCCAATTATCATTAAATTAAAAAAAAATGATGTCTTAGATACACACATACCAAGGATTGCTCTACTTAAAAAATTTTTTTAGTATTATACTTCTAACTTTTCTTTGCCTACAATTTTGTTTTCTGAAAGCTTCTGCTTTTTGACAGTGGGCCCAGTATATCTGGCCCAGTATATTTTTTGAGGTTTAATTAATTTTACTTATCTAGTATAAAGATGTTATGGCAGTCACAACAGGGTCCTAAATTCTCTGCGAAGATACTCTGGTTGCTTCCAGATCTTTAAGGTGGTCAGGAAGTTCCTGATGTGGAGCATGAATCTCTTCCCAGAGGCTGGCCGTGATCTCACAGAGCTCTGCTTGCTTCTGCCTCCTGAGTACTGGGACTAAAGGTGTGTGCCACCATGCCTGGTTCTGTATGTTATTTTTAACTTTCTGTATTAACATATTTCCCACCAAACATCTGCATTATGCAAGCACATTAATATTAATTGTGTACTAATACATTTGACTTTGCTTGCACTATGATTTTGTGTTTTCATCTTATTTTTGAGGCATGCTTCATTTTATTTCTCCTTTCCCTGTTCTTATTCTTTTTTCCTGTTAAGATTTAAAACTTTTATTTTTCATGGTACCTTGTTTTTAACTCTTCTTTCAACCATTTTTTTAAAAAAGAAAATATGAATATTTACCTGAATAATTAGCATGTGTGTCACCGCACATACTGCTTTTTTGTGATGTGAGTTCTTAAATTTTTTTTATTATTGTGCTCTAGTTCTTAAAAAATCAATCAATTAATTAATTTGTGTGTATGTGTGTGCATGTTGAGTGTATGTGCGATGGCACGATGCCATAATGTGCATGTGGAGGTCAGAGGATAACTTTATGGTCACTTCTTTGCCTCCACCTTTATATGGGCTTCAGAAATTGAAAGGAGGCGGACAGGCTTCTGTCACAAGAACCTTTACCCTGGAGCCATCTTGCTCACCCCTGCATACTAGTTCTTGAGTGACATTTTAGCTGGATCTGGAATTTTAACACTTTGAAAAAGCTGTGAATGTTTCTATTAGAAACTAATTTCTGGGACTGGAAAGATGACTCAGTGGTTAAAAGCACTGGCTGGTCTTGCAGAGCACCTAGGTTCCCAGCACCCACATGACTTCTAATATCTATCTGTCCTCCAGCTACAAGGAATCCAACATCTTCTTCTAACCTCCGTGGGCATTTTGCCCAACACAGGTGCATTTACATGCATGCAGGCAATACACTCAAATATGTAAACTAAAAATAATAAATAAAATAAAAAATAAAAGCCAAATATTTTTTTAAATGAACTAATTTCTGTGCTGTTTGTAGGTAGTCTGTAGTCTGTCTTGGTTTTTGGTTATTTTTCAGGTTGCTTGTGATGTGGTGAAATCCCACTACCATTTATCTAAATATGGGTTTACTTTTAAAAAATTCTGTTCTGTACTCAGAGAACCTATTAAATCTCAGATCTGCATCTTTTTTCACGTCTGAGGGCATTTTTCTTCTGAATCTAAAATTAAATACATACATATGTGTTTTGTATTAGATTTCTTAAATTCTATACATATGGTTTTTATATTTTTGTGTTTTTTAGATTTCACTTTTCTGTGCTGAACTATAGCTATTTTTTTTCAAATCTATCTAAGCCATTTAATCTTGCCATTAATAATTCTAATAATAATTTTAAGATGTATTTACTTATTTTAAAATTTTGTATGTATATGTAGGTGTCATGTGAGTGTGCTGTGTGTGCAGGTATCTGAGGAAGCTAGAAGAGGGTGTTTGGTCCCCTGAAGTTGGAGTTTCAAATGTGAGCCATTTAATGTGGGTACTTGGGAATCAAACGTGGATTTTAAGTGCATTTTAACTGATGAGGCATCTCTCCAGTCCCTCCACTAATAAATCAAACACTAAGTGAATGTCATCTGTTATCTGTCCTTTAGTCACTCCAAGCATACTGATTACATGGTCTTTCTCAGGTTGTTGTTAGAGTCATTCCCGTTACTTACATGTGCTGTCTCTTCCCTAGGGTGATTGTTTATTTGTGAATTTTTTTTATGTTTGGCCCCCTTTAAGCTCTTGATCTGCTGTTCGCATTTCTTTTCAGACAGGGTTTCTCATTGTTCTAGAACTCACCAAATAGGCTGGCCTGCCTGGCTCATGAGCCCCAGATCTCTCTCTCTCTCTGCTTTTCCAGTACTGGGATTCCCAGCATGAGCCACAAAACATGGGTTTTGAAGATTGAGCCCAAGTCCTTGGGCTTGCAAGACAAATCATTTAGTGATTGAACTATCTCCCCAGCCCTGGAGACAAGTTCTTGAAGGTTAAGCACTCTCTGAGAGAGAAGGGAGTCGAGCTAATATGTACACAATTATACTTTCCAAATTTATCAGTCAGAGAAGTGCTTCCAGCCCCCAAAGGTAGAAGGAATGAGACTTGAGATAAATCTCTCCCCATGGAAACCGAGAAAGCACAAGAGAATACCTCTCAGTGCACTGACAGGTGCTTAAATGTATGTAAATGGGAACAGACAGCTTTAAAACGTGCTATGTAAAGCCCTCAACTTGAGTAATTCATGCCTAGATTGCCTTTCTGGAATTGTTGATGCTGGCAGCATGGCCCCCTCATCACAAGAGTCTTTTGTGGAGGCTGATTATGAGGGTTCTTCCTTAATACTATTCAGTCTCCCTGGCAACGTGGCTCCACCTCCACCTCCACAGCTCAGAAGAGGCAGGTATCTCGAAACCGTTCTCCTTGTGAGGAGAAACCTCTGTGCTTTCCCTTGGTGTGATACTCTTTATTCCCACAGGGTGACATTCTTCAGTAGGACAGAAGGAGCTGATACACATCACAAGCAGGGCAAATCTGTCCATCCTGAAGCAATGCTTTTAGATGACACTGGTTGAGGTGAATCTGTTGTCTAGATTAGTTAGCACTTAAACAAAGTCTACTTACTTTCTTCCTGAAACCATCATTTTTTCCCTCTTGATGTTTGGTTTCTACTCTATCATATCAGGACCCTTGTTCCTTGTATCTGTGCTTAGGTAATTCTTAAGTTTGCTCTTTTCTACTCTTAGATTCTTATCCATTCTTGTAATGATTAATCTCTTTATCCTTCTAAAAGCACTACATAGCTCATGGCTACTGAGAATCTGTGAAGACCTGATATTCTCATGGACACCTCTTATGTGGATGTTGTGGGTGTAGAATCTTTAGTTCCTTCTTCACTTGAATTGGGATGAGTGCTTTTGAGGCTAAAACAGCCCAACTGCCTCTGTCATGATTCAGTGGTTATAACCAGGCACTACCGTGATTGTGAGTC
This sequence comes from Eospalax fontanierii, assembly GCA_035773235.1. Lineage (NCBI taxonomy): Eukaryota > Metazoa > Chordata > Mammalia > Rodentia > Spalacidae > Eospalax > Eospalax fontanierii. Next base: position 41,734,351 of record CM069542.1, on the reverse strand, counting down.
CTTTTGTTAGGACCTCTTCTCATCTTGATTCATAGAAAACACTGAGTTGTTAGTATTCATACTTGTTTGGAAAGAAGTTGGGCTTCTGTTGGATTCCAAGTTCACTTTTTGGTTTTATGTCTGATAAGCCTTGATTTTTTTTTTTCAGACTTCTAGCCTGCATCCCAAAGCAATACAATAAATTCTGCTAAAGGTAATATATTAAGTGTATTTTTTGGAGACAGGGTCTCCCTATAGCCCCAGACTAGCCTTGATCTCACCGAGATCTGCCTGCTTCTGCTTCCTGAGTGCTAAGACTAAAGGCTTGCACCACCATGTTAAGCCTTAAGTGTACATTTTAACACATACTTTAACCTACACATTTTAATCCTGCAGAAGCATATTTTCTAGGAGAAGAAACTGAGGCTTAAGAAGAAAACACAGGACCATGAATGCTGAAGTGAGCTGTTGTTTGTACTGCTCTGTGGTAATTCTCCCTCTCCCTCTCTCTCTCTTACATACACACACACACACATACACACACACACATACACACACACACACACACAGCAGAATGAACCATGAATCTGGGGTCATGCTAATGCTAGGCAAGTGCTCTCACTAACCGACATGCCCATCTCTTTACATTTTTTAAAATAACGTTTAATTGATTCCTTCAGAATTTCATACACCATATTTCAATCATATGGAGACCCCCTCTCCGTCTCTTCTCAGATCCATCCTTACATCCCCATTCCCCTCACTTTATGTTCTTTCTTTTTTAAGGCCTTTGGAGTCTAATCTGTGTTTCCCAAATACTCTTGGGTGTGGGACCATGCCCTGGAACATGTCAACCAGCTTGCCATAAGAGCTGACCCTTACCGAGAACAGATCCTCCTCCCAGGAGCTTTAATTTGTCAGTGGTTGCTTAGCTGTGGGTGGGTATTCTGCCTCCTTTTCCCATCCCTTGCTGGGATTTTGTCTGGCTTAGGCTTACAAAAAATTGAGACAGGGTTTTACTAGACTGCCCAGGTGGCTTTGAGCAGTGATGTGGCCCTGGCAGGCCTCAAATTTGTTGTCCTGCCTCTTTAGCCTCCAGAGTAGCTAGAATTACTAGTATTTACCACAGGGTTGGCTAGAACTTAAAAATCATTATTATCATTATTATTATCTTTAGATTTGGTCTTTGTTTGCCTTAACATCTTGTCAGAATTTTTGGGGCAAGACTACGTTGTGTCATCTTTCACACACCGGAAATATGTTACATAGACACCAGGACTTTATCTGAATAATTGAGCGAGATCTTTTGTATCATGTGTGTTAAATCTGCTCAACTTGTCACATAATGCTTTGTCTATTGACCTGCAGGATTTTCACAATTTTTGCTTTTCATCCTGTAGAAAAATACATATTCATATTTACTTAGTTTGTACTATTACATTTGAAGATTTACAAAGTAAAAATGTAGTTATACATAACCAATGACTAAAATATTGACTCACTTCATGCTATAATCCTATAGGAATTTTAAGTCATTTGCTAAGCAAATACTTTACACATTTTCAGTGCAAAATATTACAGCAGCGTGAGACACTTAGACTCAAACACAAAAGTCTCTTTTGTCACCATTCTGGTACGGCTAGATTTATCTCCCCATGCAACCATGAAGGGGTTGATATAGTTATCAGTCTGCCCTTTCTACACAGGAGTTGAGTTTCAGAGCCTGTCTGAATATACACCCTTGTTTACTATATTCACTTAGTCCTTTATTTGAAAAAGCAAGTGTCCCAGTCTGTTTTGTGTGCTATAACAACACTCGAAGCTGAATATTTTATAAAGAAAGAAGAGAGGCTTATTCATTTCAAGGCGGTTCAAGAGCATGACTGGCACTGGCTTCTGATGGGAGTCTCATGGTGGGCAGTATCACAGGTAAGACTGTGTGAGAAGCCAACATAAAGCCCTTAGGTGAGGGAGAAAGGAAGAGAGAGGACAGGAAAGGGCCAGGCTCCCTAGCCAAAGAATGGATGCTGTGAGACCTCCCCTAGGCCAGCATCAACACCTTCATTGAGGTGTTAGCCAGCAATCACCTTCTGTCAGACTCCTCCTCTTACAGGTTCCACCACCTTTGAGTAGCACCACACTGGAGGCTGTGCTTCCAGAACATACGCTTTTGGGAGAAAGACTCAAGCAATATTCAATCACAGCACACAATTGGGCTGAGTTTCTTTTAAAAAATCATTTATTTATTCATTTGTTTATTTCTATTTTGTGTGTATAAGTGTTTTTCCTGCATACATGTGGGTGCACCATATGTGTGTAATGCCCACAGATAGGAGAAGGGGGAGTTGGATCCCCTGGAACTGGAGTTATGGATGGTTGTTAGCCTCTGTGTGTGTGCTGGGTATTGAATCTGGGTCCTCTGTGAGAACAGCTAGTGAGTGCTCTTATTGCTGGATCATCTATCTAGGCCTCAGGCTTCTTGTTTTTGACTAGCTTTTTCCCCTCACAGAATTGGAATTCAAACTTCAGAAACAAGTAGAAGATGTTTTTAGAAACATTAAATTATATTGAAAAAGAAGGGAGAGCTTTGGAATATTATAATAAAATATTATTTCATGAGAACAGATTGAACATTGGCTTCTTCTTCCTCTCCTAAGCTAAGATGCTTGTGATTGACACTGGCATTATTGATGTATGAAATCAGCTATGAAATATTTACCCAAATGTTTTTGGTGCTTTATGTAAAATTAGTCAACCAAGCAATGTAAGTCCATAGTTAGTTAGTAAATGTCACTAAATTCTAGGGGAAAATGCAGGAGTTCAAGGCAAAGCCCTAGAGCGCATGCTGCGTAATAGAGTAGAGCTCTTTACTTAATTTCTAAGTGAATCAAAGGATTTCTCCCCATCCTCTAAGCAAATAACAAACATATGCGGTACTGACATTACAAGAAAAATTAAGTTCATGAAGAAGGTGAGTTTGGAGTTATGGGAGAAGGATAGGACAAGAACAGCTGCACAAGAGCAAGACATCATCCTCAGGAAATAGAAATGGTTAGAGGAAGTTACCACAACTGGGATAGGAAGTGTCCTCCCCAAAGGCTCATGTGTCCCTTAGGACTGACTGCTAACTGATGGGCTAAGGAAGTAATTGGCTCTTGAAGGCTCTGACCTCCACTGATGCATTAATGTACAGATGTTGCGATCCATACCGTTAGTGGTCAACTTGATACACCTGGGTTGAGGAAGTCTCAGTTGGGGAATTGCCTCCATTGGACTGGCCTGTGGGCACATGTGTGGGTCATTTTCTCCATTGTTGAGTGATGTGGGAGGGCCCATCCCACTGTGGGCAGTGCCATCCCTGGGCACGTGGTCCTGTATTTTATAAGAAAGTAGGCTGAGCACTAGCCACAGGAGTAAGTCAGTAAACAGAATTCCTCTGTGGCCTGTGCTTCAGTTCCTGCTTCCAGGTTCTTGCTCTGAGTTTCTACCTTGGGCTCCCTCAGTGATGAACTGTGACCTGCGGGATGTAAGTCAAATAACCTTTCCTTCCCCAAGTTGGTATTAACTAGAGTGTTTTGTCACAGCAATTGAAAGCAAACTAGAACAGATGCGTTCATGATTTTATGACATTATTAGAATGTGACAGAAGCTAGGAGGAGGGAGCTAGGTGAGAGGAAGCAGGTCGCAGGGCCATGTCTTATCTCCAGTCCCTTCCTCTCTGACACTCTCTCTGGTTCCTGGCCACTATAAGGTAAGCAGCTTTCCCCTGACATGTCCTTTCTACATGATGGTTCTGCTTTGCCACAGGTCTAAAAACAGTGGGGGCAGCTGGCCATAGACTGGAATTTCTGAAACCTTGTTCCAAAATAACCCTTTTAATCTTTAAGTTGTCTATGTCAGGTTTTGTTACAGTGACATAATACTGACTAGCACAGAAAGGAAGGGAAAGAAAAACATTAAAAATATTCACACCATTCCAACCCTGTATGTACACGTTTAATATGTATGTCTCATTTAATACTCAGAATATTCTCTGAAAGTCTACATATTTTGTCTGTTCTTCATAAAAGGAAACAGCTATAGATATAAATTTTAAAATCTGCCCTGTTAATCTCACATTTCTTCTGTAAAAGTCTTACAGGTGGAAGCTCTCTCCAAATTGGTCATGTAGATTGAGAATGAACTGTATTCTCATGTGACAGAGGCTAGATGGGAACACAGGATTCAGATGCATCTTCAAAATGAGACAGTCATCTATCCTGATTATCAAGTACATCTTCCTTATCTGTCAATATTTTCCTATAGGAAATGTCCTTGAGCTTAGAATTTTGTTAACTTGAATTAAGAACTCTTTATTTCTTCCTGGCAACAACTTCCAAATTTATGAGTTAACTATCTTGTTAATGTGAGCCTTCCTATTAGATGTAGTTCTTAGACTCTGCTGAAAATCCTCACCTTCTTGTGCCTTGGCACAGGCCCTCCCGCTGAAGAGAGAGAAGACATATTTTTTCTGTACTCATATGGGCTCTGCCATTACTGAAAGAGCCAAATGGCTTTAAATGATTTGGGAGGGTCATAATTTTTTGTTTTGCTTCTATTTGTAACTCCAAAATGGTAGTACTATTTAGAGTTGATGGAAATTTAAGGCCCAAAGATGCCACAAAGATTTATAGAATATAGAATCTATTTCTATTTCTTCTTTGAATTATCTATATTCTGTCTCCCTTGCTTTACGCTTCCTGAATTTATTTCAAACATCTCTTGAAATACTACAGTCCACAATTCATTGCCATATATGTTGCAAATTTAAAATTGTTATTTGTCAACTTTGTTATTGAAATATGGTACTTTTATGTTCAATGTTTAATGCTTCTAAAATTTATTGTGATGTAATATAGGTGTCTAACCTACTTTGCCCTTAAACAGTTCGATTTTACCAGCGTCGACTGAATAATTCATTGTGTATTGGATTGATTGTGGTAATGGCCCCTAATTACTTACTCTTCTTTAAATCCATGTCCTTTGGTACTGCATCCCTTGACTGTATCAGTTCATTTTATGTTCTAGTAACACAGCCACTGCATAAATTACAAAGAAAAGAGATTTATTTTGGTTTGTGGTTCTGGAGGTGCAAAGGTCAAGGAGATACATCTGTTGATGCTATTCTTGCTGTCAGGTCCCTAGATGCCTCAGACCATAGGGTAACAATCACGGTGTGTACAAATGCATATGTGTCTGTTTGGCTCCACTTCTTCTCTTTATAAAAGTTCCGGTATTCAGTCATGGTGGCTCTACCCTGATGACCTTTTCTAATCCTAATCACCCCGCCCCCCAAACCCCACCTTTAAACATCACTGTTAAGGACTGTTTCCCCCATGTTTGTTGTTGTTTGTTTTTGAGATACAGTCTTGCTATATTATGACCCAATAGATCCACCTCACTTCCCAGTGCTGGGACTATAAGTGCATAGCTCTGTTCCCAGCTAGTTTCCAACCTCTCAGTGCCTCACAATGGGAACTAAATTACAACACATCAATCTTGGGTGACCCACTGAGATCATATCCAAAGTATAGTATCCAATAACTCTGGACTTGGCCACATGATTTACTTTGGCTAATGGGACAGCAGCAAACATGATTTCAAGATACCCTTAAATTGTACTTATATACTGGAACTTGCCTTTGCTGTACTTAGAACTCTGTTGCTAAATACACAAACCCAAGTTAGCTTGTTCAGTCAGAAGAAACATGAGACCTAGTGTCTTATGTTCCTCCCAAACAGTCAGGAGACACACAAGTCAGACCATTCACCATGAGGCAGCCCTACCTGACCAGCCAGCTGTAGATTGGGGCAGAGGTGTTCGGGAGGGAGATGGAGAGGGAGAGGAAGAGGGAGAGAAAGACTCAACCCAAAATGTATCCCAGCCCAACTGTCATATTACAAAATCATGAACTAAATAAATGGTTCTTATTTCAGTCTGCTGAATTTTTGTGTAACATATTACTCAATAGAAAATAGGTAGTGTATCATCTAACCTGTGCTGATCGAATGGTGCATTTATCATACAGCAAATTAACATATATAAAATATCTATTTATCTATCATCTATCATCTATCATCTATCTATCTATCATCTATCTATCTATCTGTCATCCATCTATAGCTATTTGGGGGATCTTTGTTGTTTCTTTGATGCATTTGTTGCTTTCTATACTAAATTCAAACTTAAAGTCACTGTGGCTTTATGGTATGTTTTAGTATTTGGTTGGTTAACTGCCCTATACCTCCTTCCCATCACCAAACCATGTCTATTTCCTGTTTTTCAGAAAAAAAAAACTGTCAAATTCCTCTAACAGTCTTCTGGGATTTATTTTGAACTGTGTTGTTTGGGATACTGCAAATTGTCTGGTACCGAAATTTGGTACACCTTATTCTATTCTTGCCCTTCAGTCACATTTCACATTTTCTTACAGAATTCGTATACAAATTACTGCTTATTTGATCACTAGTGATTCAAGTAGAGTGGGAGAACCAACAGGAAGTACATATTAAGATATTTGTTGCCTAGAATAATGTGACAGTTATGCAATTGTAGGCTCTGGCTAGCCAGTCTAAATCTGAAAGGCTACTAGAAAGGGTGGACTTGAGCACTGAGCAGGATGAAGCTGTTGTCCACACATGAAGTTATTTCTTCCTGGAAGTCTCAGTTCTGCTTTTAATATCTCTCAGTACATTGAATGAGGCCCACACAAACAATCAAGGGTAATCTTCCATATTTAGAGTCAATTGGTTATGGATTGAACTATTTAGTTGATCACTTAATTGTTGATGTACACAGAAGCATAAAAGGGGAGGTGGCTACACTTACGCAGGTATCTTCTTCCCAGTATCCGCCTCAGACTTCTACATTAACAAAGCCCAAAGTTGTTGTAGTCTATAATGTGTCTATTTATGTATGTATGTATGTATGTATGTATCATTATCTATCTATCTATCTATCTATCTATTCCCATATGTATTATAATCTTTTCCTGTCGTGCCTCATTCATTAAATCTTCTAGGAAAGGATTGAAGGATAGATCACTTTTACCACTGGACATTTCAGATGTGGTCATTTGGACCAGTTCTATTTCCGGAGACAAAGACATCTGTCCAAGCAGCTAAGAGCAGAGAGGAATTAGAAGAGAGCCCAGGATCTGAGCTCAGAGTTTCAGAGTCATTCTGCCCTGTGTGATTTTTAAAATTTTACTTATTCTTATGTTTATAAGTGTTTTGTGTGCATGTATGCAAACGTCCCCAGATGTGCTATGCCCAAAGATGCCAGAGGGAGGGCATCGTATACCCTGAAACTGCAGTTATGGGTGATTGTTAGCCTCTGTGTGGATGCTGGGAACTGAACCCAGGTCCTCTGTAAGAGCAGTCAGTGCTCTTAATCCCTGAGCCATCTCTTTAGCACCCCATTAACCCTGGGTGTTTCTTGATCAGAAAGACCCTACAGGCTTGCCTTTTCCACACCATTATTTGTATGTTTATTTTCTGAGTGATCCTTCAGCGTGTTAAAAAAAAATCTCTATGTATGATGCTGGATTTGCCATATTATTGTTTTCTTCCAGTTTTCCATTTAAATTCCATGCTGTTTGGTATAAAAATTATGATTATTTTCTTACTTTAGTACAAGTAAGATTTCTAAAACAAATTTTTATTTTATTGGGTTTCTAAGGATATATTTTCATTCATGATAATTTATACATGGTATGCAATGCCTTTTGATCATATCCATCTTCAGTCCTCCCCTAACTCCTCCCAAATTCACCTTTCTGCCCCCTCTCAACAGCCTGTCCTCTTTTATTTATTTATTCTTTTATAGCCCATGGAGTTCAGCCTATGCTGTTCCTATATTGCTGGGTGTAGAACCATCTACTGGATCTCATTCCGTTTCCCAGAGCCACACCCTTAAAGGAAAGGGACAGACTCTCCCTTCCCCAGAAACCATCAACAGTCAATAGCTCCTCAGTTAGGGGTGGGGCTCATGAACTCCTTTCCCCTGGGACTTCTGAAGTAAACTGACATTAATAATCACTCTGCCTTCTTTTTCTGCACTTTGTATATTTTATCTGTTCTTTTACATAAATACACTGATCTTATTTTATTTAGTTTCTTCTTATAAACACAGCAGGGTTTTATTACATCTTTTCTCCTTTAAAATGTTTTATTATAATTATTAATGCATATTAATTATACAAATTACTGGGCTTCATGCCAGTGTTTCAGTATGTGCTTATATTGTACTTTGATCACGTCCACTTTTCCTACAGTCCTCTCCTTCAGTCCCCTCTCCTTCCTCCTCCTGTTCCCTTCCCTGTCCCCGACTGTCTCTTCTACTTTTAGGTCATCTTTTTTGTTTGTTTCCTCATCCGAAAGAAAACCCACAATCCCTATCATCCTGAGTCTGGCTTATTTCACTTACCAGGATGATCTCCAGTTCCATTTACTTTTCTGCAATCATATAACTTCACTCTTTATGCCTAACACTCCCTGGTATCTATGAACCATATTTGGTTTAGCCATTTATCTGCTGCTGGGAATCTAGAGTGATTCCATAACTTGGCTATTGTGACTAGTTGTAACAGACATGGGTTCGGAGTGGTTAAATAGGATCGTATTTTCAGTTTCAGCTTTTTGAGGGACTTCCATGCTGTTTTCGGAGTGGCTGTGCTAATTCGCATTACTACTAACAGCAGATAAGTGTGTTTCCCCTTCCACATCCTTTGTAGTACTTGTTATTTTTTTTTAAACTGTCATTAGGATGGAATCCCAATGTAGCTTTGATTTGAACTTCCTCAATGACTAAAGATGTTGAACATTAAAAAAAATGTATGTATATATGAGTGATGATGGTTTTGCTTTTTGTCACAAGGACTGTGAGCTCTTACGTGCAACTGCTCTGTTGTGTCTGGAAAACATTGTTTTGTTGAGTCAACCACTGTCTCTGCCTCTTACCAGCATTGTGCCTTCTTTACCATGTCAATTCCTGAGACTTGGTGGAGAGGTCTGGTACAGATGTCTAATTTAGGGTTGAGCACCCCAGAGTTTCTTATTCTCTCCATGTTGACCAGCTGTGGGTCTCTGTGTTAATCACCATCTAATGCAAAAAGAAACTTCTCTGTTGAGGGTTGAGAGATCCACTAATCTATGGGTATAACAGTAAGTCAGTAGGGGTCATTTTAGTGCTATGCCCATTTAGCAAAATAATAGTAGGTTCTCTCATAGGGTGAACCTGTCTAAGCCACAAGTTCTTGGCCCTGAAACAGTGCCAGATATGGATTCCATCTTGTGTAGTAGGCCTTGAATCCAACCAGACAGTGTTTAGCTACTACTGTAATATCTGTGGCCACAATTGTACCTTTGGGCATATCTTGTCTAGCCAGTCATTACTGTAGCTTGCAGGTTTGCAGGTGGGTAAGGCTGATGATTACTTTTCTCCTGTGGTAGCGTGCGTAGCACCTCCTAGCATTGTGAAACCTAGCCAGTAGCGAGAAAGCTTCCAGCTCAGTACCAGCTTGATTTCGCTACATCATGACTCGACTATGCAGTACCTTTATCAGTCCCTAGGCAGCACAATAAGTGGGGTGGTTGATGGACATGTAGACAGGGTCTGGGGGTGCCTACTGAGTTGTCACACAGTCCCCAGGCAGCATGGTAGATGTAGAGTTACTTATGTTTACAGGAAGAAAAGAGCAGAGAGATTCTCCCGGTATTCCTATACACTCACTCACCTCCGCTTTCTGCCTCTAGTTCTTTGGTTTTTCTTGTGTTAGTCTGCTGTTTCGTTATGTATGATGAATAAATATTGACATATCATTAGTAGCTAAGGCCCATATTTTACATGAGCGTTCATGCTGTGTTGCACAGTTCTGTGGGTTCTGGCAAACATACAATGTCATGAATTCTCCACTGCAGTGTTTTGAAGAGCAGTTTTACTGTCTTAAAATTCCCTGGGCTCCACATGCTAACACCCCACACAACTGCTGGAAACCATGGACTATCTCTTTAACAATTCCTTAAATGTGACATGTACAGCATCACTTGTCCTGAATAGCAGGCTTATTGATTTCACAAGTCCTTGATTTTTATTCTACGACATCTTCCTCTTTTCCTGAGGCCTTTATTCTGATTAGTTATTTCCCCAGACACTTCCTTGAACAGTTTTGTTAACTAATAACGTGTGTAGGGGTGGCAGACTTTCTGGGTCCTGCAATAATAAAATGGAATTCCTTTGGAGCCTGGCTAGTGGAAGTAGGCAGTGGGATGACCTTTGAAGGTTATACCCTCTTCCCGTTCCTGGGGCATTCTCTGGTCTGATGAACTGACATGTGAAAAAAAGCCTCTGCCTCAAGTTGCACCCACACAAACTGAAATTCCTGCTTGCCACCAGCCACCGTCCTGCCCTGGTGAACTGAGACCCTATGAAAACATGAACCTAAATAAATCTGACTTCCCTTTAGTTGTTTATGTCAGGCATTCTGTTAACAGTGATGAGAAAAGGATCCTTAAAATTTTCTATTTATAATGTCAAAGAATGCTTTTCCAGAGAATATGACAAGGAATGTACTTTTTTTCCATTAAAAATTCCTTCAATATGCCAAGTTTGGTTCTCTCTCTCTGTCCCTCCCTCCCTCCCTCCAGATAATGCAAGGGCTACCTCCTTCCCATGATTAGACCTCAGTCTTCTTGCTAACTACCATATCTAAATAACCCCTAATATTTATTATTGTTGTCTACCACATTTTGTAGCCTGTTTTATTTTCTGAAATAGTTATAATTATCTCTATGGGCTGATTTTCTTCCTCTTCACATCAGAATATACAGATTCCATAAAGGCAGACACCTTTGCCTTTTGACTGTCATATCTTTGGCTCCTGTAATACTGCCTAGAACATAGGAAGAGCAGAATGAATAGAGGAGAAAAAGTATGAAATATTCATTTACTCTTTCTAGAACTTTCCAAAAATATTTCTATGTGATCAATTCTTTATTTAATTTTTTTATGCTTCTTAATATTTCAATTGATACTTCTGCTGTACTCCAAGACTTTTGGTGAGAAGTTACACACACACATACAATGGCAAATGCTTGGATACAAAATGAAATTGCAGTAATTCTAGTGTAAGGAAAAGTTGAATTATTCAGTAGATTTAATAAAGTTCACAAAATCCCTGGAGTGTTCAGTAGAACTATCTTCTGTTTCACATTATTTAAATTATCTGAAACACCATCTAGTTCTTGTTTCTGTTTACTGGCTCATCACAGGCAGAGAATATTAAATGTATCTTATAAATATGATTCAACAGATAACAACAGATTGTCATTATAAATGAATCTGTTTTTGTTAAAGGTTAAGTTTGATATGATTTGGTTTTGGTCAACACCACCTGACTTTGCCAATAAGAGCTACCTTTGAAATCTAACACTAATGTTAAGGCCATTTTCTTCAACTGTTCCATCTGTAGCACACGCTTACGATTAGAAACCTGGAATCTTCGAACTGGTTTGTGCTCTACTGTTCCATCATCTTGTTTAAAGAAACGGGGATGAAATTTTAAGCTGTTGTGACTAAATTCTATCATTAGAAAGCTTCATTCCATTTGCACATAGTAAGCATATAAAGCAAAGGTTCCAGAGTTTGCTAATAAATCAACTTTATTTTCCAGGATATAAGGGCAACCCAAAAAGTCATCAAAATTATATTCTGTCTAAAAAGACAAAATTAATAAAAATCATATAAATATAAAGTTACAAAATATATGCAGAGGAGACACATGGCACGCTTGTACCCTTCTAGAATTATTAAGCATATGTAGGGGCTGGAGAGATAGTTCTATTGGTGAAGCGCTTGCCTATACAAGCCTGAGGACTAGAGTTCAACCCCTAGAACTCACATAAAAAAGCTGGTTGAGGGACTGGAGATCTGGCTCAGCATTTAAGAGTACTTGTTGCTCTTGCAGAAGACTTGAGTTCAGTTCTCAGCACCCATATCATGCCTCATAACCATCTGTAATTCCATTTCCAGGGGATCTGATGCTTTCTTCTGGCCTCTGTAGGTACCAGGCATGCACATAATACACAGATGTACATGCAGGCAAACATTCATGTGCATAAAGTGAAAAAATAAACCTTAAAAAATGGTGAGTACGGCGGCACGTGCTTGCTTGTAATTCTCACATTGGGAGGATGGAGACAGGAGGATTCCTGGGACTTGCTGGACAGCTGACCTAGTGGAATGGTGACTTACAGACTGGACAGCTGACCTGGTGGAATGGTGACTTACAGGCTTTGGAGGATTATATCTCAAATGAGCAAGTGATACAGCCTGAATGTGGAGGTCAGAGGACAACCTACTGGAGTCAATTCTCTCCTTCCACTAGTGAGTCCTGGGGACCAAATTCAAGCCAGGTTGGCAGCAAGTGCCTTTACCCACTGAGCCAACTTGCCAGTCCACTCACACTTTCTCAGTGATAATCTCTCTTAAGATTTTGGCAATTTTATTAGCATGTTTTCCATTCAGTTGCACAAGGTACTTGTGTGCAACAAATAAATATGTCAAATAAATTTTATCATCCCATAGTTTTTGAGAGTCATGAAGGTGGAAGTGGCTTGGATCAGTGGTTCTGGAGGGAGATCTCGTATGAGGTGCATGATGAAGACAGTGGCAGGTGGAGTTTTATGACAGGGCTGCAGAATGCCTTGCGACTTCATTCATGCAGCTGTTAATGGGAAGACTGTAGTTCCTTACCAGGCATGTCTCTCCACAGAGATGCTTGCCTGGCATAGAAACTGACCTTTCCCTAAAGGCAGTGGACATTGAGAAGGGAGGGAAGAAAGGAGGGAGGGAAGAAGGAAGGAAGGAGAGGGAGGCCCCAAGATAGAAGCTATAGTCTTGTAATCATTTAATCTCAAAAGTGACCATCTTGAATGCTATACTGTTATAATGCTCATATTGACTAAACGTGGGAGATGACAGAACTGGGTGCTAATGTCACGAACACTGGGGACATCAGAAGCTAGCTAGCATGTAACAGTCCAGCCTGAGTATCACTACATGGTAAACATTTTCCTGTAATGTCACTTCAGTGATTATATTACATTATTGTAGGTTTTCAAACTCAAGTATACAAGAATGCTATAAATTAAGAAGTTATGTTTTTTTTCAACAAAGAGAGCAGAATGTATCCATTCTTCCAAATCAGTGTCATCTTAAGATGTCATCTTAAGTACTCATCTTAAGAACCTGTAAACTCATTCTGATGATGCTAGGTTATTATCACAGACATGCTTTACTTGGAATCATTCTAAAATTAGGCCTGGAATATTGCAACATATTATTATCAATAAATTCAAAGATGATGTGAGGTCATGCTAGCAAATAGAACCTATATTATATTTATTCATATTCTGTTGTTCAGTTTGCAATACCAAGGCATAGTATTCAAAAATTTGGTTATATACCTAATTATGGATTAGCAAAATGATATGCTTTATCAAAATGATTATATAAAAAGCTGTCTACGAGAGAACTTAATTGTTTAGGGAGACTTCAGCTCCTTGGGCTCTGAATGTTCCCCCACCTCTGACCTACAGCCCCAGCCAAACCCCTTGTTTAGTATCCTGAATTGTTCTTTCCTTAAGTATAGTTCTTGACAGAAGTATGATATTAGGGGCTTGCAAAAGTGTTCAGTGGATAAAGGGCTTGCTGCGAAGCCTGAGGACCTGAGTTCAATCCCATATAGTAGAAGGAGAAAACTGGCTCAAGAAAGCTGTCCTTTGATCTCCACATGCCTGTGTGACATGTACTCTCACCTACTACCCCTATGCCCCTTGCACATCAAATAAATGAATAAATAAAAATGTAATGAAGAAAAAAGTCCTATATTGATAGAAATATACAAGACCCAAAATTTATTGTATTTACCAGACCCTTAATTTTTCTGGAAAAAGGAAATTGTGGACTGTCAACCAGGTATATTTGATTTTCCATAGACCTGGTGCATAATAAGTTCTTAATACCTATTTATTGAATAGAAGCTACAGTGAAATTCCAATGTCATAAAAAGTCATTTAAGTTAATGAGACTTTTACTGGTCCTCTAAATCTAATATACTTGTACTTGGTCCCGGGGCTTTGTCTTTTCAATTCTGTGTTTTGATGATGTCATAGAATTCTTTTGCTGTTCTTGAGACTCCTGTGGAAATGTTATTTAAAGTAAATAGCATACTGAAAAACACAGATATATCTCCATATCTAAAGTTCCCTAAACAAAAACTGTCACCACCAAAAGCGGATGGAATATCCTCAATCATATTAGAAGTTTTCGAGAACTAGATTCACATTCTGACGTCCTATGAAGTTGTAATAGGCTTAATTGTATATTCCTTGTACTAAAAACAATTGATTTTCACTATGTCTTCCAGAAAGATGTGTATGCGTGTGTGTGTGTGTGTGTGTGTGTGTGTGTGTGTGTGTGTGTATGTACAATATATGTAATCATAGTCTTTTCAAACAACTGCTTGGGGAAAGGATGAAACAGTGGGGAAATAAACAAACTGATAGCATTCTCCAGAAAGCCAATGTTATATTAGCAATTCTATTTTGGAGGAGGAAAATAATCCAATTTCAAGGCTGGCATAAATATTGTGCTCATCACTCACTCACTCACTTCCTTACGTAAGAGGCAGAAAATTCCATGATTTCATGCCCAGTCCTCCAATAAAGACATAGCCTGGCCTTTTCCTTTACCTAATTTCTTCTAAAAAGAATTGGTGACAACTTCTAATGTTGAGACATTGAGACCAGACCCTTAAAAATTAAAGCAGTACAAATAGTCATGATGAGAACAAAATTCCGTGTAGGAGTTCCATAATGAGAGGAGTCACTGGGTGCCCAGAACCATCTAAGTAGCATGCCCTTAATGAGGCTCTGGTGAAACTGTGGGGAACTAGCCAATCCTCCTGTGTAAAAATAAACACTTCCATCAGCTGCATCTCAGTCTATGGTTGCCTGTGCCTCTCTTTTTCTCTCTCTTAAAATATAATTTCATATGAGGAAGAACTGATCTTAAAGGGAGGGACTCTAGATAGGCTGACTAGACCTCAGTGGATGAACTTGCACTGAGGGATGTCTGGGGACACTAATTTGACTAAATGGGCCTTAAATGTCAGAATGCTTGAATTCCAGTGGGAGATATGGGAGGGTGCCAATGGGGAAGGGGCATAAAGATGATTAAGATGTTCTGTATTAACCACACAAAAATTCAATAAAAATTTATACAACAGTATAATTTCATGCTTATAGAACAACTGAAAAACTACATCAAGAATTTTTGAGAAGTTTTGGATCCAATGTCCAATTCAAGGAAGGCACATTGCACTTGGTTTTCAGGTCTCTTTAGCTTATTTTAATATGGAATTATTGCTCTTTCATTCTTTCTCCTATGACCTTGACCATGTTGAAAGCTTCTTTGTAGACTATTTGTCAGTCTGGGTTTGTCTGGTGAGAACTAGGTTATGATTTTTGCTAGGAGTGCATAGGAATAGTACTATATTCTTTGTGCAGGATGCGGCATGTCAGGAGTTAGATGATACTGGCTTGTTCTAACACAGCGATGCTCACTCTGACTGTTCTTTTGGAAATCTTACCTTCTGTTCTGTGGTGTGAGACCACATGGCACTTTCTGAGACTCTTGGACACAGAGTGAAAGTGGCTCTGTACTATTCTTCATTTGTCCCTGCCCTAGATCTGTTTTCTACTCTTCCTTCTTCTTTGCTCCATACCCTGAGAGGGTAATCCCTGGGGACCACATCACCTGCACATCTGAACAGATTCAGCAAATAATAAATACCAGCAGGAGATCAAAGTATGAGAAGAGAAAAGTTCAGGCAATTTGATCCCAGTAACCCTCATCACTCTGCTTTGGCCCAGTGTCTTTGGTGGTGGTTGTGTTTTCATGACCACACTCCCATTTTTCTCTTGCTCATCTTGTCCTTCAGCTCACAGACACAAAGGCTTCCTTCTGTTGCCAGTATCCAGGTACCTGAGCATGCTTAGCAGCTCTCTAACCTCTGCCCGAACATCTCAAAGCAGTCCTTTGTTAGAGATGCTTAGTTGAGTTGAATTCTGTTTGGGTTTGTAATTCTTACTGGTACACCGCTCATTCCTTGTGGTGTTTTGGGGAAACAAATGGAGAAAGGACCAAGCTTGAGAAAAGTGTGGACACAAAGGCCAGTGATATAACTTCTTGCGTCAAGAAGAACAAAAACCAGTTGTTGATCATTTACTAGAAAGGCACTCAGTAGATCCTGAAGGACAGCAAGATGTTATTTGTTTTCCCTTGAATGGAGTTTGGCCGACGAATCAGAGGTCAGGAGAGGAGAATGCCTGCACTAAGGCAATCTTTGTTCCGCTGCTGCAGAGAAATCTAGGGAACTAACACGTATGGACTGTTCTCCTTTGTCCAGCAAGTTACCCAGCCTCTTGCACTGTTTCTCCTCTTGCTTCTATCTTACTTCACAATCGCACCATCATTTCATCGTACAGGTGAAGGCATACAGCCTCAGTCCTCTGATCCTGAAGCAATGGTACAATAGACATGCTGGGATTCTAGCCTCGTTTTATACAAAGTCTGAAGTTTATACAAAGTCTGATGTCTATACAAAGTCTGATCTTTTCAATAGCGTATAGTACTGAGGAAGAAAGTTCCAGAAAGCAGAGATTTGGTGGGAGAAATGTCAAGGAAGAAGAAATGTTTGAATTCAGTATATTTTTGGAGAAAAGAAGCATACAGAAAGAATCAGAGCACTGGGTGGGCTATGTGGGGTGACACAGGTCAGCTTCTTGTCATAGAAACTGGGGGTTTTGTGCCTTTGGTTAAAAAAAAAAGCCAAAATAGTACAGGTGAAAGTTTATGCAGGATGAAAGTTGGCTTTAGTTATAGTAGTGTTGTCCAGACACCTTGTTAATGGCTGGTGAACATATATCCTGAATTTGAGTCACTATTTTTATAGTCATCTAGTTAGAAAAACGACAATGCTTGGATAAGAGCTAGTTTAGTGTTTTATCATTATATATCTGAAGTTAACAACAATTAGACTAAAATGTACTCCAATGGATTATTCCAAAATGATATATTTAAATATATAAATCATTAAGTACTTGGATTTGCATGTCACTTCTCCAGAGAGTTAAAGGCTGACAGTTAATGACAGACAAGTCTGAATAGTGGAGTAAAGGCCTGTCTGAGAATTAAACATAACATTCAAATATAGTTATAGCACAGTATAGTTCAAAGTGTTTAAAACATTCTATCCCTACATAGTTTTGTAAACAAGTACTGTTAATAGTATCAGCATTTTACAGCTGCTGGTCTCGGTCTCTGGGGTTACTCAGGAGGGGCAGGGTAAGTCTCTCCTGCTGGGCCTGTGGCTTCCCTCTAGGCTCCTCTATCCCCTCCCTACAAGGTGCTTTCTTCTGCTCCAGCAATTCCTCTCTGTCACAGTTCCTCATTTTCAGCTGACTCTTTACCTGCTTATGTATTTCTTAGCTGATATGTAAGATAATCACTGGTGGTGATTTAAAATATCTTTCCTTGAAGGCCCTGAGTTTAACAGAGAGGTCTGAAATGAAGAGGTCTTTCCATATTCAAAGAAATGAACTTTAATGGCTCAATCACAGATCCTTTGGGCATCATTTTTTTAGGACAAGGAAATCCTACATATTGCCCACTTGTGAAAGGGCTCATTGTACAGAGGAACAGAGAATGGAATGCCGACCTTCTCTGAGGTAGAACACAGGTGGAGAGGAAGTACTTTTGGTTTGCTTCTCTCATTTTCCCTGTAGATTTGCTTATCTGTGAAGTAGTTGAGGATTTGACTACTTTGAAGAGTGGACTCTTGAGGCTTCTGATCTTAATTGTGCTGACAGGTGTGGCGTTTAATACCTCATCTATATTTATTTATTTATTTATTTATTTATTTATTTATTGTTTGAGACAGGGTCTCCCAGGTAGCTGGGAGACTAGAACTCTGTATGTAGACCAGGGTGGCCTTGATCTCACAGAAACCTGCCTCTGCCTCCTGAGTGCTGGGATTAAAGGTGTGTACTACCATGCCTGACTATATTTTTCCTCAAACAATAATAGGAAATGAGATGGATAGATGACTCCTATCATCAGCACACAAAGAGGACAACGCCACTCTACCTGCTTGTCCCAAAGAGTAACGTAGAAATGAACACTTGAAAGGTTACTTCCACAATTCTGATGACACTGACATCTGCCTCTCCCACAAAGATGTCCATAGGACCATGGAATTGATTTTTTTGGTCCTTTGTAAAGGTACAACTATGCTCTTACTTAGAACAGGTGATGTATCCTAGGTTAGCGCAACATATTCACTTACCAAGTTTAGCATAAAAATCCTTGAATGAACAGAGAAGTAAATGAGTCATTAGTTTTCTATTTTCTAGGAAATCATATGCAAAGAATTTAGGAATAATGGTAAGAATCTTCCCGTCTCATCTTAGCCAACATAAGCAAACTCAGCATCAACATTTTAGGACTGATGTCTGCCCGTAGCCAGTAAGAATTCCAAACTATGAGTCTTTACTGGCCCTTGCATGAAACAACAAGCCATTTCTGTGATGAAAATCAGGTCAAAACAAAAGACTTCTAGGTTGCATGTGGTCAGAGTGGGAAGACTGGTTGCCAGTGATCATATTGACCACATGATTTGTCCTATTCCCAGTCTTAGAATTCGAAATTGATACCTTTCTAGAAGATCTGAGCCATGATGTTCCTGTACTTAATCTTGAACCAAAATGGTCTTCTTGTGGACCACACTTGTGAGAAGTAACTCTGTACTATATTACTCTATATTCTGTGATGTCATACAGCATCAGAGAGTGGGTTGGTTTTAATGAAAAGAGGTTTATTTGAATTTATGGTTCTGAAAGTGCAAGGCTGAGGGACTGTATCCGGTCTCAAGGTGGGACAAGCCATCACATGGCATGAGGCAGGGAGCATTCCTACATGGGTGGTCACACAGATGTGTACATGTATGTGTGTGTATGCTGTGGTCTCTTTCTCTCTTTTATGAAGCTCCCAGGATTAAATCATGGGACTCTAATGATCTTATTTAATCCGAATCAATTCCTAAGGTTCTCCCTCTAAACACTATAGTTAGATTAAATTTCTACTCTTAAAACCTCACAATGAGGATTCAATTTCAAAATATAAACCTTGGGGGATATTTGAACCATATCCAAACCATAACCCATAAATAAGAAAGTAAGATTCTTTTCTTCCATTCTAACAGAATTGAAGCACAGATTAATTCCTCATAGGGTAATACAGATAAGACTTTGTTTCTTTTGCCCTTATCTGAGATTGAGTGTAAATTCCTGAAGCTGATTTAATTCTTTATTTTCTGTGTGATGTATGTGCATCTGTGTGTGGATGTGCATGTGCACACAGGCCAGAGGAGTGTATGCAGTGTTCTTTTCTATCACTCTCCCCCTTCTTTCTTTGAGGCAGGGTCTCTCCTTGAACCTGAAGCTGGAGCTCATGTTTTTCAGCTAGATTGGCAGCCAGCAAGTTCCAGAGACCCTCCTGTCTCTGTCTCCCAGACTCCCATCGTGCTAGGATTACAGGTGAATGAGATCATGTCTGTTTTTTTTCATGAATGCTTGGGTACTAACGTGGCTCCTCATAGTTGTTCAGTAAGAGCTCTTAAAAATTGAGCCATCTCTCCAGCTCCTATTTCATTATTCTTAAATCTTGTGTATGTTCACATCTTTCTTCATTCTCCGATATCATGAGTAACCCAAAGACTTAGGAATGTTGATGTGAATCCTCTGCTCCCATCTTACTCACCTAAGCAAGGAAACAGTATTTCAGGGTGGATGTGTGTCCTCAACTCTTGATATTGTCGATTTCATTTCAACCCTACTCAGGGAAGTTTGCATCCCTAATCAATCGGTGTTTCTACATTGTACATTAGCAGTGACCCCCCGGTTTTCATAGCAAGTCCTAAGCCAGCTGTGGCTACGGGAAGACCTTATCTCAAAAATCAAACAAACAAACAAAAAGATTAAAATTTAAAGAACATTAAAAGGTAAAGGAAGATCCGTTTCAGTTTAATATGCAACTCATGTTTTAGCTGTGCTATTTGTGGCTTTGCCATCTGGGGTTTTGGTAAATTAGATTGAGATTATCTTTTTTACAAACTGTGGTTCACTTTCCAGGAGGCCTAATGATATTTCCTGTTAGCTTTCTTTATTATCTGTCAAGCACAATTCCAGGTCTCTCAGCCTAGAACTATACAGTGAGGGAGATGTAAGCTGCAAATGATCCAGTCATTATTTATCAGGAAAATAAGGTGGCTAAAATTGTTGCCAACAGCTAAGTCTTGGAAAAGTATTTTAAAGGCAGTAGCTCTTTCCTTTAGACAATTGTATAACATTATTGTCTGGGTTTTCCAGACCCTCAACCCCTAAAAATCCCTAACAAATGAACAAACTCCATCTTTTTGTCTGATGTGCAAAGCCTGGTGAGTCATGAAACCCAGAAAAGCACAATAGTCATCACAGGCTGCAACGATGTAGGTGTTAAGTAAGATCACAAAAGAAGCCTGCTTCTTGCTTCTAGCTCAGCCTACATATCCTGGCTGTAAATCTCCATGGCACATTCAGGTTCTTGGCATGGTTCTCATTTCAGTCTTGTGAGTCAGGGATTATGCATCTCTACTGGGATGCTAGAGAAGCAGGTGGCATACAAAAACAGAAAGCAGGAACAGGTGCAGGGAGAAATCAAACATTTTTTTTCCCAGTGAAGGTGGGAGAGGGAGAGTAGGAGGAGGAAATATGAACATCCTGGGAATTTCCTCTGGTTGTTTGGTGGGCAGAGTGACATCCACAAACACAGCCCCAAACGAGGCAGGAATCCAGTAGGAATAAAAGTCAGCAAAGTATACGCCTAGCTCCATTCATCTTTCACACTGAGGAGTTTCTGGGCTTTTCTCTTGGAAACCAGATATTACTGGTTTGAGATCTCTCTTTGTTCAATTATTCTAACTCCCTCTCAACATGTTTGTCTTTCTGCATTGTGGTTTTCCATTCATCTACTTTGAAGGGAGTAAAAACAAAAACAACCCCTCCAGACACACACACATACACAGACACACAGAGAGAGACACACACACAGACATGAACACACAGATACACGCACAGACAGACACAAACACTAATGCTATAACTTCCCACACATCTTGCTCAAGGTTGTTTCTTGTTTCTTCTCCGGAAACCACCTGGTTCGCCAACGCACATTCCCACGTTTAGTTACGCTCCTCTCCTCCACAAAGCTTTCCAACAAACGCCTTTGGGCTCCTTGCTGTCGCTATAGTGCAGATTTCATACACATTTCTTGTCTGTTTTTGTTTTCCACCTGGAACATGAGCAATTCCAGTTAATCAGTATCTTTGGCAAACGTCTTACAGTCACACAGCTGAGCAGAATATACACAGAGGCCCCTCAGCAAATGTTGTCCAGAGGTGTGGGTTATGGGAATAAAGCGGAGTTAAGAGGGAGAAACATGAATGTTGGGAAGGTGGAGATATTCAGCTTAAGGCTTAGCTAGTCATCCATCTACTCATGGAATGTCTTCACCTGTTTCAGAAGAGAGTAGATGAATATTTGTTTACATGTCCGACAGCTGTAGGGTAAAAATATCCCAGTAACTGGAGACTGCGGTCAGGGAAACAGGTGAGGGTGGCCTGATTTTTGCAATAAGTTTCAAAGAAGTTGATACTAGGCAAGCAAGATTGTCTACTCCTGGGTGAAGTGGAAGCAGAGGACAGTGGCTTGAATGAAACACATCATCATCCTTGTTGCTCTAAACATCTTCATCTGCTTCTCATCACCTTAGATGAGAATCCAAAGTTCTTTCGACTGTGTTTTTAGCATCATTTCCAGCCTGTTTGCTGTACTTTGCCTCGAGCCAGGCTCTGTGCTATGGCTCTAACAAGCTCCCACCTCGTAGAGGGCTTCTTCAGCTCAGTGTACACCTCCTCCCGACACCTGAATGGCTTTTCACTTATTTGCTTCCAGCTCTGCTTAGATGTCACCTTGCCAGAGCAGGTCCTCCCTGGATGCCCCCATTCAGAACTAATTCTCTGCCTCTTTTTCTGTCACTTTTCTAAGTTTTTTTGGTATTATTCTTTGTGACAGTTCTCACTTCCTGACTCTACATCTATCTCTATGCACATACACTCATGCATTGCTTAATCAATGAAAGGACAGATCTGAGAATTGTGTCATTAGAAGATTGAGTCATTGTGTGATCATCACAGCTTGCTTCCACAAGCCTAGGTAGTATAAACTGCTTACACCAAGGCTCTGTGCTTATATGCTTCAAATCTGTAATCATAAATCATGTGACTCTACTCAACACTAAAGGCAGATATAATACTATATATTTTGTTTACAAACACATGGAAGCATAGAAGAGGTGAAGTGTTCTATGAAGGGAGTTTTTCAGCTCCATTATAATCTAGGATTATATAGTCCATACTTAGCTAAAACATCATATGTGGTATGTTCATACACATATATTTGTTTTTGTATTGTCTTTCTCCCTGTTTGGATGTGAGTTTTCTATTATATCATCAAGTCTTAGTTCATAGTATACTGAATATCTATCTATGAGACAACGAAGGGTGGAACAATTGTAAGAGCCAGTGGTGGTGGATGACTACAAGGAACAGTGTTTCCAGATAGCAGGGCAGTTACTCATATGAATTCGCAGCAATTGTGACAGCGTGCACAAAACCTAAATAAAGGTCAGACAAAGTCCCAACACAGATGGTGGGACGTGGGTAAGAAGACCCGAGCCAAGGAACTATTGGTGACTGATTGCTGTTGGGAGAGGGAAAGCCAGGTTTCTTTTTTCCCCCTTTGGTCTTTTTGAGACAAGGTCTCCCTGTAACCCCAGCTGTTCTGGAACTCACTATGTAGACCAGCCTAGCCTTGAACTCACATAAATTCACCTGTCTCTGCCTCCCAAGTGCTGGGACTCTTAAAGGTGTACACCAACACACTTGGCTCAGGAGAGTCAGTTTTAAGGGTATAATACCAATATTGGATAGGTAAACCAGGCTCCACGGGATGGACCCACATCAAAGGGCATTTGGGAACACAAATTAGACTTGATAGGCCTTCAAAATAATAACAGAGGATATGAACAGAGGATATGAAACTGGGTGGGGGGTAGTAAAGGCAGTGCAGATCAGAGGGGGGTCTGGATATGATCAAAGTACATAATATAAAATTCTGAAAAATTCAATAAAATAATTTTTTTAAGTCCAATGAAGAAAAGCTAATATGTAAGTGAAGCAAATTTGCTCCACTTAACCAGGACATACCAGGTAAGTGATTTTTTTTTCTTTGAAGGAATTCTACATTATTTAGTGTTCCACTGTTTGTACTGGTTTATGTATGAGTACATATCTTGTGACATTGGGACATCAGTTATGAGAGTTTGTACTTTGTTTTTTAACCATAAAAGGTAAAAATAAAATCCTTTAGCAAGAGCTTGAGCTCTGGAAATAAAAACAAAGCCAAGGAAGGCTTGCTTTAGAAAAGCATAACTATATAAATAATTGATCTGTAAATCTTTTTGAATCTAGAGAAATGATATGCACAAGGACTTGTGTTTTATCTTTTTAAATTAGTGAAAGATTATTTGCTAAAAATGTTTGTACCTGAGTGAATAATGACTTTTTGACTCTGATGATTAGAATATTTACTTATTTTAATTTTCTTCTTAAATGATTTGTTTATTCTTCTTCTTGGCTTTCAAAAGGCAGGGTTTTCTTATCTTTTGATTATGAAAACAATGTCTAGACAGAGTCCTGAATTGAAATTCAGGCACCCAGTGTCCTAGGTGTGATGCTGGCTGTGTGGGCAGCTTGGATGCTGATGACATGTGCCTCTTTGTGTAAGCCACTGTTCTCTGTACTCCTGTTATTAGCTTTACAGAAATAAGATTATTGCTGATGAAATTACACATTACAGGACTTTTGTGCAGCTGAAAAAGAAATTATGCCAATGCAGCATATTACTGAAAAGATAATTCTTGATTTTGTGTATGTTTTAAAGAAAGGTTAAAATAAAGAACTGCAAATCAGATTCTGTTCTGCAATAAAAGGGCAGCTGTCAGGCTAATGCCTCAAGCCCTCAGAAAATGGAAAAGGATGCTTTGAACCTAGCACAGTGGTTCTTTCTGACAGACCTCTCCCCGTTCTGACCGATTCTGGCAGAGTGTTATGTCCTTCCAGCCACTACCCAGCTCATGAGATGTTCTAGAGTGGAAGGTGCCTTGACCCAAGTCCAATAAAGTCAAAGGTATTTATGACTTGAAGCATCAGGTGGCTCTTACTTGTGGTAGATCTGGGAACTGAGACTGAGCAGTCTAACTGTGGAGCCCCAACTCTTAGTACTTTGTTACACAGTCTCTGTTGTGAAAGCAAGGCTATGCCCCTCAGAATGATAGATATCCCTCCCACATTTTAATCTGGACATATGATGGACTTTTTTGCTCAGCATTTGTAGGGGATGAAGAGTTTGAAGCTAGAGTAACACTAGAGAAACACTTTGCTTTCACACTTTCAAGTTATTTTGCAGGAAGCCCTAAGAAACTACTGTGCAGGGGGACCTGGGTGTTGATGTTTGGATTGGTGTTACTCATCAGTGAGTGACTCAGATATTGAAAGACATCCTGGAGAGCCTCCTGTTTGTCTTATTTTTTTCCAGTCTATTTCATTTTTGAGAGTAAATGAAGGGCTCTTATTTGTAGGACTTGACTGTTTCTCCTGTCAACCCTTTTGGGGAAGATAATCCCCAAATAGGCATTTGAATTACTAGGGAAACTTCATTCTGGAAGATACTGTCAGACAGATTTGGGAGGGATCCTTTGGTGGAAGTTGAACTAGTTGACCAAGAGCTGGGTAGATGTGTAAGAATTGGGTTGGGCCACTGTATTCTAAGATCAACCTTTTGTATCTACAGTTGAGACTAAACGTGTGTATTGTACCTTTGCTCTTTGCTCTTGAAGCTGTGAGTAGAGTTTTGTAAAGGTCATGGATAGGTGTGGCAACTCTTCTCCAGGACAGAGGCCAGGTGGCAGGACTGTCTTCCTGTCTTTCTGCTGCTCTATATGCAGAACTGGATTCCACCTACTACAACACGTTTTTTTTCAGACAGTTGAGGGCCTATCCTGGATTTCCCAACCCAGTTCTCTTTCAATTTTACTTTATTGTCTTATGGATTTTTAAAGAGTTTCTTCCAGGCGATGCTCATTACAACAGAAACTAACAATGCAGAGAGTCTGTTTTTAGTCTATCCTCATAAATAGTACATGGATATGAATATCCAAACCAGTGATTTCAGAAGAATATGTAGTTTGTACTGTTGGCAATTTCCCTGGGGTTTTCAAGATATGATCCTTTTCCTCTTTGGACATTTTCATTCTACATCTCTTGAGGGAGTGCAGATTATATCCTGGGTGTGGTTTAGGTGGCTAGGGAGACTTGTGTGAACAAGATACTGAAATTCCTGCATCAAGAAAGAAGGGAGAGTAGAAAATAAATAACATAAATCAGGAAAAAAAAAGTGGTATGCTAAGAAGCAAGCCAGGCTTATACAATGTGCATGGCATTTAAAAAAAGTTGTGTCAGTTATTTTTGTAGTATTTCTTGGAAAGGATGTCTTTCTAATTTTCACAAAGGTATGTTTTTAAATTCATAGTGAGGTGGCTAGTCGACAGGAAGTGAGTCTGTTAGGAATCTGCTGTAGACATTCAGGTAAAAGATAATGACAACTTAAAAGAGGAAGGTGGTCGTGGAAATGGTACAAAATTTCTTTTTAAATTCTGTATGTACTTTGAAAAAAACTGCTGAAGAGGCTTGCCAGCGGAGATATAACAGAAAAAGCAGAGTTAAAGTTGCTACTAAAGCCTTTGGTCTAAGCAACTGGAAGAATGGGGTTGTCCTTCCATGAGGTAAGGAAGCCGGCGGGAAGAGCCTGTCTGAGGGGCGAAGTTCTGCTGGCATGCTTGGCACATGTAAAAGCAGAGATGTCTGATAGACACACATGGAAGTGTCACACAGGCAGGCAGCTGGATAAACGGGTTTCAAGTGAAGAAAGGAGCCCAGACTGAAGATATAGATTGTTAATTATATTATTTTGTAAAAGCTGCTGTGAGCCATTATCTGCCTTTGAATGGATGACAATGTTGATAAATCTATTTTTTTAATCTAATATTTGTAACAAGGTCACCTCTGTTATATACCTTTTTAGCTTGTAACATAAATGGAATGAGTAAATTTCTTTTGGCTTATAATTCTGCCTCAGAAAATTTTAAAAAATACTTTCAAGAGTTGGGGAGATGGCTCAGTGGTTAGGAGCACTGGCTGCTCAGACAGAGGATCTGGGTTCGATTTCCAGCACTCACATGGTGGCTAACAACTGTCTGTAACTCCAGTTCCAGGGGAATTCAATGCCTTCTTCTGACCTCCATGGGCATTGCATGACACGGATGCACATACATACATGCAGGCAGTACACTCATACACATACAGTAAAAATAATAAATAAAATATTAAAAAACATTTTCAATACTTCATTATTGAAAATATATGGTTCTATAAAACTAAGAAATCAAGATTTTAGAGCAAAGTTTTCTCCTTCTATGCCAAGGCTCAGGGGACATCTTGGAAGAGGAGGAGGAGGAGAGAATGTGAAACTGGAAAATGGTGGGGAGGCTATGAAACACTGTCTTTTAGGCATGGCATGGCTACTGCACTT
This sequence comes from Eospalax fontanierii, assembly GCA_035773235.1. Lineage (NCBI taxonomy): Eukaryota > Metazoa > Chordata > Mammalia > Rodentia > Spalacidae > Eospalax > Eospalax fontanierii. The sequence goes on along the minus strand of CM069542.1, from coordinate 41,707,465 downwards.
ATGAACTCCCAACAGCCCTGGTTACCTGCATAAAACCTTCACCATATCAGCATATATGGAACCAGAATTCCAGCAGACATGGGATAGACTATCTCCAGACCCCACAGTTTACTACTGATAGTTGATAGCTTCTGGGGCATGAAGAATCATTCTTTATTGAGGATGTGGTCACTGGTAGGCTTTCCATGCTTCAGTGAATAGTCCCTCGCTCATGCACATATGGGAAGCACTAACTGGACTTGGTGGGTTAAAACATGAAGTTGGGAGACGGATATGTTTTGAGAAATATAGGAGCAGTTGGAGCAGAAGGTGGGACACAGACATGATCATATTTCCTTGTGTACATGCATGAAAGTCTCAAGAATAAAAGAAAAATTTTAAAAGTTTAATTTCAGGAGTACATTGACTATGTAACCATGGAATGTTCACATAGGGAATTTTAATGTGATCATACATGATAATTTATTGAAATCATTTCATATGGCAAGAATAATATGGACAGCATACACTGCTATCAGTTACTATGCAAATAGAATACTAACTTTCAGAGTTTTTTAAAAGTGGCAAAATGAAATTGCATAAAGTAAGACATCGAGAATATGTTGTAAAGCAAAAGAAACCATTGTCCTCTCTGTCAGTGTCACAGTCTGTTGGGAACTGGAGTAAGTTACAGGACTTGGCTGTGAAGTTGTGGACAACCACTGCTACCACTATCCTTAAGAGATTGTCTATTTGGAGATTTTCTGTAGTTTCACCATTTGATTTCTTTTTCTCTCAGGCAAAAGGAAACTGTGATGCACAGGCTGAACATTTGTGTGGGCTGAAGGCTGATTTGAGGACAGATCATAGTTTTATAATATTTTCTCCTTTGTAGCTTAATACTTTGCATAACTGAGGGTGATTGGGAAAGGAGCTTGCCACAGAATATGACGTATTGGAGAATGGCCAACTCCATGGATGTCCTATTTTCTGCCCAGTAAAAATTACAAATTAATTTTTTGTAACAAAATTACCCTGTTGGTCTTCATTTATACAAATTCAAGGGCTCATTATTAACTGATACTATTATTCATTTAAATAGCAGTTTGCCTGTACCTTAAATTATAATGTGGTGTGTTAGTAGTCTTTTGTCACTTGACTAGAAAAATTCATCTTTATTGAGATTTAATTCACATACCGTACAAACTGCCTACTGAAGTTTGGTGGTTTTTAGTATATTCACAGAGTTATATTACCATGCCCACAATCTGATTTTAGAACATTTTCACTCCTTATCAGTGAAATCCCCCGTCACTCCTACGTCCCCTTCCCCAACCTGCTTTAGGTCATTAGTAAACTTACCGTCTATTTTTCTGGAGGCACCTATTCTAGATATTGGCATCCAAGGAGCCATCTCCCTACCCCTAATCTGACATGTAAAATGTCTCTTCTACCGCATGGTCTCCTGAGTATAACCTTTTATAATTTGCACATTTCCAGGTATCATATTGTCTTGTATATATATGTTCCAAGATTGCCACATTAGTCATGTTTTGAAATATTAGAATGGCAACAATTGCCTGTTTTTCCCAGTCAAATGAAGGTTTGGAGAAAAGTTTCATTTTCTTCAAAGGTGGCACAAATTAATGGAATATTTACAATATATAAAGAACATTCAAACAACAAGCCAATTAGAACTGAAGAAGTTGAACAAAAAGTTCTTGAACTAAGAAACAAAAATTGTTAAGAAATTAAAAAAAAATTCAACATCTTTAGTCCCCAAGGAATGCAAATTAAAATTACTTTCAGATTTCACTCTGCCATGGTCAGAATGACTAAGATCCTAAATATAAACAATGACAAATGCTGGTGAGGATATGGTGAATGGGAAACATTTACTCCCTGCTGATGGGAGCGCAGTGGTACAGTCATTATGGAAATCAATGTGGCAGTCTTTATAAAAGCTAAAACTAGGTCTACCACATCATCCAGTCATACCACTCTTGGGCATCTACCCAAAGGACTCTATATCCTACTTAAGAGATACTTGCTCATCCATATTCATTGTTATACTAGTCACCATAGCTAGGAAATGGAACAACCTATATGTTCATCAACTAATAATGGATAATGAAAATATAGCACATATCCGCAATGAGATATTATTTAGTTGTTAAGAAAAATGAAATTGGGGTTGGAGAGATGACTCAGCGGTTAAGCACTAGCAGCTCTTGCAGAGGACCTGGGTTTGGTTCCCAGCACCCACATGATGGCTAACAACCATCCATAACTTCAGTTCCAGGGAATTCTATGCCCTCTTCTGACCTCTGTGGGTATCACAGGACTTGAGTACACTTACACGCATGCAGGCAATGCATTCATAGAGATGAAAAATATAATTTAAAAGTAAAAGTCAAATATCTTTTAAAAGAAATGTGAAATTATGAAATTCACAGGTAAATGGATGGAACTGGAAAGATTATTCTTTGTGAAGTAACCCAGAACCAGAAAGACAAACATTACCTGTTCTCTCTCATATGTGGGCTAGCTTTGAATCTTTAGACAGGCATGTGTTTTTCAGTTGGAAAATTCATATTAGTCAAGAAAATAGTTAGAGGCCATGGAAGGAGGAGGGGCGAGAATTAGGAAGCGTCAAATAGTGTGCACATGGGTCACAGGATAAGGAGGGAGTCCTGGGAGGGATAACCAACAGTAAAGGTCTTTAAAAAGTCATATAGAATCTTACTGCTGTAGAAGCCCGTTAAAATATTTACATACACATTTATAAAAAGACTTAAATGTAGTTACCATATGGGGGAGGGGCACAATGCTCCTACCAGACACCACAGGCTAGCAAAGTAAAAGCCCAAAAACTCAATGCTAGAGATAGACTCTCCCTTTTGGAGTTCTTAATCAGGGAGGTTCCATAGACACTCAGATGATACTGGCTACTCCCATGCTCTTGGCTGATCTCTAGAACTTACCAGTAAAACCTACTGGTGAAGATACTACATATGAATCACAGAACAAACATGCAGAAATCAAGCTGGAACTGACCTCAAAACTTCGTCTCTAGTACCTAGTTTTCATAGGTGCTCTGTATGCTACTGGAACAGAAAATTGATCACCAGCCATGCCCACCCAGCTGTGAATTCTGGGAACTATGATGATGACTGATCTGGTGAGAGAGGCCCGCTGGTGCAAACGTGGCACAAATGTTGTACGAGTAACCAACTGATTTCTGCTTGGATTTAAGACTTGCTTCACAAGCTGGAGCCCATACCTGGCATTGTTATCATTGCCAAGAACCTGTGGCTAGACAGCTACGAGGCCATAGAGGAGAACCTATTACTACTCTCCTGATAAATGGGCATAGAACTAAACTGACTCCTATTGACTTATTGTTATATTCATAGATAATGCATCTCTTAACTCTCACCAGAGAAACTTCTTCTTGCGGCAGATGATTAACACAGAAACCCACAAATGGTCAACATGTAGTAAATAAGAGACTGCATATAACTGGGACACCTATATAACACCCTGTTCTCCCAAGGCTCAGGACTTGCAAAAGAAGGAGCAGATAAACACAAAGAAACAATGGTTTTCAGACCTAACAGGGCAGGTATTTACACATATGAACTCACAACACCTGTGAAAGCACACACAGGACCTATACAAGCCCAAGGCAGACAAATACTCGGCATGGAGAGGAGGAAGTGGGCAAGAAGCCCTACCCTAGTGCATGAACTATGGTCAGTTGATAGCTGCTTAGAGAAGGAGCGTCAGTTTTCTTATGATGCTGGGTGGACTGACCAGGCTCTAAGGAATGAACCTACACCCAAGGGCATTTGGAGAACACAAATTAGACTTAATTGGCCTTATAAAAACAGAGAACAAGAAGTGAGCGGGTAATAGGGATGTAGTGGAGGGAAGGGAAGGGAGTCTGAATACGATCAAAATGCATGATATGAATTTCTCAAAGAATCAATAAAATTATTTAAAAACACTAGATTTAAATTTTACTTATTTACTCTTTGAATAAGCAAGAATCATATGGTACAATTCTGGTTGTCTGATAAGATGAATGGTGTCTTGTCTCCTTGCTCGCTCTATGCCTTGATGTCCAGTTCCCCACTATGGAGCCAAACAGTGTTACTTATACCTTGAATAGTATTCCAAGGGAGATATTTTAATTTGAAGGAAATAACTTTTGAAAACTGAGAAAATGGGACGATAAAGGCTTTGTTCTCAATTCACTTGGTTTGATTAATGGAGGTCAGATCAGTGTATGCCTTAGTGATGACTTTATTTCAAGGTTGAATAGCAACAAAAGACTTACAAGTTTAATAATTGTCTAAATAGCTTGAGGACATAATAAAAACTGCCTACTTCTCTTTTATTTTTACCTGAGGAGCCAATCTTTGATCTACCACCTTCTGGTTATAATTTCACTTTGCCCACATTACTGAGACACACAATCTGCTTATTTTAACTTTCTTAACTGCATTTCTACTTCATAGACTTTATGGAAATCATCTTAAACTCTCCCACACAGTCTCCTGCCTGACTTCCAAATCTCATCTTGCATTTGCTTCTTTTCCCCCTTTGTGGAGTTCCAGGAGACTAGACTACTGTGTAAATCCGTGAAAAATAAGTTCTTTTCCACTTCAGGAAAGTTGAATTTGTATGGTTTCCCTTCCCGGAAGGTTTTCTTTTGTTCTTCTTTGCCTGGCTTACTCTGACTCTTTTGGTGTCTATGGACCTCATCGATCATCTCAGCAAAAGTTGGTCTCTTCTGCCTTCCTCTGCATTGCACTTGATAGTTGATTTAATTCAGGATGTACCGGGTTTTTATGTTTGTTAATTCATTGTCTGGGATAATTTATTCTAGAATAACCTATAATCTAAAACAAGGAGCAAACTATAGTTCCAGCTTTATTTTTGTATGGTCCCCAAAGTTAATAGTGGTATGCATTACTGAAGAATTGTTTGAATTAAGAAAGAAAGCAAAGGGCATACTACAGAGGCTGCCTGATCTGAAAATCCTGAAATATTCAGTATGTGGTGCTTTACAGAAAAGTCTGTTGATTCCTAGTCTAAAACAAGGGTCTCCAAGGGGGCACAAAAGCTAGTTCACAGAATGTTAGCTATTTCTTCTTTCCCAGTTGTTATGTATGTTTTATGAAGTTTATGAATTTTCATGTAGAAGTGGGTGTAAATGATTAAAAATTCATTTGTAAAGACTTCTGTTTATAGTTATTCATGTGTATGTGTGTGTGTGTATCTATGTGAATGTATGCCATGTGCATGCAGGTACTGCAGAGGCCAGAAGAGAGGATTATATCCCCTGGAGCTGGAGATACAGGTGGTTGTGAGCTGCTGAATGTGCGTTCTGGTAACTAATCAGAAAGAGCAGGAAGAGTTCTTCACTGCCGATCCATCTCTCCAGTCCCTTCACTTTATTTTTTGAGACAGAATCTCTCATTGAACCTGAAGTTTGCTGATTTGGCTAGATTGGCTGACCAGCAAGCCCTAGAGATCCTTCTGTTTCTGCCTTCCCAGCCCTGGTATTGCAGGTGTGCTCTGCCATTCTTAGCTTTGTATGTGGGTGCTGGGGATTGAACTCAGGCCCCCATGCTTGTGTGCTGAGTACCTTACCAATTGAACTATCTCCTGAGCCATATATATATATATATATATATATATAATATATATATTATATAATATATACAATATATATTAAATATAAATACAATATTATATATAATATATATAAAAATACAATATATATAGTAAATATATGTTTATGTATATATTAAATAGTGTAAGTAAAGTCAGATATTTGGTTAGAGTTTTGAAAGTCAGAACCAGTATACTGAATTTAAATTTGTTTTCACAGTTTACTAGGCAAATCATTTAACTTCAGTGAGCTCAATTTCTTATCTAATTTGGGCTAATACTTTTATGCCAGAGGCATTTTCCAAGATACTTTCACACTAAGGTCTATAATACATGAGTCTTTCTCCTCTAATCTCATGTGGCTAGGTAAGACATACATTTTCTACTTTCATGGTTTCCTTTTTCTTTATATTTTGTTTTTTAATTATTGTTTTGAGAATTTCATACAACATTTGATCATATTCATCCTCCGAGACTCCTCCCAGATCACTACCTTCCCTCCTCACCCAACTTTGTGTCCTCATTTTTTTAAACCCGTGGAGTCCAATTTGGGCTGCCCATATGCTCTAGGGTGTGGTTGATCTACCCGAGCCATACCCTTTAAGAAAACTGACTCCCTTTCTCAAAGCCAACCATTGCCAACAAAGCTTCAGCTAGAGGTGAGACCTCGCACCCATCTGCCCTTGCCATGCTGGGGTTTTGACTGGCATGAGCTTGTGCAGGTCTTATTCCTGCTGTCACAGCCAATGTGAGTTCCTAAGTGTAAATTCGTTCTGGTGTCTAGAAAGCAGTTTCCTTGTAGCCATTCGCTGCCTCTGGCTCTTATGATCTTTCTGTAAGGAAGTGTTTTCATAATTATTGTGGCATGTTTTACTAAACAAACCACTTGACTAACTATTTAAAGAAGCAACCTCACTTTCATACAGAAAGGAATACGAACCCAGATTTCAACTTGGCCTTTTATTTCTAGGCTTCTTTTAGGTCCTAGTTCATGTGCTTGTATTCAAAGGTGGATAGCTGCCACACAGATTTAAGAGAAAACACTGCTATTTTCCAGTGTTTCCTTCCTTCAGTAATATGGCTGGAATCCAGATGAGCTCAATGCTCAAAGTGTCATATTCATTAACATCAGAATCAGAGTGGAACTTACTATTTGCCATTTGATCAGACTCAGGCTTTAAAAACAATTCATAATTCCTTTTTAAAAATCATAGCTCTTCCTAGCGTACCGAGAGAGATGCTGTATTTGGTGGTTCCACTGGAATGTGAAGAGCTCACAGAGCAGTCTTGCTGCTCTCCTTCCGGGCCTCCAGTTCCACCGAAGCAGCTGTGTGTAGCGGTGAGATGAGTTGGCGCTAAGATGTGGGCTGGAATATTCTATCAGTGGTCTAGCCGCTTCACTGGAAGCAATGCAGTGGAAAAGGTTGCCACCTTTCCACCTGAAGCGGTTTCTCACGGAGGAGTCATTTCAGGTGGAGGAGGTGCAGGAAGGGATCATCTAGCCACAAAACTCACTGGGTTCCAAAAGTGGGAAAGGCAAACTGAGGTGGCAGAACCTGTGCCTATGGCACTGGCTGGCCTGGTCTGAACAAGCCCCCAGACAAGCAGAAACGACACTAGGGGACCCAGGAAAAAGCAGCCGATGTGGGCACAGGGCACCTCCCCTCCTCAAAAATCGGGCTTGCGTGAGGGATGTTGGAAATTAGTGTTGTCTGGTTACACAGTCTCAAGAATGGGGAGAGCCAGCGTGAGGGTAGGGGTCTTGTCATGGGTCTGCACTCCACGGGTGTGGCCTGGCCGTGGCCACCCTGGCCCAAGTCCCCCTGCAGCGCTTCTCAGAGTTCTGTGCAGTTTTGTGCCTGCAGGTGGCTAACCCCTCATATTTATAATCTTAATTTATATAGTTATGACCTGGCAGTAGACACCTCTTGTATATGTACATAGTCTGTATCAGAGTTAAAAATAAGTTCTTCTGTATATAAATTCAATGAGTCTGTTTTTGAACTGCCCCCCAAATCATACCTCTTTAAGCTCATTTTATATTAAATTACAAAATAAAACCCAAAACATATACCATCTTTGCACTTCAGTGATATCTTTTGTGCATCTAAACTCCCGAACTTTGAAAGGCCTTAAGGGAATTCTGAAATTCAGACTTTCATAAATCATATCACATTACCCTAACAGAGTTCTGACACTTTAGCCAGGACTCTTTATCTTCTTGCTTCCATATAAGCACCTGCTCACATCTGTTCCACAAGGGCATTTTGCAGTAGAAACAAGGTCATATTATTCTCCAGTTTTAGGGGCTTTAAAAAAGAAATTACTAATACATGGACCATGTTTACCAAAGCTTATAAATATTTATAGATCTCCCTTTCTTTAATGATTGTACCAATTATTGCCTGATAGTCCATTTAGTAATTAATCATATTCTGCTTTGTAATAATTTTTCTCTTCTGACTTGAGCCATTATCTCAATATTTCATTGCTATTTAATTTTACATGAATCTGTCTTGTTTTCTCCAATTGCTTTTCAGGGTCTTTAAATGCCAGGCCTCTAGTCTATTTTTAATATCACAACAGGGAGCAGAATTCCCACCAATAGTGGACCCTTTGGTTTCCAATCTGTTTCCAATCCAGCTCTTGTCTTTATTATTTATATAACCTTGATCAATTTTATTGCTTTTATGAACCTTTCCCCTTATCTATAAATGACCATTTTAATGCTGCTCTGGGTGGTTGTAAGCAATGTGTATTGGGAAGCCTGCAACCTTTCACAGTCCCAGTACTGTCATCCACAAACACTCTGATGCACATATCAGTGAGTTTGGTATACAGGAAGCACTCAATAGTAACCACTAATGCTATCCCCACATCTTGTGTACTTACTTAATAAAGTATAATGAAGACAAGCCCAGCAAAGGCAAAGCTGAATAGTCTGGAAGCTATGTTTGACTTGAGATGTCAAGGATTCACAAATTATGACTCTCCCTAGGGACAAGTCAGCTGTTTTATGCAGCTACCACCCTTATGGTAAGTTCCCTTAAACAGTTCTAATCTCCCTTTCTTGTGGAACAGAGACTGGAAAGTGAAAGTGGAATCAGCTACAGTGTTGTTCAGATCTTCTGACTCTAGAGATTCTCTGTGTGTGGAAGTCCAGTGATTTCAGCCTGAGAAACTGGTGAAAGATATTGGCTTACAAGGCTTTGGGGCAATTTTAAGGCATTTTCAAGTGTGATAACACCTGGATTCTTAGTCTAGTCCTTAAGGATTAGCAATACACGAAATCTATAACAACACCAAAGAGTGTAATTTGGGTGATATGAAAGAAGGAAACAGGAATTTAAAGCCTGGTGAATGAGGTTCCTGGAACTCCAGGTGGATTTTTTTATAAGCACCAACTATGTGATGGTATTGGTTTAAAGCCCTAAAGATGGTTTTTGTTCAGTTGATGAGAAGGTAAGAAGAGATCTTTGAATAAGTCATCAAAGTCTCAAGTAATTGATGTTGGAGCAGGCAAAGTGGGTCTGTAGTGTCACATTAATGACAGGTCATTAGATGGCATGGAAAAATGTGATATTATTAAGTAGTTTTGAGCAGCAAATTATAGAAAACTATAAAGTGGTTAATAGAATCATAAGATAGGAAAGCTGAAGGCACTTTCAGATATGATCTAGCCCAGATATCTGTTTTCCCTGGAAGAGAAAGTTTAGATCATGCAGATGCTAGTCAAATTTCAAAGTACTCACACAAAACAGAATCTTCCACATGTTCTGCTGATTATTTTTTATTATCCCAAGATTTGGGAGAAAGAAAGAAGAAAGGACAAAGGAGCTCACTCAGTAGTTCCGATGTAAAACTCAGATGACTAATTTTAGATTCTCATTTCTCATTTTCTTGGTTTTTTTTTTTTTTGTCATATTGAGACAGGGTCTCCCTGTAGTTCCAGTTGGTCTGGACCTCCCTATGTGAACCAGGCTAGCCTTGAACTCATAGAGATTCACCTGCCTCTGCCTCCACAGTGCTGGAATTAAAGGCGTGCACCACCATACCTAGTGATTCTTATTTTCTTTCATAAAACTAACCATAGACCAGTTCTTGGGGAGATGCTGTCATGGAGATACCTAACACAGAACAAGGACAACCTTTCTTCTCAGGCGGCATGAGTCCTGCTTTTGTCCTTTTGTCTAGGAGAACCAGTGAAGTTCATAAACTCAACAGATACTTATTGAGAACTCTGATAGGATACAAGGATAAGCATGAATAAAAAGTAATCCCTTCCCATGATCCATTTCTTTATCGTTTGGTGGGAGGGGACAGGTAAGTAGAGACACAGGTAAAAGTTACTGGGTAGTGTGGCCGCGAGGGGGTCTCCATGCTGGGAAGTATGTTAAGTGCTTTAGGTAGGTTAGCCAATTAATTCTAACAATAACTCTCCAACTCTAAACTTGTAATTGAAAAACAACAACATCTTAAGTACAAACTTTTCTTTCTGGGCACAGCCCAAACTCTTCCTGCCAGTGGCTTAGAGTAAATTTATGAAAGTCTTGCAAGTTTTGCTGGTGAGATGTGTTAAGTAAAGGGAGACAATGAAAGCAACACCAGAAGAGCACTTTAAAATGGAGTCAGGAAACTAGAGAGGAAGCAGGACTTATGCTGCCTGAGAATGTGAAGCTTGGTTAACTCCATCCTTTGACTGCAGGCATGTGGCTTCACCAGATAATTACACTGTGACCACAGGCTGACGATGCATACCAGGAAGTTACCAGACTCTTGTCTTATGTGTATATATATATATATATATATATATATATATGTACTCTATTAGTCACTTTTCTGTTGCTGTGGTAGAAACACTGACCAAAAGAGCTTATAAAGGGAAAAGTTTAGTTTATGGTTCCAAAGGGACAAGAGTTCATCATGGCAGGGAGGCGTGGCGGCAGAGGCGGATATAGTAGACACAGCAGCTAAACATTCACATCCTCAAGCAGGCACAGGAAGCAGAGAGTGACTGGAGATCAGGCAAGGCTTAAGAACACTCTAAGCTTGTCCCTGGTGACATGCTTCCTGACAGCCCCACCAACTGGAGACAAAATGTCCAGATACTTGGAGCCTATGGGAGACATTCTCATTCAAACCACCATGTATACTAAGAATATATGTTCTTTAGATATATTTTATTTATTATTTTAATTTATTTTTTATATGAATGAGTGTATTGCCTGCATGAATATGTGCCCCCTGTCATGCAATGCCCACAGAGGTCAGAAGAGGGTGTAGGATTCCCCTGGAACTGGAGTTACAGATGGTTGTTAGCTGCCATGTGGGTGCTGGGAATTATACATAGGTCCTCTGCAAGAGCAACTAGTGCTCTGAATCACGGAGTCATCTCTTCAGCCCCTAAAAACATATATTCTTTTGTCCTTGAGTGGTCACATATTTCCCTTCTTTCTCAGCGTATAAGCTCTCATGCCTTCCAACTGTTGCTAGAGGAAGTGTCTGGTGCAAGAAAGTAAGGGAGAAAAAAGAGTAGAGTACAAGATTCACCACATCATCTTTCTTTTATGAAATAGATTAGACACACATGGATATGCACACAGTTACTGCCTGTAGGAGTCAAACCACATACTTATCCACAGATACCATATTTTAGTTGGAGATGGTTTAATTCAGTGTTGTGTTACTTTAAGTGCTTCTTCTAACTTTTGTTCCTGTTTGTGGTCAAAAGAAAAAAATCCCACTGAACATAGAGCAACCTGGATGAATACTTTCAAAGAACATGAAAGAATGCATTTTCATATTTGGCCCTCATAACCTCTGTCCCAGCTTGGGAAAGAACTGCCTTCAGGACTTTGACCCCCAGCACAGCAACTGTGCTTTAAGATCTTGATCTAACCATGTCTCAAATATAGTTTATTTCTAATTGTGGAATTTCAGGCATCGACATTTCAGGAATGGTTTTCTTCTCTCTCCATCAATTTTTCTACTTTGTAGTTCTAATTAAACTAACAATGTCTTATATAAAGCTGTTCTCCTATGTAATTAGTTAATTTTCAATATCAATTATAATGTCTGCAAAATATTAGCAGGTAGTCCTTGCTTTTCTGCATCTGATTCCCTGAATATCTACAGCATATGTGTGTGAGTATTGCTCTTCAAAGCAGGAATGATGCAGTTGACAATGATCCAAGATGCCTGTGTAGAGCATCTGTGATTACATTTAAGAGAAATTCAAAGGGCTCGTCTTCATGCTTACTATATTTAATGATACATACTCTGAATGATGGAGAGGACTGCGTAAATAATTGGGATAGACTGTGGGTTGAGTAGAATAGAAATTCACCACTGGACAAGAAAATGTCTCCTTGTTACCTTTATTGTCTCATACTTCAGGCACATAATACTAATTTAAAAAAAAAGGAATTTGGCTCTTGAAACTCATATTCAGTGTAAATGCAAATGCAATTCTAGGTCTACTAGTTAGCAAAGATGGCTATTGGTGGGATACTGGTACCAGGCACTCTCTCCTCCTCTCTCACAATTACTTTAAATGGCACTTGCTCTGTCAGCTGTTAAAGTCTCCTCCTGAACCTGGACAGAGTGTGTTAAGAGGGACAGATAGACACACATTCATTCTTTCCTGCTCTTTGAAAGTACTGGTTGAACTTGCTCTATCTTTGGTGGGATATTCTTCCTTTGTGGAAGAACAAGAACAAACCATTGAAATGACATAATACAGAGTCCTTAGTATGTGTACATATGTCTTTAGATGTTATAGAGAGTACAGATAAGCAGTGTCTCTTTTTTCTGAAGTCCAGAATATATTTGTATGTATACATTTCTCCCTGCTTCTCCTTGTATCTGTTTGAGTTGATTTTTCTTCCCTTCCCTCATCCCTTCCTTCATCCTCTTCCTCACACCCAGTAACTCCAATAACCCCAGTGTAGGGTGGAGTAAATAGGTTCACATTAAAAGTGGCAGAAGAAACAGCAGGTAAGCTACAAGGTCGAGGTGGGGCACTGTAATAACACAGTGTGTTGTTCTGCTTATATACTTGTTACCATCATTATTATTTATTACACTGTGTCCTAACAACAGTGCACACTGCTTTATTATTAACCTGGTGATTTAATTTCTATTTGAATGCCAGGAAATCTTAGACTCCAAATATTAAGCACTTACAAACATTATTTAAAAGTCATTATTTAGTGGCCTAGAGAAACAAGCAAAAACAAAAATCCTTTGATTTTCCTTCTGGTTGCTCCTGAATTTGTTCTGTCTTTTCTTTGGTTTGAGTGGTGTTGCTGTTGCATACAATTAGAGCTGCCTGACTCTGGGTGCTTCTGAACTCTTTTAGGTATTCACCGAGATTCTGGAGGTCCAAGGAATCTGTGGTCTTAGCATGAATTACATTAGGAAAAGAGGGGAAATGAAGAGGGAGATGAAGATCATCTATCCTCTATCTTTTATCTATTATCTATCTATCATGAATATCTATCTATCTACCTGTCAATCAATCAATCATCTATCATCTATCTATATTTATCACCTATCATCTAGCTATCTGTTATCTATAAATCATCTATTTGTCCATTAATCATCTATGTATATATCATCTACTTACCTATCAATCATCTGTCAATCAACTACCTATCAATCATCTGTATACCTATCATCTATCTCTTATCTATTATCTATATACCTATTTATCTGTCATCTATCTATGAATTATCTATCTGTCATCTATCTATCATGTGTATCTAGTCTGTATATATGTCTCTTCATTTATTTTGACTTCAAATAATGCAGGATGCTGGGAAGTTGAAGTAATCGCTGCCTGGAATCAGAAGGTGAAGCATTCACTGTCTACAGCATAATTCCTTTTTGGGCAGGTAGTCTCCATGATGACACCGGGCTGTAATTTCTTCTTTAAAGCACAAAAGAAAATGGAGCCTTAGTAATACTGTAGAGCTGTGAGCTAGATAATGGGAAGAGAGATGGTCTGCAGCTGTTGGAGCCTTGAGTTGTTCCTGAAATGTAATTGGGTCGTCCCCTGAGAGCAGAGTGCTGCAGAATAGTACAGTCTAGGTGCCGGTATTTCATCTGGCAAGTTCCCATCTCAGCCTCAGACTCTTTGTTCTACCACCCAGGCTCCAGATGGTGACAACAAAACATCTCTCTGCATGGTCATTTGTCTGAAAAGCAGCAGCTTTAGAACTGTACCATTTTATGGTCCAGCAATTCAGACATTTAAGCAAAATTCAGATTTAACCTTTAAGAGCCCTGCTAAGGGAAAGGAAAAACTAGCTTAGCAAAATAAAAAAAAAAAAATTTCAAACCAGCTTCATTGACCATATGGGAAACAATACATTTAGCAACAGACAAGCAAAGCTGATGTGAAATATTTTATCCTACACCAATTTTAACCTCTTATTCATTAGAAGTTTCAAAAAAAATTTTTTTTTGGCTTGGTTAAATATCAAGTGAACTGGTCATCAAAAAGTTTTACCTTGTTATTTTTTTTTTCTTTATGTGTTACATTTTTGTACTTAGAAATGAGATACTAGTCTGAGTAGTTCCCACAGCTGAATTCAGAGAAACCACTGTCTTGTTAATCTTCAGTTAGAAAAAATTAGGTTCTTGTGAGGGGGAGGAAGGAACCATCCTGATTGGGATGGTTTCACAGGATAGGAAGGATGGAGGAACGAGGAGAAGGGTGTGGCCAGAAGCAGAGGGGCTCAGATTGGCTAACCCTCGAGGACAGGGCCAGTCAGGGAGGGGAAGGCAGGCCCAGCCAGACATCAGATCCTGCAGTGCCCTTCCCAACACTTTTATTTTGCCCCAGGGAGGCATAAACTTTCAGAAGCAAATATTTATGGAACACTTTCTATGTGCAAAACAGAGAGAGACCAAGAGGAGCAACAGAGAATAAAAAGAATGAAAATGTTCATAAATGGAAATGATCACTTACAAGGTCATACTTGCTGCAGGAATAGTACAGACCTTAGAGGTTTCTAACTTTTTTTAGCCGGAGCCACTATTTACTGTCCTATTGAGTTTAAGTTTATAAGATTCAACTTTATTAAATTTACTATCATGCTCATTAATTTTAATTAATCAAGTTAAACTACCTACATAAACATATCTATTTGAGAGGTCATTAATTTGCACACAGCCTTTACATGACATAATTTAATATATCACTAAGTACAATTAATATTAGGAACAGTTCTGGAGTTAGGGTCCATTATACCTTGCTAAAGCCATAGCCAGACACTACAAAGAAAATCATGTCTGCTTTGGCCCTGCTCATAGCCTCAGTGTCTATTGTCCAGCAGGTAATGTGACATTTACTGATATTCTCTATGATCCCCGCCGGTAACAGTTACTTGAAGTATTTTTTTAACAAAGGAGAAATATATTTGTATAAAGCTATTGTGAAGTCAAGAATCCCTTTCTTAATCATAACATATATTTGACAGTAGTGGAGGAAAGTGAGTATGACCTAGGTAACTAGATGGCATCCCCCAAAGGCCCATGTGTTAAAAAAGGCTTAGACCATAGCTCATGCTGATACCAACAAGGAACCTTTAGGAGCAGAGCCTGGTGGAAGAAAGGTTATTAGGAGCATGCCCTTGAAGGGACTGTGGAGACCCCTAACTCTTCCTCCTCGTCTCTTTGCTAGCTGGAGGCCATGAATTGAGCAAGTCTTCCATCACACGTTTCTGTTTACAAATGTTCTGCTCACCACAGTTTCCAATGATTGTGGAGCATACAGATTCACAGACACTATAATATCAGACCTCAAAGAGCAACCACTCCTGCAAAGTTTGGGGGCAGGATTGCACTTTCAGCTGGATCCTGAGGTAAGGTTGCTGGTGAGACTGCATTTGAATTTGTGTTCTTACTAAATTTTGTACCATGAGAATGTTCCAGAAGATAGTCACACAGCTAGACTGCAGAGAGAGAGACAGAGAGAGGAGAGAAACAGAGAGAGAGAGAGAGAGAGAGAGAGAGAGAGGGGGGGGGGAGAGAAGGTGCTCTATTCTATTCTCATTTGTGGCTTTTGGGAAGAGGATGATTGCTCTACTGGCTAAATGTGGATCTAGCTGGAATTTGAATTTGAAGAACTTCTCCCTCTGGAACTCTGCAATCCCGAGTGTGTTCTTCACCAACATTTGCACCGAAAATAAGCTTTCTGTTCTCTAAAGCAGGACCTTATCCTCCCCCTGCATCATATTTATATTTAGCTGAGAAAACAGTTTAGCAAAAAGAACTCTATAAAATGTGTAGTCACAGGGATATGGAGTTCCTTCCTGAGGCAGAGTAGTAGACAGTGCTTTAGGATCACTCTAGAGCAAGATAGACTTCTTTCCTAAGCCTGGGAGGTAGACAATACCTCAGGGTCACTATTTAGCTTGCACTGAGGAGCTTGTGGCATCCACGGCTGTGTCATGTGAAATGGCCCTGGACCAAACCCTCTGGTACAAGACATATGACCTAACTTTATTATTTCAATTCCTCACTGTGGGATTTGACATTTGAACCTGAAAGGCAGAGCAAAAGGGAATTTTTAGAACTGAGCTTATTGGTGGCAACTTTCTAGAGAGAAACCACGAACATTAACAAACGCATCTTTGAGCTCCATGGTTTCCTCCAGTATCATTCCCATAATTCTCCATCTCCCTTCATTCCCATAAGCTAGCCATAGCATTCTTTTATTTGCAATCCTCAAACCTTAATTATGTCAGTCTTTGAAGTTGGAGACAGGGCTATTATGTTTTGGACTCAAAGCAATAGCTATTCAAAGCTTTTAGGATTATTGAAATTGAGAAGTGTTCATACAAGCATTAAAAGTCATAGAATTTGAATGAACCCAGTGGGGCTCTGAATAAATATTTACACAGTCTAGGTCCAACTCTATGCTCTCTTGGAGAAAGAAGGGGCAGGTCTGTACTTTCTTTTGACTATGCCTGCTTTCATAAGGCTTTGCTATGTGGAGAAAAATTCCTTCCCTGTCTCCACAGAAAGCTTCTTTAGTGACTTGGCATCAGTGAACTTGACCAAGCTTACCTGGCTAAATGCCATTTACTTTTAGAGGGAGACAGTGTGCTTCTTGTTTCTTCTTTTAGACAACAGGCCTGGTTTTAGAAGGAAAAAAAAGAGTGCTCTATTCAAATCACTAGATCTATGTTGGCAAGTGCAAAAATGTAGCACTGTGATTTTTAAGAACAGTAGTACATAGTTCATATTATAATGATACCTATATAATAAAAATTAAAAAGTAGCTGTGTAAGAATATTTAAAAGGAAATATATAGCGATGATGATAGCTGTAGTAGAGTCCACAGGTGTTCCCTCAACACCTTCTCCAGCTTCTCCATCTCTCCATCCCGTGCCAATCACATGCCTGTCACAATCTTTGAAAACTTAAGGTGGGAGTTAGAGAGAATACACTTAGTCTGCTTTGAGATTGAAAAATAAAAAAGAGAAAGAAGGAGGAGGAAAGAGGGAGAAAGAGAGAGAGAGAGAGATGACCAACCCATCTAGGGAAAAGTAGTTAGAAATCCTCAAGTATTGTCAGACTAACTAACAAAAACAACAACCTGATATAAACATTTTTGAGAAACGTTAGACTTTGATTTTTGTTGTTTTGCAGTACTAAGAGATTTTCATACTTACTTTCAGTTTATGGCTGAGTGATTTGTTAACATTTAAAGAAAATGGCCTAGAAACTAATGGACTCAGGTTTTCTTCAATGTAACTGTTTGGAATACTGGCTGTGCCTTGGGGATGGTGCAGCTGCTTTTCAGAGAATGCCCACAGGTCTTAGATTCAAGGTCATTTGGCAGAGTTGTTTGGTTCATCTATTTGTTTAAATTCAGCAGCCAAGCTGTGCAAGATAGCATTTGTCTAGCATGTACAAGACCCTAGGTTCAATTTCTAGCCCCTCCCCCCACTATGTAAGAGAAACCTTCTAGTTTACAAGGAAGTGAGAAGAAAAATGGATATAAATAAAAAAGAATCTCTTTTAAAGCTTATTAAAGTCCCCTTTTTTTCAGAATTTTAATGTAAATGTGTTGCCTCAGGAAACATTCTAATTAGAAGTTTAAAAATTCAACATGCACAATGTATAGATTGCTATATATTTTGTTGACTAAACCAATGCTTTCTTTGAGATGGTTTCCATAGACTGTCACATGTCCAAGAACCAAAGACTGAATGAATACTGGTAGGAAACAATGAATGGCATCAGGCAAATCCAAGGGTGTTAGCCCTGATTTGCCTTCAGCAGTGATCCTGCCCCTATGCATAACACACCACAGAAAGTCTTCTCAGTCACCATTATTCTCCTGCAACCACTTGAATGTAGGTGGCATGAATGAGAACTATGCTTCTTATTTAATTTAATTTCAGTTAAATAGCACACATGGCTGGTGATGTGTGGACATTTCAGGTCTAGTCCATCATTCTTACATGTCAGATAAGGAAATAAAGAAAGAGCCTGAGAATCCTAAGATCCTGTCAAAAATAGCATTCATGTTTTCAACCAGTTTTTATTAGGGAAAGACTAAAGAAAAGATGAGTAAGTTGGTTTTAAGACTCCTTTTAAAACATTTTCTCTATTATTTTTATTTTATGTATATGAGTGTAGTGCCTGCATTGCATGTAAGTAAACCTGTGTTGTTCAGTGCCTGTGGAGGTCAGAAGAGGGTGTAAGATCCTCTGGAACTGGAGTTACAGCTGGTTGTTAGTCACCATGTGGGTGCTGAGAACTGAACCCAGGTCCTTTGGAAGAGCAGCTAGTGCTCTTAACCACTGAGTCAACTCTCCAACCCCTCAAGGCTCCTTAATTCAATCTTTAGTTTGACCACCCACCTAGCAGGCATGATGTACCCAAGTAGATCATGCCCGTTTCAGACCCACTCTGATTCTCACTCTAGTATATTAACAACAGTTCACAGGTTTTGAAAATTGTTCTCATGTGCAATTCTCATTTGAGAATTGTTTGCATGTTCTATTTTAAGCAATCATGCCACATGGGAAGAGGAAAATGTTCTCCCTATCTTGTATCTGAGATTCTCACAGGCCACATGATCAGCTTAGGTTCCCCTGACGAGTAACTGTAAGTACTGAAAAAGATTTTGATTGGTGGTTCAGCCTCTTGTGGTTATACCTGGAAGTCTTTCACTGATGTCTCTGAGAGGGTGAAGACCTGGGAAGTTGGCTTAGTGTTCTGGGCAGTCAGGAGAGCCCCACGGAGCAGAAGCTACTGGGAGGAGACACAAGACTGACAACTGTCGGTTCAGCTGCTGCAGGCATGAGGGAAGCAACTATTTATATATAACTATTTGTCCCCATTAAGCATCACTTCCGTCACTGAAAAAGTGAGGATGATGGTACCTGACAGTCATCATGTATAGATTAAGTGAAATAATTCATGTTAAGCGCTTAGTGAAAGACACGTACTAACTTCCCAGTGCACGTTAGCTAGCTACAAGAGGCTCACTGGTTTCAGGTCGTCCTCATCTGCATATGTGGGCTTCGGGGTAAGTCTTATTCACATAGTGAGACTCTGTATCAAATAAATATCTCAACAAAAAAATTAGGGGCAAGCATTTCTTTGCTTTTTGTTCTATGCTTGTGATGACTATAAATTCTTTCAGTCTTCCTTGTTAACTTGAAAGGACTTAGAATCACTGTGGAGACAAGCCTGTTGGCAAATGAGGGTCCAGAAAGGCTTAACTGAGGAGGGAAGACCCACCCTGAAAGTGGGCAGGTACATTTCATGGGCTGGAGGCCTTGACTGAACAGTAGTGTCATTGACTGTGGTTGCAGTGTGACAATGGCCTTGTGTGCCTACAGCGATCACAAAAGTCCCTCTCATACACTTCTACCTCACAACGATGGGCTGGATCTTCTAAAACTGTGAGCCAAAATAAACCTTTCTTCTTTAAGTTGCTTTTTGCAATAAGAAAAATAATGATTACAATAAGAAAAATAACTCTTGCTGTGTTGTTGAGTTGTAAATATTCAAATCTAAAATATGTAGAAGCTCTCAATTCTTTTTCTTCCTCCATCCACTGAATTCGGTTTTAGTTTGAAAGCTACATAGGATCTCAGATATTGTCTCTGAAAAATTAAGTTGGATGCAGAGAGAAGTTCTTCAAATAGAAGACCTTGTAAAGGGAGTGATCTTGGCTCTGCACCTTAAATGTGGACACTGCCTAGTGAATTCCCTAACAATTTGCCTTCTGAGGGGGAGATAAAACATTAAACAAGTGCATGATAACAGAGAAAGAAGAAACAAGTCCATTGGAAAAGCTACTTCAAATTTAGGCTCAGTTGATGCTAAGTCAAATCTTAAATCTTTTTCTCTGAGCCATTGTTTTAAAGCTGGAGGGTTGCCTCTAGGTCATAGGACAAGCCTACTCTTCCAGGGCAACCATATAAGCTGGGTCAATCAGAAAGAGAATGTCTTATAACTCTAGGGTTCATGCTAAATTCATTTTGCTCTGAACTTCTAACAGAAAACCTGTGGTTTCTTCATCTGCAATGCAAGTTGATGAGAGGAAGTGACAGCTAGTAAACAAACTGTAGGCACTTTCTTGCTGAAGGAGGTTGTTGACTCCCTTTGGGGAAAACTAATTCTACACATTTCTCAACTCTTGTCTGCTTTATTTTTTGGCAGATAACTATGCTGCTTAAAGCTGTGTAGTTTTGACTCAGGCCTAGTCTTCGCCCCTAGCTCCTGAGGTCACATAAAAAAAAGTTTTTTACAATATATTTTGAGTAAGAGTCTTTTGCTTGAGGAACTATTCAAAATATTGAAAAAGGAGTATATGTTTGTGTATAAGATTTATGTATATTTTGGAATATATCTCTATGCCAATGCCTGCCAACTTTTGATAACCTTCAATAACCCCAAATCATTGTGAGTATATGGCCTGATAATTCATTTCTTCATCTGGTGTGTTAATGAATTAGTGGTTCATGTGTTTACAAAGAGTTATTAAGATAGCTCCAAATGGCTTAGTGTTTTTCTTTACTTCAGCCCAGAGTAATTGGTGGGATATTTAAAACTCATGAAACAATTTTAAACTTATTTTGAAAATGGTTCCACCACAGGCACAGTGTAGCACTTCTGTTATTTATTTTTATTTTTAAAAGACTTATTATTCATTTTAAATTACATGCCTATATGTGGGTATATGCCATGAGAATACAGTGCCCTCTGATGCCAGAGGAGAGTGTTGAATTCCCTGGAGCAGGAATTACAGGCAGTTGTAAGCCACCTGATGTGGATGCTGGCAACCCACTTGGGTCTCTGGAAGGGTGGTAAGCATTCTTAAGTGCTGAGTCATCTTTCCAGTCCCCACTTATTTGTTTTCTGACGTCTGTTACTTGTGATATATGTTAATGAAAGCAGTATAATTTTATAGGAAAGCAAAGTCTGTGTTATAAAATGAGATCAGGAACTAAGTATTATTTGATGGTTTTTAGGTACAGGATACATCCTCAAATGAAGTTCTCAAATGGTTAGAGTCTAAAGGAATTCAGAGAGGGTCCACAGAAATAAATGGAACTGCAGAACATTTGTGAAGTTATTCCTCTTTAAGTATCTAATTCATATTTATTTTGCATATTTTGGGGGGAGTGACTGGGTTTCATTCATGGACGGTGTATGATAAACATCTGTTTCCTGACAATGCATGCTTATGGTGGAAGTGATTGGAAGCTTGTTAGAGGGTGCTTGCCAAAGGGAGTTCTTTGCTTACAGTTGGAAGAGGTATAGGCTGGTTATTGATTACTTTCATTGCTGGAATAACAGGGCCTATTACACAGAGTATTCATAGCCTTCTCCAAGGCACTGTCAGCCATGGACAATTACCAAATGATCAATGATCTGATTTTGATAGAACTGTTTCAGAGAATTGAGGGATGTCTCAAGCTATCCTTAGCTCCCTTCTTATATTTTGGAATCTAAAGATGGTTTCATCTGTGAAGAGGTCTAGATCCAAATTCTTCTTAGTTATATAGATCGATCTTTTTAAATGTGTATTTTACTGAGTTTTTGTGCATTTCATACAATAAAATTTTCATCATATTGAGACCCTTCATTCATCTGTACTCCCTGAAGGCCCCCCTCATTGGATCTTGTGCATTCTGTCATATGTGTTAAGGTCTTTCTGATAAATCTTTTGTGCTCAGATGTCCCTTGGTGCAAGTTCATCCACTGGAGTCTAGTCAGCCTATCTAGAGTCTCTCCCTTAAAGAAGATCCACTCTCCCTCACCCAGCAGTAATCAGCTGCCAATAATTATTTCACCAAGATTGGGGCCTGCTGCACATTTCACCAGTTCTAGGCTGCGTTTTTGTCTGATAGAGTCAGCATGGGTCTTATGCAAGTTGTCATCATTGCTGAAAGTTCATATGTGCAAGTTCTTAGAGGCCTGAAGGCCTCTGTTTCCTTATGTTCATACGCTAACCCTGGGTCTTACAATCTTTCTGTCCTCTCTTCTGTAATGGTCCCTGAGCCATAGGTGGGTGAGGTTTAATGTGTCCAGGGACACATACTCTGAAGTCTCTTATTCTCTACATTTTGATCAGTTGTGGCCTTCTGTGTGTATCTCATTCTGTCGCATGAAGAAGCTTTGCTGGTGAGAGTTGAGGAGTGAGTTAGTATTTTCTCTACCCGCTATTCTGCTCTGTTCCCTGAGCCTTAGGTGTAGAGGGTTCACTGTAGATGTGTCACTTAGGGCTGGGCATCTCTCAGGCATATATTCTCTGTGTGTGACAAGCTGTGAACTCTGTAATAGCTTCCATCTATTGCAAAAAGAAGAAGCTTATTTGATGAGTGGTATATGATATACTTGCCTATAAAAACAAGGATTCATATTTAGCATACAGTAAAAAATTTCATTTTTCTAGAGATATGACAGAGAGAGGGGTTTCTCTAGGATCTGTGACCTGTCCTGCCATGTGTATTTGGTCATGCTTACAGTGCCTCCCCAGAGTCCCCTTCCATTGAGGGTGTTATAAGTCCAATTAGGTAGCTGTTGAATATCCCCTAGATGGGTGTCCAGGTTTCATTGTAGATGTGTTGCTTAGGGTTGGGCATTTCACAAACATTTAACCTCTGTGTGTGGCCAGTAGTAGAACTTTGTAAAAGTCTCTGTCTGTTACAAAAGAAGCTTCTTTGATGCATAGGGATTGGAATATTTGTCTGTAAATATAAGGATCCATATGTAGCACATACTAAGAAATTACATTTGTCTATGGATGTGACAGCCTTGGGGTTTTCTCTAAGAAATGAGACCTTTCCAGACATGTATATTTGGCTGTATCTACAATAGCACACATGAGTTCCCTCCCTTTGGATGGGCTTTAAGTCAAATTAGGTAGCTGTTGATTACCCCAAGATAAAAGTGCCACTACTTCCCAGTATAGTTTGCTGTGTCAGTCATTATTGTGGTTATTAGACCTTAAAGCTGGGGTTGGATCATAGAAGGATGTTATTCCTTAGCAACTTGCATAGTGTCTCCAACTAGCCTTCAGGGAGGTGGCTTCTAGATCAGTTCCAACTCTATTGTTCCAAGTTCTGTGTCCCAAAGTATGTCCTGCTTCATCAATACAGTCCTACCTTCAAGCTCTTGGAGGCAATCAAGGACTGTGGTAATAGCCTGTGTAATTTTGAGTTTCTTGGATGATCCTGGCCAACAAAGAGAAGTTTCTCCTGCCAGGCACTGTTTCTTGTTATGTAGCCTTCAGATATACACATGGACTCATGTAGAGATATTGTATGTGTACTTTTTCCATGGTTTTGAACTGATACGTTTCCCTCTAGCTTTCTATCATTATCTCTCTCCCTGTGTAACCCTCCCTCCTTCCTTCCCAGTTAAAGTACCCCCAGATTCCCATTGCACTCCAGATAATACTAGTTTCCTATCTCCCCGCCCAATCCTTCTTGATGTCCTTCTTCCCATTTACTTCCATAGCTTCTTGTATAACCTTCCCTCTTCCTGTCCCCCTCAGAAAACATAGGCAGTACCCTACAAGATACAGGTGTAGAGAAGGACTTTCTAAATCAGACAGCAGTTGCTCAGGAATTAAGGTCAACCATCAACAAGTGGGACCTCATTAAACTAAAAAGCTTCTGTACAGCCAAAGAAACAACTAAGAAAGTGAAAAGAAAACCCACAGAGTGGGAGAAAGTCTTCACCAGCAACACATCTAACAGGGGTTTAACATCCAGAATATATAAAGAACTCAAAAAACAAAGAATAAAGAAGACAAATGACCCAATTAAAAGATGGGCTATGGATCTGAACAAGTTCTCAGAAGAAGAAATATGGCTAAGAAATACCTTAAAAAGTTTTCAACATCATTAGTAACTACGGAAATGCCAATTAAAACCACTTTAAGATTTCATCTTACCCCAGTCAGACTGGCTAGGTCAAGAGAACAAATGATACCAAATGCTGGAGAGGATGTGGGGAAACGGGAAAGCTCATTCATTGCTGGTGAGATTTCAGATTTGTACAAACACTATGGAAAGCTGTGTCTCTTAAAATAAAGAACTCTTAAAAAACTAAAAGTGAACTTATCACATTATCTGGCTATATCAATCCTTGGCATATATCGAAAGGACTCATCCTACTGCAGAGATCCTTGTACATCCATGTTTGTGGCTGTTCTTTCTACAATTGCTTTAAGGACTAAAAGCAACCTAAATGTGGTGCATTTACATGGGGGTAAAGAAAGACAAAATCCTGAAATCTGCTGGTAAATGGGTGGAACTAGAAAGTGTTAATGCTAGGTAAAGTAACAGACTCCAAAAAACAATGTATGTTCTCCCTCGTTTGTGGGCCCCAGCACCTAATTCTTATATGTGAATATGTTTCCTGATATAACTGCAAGAGCCAGGATAATGGAAAGGAACCAGGGAGGTGAAGGGAAAGGAGGAGCCTGAGAGACAGGAACAGTAGGAGACAGGAGTTACCAAGGGGGAACTGGATAAAACAGGTATTTAAATGTGTGGGGAACAGGGAGTGCTGTAAAAGGTATTTTTACATATTTACCATGCAGGTAAAGGGGATGAAGGGGCACATTAGGGGGGACCATAGGAGACAGCGTCATCGTCATCGAGGGAAATGGGGTACTTTAAGTGGGGAAGGAGGGAGGAGGGAGGGATAGACAGGGGCAGAGACGAGTGCTAAATAATGCTTAGCTTGTGTGAAAAACCAGAGGGAAATGTATTATTAGTTTAAAAGCCTACTGAAAAATTTCATATACGGTATCTATATTGGTCCATGTGTATAGCTGAAGGCTCTATAACCAGAAACAGTGCCAGGCAGGAGAAACCTCCCTTTAAGTTGTTGAGCAGGGTGATCCAAGAGACTACCAAAATTACGCAGGCTATTGTCACAGCCCTTGATTGCTTCCCAGAACTTGAATGTAAGACCTTCTTGCTGAAGACAGGACATACTGCGGACACAGTATTTGGAACAGTGGAGCTGGAACTGACCTGGAAGCCGCCTCCCTGAAGGCTAGTTCCTATAGTTTTGGAGAACACTACACAAGCCAGTAAGAGAGAACATCAATCGATGGTCCAACCCCAGCTTCAAAGTCTAATAACCTCAACAATTGCCAGCACAGCAAACTACACTGGGCTAGTAGTTGCATTTTTATCTTGGGGGTTATCAACAGCTACGTAATTGGACTTAAAGCCCACTCATGTGTTTGAGTGTAAATAGCCAAATACACATGGCTGGAGAAGTCATAGATTTGAGAGAAGACTCTGAGGCTTTCACATCCCTAGACAAATGTAATTTCTTACTATATGCTAAGTATGTATCTTTATATTTACAGACAAGTATCCTGGTCACCACTCTTCAAAGAACCTTCTTTTGCAACAGGTGAAGACTATTGCAGAGTTCCAGAACTGATCATAAACAGAGGTTAAATATCTATGAAATGCCCAACCCTAAGCGACACATCTACAACAAAACCTCTATACCTAAGGCTCATGGAACACTGTGGAACAAGGGGAAGAGAGAATACTAATGCATCTCTCAGCTCTCATAATGAAGCTCCCTCATGCAACAAAGGGCCATGAACACAAAGGACACCAATGGTCAAAGCATAGAGAACAGAGTATGCAGAATATGGGTCCTTGAACAGGAATCCTATATTAAACTCCACCTAACCAGGGCTCAGAGACCAGTGTGGAAGAGGGGGCAGAAAGTGTATAAGAGCCAGGGGAGGAGGTACATGACCATGTGGAAACAGGTCCTGGAACCTTGCTTACATGAACTTACAGCAATTGTGACAGCATGCACAAGATGCAAACCCAAGCACAAAACCTAGCATAGAACTGCAGAAATGGGCAGCAAGCCCCAATCTTAGCAGAACTATTGGGCAGCTGATTACTGCTGGGTAAGGAGAGCTGGCCTTCTTTAAGGGAATGACTTTAGATAGACTGACTAGACCCCAGTGGATGCGCTTTCACCGAGGGACATCTGGGTACACTAACTTGACTTGATAGGCCTTAACCTCAATGACAGAATGCATGAGTTCTGTTGGGGGTGGTGCTGTGGGAGTGTGTCAAGGGGGGATGGGGGTGTAAGGATGATTAATATGTCTTGTATGAAATACACAAAAATTCAAGAAAAATTACACAAATAAAAGAATTTTCAAGCTAATTTGTCCAGGGACACTTTTCTCAATTTCTAGCAAATAAGCCCCTTTCACACTAGGCACAGAGAAACAAGGTCTTTCAGGGAGAACCATTCACATATAGTAAGTGGGACAATCATCCCCTTGTGGAATAACAATCCAGCACTTCATGCTTCCTGGTTATTGTTTTTGATCTTTCTGCTTGGCTTGAAGAGGAATAAATTGGCTAAGAGCTTTGAACTTAGAATTGTAAATGAGGAGCTTTTCCCTTTGCCCAGTAAACAGGCAGGCAACTTGACCTTCACTTTGTATCCAAAGCCAAAACAAACTCCAGACAACTCAATAGTTAAATAAGAGTAAAGTGTAAAAACAAAACTTTAGAAAAACAGTACATAGTCATTTATCAAATATCTGGAGGGAAAGAACCAAGAAATGGTAGAAACCTTGAAAACAGTGATGGGTAGATTTGAGAGTACGAAATTAATGTTCAACTGAATTTATTTTTATTCTAATGTGGCGTAGTTGAGAGGGTCATAGGCAAATTGGCTTTTAAGACAATTAGTTTGGGAGGAATCGGCCAGCTCCTCCTCAGGGAATAGTGATGGGAACAGAGCCGAGAAAGAGAGAAGATGAGAGAGACTATTGTTAGAGGCAAAGAGTCGATCAATGACTGGTCAGACACACACAATAGGTAGGAGGGAGGATTCAGGCCTGAGTGATGGGGCTGGAGAGATGGCTCAGCAGTTAAGAGCCAAATTCAGTTCCCAGCACCAAGGTCAGGAGCATCTGACACCTCTGGCTTCTTTGGGTACCTACACTCACACATTCTTATATGCACTGGAGTACATATACCTACACACACACACAGAAACGCATACACATAATTAAAAATAGTAAAAATAGATCTTAAAAGAAGAGTGGGAGGTGTGAAGATACTGGAACTAATTAACTCAAATAGGGCACAAAGGGAGAGAAACAGGCTTGGGGTTCAGGTCACTCTGTAAGGAACCATTTCTCAGACTTATGAGTGACCTAGAAGGTTTGTTAAGATGCATGTTGCTGAACCAATTCCCAGAGTTCCTGAGTTAGTAGGTCCAGAGTGGACTGGAGAATTAACATTTATAGTAAGTTTGGGATTTTGCTGCTGCTGCTGAAGCAGGGACCTCACTTTGAGAACTACCATGATCTGGTTTTGGGGTTGAGGTGATAGGAAGTATCCAGGAGAGAAGTGTGTGTCCAGGAATCCTGGAATGAGATTAGGAGTAGTTAAGATGATAATTGATACCAGTGTATGTATGTGTGTGCGTGTGTGTGTGTGTGTGTGTGTGTGTGTGCTTAAAGATTCCAGTGGTGTGCCAGTAAGAGATAATGGGACTAAATTGATCATTCCATAGGATGGTGACTTGGCAGAGGCTTGGAGAGACCAGAACACTCAGGCCAATAGTTTTTGACCTGAATGACCTCTATCACTTCCCGCGGAGTTTCTAAGCACTATCGAATTTCTTATATAAGCTGTTTCATGAAAAATGAAAATGCAACTGCCTTTAATCCTAGCGCTAGGGAGAAAGAAACAGGCAGACCTCTGAGGTAGAGGCTAGCCTGGTCTACATAGTGAGTTTTAGGCCGACTGGGGTTATGGAATACCCTCTCTAAAAAAGAAAAGAAAAAGAAAGTGCTGGAACTGAGTGCTTATTTAGTGGCATGTTGAAGTGACATCCCCATGAAAAGATCTTGTTGTTATCCAGATTTATAAGGACGGAAATGGAAGGTTAGAGAAGGTCATCCACTCCCTCAGTGTCACAGGGCTAGAAATGGGCAGATCCAGGATTAAGATCCGATCTGGTCTGTTTCCAGTCCTTGAACTAATCATGATGCTTGCTTCTTAAAAGATTTACCCATTATCTGTGTAGAGATGAGATTTAAAATCATGGGCAAGATTACCAAGGAAGATGCTGGAGAGAGAAATACTGAAGAAACTGAGTCCTAAAGCATGCCATACAAATGAAATAAGGAGTAAGCAAGAAGGAAGAGATTTCATTGGGGTCATGTGCCTTGGAGACGTCTAGAAAGAAAAATACAAACAGAAAATCAGACTCAACTACTGAGTTTTGAGACAAAGTCAATGTTCTTGAAAGGAACTATCTCACATGTCAAAAGATTTAGCTTGAGGATCTTAACTGGCTTTTGGAATCTGGCAATAACTCCTATTAAATAGAATGACTGTTGCAGTGAGCTAAGGCAGAGGACCCTGGATTTATAGACAGAAAAGGGCTGAGGAAAATAGAAACAGAAACCAGAAAGCAGATTGGTGATTCCAGTTACTGCCCTTTTAGGGGTTAGAGCAGGGGGCACTTCCTAATTATGCCAGCTAAAGCTGGCTAGTTAGGGCATTTGGCTATAATCGCTTACTGTCAGATGAACAACATAGGTCTGGTATGACATGAAACTTTAGCACAAGTAGTTAGGTCTGTTGGACTCAGTCAAAACTAATAACCTCCTATATCAATTCTATTCAGTACTGAAAATTGAAAAGCATTGTGAGCGTTGCTTAACAACCCCAGACATAGCATTGTTGGGCTGTGCAGATGGCTTAGCTGGTAAAGTACCCACGATACACACATGAGGACCTGAATTTTATCCCCAGAATCCATGTAAAAAATCTGTGATTGGTGACATATGCTTATAATTCTGGTGCTGAGGAAGAGAGTTGGTTGTCCAGCCTAGACTACTTGGTAAGTCCCAGGCCAGTGAGAGAGCCTGTCTCAAAAAACAAGGTAGAGAGCAACTGGGAAATGACACCCTAGGTTGGCCCTTGACCTCCTCATGCACCTCTACACTCACATGTATACACAAGAATACATGATGTGAACACAGAAAACCGGCACCATTTACTTTTTCTCATACTTGTAGAGGCTGACTGGGTTCCCATGGGTGATTCTTCAGCTTCCAATAGTGGTGGTTGCAGCATAAGAAAGCTGCATCTGTAGGTTTGATTGTCAGGAATACATAGAATGGCCATTCATGTGACAGCAGTCTGTTCTGGCTGTCCACTGAGAACTGCATTGATCCTGGGACAGAGGACTCTGAATATTCCCCACACAGTTCATGCACAAAGTTTGGCTCTTACAGCATGGTAACTCTAAGGAGGTATGTTTCGACCTCTGGTTCTCTTAAGCTCCAGTCTCTGAAGACTGAACTGTACTCTGTTAGCAATAAGAAACCACATAGAAGGTTATTAGACAAAAAGAAAAAAAATTCCTCTAAGACCATGGAGACCTTGGAGGTCAGGTGATTCCCATGTACACACCTGGGATCTGAGTCAATTTCAGTAGCATCTCAGAGCACAAAGCAGCTGTAGTTGATGTCAACATAAAAAGCAAACCAAATGATTATGATTATTACTCTTCTCAAGTAGGATTCTCATTCACCATTGCCGTAGCTGCATGGAACAGCAGAGGAACAGGAAAGAAGGATCATGAACATGTTTATGTTAAAGGCGACATGTTTTTGAGAAGAATCAAATGGAATTTCTTCAAGTGAGACAGAATTTTTAGCGTTTTAAATTTTTATTTATTTTACTTTTGCAAAGGACCTTAAAGGGACGGCATGGCTCATCCTTGGCAAAACACAAAATTTGGTTTTGTAGAATGCATGGGGTATCTGGTTTTTTTCTTCCTTGCTGTTAAATGTATAGCCATGTTCTCCTTAACAACATGGTGACATTCTAAGAAATACATTGTCGTGTGATTTTGTCATTGGGTGGACAGCAGCGTGTACTTGCTCAAACCTGTATGATGTATACCTAGGCTATTTGGAATAGATCATTTCTCCTAAGCTATATGCTGGTAAAGTATAATACTAGACTGAATACTGTAGATAACTTTAGCACAATGGTAAATATGTTTCAAAACAGATAAAAAGGGAAGATACAGTTAAAACACTAGGCAATAGGAATTTTCAAGCTCCATTATAATCTGATGGGGTCATTGTTATTAATGTCTGTCACTGACAAAACAGTCACGTGGCACATGTTTTTATATCTTTTCTCTCTGTTCTTTTATCATAGTTCCTTCTCTTTTAAATTCTAGATGTAGCATGACTAGGCATTTCTGACACTGGCTGAAATCACAGCCCATTTACCTGGGATGATAGTGGTTGGTTATGGAAAAGTAATGGGATCTGAGTGATACATAGAACTGATGAAGAGCTGTGACTCTCAGTGTGAGGTTGTCAGGGGTCAGAGTCAGCATCACCTGCAATGATAATTGTTAGAAATGTGAATTCTCACATCCCAATTCAGATCCACTGATCAGAGGGCTTAAGCCACCCATGTCTTCAGAGCGCCCCCATCCCTAGGTGATCTTGGTGAATGTGAGAGCTGGGCATCCACATTGGGTTGGGCTTCTATAACCACAGCCGGCAGCTGTGCCTTTTTGTCAAAAGGCTTTCTACTGAGATGGCATTAGAAGGTAGAATCTTTAAGTAATGACAAAGAGAAACCATATCTTGAGAACACTGAAGAGCAACCTGGGAAAGCACAATGGCTGCCAACTAGGCCTTATGTTGAAGGTTAATTTGGTTAAGGAAACTCCAGAGACAGCCTCCCAGCTCTGGGACTCCCGTTTTCACCATTCTGTCCTTGAGTTGCCGTCAGTATTGCTCTAGTAAAAGCTATAAAAACCATCCCACATCCGTTTTTACATTCACCACAATCATTCATACAAACCATACTTGATGAATACCAATGGAATCACATACAATGTGGAACATCAATCAAACCATAGAGAATCCCAGTCTTAGAGGCTGGTTTATTTGGGGTGAATTTCGTGTAGACTTTAATCTCAGCCCTTTCACATAGCTTGCTAGTTTATGTGACCTCTTAAAAAGCTATTCAGACATCAAAGCAGGACTGTAATTGTTTTGTGTGCGATCACTGAATCAAAGATTCACCTAAAATCCAGCAAAATAAATACAGCTAGAATAAAGTACAGAGACAAAAGGCTGAAAATGAAGGGCCAGAAATACAAAGCAGAATCTTCTAGTCATCAGCCCCTGACTGCTTTGAGCTGGACCTAGTTACCTATGATGACCTATACAAACAATCAGAGCCTAACCCCTACTGACCTTTTGTACCTCACCACAAAGGGAAGGACAAATGGTGTTATAAAATTTACTATCTAACAAGACAGTGAGCTGGTAATATCATCTAGTCAAACAGATCCCACAGAAACAGCTCACAAGATAAGGCCAAGTAACTACTTTTGTTATTATAGGACCACATTCCTTCTCAGGCATACAGTTCTCCCTCTCTTTGAGAATTCACCTCATGTTTTTCTCTTCAGTTTACATTCTTTTTTAATATTTTATTTTTATTACTTTTATTTTATGTGTATGAGTATATTGCCTGCATGTATATAAGTGCACCCATGTCGTGTAGTGCCCGCTGAGGTCAGTAGAGGGTTTTAGATGCCCTGGAAGTGGAGTTATGGATGGTTGTTAGCAGCCACATGGGTTCTGGGAACCCACCTTGGGTCCTCTGGAAGAACAGCAAGTGTTCATAACTGCTGAGCTGTCTCTCCAGCCCCACTTTATTAAAGCTTTTGATAGAAATTCTGGTTTAGGAAATGCTTTTACCCCTTGTCATTCCTAGCTTAACATGAAGCTTCTGCTTGGCATTTTGCAACATGGGCTCAGATTCTTCCTCAGCACATGGAGGAGCAAGTACACCATTCCCTGAAGCATCACTGGGAGCTCTGAGTAGAGTAGAGACAACTCAGGCTGTTAATGCAGTGGAGAGAATGTGGTGTGAATATACATGTATATGCTACTCATCTATGTGAGTATACTATATGTTTCTATATATAGTCAGCAAAAGCTGGCAATGAAACAAAACCTCCATTTTCTTGGCTTACTTCAACTGCATAAAAATAGTGTTTGACAATCAAAGGAACAATGTGCAGTTCCCTGCTGGTTAAGGGGTATGTATGCATCCCATGAAAGAATCTATTAAACATCTTATAATTTGCCTGCCTGCTGGGCTCAGAAGCTAGAGTCCCACTCCGTGTCATGTTCTGTTCTGACTGGACAGGAAGGCGTTCAAGGAAGGTTTTATACTCAGGCGTGATTGAAGTGGCAGGAAGAAAGGAGAGCTTTCTCTAAGCTGGTTCAAGTTAGGTGATCTTTCAGGATCATGTGTAGGGCTTAGTGAATCTGGAGGAAGTATCAGGGAGGACTGATTCAAGTGTGTGTGCCTGAAGATGTGTTTATATGCAAATATGCAAACCTTGCCATCCGTTACCTGAAATTTGAGAATTCTTAGAATTTGAGGTACTGGACTAAATTTTCTGATGACTGTAAGTCTAAATTGGGTTATAATTTTATTATAACTTAATGTAATACTAGTCAATGTCTATACCTTCAGAGAAATCATTTGTTTCACAAACTTGCATCAGTTAGCTGTCATGTGTCAGGCACTGTATTTGGAACTTGGCCACAAAGATGAATGGAGCAGAGTTCTTGCTTTGGCGGAGCTCCTAATTCAGTGAGTGTAGTCAATAGAAAATATTGTTCTGCAGTGTGACTAAAGGCTCTAATATTGGTAGACACAAAGTATTTAGGATCATAGAAATTTGTTCTGGTTACCTTTAAGGTTTGATAATTTAGTCTAGGTCATACTGGTCTAAAGCAACCATTTTTAAAAATCCTTATAGAGTTGGTAGGTTAGGGATTTGGATAGGGCACAGAGAGAGGAGCGGCACATCTGTTCTGCAAGGTCTGGGGCCCCAAGGAGGAACACGTGGCTAGGAGTGCTGAGCATAGTGGGAACACATAAGCTTCTCTGTCCAGCCAAGTTTCCTTGAAGCATCATTGCTGCAGCCTCCATGCAAATATGTTCTGGCAGCATCAGTCTTATAGCCCAGGTTTACTGACCCAGGGTCACTTCTTCTGTGCTCTATGGGATGAAGCAGCTTTAGGTCCACTCTAATTCTCAGAGAGGGGTATGTCAAAAAACTGCCATGAAAAGAATACCCTTAGCTCCAGCACCTCATAGAGCACAGGATCTCTGGGCCACATATGGAAAGAGGAGCAGAAAATTTCCAGAAGAGGGGTGGGATCTTTCAGAGGGGGCAATGCCTTGTAAGTTCACACGTGCACAGAGAATACAGAAGTACAAGAGGAAAGAGCACAAAGCGTGGCTATGAAGTGTGGAAAGCCTCCAAGGAGAACCTGACTCTTTTCTCTTAGACACCTTGAATATAAGAACATGTCTGAATTGCTAACTCATTGGCTGTGTGTTGATTCTAAACCATATATGGTCATTATGGTGTAACAATGTTTCTGTCAATATCAGACCACTATGTAACAGGGGTCCCTTAAGAATAAAATGTGGCTCAAAAGTTTCCATCACCTAGTGATGTCATAGTCTTTGTGTCTTAGTACAATGTATTACACATGTGTTTCAGGTAAAGCAAGCAAACTTACTTTACTGTTAGTCACATAAAAATATAACAAGTACAATTATGTAACATACATCATGTTTGATAATGATAATACATGATAACGCTACTTGCTTAGGGACAGTATTGACTGGGCTTTACTTTTTGTCGTTATTGTTTGCAATACTGGAGATTGAACCTGGGGCCTGGCACTCGTGAGGCCAGCTCTCTCTTACCGAAGTACACTCACAGTCATACGCTCCACTTTAATCATTATTTTAGAATACACTCCTTCTGAAACTACTTTTAAAATTTAAATTAATGTTTTTAGTTTTATGTGTCTGGGTGTTTTTCCTGTATGTATGCCAGTGTGCCACATGCATGCAGTACGAGGGTGTTGGATCCCCTTGAGCTGGACTTATGGATGGGTGTTAGCCACCATGTAGCTGTTGGGAACTGAACCTTGGTTTTCTGCAAGAGCATCCAGTTGGTTCTCTGCAAGAGCAGCCTGTGCTCTTAACCTCTGAGCCATTTCTCCAACCCATCATTCTAATTACACTCTTAAAAGTTAACTGTAAAATAGCCTCAGGAATCTTTCCAGAGTGATTTCAGAAGAAGAAATTTCTACCACAGGGGTTGACAGCTCCAAGCATGTTACTGCTCCTGATGTTCTTCAAGTGGGACATGACCTGTGAACTGATGATACTGACCCTGTGTAGGTTCAGGTTAATACACATGTCAGTATACTCATTTTTATCAAAAAGTTTAAAGGTCAAAGATATTTTAATGGAAAGAAGCTTACAGAGTATTGATATAAAGAAAGGAAATATTTCATACAGTTGGACATGTTTGCATTTTATGCTGTTATTATAATAGAGTAAAGAAGTTTTTTAATGATTTATTTTTTACTTATGTGCGTGTATTTATGTATGTATGCCTACATGTGTGTAGGTGCCCATAGAGGCCAGAAGAGGACATCAGATATGCTGGAGCTGGAGTTTCAGTAAATGTGAACCACCTGACATGGGTTCTGGAAACAGAACTTAGATGTTCTGGAAAAACAGTAAGTGCTCTCAATTGCTGAACCACCTCTCCAGCCCCTTAGAAAGTCCTTGGAAATTTTAAATGTTGACAAAATGTAAAACTTACAGTAAGCGAAGTGTGATGGTCAATCTTGATTACCAGCTTGACTTGATTGAAAAACGCCTTAGAAATTGATGAAGTACACCTCTGTGTGTGTCTGTGATGATGTTCCCAGAGATTAGACCACAAGACCTCTGACCTAACTAATGGATCAATCTTTTGATGGATTCATAAGATTTTGGCATCATTAGGAGGTTTTGCCTACTTGTAAGAAGTAGGTCACTGGAGCGTGTCCTTGTGGGCTATGTCTTGCCTTTGCTCCTTATTTTCTTTTCCACCATGAGGTGAGACCTTCCTTCACCGTCCACCTCTGCCACCATGATGTTCTGTCCAAGCTCAAAGGGAAAAGTGACCATAGACTGAACCCTTTCAAATTGTGAGATAAAACAAATCTTTTTTTACTTCTTTATTTCTGTTGGGTATTTTGTTTCAGTTGCAAAAGTAACTAATGCACTTAATTTAATCTATTGGTGAAAAAATAAGGAGTTTTATAAACTTAAGGAAGCCTAAGTATACAGTGTTATAAAATCTACCATACAGTATTTGGTTCAGTGACATACTAAGAATAATTAACATTGCAATGGTGTGCACTAGGATGTAGTATTTAAGCTTGTGTGTATCCTGTAGTATTTGGACAATGATGAAATCACATAATGATGGTTTCTCAGAATGTGCCCCATATTTGCTTGGGAAAGCACTGTGAAGCAGTTAGGTTTGAAGTAAGGCGTTGAAGTGAAGGGACTCCTTTCTCTTCTGGAAATACTTTATACTCTCTGTCAGTTACTTTACTAAGCACCTGACCATTTCAACTTAATCATTCACCACAGCCCTACAAGATAACTGCTGTTACTCTTCAATTAAAGATTAGGAAATTGAATCTCAGAGAGATTACAAATCTTACCAAAGATCACAAAGCTGGTTGGTAGCAGATGCAGGACTCAAGTGCTAATGGTTTAGGCTCTGAGTCTAAGCAATGCATTTAGGGCAAAATAAGCCACCTTCAGTGAGTAGACCAGAATAGGAATTCAAGTGGATGGCAACACTGTGAGCTTGCATTTGTTTTATGGTAAATAAGAGTCACCTACTGCATCAGAAATGTCCATGAGTGTGAACAAATGTTGTTCACACCATTATTGAGAAAACCTGTTTTGAGTGTCTTTGTGTGCTTCACTATCCTAGTTCTTTTGTGCCCACAGATAGGATTAGTTTTTCTTTCTGCATCACTGCTGAATCTCCTTGTGTGTGTATGATCATGAGTGTGTGTGTGTACATACATATTTGTGCATATGTGAGAGCAAGATGTGTGGGTATATGTGCACATGTGGTCAGAGGTTGGTGCTGGAAGCCTTCCTCAATTGCTCTCACTTTGGTTTTGAGAAAAGGGCTCTCACTGAACTGGGAGCTTGCAGTTCAGCCTGCCTGACTGCCTACCAAGCCCCAGGAATCCTCCTGTCTCCTCAGTATCAGGATCACACGTACAGAACACCCACTCACTCCCGGCTTTTTACATGGGTGATGGGGATCTGAACTCAGATCCTTAGGTTTGCACAGCAAGCACCTTACTAACTGAGTCATCTCTTTAGGCCCTTGAATCTCTTATTAAATAATGACAGAAGGCCTAGCTTCTTGAAAAAGCAAGCAATGGGGGCAATTCTTGTCCTGACATTTAGGTTTTACCCTCAGGCTGTTCTGACTGACCTAAAACTAGATTTTAAATCTAATCTAGAACAATGAAATGCATATTTCTGTCCTTTGACTCTCAAAGATAAAATACAGTATGCCATTGGGGTACAATTTCTCCATCATTCAGTCTTTTTTTTCTTTTTTATTGGCACAAGTTGCGGCTGGTCTAACATTTTGCTGTGTGGTATTGTGCCATTTAAACCTGCACGCTGAAGTCAGTTATCCAGGCAGTAGTAATATACATTTGAATGAAAACATGGTTACTCTATCAAGATGATGCATGGCTATATTAGCAAGCCAAAGCTCAGGGATGGAAGCTGAGGCAAAGAATGTTTACCCTGCAATAAATTTTAGTCTCACGTCTCCTGCTTTCTGCACTTACTGTAGAATCGAATATACATAATAGTAAAAAACCAGTGGTGGGCACATTATAACAAGCTCCTAAGGAAATGGGTAGAGTAGTTGGCAGCTTGATCTTAGGTTTTTAGGAAGTGATACTG
The DNA here is from genome assembly GCA_035773235.1 of Eospalax fontanierii. Lineage (NCBI taxonomy): Eukaryota > Metazoa > Chordata > Mammalia > Rodentia > Spalacidae > Eospalax > Eospalax fontanierii. Next base: position 41,670,362 of record CM069542.1, on the reverse strand, counting down.
CATGGGCTTTGTGCATACCCGTTTCTACAAAACACAGAAATGTCTTACTTTGAGATGACATTCCATTTTCACTAAGATACATGAGAAAGCCATAGGAGGGACTGGAGAGATGGCTCAGCAGTTAAGAGCACTGACTGCTCTTGCAGAGGACCCAGGTTTGATTCCCAGTATCCACATGGCAGCTAACAACTGTCTGTAATTCCAGTTCTGGAGGATCTGATACCTTCTTCTGACCTTCATGGGTATTGTACAACATGGGCACACTTGCACACATGAAGGCAATACACTCATACACACAAAATAAAAATAATAAATAACAAAGAAAATGAAAGGAGCAATGGAAAGAAGGTAAACCATGATGGGAAACCCTTGTTTCAGAAGTGTTTATTGACTATACTTATGAATAAGGGCTGGAGTGGGTTAATCTGGTCACTTTTGAAATTGGGAGTGATTTAAAGGAGCAAAGCAATACTTCCAGAATTGATACAAGCAACATTTAAAGACACCGTGCCAAATTTGTTACTTTAGCAAGAGGGATACAAACACTTGGAATAGAACAGAGTCATGTGATTTTAATCTTCATATCTCTAGCGAGTTGAGGTGTATATGCAAGATAAACAAATACATGAATACAGAATTAATACATAGATGCAATACAGTGATATGCTGGGGGCAATAGATTATAACACTCAGGTGTGAGGTAGGCCACACCATCTAGGTTCTTGTAAGTCTACTCCTTGAAGGGATGTAAGGATGAAATCACCTATTGATGAATTTCTCAGAACATATTCTTGTGCCTAGGCAAGGCATGACTGTATATGTTCTTGGGAAAGCTCTGTGTGTGTGTGTGTGTGTGGTTTATAAAAAATGATTAACCAAATAAACAACTCTTCAAACTATGTTTTCTTCCTTGGTTGGTGGGATTGTTCAGTGGGTAAAGATGCTTGCTATCAAGGCTGACGTCCTAAGTTTGATTTCTAGGATCCACATGGTAGAAGGAGAAACTGACTCCTAAAAGTTGTCCTCTGACTTTGACATGCATGCAGTAGCATGCATGTTCACAGACACAGACATGCAGACACACACACTGAATAAATTAATAAATCTAATAATCCTTAGATATACTTAGAGACAAGTATACTCTTACCACTCATCAAAGAAGCTTCTTTTTGCAACAGATGGAGACTGTTACAAAGTTCCACAGCTGGACAAACTCAGAGAATAAGTGACTGTGAGGTGCCCAGTCCTCAGTGATGCATCTACAATGTAACCTGTACACCAAGAGATCAAGGAACATATCAGAAGAGGGAGCAGAAAGAAAGCAAGAACCAGAGGAACAAGACACCTGTTGCTACTTAATGCGTTCTAGACACAATAGGGAACAATGCCAATGGAATCTCCACAATGTGGTAGTCAAACAAGATCTGCTTAATAACAAAACCAACTGATATGCCAAGGTGGATGTGGGAAATCTCATGGGGGACCCACCTCAAGATGAAGAGCTATAGGCAATCAATGGATGCTGAGGTACGCAAAATCAGTTTCCTCTACGGACTAGCTCCCTGAGAGGTTATCTAATCCCAAGTGGGCAACCCTGCACACAGGTACACGTGAACACCGTGAAATGAACTCAGCACATTATATATGTGTGTGTATTTATAAATGTATATATGTTCATATGAATACAACAATAGTCAAAGAAGAATAGAAGAAATTGAGAGGGAGAGCGACACGGGAGGAGTTGGGGTGGTATTGGGAAGGATGGAAATAATTCAAATATAATACTCGTATTAAATTCTCAAAATTAAAAATGAAATAAAAACCTTATGCTTTCTGAATGTATGGAGATACATAGATCTATCTCTCTATGAATAGAGATAGATACTCATAGATACTCATCTATGAATGAGTACATGTATGTATTCCACACAAAGTTCTTTTTCTCTGATGAAATGATCTGCTTGTCTCCATATTGACTTCCTATTCCCACCTCCAGTAGGAATGGAGAAATGAGAATGTCCTATTCTGATTTGTAAATAAACCAATAGCCAGCACCAGTGTTTCCAGTTTTCTTTCTTGACCCATTATGCAACTTATGAGTATTTGCAGTGTAAACAAGAGCCAGGACTTCACATTTGTATGCCACCAGCATTCACTACAGACTAGAGACTTTAAAAGGAATGTTCACACTCCCTGTATTCATCTTTGGTTAAACTAATGAAACTCTTCACTGATTCCTAAGCTGTCATTTCAAAGACATAATGATGGAGAAAATTGATCTGTAAGTATTAATGCATTTTTGGTTCGGTGGCATTAAGGTGGCATGAAAAGATAACATTATCTTCTAGACTAGAATCTATTAAGTACTTTTTAAAGTCTATTATAGACACTCATTTCTCTTTAGAAAATCTTCTGGCTGGCAAAGGTAGGGTGTTACTAGCAGTGGAAAATGAAAGCCCCTGTTAATCTGGGCCTACAGCATACATAATAGGAAATAGGGGAACCTTTTTGATTTGTAAGTTATTCTGATAACAAAGGGTTGAAGGAGAGTGTGCTTCATGGTCAGGAATTTCAAATCATTACTGCTGTCCAGTGCTTTCTCTCTATGTGCTCCATGGCCCTCTTAAGCCTGGACTGCTGACTCTGTTCTTCCTTGCTATGACCAGACATCCAATAAATTTTGGGACGGAGTTTGTTTTTTTTTTTTTTTCTGGCAGAATGAATTGACTATAAGAAATAGGCTATTTTGGGATTCTTTTTTATATTCTGTTAATGTCAGCTCTGTTGAAACTCTTTGATTCTTCTATCCTGTTGCTTAGAAACATTTTATTAAATGTTGTCAATGCTTCCATCTGATCTGATATAGAATGTTATTTCTGTCACTGTAAAACGAGCTCTTTGATTTGCCATTTTCCAGTAACTGTGTTCTAAGTTATTTATAGTTATTAAAAATGTTTTATTGACAGAAGCATGACGGATCAGGGTGAGCCAGGCTTGTGCTTATCTATTTTAAGGGTACTGCATTAGGAGAAGGTCTGGTAGAGTTTGTAATAGGCAAACACAGGAACAACAGGATATTTTTTAACATCTTTGACTTTTGACACATAGAACCTGAGCATGGACCGAACAGGGGAACGGCCAGGACTAAAGCCCCTTTCTGAAATTCCCTTCAACGCTCCTCAGGGTCCGATTGCTTATCGCAGTCTTCCTGAAATTCCTTCACCAATGTAGCACCTTGATAGTGTCATCAATTCCAATTTCCTTGGACATTTATTGGATTAATTGAGTTGGAAGAATGAGAGACCCAGTAGAGTAGGTACACAGGGATAGGAAGTTATTGCAAGCAATAAGATCAGGGTGAGGGGCAGATCACAGGAAAGATGTAGAAGAGACAAAACCAGAGATAAACGTCTGATCTCCTCCCTTCCCCACTTACTGCCCCACAGGTCTGGTCCTTGTTTGGTGAGTGATGCTCTTCAAGGACAGGGAAGACCTAAGGCAAACTTCTACCTGCAAGAACACGGTTGTGTATTGTAAACTAAAATAATTAGATTCTTCTCTTGTAGCCAAAGTATTGCTCTTTAAATAACACTCATGACATCCTTGAGATTTAACTCAATTATGTGATTTTCACACACACACACATGTGCACACACATACACAGACACTTTTAAATTTGTCCTGATTTTTAGAAAGAGATAACTCAAAACAAATTAGACCAGTAATTTATAGTCAATGTTAGTCTGGGAAAGTGCACCGAATATTGCTTATAAAAATAACACCCAGCCCATATCTTCTAAGTAATGGAGCACATTTTGTTATTCTAGCCATATTTATAATTAATTTGCTTTCATTAGATCATTTAACAGAAAGACTTTAGTTTAGGATTGCTACAGTAATTATCCTCGAATCTTATGGAAAACCAACTGAAATACAGTTTCCCAAATGACCTCTCCACTTAAACACACACACACACACACACACACACACACACACACACACACACAGAGAGAGAGAGAGAGAGAGAGAGAGACAGAGAGATAGAGAGAGAAAGAGAAAGAGAGAAGTTCACATTTAACTAGGAATTCCTGTAAACCACACTCCTTTTTGGCTTTTAAGCACCTTTATGCTGTTATGGCAAATTTTGGTGTGCTCATTCTAGTACTATATCTAACTTGTAATTATCAGCATTTCAGAGTCTCTCATCCTGCTGGGAAAGACTGAAGTAGCTGTGGTCAATAGAGTACCTTTTGTGTAAATGGACATTATGCAGGAAGGAATTTCTTTTGTGAGGGGATTCCTAATGGGAGCTGCTAATAAGGGCACAAATAGGAAGAGAATATTTAAATTTATCATAATTTGATTATGCCAATATCACTTCTAAAAACAAATAGATCTTACATGATGCCAGCATGAAAAGTTACTAATAAAGTGGTATGAGATTACAATTTTTGTCATTTGGATCTGAGTGGTTGAAGCAATCTGCATGATTAGGCACAAATTAAATCTATGACAAATACTTTGGCACAAAATAGTTATGTGGAAAGCTTGGAGATGTATTTCAGTTTCAGAGACACTTTAACCTGGTGAATGAGTACATTTCAGTGTATTCAACATTTATGTTTCACATACTTCCAGCCAACTTTTTATTCTTGTTTTGAGACAGGGTTTTCCTATGTATTCCAGGTTGCCCCCTCCCAGCAAGTTCATGTGAGCATTTGGTCTCCAGCTGATCTTCTTAGAGGTCATAGAAGCTCTGTTTATTTGGTTTTTGGAGACAGGGTCTCTTGTAGCACAGGCTGGCCTTGAACTCCCGATCCTCATGTCTCTATCTTCCAAGTGTTATGATTACAACTTTGTGTCATCATGCCCTCGAAGGTTGCGGAACCTTTAGGAAATGGTATCCAGCTGGAGAACCACTGGGGAGCAGGCCTTGTGGGTTATAACCTTGTCCCAGTTGGAGGTCTCTTACTGCTTCCTGGTTAATGCTGGGTAAAAAGCAGCAATGTGATCCCTCTGTGGATCACCCTCCCCAACATGACGCACTGTTAGTTTCCCCAACATGATTTACTGTATCATCTCAAACTACAAGCCCAAATAAATACTTGTTATTGAAAGATATTGTTGCGGAATGATAAGAGTAACTAACACAGTAACCACACACAATGATCCTTATATCTCAGTGGAAAATAAACACATTAAGAAACCCAAACCCAAAGCATGTTTCCTAGCGTTTCATATTAATGGCCATAATCATGACGGAGAATGTTTCATGCCTCTGAGATCTGGGGGAACTCATGCTGTTTGATAGTTGTGTTTGCACATTGATCCTTAAGTCAGGGTGTCTTAAGAAGTCCACAGTAATAGCAAGGTACGATTACCAGACAAAGCAGAAGCTGTCTAAGTGGAGAAATTTTCATAAATAATACATTTGTAGATAGGTGAATTTGAAAAACTTGAACCTCCCTCTGTGTTTCTCTTTGGCTGGATAGCCTTCAACTTGTAAATTTCATGAATAATTAAGATATACAGAAACATGCCTTCTAAGTTCTGTTTTCTTCTGCTGCTGCTGCTGTTTCAACCAATTGTCGGTTTCCATGTCCTTCGATCCAGTAGTCTGAAAACTAGTTGTCCTTTGTCATTTCTAGTGAGGTGGCCTGCTTATGGGGCTGCCCTTCTGAAGACAGATCGAGATTTCAAACTCTGGTTGGGACTCTTAGAAATTGTTTCCTTTCCTGTAGTAACTGAGGAAGATAAAATGCTAGCTTAGAGAAATGGGAAAAATGTACATAGAGTTTTAATAAGTCTAGAGCTATAGGGTTACAAAAGCAAGAGCACGTTTCAGGCATGATGATAATACAAATGCTTTGGTTCCAGAGAATTCAGAGCGCTCTCTCTCTCTCTCTCTCTCTCTCGTGTATGTGTATATACGTGCACAGAAGCCAGAAGTCAATGTCAGGTGCTTTTCTCAATCTCTTCTTCTCCTTATTTATTATTTATTGAACCCAGGGCTCACAAATTATCTAGGCTGACTGGCTAGCCAGCTTTGGGAATCTTCCTGTTTCCATTCCATCCTGCACTCCTGTCACAAGTGTTGGGTTTATAGACACTGCCACCATGCCAAGCTTTCAAACTTTGGTCCTCATGCTTCCACAGTAAGTATTTTATCACTGAGTCATCTTCCCAGGCCCTCAAATCTTTTCAAGAACACATTGTAAGTCAGTGAGATGTTATAAACAGGTCACGCGTGCTGTAGTGGTGTTCACGTATAAGGATGGTGCATTATTTACTAATCTCTACCTTTGTTGCTCTCCCTAATTAAAAAAATAATTAAATCCATTGGATTTTGGTGATTTCACTATATTCTGTCTGTTCTGTCATAAAGGAGTCTGAGATAACTGAGTACAAATCACACTGTTTATCTATTTCATTTACTTAACACATATTCATTTACTGCGAGCTGATATGAACCTTGACACTAAAAATGCACAGATGCCCCAGGATCATCTTACTCATCTTCATAGATTTATAATGCTGAAGGGTAGATAAGCTTAGAAGCATACAATATGCTAGCTATGTTTTCAAGGATTCTCACAGCAAAAAGGTCTTCAACTCAAGACTAAGGAGGAAGGGAAGGATTCCAGAGATAGACCAGAATAAGGGGTTGGGGAGGTTCCCCAGGAACTTGCAGGGGGAATTCAGAAGGGAAAGACATTTCTGTATAGGGATTCCTTTAGCAAAGATGTGGAGGAGGAGGAGGGAGAGGAGGAGGAAGAGGAGGAGGAGGAGGAGGAGGAGGGGGAGGAGGAGAGTATTTGAGCTGTTGTTTTTGAATCAGTAAACTAGAGATAAAGAATTGCTAAGCATTAGGCTGAAGGGAGAAGGATCAGCTTCCCCAGGAGTGAGATAAGGAGGGAGACAGCAGGTGGGGCTGCACTGCAGGGACAGGTAAGAATGATTTCAAGTAGAGGGCAATCTGGTAGATTAGCTGAACTGACAGATCTTTCTGTGAGTAAGTTGGAGAAGAGCTATGAAAGGACAAGCTTACACAGAGGGAGGTGGGAGAGGAGAGGGGATGAACATGAGAAATAGCATTGAAGATGGAACATGGAGGTACGCCCAACAGTAGGTGGAAGGTGTACTGTAGGAATGACTTTTATACAATGCGCAGAATACGAACTAATTACTTTTAATTAACCTTGGCAAACTCACTGAATCATGTGTTTCTATGACCTGGGCACCTAATCTTGTTTCCTGAGAACTTCAATTTCCTTTTCTATTTTACCCCAAGATAGGGAATGAATGTGGGTATGCTTGAGAATTAACCTATTAAAGCACTGAAAGACAGTGCACTCATCTTCAATGAAAATGTGAAGATTGAAAAAGGACGCTTGACTTTGTGTGTATGAGATATTCTAGAACTAGGGATGGAAAGGCAAGATTGTCAGATAAGATAAGGGTGGATTCAAGTTTGTACTTCCCTGCTTTAAGTAGGAGAGACCATTTTGAATAAAATGATGTGTGAGGTTGGACTAAGGGACACAGTTCCAAGACACATCTGGGGAGGACAACTATTCTTCATGTTTGGGCTCACTCTTAAAAAGTAAAATTAAGAGTCAGTCTGCTATATTCAGGTAATTGTAATGTTGCCATGGTAACCTGTAGTATATAATTGGTTCTTCCAGGAATGAGCAGGTGAGCAGTGATTTACTGCTCCAGGTCATCTGTATGTGTTGAATTTTATTGAGTTTTCTGAAGATAGTGGAAATAACTCTTTGGGAGAGACTGATGTTAGTACCAGGCAGAGTGGCTGGAGGTAAACTCTAGAAAGAAACTCTCTCTTGGTAATTTAATCATACAATTTGGATATTGGGTAACTCACAGGTTTCTTAAGTTTGGCCAAATAGTCCAGCTTTGAGACTACATCAGACCTGAGAAAACTTCATGACACATTGCTTAATAAAGACACCTGTAGTGATTTAAAACCTGGCTGCTAAGTCTTTGACATACTTCCCTTCAGGAGCTGGATTTGCTGTCCCCTCTTCTTGAATTAAGAGAGCTTGTGACTACTCTGAAAAGCAGCATGACAGAAGTCATGCTCTGTGACTTCCTAGGCAAGGACTCATGCCCTGGGACCCCTTCACTACCAGGAATTAGATCCAGCTTCCCTACAGATAGGGAGAGACATCTGAAAGAGAGATCCTGTGATTATAAAGAGATTCTGTAATTCTTAGTTCATGGCCCCAGATGTAAGAAGCCTCTACATGATTCTAATACCCAGGCACTAGAATCATACCCTCTCCCTGTCCAAAGCTAGATATTATGGAATAAAAGCAAGTCATTATCATTGTGTCTTGCTTAAATTTCTGACCTACAGAATCTCTAGGGAGGTAGCTTAGTTGGTAGAGTGCATGCTAGCATACATGAAGCTCCTGACTTGATTTCCAGCACCACCTAAACCAGAAAGAGTGGTACATACCTCTAATCCCAGCATGTGGGAAGCAGAGGCAGGAAGATCAGAAATTCAAGGTCATCCTCAACTACACAGCAAGTTCAAGGCCTGTCTGGGCTACATGAGACTTTGTAAAACAAAATGTAGAAGAAAAGAAAGAAAAAAGCAAGAAACCAGAATACTGCACTGCATGAGGCTGACTACAGACTCTGAAACACGTACCAGCACAACCACACATGGCACACCAGTACGGGACAGAGTCCCTGCCATTGCTGTCCCAGGAGCAATGGAGGTACTGAAGGATGGATGATAAATAATACCTGCTTCCCCCAGTTACTGTCCTCCGAATCAACCATGGGGAAAGGTACGTCCTGTTTGTGGAAGCTGGTCTGAGCTGAAAGGAAAGCTGGTAGAGTATGAGGCATTCTCAACGTGTAGAGTGACAGGTAGATTCTAGCTCATGGGTCAGTGATTTGTCAAACACAAAAGGTTTTTTTTTTATTTATTTATTTATCTGTTTGTTTATTTTAGCTCTGGGAATTGAACCTAGGGCTTCACTTGCTTAGGGAGGAGCTTTCCCCTCTGAGCCATATCTCCAGTTTTCTTTTATACTTTTTATTTTGAGGTATTGTTAAATTGTAGAGGCAGGACTTGAACTTGCGATCCTCCTGAGTAGCTAGAATGACAGGCCTGCATTTTCTCCTGGCTGGAACAGGTTTTAGATTTTGAGCTGCCTAAAAGAATAGTAGATGCCCACCACAGAGTGTACTCCCCAGAGCAAGTGTGGAAATGCATAGGCTACGTGACTCCCAGCAGGACTGCACACAGTACAGAGAAAGGCGGAGGCAGGCTGCTAAGGAGGTGGTTCACTGAGGTCAGCTGAAGGAAGGTCGGACTCTAGGATCATTACTCAACACCATTTTATTTTAATCACCGGACTCTATTACTGAAGTGACTTTCCCACTTACCAGATTTCCTAGATCACAACCATGACCAAAATTCTCAAAAGACTTCCCATCTCTAATCAGTGTCGCAGCTCTCACCATTGCTGACAAGTCTTACAACACCTGCCTCGGTCCCAGCCCCTGCCTTAGCTCCAGCTGCTCCCCTCTTGGGGAACTCATACTAGATTCTTGCTGTTCCCATGCAACCTCAAGCATTCTTTCAGTGGGTTTGCATGTGTTTCTGTTATTGAGGTCACAAATGAAATAGAAACTAGACCCACCTAACTTCCTTTCCTTTTCAATCCTGCATTATTATCTGCCTTAGCGCTTAGCACCATCCAGTGCAAATGTTTATCTTCTTGTCTGTTGTCTGTTTACCCCTTAGAATACCAGCAGCTTGAGGGGAGAGACTTTGTTTAGCCAGATACTGTATTTCTAGTGCCTGGAACCTAGCCTACCTGCGACATAGTAAATATTCAGTTAATACTTGTTGGGTGAGCTAAAGACCTGTTAAATTTGGCTCTTTTGTTTGAATATGTCTTATTATCATTGTAAAATAAAGGTCCCAATTCAGAGGGACTGTCTGGATGCATGCACATCCAAAGGATGCTTTTAGTAACCAATTCTGAACAAGTTTATGTGCATTGTGTGCATGGAATAGGGAAATATGCAAACACACAGGTTATGCTGTTATTAGTATGCTTACTATGCTTACTATGCTATTGATTTATTTTTTTATAGTGCTTACACATTTTCTAAAGTTATCTTATTTCATTGATTGTGTACTTAGTGCTTGGCTGACTAGATCATTAGCTTTACAAGGACAGTTATCTTGTTAACTGTGTCATTTCTAATAACCGGAATTAATATCTAGCATATGCTTTAGTAAGCAACCAACAATGTTTGTTGAATGAATGACCATTTAAATCATCACTACTATCATTTGCTATGTCAGCATATTTTGATTTGGGTATACACATATGCACATATCTACTTCACACTGATCTGTAAGAACATGAATAGAAAAGAATGGACAATGGTACAACCAACAAATGGGTCAAGATATTCTTGGCCACCAATATGTGGTAGTGCTTTCATATGGCCTAGTAGATTAAGACTCCAGAATGGAATGGCCGGTCAGCTTCCTCTGTAAAGACAGGTGGATGATCCATTGATTTGAGTATTTTGCCATGATTTGGTCAAGGTGGCCTATTGTATGGGAAATGCATGAAGCAGTCATACTGGCAAGTTGGAAATACCCTATGCATTGATCTGAAAATGCCAAGAGCTCAACTGTGTACATTTATGCACCTAAGACGTGGATCAGCAAACTCTCATTAAGAAATGGAAGTCCTGGAGGTAAGACAGATGGAAGTGAAAATTTGATTCATGGGTAAATACTTCATGAATCTGAGATGGATGGATTTAAGCCAACCTAAGATGGAGAGAGTCATCCTAGCCATGGAGTGTTTATTACTTGTGATGGAAGTCAGTGACTCATCTAGGGTTGGACTTTCTACTCAGTTTGGACCTGAGGTTTCAGAGGAAGTATGCTGGATGTACTTATAAGAAAAATTTTCCTTCTTATAACAAAACATGATACATCAACAAGCTAGAATAAGAAGAAATAGCTCTTTTGTGTCTCCAAGTGGCAGTGTGAAGAGACAACCTGTAGTTGCTTCCATCTGGAGTTCATGAGGAGACCTAGATAGAGAATGAGGGAGCTAATGGCACTATTGAACACGGAGGAAAACCTTGGCACTTAATTATGTTGATGACTTAACCAGTCTGGGATCCTTTCCATCTCAGAGTTCTAACATGAACTTAAAAACATCTGAATATGTTCAAGTCATATTGAATTGGGTTCTCTTAGTGACAGCCAAAAGTATCAGAAAGAAGATATTTCTTCCTACTTGTTTGCTCAATATGTCTCCACAATTCCTTTTGCTTCAGTAACTGGGGACTTCTGAACAATGCAACTTTCTGGTAATTATAATGTTAGGATAAAAGACAGTAAGTGTCTCTAACAGAGGACCAAATACTCATTCTGTTTTCCTATTTTATTTTTGATATACAAAATGCTTTTGCATGCTTTCTTCTTTCAGGAGGCTCTTAATGTCTTATCATATGAGAGAGACCTGAGAAAAGATACTTCATAATCCCAAATGTACTGAGAGAGAGAAAGCATTTCTGTAGAATTATATGTTTATATGTACATGCATGTCAGTTTTAAGGAACTAGAATGGATTTCCCAATATCACATTAAGAACTTATAATTGTTCCAAATATTCTCTCTTCTTTGTACTAATTTCTGCTAACATTCTTTTAGTTAATGAGGCTTAAAAAATCTCCAACTTTAATTTGACTCTTCTCTCTTTTGTTCCAGATACCATCTGTTCTCAAGTCTCTAATGATGGCATCTAAGAAATATCTCCCCTATCTCTCCCTTCTGCTCCACTCTCAGTGCCACTAAGCTAGCTCAGAAGAACCCTGTCAATAATCTGTCACTCTTGTGTTCCTGCCATTGAAAGCAACATCCCCTTGAACTGCACACTGTGCCTCTACTCTCTGTCCGTTTGTCTTTCTTAAGCATGTTTGTTCTTCCTTTAGGGAGCTATGCTGTCCAAGGAGAAAGCCAGAACTTTTCACTGAACTCCAGGACCCATGAACTGGCTCTCATAAGCCTTCTGCTTCTGGGCTGGCTGTTGCCATCTGGAGCCCTCTTTCTACATTCTAACCTTCCACTGGTCTTATCCTTGAGCCTCTGTCTCACACTGAGTCCCTTTCTTGGAAAATCTTTCTTCCTTCCCTTTGTGTATTTAGATCTTATCAACCTTTCACACATTATCTTCAAGTATCTTACCCTTTTCCTTTATGCTCTTGCACTTAAAGTGTATTATTTTGCCTTGGAATTTTATCTCCTTGTCAATGAAGGCAATATTATTATTATTATTATTATTATTAATTGTATTTTCTATAACCATTGTTAGGTACCTATCGTATGAATTCTACCAAAGGATGAGTCCCTGAGGACAGCAGCTGTTTTTGTTTATTTTTGTGCTCTCTGCAGTGTCTGTTACTTCTGTTGCAAACACCTAATTAATAAAGCTGAATTACAAAAGTGTAACTGGATTTATATCAAGTCTTCTTCAATATATACAAACCTTATCATTATCTCATTACAAGAAAACTATTAGAACATTTTAAAGGGAAATCATTTATTTGATCAGCTCAGCCAGAGACCCTATAATGGAGAATGCCTTAAAAAGATTGATGAATTCAGAATCATGTCAGTTACATGATAACATACCTATTTTAGGTTTCTGTTCCTGTACTCTTAATATGAGAGTTTGAAAGCAGACAAATGCTTCAGGAATATTCTCTTAATTTAGAAGTACTTTCTGACTTCTCATGTGAACATGATTTGAATTTTAGCCAAATAAATAAATAAATACTGTTTTGTGCTTTACCAACTTCTTGATGAGTCAAGATCTTGTATTCACCAGTGTGAAGATGAGAGATGCATTTATAAGAACAAATGTGTATTTTTTCCCCTAGCAGACTTTGTGCACCAAGGTTAGTTTATTGATAGATGTCCTGATGCTAATGCATAATTGCCCCGTTACCATTTAGCTCAAGGGAAACACTGTTTAATCCCAGGATTCCCAAATGAGCTGGTCTGGTCTGCAGTAGAACAAATACCTGTGTGTACAGGGATTCTGAACAACATCTACATTTTCTTATCTTTAATTTAGCTGTTTATCTTAAATTTAATACATAGTATAAAACAGAAATAGACCTACAGGCTATTAATCAAGAAAAATAAATACTTAATAACAGTATTCATTTCCAGGAATACCTTTCCTTACTAAGAAGATAATCAAAATCTATACCACAGGAGGATTTGTTCTAACTCAATTAGTTTAAGGAGAGATTATAAAATAAGCCCTTTTATAATTGGCAAAATTAAGTTCCCAAAAATTTAGCAGGAATAACCAGATTTTATTTGCAAAATAGTCTCATAAAAGTAAAAAGTGGGGTTACTTGCCCACAACTGGATGGAGCAGTCCCCTTATGAAGTGGTAAAGTGGTAATTAAAGAAGCTGAGAGGCAACTGAGAGATATGTGGCAAATGAGCCAGGAGATGTGACTTACAATGGGCTGAAAAAGGTTTCACGACTTTAGTTAAATAATACCTAGAATTCAGCTTCTCCTGATTCTGCAAATGCTGGAAAAGAGGATTTACAGTGAGGCTCAGCAGGCTGATGTTATGCAAGTGGGCAGCTGCTGAGCTGCAGCCCTCCCACCCCACCCCCACCATCCCAGCAGCAACCAAGTTCTCAGATCAAGAAAGCAACAGATTGTAGAATTCAGCCATTCAGAGTGACTGAGCCATGAATTTAAACAAAGAGTTTGGAATCTGTCTGTAAATTCTACCCTTGCCACTGCCTATAGATTGCTTTAAAGCTAAAGGGAATGTAGATTTCAATCAGCTTTATAAGATCTCTGTGTCATAGGCTGATATGACATTATAAACTTAGCACTCTTGGTTTTTCCATAGTTACTAAGAATGAGCAGAATCACTCACATTCCTATGAGGACCTCTTCCTTGCCTTGGTCATCTGTGAAGGGCTGTGTGTGTGTGATGTGTAAGCAGTTTGTCACGTAGGGAAAAGTTCAGGTCCTAATAGCTTGAGATTTCCAGGATGAGTTTTCTCCATGCTCTGATGATGGCTGGGTCCATTCCAGTGGAGGGGCGCCTCAGGAAGAGGAGAATGGAATGAACTTGTGAGCTCCTGGGATCAGGACAGTAAAGAACAGTAAGGTGAGGAGAAATCAGGCCTGATCAATTTTAACTTGGGAAAGTGCAGTGGATTTAAGGAGGTATGCAGCTTTTTTTAAAAAACAAAACCTGTGTGTGTGTGTGTGTGTGTGTGTGTGTGTGTGTGTGTGTGTGTGTATGGATGGATGTTCTTGTGTGCCTGGGCGGACATGTGTTTGAATGTGCACATGGAGGCCTAAAGTTGAGGGTAGGTATGTTCCTCAGTCCATTTCCACTTTTATTTACTAGGCAGGATCTCTCATTGAACCTGGAGCTCACGATTCTAGCTTAGCTAACCAGCTTGCCCTAGGGATTCCCTGTCTGCCTCTGGAGTGCTGGAATTACTGATGGCCATCAAGTCTCCTTGTCTTTCATGTAGGTCCTAGGGATCCGAACTCTGGTTCTTATGCGTGTGTAGCAAGTGCTCTGTCCACTGAGTCATGCGCATGCAAAGGCTCTTGTAAAATGTGGGGAGGGGAGAAGATTTACACTCAGCATTAAAAATAATATTTGAACATTTTATGAATGTTGATCAAGAATGTCTGGAGTTGACTAGAGTCTTAGCTGTCAACCTGACTGAGAGATGCCTAGAAAACTGGTAAAGCATACTTCTGGATGAATCTATGGGTATATTTCCAGAAACGATTACCAAGTGGGGGCTACCAACCCTGAATATCGGAAGCAACATCTAATAGGCTGCCTGTAGATCTGACAAGAACATATGGTGGATGTCTCTGGGGCATACAAACTCCATTCCTCTTGAGTGGATGCTCGTCATTTCTTTCCATAGACACCACACTTCAGATTCTCAGTCTTTGAACTCAGATTTGCACCAGATACTCTCCAGAGAGCTTCTAAGTCTTCAATCTCAATGATAGTGTCTGGATCACTGGTCTCTTATTCTGAAGTGTCTAGCTTCTTAGACTGAACAGTTAGTAGCTTACCCTGGTTCTCTAGATTGCAGACAGCCTCTATCAAGCCTTTGATTATATAAGCTAACATTATAAATCTTATATACATATATTCTATTAGCTCCATTTTATTGGTAGCTTTAGAGAAACCTGACAAATATACAGTGAAAGATGAGAACCAGAAATGGTCAGTATCCTCTGGGGTAGGAGGTTGCCTGTGTGAATTCAAATACAGTCTATCTGTAAGCACCCGGATAGCTTTCAGGCAGGAACACAATATTTTCATTCTCAGGAAGCCTGACAGCAGGTCCAGTCTGTCCCATACTGAGACCAAGATGGACTGGCACAGAAGAGAAGAGGAGAAGGGACTTCTCTGAGAAAGGAGGGGAAATGGTGACTTCTTGGAAAATGAAAGCAACCATAAGCTGCAGAAGCCCTTCATCTCTGCATGGATGCTAGGAATGGTGGCTCTTCCCAAACGCAGGCAGGGTCAGGACTTTGGACTTGATACATGTTCCAGTCTATTCATTGCGTTTGCGTCCTCTCCTTCCCCAGTCTTGAAACAGTTCCCTCAAGTCATGACTCAGACTTGTGCCCCTCTACCTCTTGCAACAAAGGCACCTATGGGCAGGCTTCTGTGTTTATGGCTCAGTAGCCAGTCAGAGCAGATGAGCACATTTACAGAGCATCACTGATGCTGGGTTAGGTTTTCACTGGAAGAAACTTACCTTGGAGAAAATTAAGGAGAAGGTAGAACAGGTTCCAGAGACAGGATTCTCCAATTTCATTTTCCCCAGAATTTTATTGTTATTGTTTCTTTTTTGGGAAAAGAAACCTAGAATTGAGCCAAATCTTTCCGAATAGATGTGTGTTTTAACATGTAATTGTGTGTGTGTACTGTCCCTGGCAATACTTGCACTGTATGTAAAAGGGGTGCTGTTGTCTGATCCTCCAGTGACTGTAAAGTTCCTACAGAGAATATGACATATAGTGACATAAAAGTAATTTCACTCACAATTTATCTGCCTTGAATTCTGCACGGAATTCTAATTGCAGAGAATTGTCTTGCTCTGACAGAAACAAATGGACAAGGATCTTTGCATATATTGGGTTACCGTGATAAAAAGAAAATGGGGAAAAAATTAAAGCTGTGTACTATTTAATTGTTTGCTTTTTGAGACAATGGTTTGCTTTTCTTTTTTCACTGCAACACAGGCTGAGCTAGAACTCACTACGTAGCTCACGTTGGCCTCGAACTCATAGCAATTCTTCTATCTCAGCCTCGAGTGTTGGGATAGAGCCACCAGGCCTGGATATTATTATTAAAAAAGAAACAAATATGCTCAGAGAAAGCATTGTCTTAGTCTACTAGGGCTGCAATAACAATACCATAGCCTAGGTAGTGTATACGTAGAAAGTTGGCTCTCATGGCTCTGGAGGCTAGGAACCCTGAGGTAAGGTGACCCAGAGTGGGTGTCTGCTTTCTCATAGATGGCACATTCTCCTTGGGACACTCCCCTCCCCCTTGGTGAATGAACAAATGAGTTCCTCTTGGGTCTCTTTTGTGGGACATTCATTCCATTTCTGAGGTCTCCACACTCATGACCTAATTACCACCGAAAGGGCCCATCTCCTAGCACTATTGTACTATGGACTAGGTTTCAATATACAAATTTGGGTGGGGCAAGCATTTTGGCCACAGGAGTCTGTATAAGTGAAGTTTAAGGTTAAACAAATTCTTCAAAATATATGTTTTAGGCTTGCTTGGGACATAGCTCAATCGCATAGAGTAGGTGGTCCTACTCTCTGGGTGATATAAGAAGGCAGACGGACAACAGGTTAGAGAAGCAAGCCAGCAAGCAACATTCCTCCATGGTCTATGCTTCAGCTCTTCCCTCCAGGTTCCTGCCTTGAGTTCCTGCCCTGACTCTTTCATTGATGGACTATTACTTGGGTGTATAAGATGAAATAAACCCTTTCTTTCCCAAGTTGGCTTTGGTCAGTGTTTCATCACAGCAATAGAAAATAACTAGGACATATGGGTATATCAGTAAGTCATTAAGAGTCATTTTAATACTACGTCCATTTAGTAGAATATTAGTAACAAGTTCCATGACTCTAGGGTCCATGACCTCTCTAGGCATAGGTTCTTGGCCCAGACAACACTGTCAGGCATGGGTTCAATCTCAGGCAGTGGGTAAAAAATCCAATCAGAGGGTGATTGGTTACTCATATCACTGTTGCGTATACAGTGGGCATAACATGCCAAGTCAGTCATTTTTGTAACTCACAACAGTCACAACTGGGAAAGACTGATGATTACTTCTCCGGTAGTGTGCATCACCTTCTAGCTCTGTGAAAACTAGCCAGCGTAGGGTTGAAACTTCCAGGTCAGTACCAGCTTGATTACCCCTTGTTTTACAACGTAAGTGTATGTTGTCTTCAGCAATAGGATCTTACCACCAAGTTCTTGAGGGTAACCAAGAGCAGCGGCAATAGCCTGTAATGTTTGGAGAGACAAACTCAGTAGGATGTGGGGTTCTCTGATTAGGCTAGCTGGCCAAAGAGCCCCAGAGATCCTTCTCCTCTACCTCCCGTGCCCTGGAATGGCAAGCTCGTACCACCACAGCTGGCTTCTTACATGGACTCTGGGGCTCAAACCCAGGTCTTCATATTTGTGTAGCAAGCACTTTATAGATTGAATCACTTCTTCAGCTCTGGTTTTATTTCTTTCTTGCTTCTTGTAGGGCAAGGAGGAAGAAGAATGAATATTATGGAGAAGGAACTAAAGAAAAGTGCTTAAGGGCTTACCCAGTTTCATCTAAATATTCTTTGAAACCAAGAAGACAGGAAACCTTATACTCTGCTGTTGATAAATGAGCATAGATAATTTTGTGAGACTGTGTAATATATCATGTGCAAGAAAACAGAGGAAAACTTAGATCAGATCTGAAGCTCTTAGTTGGAGTGTGGGGTTCAGATTTTTGTTCTTCATTCTTAGTTTTGAATGGAAACCACTGAATAGCGTATTGCCAATGTGGCAATGAAAAGGAACATTTCTGAGTCTGATGAAAATAAAGCATCCCAATTAACTCATCAGTCTCAAAATAAATGACCATTTGAAAGACGCTTTAGTGTTACTGCTTGACTGAAAGTCTGCCTTCCACTATTGGTGGGAATAATTTCTTGAAAATGATCTGACAATTTAATTTTTGAAATAGTATACCGATTACTTAAATGCTTTAAGCATTGAGGTTCTGTTTGTTGATGAAATAATGATGACTAAGACTGAAGTCGTTTCTTGACTAAAAGTGAGGCAATAAGCATAATTTTCCATGATTTTGCTGATTAATATACAAATGCTAATACAGATATGCTATGCCGTATTTACAGCTTGATTGCTCTGGCATAGGTGGTCCTGGGTGACAGCATAAAGTTGCTTTTTAATTTTCTGTCTCTTTCCTTAGGCAGCTTCTGCCTTAGGTTTCTAAGAGGTCAGATTCAGGGTGCTTCCCTGCAGCTCAGGCCCTCCATCTGGGCCAGCCTCCTCAACTCTCTGGAGTCAGTATTGCTCTTCTGTATCACTTTAATATTCTTGCCTCCCAGACTCAATTCAGCAGGTTAGGTAGAGTAATAAAATCACACCAATGCATGCTGAGAGTTACTAATTCCTGACAGGGGTTAATGGTGATTGCAGCCCCAGGGCATTTGCTTAATAAAAATACTGCTTTGAAGGAATGAATCTTTCATGATGAAATTTCAGTGACTTTGAATGGAGAATCAGACTCACAAGTGATACTGTTTAGTAGTCAACCACTTGCATCACCTTCCTTTGAGTTTGGATCAGTGTTTTTTTTCTCTCAACACTGGGGCCAGTTTTCTTAATTTTGATACTTGACACGGTAATTGGCACTTGGTCTCTTCCAAGCTACCCGTCCGTCCCTTCCTCTCTCTTCCCTTCCTCCTTCCGTCCTCTCTCCATCCCTTTCCTTCTCTTTTCTTCCTTTGGACAGATCTTGCTATATAGCTCAGAATTCACAATCCTCTTGCCTCTCAAGTTCCCGGATTCATGATTTCAGAACCGATAGATACTTCAGGTGCTCAGTAAATTATTATGACTACCAGGGCTGCTTGTTTGAGCTGCTGCCCAGCACTTTTAATTCTCTCTTCTGTGGCCTTAGTTTTGGAGCTGTGGTGAGTGCTGGACATTTGGATACTTTGGGAGAGTTTTCTGTTTTCTTGAATCTTTCAAAGACCAGCAGAGACCATGTTTTTCTTATATGTCCTGTGTCTCTTGACAGTAAGGGCAGTTGAGGGTGTGAATGGGCTGTTCAAAAGCTCCCAGGAGGTCTTTATGGTTTCAGTGGGCAAGAGTGAGTGCTCTGCAAGAATAAGAACCTAAATTCACAGTTCCAGCACCCACATAAAAAGCTTGGCATGACTGCATATGCCAGTAGCCCCAGTGCCAGGGGCTAGAGACAGGCAGATTCAAGACTGATAGCCAGCCAGACCAGCCAAAGCAATGCGCTTTCTATTTAATGAGAGACCTTGTGTCAAGGCAGTGATGCAGGGATAAGTGGAGGAGGCCACCTGATATTCTGCTCTGGCTTCTGAATGTGCATGTAATGGAGCACATACTGGCACACTCATGGGCACGAAATACACATACACACTGCAGACATATAAACACCTCTCACACACAAAGCTATAGAAAATCAGATACTAACAAACTCATCAATTGACACATATTTTTGTGAAAAAGACACATAATTGGCACCAGATATTTATCAGTTGTCTAAGTAGTCTGCTGTTTAGAAATAGGTGCTGGAACAGGACATATATGTATATGTATATGTATGCTGTATATGTTTATATACAGCAATATGAGGAGTCTTTGTGATGCTGCTGCTGTTTGGAATACTGACTGAAGGAGGATGACCATACATGATAAAATCATATAGAAAACTCCAGAGAGAAAGAGAGAGAGAGAGAGAGGAGAAAGAGAGAGAGAGAGAGAGAGAGAGAGAGAGAGAGAGAGAAAGAGAAATATACATATGAAAATATGAAACCGGGAACCAAGTAAGTTTGGCTACACGATTTGAATGTGAATTATCTCTCTCATCAGTTCATGTTTGACCATTTGGTGATGCTGTTTTGGAAGTTTTGAGGACTTTTGGACATGGGGCTTAGTGTGCAGTCATAGAGGCAGGGTTAGAGGGTTTTATAGGCAAACCTTGCTTCGGCAGCAGCCCTCTGCTTCTTGACTGACAAAGTAATATAAACAGCTGCCTTCTGCTCCTGAGGCCACAGCAATGAGCCACTGCCACACCATCTGTGCACCGAGTCCGTTAAAGTGCAAGGTACTGCTCCAAGCAGGTGAAGGGAGATCCTCTTTGCCACTTCAGGGCTCCCAAAGCACCAGCTATCTTCTTTAGCGCTCACATAAACAGAAAAATCATGACTAATTAGGATTAAATGTAAATATGAATATAAGTGTTTAATGGGTGAGGAAAATAATATGAAGGTATGTAATTCTATATTTAGATAGTTTTTATATTGAAGTGCTCTAGAAATCTTAAAGAAAAAAACTGAAGAAGGAAAATCCAAATTCATACCTAAGGACTTGGAGGAAATGCAGGATATTTCCTGTGTCCTTGGATTTTCATAATATCCTTCTTCATAAAGTTCTTTATCTTGTGTTATCTCAGGGAGTCTTCCCCCTTGATTATCCAGCTGCTCATCTTTTATAATCAAACTGTAAATCTCACCGATTCAGGATGTCTGGGCATGGATTGTTTGATTAATGCAGTCTGGCTATTTAGAGTTTATGTGCTTGTATGAAACAGCAATTAGCAATTTCCAAGGAAGCAGAGAAATAAAACATACTTAATTCACTTCTTTAAATCCACTAGGGAATGAGAGGAGTCAACATGACACAAAAATACACATTTTAAATTTCATATTCTTTTCAAGATCTGGCAGCATTCACAAATATTCCACTAACTCATCTCAATTACTATTGAGAACACATAAGTTTGGATGAGTTGATGAAATGGAAAGCTGAACTTTACATGTTACAAAAAACTAGGGAACACACACCTCCCCTATGAGTTCTCTTTTTTTCCCATACAATAATGTGGAATAAGAAATTAAGTTGTCTGAGATCACAGCACTTTCAGATTTCTGCACCAACAGATGACATCATCTCTACAAATGAAATTCCAGGTCTTTGTTTTTATGTTTGTTTTAAATAACTTCAGTTATGAGCAACATTAGTTTCCACCTCGTCTTTTCTGTTAAACGGATCAAGTGCCTGCTACGTGGCCGTTGAATATTCTCATGGATTCTGTCTATCACCAAGCATTTTACTTCATGCACAGTAACTTGATCTGGCGGCTGAAGAGCTGAGGTAGTGTCATGGGGAAGACGGAATGCCAACTACGTGTGGGGCAGTGTGGAGAGCAGCTACACATTTCTTCAATAGGCTTTTCTTTTTTTTTTTTTCCACTTCAGGTAAGAACCTTGGGGACTATGATTCTGAATCCCTCTCGAACCTTCAGGACTTTGTTTATTCATTTGACCAAATGGAAAAAGTCTGCAACACCAATAGACAATTATCAACCAGCCCTAAATACACAAATATTGATCAGTTTAAGTGTCTCTATTATGTAAGAGCTTCATATGGACCATAAAAAGTCTCAGGAACTGATCTTGTACAGGACTTATAGTGAACAATTAAACATCTCCTAATTTTGCTAAAGTTCTATACTCAGATCATTTTTGCATGGTTCACTAGGATTCCTATTCTGAAATGAATTTTAAAACCTGAGTCAATTGTAGGAAGAATCATTCCATTGAGTTACTTGCAAAAGCTCACCAAAGTATCTTTGCAATAAATATTGGCCCAAAGGTAGAAAATATGTGGATGATGATAAATTTAATGGAATTTATTGTTTTGAGAAATTCATATCATTATATTAAACTTCATTTTTATTTTAAGACTTATTTAATATATTATCTTAGACAAATTTTATTTTACCTTTGGCAATTTTAATTGACACTGTAAAATCTTGATATAGCACTTAATATACACATGTATCTACACACATTATATATATAGATATACATATCATATATCTATATATATAACTTCTTTACTTCTTTTAGATCAATTCTAATAGTTCCTTGAAAGCACACTAATCTACTGGGGTAATAAATCTGTCAATTTCTCCCCTCCTGGCTTTTGAACAACCATTTAAAGAGTCATAAGCTTAGGGCATACCAGCAGATTGAAGAGTACTTAATTTTGCATTTAACATCTTCTGTGGTTTGAACGTGGCCGTGACCCCAGCATTTCATGTGTTACAGACTTCATCTGTGGTGGTGAGACCTTTGAGAAGTGGGGCTCAGTGGTCACTGAGGAGTGTACCCTCAGAAGGGCAGGCCCTCCCTGGAGGCTTCCTATTTTGAGGTGTAATCTCCTCGTCCTGCAGTCCTGTCATTGCTATCCACTCTGAGGGGGCACAGTCAAGGGGCAGGTGGCCAGAGCCATTGTTGTGCTCTTTACAGCACACCAAATTGTAAGCTAACCAAACTTCTTTATAGTTAGCTGCTCATCATAGTGTGAGAAACACACTAAGAACATCCCTGTTGACAAAAGCCACTTACATTCTCCACAGGGCACAACTAATGCAATAGTATCAGAAATACCCCAAATTTTGTTGTAATCCTCTGTGTTACATGCATATAAGTTTGGTTTCTGTTGACAGTAAGGAAGAGAATTTAGAGGGCCGCAAGGACCAGCTTATGTTTAGACAACATGGTGCTAAAATGGTAACTACTATGAGTCACTGAACATCCAGGGGTCTGTTAGTCAGCACAAAAGGGTCAACACCAGATGGCCTGGGGAGCTTCAGTTGTCAACCTGACACACCTGGGAAAAGGGAACCTCCGTTGAGGAATTTCCTCTATTGGATTGGCCTATGGCCATGTCTGTGAATCTTATTTCATTGAGTGATGTGGTAGGGCCCAGACCACGGTGGGTGGTGCCATTTCTGGGCAGGTGGTCTTGGGTTACTTAAGAAATCAGGCTGAACATAGAGACGGGGAGCAAGTCAGTAAGCAGTGCTCCTCTACCATCTGTGCCTCAGCTCTCACCTCCAGGTTCCTCCCTTGACTTCCTGTCCTGACTTCCTTCAGCGCCTGACTGTCACTTGGAAGAGTAAGAAACACTAAACCCTCACCTTCCCAAGTTGCCTTTGGTCAGAGTGTTTTACTACAGCAATGGAAAATTAAGAATACCAGATGTCCAGGGAACCTCAAAAGTAAACAGTGATGCAATGTTATAGAACCATTGGTGGCAGAATGCCATTTCCTGGTCCCAAAGGGATTCCAAAAAGGATTCTCTACTTGATACTATGGGCTAAAATTGATTTGATATAGAGAAACTGCCTAAAATTCATCAGGATAGATAGAGAGCTTTGTGTTAGGATAAAATGTTTTTCTCTTTTCCTCAGAAATACTGCAGATAGAAACAGTGAAGATAAGAACTGGGCACACATTTCATGTCACTGAAAGGAGCAAATCAGGCCACAATGAAGTGATCTTCAGGTGGGACACGATACACATTCCACACACCAGTGTGAACCTTTATTAAAGCAATGATCAAAATACAGGATGGATCACGTGTTGTGATTCTACTAGTAATATCAACTTATTTCTTAGTCATTTGTTTACAACTCCAAATTATTTTACTTCTGCCCAAGTACATTTTTCATCTTATTTTCCAATTTACCAAAGGACACCCAGAACTAGTGAAATACAGTAAGCCAAAAATCAATACAAACATATTCTCTGATCCTAACTCACTCTTCGTGGTTCTACAGTATTAGCGAGATGCATTTGGAGTCTTCTATAATTGGTTACATGATAAATAAAATTAATTTTATGCAAAAGTTTTCTTGGAATGACTTGCTTTCTAGTTTAACCCTCTCTAGTTTAATTCTCATAGAAGTATTCTTGGTATTTGCCCCTTTCCAATCTGTTTCTAAAAAAGTCAATTAAAGAGTGTCTATCTCCTTACATGATATTTTCTTGTATAACAGTTAAGCTCTCAGTCTTTTGGAAAATATAATAAATATTTCTATTCTGTTTGATTTCTCCCCCACAACTGATTTGTTTCATTCAGACCTGCTATTCACTGGAGAAATCATTCAAAAAAGTCATTAAGAAAATGAACTTTGTTATCTACTTCAAGGCCTTTTCAATGAGTAAATAAATGTAACATTCATTTATTAAAGAAAACAGGTACTCAAAAATATGTATGTGAATACACAGAGAAGTTTGGTAGATATTTAAAGAGTACCCAGTAAGTAAAAGAAGCAAAAACAGAAACAGAAACTACTTTCTTTTAGGATTGTCAAAAGGAAATGTGAAGACAGAATACCAGGTGAGTTGTGCTGAGAAAAGAGAGTATTTGAAATATACTTTACTGCTCCATTTCTTGCCAAATGAAAACAGTGAAAGGAAATTCCCAGTTAATAGAATCATAGGGAACGCCATTTAAAAATTGTAGCACAGAAACGCAGCATCCTATTTCAAACTACATAATGAAAGGTAACTCATTTGTTTTTCTAAAATATTTCCTCCAGTGCCAGGTCGGTGTTCCCATAGTCAGGCTGATTTGTGTTGACTGCACTAAATGTCCAGTTGCCTGTTCAAAATATGCACACATTCTTTGAGCTACACTTTCTTCATGTGCAGTAGAACTGAGAAGATGCTGGCTCACCAGTGAAGAACAGCCCAACCATGGGATTTAAAGCATGTTCTTGATCTCTTAATGTGAATTACACAGCCATAGTTAGATTCGTCCAAGTTTCTTTCTTGCTATCTCCCACTTCCCCTCCAGAAGGATGTGTGCAAACAAAGAAGAAACAAAACAGACAAAGAGAAGGGATCCTAAAATCTACTGGGATTTTACCCTTTCAATCTTTGTTGTGAAAAAGGAATGAATGTTCATGAGCACCCCAGACATTCCAGATGTAATGACATGAGACAATAATGCTTGGCATGGGTGACATTTAGATATTTCTAGAACAATTTATATACATTGTGTATCACATATATCACATTTGGTTCCTAGAGAGTTTAGTCAAGTATTAGTAGTTTTTGCCAACTGTGATGTACAAAAACATGAGAACAGCAGATGTGCCCTAAAGATATGAAAATATAAATATATAAAACAAACCATTATAAATTACATAGATATTTCCCATATAAAATTCTGGGTATTTTCCCATTTAGAATAAATACCATCTAAATTTATAGATCATCTAAAGTGAATTGAAAATGCATATGTATGTGAACCATTTTCAGAATTTCAAGAAAAAAATTTGCTAGAGATATGACCAGGATGACTGAGAAACCAGAAAGTGTTTGACTGTGACAATGACTACAGAAGACCCAAAAGACATACATACCTTGGGATTTAGTGCTGAACTTTCAACCTGCCAAATGAGTCCACTGTACACCAGTGTGTGTGCGTGCACATTCGACCACACCAGTGAAAGATTCTAAGAAGCTGAACTGCTGGTTTCTTTGACACTATCATCTGAGAGCTTGAGGTCTGCCACATTCCATTTTTTAGCAGAAGGCCTCTTATTTCTTACCAGTGCTGCAGGAAGCACAGGAAGCAATGGAAGGAGAAACTCCATTTAAGCAGGCAACCTTAAGGTTGGCTGTTAGAGAAAAACACGTCCATGCCTTACAGAGGGAGTTTTGAAAATCTATGTAATTTCCACCCCACTTCAGTTTAAAGACTCAAAACCAATAAGAAAACATTCTTTGGTTATGTATTTCAGTTCGTGCTTCATAGAAAATCTGCTCAGTTTTAGCTTATGGTTCTTAATTAGCATCTATATGAAATGGATATGTTCCCTATAGTTTCCACAGGGCAATCTGTACTTGAATTTGGATGGAATGAGAACTGAACAGAATAGGGAAAAGTTTACATCATCACAAAACATTCACCAGTCAGCCCGGCTGCTACTCTGGGAATATAATCCAAAGATAAAAATTTGTTATCATCCAAGACAATCACACAACTTGTAACTTCTAAGAGCTGGAGATAAAACTTTTCTGCAATGTGAATGTATAAGTCCCTATCCACAGAGCCCCAACAGAAGTCATAGCTTCTCATGACTGCCAGCTATGAACTGTTAGGTGACCCTCTAAAACACTTCCAACAAGGTACCAAGAGGGAATTCCTCTTAAAGGGAGGTCCGATTGGTTGCTTGTTAAAGCAATATACCTTGTTAAATGGCCTCCACATGAGTTGTCTATCATGACACTTCTACAGTCAAGCCCACCACTCTCAGTTACAGAGCTGGATACTTTTGCTATAAAGTTTGTATGGATCGTGTTTCACATACCCGGTTTTGCTCTTCATTTGACTTAAGGGTTGTCATGGTTTGAAGACTTTCTATGAAACTCTTTAAGTGAGCTCAAAGGGACCATATGAACTACTGAGTATTACCTGCATGTTCTACAAGTGAAAAGGTACTTAACACCCCAGCAACAAAGGAGTTGTCTAAGGTCAATTCCTCAGATGGGGCTAGAGTGAATGTGAATATCTGGGTCTGTTGTTTGATAATCAGTGTAGCTCATATAACCTCTGATGTCACGATCCCACCATACTCAGCATGGCTGATGTCGCCTCACCTCCTAGAACTACTTTAAGGTTACAGTCTTCCTTACTGGTATATGAAAGTAAAATAACAGTACTCATTCTTACCAAGATTAAATAAAAATTGTAGAAGTCCTAATTATTTCTGTTTGAAGGGGGGAAAATTCCAACCTTTGTTGGAAATACTATGATCCTTTATGTTTGAGTGAGTAATGCAGCAGAAAAGTGTCTGGGGAACCCAGAGATGAAAGCGAAAGAATCTTTAAAACAATTGTGGAGAAAGCAAAAAAAAGTTAATATCAGTTTGTTTCTCTGAAAGAATGATACCATTGAAAAAAATGGCACACAGAGCTCACTCCAGTTCCCCTTTTACAGAGAGGGAAACTGAGGCCCAGATTTGCCAAAAGCCTGGCAGCTGGTTATTGGCACAGTCAAGTATTAAACCTTTGGATGGCTGGTTTTGTCTTTGCTTCTAGTATCATGCTGCCTTACACGTCCTGCATATTTGAGGGAATAATAATGAAATCATTTTGGCATAAAATCCTCTATGTCATTGCCCTCATCTTGCATACTGCCCTTTCAATGACCAACAAGTAATATGTGCAGTAGACAAGGAGACCTGGTCATGTTCCTCACAGAGCCTCTAGTTGCTGCCCTAAATCAAGTATCTAGTTGACTTGGGTTTCTTCTGAGAACCTGACATTCTGAAGTCTACAGGAATTCACTACACACCTCTATCTCTGGAAGCAATAAATCTCCCAGGTAAAGAACCAGTCTTTGTTTGGAGAATGCTGTTACATGTAAACCATTTTCACGAGTGGCATGGGTATATTTTACTGTTTGCAATCTTGCTCCACACCTCAGATGAGTTCACCAAATGCTCTTAGAACTGGACAGGCAAACATGCTTTTATTTGACTAATAAAGTGCTATTCTGGGGCAAAGTTTTTCTCAGTTTCACAATAGCAGCTTCATTGGAAACAAATGTATGAAAATAGGCTTGGGGTATTTTTAAAAAAGGAAGAAGAAAAAAAGAGCCTAGTAACTACTTTGGAACATTATGAATGATTCGAAGACATCAGTCATGAACTGGAGACTAATACCCAAGACTCTGAGGTAAAGATACTAGGGGAAAATAAGGACAAAAGTGGCCCAGAAGACTAAAGCAGAATGAGCAATTAATATTAATATAATAACTACTCCATTATAAAGGAACCGTGAAGATAATCAAAACTGAGAAGAAAGTGCAACAAACCCACGTATGAGCATTGCTATTGTAGCAGACCTATAATTTTTAAAAGGAAAAGCGATGCAGTATGCATTAAACGGGGCTCCTGAACTCAATCTTACAGTAATGTACTCTTTGCCAAAAGGGCATCTCCAATTAAGGGATTTGGCAGGGAATGGCCTCTGAAATTCTGATCACACGGACAGACAACTCTGCCCCATCTTATCAGTTCTATAACCCAGTGTTCCCGAATCCTCATCCTTTTCTACTTGGGTGATGACAGTCACATGACCTGCACACAGGTGTTTTCTCCCTCTTCACGTGGCATCACTCCTACCTAAGGGATGAGGGTCTCCTGGTAAGGCTTAGCGGCAAGTGCATACTACATCTGTATTACAAGGAGCAGCCCCTGATTTTCTTGATATGCATAGCTTTTCGGGAGTTAATATTAGACATGGCTTTCATAAACAATGCAGGTGTTTTTATCATGTGTCACTGCTGGTTCTGTCATTTCCAGATGTGCTGGCGGCAAGCCTTGTTCTGGTGTCTCCAGAGGTGAGACTTCCTCTGATGTCAGCTCTGTGGATGTTATGTCTGTAGAAGGCTCTGCAGTTTCTGGGGAATGGTCTGCTGATGGTTCTGTCTCCTCTTCATCTTTAACCTCTAACTGTCCAACCTCTTGGTCATTCACATGATCCTTTTTGGACTGGGGGTGAACCGACACCTTGATAGCAATCTGCTGAGGCTGTTCATGCAATGATGAGGCATCTGAGTCATTGGTGGGAGAGTCACTTCGCTTCAGAGAGTTGGGGATTGTGTATACCTCATCCCTGTCTGTGGCCTCCTGGCCTTCTGGGGTATGCCTCACGAAATTCTGCCCCTGTTCCTCTAGCCCAACCACTTCCATGATCTCCTCCATGATGGTCCTACAGTTCATGATGAGAGGAGGCAGAGGCACACTCCTGGCAAGCTCTTCAATGTATCGAGCAAATTCCATGGTTTTGAACTGGGTCACTTTGGCAAGCTCTAGAGTTTTAGCTGAAGTGATGATGGGGATGCGCTTAGCAATCTCAAATGCCTTTTGCAGTTTCTCTGCACCTTCTGTCCTAAAGAACTCATTGATAGCTTTCTCAGTCTTCTTCAGGTGGCTGCTCATCATACACAAGCGGGTGATGTTGAGGATCATGACGATGGTAAAGGCCACGAGGCACACAACCATGTAGTAGACACCCATGTCTCCAGAGGTAAAGATGACCCTCAGGGTCACTGTGTTGTTCACAGTGCCATAGATGTTAGAAGCCACACATGTGTATTTACCTCGGTCTGAGAAAGACACCTTGGTGATGTTCAGGAGGCCGCCATCCAGCATTTGCCATTTTCCTGTCAGAAGGGAGAGAAAAGAATTAAACCAAGAACTATGACAAGATGCGTAAAAACTCAAGCAGACAACAGCCCAGCATAGAAATGGGGAAAAAAGCAGTAGGCCCCATATTATCTGAAGAATCACTGGGCAGCTGATTACTGCGGGGTGAGGGAGAGTTGATCTTCTTCAAGGGAGTGACCCTAGATAGGCTGACTAGCCCTCAGTAGATGAGGGAAGTCTGGGTATACTAACTTGACCAATGTAAATGACAGAATGTATGGAATCCAATGGAGGGTCTGCTACAGGAGGGTGTGGACGGGGGAGAGAACACAAAGATGATTAAGATGTTTTGTATGAAATACACAAAATTCAATAGAGAATAAAGAAATAGTAATAATAGAAAAAGAACTATAGTCCCCATTGTCATAATCTTATACAAAGCTAAAAACATCCGTAGATAGTAATGAAAGCAGTGACCATTTACCAGATGTGCCCTGTGCCAGTGGTATGCATTATTCATCTCATCTGGAACCTTCTGCGAAGAAGCACTGATACTGGCCCTACTTTCTAGGTGAGGAAGCAGAGGCAAAGTTGAACAACTTTACCAAGATCACCTACTTAGAAGTAGAAGAACTAGAAGGTGAATTTTCACTTGAAAGGCAACCTATCAGGGGCCATATCCCCAAAGGAGAGTAACTGCTTCCCTCAGAAGCTTCTTGTTATTTGAGACAGTGTCTCACGATGTAGTTCTGGCTGGCCTGAGACTATGTAGACCATTTTGGATTGAACTCAAAGATCTACCCTCTTCTGCCTGTTGAGCACTGGGATGAAAGGGGTGTATACTATGCCTAGCAAAGTTTACATTTTTAACCACCAAACTGTGGTGTGGAATTCCATATTCTAGTGGAAAATGAGAGAAATAATCTGAAAATAATATGGACAACTCAGTGCTTCTAATTAAGAACTCCTTAAATGTTAGCATCTGATTTTTCAGCTTGCCTGTGAGCATAAGTCCACCGAATACACATTCACTGAGCAGTTTAAGGCCTTTGGTAATGGAAAGCATTTTTTAGATTCAACATAAACTCTGGAACAAATCAATTTATTCTTATTTGTTTACTTGGGCTTCCCATATTTGGGATGCTATTCTTCTATGACTTCAGTTAATTAAACATAATTTATGTCATTAATTTTGAGAATACACGATGAATTATCTACAGGGTTTAAAGTTATAAGCTAACAATGTGAAGATTCAGAGCTTAAATATGAATTAATATCAATTTGCTTCAGCCTTGCAAATAAACAGGTCCATCAGGATGACAGTAAGCCTGACAAGAAGAAGAATGTACTTTTATAAATATGACCTCATATTTTCCTGGGAGTGAGGTTCAGAATGTGAAACTCTAGATTAATTCTGAGCCAGTCTTCCTGCAGTTCTGAAGACTTCTGTGAAAAAGGATACTAGGTTTGGTTTCAAGGTGTTGGATGTGACTCAGAAATGAAATTCTACTGCTCCTCCTCCCCAGATTCCCCCGACAGAGTAAAGAAGCTTCAAGTCAGGTCTCTTGGGAGTCCTAAGGAACAGGCAGATAGTTCTCCATAAAAGCTCTCTTGTGCCCTGAGCCAATCAGAGGAATCTCTCCCAAGAGGTAGGGCAATTTAACACAGTTTGAAGTGTCTATTATTGCATTGTATTTGAGTTGTTGCTTCTCATCACAGTAGTGACTTTTACTTATAATTAAATGTCTGATGAAAGCTGGGGATCCACTTCAATGGCAGAGGACTTACCTACTCCCCACACCACCCAACTTGAGAGCTCTGAATGACCAGGGTCTCAGTGGATTGCAGAATAAGGTATCAGAGGGGCTGCTTCATTCTGGTGTCTTGTAAGTCAAGAGGCACTTTTGAAGAGGGCAGACTGGGCGATATGGCACATTTCCTGGGGCTACAGTATCTTCCACTTGCCAACTGAAACACCCCACATTACTTTATGGAGAGAGTAACCCTTCTCCAACAATGTAGCCCATGTGCTTCCTCTGAGAGTAGAAGATGCTGGATTAGAAAGTCTGGTGATTTCAGTATCTTGCGGATGTGTAACAACAGACAAACCTAGCATGTGGCCTGTGATAATCTCATTCTGATGAGGCACAGGCACTGCTCTCATCCCCTGAACATGAATTTTAGTCGTTCTGCCGAAGATTTAGCTGAATATACAATGACTTGAGGCCAGGGAAATTGCTTTATCAATTTATATTCTTATAATGTGCATGTTTCGTAGACTACAGCAGGCCTGGGGGGAAAATATGCCACTTAATAGAAAGGTCACTCTACGAGGAAGGTATTGGATTTCAGAGACTTCTAGACGAGGCTTGCAGAACTTTCTCATACTTATCTCCCTTCGTTTGTTGGTAAACACAGAAGGAAACAGAATGGTATAGAGGAGCGTGAGAAAGGAGTAGGATCAGTTTATCTCCAACCCACTGCCTTTCTCCACCCCTTACTTAGAGGAATTATTTCTAAACGTAAGGATAGAACAGTATGCACTTGGGGAACAGAAGAAAAGCAGAGAATTATTAAACTAAGGAGAGAGGCAGCTGATGGAAATATCAAAAGCTTTCTCCTCACGCCAGAATAACAGTTTTAGTGGTAATTTTATCCACTTGTCATAGAAAAGGAAAATGCAAAAATACATAGTAGCTGAAAGGTATGGACGCTTTCCTTTGGTATCTAAGAATTTTCTGAACTTGACCTTTATACATATTTCTAAACATGCTTTTATCTTTATACTGACTTGTGTTTATCTAACCTGTAACTGAGCAGTTGAATTTAGACAACGTATAGACACTTCAAAAGTTTATGCTGTTAAAATGAATGTAACTTGTTATTAGACACAGCCTGACTAGTTGATATCTGCTGTTCATTCTGGAAAATTGTGATGTGTTTAGCAGATTAATGATTATCTAGGAATACGTTATAATTCTTAACTCAGAACTATGGCTCCTAAAACCTCATTTACTTTAACAATCTCATTTGGTCTTCTTTTAAAAAAAGACTAGTGGTTTATTCATTTAGTTTTGAGGCAAGAGTCTCCCTTTAGCTCCAGCTTTCCTGTAGACCAGGCTGGCCTCGATCTCATAGATAATCACTTGCCTTTGCCTCCTGACTGCTGCAATTAAAGGTGTGCAATACCATGCCTGGCTTACTTTTTATTCATATGCATATGTGTAAGCATGCACGAGTTTATGTGTACCACACGTGTTCAGGGAGCCCTCAAGGGCCAGAAGCGGGTATTGGATCCCCTGGAACTAGAGGTATAGATGAGTGGTGATCTGAACCTGGGACCTCTGCAAGAGCAGTAAATGTTCTTAACTCCTGAGTGATCACTCCAACTCCCTTTTCACTCTTAGCCTGAAGTCCAATCATGCATGTGTGAAGTGTTTTGACTTAATTATAAGCCCTAACAAATATGAATACATATACTGTGATCTCCAGACTGTTGGCCTATTATCAATACTTTAGTTAAATGACAGACCACAGCCCTCTACCAGGAATTTCCTGGTATCTAGGAAGACATAGACATGGATACATCTCTCTAGTTTTTAGCCTTTTACTAGATTCCTCTTGAAACTATCAGCATGTTTGTTTTATGGATTCAGGTAATGCTAAACTATTAACTAAGACTGTGTCACATGACAAAATGAATATGTGACTTGGATTAACATTCTTTACCAGACCATAAAGCAAGTTGAAACCCTAGAACCCAACACACACACACACACACACACACATACATTAAATGACTATGTCAGAAGACCTGACCTGATCTCAAAGGTCAGGTAAGTCTGTCTTTATCTCTGTCTCCTTCTGGACACTAAGGCTTCAAATGCTTCCTCTTAGCCTCAGCCTCCCTTTTGATCAGTAAAAAGATTTGTGCATGCTCTGCCACCAAGCAGAGTCTAAAAACCAGGAAGATGGCACAAATTATGCTTTGGAGTCTTTTCACATCAGGCTGGTGGAGCTCAAGCAGAGCTGCCCAGCTGGGACCATATGGAGCACATTTTTTGTGTTGTAAGGTTCTATCCACATCAGTCTGTGAGTACCCTTCCCTGAGACCATTCTGGAAGGATCCCAATGTTGGCTTCCAGAGAGTGAAAGATAAAAACAAAATCACCCACCATGACTGTCACAGGGAATCTTTGGTGCTATACACTGAAAGACGGTACACACTCTACTGCTGCTTCTGAGTGGTGTAAACTGCTGGGTGGGAATATCAGAAATATGCTCTGAATTTTCATGAAGCTGTATCACTTCAGTGGAAATAAAAACCTGAAGTGTCAGCAGCTGATGCCAAGATAGTTCTACATGAAATGCTTTTGGAGGCAATAAAGGAAGCAGTTAACCATGACCTCCTGAAAACAGCACAAAAGATCATGTGTCAAGGATTTTCTTGGTACTCTTTATGGAAATTCTTTCTCTTATTAACTTTCTGCATCTTGCTAGGCTGGAGCCTCCAGCCCCAAATTCTTTCCCCTCATCCTCTTTCTTCTCCCTGTTGTCTTGTGAAGTGATAACACGTGTGGGACTTTAGGCTAAAATACTGACACGTGCATTGTTTCTTATAAGATTAGTGACCACCTAGGAATCTGCCAGGTGTCCTCGGGAGGAAACTCCAGGCATATGAGTTGCCTGTGAACATCTCCCATATGTGAATGAAAGTGTTGTGACAATCTCCCCTTTGCAAAAAGAAGAGCTAACAGGCATTTCTGAGCTGCACTGCACAACAAAGCTGACATTTTTCGAAGGGCAGTGATCGTTTTTATCTTGTTCAGTCATTCAGCAAACTGGTATCATTGAATAAATTGTCTGTGTACTGGGCTTCATGCTAGATTAAGAGAATACAGAAATGAATAAGACACGGTTCCCGACTGCAAAACCCATCCAGTCCCCATGGGGGAAAGACTCCAACAGACAGCTCTAGGATTGTGTGCCAAGTGCAAGGGCATGGAGGAGGGGTGGGAGAAGGGAGGGGTGAGAGAGGGGAGGGCAGCACTAGTGGGATGTGGGTGCAGGTGGGAAGAGGAATGGAAGGACAGGGAAGGGACTCTCAGGGTCAATGGGATGGTAGAAGGAAGAAAACACCAGCAAGAGCGAACACAGTGTGGGCTGCTCAGCTGACAAACCATGCAGAAAACCAGACAGGGCTTGGATGGAGACAGGCTTGAGAGGAATGCAGGGCCAGACGGCAGGAGGGCCAGAAGGAGAAATGGTGCCCCCTCCACCTTTGCATCACATTTACCTGACTTTTCCAGAAACAATGTCATATTTCTTATATTAGAAAGAGCCACATGGGGCTGAAGAGAGAGCTCGGGTGTTAAGAGCAATGGCTACTCTTGCAGGGGACCTGGGTGGGTTCCCAGGGCCTTTATGCATCCATAACTTCAGTTCCAGGGAATCTAATGACCTCTTCTGACCTCTGAGGGCATTGCACGACACAGGTGCACTTACAGACATGTAGGCAATACACTCATACCCATAAAAATAATAAAATATTTTCATAAGAGCCACAGGATCTCCCTGTCCACTGCTTCTCTGCTTAGGCGGCGCTCCTCCTTCCTCACTGCCTGACACAGTCTTAGTCCAGGTCTGACTTCACCCTCAAGTCACATCTCATACCTTGAGTAACTATCTCTGACCCTGAATAAGTCAGGGGAGACAGCTGAAAGTTCATGTTAGAAGTACCTAATCCAGGAATTTTAACAATGAGGAGGATGGTATTACAAATCAGGGCAAAACAGCACTTGGATAATTAACTGATCCCTTGAAAAGGAAATAAATGTAACTATTATATGAAATTTATGCAAACCAATTCAAGCACTTTGAAGATATAAAATTATGAAATTATAGAGGACATAAAAGCTTTTTATAACTTGGGGGCAGGAAGCCTTTTCAGGCATTTTAAAGAATCTCAGAAGCAATGAAAGAAAATGCTGAGATGACATTTTCCCCCAAATGAAAAAATTTTGAGTTATAAAAACTTACCATTGAAAAGTTAAAAGCAAGTGACAGACTGGGGAAACAATTCTAGACTATGTGATAGGTAAATGCTTAATGACTATGAGACATTAAAAAAAAAAGCCTATAGATTAAGTCAAGACAGAAACCCAAAATGAAAAAAATATGGACAGGTAATTCACAAAAACAAGGACCACAAATAGTGCCACAGTTTATAGATCATTATTGATTAAATCAGCTATAATTAAATTTAAAGGACTCAAAGACATGTTTTAAAATGCAGCTTTCACTTTTCAGATTGCCAAAATAAAGATGAGGGTTCTGATTACAGATTTCATTTTGAGAATTATGGGGACAAGGACATTCCCCTACACTGCAGGTAGGGATCTGGTTGAATAAACTATTGGAAGGATAATTTGGAGGCATCAATGAACTCTTTTTAGACTTCTTGAAATTTATCAAATTTAGCCAACCTAAGCTGACAGGGAACACTAATGAATGTAAAAAAAAAATTAAGACAATGAAAAAAATTTCCATGAAAAAATGTTCATTTTCAGAATAATGTGCGTTGCTCAGATTGTTTCCTCTTAGAATTCCCTTCATATGGGAGGGAATAGTTCGAGAACTTTCCCTCCCCTGCCAGTTGTCTCTTGGAGAAACTGCAACTTGGTCCCTTCCCAGAAAGCAGGAAGGTGATGAGCCTGGGACATAGTGGTCTGCATATATACATACATACATATATATGTATGTTATACATATATATATGTGTATATATATACATATATATGTATGTATGTATGTATGTATAACAGTGTCACGCCAATAGGCCAGTGCCAGGTAGAACTTCTGGCATGAGATCAAAAGCATCATATGGCTGGGGAGTTAAACCTGTAAACAGCAAGGAATCCTTCAACAATCCTTCAATATAGGGGCTATTGTGACTCGACCTGAAACCAACATTTGGCACCATCAGAACCATTCATCATTTTTTTGCAAACACCTTCTGATGAAATGACAGCTGCACTGAATCAAGCATCAACACGATTAGGAACTGAAGAGCCCCAGGGAAAGTGAGAACATAATCTACAAAGACTCTGTGATCACAGCTTGCTTCCAAACATGCCTGCCAAAATCCTGAATCTTCCCACCTTTCCCTGAGGATAAAGGTTAACACTGCCAAAATGGTAAACTCTCAGAATGTCCCATGTATTACTTATTTGAAGGAAAAGTTTTCTCCTTCAGCAGTATCACTCTGTGAATGTGCACCTATAAATCAACTAATATGTGGCTCCTCTCTATTCTCAATGAGTGAAGTAAACAGATTAAAAACTCTATTTCTCATCTCCTTTAAAACCTGGACTCAAGTTTCAGACACTCTTACCTTCCAAGGTGGAGCCTTCCTTCTGCCAAATTAGTATGTTATTTACATGGAGCCAACTAACATAAAAAGAATCAGGAGCTGGGCATTCCAATGCATATTTATGAAAACATAAGCAGAACAGTCACTTGGATGGGTATCACACTGCATCAACAAGCTTCAAATAAGCACAAAGCATGTTTGTGCCTATAAATGTGATGCTTATTTTCTGTTGTGTGAAGAGAAAGGATCCATGCCTCTCTACAAAATATACCTGAAAACAAATTTAGCACTGCCTGGTTACACCTCTTACAAGGCTTCTTCGGCAGATGACAGCTCCTTGAAGCCACTGCGGAATCAGGTTATAAACACCACAAGCTGCAAGCACTCTTGTCATCTCCCAACTCCTTAATCTTCCTAAGAGTCCTCTTCAGCAGAGAGGTAGGGCAGTTCTAACAAGCTATTTCCTACCTTTTGTGGAGCAAAGGTTGCCTGGGATAAGAGCTCAAGCTCAGCTTTCAGCTCAGGGAGGCGATGGGAGGATTTTGCTGTTCATAATCTGAAGTTCTAGTCTGCTTAAAGAAATGAATATATGAAAGAAACCTACTGCCTTTTTATCTCCTGGAGAAGGAAAAATTCTGATCCTCTGGCTAATCTTACGTGACCATCTTAGTTCTTAAAAGGTGTCAAGCATCTTGTGCTATGCGTGCTAGCAACAGTCTTTTCTGACAGTAGCTATAGGTGTTTTCCCAAAACAAGAGCACTGTCCATTTGGTTCCTAAAAGTGACTTCTATGTGGGGAATGCCAGTTGTCATTCTTATCTAAGATGTATCTGGGAGTATATTTTCATGGCTAAGCCTACAGCTCTCTGAGCTCATATCCCAAAATGGAGCCCAACTCACTAAAGAAACGTGGTTTCCAGGCAAACTTTTAATATCGCCCAGTTTTGAAAATGTAACTGAATGCCATAAATTGAATGTCTTCAGGGGAAGACACATCAAGGATTTAAAGATCTGACTCAAAGACCTACTTCGGAAGATTTCTTTAGTGAGTCAAGGGGTGCCATCTTAGGGCTTCTCAATCTTGGTATGGTTGCATGTGGATCTGCATAATTCTGTGTCATGGTAGGGCCTATTCTATCTAGTTATAGGCTGGTCCTCAACTTTGGTCTTTGCCCATTATATGCCAACAGCACAGCTCCCTTGTAGATTCCAAGTTAGGAGAAGCAAAAATGTCCCAGAATTGGGTGGCAGTGGTGGGAACAGGTTCCAACTGAAAACCACTGACTTGTGCAAATGTGAAATTTGTCCTGCATATACTTTGTAATTTCTGTATGTTTTGCTTTTTAGGAATAGAAGGGTATTGACTATCAAAAGGACCTTTGTATAGAAAAATGACTGGCTGTGAAAGTGTCAGAGAATTATTTTGAAATTCTGGATAGCATTTAAGGAAATATTATTAAGTTTTACAGTTACTGGAAATTTATTATTATCAGTATGTGTGTATTGTGAATGTGGCAACGTATGTGTGTGTAGGTGTGTGTGTGTGTAGGTCACAGAAAACAATTTTCAGGAGTTGGCACTTCTCTTTTAGGAGGGACTCAGGTCATCAGGCTTGCTTGGCATGTGCTTTCACTGCTGAGCCATCTTGCTTGCCCGAAAACAACTTTTGAAGGTTAAGAAATTGATTTAAAAAAATGAGAAATTATCCAGAGGACTATTTCTATTTTAGCACTTGAAATCTGTTACTGTGAGTACAGAGCACAATATTAACAATGGTAATAACAGGAATTGCCTTTTGCCAAGCGCTTGGTATATATGCTCCAGGTACCACACCAAGTATTGTTCACAACCCCACCTGGTAGTGAAAAGGATTATCTTCATCTTACAGAAGAGAAAACTGGCTCAGAAAAGTCAAGGGACTTTCTCAAGCAAACCACTGTAATTATTAAATTTTACTTAATACCTTTCAGTGAGTTTTTAAAACCTCAAGTACTTAATGTACTAAATAAGCAATTCATGATTTTTAAAAACAGATTAGGATGCTGTTTATGCTGATATTAAGGTGAAGGATAATTTGCATTTAATACTGTGAGGACTGATTCCACATACATATGATATACTCTATATATTATATATGTGTGTACATGTGTTTGATAATGTAGAAAGAAGTTATAGTCTTGAAGCCTGGGTGGGTTGTTGTACCTTGAAGAACTAGTTAAAAGGTATTTCTCAGTCTACTAAAAAAGTCTATGAAACTATGGAGCCATGTAAAGGGGAAATGTAGAATAATGAGTTTCCAGCACGGAGCAGCCATCTGAACTACTGTGAGCTTTACACAGTTCCACTCAGCTTTCTCCTGTGCACACTGATTAAAGAAATTCTTAATTGTTTTTGGTGGTAGGGCACCTTATAAGAGTATGCAAAACAAATCCACGGGCAAACCTAATCTAAAGAAAGGAAAACCTAACCTAAAGAAACAATCTCAAATTTCATCTCTAACAAGCCAGGTATGTTTACAAGGGCCTACACCAGTGGACTTTCTTGAAATGCTTGTTACTTATCTGATAAAGGTGCTAAATGTGAATTTCAATGGTTGAACATTTCAGTAAGAAATCATGGCACAAAACAATGGATAACCAGTGTACCTGAAAGTTGACATTTCTATTCATGCCTAGCAAAAGGAAAACAGAAAAAAGTGCCTTTCTGGTCTTTTGTATTTATTCAGGTTTCAATTTTGAGTGATTTCTGGAACATGTTTGGTGGACCACCCCAAACAGGTTCTTCTAGTGAACTATAAAACCATAACTCTTCCAGATCTAGAACTCTCCTAGTTCCATGGAGGTACAGTGACAAGCATCAGGAAAGCCAAATAAGCCAGTGGCTGCTACTGCCAAGGACAGGAAATGACCTCATCCTTTCTCAGACTGGTGGGGTTGGCATGCATAATAGCTATCTCACTTTTTCAGCATAAACAAGAAATGAGATTGTTTCTTTACAGACTAACTACAAAGTGAATGGTAATCTCCTCCACGGGCAACCTGACCAATGATTTTTGAATGCATTTGTATGCTGCCACACGCCCTAACTCTGCTTAACTTGGAATTCTTTCCACAGTCACTCTAGCCTTACAGGCTCCTCAATATTTCTCATCATTTGAGACTTCAATGCTAGACAGACTCTGGTCTGAGAGAAAGGGAACAATTCCAGCTGCCTTCACTCTGGTTGTGTGATATCCCCTCCATTCTCCTGGTTTCCCATCTACATCCACGAGAATTGATAACACCTCAATGTCATGCTTACCACAAAGACTAGAAGTTGTACATGTACCACGGTGCACAGGCTTAGTAAATAGTAGTTGTTAATGAAGACTGTCTTGCTCTCATTAATTTGGTTTTAATAGCAGTCCTAGTGTATCTAGGCAAAGTTCTAGTAATGGGATATTAGCATCATTTTCATCTATATCCAATCAATATTTTGCTCAGTTAACAAATGAAATATAAACTTTGAAAATTGAAATCCATGTTTGTGTTATAAAATGGACATTTACTCCAATAAAAAGGAGATGTGACAGACTATGGGCTACCTGATGGGCTGTTCCAGTACCACAGTTCTAATGTTTGTTGATGAGGAATTTCTCCTTTCTATAATTTCCCATGTGTTACTTGGTTGTTTAGGTGTGATGCTTGGTACGTTACCTCATGCAGCTTGGCTTATGCTCTGAAATTACTATTATTATGCATTGTTATTACAAAAGTTGAGCTGGAACATCAAGTGCTGGTTATCATGAGTTCTTTTTAAAAATCGAAAATACATCTTCTTTATGAGATTTAAAATAGTTAACTGATTTATCAGCAAAGCTGCTGGCTTTGACAAGACAAGACAAGAATGCTGAATTCTAATGGAGCAATTCTCAAACAGCTGCTAGTAGCTTAGAGTTTACTGACAGGCTACTCTGATAAACCATATAAGCTTCACAAATGAAAGAAAATTAAGTCAAATATAACTACCATTTAGTAGAGTTCTGCCACCTTAATATCGCAGATGAAGAGGTAAGACATGGTGTTTGCTTGCCAAGACTGACTCCAGAGTTACAAGGACCTTTTCAGTAAAGACATACAACTTCGGAACAATGTTCAAAATGATGTGACTGAAATTTAGCATCCAGCACTATGTTGTTAGCCTGGGTTCCTCCTCTCTAGGA
Source organism: Eospalax fontanierii (assembly GCA_035773235.1). Classification (NCBI taxonomy): domain Eukaryota; kingdom Metazoa; phylum Chordata; class Mammalia; order Rodentia; family Spalacidae; genus Eospalax; species Eospalax fontanierii. The sequence goes on along the minus strand of CM069542.1, from coordinate 41,629,387 downwards.
CTCAGCAGTTCAGTGCCCAAACCCAATTCTTTAAATACCCAGGTGTAACCTTTGGTTTAGTATCCGTAAGAAAGGTAGATTCAGGTCCTGAGTTGTTGATCTTCTCAACCTATTCATTCTGATGTCCCTGGGAGTGGCCTGGCTCTGCAGCAAGACCTGATAAAGGGACAGAGGCCTGCATGTGTGTTACCATGGCTACTGTCCTCCTTTTACAAGTGTGATGTCATCTTTTGACTTATGGTTGCAAAGGAAGGGGAGCCAGCGTGGGATAGGGTGGCGATTCTCATCAGTGTCAGCAGTGAAGCTTCTAGTCATGGCCACTTAATTGACAGCAGGACCCTGGGCTGATTTCAGTAAAGGTTCTTTGGACTATTATGTCTGTAAAGTCCCTTTTACCTTGGAATTCTGATGATCTTATAATTTTAGCTGGTGGAAAAAGGTCGCCACTTGCCTGGGTTAAACATACATATGATGTATAATATTTTGACCGAAGTGAAGAAGCTATATTATACTGTATAGTCTTGGGTGGCTCAGCTAAACAGAGTCAGCGGTGACACAATAGCCAGGGGCACATCTCTGGGACCATAACTGTGAATCAGAAATCTGCAACCACCAAGAAACTCCTAAGGAGATGTAAGACATCTGGCTTTCTCCCTTTGCAGAACGATTAAGATAAAGTGAGGGAAACAGATTAAATATGTAGGTTTTTCCTGCACCAGAAACTCTTCTTGGGACTGTCCATTAGATAAAGGGTTAAGGAGAAGGGAGGGGGATGCAGAGAGGAAAGGGGCAAGCACTGAAGCACTGAACAATGAACTCCTTACTAGCCCGCCCCCACTGCCCTACCTCATCACGGTCAGAAGCTAACCGAAGCAGATTAATTCCTTCAGGTCAATCAGAGCAGGCTTGGGTTTTCACACAGTTCCGTCTCACATCTAAAACAAAAGTACACTGATTCCCAGTGCCTCAAATCTGTCTCTAGCTGGAGTCTTTCCTGAAGGAAGCTCAGGGCTTGGGAAGAGGATTCACACTTTTCAGTCAGAAACTCATTCGTTAACAACCAAGAATCGTCCTAATTGCTCCTTGTTCCCAGGCTCCTTCTCACTAATGCATCCTTCCCCTCCCCTGGACTCTGCCTGGAAACTTCAGCCAGGTCTCCAGAAGTACAAAATGGATCCCTGCGGGTAGTTGAGAATTTGCATAGACACTGTTTAAAAGACGTTAGACATTAAATCCATAGTGGATGAGTTAACACTGACACTTAATGACAAACAACTGCTCCATTGTTTATTTGAGCCACTTCCCCAGGAGAGAAAACACAACTCTTATAAATCCAAGGAACACTTAGGGAAAACCCTTCTTCTATGGTATTTATAATGTTTTGAAAGCACTATAGTTAAACATTCCGAGAGAGGTCTTATAAAGGCTTCAGTGTTTGCCCTTTGTCTTCTAAGTTAACGAGTGGAAAAAACGAATTGATTACTCCTTTAAATTCTTATGGATATACATTCTTTCATATGCTTTTGAAAAAAAAAACATGACAAATTCGATCTTTAATGGACTTGCTCATTGAGAACAATTAACACTAAGGGCGCTGGCTATCAGACTCCTGTTTATAATTTATGATACTAGACACAAATTTGAAACCTACCTCCTCCTCTCTCCTCGTCGTCATCTTTCAGCAGCTTGCCAACAGAATTATACCACTTAAACTGTGGGTCGGGGATGCCATAAATACTGCAATTAATCAAGGCACTGTTCCCCTCCTTGACTATGATATGGTCAGTTCTGGCAATGATTATGGGCACAGAGCCTGAGACCACATCAGTGCCATTTAAAGTGCTGTTAGTCACACTCTTAGCAGTTGCCAGAGTGGCTACTAGGATTAAAAAGGGCACAGAAGGTATGAAGCACACGGTCAGATGGCTCTTTAATAGATCCATCTTCTTTACTCGTTCTGTAAGGCAAGAGATGGTCTGCCGATGGAATCTTCTGTCAGACAACACAGTATTCAGAGCAGGCCATGGGACAAACCTGTCCTGGATCCATGGAGTCGATACTTGATGAAGAATCTGTTAAAACAGAAAAAGAAAAACCACATACATGCAAATATTAGCACTGATATTTAAATAATACTTTTTTTTAAGTTAACAGTCCAGCTAAAATATAAACCTATATCATTCTTAGACAAAACATGTATTCAGGTGGTCCAATGTTAATTTACAGAGCAGAAATCATAACTATATATATTAATTTTTTGTGTTAAAACATAGTAAGAATATATTTCTACATGTTTCTTAAATTAATTCACTTGACTTTGATTGTTTTTATTGAGACAGAATCTCATGTATCCAGTCTGGCTGTGAACTGGCTATGTAGCTGAGGATAGATTTGAACTCTTGATCCTCCTGCCTCAACCCCCTCAATGCTAGGATTACAAGTCTGTACCATCATGCCTGGATATTATCTTACTGTTTAGAGTGCAAATACTGATTTGGGCTTTTTTTCCATTTGGTAGTACAAGGTCCCTTCCTACCCCATCATCTCCTGTCTTCACCGTGAACCTGAGAGTTCAGTGGAGGTGTTTTTAACCTTTCTCCTTCCCAGGAAACATGACTTCCTGTGTATTTCACTAGTCCCAGGTTGGGCTCTGCCGGCTTTCCTGGAATCATTCTAGTGATCATATAACTCCTCAGAATGGCTTCCAGGATACCACTTCCTCACCTCACGCAGTTCCCCCATCCCTATGAGCTGTGTGGATTCTCCGACTCTCCTGCGTTCCTGTAACCTACCGACTACTAACACTCACTGAGTTCCCTGGTTTTGATCTTCATCTGCCTCCCTGAGGCTGAGTAACATCATCAGGCTGTGTGGAGCGACATGATGGGTGTCTGCACTTGTGTCCAAAGACCTAACGTTCACTTGTTCCTCTAGCCCCCATTTCATCCACTCTACAGCCACACTTGGTGTCCTAATTCTAAATTCTGAAGTTCCAAGTAATTCTGAGGTTCTAAATAAACCACCTTCAACTTCAGTCTACCGTTCTCTCAGATCTCTTCTTCTTGCTAGGCTTTCTGGCTGGCCCTTCTCCTGTTCTCAACCTCTCTCCCTATGCGTGGCGTCCACGCTTTCTTTGTATTTCATTCAGGCCCAATTACATAGAACACTGTCCCAAATCTTTCCCCTTTGTCCTCGCCACACATTTACTCAGCTAGTTGGTGACCTTGATCAAGCCAAATGTTTGTCATCCTGGCTTCTATACCCAGGAGGCAGAGACTACAAGGAAGAATTTCCCAACCATATAATTATTATGTTAATAAAGGAGTGGCTTCCAGCCTTTGCCAGGCCCTTGGTGGCATCTGGCAATCTGTTTACCAGTACTCACTTGGTTCAGTATCCTCTTTCCATAATGCGTATGAGACATCTTTGACTTGAGAACCAAGTGTTTTAGCCCAGTGGTATTCCTATCTTCCCAAAACAAGAGACCACCTTAATTTTACCTTTTACCAAGGCCTGTGGTCATGAATCCTCTCTACCCACTGTTCCACCTCTGGAAAGCATTATGCTCAGTTCCTTACTTCCCATTTCCTCTCCAAAGGACCATTTTCTACATTTTACTCATTCTTTCTTGATACAGCTCTTGCTCAGGGCACCAGTCTCTCCTTCTTGCGAAGTTGCATTCCTCTTTTACAGCAACTGGAATTGCTAACAATTCTTCCTTAAGATTCTCTTCCCATGGATTGCACATTTAGTTTTTCCTGGTTGCTTTTTTTTTCCTTTACATTTTGAGACAGGCTCTCACCCTGCAATCCAGGCTAGCCTGAGCTTTCAGTCCTGCTTCTGTGTACCAGTGCCTAGACTCCAGGGATGAGGTACCATGCTTGATAGCTGTTCTCTTTTCTCCCATCTCCTCACTAGTTAACTCAGGTCAACTAAAGTCCAGTTAACTCCCAGTATTCGCCATTAGTTCTCTTTTCCCCTTTAATTTACAGCTCTTTCTAATGTTTATCCAATGCTGTTAGCCCCACCCAGAGCCTGCTAAGTCCAAGGTGTTGTTTTCAGTCCTCTTTCCTGAATTTGTAGTCAGTATTGCCAACTTCCTGCGGGACTTCTTGGTTTGGATATTCTAAAGACACTTCAAACAGCAGTCCAGAGACAGGGGACGGAGAGATGGCTCAGAGGTAAAGAGCATTGGCTGCTCTTGTAGAGGTCCTGGGTTCAATTCCCAACACCCACATGGCAGCTAACAACATCTGTAACTCCAGTTACAGGACATCCGACATGCTCTTCTGACTTTTGTGGGCATTGCATGACACAAGTGCGCTTACATGCATGCAGGCACTACACTCATATACATAAAATAAAAATAATTAATAAAATATTAAAAAATACATCCCAGAGGCTAACACATCATCTTACATGCTATATAAATATGGTATATTTCTTGGATCCCTCATCTCCATTCAGGGCACCACATGGGTATTCTTTTAATTTTTTTAATTGAATTTTTGTGATCTTCATACAATATAATGTGATGGGATTTCGATCCTCTCCCAGTCTGTACTCCCCCTAGCACTCTCCCCCATCACCAATTCAGTGCACTCTACGATATATACAAAATGGCCTACAGAGTCTGATTTGTGTCCACACACGCCCCTCAGTGTTGAGCCATCCACTGGAGCCTGGTCAACCTACCAAGAGTCCTGTCTCTGCTAGAGACTGTTTCTTACCTCCCCGCAGCCATCAGTTGACCAAATTCCTTAGGCTGGGTTGGGCTTTCTAACCCACTCCCCCATGTGTATGCTGGGAATCAGTAAATACATGTTGCTGATTTAACTGCTATAATATTGGTTGCATATATTCCATCTTTGCTACTGTCTCTTACAAGAAGCTGTGTGACAGTGAGTCTCAATTCGGACTTCACTATCTTATCAGGAATTTTGTTGCAGTCCTCTGCATCATCTGCTTTCATTTTTCTCTCTAGTTTCCCCATCAAGTTTCTATAACCGCTGGGAGAGTCACCACTTTACAACCTAAATCAGACAGAGCCATTCTTTACCTGTTTTGAGATTACAAAAACCTCAAGTTCTTACCTTTCCCCTTACTCAGAAATATTTAGTGGACACTGACTATTGGGCAGCCTCTATTCTCAGTTTTATCTATATCAAACTATACCCATTTTATATATATATTAACGAGTCCTGAAAAATTTATATGCTCATGCAACTGTCACATTAAACAAGACATAGAACAACACTTTTTCTCATCAAAAGTCCCTTTGCATACTCTTTCCAGTTTTAGAATTCATGATGATCCAGTTCAGTTATTTCTGCATATGCCTCACAAAGGGTTAAGGTTCAGCCTCCTCTGAATATGGCTATCCAGCTGTTTTAGTACCATCTGTAGAACCATCCTTTCTCCAATGGTCTGCTTTTCCTTCTTGTCAAAAACAATCATATACGGATGGGTATCTTCCTGGACTTTTTATTCTGGTCCACTGCTGTTGACATCTATTCCTTATGCCAATACCATATTGATCACACTGTCATGCTCATTTATCTACAGCATCTTCTGATGTTGACCCTGACACATAGAATGCTCGGTAAATTGTCTGACTAATGAACAGAGATCTCTCCAAGAGCAAGAATTATGACTCTAATTTCAAATATAATTAAACCAAAGAGGTGACTAGTGATAACAGTGTCAGACCACACATTTCTTCAGTAGGAAAGAAGAGAGTTTTCTTTACACTCCCCTTGGGATTCCAGTGCCTTCCTTTCCCAGTGAAGTCAGCACACTCCTCACTGGCACACACTCCATGGCTCAGGGAGATAGGGCAAGCTGTGAGGCATGATAGGCCCCGCTATGACTCTAGAAAGGTTTGTCTTCTGTTGACTGAATTTGTGGTTTCCTTTCCTCAGGGTGGTTGTAAGCTGACATGCTCAATGCAGAAGAGCTGCCAGGGACATGGCCTCATGTTTTAAATAGATTGGGCCAGGAGCCTGGTTCTAACCAGTTTTGTTGGTTGTGTGTTTTCTGTCATGTGCTTACACAGCATAAGACAACTATTAACAAATAAGAATACTCATTCCTTCTACAAAGTACTCTTTATTGAATTATAAAGAATTTCTTGAGTCTATTTTTAAGTTATGCTATTTAAACAACATATCTCGGTTTTACTTAATGCCTTACTGGTGCCATCCCATCAGTAGAAGGCACTGCAGTGACACCTAGCCCAGGCCCTTGGCAAGGACTCTAGTCTAAGACTACAGAAGCTGCCCTTCTGGGCATGCACACTGTGGTGAGTGTGCTGAGGGCCAGAGTGAGCTCCCTCATTTTTTTGTTTTTACTTCCTGATACCCAGGCCAGAGCTGATACCTTAGACTAAGGGAAAGATGAACTGGGAAACAGGTCTTTTAAAGACTATTTCATCTATTTGAGAATTTCACACCATGTAATTTGATCACAGTCAGACCCCTTCCTCAACTTCATAACTTCATATCCTCTTTATTATTTGCTGCTTCTTTTTGCCTATTGAGTCCAATCTGTGTTTCCAGAGTGCTCTTGGTTGTGGGTCTTTCTCTTGGAGTCTGCTCAACCTACCAGGCATCAAATCAGTAAGGAAAACTGACTCCTACTCCCAGCATCTATCAGTTGTCAATCAATTCACAGCTAGGGTTGGAGCTTCTTGCTTACCTCCCCCATCCATGCTGGGCCCCAGTCTGGCTTGGTTTGTACAGATCTTATATACATGCTGCCACAAGTGTGGGAGATGGGTCTTCATAAAGACATGGAACAAATGAACTACAGTTTTCCTTCCCTGCCCTGTGCAATTAGGGAGAAGACAACAAATGTAACTGAATTTTCAAGTCAGGAGCTATTTTCAGAGAGGTTGGCCTTCTTGGTGTTGTACTTTCAAATGCATTGTTTGTGTTAGCAAGAATAAAGAGAGGGGGTACCATGGTACTATGATCTTTTAATAATGCCAGTAGATGCTTTGGGCTACACACATAGTGATTTCTGAAAGTGTAACTAGCTCCTCCTCAGAGTCCTATGTACTCCTATAACGTACAGACACAGCAACCTCCATTTTAATATGGGACTTTCAGTTTGCAAACTGCCCAAGCCTCCTTCTTACTCCTACCCTACCTCACTGTGGTTATTAAGGGGTAGATAATAGAATTCAAAGACTGTATCACAGCGTTTTTGTTTAAAAATCATGAAAATTTAGTTTTGAAAATAAAGCACTGACTTGATGAATACTAAGGAATTCTCAGTTTTATTAAGAATCCACCCTATTGCATGTCATGCTCTTTTCGTTTCAATCTTTTAAAAAGCATTTGTTATGTGCTAGATACACTGTGAGAGACTTAAAAGATCAACAGTGCTGTAAACTCAGTAAATCACAGGCTATCTGTGATCACAGTCTAGCTGGGGAGACGTAATTTCAGCATGTTCCCTGGTGATATGGGCCTGGGGAAGTGTATGTAGAAGGGGCGCTGGCCTGCCTGGGAGATACACAGAGACTGTGTTTGTTGAACACTGCCCAAATATGTTGCATTTTCCATCCTCCCCTTGTGACTTGCCCAGGGCTCAGCAACGGCCTAGTCCTCCCAACCTCTTCAAGGCCCCTGCAATGTGTACTGAACTTCTGATGCTCTTCCTAGCACATCATCTTGGTCTTTTCTTTTTCATGTTGATGGAATGTCACATACAGGATTTTCTTAATATGATGCACCAGAATCACATTTACACACTTGCCATGGAATGCCACATTTCCGTGGAATCCAGTGGCAATTTTTTGAGAGTAAATTACAATGTATTGCCCAAAGTACTGAAGACATCACATCATATGACTTGGTGTTGGGAAAATATTGTACAAATGCACTTCAAAAAACAACAACAAAACTACTCAAAAGCAACCAACCAAACAAGAAAAAAAACCAGACTTGGATCTGACAGCAGACAATATCATGAAAACTTTAGTTAATAACACTCTAAATTTATGAAAGACAATTCAGCCACCAAAGAGTAAACTTCAGTACTGTAATCCAGCAGCTTAAAATGCAGTCCTTCAAAAGACAAGAACAAAGACCACAGATTTCAAAAGCAGGGTTTAGCCAAAGCTACAATGGACAAATTGTTAAGCTTTGTGTGTTTGCTCATAGCCTTTGGAAAAACTTTCATAGGATACTTTATTTTTTATAAATAGGACAAAAGAGAAAATGTTCAGTAAATGTCAAATGTTCCTTCTTTAATTTGCCTCTTCTCTAATCCCCAACACTTATATTTAGCCAAAAGTATTTAATTATGAAATGTTCTGTTAAATTGTATTTCTTTCGGCTCTACCTACAGTCGCCCTATGACCACTGCTTGTGTAATTGTGGAGTTGGGATATAAAGGGCTTCTTGTTAAGAATGTTTTGATCTAAATGAATATACATTACTGTTTTTTCTTGGCAGTATTACTGCTGGCATTTTCCCATCGATGGCAATGAGTAATTTGTATAATTATACAATGGGATTTTGTCGCAACATCTACCAAGAGACCACTATTTTCACTGGTGCATAAACAGTGCCGTGAGCATAAGAGCTGCCTTTGGGCTGAAGACACATTGCTCACCAATTTCTACCCACAAAGAAAAGAGGGAAATGGAAAGGTGGGCTTATCCACATGGTGAGGGACACGGCAGATAACACTGAGAGCATGGTGCACTCGCTGGCTTTGAAGGGGGCAGTATTATAGCTAATTCTGTGTGTAGAAAGGTCACCCAGATTAGATCTCAGTGACTGGTGATGGAAAGGTCACTAGGAAGCTGCTGCTCAAGCCAGGGAGAGAGGAAAGAGCCAGAGCAGAGCCTAAACTAAAAGGAAAGATCAAGGAAAGTGGGCAGATCTAATGAAGACACAAGAACTAGAATGCACAGGATTTAAAGACTCTCTTCTAGCAGGTTAAAGCAATGCCAGACTTCCTGAGCAGTAGTGTCTACAACTGAACTACCTAAAAAGTGTCTCATTTGCCTCCCCAAATGTCTCGTTGTTGTTTATAGAGCACAGGAATTACGGATTTCAACTAACACTCCCTTAGGCAGAGCTCTCCACTTGCTGTCACAGTATTTGGTAAAGGCCTGTTTGTTAGCTGTGGCCCAGCAGTCTATGGTAGCGTCAGCTTGGTCTACCTACTTCTGGCTCCACTGTTCTGTCTCTGAGGGAGGGTGTTGCAAGGACAAGCAATCATGGCACCACTCAAAGGGAGGAACCACCACAAACTGAGGGCTGTGATCTGTCTTACCAAGTGGTTCCAGCTCCTACAAAGAGAAAGTCTAAAGGAAGACCTCATGACACTGTGGCTACACCACTGGCCTGTTATGACTGTTGCACTGTTATGACTATTTCCAGCTACTTACTGGGCAGAACAAAATACAAACCCTGACTTACTGGACTGCCGTGAACAACCAGTAGACAACACAACTGCAGAGCCGAGAAGAGGCTGCATAGGTTCCCATTACTACACTATCGACTTCACCATGTGAAGGCCTCCAAAGAATTTCATGTATGGTTAAATTTTTTGACAAACAAAATGTACATACTTCTCAGTATCAGATCTGTTTGAAATCACTGTTTTTCAAACTTAAACATGAACTAAAGGGTCCCACACATCATACACATATGACTTTAATCACTGATGCTTGCTCTAGTTTGTTTTTTGACACTCTGTTAAAATAATGACAAAAAACAACTAAAGGGTTTATTTCCCTTACATTTGCAGGTAGCAGTTCATAACTGATAGAAGTCAGAACAGGAGCTCAGGCAAGAGCAGAGGTTGGAACCATGAAGGAATGCCGACTGTCTCTCAAGCTCACATTCTTTTACAGTCCAGGCCCACCTTGTAATGATACAGCCCATAATGGGTTGGGCCTTCCTATATCAATGAGCATCAAGAAAATATCCCACAGACATGCTCAAAGGCCAATCTGATGGAAGTTCCTCAAATGAGGCTTTCTGCTCCAAGGTGTGTCAAGTAGGTAGCCAAGATTAGCCATCACAATGGTATACAATGCTGTTATTCATGGATCATTATCACATCTTCCCCCACAGTATCTGTAGTTCTGATTAAAAAGTAAGAATGCTACAAGACCTGAGTTTGATGCCCAGTACCCCATAAACTAGGCTCAGTGGTACATGCCTATAATTCCATAACTCAGAGGTGTAGGGCAGGAGGATCAGAGTTCCAGGTCATTGGCTGGCTATATTATAAAATATACAAAATATAACATATACTATAATGTTTAAGTTGCCCAGGGTCAGGGAATCATTTAAAAAGTCACTTTAATGATACACAGATAAGATACTACTGACAACCTATTAAATACAAATGTTCATTAAGTCTGATCATCAGATGGATTTACTTTAGGGATCTGCTACCACAGTCTTATAAAGAGGAAAAGAAAATCACAAAGCTGTATACAGGAAGAGAAAAATATTGTATTAAAGCTTTTCCTCTGTAGAGATAATTATTAGACAAGATAAAAAAACATGTCTATCAGATATATTTGTTCACTGAACTAGAACATTTGACCTGGAAAAACTTAGACATTTTTCTTAAAGGTTTTCTTTATACAAGTTAAGGGAAACACAGAGGCGGTAACCCATTGCCTAGGGTCATACAATTAATTTAGTAGGTTAGAACCAGAATGAAAAGCCTATGATTGCTCTGCCTGGGTGGGGCCTGTTAGAATCTCTTGTTACTAGAAGACAGTTTTTAAGTATCCAGCAGTGGGCACAGTAATGAAGACTGCAATCAAAAACGATTCCTCCAGAGGAGCTGACTAATGTTGTACCATATATTTAAGTTCTTCCAATTCTCATTCTAAACTAATGGGCTAAACTAGTTCAGTTAATCCTTAACTGATTGTGGGACACTGGACATTCTTTAGACATCAGACGACAGGGAAGACACATGGGAACAGAATAGAAATGGGACAGATGTACTGGACAGTTGTGCCTTCGTGCTGCCAGGTTAACATCCCAAACAAATCACAATGACACTATTTGCTGTTATTTGTTTTTTTTGGTACAGGGTCTCTCTGTAGCCCCACCTGACCTAACTTACCCTGAAGACCAGGCTGGCCTCAGTCTCACAGAGATCTACTTGATGCTGCCTCCAGAGTGCTGGGATTAAAGGTGTGAACCACCATAAATGACCAAAGATTATTTGTAAAGGGCAGTCATGGAGATGGCCGGGTGTGGTAGGACATGTAATATCAATGCTCTGGAGGCCAGACAAGGGAACTGCTGTGACTCTGGGGCCAGCCTGAAATACATATACCCTCCCTGCCAAATAAGAAGGTATGTTGGTTAGGATGCTCTTTTAGCATTTTTATTTCAACTCTGGTGCATCCTGACTAGATTCTGCAATCAGTCCAGGCTCGGTTAGAAGCACTTCTGTTCTTTGGTCTTTGCTTCTATTAATAGGATATTTTTTCTCCAGTATTTCTCTCTTCATAAAAGATGTCTTTTCAAAACATTCTCCCTACTCATTTGGAGTATACTTACAGGAAGATTCAAAATTTCCAGTCCCATAATTGTTTTCTGGATGTGTGTACATCAGGTGTCTGCCTCTATTATTTTGTACCTTAATTTTTGAGACAGGATCTCTCATTGATCCTGGAGCTCAATTACATAGAGTGGCTGGTCAACATCTCTTCCTGTCTCCGCCTCCCAATGCTGAGATTACAGGCTCACACCAGTACTTACTCTACTTGAGTGCTGAGGATCTAACCTCAGGTCTTTATGCTTGTAGAGCAAGTACTTTACCAACTGAGTTATCTCTCTAGCCTCTCCCCGCAACTGTTTTATGTTACCTGTTAATCTATAGTGCTATTTCTTCAGATTTTCTTGTTTGTAATCTCATCTTTGACTCATTCCTTGAGAAGTCACTGGTGTATTTGGGTTAGAGTCTCTGAATTCAGAGTGAAGCCAGTAAGAATAGCTGGGATCTGCCATCCTGGATACAGCAATGAGTCAGAACTCTTTCTGGCACCTAGAAAAAGTAGTTAGAAGCTTATATGGAGCAAGAAGGACTAAAATTGAGGTACTAAATCCTAGTGAACTTCCTAGAAGCCAAATCACTGAGTCATTTATATAGCATTATATTTTTAAAAATATTAAATTATTTATTATTACTCTGTGCATGTGTGTGTGAAAGCATATGCACTCCATGGCACACATGTGGAAGTGATACATGGAGGACAGAAGACAACTTTTGGGAGTTGGTTCTCTCCTTCCATTGTGGGATCCAGGGATCAAATACACGTTGGGGACTGAGCTCAAGTCATCCAGTACCCTTGGCAAGTACTTTTACCCATGGAACCATCTTACCACCAAGGGAGTAATACCCATAGCACACTTTCCTAACTATGACGCAGTCCTGAACCAATTGTGAGTTTACATTTTCTTGATGATTCTGAATACTCTGTAAATTCTCATGGCCTAGATACTGAATGAGTCTTTGTGCATAGACAGCTTTCCAACTGGCCAAATGTAATTAACTGGCTGGTCTGGAATTAGAGAGAGAGCAGTTTCCCTTACAAAGGGTGGCTGATTATTTTGCAAAGGCCCAACCTGTAATAAAACTGTGAACTCATTATAAGCCTTGGAATATTAGTAATACCCAATAAAGACAGAATAACTTCCCATGGGGACAGGGACTGTGTACAACTGGCATTAAGAACACGCTAAGGATCTTCCTGAAGTCAGGGAGCTGAGATTATAGCAGAGCAAACCATGAAACGGAGCTTCTGGGAGCAGAAATGGGATGGACTCTGAAGCTGAGGCCAAGAACAGAAATTCTGGGCTGGAACGTGAAGAGCAAACTCATTTATAATTCTAGGATTAAGGCCCACAAGCTTCAGTGAAGGTATCAGCTCCTTTCCTTACTTTTTACAATTCACCAGATGACACCTGGGAATCAGCGGGTCCCTCTGAGTTTCAGATATCTCTTAAGTTCTTCCCCAATCTACCATTCTCTAAGCACAATGACCAGGGCTATGACTGGAACTGGCCAAGGGAAGAAGTGAGGAGGGGTGGAGAGAAATGGGAAAGAATGAGGGAACTCTTAGTGCCCAGATTAAAAAAAAAAATCCCACCACATGGTTAATCTTCATTGTCAATTTGATTGGATTTGGAATCACCATGGAAACAGCCATCTGGGTATCAGTGCCCAGGTTTCTAATAAGGTTTAACCGAGAAGGGAAGATCTGCTTTGAATGTGGGTTATACCGTTCCATGGGCTGGACACTCAGACTGAGTAAAACAGAGAAGGTTAGCTGAGCACCAGCATCCATGTCTTGCTGCTTCCTGACTACAGATGCAACATGACCAGCTACGTCCTGCTCGTGCTGCCGCGCTTTCCTGTCACAATGGACTATCCCCTCAGACTATGAGCCTTAAAAAGAAAGCCTTACCACAGTATGACCAGGTCATACTGTGGGGCACTTCAGAGAAGAGCTGAGCCTAACCACTACTACCTTTCGAAAAGCTGCGCCAAGGGAAGGTGCTTAACACCATGCCACCAATGCAGCCACTGATCCACGTAAACCTTTGCTGTACCACTGGGGTCTGACCAAAGTGGCCTACCCCAAGTATCTGAAAATTTTCCTTTCATTTGATAAGTCACTACCGAGAGGCCTTGTGTCTGCTCTTTTAATTTGGAGGTTTTTAAACAATGTTAAGTTGATAATAATTGTACATTCTTATGAGGAATAGAGTGATATTTTGATACATGCTTATAGTGTGCAATGATCAAATCAGGGTAATTAGCAGTTCCATCTTCTTTTAGTTATTTTCAAACATATAGTACATTGTTAACTATAGTCATTGCACTGTTATAGAACATTGGAACTCATTTAAAAAAGAATTTATTAATTATTTTTATTTTATGTGCATGAGTGTAGTGCCTGCATGTATGTAAGTGCATCCATGTCATTCAATGATGTCCAGGACTGGAGAGATGGCCCAGAGGTCAGATGACCACAGAGGTCAGAAGAGGGAATCAGATTCCCTGGAGCTGGAGTTACAGATGGTTGGTTAGCTGCCATGTGGGTGCTGAGAACCAAACATGGGTCCTCTGCAAGAGTAGCCAGTGCAGTTAACTGCTGTACCATCTCTCCGCTCCTAGAACTCATTTTCATTTAACTATGTTAGGATCTGCTATCTAGGATCCTCTGTCCTCACTTCTGCTACCCTTCCCGGCCTCTAGGAGCTATGATTTTAGGTTTTACTCCTATAAGACTAATGTTTTTTATAGAGTCTATATAAAAGTGAGATCATGTGGTATTTGTCTTTATGTCTAGCTTATTTCACTTAATGTGAGGTCCTCCAGGGTCATCTATCTTGCTGAAAATGAGGTTTCTTTCCGTTTTTTTTTTCTTGAAAAATATTTAGTGTGTGTGTGTGTATTTGCCTGTGTGTATCCTTGTATATTTTAAGGGGACATCATTTTTTTTCTTTTTAAAAATCTTTTATTATTTTAAAATTTTATGTGTATGAAGTATTGCCTGCAATACTTACATTGTACACCCACATTGTACAATGCCCAGAGAGGACAGAAGAAGGTGTCAGATCCCCTGGAACTGGAGTTATAGATGGTTGTTAGCCGCCATGTGGGTACTGGGAATCAAATCCGGGTCCTTTGGAAGACAAGCCAGTGCTCTTAACCACTGAGCCATCTCTCCAGTCCTGGGACATCATTTTTTCATTAATGAAATTTACCATAGTGAAATGCGGTCCATACTGCAGAATTTGTTGACTTTGTTTAGTATTAGCCATTCATTATGTTTATTATTTTTTAAACCATATGTATATATACAGACTGCCTTGAAGAGGATGAAAATAAAACACTGGACCCTTAATTGATTAGCAGGTTCAATTCCCAGCAGTTCCTCAATTCAGGGGAAAGCCAGAGAAGGCCACAGTGTGCTAAGATCCCTGGCTGGCTCTCACCTCACTTCCAGTCTCCCAACACTGACATTTCCCTTCCTGCCAGCTGCACTGGGCTCTCCTCATCCTGGGAGGTTCTAGGTACACCGAACCTTCATGCTTACTATTTTCTCTGCCTGAGTATGGTGGAGGATCTTTGGAGGGGTTATTCAGTATTTTCTGATACTCAAGATTCTTCTCAAAAGCAACCTTCTCATCAAGGCTCTGTCCATCCTCCCCAGCTCTCACTGTCCACCTTCCCCTGCCTTTGTCTCCATGGCATAATCACACACTGTGTCTGTTCCATGAAGACATGAGATTCTGGCAGGCTGGGTGGCTGCTGTTTCCTGCTGTCCCCTGACGGAAAGTACTTGAAGGTCTGCTGAGTGGATTTATTCTACTTTATGTCCTTTAAATTAGACCTGTTACTACCTCATTGGTCATCTAACTCTATCCTGTATTTCCTGCAAATTCTACTTATTCTTTTACATTTCAGGTAAATATGTCTATTCTTTACTACAAGACTAGTTTTAAAATATAAACCCAAATTCTCTGTTGTTTTTGGATAGGGTTTCACTCTGTAGCTCAAGCAGGCCTGGAACTCTCTATGTAGTCCATGCTGGCCTCAAATTCATCCAGTACAGCTCCACTTCCCAAGTTCTGGAATTACAGGCATAAGCCACCATGCCCAGCACTAAACCAAGACTTTTTAAAAGCTGGTCTTCAGACATGCATTCTTGCCTTGCAGTGAAACGTAAGAGGCTTGTGCCCATGAAAGGTGGCCCTGACAGGTGGAGGAAGAGCTTGGGATTGTGCAAAGACAATAAAGTCGATAAAGACAATAAAGGCAGTTCCTTCTTTCCCTTCCTCTCTCCCCTCTTTTCTTGCTTCTTTCTTCCTCTTGAGACAGGTTTCTGCTATGTAGTCCAGGCTGTTTTCAAACTTGAGAACCTACTGTTTCAGCCTCCTGAAACAGTGTTGGGTACAGGCTTGTGCTACCACAGCAGACTATAGGGTTTTTTTCCTATGCCTAATTTATATTTCAACATGTCAAAGCATCTCTTACTTCCTGTGACTCTGAGTGTTTGATTAAAGTCATTCAGATTCACAGCTGAGGAAATGGACCAAGTAAGGTTTCATCTTTTGTTGAAATAAGATTTTATCCACTAAAAAATGCACTTAATAAATGAAGAGGGTATTAATCGCTTTTCCTCCTTCCCTGTTTACCAGCCCATTATCACCAAGTAGAATTGCATAACCAACATTCCACATGTGAAGTATTTTAGTGGCTTTCACTAAGAACTAGACCTCAGTAAAACAGATCAGAAGAGATTCTGTACTTCAAACTCCACGTGGCTTAACTCTCACTAAGAATGTGACAATAACTTCCTTTATAATCACTAGCATTTATGAATTATAAAAATTCATACTCAGATGTCATCTCTTCAGAACCCTGCTATGCTCTGGGTGGGGGCAGGCTTGTGTTATTTTGCCCATGAGACCATGTAAGAAGCAAGGCTAAGCCCACTGAAGTCTGAAAACCCCTTGCTGTGCTCAGACCTTCTGATTCCTGTACTCAGTCATCAGTGAGTACATTACACAGCTTAAGAAAAATGTCCAAATGACAAACACATCCAAATTTGCCTAACTGTCCAGGTTATCACTATTTTGAAAACCTGGGGCATAAGAACAACACTGTTCAGAAGTTAGGTTGGATCTGAATCATGTAGCTGATTATTTCCACCAAAGTTACAGTTTTTCAATGTGACAGTGTGACAACTTTTCAAACAAAATGACAGTTGAAAACAAGGATTCCCTGAGTTGCATGCAGATTTTGTGAAAGAAGACACTTTGCTTTTCTCTGTTTTGAGGGGCCAAGGTCCTCCTAGGCCCAGCACACTTTCCGGGTATTCTTAATGATTTGTCATGGCTGATGACAAATCACCTACCTCTAGCTAAGTAATCAAAGCAATAGGAGATGGTCTTCCCAATTAGCTGAACTCAAGGTATTTATGAGGCTATTAGTACCAGTTTAGTACCAATTGCTCAGGGGACTAGAAAAAGCTTACGACCAGGTTTTTACCCTATTGGTACTAAGCATACAAAGCAATAAATGCCACAATGATTCAGGAGAAGTAAACTGGAAAGGGTCATAGACTATTCCCCAGGCTTGGCCAATGCCTGAAAGATGAATAAAGAAGACAGCTATAGTTGCTCCAGCAGGACAGTGGTTTTACAGAGATAGGTAAGGGTAGAAATAAATGTCGCAAGGCAGTGAACATAAACTTGTGCTAGACAGAGTATGCTTCCACAAAGTTCATTCACTACCTCGGCTTAGAGTGTCCCTGCTGAGAACTCCAAAAATCCAGCTTAATAAATTTGCCTCTGAGGCTTCAAGCAAGGAATTAGAAAGAAGAATCTGAGGGGGCTGCAGAGATGGCGCAGTGGTTAAGAGCACTGGCTGTTCTTGCAGAAGATCAGGTTTGAGTCCCAGTACCCACATGACAGTTAACAACCATCCATAACTCCAGTTCTGGGGCAATCTGATGCTCTCTTCTGACTTCCAAGGGCATTGCACAACCCAAGTACACTTACATACATGTAGGCAATATACTAATATACACAAAATAAAAAAAATATTTTTGTTAATAAAAGAAGAGTCTGAGATAGATGATCCATTACTTAGGAAGCAAAAACTTAACACTCCTGTGAAAGAAAGGGAAATGATAGACCAAAGCCTGGAAGGAGGAATAAGATGTCCACCAAGGCAAAAGGGAATCAAAGTCTGCAGCAGCTCAGGACACAGACATCCATGGAGAAATGCTGAGGCCCCAGGAAGGCAAAAGACGGGCAGAACTCCAATGCTTTCTGGAAATCAATCTCAAGCTTCGGGATAGTATACTGAAATGGAGAAAAACTGGTTACTTGTGAGAATTCCAGCAAGAGCTAAACACAGAGATGAGGTCGTCCTGTGCTGTACCCAGCTTGAAATAAAAACAAACAACAAAAACAAACAGACACCAACAAACTCCCTCCTTCCAGCTTCGGGCTGCCAGCAGAAATGACAAAAAGACAAGCCTAACAGAGCGAGAGCCAGCCTGGGCCACAGCAGGACAGTCCATTCCAGCACTTACAGCAAAACAGAAAATTTTAAAGTGGGGTGAGTCACAACAGCTGACAAGAGCACTGAATGGTTACTAGAAGTTTCAGCTGTCCACAGCTGCCCATAAGCATGTCACGAGTAAAGTCAGGAGCCAGTCTTCACTCAAGTACTGTTCTGCAAAGAACAAGGGGAACAGGTTTTGTATCTCTCACCACTGTGGCTGCTGTCCACCTTCTTCCTTGCAAGGGAACCTGGCCTTTGGGGGAAAAAGACATGAGTCCATCTCCTTTGCACAGTATTATAGCCACAAGTAGTGTCCATGCTAGTTACAAGCAGGTGCAGGACGTGCAGGTGTAGGGGATAATGTATACTTTGCATGACTAGAAGAGAAACTAATCTGATGAACCCAGGAAAATGATGGGAAGTAGCATATCCCATGTGAACTGGGTGGGTCCCATCAATGGATAATTCTGTAGCCCAGCACTCTAACCCAACAATTTCCTCAGGGAACAAGCCCCTCCCTTCTGCTTTCCCCCACCATCAGCAAAGTCAAGTCTTCAATGGAAGGAGAGGGTCGGGATCTTATCTAAATGTCTGTTCAGGAAATGCTCCTCTTTACCACTGATTTCAGAGTCCATCACAGCCAATCCTCTGAATAAATTGCCACCCCCATGCAGAATTAGAGAAGGTCACCCACACTGACTCTCTTTCAGCATCACCAGTAAGCCCCACACATGCCCATCTAGAGGCTGCCAACTTGCTAGGGCATGGATTCCTTTCTTTTATATCTCTCTCACAGAGGCAGTGCCCTGTGATGGTAAGGTTCCAGCTTCTCATGCACATGGTCCTGGGGATGGGCTTTAACACCCACCTCTGCTTTAATCCCTCTGGGTAAGTACCTAGGGTGGAAATCAGTGTCTCTGGAGCCACAAAGACCTATCCTGAGTAAGCACCTGTGGGTGTTGTGCCAAGCAGGCATGCTTCCGAGTATGTGTAACATTCTGACACAGATAATCCAATTAATTGCATGGGAGTTGTTTAAAATGCCTCCCTTCCGTTCCTGCCCGGATGCACAATCACTGAGTCCCAGCAAGTCTCAGCCCCAGACACTACCCTAACAGATTCCTTCCTCCTCGACCTGCCTCTAATCCCACCTGCCTCCAACCCACATTGCATGTTGTTATTGTAATCAGCTGATTGTACAAGATCTGATTTAAATATTTTCCTGGGGCAGAGGACACTGTTCAGTTGACATAGTATTTGCCTAGTATGCATGATGTCCTGAATTCAAATCCCCAGTACTGCAAACAAAAACAAATAAAGCATATTCCAGGTCTTCATTTTGTATGGTGTGAAAGTAGTCTTTAGCAAGACACACGTGATTCGTCATGATCTCACTCCCGGCCATCCTTTAATGTTATCCCCGGAGTTTCCTCTCTTCATCTGGCCTCTCCCACCCATACCCTTGCTGACTTCTTGTAGTTCCTACAGAACCTTTGTGACTCCCAGTGCTACTTTCCTTCCCTTGCCAATCCTGCAAGCCTCTACCTAGCTTTGCAGTTTTGACTAACAAACTCTTTCACCATGATTGTTTTTTTTTTGCATGTCTGTCCCTTCATTAGATGATGAAATCTCAGACTATCAACATTTGTTGAATGAATTCATGAATTAATGAATGAACTGAATGGACAGAATATGTGCTTAAGAGATGCTGGTTTGAAATACATTGAGTGAGTGATGGCTGCAGTCACAGAAAACCTAACCACCCAGAAAGAACACAGTGGCCTATACAATGAGAAGATGCAGACTAGAATCTTAGATAAACCCTCAGAAAGAGAGAGAATGAATGAATATGAATGAAAGGGAAAAGTAGTCCAAAGACCAAGGCCAAAATGATTCTGCAAGAAGGGTTCAATGGGAAAAATATGTGAAGGTTCTCAGAATCAAAATGGAGTCTCTTGTGTCTACCCTAAAAAATGAGCACAGTTGGGACGTTATAAAGGGAGCATTCTTACACATGGTCACCTGATAATAGGACAGAAACTCATCAGTACCACAAGCTTGCACAGACTTCTAAAACTATATGAAGTTCTCCTACAAGGACATCTACCCAGCAACTGTGTGCAGAACCTCAGACTGATGTCACTCTTGTTAGTAAAAGTTGTCACCAAGGATTACTGTTTCAAAATACCTGATGTAATCTTCCTCAGCTGGGGCTTCAAGCCTCCTCTTGCCTCAACCTCTTTGATGCTCATAATTTACTGAGGCATGTATTCCCAATGTAACACTCAGTGATTCCTCAACAAATATCAATTTTCTTAATAGGATCTCTCTCTGATTGCTTTTTCTTTTGACTGACAAGTTTAACCTGAGCTAGTGTTGTATACCACAGTGAGAAATAAGAATTATTGCATCATTCTGAAAGGATGTTTGGTTAAAAAAGATCTTAAGAAGTTACATAAATGCAAGCTATACAATATAAATAAATACAATTTTATTTTCATTAAGATAACTTTTAATCAAGTCCTACTGTAGTTGTTTTTAGCAACAGATACTGATGGCCCAGGGAATCCCTTACTACACTGAAAACCTTTTTTTTCTCTTTACTAATTTTCACTGACATACAGTTCAGTTTCAGTTCCCAACCATTATTGTTCCAACAGGATTGATTTCTTCCATGTAGGCACTCAGAGTTTCTAACTCAACCAGATTGTATGTTTTTATAGGACATGTGTTGGAGCCTTGTTTGTCAAAGAGACTGAACAGGTCTGGAAAGAATACCTGGAGTTCTTACACTTAAACCTGAAGTTCAGTGATCTAGTATTGGCACCTATCACTGATCTCCTGCCAAACAGGAAGTCCTTGGCAAACATTGCTAGAGTGACTGTGACAGTCTTCCAGTTAGTCAGAGCAAGCCCATGTCTTCAAAACTACCAAGTAGGCAGAGCAGGCTTCTATGAAATCTTACCCTTTTCAATCTAGCTATATTAAATGTGAATTTTCACAACTCCTCGTTCAAGTGTGCATGATATGTAGACTGTTATTAAGAGGGCAATGAAGAGAAATAAAGTACAAATGGTTCATATTTATAATGGGATTATATCCCAACAACCCATTGAAAAGTCAAAAAATACTGGGTCAAACCATCTTAAATTAGGAGCTGCTATGGTTTGAATGTGAAATGTCCCCTGAAGGTTCATGTGCTTGAACACTTGGTGCCTGGCTGGTATTGGAACCATTAAGTTGTCTAGATGGAGGAAATGGATCACTTTGGAGACTGGGGCCAGGCACTGAGTAGACAAGCTCTACTTCCGAGCAAATCTCTCTCTCTCCCTCCCTCCCTCCCTCCCTGTTTGCTGAGATGTGAGCTTGCAGTCAGTCGCAGGCTGCTGCTGCCGCCTCCCTGCCATGAGGGACTGTATCCTCTCAAACCACGAGCCAAAATGAACCCTTTTCCCTAAGTTGTTTCTTTTCAGATATTTGATCACAATGGATGACAAAAGCAATGAGTACAGGAGTTGTTTATACTACGTTGGGACTTGGTCTATCTACTTCAATTTCTATGACTTAAGACGAACTGCCACTAAACATTTTCTTAAACTATTGATTGCACAGACATATATTTGTTGTAATTTGAGGTCAGTTCAGAAATCTTTTCTGGCCACTGATTACTGCTTAGGGTAACAGGAGTTTAACTATACATTGTTTTTCTAGGAAAATAAATCTGATAGCAATATTCCTGCTTTAGTTTCATTTCTGTTGCTACGACAGACACGCTGGTAAAAAGCATCACAGGGGAGGAAAGCTTTGTTTGGCTTACAGTTTCAAGCTGGAGTCGATTATTTCAGGGCCATCAAGGCAGGAACTCAGGCAGTTAGACACATCACATCCTCAGTCAACAGCAAAGAGATAAACATTCCCCTCCTCCCTCGCTTCCTTCCTCGAAGCTAGCTTTCTCCTCTCTTACACTGTTCAGGATGCCCAGGGAATGAGCTGCCTACAATGGGCTGGGCTTCCTATATCAATGAACAGTCAAAAGAGCCCCTTCCCCCATAGACAGGTCCACAGGCTACCTAATCTAGGAAATTCCTCATTGACTCTCTTCCCAGGTCACTCCAAGTTGTATCAAGTTGTTAAGTCCAACCAACACACTGCACGTTTCCTATCGTTATTTTAAAACCCTAATTTCCCGTCCTTTACCTATAAAGGGATAGAATCCAAACTCCTTTGTACGATGTTTAGTTCATCATAATAAAGGGACTACATGCCCCTCAGTCTGCCTCTGCCTGCCACCTCACCACACCAAAGCTTTGTGTGTGGCTGCATGAGCTTCTAGAATAAATTACCACACATTTAATGACTTTATACAATGCTAATTTATTATCTTATTGTTCTGTGGTTGGAACACGTTCTAGTTTCCTTTCTGTTGCTGTGATAAAACGCTGACTAAAAAGCAACTTGCAGGAAGAAATTATTTATTTTAGCTTACACTTCCAAGTCACAGTCTGTCACTGAGGGAATCAGGGCAGGAACTCAAGCAGGAACCTGAAGCAGAATCCATGGAGGACCATGCTTGCTGGCTTGCTCTCTGGCTTTGGTCAGCTAGCGTTTTATAGGGCTCTGGACCACCTGCTTGGGGAATGGTACCTAAGGCCCCGCCCTCCCACATCAATTAGCAATCAAAACAATGCCACACACAGGCATGCCCAAGGCCAATTGGATCTAGGAGATTCTTTGGTTAAGGTCCCTAACCTCCCAGCTGATTCCAGGTTGTGTCAAGTTGGCAATAAAACTTAAGAGCACACAGAGTGTCTTGATGGGCTAAGCTCATGGGGCTGGTAAGGGAAGAATCTGCTTTCCTGTTTCTGCCAGCTTCTGGAGGCTGCCACATTGTTCTGTCTGTTTTTCATCTTTAAATACAGCAGCAGCCAGTGAAGCCTTTCACATGACATCACTGTGATACTGTTAGGTCTCCCTTACCTCTAAGACCCCTGTGATGACACTAGGCTGAGATGATAAAGAATCCTCTCCCCATCTCAAGATCCTCAGACACATCTGGAGAGTCTCATTGGAGGCATTTTTCTTCCCACTATAAGGTGGGTCTTTATAGAGGACCCACTTTTCTGCTGAAAAAGACTCCGACCCCTCAGTATTCCATGAGACTCTATGGAAGTCATCACTTCCATGGGCTCCTTTCCTCCTCCAAGCCTAGGGGCACAGTCCTCTGTGCCTCCACCGGCCCACATGCAGACATGAACTGCAGCATTCATTTTTACTGTAATTTGTCTCCAAGCATATTATTGCAACCAGACGGTGAGTCATGATGCCTTACGCATCTCTGCAGCTTCAGAGGCCCAACTATAAAAGTTTGTGGGGAAGAAAATTTAATGTGATATTTTAATGCAGGAAGACCTCAGATGGAGGCAGAGGCAAGACCAATAAATATGTAGAAACTCCGTAGTACAACTTTTACAACTCTGACAGCTTTTAACTAATTACTATCACACAATCAGCCAAGCCCTCCCTATCTTTTAAGCATTCCAGGGAGGAATCACGACATATTTAAAACTAGTCATTTGCACCTTAAGGTTTATTTTAACTATAATGTGATATATCATAGATACTGTCAAAGTTTTAACTGGCCCCCTGAGTTGGGCTAGAAAAGACAAGGTGACCCTTATTGTTCCCATTTTCCCTTTGGTAATAGCCAAGGAACTATTGGCAACTGATTACTGCAGGGTGAGGGAGAGTAGATCTTTGAGGGAGTGACACTAGATAGGCTTCACTAGACTCCAGCCAGTGAACCTGCACTGAGGGACATGTTGGTACAAATGCTTGACGAGACAGGACTTAACATATATGACACACTGCATGAAATCTGATGAGGCTGCAGACGGGGTAGGGGTCTAAATGTAGTTAATATGTATTATAGGAAACACACAAGAACTCAATAATAATATTTTAAAAAAGGAAGAGACAAGGCACACCCAAGTGTTAGGATTCCAAGTTCAGGGAAGTAATATTGCCTGATATGCTTTCTGAATTCATATATATATATATAAAAACTCTCGCCTAACAAATCTAACTAGGCTGGTTGGAAATTGAAAGCAATTTGGCTATAGTATTTATTTGGTATTTCAGTGTTTGGAGGTTCTTGAAAAAAACTAAAGAAAGTAGGGCTGGATAGGTGGTTCACCAGTTAAGAGCACTGGCTGCTCTTGCAGAGGACCTGGGTTTGATTCCCACACTCACATGACAGCTAACTACTGTCTGTACTGCCATTTTGAGGGGCTCTGACGTCCCCTTCTGGCCTATGCAGGCATTGCATGCACAGGTGCACTTACATACATGAAGGTGGAACACTCATACACATACAATTAATTAAAAATTAAAGAGAGTTCAAATTAAGCAAAACTGATATGGCCATAAGTATTTAAATTACAAGGCAAAGAAAGTGGTTTGATAAATTAAGGCCTCATGAATGAAGATCTATTTTTCAAGTCAATGATTTGCTATGCATGTCTAACATCACTGGCAGCACCACAGAGCACAGAAATGCAAGCATGTAAATACTCCTAAAACTTAGGTGTCTAGTAACCAAGCTTCAAGAACTCAATGGTTATGCAGGATAGAGAGTATCTTGTTTTATAATTACTTTGTTCTTCTTCATTAGTAATATTAAAATCTTCTTCAACCTAACTTATGTCTATTGGTTTTTGTGAGCTTAGGCAGTTTGGAAGTCAAGAGTGCCATGTAAAACAGGTTTTTCATTACATTTCACTGTATTTCCTAGTACTGAGAATGCAGTATTTTTAGAACCAGGGGTAGCCCATCCTCCCTATATGAAACCCCACATTCATAAAAGATAAACAGAAGCTTAGCTTCATCCTACCCCACATTCATAAATAATAAACAGAGGCCTCACTATATCCTATAGATCAGGAAGACATCAGGCTGAGGAGAGATTCAACCAATTTCCATTATGAGACCTAAACAGCGAAAAAGCGTAAAATTTGCTGGATGCAAATTTTAAACTTGAACCAGGAAGCACAATCAAACTTCTAATTTTTTAAATGAACATATACTGGAAACTCTAGTAAAACTGCAATGAGACTACACATTGCATTTTATGTTAGTCAAATGTCAGCAGAACTACCTCGTTCTAACGTACTCTTCTGAAAAGAAATATGTTCCCGTCTTGCATTTCATCCTGAAAAATTTTACTACGCTGAGCATAGTAGCAACTGCGAAAAAAAAAGTGTTTCATGTAGAAAAAAAAAAGAAACTGAGAAAACTTCAAAAACCACGGCGCCTCTGCAATGGTAGGTTTCCAAGTTTTTAATATAAAGCTAAAGCAAAATAAAGATTGCTGCAGTAACCAAACTTTGAACATGTGTCTCTAAAAACAATGACAACTGAGCCATAATAGGTTTTCTACGGCGTGATAAGCAGATAATGCACCTGCAAACATATTCTCTTATTCTTTCTAGTTGGCTTTGTAAATCTTGCAATTTGCAATTCCAAGACATTTTAGAGGGAACAGGTAAAGCTCCATATAAAACTAACTGGCTTTGCAATTTGCTTTTTAAGCCAATGAAGCACGTTTCCCTATCCAGGCCACGAGGCAAATCCATGTCAACTTGCTAAGGTGCCAAATGCGACAAACTCCAAGAGCTCTAGGCACCGCACTCTGCAGCATCCGGACACAGCGCCCTCCGTGCTGTCCAAGTTGCATTCCGGGCAAAGGCTACACCCCCTTTTCTGTCTGGGGTAAACTGAGGCACCGTGACCCAAGAGATCCACAGCCCTGCGAAGGGCTCCACCTCTAGTGGTGTCCTCCTTTGCCCAGGATAGCCCAGAGACTCGGAGATAGCACGCAGTGGATACCGAGCTCCCGGCCCTCAGAAGGGTATGGCACGAGCCTGGGACCCTCCCGTCCCTAGCTCGTTGGTCCCCGCCCTGCACGGATCTCCGGCATCCTGCGACCCTCGTGAGGCGGCCGCCGGGACCGCACGGCGTCTGGGAGCGTGCAGCCTCCGCCAGCCCGAGCTTACGAAAGTTCCGCAGCTCCGGCGGCGGCTGACCGTGAGCCCCGCGCGGGGCTCCTTCCCACGCGTGCCCCGCCGCCCGGGCTCGCCCGCCGGGTCCCCTCGCTAACCTGGCACCGCTGCGCCACCCAGGTGGTCGCCGTGCACTGCTCGCCATGGCCGCCCGCAGAGCCCCGCAGCGCCCAGGGCCGAGCGGAGCAGCCGCCTCCGTCCGCGTCTGGCCGGGATGCGGGCTGAGCGCCCGGCCGCCGGAGCGGAGCTTCCCACCTACGGGCGCCGGAGCCCGCGGCTGCCGAGCATGCCCAGTGCGGCTGCGGGCGGCGCGGAGGCCCGGGGGGGGGGGTTGCGGCCGCCGGGTCTTCGCTGCAGCCGCGGGCCGGGGCGGGGCGAGCCGGTGAGCGTGGGATCGACCCACCGAGAGCCGGGCCGTGCGGTCGGCGCGGGGGAGTAGCTGCACTCTGCGGGCGCAGCCTCGGGGCGGGACCCGGCTCCTGCGCGCCGAGGTGACTAACGAGCCCGGGACACTCATGGCAGACCCTGTCGTGCCGGGGCAGCGTGACTGGTAATTGTCGGGGGGCAGGGCGCTGCCGGCGCTGGCACCGCAACTTTGCCGAACGTCGCATCGCTGTGGCGTTCAAGGACACGCAGGAAAAGGCGTCCTGTAGTGCCATCCTGCATGCCACAGGCAACCGGCCCTCCCACCCGCTGACCTACCGGGTCGTCAAAGCTGTCACACCACCTTGCAAGCAGAAGCTTCTGGGGCCTTCCCGGGGACTGCGCTGTCACTTCCAAAGCAGAACGGACACATAGAAGAGGTTGGCAGAAAACACAGCAGG
Source organism: Eospalax fontanierii (assembly GCA_035773235.1). Taxonomy (NCBI): domain Eukaryota; kingdom Metazoa; phylum Chordata; class Mammalia; order Rodentia; family Spalacidae; genus Eospalax; species Eospalax fontanierii. The sequence goes on along the minus strand of CM069542.1, from coordinate 41,602,422 downwards.
TGTTCGCTGGTGGCTTCTCGGTGATGGGATTCCCAGGGGATTGGAGGGGAAAAATCCTCCTAAAAATTTATTCGCAGTTTCTACGTTCTAACGGACAGTTGGTCTTTAGTAGGAAAAATAAGTATTATAAAAATATTTTTAACACCTACAGAAGTTTTCTGGGTACGATCCTGCAGCGTTGGTGGCTTTTTTTCATTTCTGTTAGAGCATGTCAGTTTCTGGGGCAGAGACTAGGCTCCGCCTCTTTGGCTTGGCTTTGCCCGTCCCCTGGCCACGCCCCACACCGGCTCTTTTACTCCAGTACCTCCTCCTGGGTCAGCGGCTGCCCAGAAAATACGGAAAGGTGGATTACACAAATTAACCCTCCCTTTGGCTCCCACCGTCAAGCTGGGCACGTTCCACCCTGGGGTGGGGATTGCTGTCCAGAAGACAGGAGGCTGTTTAAGTAATCGCAGTCCATCACCTTCTCTGTCCCTGGCAAACTAAACAAAGTAATACCTCCGACCCCAAGTCGAGAGCTCTGACCTGCAGAAGTGGGTCCGGATCCGACTGAGCATGCTTGGGACAGTGCCAGATTGCCACACGCCTCAGCCTCTGGCATCTGGCTGCCCAAGGTTGAGCGGGCAGCGCTGCGGAGCATCACCACCTCGGAGCTCAGGAGACCGGTGGGAGCTGGTCTTACAGTGCGCAATAGCGTCGACACGTGGGCAGGATACCCGTGCTGAGGGTCTTGTGGGTGGAAGGATGCCTGGGCTCTGCCTTCTAAGCGAATCAAAACCTAATCTTTCGCTAAAAGATTGAAAATAAAAATTATACTTGAGCATTAGTTTAAATAGCGCCTTGCATAACAACACACCTTAGCTCAAAGAACCGTTCAGTCTTTCAAGAATCCTCCTCTTTTCAAGTTATTCAATAAATATTCTTACAGTTGCACCAGAGAACCAAAACCTTTCTGCTCTGAAAGAATTCCGTAATATTATATTATTTTTCCTCTCAAGTATTTCTGGATTCACTCAGGCTATTCATTTTCCTCCAGACTCCCTTTTAATGTCGTACAACCTTTAGAAGGCAGAGGGAATGGCATTTAACCCTCAGTGACAGAAGACTGAAGTGGGGAAAGGTTATAGGAGAAGGATTTTACCGGGGGTGGGGGAGAGAGAGAGAGAAGAGGAGAGGGCAAGGAGAGAGAGTGAGCGAGGAGAGAGAGAGCTGAGACTTACTGACTTCAGGAAAATGGTGGGGGGGGGGGGCAGGTAAGGCTTGCTGAGAGATCTAGCCTCAGTGAGATTTCTCTTCATTTCAGCCTCGTGGGCCTGGACCAGCTCCAGCTCCGATTCAGTTCAGTTCAGTGGTTAGAATTACCATCTCCAGTGGGAGTTTATCTCCCAGAGAATGTTTACTTATCTGTTTATACCGATCTCCTAACAAACTGGGGTTGTTTTAATCCACTTCCTGAGCCTTGAGAATCTGTTCTTGCTTGAAGTCCAGATCTTGTTCAGGACTCCATAGACATGCACAGATAGTACAGGCCTGGAAAAGGGTGGGCAAGATGTCTCTTCAGCGGCTATCTTGGCAATTATATTTGAAGCTTTCTCCTCTTCAGTCTACCTTGGTGTGAAATGTTCTCAGTGGTCAGAGAGGGAGTGACTTAACAAGCCTTCCAGGTGAATCTATACACTGTACTTGAGAAACAGTCCTCACCCATGTAGATAAAAGGAAAAATAATAGGTAGGTGTTTTTTCTTGCCATGCCAAAAAGGAAAGAAAAGAAAGCGAGAGAGAATAAAAGAAGAGAAAAACAGAAACCGTTGGTCTAAAACTTTAAGTGGATCCTATTTTGGTTTTCTTGAGTAGATACACATGGATAAGAGGATAGACATTTCATTTATAAAACTGTTCCACATGTTTGGGTTTATTAAATAGCCTCAGCTTCTGTTAAGAGAGTCTGGAGAAGAGTAACCCAAGGAAGTAGCTTGTTTCTGTGCTAGTTGAGTCATACAGGGGTTTTGCTTGGTAACTGATAAAGGCTAAGAGTTATTCTCTGACACCTTTCCTAAATTTGGCCTCCTAAAGTAGTAAGTGAATAGGACGGTACAAGTTGGGCATTATGCTCTTTCTGGAAGATGGCAATATGATTGATTCTACATTCTGCTTTTCATTATTCCTGGGAGTCTGACAGAGCACACTTAGGACGGGATTGGGGGAGGAATAAGAGGAACCAAACACCTCTCTGTAACCTTGGTGGCAGAGGCTAGCAAAGCCTCTTGAAGTGTCTGAGTCAGTATTAGGAAAATATTCCCTTCCTTTTGTGGGTTGAGTCTGTGCAGTGATGTTGTTCCTTTGGAGGTGTGAAAGCATGTGTGTGGTCTAACAAGTTATCCAGCTGGAAAAATCCAGGCAACAAATGGCATGCCTGAAACTCACAGGAGGCAGAGGACCCAGCTCCAAGGGCCATACCCTTCCGGATATCCTTCCAAGACTACACCAAAGCCCTTCCCTCCTGGAAAGTTTGCCGGCCTGTGATACTAATGTCCACCACAGCTGAGCACTCTCCATAAATTTCCCCACCAGGGCTTCATTTTTTTAGGAACAAATTATTGGCAGGAAAAAAAAAAGATGCATTCAATATTCGGCATTCTGTGTGGGGAAGATTTCCTGAAAACAGGGAGAACGTTTGCCTGGGATGATTACCAGAAGCCCTGCTGATGAGAGAGATGTGGTGCTGGAAGGGGAGGGGAGGCTAAGTTCTTCTTTAGAGGATCACTTGGTAAAGAATTTGACTTTGTAGGTTTTTTTGGACTTGAATTCTGGAAAAGTCTTGTCTTGAACATAGCTTAGAATTTTGTATTTCTGGTTTATAACTTCCTCTGGAAGGAGGGGAAAGCAACATCCCTACCCAGGAAAGTGGAGGTTGAAGCTGAAACCAAGTAATCAAACAAAAAAGTCCAAACAAGACAACACATTCTGCAGGACTTGTGGCCCATTAAATGAATCCTTTCTCTTCAGACATGACAGGGAGGCTATGCCATCCACCTCAGAATACTGCTCAGAACAGAAGGGCTTTCATTTCAGAGGTCTGGCAGCTTCATTGCAACCTCAGCAGGAACAAAATGACCTTGCTTTTGACGAGAAGAAATCCCAAAGTAAGCTTGGCAAGTCACACTGTGATTTCCCGTGCAGGTGATCTTCACATCTTTCTTGTTGTTAGAGTTATTTATTAAAATTAGGAGGGAAGGAAAGAGAAGTCTGTATGTTCTAGATAGACATGACACCAAAATTCTTGCTATGGGCACAGAAATCCTGCGTGGCAAAAGCTGAGAAGCCCTGAGATAAGACTGAGGTAGGGAGAGAAGAGGCCCAGGTGGATGGTTGGGTAGCCTCAGAGCCTTTGGGAAGTCTAGGGGCTTACAGAGATAAGGATGGGGAGATGTAGAAAGAGCTGGATAGAGCTGGCTCTGGTGAGTGTCTTTTCTGCGGACTGTCCCTTTCACCAGATAAGCTGTGGACTGAGAAGTAAACCAAATGCCAAAGCCTAGGTGCAACCTTTAGGGGCTCCACAGCGGCAAGCCCCAAACATGGGGCATCCACAAGTTGTCACAACAGGAAAGGGGATTTGACACTCAGTTTTGCTTTTGATGATGTCACATTTGTGACTTGATCAAACCCTGGAAGTGAAGTTATCTGACAAATGGAAAATGTGTGTTTTTTTTTCTCACAGCCAAGGGCAGAGTCCAAATGTGGTACCTGTCAAGATGGTGCCCAGTTTCTCTCCTACTCTTAATCATGGGGATGGCTGGTTTGTGTGTTCTCCATCGGGGATAAGTGTGTTGATGAATAATTGTGTTTTCACTTGGGATTTTGCAGAGATTGCATGATAAATGAGGAGCACAGCTGACTTTCAGGCAGACATCAACTCTGCAGTTGCTTTAGGCAGCATTTTGGTCTAATCACAGTAAGTTTTAGTGACTTGGAAATCTATTAGAGCTTGTTGACTGAAGTTCCTGGGGAAAAACTTACATTAAATATTCTATCAAGCTAGTTGACTGATTACAACCCTAATGATTGTGGAGAGCTGAAATGTTGCAGGTCTGGAGGCAAATTATTTTGAGTTATCTTAGCCCCTTAAATAGTCACTAATGCCTGTGTTTGTGTGTAATGTAACACCCTTGTGACTGTTAAGTTAGGTAAATCCTTTTGGAATGTATGAATAGACCTTGCTTCCATCAATCCAAAAGCTAAGAATATCATCAGATGGCATCTGAGACCTGTAGAGAGATGTTCCTGATTTGCTGAAACCTGCCTATAGATGACATTTTGACTAATGTGCTTGAAAAGTGTCTTGATTTATGACTTCTTTTGTTCTATGACTATAAAAACTTAAGAAAACTGTTATGTGGTATTTGGGGTAACCTAAATCTGTGTTCCTGGACCATGTCCTCTCATATTTGGCTCCAGAATAAACTCTCTTACTCCTTTTGAGAACAGTGGGTTTTGTTTTGTTTTTTTCTGTGTATCAACAAGTCACATGTTGGGTATATCTTGGAGGCAGGCAGTTTCAAACACAGAGTGTCAGCTCACTCAGTGCATCGGCTACACTATTCAGACTTTAGCCTCAAGCTCAAATCTCTAACATTTTTCTCTTTGTTGACTGATCTGTTATCAACATGTTTCTTCCTGACTTGGGTTAGGAGCTAAAACTTAAGGCTACTAATAATCCCAGCATGAATATATAAACAAATACATGAAAGAGATCCTAACTAAGGAATAGTTCATGAAGTCTTTTTTTTTCCAGCACCAAGGTTCATAGGCTTTTTAATCTAATAGGTTAGCATTTCCATTATTTGTGATTATTATGAGTACAGTACTGGAGATTAAACCCAGAACTTTACACATGCTAGCTAAGTCTTCTGCCACTATGCTGCATCATCAGCCTCTGCTATTAATTTTAATGAGCCTTCCTCGTTGCTTTAATTTTAAAGACATCTTAAAATTCGCCACCTTCAAAACTCGAGGAACGTTGAGATTGTATTTAATTAAAGAAATGAGACCATTTTCTTAAACTGCATAGAAATTATGATTTACTGTTCACATGCATAGAATGTAGAGTAAAGAGATGTAGCTAAGAATTACCAATAAGCATAATGGATGGATGACATTGACTGGCAATGTCAGGGAGAAAAACAGAGTAAGGAACACAGGCTCCGTAGGTCTCTCACCGTTATTGATTGCAGTGATTTATAATGCTGAACGTACACTATGGCTTGTAATTCTAATTACTGAAAATGGACTGAGTTTGAAAGGGGAATACCCAGCCATCTTCAAGAATCCTTGGTTGTTAAGTGAACATCACATTTAATTACATTAAAAGCCCACTATTTCTTATTGCTGGTGGAAGACACAGTCAGTAATGAGTTCACTCTGAGTTGAACAGCCTGTCATCTCCTAGTCATTTACCTGCCTATACATAATTCATCAGGAGATGGACCGCCATATGGGAGAGCACCAGAAAAGCTAGTGAACCAAAAATGGCTCTGAAGGTGTCAGTGTTACAAGAAAGCACCAAATAGTCATCTACAGAAAGACTGCAGTCCTCTGCTCTGCCCTAGGCCCACTTGGCAGCAAGGTGTGACTTGCATTTGGACTGTGCTCTCCTTAGCTCTTAGTGCTTTGGGTTCTAACTGTCTCGATCTGGTTTTCTGTCTCTGTTTCTTGCTTTTATTTGAGTTTACTCTCATGCTATTCATTGGAAAACTTAGAAGATGGATGGAGAAGTGAAGAATCATAGTCATTTCTGGAAGAGCAGGAGACACTTCTTAGATCCAAGACAGGTTCTGCCTGTGAGAGCACTCCTGATGCCTGACCCCAGGACAGTGTTCAGCTACTTCATGCTGAAGTAACTGGCTAGTTCTTTTAAGATACTGGTTCAGGTAAAGGATTCTTTTAAATGATTATTGTCTAACCTCAGATATAAAAATGTGATATCATGGGAAAGGCAAGAACACAGAGGCTGCATAATTCAGGGGTCCCTGCATGTATCTCTCTCTCTCTCTGTCTCTCTGTCTCTCTGTCTCTCTCTCTCTCTCTCTCTCTCTCTCTCTCTCTCTCTCTCTCTCCATGTGTGTATGTCTGTCTGTCATATATGTGTCTAAGCATTCATGTGCATGTGTGTTGACATTGGATATCTTCCTTGGCTGCTTTTCCACCATACTTTCTGAGTCAGAGTCTCTCATTGAATCTGGAGCTCACTGATTGGCTAGACTGACTGGCCAGAGAGCTTCGAATCCACCTGTCTCTGCCTCATCAGTGGCAAGTGCCAGAATTACAGGCATGTGCTGCCAACTCCAGCTTTTTCTATGGGTTCTGGGGATCCAAACTCAGGGACTCATGTGTGCGTGGCAAGCACTTACTGACTCAGTCTCTCCACAGACTCGGTGCATCTTTTTCATTTGTGTGAGCCCTGTTTACAGAATGTATTGAACTATGAGGAAGTGTGTTAAGGAGGCAGTATTGCCATTTTCAACGATCACCTCATTGAACATGCCTTGTTCAGCCTCCCCAGAGTCCCCTTCACTGTCTCTACCTCAGCGCCAGGAGGGTCTCATTTCCTCCCTGAGAAGGCCACATGGAACTGTACCTTTCTGAAGGCCATGCCTGGGGATAGGAGACAAGAAGCTTAAAGCACCTTGTGGGTGCTCAAGGCTACCTTCAGACAGGAAATTCCTATCCTAATCAATACTCCAACTGCTTCTTGGCCCTGACCTCGTCATCAGGACTGGAAGTGATGGAAGAATGTAGACGAGCGTAATAGTCATTTGCCACAGCTCCTAATTAGTTACAACCTCCCAGATCCTCTGGTGGCTTCGGAGGCTGAATCCTGGTACTGGGGCTGAAAGGAGTCTCTATTATCCTTTTCAGGCCCAGTTTTCCTGAGAATGTGCTGATGGGCCACTACTTTTCTGTGCTGAAGTACTGCTGTTTCTGCCCCCATCTGGTCCTAAGAGTAATCTCTGGAGGTTTTTTGAGAGTCCCTCATTATCCACCTAGCCTCTCAGAGTTGTAGTTTTTTTGGAATGGTTCATTCTATTAAACAATCTAATCTATAGGGGTATCCCAGGGATGAGACTGTGGAATGAAAGGAAACACAGGTTTAAGAAAAGAGTATGTGTACCTTCACTTCCTACTCTTGTGAGTAGAGGGCAGCTCTTAAAATGGAATCAGTATCTTCATTACATATGTGTATAATGGTGGTTTGGAGAAAGAATTTTTTTCCTTGCGTTGCCTTGACTGTCAGAATAACATTAAGGTGGTCACACATCACCATCACTTCTATGAAGTGCTAAATTGAGTCATGATATGTGAGTTTCAGTATGGCTTGCTCTTTATGCCATCATGTGAAATTAGCCATAGAATGAGGTTTTGGACTGAATTAGACCAGTGAAACTATTATTGGGAATATGTAGGAAAATCAAGTTTCTGGCATACATTTAAATTTATTATAAAATAAATATGTCAGATTTGCCTAACAATGTTGGAGCATTACATAATTTATAGTGACAGTTCATTTACAAATGAACCAGAGTATCTTTTTTAAAGCCATAAAACAAATTGGAGAGGGACTCTAATCCCATGATTTAATTACACCAGGAGAGTTAGAAGATTAATAAAAATATTAAGCACAGTGAATACATTTTCAATGACAGGATTACAACAAGAAAGAACATTCCAGCAGCCATAAAAAGGGAATGAATTTTATATTTTTAATCAGTCTGAAGATTTTTTCCTAAACATCAAATTAAGTGATTTTATTTTATCTGGTACAACACTGAAATTGCTTTATTATACAAATCACACAAATTAAGTGATTTTATTTTATCTGGTACAACACTGAAATTGCTTTATTATACAAATCACACTTAATGTGTATAAACTGACTTTACCAACTAGGGTTAAAACTCCTAGACTAGAAGTCTGTCCTTATGGCCTCTGCATCCAGGTTTGATCATGAGCTTGCTAAATGTCTTTTGATGAAAATAATGGTTTATTTGAGATGTATGCAGCTTTCTAATAAAATGATCATGATTAGGGAAATTAACATATGAAAGAAAGTCAGTGACTTTATTTTGAATAGTTAATTCATTAAAAAAAAGAACAATGCTTATTTGGTTATTCACAAGCTGATAATGGGGAGTGGCTTCTCGTGAAGGGCAGGGTCCACAGTTAGTAGACAATAAAAATGAATGTAGAAAATCCCTTAAATTGACCATAAGTTAAATTAAACATAGTTTTGGCATATATTTCAAATGACTAGTCTTTTTTCTTTTGACCATGTCTTGCTAGTGGTTCAGGCTGTCCTGACTCTACTGTGCTCTGTCTCAGCCTTCCACGTGCTGGGATTACAGGGTACATTACCACACTTAGCTTCATATGGTAATTCTTATGTGCAAAGCAGTTTCTAAAGGCAGAAGTGAAAGGAAAATCTCTGCGGATAGCTGGGTGGCAGCAGTAGGATCCACCTGTATTCTTAAATTCAAAAAGGTTGAAATAGGGCCTCATGTAGCCAAGTTGGCTGGCCTCCAACTCCCCATCTAGTCAAAGATGACCTTGAACTTCTGTCCCACCACTATCTCCTGAAGATTCTGTGGAGGTTTCAGTCACAGAATGTTCTTCTGGAAGTCACTTGGGCACTTGTCATGTTATTCAACAAAGATTGAATGATAAGACATTTTGAATTTTATGGGCTCTATGAGTTTCAGTCCCCTTCTAATCAGATTAGAATTATCATGGTGGTCAACTTTTCTTTGATTATTTATTCCAGGTAAAGGGTAATATCATGGCTGACCAGACTTAGAAGCCTGCCCTTCTAACAGCATACATTGCCATTTGCCGTCTGAGCAGTACTTACAATGCCATAAAAGCAGACTTGATTTTTTTCAGACCATGAAGTTGTTTACAATGAACAAGGTGGCCCTGGATTATTATACACATCACCTCAATCATTTTATTAGAACAGAGATGTTAATTACATAAGTGACCCAATGAACATGGGGATAGGGACAATTCTTTTATTCTTTTCCTTTTAATTTAGAATCAGGAGTCTTTACACTGAAGAAAAGTCTTAACTTTGAAGGATCAGGATCAGGAACATTATGAATCATCTTTCGGGACAGCGTTCAAATCTGAAAGCTCAGCTCTTCCACACAAAGGGTATATGTGTCAGGTGATGCGCCCTCTGCCTAAAGAACAAGCAGAGGGACTGAAGAAAGCCAGAGTGACTCACTAAAGTGGGGATGATGCGCTCAACAAGCCGATGATTCAGAATGTTGTTACTGTAATCAATCTTTTCCTGTGTTGAGGAACCCAGAGAGGGGCCTCCTCTGACCTCTTTGGTTATGGCCACACTTAATTTTAAATTGGCAAAAGAAAATTTACTCAAGAGTCTTTAAAGTTATATAACTTCCTTATAAAACAATGTTCTCTTTTACTATGTAATTCTTATCTGACTACATCTGAATACTTATACTGGATTTTATACACAAGGACTATTGAGTTGCATGTAGTACATCTAGTAGATGTATGCTGTTAGTTTGCCAGAGTTGGTATAACAATGTACCATAAATTCTATATGATATCATCCTAACTGCTTACCTCTGCAGCAAACTGACTTCCAAATTAGAACAGATTCTGAGATACTGGGCATTGCTAGTTCAGCTCAGCAGCTGTGGGGGACACAGTTCACCTCATAGAAGTGTTGATTACCTTGAAGATAATTTATAAAGGCCTAGAACCAGTAAGATCCTGTAAGATCATTAGATATAACTGCCATTTTGTTTATAAGATCATTGGAATACAAAGAGCACTTTAAAATATTTTATTATTTTTATTTTATGGGTGTGAGTGTATTGCCTGTATGTGTGTAAGTGCACCTGTGTCATGCAATGACTGTGGAGGTCAGAAAGAGGGTGTTAGAATCTCCTGGAACTGGAGTTACAGACAGTTGTTAGCTGCCATGTGGGTGCTGGGAATCGAACCTGGACGCTCTGCAAGAGTAGCCAGTGCTCTAATCTACTGAGTTACCTCTCCAGCCTAAGAGCATATTTTTCACAAAATTAAGTCTAGAGTTCTCCAAATGTAGCAGAAGAAGGCTTCACTGTCTTATGCACAGTCATCTCCCAGTCCAACATTCCCTTGCTTCTTTGAATTTCCTGCCTCATGCCGGCTCCAGCTTACCTTCATTGCCAACAGGAATCTGTACTTAGGCTTTGGTTTATAGAAAGGTCTCGGTGCAATTTTTTTTTTATCACAGGTGATCCTCAATCCCCACCCCCAAGTCTCAGACTTCCAGGTGTTGAGATTACTGTACTCAGCTAAGAATATTCTTTACTGTCCTCACAGACAGAGACCCTGCCTAATTCTGTACTGCCACTCTTTAGTAATGTGTTCCATTCTATTTTTTGATTTCTGACTAACAAACATGCCATTATTTCTCTCATGCCATATGCTTGATAGACTCTGGGCATCTAGACATTGCAATTTGGAGGCACTGTTACTAGAAGAAACTCATATATTTAGGCATAGAAGACTTTGTGAGATAAAAACATGAATCACCTAAATCTTGAAGAGTAAGTGTGTAAAGGGGTGGGTTGGGTTGAGTGTGAAGTAGCAAAAGGCAGCAGACGTGCCCATGTGAACACTCACTATACAAGGATCAATCCAGCTGTCATTTTCTTCTTCAATAATGTGAACAATTTATTGGGACTATAGATGCACTTGGTACTTAGGAAGTTTAGGAAATTTCTAATTTTTATCCCAGGTTGCCCTTATTTCTAAGGATAGAAGACTCTCTTGGGTCTGTCTCTGTAAACATCTAATATATTCCTTAAAGTCAGAGACTTTTTTTTTTCTTCTTAGTGCTAACATATTACTGGACAGAGGCACCTTGGAAAATACATTACATTAATCAGTGAAGCCAAGATCTTCATATTGAAAGTAAAGTCAATAAAGAAAAATGTGTTCTCTTCCTGTAATAGACTCAGTAAATATTTTGAGAGTAAATAGAAATTTGTCTTGACTGCCAAATGGGGTTTGCCATTTTAACTTTGAATACTATGTTAAGTATGATTTAAAATATGATAAAATACAATGATGATCTTTCTAAAAAGTTGAAAATAATTTTTTACATTTTTTTTCTGGAATAAATGGAAATGAAGATTTAAAAAAACATAGATGAGACTTCAAGAATATGTAATATAATATTCCACAGACATCACACAGGAATGCAAACTATAGTAAATATCTTATTTGTAAAATCAATGTTTGAATTGATTCCATTATCCACCATGAATTAGGATGGTATGGACATTTTCTTTATCTAGTGTGCAGAAACATATTGTGTTGACAAAATCACCTAACCCTACTAAATACAGTATCTTGTGTAATTGAATGAACAAATTTAGTTGAGACTAGTCATAAAACTTTACGCTATGTTATGATAAAAATACTGTGCATCTAATTCTAAAAATGAGTTATATTTGGATTTTTGTAATCTCAGAATCCAAAATTTCTTGCAATCTCTTCTGCAAGGTTTCCACCTGCTGGTGACAGTTTGTTACTGCCCTTTATGCTAGAAACAGCATTTTTTATTCATTACACAAAGCATACATTACAATTATGTTAGAATTGACATTAGGACCAAATAAAATTTTTTATTCACATTCACATAAGTTGTATTAGAATTTGAAGTAATCCTACACACAGACATTGAGATTTCCTTGGTTGTCACACTTGGGAGTTCCAACAGCTGTCATTCCTACAAGGCTTTGTGTTCATTCTTTCCTATTGACTGTTAATAACAAATCATGACTGCATTTTTGGAGTCTTTGATACAGAGGCTGGGTTGGAGTCAGGCTCATTCCTCTTGAACAGCTGTGAGACAAGCATATGTCTGTAGGTGAGAGATCACTAAGTGCTGCTGAACCTTCTGCATCTTTGTATTTTTGTCTTACTTTCTGATCACAGTTTTCTTAATGTATTGGGTTACAGCTTTGTGACATTCTAGAACCCCTGCCTGAAGCTGCCTCTTACTCCTTTGGCTGGCTGACCCAGCCCTGGGATCATCCATCACTAAAGTTATCCTCAACTCCTTCCTAAAGTGTCACAGTTTTGCATCATGACTGCAGGGACTATCTAAATAAATATGGTTTGAAAGTCTGCTTTATAGCTGTCTCCTGGAACATGCTTCCTTATTTGCATAATGGGACTGACAATTCTGCTTCCAGTTCTCATGAACATTCAATTAAGGAGTGCATGAAAACCATTAACTTCATTATTTATTGCTATCCGTGTGCCATATACTATGAATGTCTGTACTCAGTAATTTGAAGATTCACCAAAAAAGATAACAACGACTTTCTCTCTTATTTATATTGACAACTTTTTTGTTTTTGCCTGAGATAGGGTTTCCCTGTAGCCTCAGCTGGTCTGGAACTCGATATGTAGACCAGCTGGTCTCCATCTCATGGAGATCCACCTGCCTCTTTCTCTGGAGTTCTGGGGATCGAAGGCATATACCAGTGTGCCTGGCCTGGCAACTTCTTGTTTTATACCTTCTCTTCCCTTTCTTACTTGGAAGTCTAACTATGCACAACTACTTTGAGATGTGCTGGGAATACATGAGCAGGAAAAGAATCCTCACCTTGAAAGACAAAAACGTCACCATTTCAATCCCCCAAATGAGGTAACTTTTTAAGGTGCTGTTTAATGTCATATTTGTTTTCCAAATTTACTTTTTGTTTGTTTTACATTATTGATCGTCTTGGCTTCAAAGGCCTAAAGTTCCTTTTATTTGCCTTTATCCTCAAAAGATTTGGACAATGCCTCTGCTGGATGGGTCTCTTGGCTACCCAAAACAAACAGTGCTCATGGTATAAATTAAACGTTTGGGAGGTACATTCATCTTTTTAAAAGCAGTGTTTAGCAAGTCCTTGCGCCTTGGAAAGTGTCCTATAAACACTTGTTTTAGTTACTGGAAAGAATTTTCAAGAAGTCAGTGTGGCATTTAATTTCCGCATGCTCACTGTTTAAGTTTGGAAGCAGCAGACCCGGTGCACACAACACAGTGTTCCGGGGAATAAGGAAAAGGCAGAACACAGCCTAGGAACTGAGACTGACATCCCAGAACTTGCTTCTTCTCTTCTTGTTTCTGGGGCCTACATCCCTTACTATATGGGCATAGACCAGCTTCAGGTCAAGGCAAGCGTTTAGGGAGGAATTTTTACAATAACTTTATTTTTATGAACTGTATGTTTGTTTCAGATAAGCTAAACAGATACAGAGGATAAAAGCTGGTCATCTTAATGGCTCAGAGACAATACTTGTTGAAACCTTTCATGGACATCACCTGGTTCTTGCATCGAATGTAACTGTGTGCAATTCCTTTCCTCTAGTCTCTGTTAAACCCACTCCAGACAACTTTTCAATCCTCCCTCTACTCTACCAAATGCCTTTATGCAGACAGCCTATCGTGTGATCCAGAGCCTCGCTTCTCAGGTCAAGCTAATCTTCCTGATTGTCAGCGCCTGCCACAGCTGGTCTTTGTCTGCCTCTCACTCTTCCAGCATTTTCCACTCCATTGGTTCCTTCCTCGACCTATCAGAACTCAGAACTCTCCTTTCCTCATCTGTTTATGTTGGCCTAGACCTGAAATGAGAGATGTGCTGCAGATATGATCGGGGTATTCTTCAGATTCTCATTATTGTGATCTGATACCTAAGATAGCAACTTAAGGAAGGGTTTATTTTGGCTCACGGTGCAGACGTTTCAGTCCACAGTTCTTGGTTCTGTTGATTCTGGGCCTGTGGTGCAGCAGAACATCCCGGTTGTGAGTTTTAGGGCACGGTAAAATGCTGTCTATAGCCCCCGGGCAAAGCCCACGTGGGAACGTGCAGTACGGGGTGCTCCTTCATGGCAGAAGGAAGCTGGAAGCACACAGAGTACTGGGGACAGGGGACCAGGTGTGTAACTTCAGGAGCATGCTTCAAGTAAACTAATTCTGATGTGCCCTACCTCCTCGCTTCCGGTCAGCTAAACAACAAAGGAGGTGGGACAGGGAGAGTCAGCCACACCTCTCAACCAATCAGTTGGCCTTAGGTGCCTGAAGGGGCGGGGCTAAGGCTAAGGTTATAAAAATGGCGTTAGCCATGGGGCGGGTCTCTTCCTATTTTATGTGACTGTGGGGAAGTTATTCTCGCTCCTGGTGGAGACTTTCCAGTGTGGGCTTGGGAGGAGAGCTACCACACTCCTGTAAGTAACCCTCACCCATTGCTCTCTAAATAAGCCCAATACACTCACCTGTTCCCAGACTGTAGTTTGGCATACTTGTACCTCGGTTTATTGTAGGGACCAAGAGAGGCGGGGACGGATGTTGCTTATACCTCCCAGAAGGAATTTTAGCAGCGATCCATCATAGTCCCTCTAACAGGCGGGGGGATAGTAAGCTTGAGGCCAGCTTGGGCTACATAGGGAGTCTTTATCTCCTATCAACCAACCAATCAATCAAACAGCTAGCCAAACAAAACAGGAAACAGAGGAAATAAAATCCTTCAATTGTTGACCTTTAATAGGTAGTTTTTCACTTTTCCTATCGTTGTGATTAGGCCACGTGTGTGCTTTTGAATTATTTTTTATTCGTGTTAGTTTTTAGCATAATGCTTTATCTTAGTCCATTTTGGACTTTTATAACAGAGTACCACATACTGGGTTAAATGACATGAATATCCACCGAAGCCTGAAGTATTCAACGATTCTCCAATGTGGAGGGTGTAATTAACAGGAATTATCATTCCATAGACCAGTCTTTGTGATGCTCTAATTCTACTGATGAAAGAGCCAAATGGTTAGATGAGGTTGGAAATTGGTTCAATATTTACAAGTAATTGATAAGGTTGTGTTAAGGGAGATTTCTGTAGTTCCAAACCCCTAGCATCTTGCTGACTAATATATGTACAGATTCAGAACTATTTACACAAATAGAACTACAGCCTTCTGAAAGTAACAGATCATGAGGAAGATTAGGTAATCACTTCTTGGCACACTCACACAGCCCGTACAGTGACCCACAAACAGCCAATTCTAGGACAAAAACTTCTCAGGACAAAGGAAACAGAAAGATATGATGCCAGACCATAAGGTGTCTACAAATAGACCAGGGCTTGTATCGTTTAACTCTTGTTGCATCCTCCTTCACAGTAGATAACAGAAAGGATTAGCAACGGGGCCCCAGCAACTGGAGCAGGCATATTTTCTGTGCATTCTATTCAAGGGTGTTTAGCAGGCTGCAGCCTAGAGCTCAGGAAAACCAGCCCTCCTCTTCCACTCCCCTACCCACCACCCCCTCTCATGGCTTCTCTGTCTGCTGTCATACTACCTAAGAGCAAGGTAAAATAAATTTAATTATCTACACACATATATACGTTGATACATATGTACAAAGAAAAAAAGCGGAGCAGCATTGAGGTGAGCCGTTTTCCTGCGTAGAACCCTTTTTATCTCCATACCTTTTAAGATGAGACTAGCTCAAGGAAAAAGCAATCCTTAACAAATACTCCTATCAAACAATTCCTGCACTGCATCTGAAAGCAGAACGATGTGCTTTGTCAGAACAGTGGCTTTTTTTTTTTTCTTAAAGTTGACAACTAGCCCTGTGCCTGAAAAAATATCTAACAAAGAATTAAAGGGTGCATAAGAACTGGAACCTCTAAAGCCTTTTGCAAGGCTCAGCTGTCAAATATTGACCATGAGAGAGTGGGTGTAACATCAAGAATAAAATGTGCATTCTAAAAGGGATGCAAACTGCAGATTCAACATGGAGGCATTCGAGTTGGGCTGGAAACATTCACCAGAGGATGCAGGGAGTCATAAGAATGGCAGTTATAATTGATAAATAGATAAATGCATGGTCTACTGAGATGTCAGGCTGTGGCAGTGTCTCAAACATCTATTTAATTTAATTTTCTGCATACGTATGTGTATATGTATGCTTATTCCCACGTGCGCGGGTGCATGCGTATGTGCAGGTGAGTTAGAGGCTGAAGGTTGAAGTAGGTTATTTTTGTTCACTCTCCATTGAGGCAAAGGTCTCCACTGAACCCAGAGCTGACCTTTGAGCCAAGCAGCTTGCTCTGGGGATTCTGGATTCCTATCTCAGTCTCTGTGCCCAGAATTACAAGCAGGCTCTGCTCACTCTGCTTTTGCAAGGATTCTGGGCATCTGAACTGGGGTCCTCATGCTTACATGGCAATTGCTTTACTCACCAAACCATCTCCCAGGGCATCTATTTTATAAATTGGCTTCATCTGATTATCAGCATCTCTGTCATGAGGTCGGAATCAATTGTGAAAGCTTAAATGATGACATGGTAATACTATTTGACATTCATACTGTTTCTCTTAAGAAGTGAAGGCTTGCCAGTACCAGATACATCGATATAACCATCAGCAACGAAAAGAAAAAAGCAAACAAAGAAAATCCCCATAAGATCAAGACAACAGAACCGTGAAACCCTGTAGACCTTTGCTCAGCCGTATGTAGTATTCCTGTTGGGAAAGAGTCCTTGTTTGCTGGCTCTTGGAGAAGTCAGCAGTGCACCTGGACTGTAGTGCTGCCAGCACTTGCTGGAGGCCTTCTTACTCTTTCTTCCCAGGCATTCAGGAGACATAAGGACCCTGAAGTTCCTTTGAAATTCTACTCCTATTCAATCCATAATCTAGTGTTTCAGGTGCTGTCGTAGCACCGCTGTGAAACAAACTCAAGGGTCAGCAGTGTTTAGCAAGCAGTACACAAAGGTCACAGATTTCAACGGAAAACTAAGTTTTAAAGGAAGACGGTTCACTACTTAGGATGTGACCTGACTGCTGAAGGGATTTTCTATCATTTGAGAGAATGGTACCTTTTCAGTTTTCTTTGGCCTACAACCAAACGGCAATTAAGAGGTTTTCTGCAGACTCACAGGATACTCTCCAGATCTTAGGTCTTTAATTTCTCTAATGACTTCAGTGTTATACAGAGCCTCTACCTTGGGAAGATAGTCTTGATGAGGCTTTAACTAAATGAAACTGGCCTTACAACAGCTCTCAAATCTCAGAAATTTCAAATCATACTAAATCTTTTACCTTGTTTGTTCATGAGTACTTACTATGAAGATTCAGAGTTCTTACCCAAGGTCATGCAGGAAAGTATAGCCTGGAATTAGCTCTAATAGCTCAAATACATCTTAAGTGTTTTAAAATGGTAGCACCAGCCAAATTGGAGGACATTTCATCTAAGCTGATTTTAGGAAAGGAACATTAGTTGCAAGTCTTACATACTGTGGAAAGTCTATTAAATTCTAGTCAGATAGCTTCTCCCCTCTGCTGTGATGGTGAGGACCACAGTACTGTGAGGATTCTGAGCAGGAATAGTGACTTCACATTGGTTTGTGAGACAGTCCACTGGATAATCCCAAATTGACATTTGTGATTTTTAATAATGATTGTCAACCTGATGGAATCTAGCGTCACTCACAAGGCAAACCTCTGGGCATGTCTGTGAGAAAGTTTCTCAGTTAGGTTATTTGATGTGGGAAGACCTTCCCCACCCCCTGCCCAAATGTATATAGCTAGAATTTGCACTGATACGGGGAGAAAGCACTCTGAGCTCCATCATCTCTGCTTTTTTGACTGTGCAGACCATGTGACTAGCTGCCCCAAGCTCCTGCTGCCACAACTTCCTTGCCATTATGGACTATGCCCTTCAACTAGGAGCCCAATTAAACTCTTCTTCCCTAAGTTTCTTTTGTCAGGTATTTTGTTGCAGCAGTGAGAAAAGTAACCAAAAGACAACTCTCTGTTGACTGTTGAGGCATCTTACATTAAAAACTCTGAAGGAACCGATCAGGCAGGGTCTGCTGTTATAATCAAGATGAGTCACTCTAAAAGGTCAGTCTTCCTCACGGAAGCCAGACCAACCGTCAGAGGATCTTTGTCTTACACGAGGTTGTTATGTAGCTAAGTATATATGTTTATATTACTAGTACATATGCTTCATAAGAGTCCACAGCTTAGTATGTTCTGGGAATACAGGAGATTTCTTCTAGCTGGAACCTCATAAAAATACTTGGAGTAGATGAGCTCCTTTCTGTTCTCGCTTTGTAGTTGTGGAGTGCCATAATTAAGGTTGAGAATCCTACCTGTAAAACCAATCCTGAATGTCAAGGAAATGTCCTGGCAGATCTTTATGATAAATTGGCTAATTCTGAAATTGCTTCATTGAGCAATATTTTAAAATTTAAAATTGTCTTTACTTAAAAAAAATTTAAGTCTTCAGCAGTTTCACATATGTATTATACACCTGTCATTACACCTGGTTCTTGCTCACCTCTTTCACCTCTTACCCCGCCCTCCCTCATCCCTTGCCTCCCCCCCCCCCCCGCTGCCGAGCCCTTTTGTACGTCCAGTTTCCTTTTTTACTTTTATATTATGTACATCCCATAGCGTTCTCTTGTTCCCTGTCTCTCTCTTTGGACTGCATCTTCCCCCTATCGCCCCCATTTTGCTTTCATTTCCTACATAGAATGAAAGAGAATGTGCTCTTTGTCTTATTATTATTGAAGTTAGCTTATTTAACTTAATGATCTTCAATTGCACCCATAATTTCATTCTTCTTTACAGCTGAATGAAATTCCTTTTTGCAGGTGTACCACATTTTCTCCATCCGGTCATCAATGTGCATCTAGGCTAGCTCACTTTCTTTGGATATTCGAGTACATCTGTGGTATGGTGACTTAGAGTTCTGTGATGGTAGAGCGTGTTATACAGTAGATTTATATGAGTTTATCTGTTTGTTGACTGTCTCTTCAACCTGCTGATTGTTTCCTTTGCTTTGCTTTTATGTTTTTGTGCAGCTCAGTTTGTCAGTTCTTGGTTTTATTTCCTGAACTACTGGAATTCTTTTTGGAAAAGCCTTGGCTATACCTGTATCGTGAAATATTTTGCTCATGTTTTTCTCTAACAGTTTCAGAGTTTCAGGTATTACATTAAGGCCTTTGAACCATTTTTAACTCAGTTTTGTGTCAACTGAGAGCTATGGATCTGGTCTCACTCTTGGTACCATATGTTGAAGAGGCTGTCTTTTTCTAATGAATTTTTTTGCATCTTTGTCAAAGATTAGGTCTCTGCAGCTGTGTGGCATTATTTCTGGGTCCTGTGTTCTACTCCATTGGTGTATATGTCCGTTTTTATGCTGGTACCATGCTGTATTTGTTTCGATGGCTCTGTAGTGTAGCTTGAGCCCAGGTATTGTGCTGCTTCCACCATTGCTCCTTCTGTTTAGAACTGCTGTGGCCACTTGGGGTACTTTATGTTTTATATGAATAATTAATTTTTTCTAAGTTCTGTGAAGAATATCATCAGAATTCTTATGGCGTTGTGTTGAAGTTGTGTGTTATTTTCAGTACTGTAGTCATTTTCAGATATTAATTCTGCTAATTCATCAGCATGAGAGAGAGGTCTTTCTATTCCTCGTGTCTTCAGTCTCTTAAAGTTTCACTGTTGAGGATTGTTCACTTCCTTAGATTTATTCCTCCGTTCATTATTTTTCTTTTTAACAGCTATCTTGAATGGAATTTTTTCCTCTTGATTTTTTTTTTTTTTTCAGCAAGCTTGTTATCGAAAACCTACTGGTTTTTATGTTGATTCTTTGGCAATTAGTGTGACCTCTTTAGAGAGTGGTGTGATGAGAACAGGAGGTAGAATTTGGCTAGGGAGTTTAGGGTAAAAAGACCCCAAAGACCAAAAATCTGTCCTTGTGTCCTTCAGCGGCCTACTCTATATCAGGCCAAATATGTCCAAAGTATTTGGGAGCTCTTATCTAATTCCTAAAAGATTTTAGGGTTACCTTTTCAAAAGGGGAATGTTAGAGAACAAATAGCTGAGACTATAAATTCTCTCATTTATACCTTTCATAAACTCAAGAATGAACTTAAAACCCATTATCCCCCCCTGGTTTGCCAATCCCCTCATGTCCTGGCTCCTCCCTTTACTGAGCCCTTATATACCTCCCCATTATATATATAAAAAAATGGGGAAATGTGAGGGTCAGGGTATTGAGCAAGGCAAGCAACCCCGTATACCCTGAAGGGACGGCAGGTGTCTGGCCTGCTCTGCCTGATGTGATAACTTTGCCCCAGGGAGCTACTGTAGATATGAATCTTCCTTTTCCCCACCCCAGACCAGAACCAGGTTTTTGGGTTTCGTTTCCTCATTCCTAAACTTCCACAGCCTTCCTGCCCTTTATCCCAAAACCCCACCTTTAACTTTCCCGCCTTCTGTAACCATCAGAAAGGCCTCCCAATATAAACCCCTGCATTGGCTCTAATAACCGAACTACCCACCAATGTAGTATCCCCGGAGCTTCTCCTCCCGACGCACTCTGAGCCACTTGAGGACCTGTTTGATCGTCCTCCAGTCTCTGGCATGGATGGAGCATAACAGCCGTGCTGGAGATGGAGACCCACCCACACTGGTACTTTTTAAAAAAGCATCAGGACCAGCTTTTTAATGTTGGTGTGGTGAATCAAATTTAAGTTTGCATGCCTAAATGGCAAGCACTTTACCAGCTGAGCTTTCTCTCCAGGCCTTCATTCTTGATTTTTAGAGGAAAGGCTTTCCATTTTTCTCCACTTAGTATAATATTGACTGTACATTTTTTCTTTTTTAAACAAATATTTTATTTTATGTGCATGAGTGTATTGCCTGCATGTATGTAAGTGCACCTGTGTCATGCAATGTCTAAGGAGATCAGAAGGGGAAGTCAATTCCCCTACAGCCAGATGGATGGTTGTTAGCTGCCATGTGAGTGCTGGGAATCAAGCTCCAGTCCTCTGCAAGAACATTCAGTGTTCTTAACCACTAAGCAGTCTTTCTAGCACTAATGTTTTCATATATATCTTTTCTTACACTGAAGTACTGTCCTATTTCTAGTTTCTTCAGGACTTTTGATCCCAAGGAATGTTGGTGTTTCTCACAGGTCTTTTTTGTATTTATTGAGGTGATAATATAATTTATGGCATCAAGTCTATTGGTGTGTCATATTATATTTATTGAATTATTTATACTGAAGCAACCTTGCATCCCAGGAATGAAGCCAACTTGATGGTTGTGTATGATCTTCTTAAAGTGTTTTTGAATTTGGTTTGCAAGTCTTTTATCGATAACTTTTGTGTCTATGTTCTTCCGGGACTTGGTCTATAGTTTTGTTTTGTTGCCATGTCTTTATCCAGTGGTGGTATCAGAGTAATGCTGGAGTTTTATAACAAGCCTCCCTTTCTATTTTATGGAACAGTTAGAGGAGCATTAGGTCAGCACTGAATCCATCTGGTGCTGAGCCTTTGTTGTTTGGAGTCTCTGTATTACCATTTGGTTGCATTTAGCTTTTCAATCTATTGGCTGGGCAGACTTTCCCAAAACTTCTGAGACTCCCCAGTTTATACTTCCCAAGGTGGATAATATTCTTGCAGTGGGATGTCCATGTATGTGGGGAAAGTAACAATAACACTGAGATACGTACAGGCGAATCTGAGTCACTCTGTTTGAGGGAAGTGGCTATGGGATGCCAAGTATTCCCCTGGAGTGCCTGAATTTTCAGATTCTATAGTGATGAGCCTAGGGTAGACAGGTTGTTTTTGGAGCCTGACCACCTGCTGATCTCAGGCCCATGGCTATCAGATTCCAGAGTTGTTCTCAGTTCAGGAAGTTGGCTCCCAGGCTTTGAGGACTGGGCCACCTTTTCCTATAAACTCCACTGCCTGGGCTGAGCCTTCTGCTACCTGCTGGTCAATGTCTAGCCCAACCACTCTGTAATTTCCTCCCAGGGCTGTTTGTCTATGACTGTGTTAAGTTGAATCCTAGCTCCTTGACTTGTGATAGCTCTCTGTTCTCAGGATAGCTCGGTTTTAAATAGGTTCCCTTTCAAGGTGGTGCCTGGTCACAGACCCCTGAGCTGGAGGAGCTCTGCTCTACTGTCGACCCATTCTGCCAGAGAGTTCATTGTCTAAGTATGACCCACAACTAGATTTGAGGCTTGTGACCACTTTGGGCTTGTCCTGAGGGTAGGACTGCCAGTCACTTTTCGCCAGTCACCTGGATTATCTTTTGGAAAAGGCTTCTGCTTCTCCTCCATCTGTCAGGGAGCCTTCTGTCATGGTTGGAGCTGTGTTCAGCATGGCTTTCTTCTGTTTAGTGTGTTGTCCTTATCCTTTATTTGTACTTTTCAGTTATCTTTCACTCCCCTTGTGAATTTCTGAAGCCCTTTCTCTCTCTTTTTGGAATAGAGCCCATTTTTCCTTATTCTCACAAGCTTCTTTACTGAACCACTTGAGGTAGCTTTTAGTCTACCATCTTAACTGAAAGTTTAGAAAATGCAACCTCACTGAGCTCCGGAAGTTGGATCCAAGTTGGTTCCCTTAGAAGAGCTATTTTATTGACAGTGCAGTGTACCTGACTTTGGAAAAGCAAGGTTGCTCTGTGAGAGAATGAAGAATGCAAATTCAAAGCCAAGCATGGGCTCATACAGGCTTGAGACAACTTTTTGGTCCTTTCTGAGTCCCTGAAGCTTCATTGCTAAGAGCTCTGCCCTCCACAACTCATATCAAACAGACAAGATGACTCAGATTATGAAAAGAAATTGTAGGGTATTCTAGTTAGCTTTCTGTTGCTCTGAGAGAAACACTGACCAAAAGAAACTCGGGGAGGAAAGGATTTATGTGATGTACAGCACGGTTCATCATCAAGGGAAGCCAAGGTAGGAACTCAGGGCAGGAACCTGGAGGCATGAGCTAAAGCGCAGACCATGGAGGAGTGCTGCTTTCTCACTTGCTCCTTTGGCCTGTGCTTGGCCTGCTTCTTTATACAACATAAGTCCACCTGTCCAGGGGTGGCACCATCCACAATGGGCTTGACCCTCCCATATCACTCAACAATGGAGAAAGTGCCCCATAGACATGGCCACAGGCCAGTCCAATGGTGGAAGTTCCTCAACTGAGATTCCCTCTATCTTGGTGTGTCAAGTTGACAACTAAAGCTATCTAGTACATGAAGTGACTGCTCTAAAACTGATAACATGGTTTATAGTAACTGTTTGTTTTGCTAAACTCAAACTGGGAAAAGGAATAAAAATGCCCAGTGTGTTTTTTGAACACATCATGGGTCAATTTAAATGTCTAAATTTAGACATTTATGGAAGGACTTCATTCAGTTGTCACACTCAGTGGGGTAGCCTCTTATTCTAACAGTCAGCATGTTTTCTGGTTATTCCTAACAGGGATAACTTCTTAACTTGTTAACTTGTCTTAAACTTCTTCCTCGTATAACTCCATTTGGCCAGACAAAGTTTTGCATATCCCTGGGTACATAGGTATATAGAATAAGTATACAAGCCAAGCATTTACTGGGAATAAATCATAAGGACATTTGTTTTAAAACAGTTTTTGTTACACATATAATTTTATCATTGATTAAAGATGAAAAAAATGTGCATACTAATGAGATGGATGTGCTTATTTACTTTTACATTAAGAATTAAATCTTGGCTGAATATTTGGTACTACAGGATATACAACATCTTCAGTGTTTTTCAGAGAGGCTCAATATTTTATAATCAATACTGAGGGCACTGCTTTGCCTAAGTTATGTAGTAGAAAATGGCAAATGTATATTTAGGACTATTTCAGAAATTTTTGGAAATTAGGTCCTAATCTCAAGCCAAAATTCATAAAATGATATTTTTAATGAAACTCAAGTGAGCAACTCAACAGTAAAATTTTAAATCAAACATTCTAACACAAAGGTAAACAATTTAATACATATAAAGAATAATGGTAGGAAAATATTGAAAGTTGTTGTTTCTTATAAATAAAACAATTATATTTCTATAAGAGCAGACATTTTTGAGTATCCATTAGAAATACTGTAATTCATAATATATTGTACACTTAAATTGGAGCATAGGTATTTAGGTAGCATCCACTGGCATTCTCGGGCATTCTGTGGTGTGAGGACAACACAAAGTTAGCACACTGGGATTCAGAACCAAGGCTGCAGTAAAGGTGCATTATGCGACACGGGCGAATGCTTCCAGAAGCATCCTGGCTGCATTGTGAATTCGGCTTTGAGTTAATGCTTGGTTGCTGCACATTCAGAAATATTTTACTGTTGGCAACTTTTTTATGACCCCCTCGTTCAGTTATGTGGCCCCATGTGGTGTCATGACTGTTTAAGAAGCTGTGGTTTAGAAGCTTTCCATGTAGGAAAGATGATGGCATGATGGTACTCAGGAGTTGTTAGGGATATATTTGTTTCATGGGGCACCACCATCACCTGAGAAATCTCCAGTGACAGAGGAAAGCATTTTACTGGACAAAAGGACCTTTTCTACAATGCATTGCAAACACCAGCAATATTCATTGGCCCGATCACCTCTGACAAATAAAAGTAAAAATGGCATTTTCAAAACTGAAAATGACAAACTTAACTAAATCATTTGGATTACATTGGCTAGACGACTATCTCTGTCTTTAATGACAGTCAGAGCTACTACTAGAAAACATGGGACTGACTAATTTTTCATGAAATGGTTACTAGAAGGACTATAGTCTGAATAACGAATGGTATGCTCGTTGAGGACCATATGTTAAAGGTAATTAGAGAGCGTTTTACCATAAGTAGACAGATAACATTGTAGATGTGACAGTTTTCTCAAGGATCTGGATCCATACATCTGTACTTTTCTGTCATCCTGAAGCCTTATCTACTCACTCCCTTCTGTTTCCTGCTTGCTGTCTTAGCTCCTTTTTTTTTGTTTTGTTTTTTTAGAGGAAAGTCTATGGTACAATAATGTTTAGATAACCTTAGAAAAGAGGTGTGCTCTAGTAAGAAACCAGAGAAGCTGCTGGGTTTGTGGACCAATGCTTCTAAATTAGGCAACAACTACCATTAGTACCTTAGAAACAGGGCTGGAGCATGGGCACAGCTGTTTTTGACCTTTGAGGCACAGGTTTTTGCCCAGTGATTTGAGCTATTAGAAGATGTGTCCTCTGATTCAGATGTCAGGAAGATAACAAGTTTGGTGATGTTCATATAGGCAACCATGACATATGCTTCCTAATTCTTCAGAGGGACTCTAAGCTTACAATTGCTGACTCTTGAAACTCTGTGGCAACTTGCTAAATAGTGACAGAAAAATGAGTGCAGGGTCCTTGTGTCACAGTAGCTCCTGTTCTCATATTTCATGTGTATGCACAGAAGGTACTTTAGAAGAAGATGACATAGGCTGATGATCAGCATCAGTGGAGGTGGGCTAGTGAGTGGATTCTACTTTATTCCTGTGCTTTCTGAGTTGCTTATGAATTTAAGATGAGCATATATTACCTAACTGCAGGGGAAAAGGTTTAAAAAATATCTTTAAAATATGTGCTAACTCCTCAAAGGGTACAAAGGATTTCAGTTCCATACATTTTGTAAATTGTGCTTTTGTAAGTGATGTAATGTTATGGGAATACAGTGTGGCAAAATTTTCTAAGCCCAACATCTTTCCTTTCTTACCCAGTGTGAACAAGTCTGATGCCTTTTGTCATGTCTGGTTTCAATTTTAGAGATTTCTGTCACATCACATAAGGTCTGTAATACTCTTATTAAACTAATTTATAATGTTCAAATTATAAAAAAAATTACAGTAAGCTTTCATTAAATGTCCCTAAAAGTGAAAAATTATATATTATATGCTATCTTGAACCAATTTCCTTATAATCTGAAAAATAGTATAATCTGCAAGTTTCAAGAAAAATTTATTGGATATTATAAAGCAGCAACACAGTTCTTTACAATGAAATTGAAGACAAATCTTTTGTAGATTGAAAATTAATCAGAAGACAAAAGTGGATGATAAAAACATCTTGGCAATATAATGAAGCTAAAGGCACTTTAAAGTTGTTCAGTTAAATTACTAGCTACACAGACATGTTTAATGATTCCCTTCTACCAGTCAAATATTAACAATCATTTCTTCCAGTAAAGTTGTAGAAGTGATTTATCTAAAAAGTTCTCAGTATTATGTTTAAGTTGATTTCTTCATAATGATTCTTTTATGACTTGGGCCAATCTCTGGAAGGCCTAAAATAGAAAAGAGAAGTAGTATTCATTCACGTTATCCCATGAAGGAAGGAAGGGTATTGCTCTAGCATATGTTGGAGCTCTCCCAGTACTGTTCAGTACATTCTGATAAGTTATTCACGAAAACAAACTTTAACTCCAGTTTAGTCTCATTTGCCTACAGAGTCCATCAACAAAGTGGGTAATTAGCAAGTTCGTGATTGGTGTACCGCTGTCAGGTTTTTTAAAATGTAAGAAGATATTGTATAATGTTCTAATTTACAAAGTGAACACCCCAAAAATCAGAATAGGAATCTGTGTTACTCTAAACAGAATACTCACCAAATCCATTTGTTCTGGAGAAACAACAGAGAAAGATGCTCTGAAGTACGAGGTTGGAGCTGAGCTATCGATGTAGAAAGCATTTCCAGGAACCAGTAAGACCTATGAGAGGTTATGAAGATGATAGAACCATTGAAGAAGAACCCAAGAAACTATAGATCCTGCTAATATCATGGTGGGAAAGGATGATTTAATCTTAAAAGCCATTAAAGAAATGATAAAACCCCATAGAAAAGAAAGCAATTCATATAAAAATGTATATGCCATGCAATAAACAAATCTAAGTGCATAGAATCTGGAAAAATATTCCTCATAAATATGACCAATGCTATTTTTTCTGTACATATAAAGAATGCACAGAAACTGAGAAGAAAAACACCAAAATTTACGTTGTAAGGTACAAAGGAAAGCTTAGTAAAGAAATGGTAAAATACAAATAAATGTCTAATAAGTAGAAAAGTATTATGAATTCAAACAATGAGATCCCATTTCAAGGTATAAAAGTGATTTTTTTAACTGGGACCTGAAAGAAAACTAGATGTTGGACTTGCAAAAAGTGGGGAACAGTATTTTGGAGAAGCTATGGACTGCAAAGGTCCTGAGATTGGAATAAAATGGCACCATTAAGGGGACAGCTAGAATATACAATGTTTAGTAAAAACATAAAAATGTTAAGTGGGTCAAGATGGAGTCCTGATCTTCTCACAACCGTGGTGGGAGTGACAGCTTGCTGACTGGACACTCCATTTCTTCTTCATCCTTGGCACACAGATACGATTTATTTTCTGATTCTGCCTGCCTTTCCTCTCAGCATTTCTGTAATGCATTACAAACACTGTAATACTATTGGCCGCATCACCTTTAACTTTGTGTAAATGTTGAAACGCATAAGAAGCATATGTCTCAGCATAAGTCTAAACTCTTCTGCAGATCAAAGGGGCCGTTCCATCAGCAGAGTCCTTCCTTTTGGATTTCTAGATGAACAGTTCTTAAAGTCTGTTTAAACCTTGCTAAAACTTTTTTTTCTTAAGAGAGACTCCTTCCTTCCCTTCCTCTCTCCCTCCCTTCTTAAATTTCATGTTGGGGACTGAACCTGGGATCTCACACATGTTAGGCATGCATTCTGCCACTGGTGACACCTCCAGTAGCCCCTAGCCTCTTTCTAGCTATGGGCCACTGAGCAAATTCTAACAGATGTAAGCTCAAATCTTGGATGCTACTTCTGGATGCCCATAAAAAATGGTTCCATGTGTGAGCCAGCATGCTCTTTCCATGTTGTAGCAATCTTGGGATACATGTTAAGACTGAAGCCCAGAGAGATGGAAGGAACCAGGGACTCTGAATCACTGTTGGAGCATAGTTATTTGTAGATCATGGTTTTGATTTTTATGTGAGTTACAAATAAACTTCTATTGTTTTAAGTCTTGGAGGATTGGGAGTTTATATTTTGTAGCAATTATTAATATTAACTAGTAATAATTGTGATCCTGAAAAACATAAACTAATTGGTTGTGGTTATATGGTTTAAGTCTGGGTCCTGCTTGCAAGATGAGTTTGGAATGAAATGATTTGGGGAGACCCTAGAGTAAGATTTCAGGCAGAAGATGAGTTTCTTTGTCCTGATATAAAAAGATATGAAAGACATCATTTTTTTTCCAATATAGTGGAACTGTTTGGGGGATGGACTAGAAGTCGGGACTTAGAAGGAAAGGAGGAAGTGGTCTAAAACCTGGGCTAAGGCGGTGTGATGAAGTTGAGATTATAGTCAGATATATAGAATAAATGAAGTGTTTGAAAAAAGCAGACACTGTATTAATCTGCATCCTTAGCACTCAGTGTAGGGTTACATTCAAACAGCTACATACCAAAAGTTTTGACAATAATGGCATTGATAAAAACAGAAATCAAACTGTTAGAAATAAGTTAGTTACACAGTGATACCTGCTGTGTGTGGCTACTAGGATTAGCAGAGTGAGCAAAACATGAGTCCTGTCCTCAAGTGAGGTGTTTTGAGAGGACAGTAACCTTGCTGGGTAGTTCATCTCTAGATGTGACTGTGGAGTGACTTGTCCCTAATGCATTGGCATGGTACCTTGTCAGGGTCAACCCCATCTGTTTTTAATAGTTACTGTCAAGAAGAGAGTGATTCTGGAAATAGATCTCAGGGATTATAGAGACGACCTCATAAACATAATAATGGAAGTAATTCATGGAGAAGGAACAAGTTATTTGGCTGATTGGAAAACTACAGTGAAAATTTCGTTTAGAATTCTTAGTTAACTCAGAACTTTCAAGTGAAATCTAAGAATTAGTTAGATTTAATTTTTTTACTGGACTTACTGGACTTAATTTTAGGCAAAAAAATTCAGGACATAAACTTTCTATATAGTTTTAGCCATGCAAAATAATAGTATAGTCAAAAGGCAAAAATATATTCGTAAGCAATTCTAGAAAATATAACCCAGATGGTCACAAAATCTGGATGATAAAATGATGGCTATTTAAATTTTTCATTATGTTTTTTATGGTTTTTTTTTGTTATTTTTCATTATGCTTCAAGTTTATTATAGTGGGGGTACTTTATTTTCATGATCAGGAAAAATCCTTCCATATTAATTGTTATTGGCAATGATTACTGTGTGCCAGGTATTAGTTTACACAGAAGTCATTTAATTATCACACAGAAGTCATTTAATTATCACAGCAACTTGATGAGGGAGGGATTTCTTAGAATTCTTTAGTTATTTGTGCATGTGTAGTTGAGTGTGGGCATTTATTCCATGGTGCACCTGTGTTGCTCACAGGACAACTCTGTGGAATCATTTCAACTCCTGTCTTTGCGTGAGTTCCAGGGATTCAGTTCAGGTCGGTCACCAGGCTTGCAGAACAAGCACCTTTATCCACTGGACCATCCTGCTGGCCTAGGGAAGGGACTCTCATTCTATTTTATTGATAGAACACAAGGAAGGTAAGTTACCAAAGCCACATATGTGGTAACGGGTGAAACTGAACTCAAATCGAAGGAATGCATCTGCAGTTGGACATGAGTCTAGTCACTGAGATGAATTAGTATCTTTCCATCGTTTTAGCTTAGCCAAATATGTGTATAACCCCCAAAGTTATCACAATTTTAATGATGAGACAACATGCTTAACAGTTCAACACCTAAGTTGCTGAGCAATAAAAAATACCTTTCCATTTTATTCAAAGAAAAATTATCTTAAAAGCATACTTTCCTTGAGGCCATCCTGTCCACCCACCTCCCACTCTTACCTCTTTCTCAATAGCTTTTTCTTCAATAAGTTGTTTTGTATCAGGAATGCCCTTAACTTTAATCCACAGAAACATTCCAGCATTGGGAACATGCCATTCTGCTAAACCTACGAACAAAAGAAGAAAGCACCTTCAAAGCCATCTGAAGACGTCCAATATTCTGCTCCATGACACAGGCACAGTGGTTAGAGACAAGGACATTCATAAAAGCTCTTTCAGTCAGCGTCTTCTAAAATATAGTTGGATGAGACCCAAAAATTGTGTTGTGGTTTTATTTCAAAAGGTCAGTGCTGGGGGGTAGGAGGCTGATGGGAAGACAAGTCCCTGTGTGCATGGTGAGTGCTGTCAGTTCGTCTCTTTTGCATGGTTAGACTCACAGGAGAGGAAGTGCATCCTTCACATGGTTAGGCTCATGCTTACACAAATGGCTGTTCCAGTTTTACAAGAGGATTCCTCAATTCTTTCTATTGTCTTCTGGTATTTCATAAATCCCCCATTATTTATGTAATAGTTTAGAAGTTCAAATGGATTGATTTCAGAATATAATGAATTAGGGAAAAGTGCCTAAATTCAAAAATTCTAGATACATTTGTGGGCTTTATATTTGAGTAGTAGGATAGAAAATCTAAGGAAAAAGAGTAAATATTTTGATTTTAATTATTTTTTAAGAAATCCTTGTCATTACAATTTTTTATCAGCATTGCTATGCAAAGTGGTAGAAAAGTACTCTTTTTAAAATTAAATAAAATTTTTTTTTGTCTTTTTGGGTCATGCTCTCCCTGTAGATCCAGCTAGCTTGGAACTGACTATGTAGACCAGGCTGACCTAGATGTCATAGGGATCCTCTGTCTCCTCTCTGCCTCCCTGAGTGCTGGGATTAAAGGTGTATATCACCACACCTGGTCTAGGAAAGTATTCTTATCATACATATAATTCTGTTTTTAATGATATCTTTACTTAGAATGAGATCCAACAGAAATAAGGAATTGACATTATTTTGTTTATTCATCTTCACTTTATAGGCACTTTTAATGGTATAATTAGAGTCAGACCATGTATCTGACATTCTTCCATAATAAATTCAAAGTAGCAGTAGAAAATATTAGATATGGGCAGTTAATGAGAAGGCAAAGAATTTATAACAAGAGATCTGCTTTATGTTTATACTTCTTGTTTGAAAGTGGGGAAAATTTTTGAAACAACTAAAGGTTTCTGAAAGTTTTTAAATGGATTTTATTTAGCTTCATGTGAAATTGTTTGTTGGTATTTGGACTGAACTTTTTTTTTTTTCCTTTAGAACCACAAAGTCAGAGACTAACATTGTAGTTCAGCTGGTAGCATGCTTGTCTCCACTCATGAGACCCCGGGTTCCATCCCCAGCTCCTCATAAACTGGGGATGGTAATGCACATCTGCAATCCCAGCCCTTGGGAGTAGAGGCAGAAGGCACAGAAGTTAAAGATCATTTTCTGCTACATAATGAGTTCAAGGCCAGCCTGGGCTACTTAAGACCTTGTCTTTAAAACAAGAAAAAACAAAACCAAACCAAAACAACAGCAACAACAAAACTCCTGCCGAGATGGCAGAGATGGTAGAATTTGAGGGTCCATGGCATGTTATTTGCAAGAATATTCTCAGGACAACATGTCCTCAGCAAGAATGTTCCTACGTTGTTGTCACTCTTGCCGGCCGAGATGGCTGATCAGATGTGGTCATCTACTCTAGGGACGCTATGTTTATCTGAAGGTCAGATGCGCCTCACTTACCACTTAACCACTTGTCTGCAGCTGCTAGTACTGCATTCCTCTGGTTCCTGTAGAAATCAGTAACTCTAGAAGACAATGAGAAAGATGAGTTCAGTATACTGACCGCAGGGATAGAAAAGCTCAGGACTGGATTAGACTTAACATATATGACAGAATATGTGAAGTCTAGTGTGGGGTGGGAGGCTTTGGGGGTGGGGAGGAGGGGTCTAAATTTGATTAAAATATATTATATGAAATGAATAAAAATAAAGATATTCTTAAAGAGGCAAGATGCCAAGATTCTTTTCTATACTACCACTTTAAAAATGTAAAGAGAGAGAGAAAAAAATCAAAAGCTATGGAGTCTAGCCTGTAAGAATTTGTTTTCTGGTATGATTAAATGTTGAATGCTTCATAAGAGAATAGTGTAATACTTTGTCTGGTGGAGAAAAAAAATTAAATCAGTGTATTTCCCCCTTTATTGTAGAGAAATTAAAGAAGACAATTTAGCAGAACAAAAATCCATTTTCATATAAAATATGGGATTTAGGTGTAGCAGAAGTAATAGTGTCTGTTTTTGTGGTCAGTTGTCTTAAATTGTCATTTTCAGGATAGGAGAACTCTTGAGATTAAAGAAAAATTAAGAGTCAGTGGTCTGGGAAGAATGCTTTTCTCTTTTTCAATGGGCCAGGCGGTATAACATTTACATAACAAAAGTAATTCATAATTTGCTCCATTATACTGACTAGGCAACTTGTGTTTTCAGTCATCCACCCTTAAGCCAGTTACCACGCCTGGTGTTCTTGACAGTTGATTATCAAATAAAATAGTTACTTGTATAGAATACTTTTCATCTAAAGTAGTGAATCCTTAATCTGGGAATTTCAAATCACTGTGGGTGTTGGTGGACAGTGAGTTCAGGTCAGTCTTTGGATGCTGCTACAAAGAACTTCTAAGTGAAAAGCAATTAAAATGGACAGACTGGCTTCTAATAGACTCTTCCTTTTGTGTGTCTTTGGCTACTTAAGAAGGAAGAATAAGGAGGTTGGAGAAATGACTCAATGGTTAAGAGCACTTGCTGCTCTTGCAGAGGACCTGGGTTCGATTCCTAGCACCCACATGGCAGCTAAGAACCATCTATAACTCAAGTTCCAGGAGATCGATGCCCTCTTCTGGCCTCTGCAAGCACCAGGCAGGCACGTGATACTCATATATGCATGCAGGTCAACATTCATTTACATAAAATAAAAATAAAACTTTAAAAAGGAAGAATAATAAATCAGTACTCAGAATGCTTTGTACTTTGTCTTTTGGGCTCTGATTTTGCTCACAAACATTTTAACAAATGAACAGTACCTGTGAACATGAGCCAGGAAGCCCTCTTCTCCCCATTGGTGTAGAAGCTGTGATATCATGAGCTAAAAAAGACAGAACAGAAGCAATGTCATGGTCCAATCTCAAAATGGGTTTGTAGTCTCCAGACACAGAAACAAATCAGTTTTGATTACATGTGAGCCACTATGGAAAGATGCAAAGAGCAAGTCTAAATCATACTAGTGACTTTAATAAATTTTAACTCATGACTATGACAACACAGTAGGTAATGACAGCAAGAAATCAATTTCCCACCAATCTAGTGCTTTTTCAAAGCTGGTGAGGAAACTTACACAATCTCCCTCATTAATTTTAATTAAAACCTGTGTTCTGATGAATGTGTTTATGGAGTATCCGGAATGTGCAGTCACTAGACAAGTTTTGACTTCTTGCTGCCGTTACAGATTCTGAGATAGTGGGGCCGACGTTCATAATACTTCAGTGCAAAATTCAGTTCTGTTTGGTTCAGTTCACAAAGTTTCTTAAAATTGTATTTATTTGTTTGCCTTTGTATTTATTTGTTTATTATTTAACTTGGAGTTCTCCTAGGGACACAAGATGGGTTTAATGCCGTAATTCTCAAGGAGTTTGAGTGAGGTCACACGACAGCACCAAACTTATTGATTTCACACTCGCCCTTTCTTGTGTGCCACTCCAGACACTGGTCTGCTAATTCTGACTTAGCAATGGAGATTCACATTGAAGTTTTCTTCCCTGTCATCTGAAGTTAAGCTTTCGTGCCCTATAGATTTTATGTTCTGATCTGATGAAAAGAAATTTTTTTCCCTAAATGTGCTTACCTGTGAGAAAGTGCAGGCATGCAGGGAGGAAACTTGTGTGTGTAAAACAATTCTCTGTATCAAGGACTTGGGTCCAGTCATAAACCCTACTCTCAACCTACACAGAAAGAGAAAAGGTTTCACGTCAATCACATTCCAAAAATGAATGTGAATCACTCTGCTGAATTCGTTAGGAAAAGAATGGTGGCTAGGTGACAAATGGATTTTGATACTTTAAACATTCTAACAAAACTACTCCTTACTCTGAAAATACGTAATTGTAGGTATGCATCATAAAAATAATGCAAATATTATTAAGTGTTTCTAAACATGGTCTTCTAAGTTGCCAAAACGATGATCATCATCCTTCTACAATGTAGACTAATGGCTGAGCATCTTTAACCACTGGAGATGAGTAAAGCGTGTAGATGACTACATTCCTATTAATGATCAAGTGTATTTTCAGGTAAGAACTGAGAAGTATTTAAATCTAAAGGAGAAGTATTTAAATGAGAAGTCTTGCTTTGGCTAAGAGATTTTGAGGCTAGCTTCACATTAGAGACATGAGCCTTACCCAGAGGAGAGGATTTTTGAAAAGGTGTCAGCTCTAATGACGCGCCCATCAACGTCCATGGAGAGAAAGGTTGGTGCCCAGGGCTTAAAACAGGAAGAAGATTACTGTTGATTTGTCAGCTCTGTGAGTCACTGTAAGGTTAGTTTGCATAGTGCGGAGGAAGCATGCACACACAGGTCTGGCAATCTGGCACATAACTGGACAGGCATGTCTTACCTCTGTCTTGGCCTATGGCCTGGGATCTCTGTTTTTTGTTTTTTTAACCAGCATCTGCCTGTTCTCAGAGTTTCTCTCTAAAAATACTCACAAAAGATTCTTTATTTGCTTAAGATGTCATTACCATGAACTTGGAGAAACTTCAAACACACCCTCCTTGCCTCCGGGATTGAAATCTGGGTTTATCAGATTTAGATGAAGAATCCAGAGAAACAAGTTTGGACAAGATGAAAAGGTCTTTAAGGAAGGCCAGCACCATTTGAGGTTGTCTAAAGACACAAAGCTTATCCTTGGAACTAACAAACTACAAAGATAAAAATAGATGGGAACGAAGGCTAGAAACTTAGTCACTATTATGTACTTACATTAAGATGTCCTCAAAAGTAAGAAAAAAATGAGAAAGGGGTTCATGGTCAGGCGGGGGGAGGGGAGGACGGGGCAGAATCACACTCTAGAAACTAGGCAGCAAATCAAAATGCTTGTTTCTTCCTGGTAGATTTAAAGGGAGGAACTGAATCCATGTGTGTGATCTCTCCAGCCCTAAGTGCATATTCTGTAAGATTTTTGGGTAATTCAGTAGTGCTTGTCTATATCACTACCTCTGCCTGTTAGAAAACTGTCATCATGAAACGTAGCATACACATACAATAGGAGTTACTTCAGAAGCCCACATTGCTGCAGATAAGGTTCGGAGATGTGCTCGGGATGGCTATTATGTGGCTGAGGTGCCTTCTGTGTGCATATGGAGAGGATTATTTGAGTACAGTCTTGCTTCTCCTTCCCCTTTATCTTGAATTTAGCTTTCTAGTACTCCTCTGCATTACTCTAGGCAATCACCACTGGAAGACTGAAGTTGTTATCCAAGATGAAACCCACTTAACAGCCGTGGTATGATGCTTAAGGAGTTCTGAAGAAGGATTTAAAGGTTAAAACCATCAGCCTGACTTACTCTGCTTGGTTAAATGCATGGTTCAGAGAACTAGCTGTTTGTTTGAAAGTAACTAATTTCTAGAAGGAGCATTAACACCAAAAATGGAAAAGAAAATAAGGTAAAACTAGAAGACTGAAAAGCCAAAACGAACTCAGTAACAATTTATTCAATGGAGTATAAAAGTGGATAGCTTTGACTCAAGCCCAGGTATACTTCAAATGGCGTACAATAACTTATAACCATGGATTATCTAACTGTAACACGTCTACATCATCACTCACCTTGTTGAACTGGATAAAATAGTAAGGATCATCTTCTATTATGAGGAAATCATATTTTCTTGCAAGCTAAAAGGTTAAAATAACATTTATTTCAAACAGCTATCTTAAAATAATTTGGAATTATAATTCTTTTGTGCTCATTTGCTCATTCAAGAAGCTACTTCTGAGTTCTTGTTATCTTAGCAAAGATGGAGATGAATGGGGGTTCTCTTGTAGGATTTACATTCTAGTGAGAAAGAGAATGTGTGCAAGCTGGTGGGTGATGAATGGGGCAGGGGTTAAATGACAGAACATTAAGTAGGGATCATATTTGAGAATGGGTAATCAAGTAGTTATTTTGGCCAAATTATTGGGGAGCCTTTCCCGACAAGGTAACACCAGAACTCAAAACGACAGGAATGAGTTAGTTATGCAAGTATTAAGGAAGAAGATTCCAGATTGAGAGATGGGAAAGCAAAGATCCTGGGATTAACAGAACCATGGCATATTTCAGATATAGAAAGGAAGACAGTGTGGCTTTGGAATGTGGGACACAGCAGGGATTGTGAGAGAGAAGGCAGGAGAACAGAAGTGAGGGTGTCCCACAGCTTTGTAAACTTGATAAGGGATTTAACTGCTAGAAGACCCTGGGGGACTATAATCAGGAAGCCACAAGGCTGGCCTCAAGGGGCTGGGGCTGGTTGTCATGCAAGCAGGGACTGGTTAGATATCATTGATGAGATGCAAAGGCTCAATGATGATGCATGTTGTTATATAGTGAGGACAGATAGTGGCTTAAAAAGTGGAGCTAGGGATTGTGAAGAAAATTGATGGTCTTGGATGAACTTGGTGGTGGAGTCCACAGGATCAATGGGATGTGAAAGGACAAGGAGAGAGTACATAGAGAGAAAGGAAAGGTAAGTGTTCATGGATATTATTTATAAGGATGGAGGAGTTCTGCGTTCGAGGTTTGGGCTGGGGCTGGGGAAAAGGCAGAAGTTCCTTTTGGGTTCCATTAAATTTGAAATGCTATTGGACATTTATGGAGATATCACGTAGGAACTTGGATACAGGAAGTTAGAGTTTAGAAAAGAGGTGGGGCTGAGCAATGGGAGAAGCCATCATAGGCAAATTGGAATTTATAACCGTGGAACTGGATGAGGCTGTCTTGGGTAATATCTAAATAGAGCAGAGAATTCAAGGGAGAGCCCAGGGGAGTATGAAAAAGTATAAAAATATCAAGGCAATATCTCAAGCCTTTATATTTTCAGGTAAAAGGAACTAGTTGATATCTTGCTTGTGGTTCCTCTGCATAACACCAAATTCTATGTGGTGAAATATGGGCTTAAGACTTATTTTAAAAACACTCTGTAGGGAAGGTTAGGGAGTATAGTCAGGTACAGAAGCAAAAGTTTACAAAAGACATATTTATCTTATTTTTCAAAGATTTCCGTATAACTCAATAGCTGTGTAATATTAAAAATACGTAAATGACAAGGCAGCATAGGTACCTAAAGCAATTTGACAAAGAGGAGTACTATTATTTTTACTATGCCTTTGTAACTTGAAATGACTAGGGATAGGATGCAGACACGACAAATCTAAAACATAGCACCAACACAAACATCAACTAATGAGAATAAAACATGGGGTCAAGCATTAGTCTCATAACAGCAGGTCAAGGATACCATTTATCTTGTTTTAAAAGATCAATTAAGGGGCTGGAGAGATGGCTCAGTGGTTAAGAGCACTGGCTTCTCTTGCAGAGGACCAGGGGTGGATTCCCAGCACCCACATAGCAGCTAGCCACTGCCAACTCCAGTTCTAGGAGATCCTATGTCCTCTTCTGACCTCTGTGAGCACTGCACAACATGGGTGCACCTACATGCAGGCGATACACTCATATGCATAAAATAAAAATGAAATATAAAATATCAGTTAAAGGAAAAGAAAATTTTCAGAAGTCAAGGCTGTGGCAATTTATTGTTTCTAAATTTAGGAGGATCCCTGGCACAGGTAAGGTCATTTCATTAAAAGCTACCTTCCTTAAGGTAGGGTAATAAGAAAAGGAACTTGCATGGTTCTTCTTAAAGGTCAGAAGTAAACAGGAACACAGACTCGTAAAATACCTCGTAGATTTCCTTCTTGCGGTCCCCTGTCAGTGAGGTGCCTGTAGGGTTGTCGCCATTTGGGACAGTATAGAGAAATTTTGGAGCCCTTTTCGTGGGGTCCTTGGAATCTTCTGGTTTCCATCTGGAAAGTATTTTTTTGAGGCCATCTGGAATAATCCCATGTTCATCACTGGGGACATTAATTATGTTGCCACCCAGTGGTAGCATCTGTGGAGCATAAAAGAAAGCCCTAGAATGAGGTCAGTTTACAGAACACAAGCACCATTTTATTTTTAAAACTCACCAAGAACTTTACATATGCCCTTGAAGATATAAACCTCTACTCAGCTCCAAGCTCCCAAGGGTTAAGGTTGTGTCTTACAATCCTATTATTTCTCGGGGGTAGACTTCATTATTGGAGAGGGAGGGAGGAGTAGGAGGAAGGGGAGCGGGCAGAGAGACTCGGATTATTTTTTCCATCTAGGTCCCCAGCTTGTGGGAGGTTGTCACCCATTTTCAGGGCAGGGGTCTTCTAGCCAGTCTTGTTTGTAAAACCA
This sequence comes from Eospalax fontanierii, assembly GCA_035773235.1. NCBI lineage: Eukaryota > Metazoa > Chordata > Mammalia > Rodentia > Spalacidae > Eospalax > Eospalax fontanierii. The sequence goes on along the minus strand of CM069542.1, from coordinate 41,564,088 downwards.
CCCTCAAAGATACAGGTGGAGGTGTGCTTTGTTAAGATCCTAGGCACTTCTCAGCTAATTAGGCTAACAATTAGCGATCACACCTTGTAGGTAGGTTGGTAGGATTGACTGTTGCGAAGTTCTTATTCTGAACTGAAATCATATCCTGAAGTTTCTATCTTTTAATTTCACCACCCCAACATCATAGGCAATAAATCTAATTATTCTATGTGATGAGGACAACACCTATGTTCCTGTTGAGTGCTCTCTTTTTTGAGGAAACTGGCTGCAGTTCCTATAAGCATTCATTGTATTGCTGAATGGTTTTCATTCCAGCTGCACTTCCCCGTGCTGGCTTCAGTTTGAAGACACAGCTATCCTAAAATGGAGGGCCCTGAATAAACCTAATCCCTCATTCTGAACGGAATAGTCTCATTGACTTAACACTGGAGTAGGAGAAGAAACTCCTAATTAGACCATGTCAGTTTAGAGTTATAGTGAATTGACATATAACATGGCTGTAACTAGGCACGTGGTAATGAGAAAAACAAGCTTCTGTAAATTAAGTCACAATGGACATAAAATATGAAGAAACTGATCATGTAATTGGACAGCCTAACTTTAATGTATATTTATTTTCTTTTCAAAGAAGAAATATATGAAACAGCACATTTAATATGTTGCATACATCATTTACAATACTCCAGTTTACAGATGAAAGATGCCATTCTAATTTTTAGTGGGGAGACATTGATTTTTTTAGTTTATTTTTATCCATACATTGCTGTGAATTCAAGGAAAAAATATTGCACAAAATCCAGTTTGTTCTAGAAATGTAAGTGGGCTTTCTAGGCTATAACACTTCAAATGTCAAAGTATGTCATAAGCATACATGTAAGGTAAGACGCCTCCTCTGTGCAGTATAGTATTTTAAATGATAAAGTTCTATAAAGCACAAATGGCAAATAATTAATACTATACTCATGCTTGCCTGAACAACTCAATCACAGCTTAATAATGTGATCTGAATGTGCAGATAAGATATACTTAATCAAAATAATTTCTTTTACTTGAACTTTCTAAATGAAAACTTTTAGCCTCAACCCTCTATTTTCTTCATAAGTCCTACCCTTGACTGCTTCAAAACTTACAATAGTGCTATAAATATAAATGTTATTTATGAGGCACTAAGCATTAAGGTTTTTCTTCATTTTAGTGATGTTAAGCTTCTGCACCAAGAGCAAATATTTAAGTTCCTCTGCGGCACACGGAAATTGTTCCTTGCAACACAAATAGATCATTTCTGCTTGGTACTGAGGAATGGGAACACAGCTCCCCACTTCATTCCTTAAACTCATGACTAAATGATGGCAGTAGTTCACTGCTATGGAGTATAACAGTCGCCAAAAAATATGCACAGTCTTCCAGAGACCCCGCTGCACTTAGGAAACCAAAGATTCCCTGGAAGCAATTTAGTATATAGATTGTCTTTTTCTCCCTTTTCCATTTTCATGTGTATGTATGCATGTTTGCATGTGTGTGGAGGCTCCAGGCTGATGTTAGGGATCATCCTCAGTTGATCTTCCTTATTTAATAAGTCAGGGTCTCACAATCAAATACGGAGCTTTCAGATATGGCTTATCTTGCTTAGCTAGCTTGCTCTGAGGACTGTTTCTACCTTCTGGAGCTAGAATTACAGGTGGGCCCTATTCCCATCAGCATTTGTACAGCTTCTGGGGATCTTAACTCTGGTTCTTACACTTACAGCCTAAGTGCTTTAACCATTAAGTCTCCTAAGCTTCTTTTTAAAAAGCACTTTTCTCTTCTTTAACATGGCAGTTTTTAACTTAGTGATGCAACGTTGGTATGAGTAATACCATATTTACACACTCAGAATTGAATCTTCGCATTATAATCAAGCATCATGCTCTATGTTAAATAGTCATAAAAGTGACTTTACTATAAGAGAATGGTTAGGAAATAAAATACCTGAAGCTTTGTTGAAACCTATAGTTTCTGTTCAGATGGTGGCGATAAACCCCAGTGTTTTAAACACATGATACCATTAAGCACTAAATATAGCAAAAGGAGAAATTATTTCCTAAGCAGTGTCTTTGAGGTGACAGATATTCTAAAGGTTCAATGCTATTTTATAAAAACGTGTACTCACAGCATACAGCGTTCCTGCAAACAAAGGTTCATTTACGAGGATGTTGTCTCCAGGATTGATGAGCATTTCAAATGCCTAATGAAAGAAGCATAGGTTAGCTGGCACAGGTTTGCTCCCATTCTCAGAACCCCCTTTCTTAATCTGTCCTCACAGGATCTAGAGAAGGACCTGAGAAATTTTCCATAAAGGGCCAGGCAGTAGCTATTTTGTGAGCCATAGTGTTTCTGCAGCAGCTGTCTCTGTCTCTATGGTCAGACAGCAGTCTTAGGCAATGTATGAATAAATGAGACTGGCTGAGTTCCAACAAAACTTTACTTTACCAACTTAGTTAATGGTCTGAATTTGGCATTCAAGCCATAGTTTGTCAACCTCTTTTGTAGGATAAGGTGAAAAGTTACCCTAAACAGATTTGTTCCTGTTATTGCTTCTTTGAAAAAAATGTGCTAGGTGTCTATTATAAGTCAGAGCAGAAAAAGTACTGGAGATCAAATCCTGGGGAAAATGACTTGGCTCTTACTGTCGTGGGAATGCCAGGCATCAATCAGACACTGTCTAAAATAGATGGCCAAGATCAGTGTGGCAAGGGCTGTTAAATGCAGATACCCCAAGTCATTAACTGCTAATTTCAGGACTTGGGTGTTCTCGGAATTCAGATAAGGCTTCCTTGATGAAGTAATACCCTGTTGTATATAAGGAGAGATGACAATAGGCACATTTTGACAAAATGAAGGAATTCTGGGACTTTAGGAAGTTGGAGAGAAAGAGGTCTCTGGCATGGGCAGAGACCACATCATGTACGCATTCCAGCCACGTGAGGTGATTAAGGGTCTGAGGAAGGGGAATCACATTACTAGTTTGGAAAGATTGTTCTGACTGAAGTATGAAAGAATAAGAGAGGAGGGAGGACACGGGTGGAAAGTTTGGGGAATTATTTGGGAAATTATTGCTTTGGTCCTTGGTATAGTCACAGGTAGTCTGAGCTAGAGAGGTAGGACAGGGAGGACCTGAGAGGTATTTAGTAAACGAAAACCTATGGGACATACTTATGGACTATGGGGGTGCAATGAATAAGAATGAACCCAGATTTCTGGTGCCATTCACTCAAGCCCGAGTCCAAAAGTTGCCCGTATCTGAGCAAGTAAGGAGTTGTTTGGGTTCAGCTGCTGCTGAAATGCTTTGCTACAGAGTTAGATGGATGGGTGGAAAAACGCACGTGGGGACGGGTGGGGAAGTGGCAGGCCTGGGCTTGATCATGTGGGTGTGAACAGAGGCAGCCAGGCGAAGCCCACTGCTGTAGGGCTGAGGTGTAAGAATCTCCAGGAAACCCCACAAAGCAGAGAAGTGTGAAGCGAAGAAGGCTGCACAGGTGGGCGGGAGAGGGACATGGCGGGTGGTGGTGGTGCTGAGACGCATGTTTAGTGATGAAGGTGACAAGGTTAGCTGGTGTGGAGCATGAGAAGGCTCCTGACATGGTTTATTTCAGGCTCTAGGCTTTCCAGGCAACCATCTAGAGTCTCTTATGACTCAGTCATATATAAGTCACAGAATGATCCTTTCATACCTTATGATATCTCATGGTCCTCACCTCAGGTCTTTCTTCCTGTCAGTTAAATGACCTACATCTCGCAACCAAAATAAGGCTATTTCTAACTGAGCTAGAAGATTTCAGTTTTGTTCTCCAGTTTGGACTGATGATTAATTTACCTGTTCTTAAACTGAGATTTTAACATCTTTAAAACGTATCTTGGAAAAAGTTCCCAGTGGACTCAGCCTCCATAGGACACGCTATCAGCAAAGAAATCAGGTGAGTGATACACGTGTCTTAACAGGTGGAAGGAAAAGCTAATCATGTAAGTTTCCTGTGGTTAGGTGTTCTACAGATACCAAATATAATAAATTAAAGGGGAAGCTGCTCCTTATCTGGCTGCACTATGGTAAGAATGCAGACATTAGAGAAGCATTAGGAAGCCCCACCCCTAACTGAAAAGCTTTTGGCAGATGATGGCTGCTATGGGGATGTGGGAGACTCATTCTTCTTGGGGGTGATCATTGGCAGGGTGCACATGCTCCCATGAATGGCCCCATATCCATGCACATATGGGCAGCAATAACTGGATTTGTGGGTCATTAGAAAAAAGAAAAAGAGGACATGAAGTTGGGAGAGGCATTTATTGGGGACCCTGGGGACTGTTGAAGAGAGGAAGTATGGGGTGGATATGAAATTATATCATTATGTATACTTATGAAAATTTCAAAGAATAAAATAAATGGAAGAGAAATGATTTAAAAAAACCTATTCTTTACCTAGTCCTATGGGAATGAGGTTAATTTCCTTTAAAAAAACAGAATACAAATACAACCATAAGACCGAATATAACAGATACCACGGGGAACAAAATGGAACAAATATTAAACAAGGTCTTGCTACAATCTCTGTAATAAATATGTCTGTAAGTGACTAGTTATCCATTTAGCAATTTATGCTAACTTCTTTCTTTGCTGTAGTGGAAAAATTTCTATTAGTCTTTTTGAGACAAGGTCTTTGTATAGCCCAAGCTGGTCTGGAACCGTGTACACCAAGTTGACTTCAATGTCACAGAGATTAACCTGCCTCTGGTCCTGAGTGCTGGAATTAAAGGCATGTACCACCAGTTTGCTTTTAAAAGATAAAGGAAAAACTGTTTCCTGCCTCTCTCCCCAACAAAAGTTCATAGTGTGTGTTCCTAAGAAAATAATATCTTTGAAAGAAAGTAACAATGCATAGAATCACAAATGTTTCTTTTCAGGCAAAAACTCATCTGTAGCTAATTCTTTTACTTTTCATAAACACAAGCAGAAAAAGTTGGGACTGGAGAGATGGTTCAGGGGTTTACTGCACTGGCTGCTCTTGCAAAGGACCTGGGTTTGATCGCAGCACCCACATGGCAGCTAACAACCATCTGTAACTCCAGTTCCATGGGATCCGACGCCCTCTCCTGACCTGCAGGGCACTGAATTACACAGGAGCACTTACACATGCAGGCAATACACTCATGCACATAAAATTAATAAAATTTTTTTTAAAAAGAAAAAAATTTTGATTTCTTAAAAATCCTTAAAATTTTTTCACTGTTTAATCCATTATTCTGTAACAATAATTAAAATAAGTGAACCCAATTATAGTTTTCACAAAATAAAAGATAAGGAATAAAAGAAATTTATTCTGATGGAAAATAAAGATAAATAAGATTCATATTTTAATTTAGACACAAAGACTGAATGCAGAGAATCTTTATGCAGGGTTGATTAATTCACCAGAAAGAAATGAACAGATAAACAAATAGATGAAATTGGCCAGACATGTGGTCTCTTTACTGTGAGATCTACCTAGCAGTGGTTATACATCTGGTGTTCCAGGCAGTCGTACGGATAGGGTTGGGCAGAGGGAAGAAGGGAGAGTGATCCATGCCAGAGACCCACATACATAGAAGGCCTCCGGCTTAGAATGGTTCAACTTACAGCGCTCCACCTTATGATGAAGGTCAGTATGAACTTCCTGGAAACCACATTTGAATATAGAATATTGGTTCTTTCTCCAGAGCTGGTGATCTGGGGTATGATGCTCTCATAGGACACAGGACAACGGTGACTCCTAATCAGTCACACAATCATTCGTGGGGGTAAACAGCCTCTGCACGGCTCTGTGTTGCTAATCTATGGTTTTCAGCTTGCCAGTGTATTAAATGCCTTTCTGGCTTACCATATTTTTAACTTATGATGGACTTACCAGGATGGGCTCCATTATAAGTGGAAAAGCACCTGTCTAAAAGTCTAGAGAACTGCCATGGAGGGGACAAAATGCTAGCAGGGTATGCACAGAGATCCCGTAAGCAGGCATGTAGAATACTATTTTCATTTCAGGACTATGGGTGTATATCCTCTAAAAATTTCAAAAAATTATATTGAAATTTTAGAACTACAGGCAGAAAGCAAGGCAACCTGAGTCTTTTAGTCAGGTGATATTAAACAGTACCCACAAAGATTTTTGGTAGAAGTTGTATATTCTCTTAGTGAGACTTTGGTTTAATGACTCAGTCTCAGGTTATGGTTTCATGTGCTCTGTATTTACAAAAAACCAGGCTGGTAAGTGATTGATGGCAGATAATTTTGGAAGTCTTCATGGTCATGATAAAGGAAACCAGAAGGAAATACCAATCAATTAACACAGAGTATTTTTAACTGGCTTTTGTGTATAGTCTACCTTCTCATCCTATCTTTTGACTTTGAATTTATAATTCTAGGTGAAGACAAAAGAAACTACCAGTAACCCCCCACAGATTCGATCCTCTTCTAGAAAGTGAGAGATGATTGTGTTGAAAAACACTTGATTTTGTACCTAGGCTCCTTTCCCTTGAGTCTTACCTTACAAAGGCCATCCTGGCAGCCAGATGTGATGCATACATCCATTTGTCCTTGACTGGGTGGATAGTTGACGGTGGGAGGGTTGTGCAATTTTATTTGCAGATGTTTTAGCCAGGATAGAAGTTCTGGAATTCTAAGGCATAAAACACATCTTAAAATTTATGGTAGTAATAATCATAGCAATAGTAGGCAGGAAATAAAATATTGTTTAATATCAAACTCATTACACATTCAATTTAAAATTCTTCAAATGCCTTTTGACAATATCAGGGTTCTCACTCAAAAGATGAGGCAACAGACTTAACAGAAGAGATTCACATAAATCCAATCAGCCAGAAATTCACATGAAGTCAGTCATTTAATCAATGAGCTGAATATCTTATTTCAAAGCTTGAAGACTTTCTTTATTTTTCTAGAGTATTCATTGCATAATAGATTCTTTGTTTCATTAGAAAGATTTCTATAAGCCTCCTAGAAGTTTAGGCTCAATTCACACATACACATGTTAATAGAATATATTTCAATAAGCTCTTCAATCACAAATACTTTTTTTTTAGACAGTCTTTTGTAGCCCAGGCTGGCTTTGAGTAGGATGTACCCCCTCTTCCTACCTTGAATTAGTAACTCTCCTACGTCAGGTTTCCTAATGTTGGGGTTACTAGCATGTCCCATCACACTTGACTACAAATAATACTTTTAACAAAGTATAATTATAGCCCTAATCAATCAGTCTTTATCATTAGAAGGCCAGCTAACGAATGTCTTAAGGTATATGGTTCAGCTTGTCTTTAAACAAGTAAGCAGTAAAGACATTTGTACTTATAAATGCAATGTATTTGTACAACTCCCCTTTAAAAAGACACATAATAATTAGAAAATTGCCCAAAGACTGTGCTGTCAGTGTTCTCTTTCTGCACTACACTTCTTCACTTAGCATTTTTTTCACATTCAACTCAAATATTTCCTTCCAGAATCTTCTCTGGCTTGCCCAGTCATTCAAGGTTGGAAGGCAGTCACTGGAGGGTGTGAAGCATTTAATATCCCTTTTGCCCTCAATATTTGAAAGTTTTTCTCCAAATTTCCCCAGTCTTTGCCTACCACATTAAAAAGGAAATGTCACTTTATCGATGGGACATGAAAATGAATCAATAAAATGGTATGTTGACAATTTACCCATAACTTGGAGAATACTGCAAGGCTCTCTTCATCATCTCTTTTTCAAATTGGATGGTACTTCCGTCTTCCAAAGTCATAGTAGCAGCTTTGAAGGGGAACATACTTGGGTTTGGAAATCCAGGAGCCAAGGAGATGAGGGATTTTGGTGCCCTGCTTATTATATCAACTGTGATAAACATGGAAGAAAAGAAGAGATATTTCCACTGAAGATTATTATAAATGGATATAGTTCGGTATGCATTATAGTCGACTATAATGTTTAACAGTCTCTAGTAACAGAATGTACTATGGTGTGAATGCAAATGTGTCTGCTCAATTTGAACCTAGTATTTATGTGATGTTATTAAAGGATGGGATTAGATCACGAGAGCTCTGCCCTCAGGAATGGAATTAATGTCCTTAAAAAAGATGCCTGAGGAGGAGGGCCTTTGTCCTCTTCCACCGCGTGAGGGCACAAGAGTGGCCATCTGTAGGGAATGGCCTTTCCCAGGTATTGATACTGCTTGCCACCTGGTGTTGAATTTCGTGGGAGGAAGAAGTTCCTGCTGCTTCTAAATTGTCAATTTGTACCATTTTAATACAGCCTCCTACTGGACTAAGACAGAATTGTACTCCAAAATAAACAGAGTAATCTTTTCTAGGCTTCCTCACCTGTAGGGTAGAGGCATGGAAGAATGGGGACTGCCAAGGGGAAGGCACAGGGCTCTGGAGTAAATAAAAGGCCACACACAGTAGCAGAAGGCCCTTTTCACTTATCCCTAGCCGGCCTGTGTGCTTCCCAGCTTGGCTCCATTTCTCAGGCCCGCCCACTCCACGCTCATCTGCCCAATCTTCCTGTGGAGCCTTCCTCCACAACCTCCCTGCTAAGGATATGCCTGAAACCGGACAGCTCAGCTCCTCCAACACTGGTTCATTCATTAAGAGGACAGACTATGCCTCTTCTGCTTGCAGAGAGTCTGTGCACTTGAATGAATGGGTGCAACCTGGTGGTGAGCTGGCCGGGCACCACCGCACAGTCTCTTGCAGGGAAAGCTGCACTCAGAGGGCAGGAGAAGCTCTGGTCACGTTTCTCACCCGTGCTTCGGATAGGAGAAGGCTTTCTGGCCATGCTGGTTGCAGTGAGGAACCGTGCGTAGTTCATGTCTCTGCAAGCCGCGCAGCAGGCAGCTTTGGTAGCTCAGGACTAGAAAAGTCAAACTGTCGGGTCAAGAGCGGCCTCCTCACTTCACACCAGGCTGCAGGGCTAGTCGTCCCCTTGAAGGGCTGCAGAGTGCCACCCAGCCTCCCTGGCTGAGCTGCAGGCTGTGTTTGATGTTTAGGACCTAAATAGGCCCGGGTCAGGCGGCAGCAGGGACAGAGTCCACCTGCGGAAGGAATTGGCGTCCCAGCCCCGGGGCTAGGCCACGCCCTCTCCCGCCCCGAGCTGCAGCCTATGGCAGCTGACTTCAGGCACCTTGGGTCACTTCGGGGCTGGACGTGGAGGGGTCAGAGAAATGAGTACTCAGTTGCAACGCGCACGTGCAACTGAGGCCCAGAGCCTGAATCCACAAGGACCCAGCACTGGACTCTTGATCTTGCAACACTGCATCCTATTAGCCTTTTGTTTTGTTTTTATTTTTGAAAGGGGTGGCTGGAGAGAAGCTTAGATCTCAGGATCTTGATCCTTCAGTACCCTCTGGTGGTCGCTTTGGTCCTTGCAGCGAGCTGAGTGACACCAACCCAGCCGGCTGCTGCTCTGATCAACTTTATCTGAGCCTTCTTTGGCCATCGAACTGAACATTTTTGGCAACTCAGACTACTTCTGTGCTAAATTCTCATTTTTCACCTGGAAAACTTTTGGCATTCTCCTGACAAGTCTTCAAGGGGACTCAGATAAATTCCAGTAACACTTTCTCCAAGATCTGAGCCTGGTAAACTGAATGGAGAGAACTGACACACATTAAAAAATATTTATTTTATTTTATGTGTATGAGTGTATTGCCTGCATGTGTGTAAGTGCACCTGTGTCATGCAGTGACTGTAGAGGTCAGAAGAGGGTGTCACATTCTCCTGGGACTAGAGTTACAGATGGTTGTTAGTCACCATGTGGGTGCTGGGAACTGAACCTGGGTTTTCTGCAAGAGCAGCCTATGCTTTTAACCTCTGAGCGTCCCTCAGAGGTTAATCTCTTCAGTCCCTCTGACACATATTTTATAAGATTTATTCTGAACATCTCACTCTTAGAGTCTCTTCTCCCTTTGAGGTTGCTGAACTTTGATTACGTAAGAATTAGATTGGAAGTGTGTTACCTGTGCCTGAGATATGTTGATAGTCAAGGATGAGTTCATGGATTATCTGGTTGATTGTCATACTAAGCGAACATTTCTCAGGTTCACAATGATTTAAAGGAGGAGGAAAATGTGAACAAAGCCCATTGAAAGTACATTTGTTTAGGTGAGGTGCCTGGGCCATATGTTAGGTGAGTTCCAAAATTATTAAAGAACAGCTGAGCAACTAGCATTAAAGCAGGTCTCTGGAAAATGACACTTCATTACAATCTGAGATGTCATCTTTAGGTTTGATCACAGTTGCTTAGGTTGGTTATGACAGATTCGGGGCTTCCAAACCAGAGGGCTGTGCTGGGGTTGGTGGGAGAGACTTTGGAGATGATAATAAATTCAAGGTTAAAAGACACCCTATTTCATCCTGGCCAAACAGTATTAGAGGACAAACTGTTAAAGCACATGACCTGGGTCTTCAGAGAAGCCAAACCATAGAAATCTAAGATCATCAAATCATGAGATACAGGTTCTCCACTTTCAAACGGCTTGCTGCATTTTTCTATGTGGTTTTCCCTAGTATTAGACAGATATAGTGGTTGGATGCTAGTTGATTATAAACTGTATTGTGGTTCTGGTCAGGCAGGGAGGCAGAGTGACCATCTCAGTCAAGGTAATAGGTTGCAGAGAGGTGGTGGAGGGTAGGTGAGAAAAATGCAAGGCAGAATATAGCCATAGTGACTGGAAAATGGACCAAATTAGTTATTTTTTCTTAGTTCTGTGATCAAATTCCTGTCAAAATGCAATTTAAGGCGGGAAAAGATGATTTTTTTACTTACAGTTGGAGGGAATACAATTCATCCTCTCAGGAAGCACAGAAGCGGGAGAGTGAGGTGCGGTCACATGGTCTCTGCAATCAGAAAACAGAAAGCCTAGAAGAAGCCGGGCTAGACTGGAAAACTCCAAGGCCTCTTCCACTGACTCCCTTCCTCCAGCACAGCTCTGTTTCCTAAAGATTCCACAGCCTTCTAAAACAACCCCACCAGCTAGGGACCAAGTGTCAAACACATGTGCTTATGGGAGAAATTTCACGTTTAAACTACAGCAGACCGACAAGAGTTAAGCGGGGAATAATTTACCAGTCAATTTCAAGTTCCGAATCGAAGGTAAAGTTGATTGTCGGAGAGTCTCTGACTTTGCCGAGAGCTTGGGAATAGTTCCATTGAGGGAGCAAGATGAGGAAGCAAAGCTTCAGGCTCCGGGCTGACACTTTAAAGACTTAGTTTAGGACTGCCTGAGGCCAGAGTTGAGTGGGCCAAGGTCTTTATCCAGACACTTATTGAATCCTTACTCTCCGCAAAGAAATGTAATGAATTTTAAAAGTTAATGGAGACAACGCACAGCTCTCTAAGAACAAGACGGGTCAGCGATTTCATATAAGGCAGGGTCTGAAAGACGTAGATATGCGCTGCTAAGGAAACAAGACGGAAGGGAGAGATTATTTTAATACACGGAAGGTCACAGCTGAATTGGAAACATTTTTCTTCTCCTTTGTTCTTTATGATCTTGGTCATGGTTACAGTCTAAAAATCAAACAAGGTCGCACACAGTCTAATTGTCAGTTTATACTACTGTTTCTTGGAGGGCACTCAAGAGAAGACTTGTTTTTCAACTTAACAGAGCCTTGTTCCATAAACAGGGAGATAGTCAAGCGTTAGAACACCACATTTGGGAGTAGGGATGAGGCTCAGTGGAGGAGCATTTTGGGTTCAATCCTCAGTACCACAAAGACAAACAAAACACAGGAACACACTTCCGTTCAGAGAAATTCGGCTTATGTTTTGGATTTTCATACTTTGTGCCTTAATTATTGAAATAATGTGGGATGATGAGATGGAAAATAGACGTATTTATTGGGGAATACAGTATAAAAATATGTTACCTATTGCTTTTTACAAGTTATTCCTGACTGAATTAGTCTGCCAGGGCTTCCGAAGTGAACTACTACCAAGGGGCTCACACTCGGAAATTTGTTTTCTGACAGCTGGAAGGCTGTGGGCACAAGGTCAAGTGTCGGCAGCCTGGTTTCTCAGAGGCTGTTCTCACTGGCTTCTGGATTTTTTTTTTTTTGTCTTCTGTGCTTTCATTTAACAGTTTCTCTGAGGCACTTGCATCCCTTGTGTCTCTTTGTCTTTTAAGAATACCAGGGATCAGGCCCACCCTGAAGTAAATGAAGTCATTTAATTTACCTCTTTAAAGTCTCTGCTTCCAAAGATAGTCACATTGGGAGTCAGGGCTTGCTTGGAAAGCTGCTGATGCCAAGATGAAATTGTGTTTGTAGAATCTGGAAGTTATGTAGGGAGAACACATACTCATTTGTCTAAGAAAGTCCTGACAAGTCCAGGACTTTCTACAAAATAAGGGAGGAATTCCTTCTTGTTATAGACAACCTGTGTATACCTTTAGTATTCCTTAAGACTATCAATGCAGAAAAGTTGCCCTGGACAGAGAAAATTTGCCTAGCAATAACATCTTCACTAATGAACTGAAACCTCTTATTTCATGTCTCCAAGACCAGTAGATTTTTGTGTTCCAAACAGTTTATGTGACTTTTGTTCTTTCTCTTTTAAAAATATTCTATTTATTATTTCTATTTATTTTATGTGTATGAGTATACCACTTACACATTTGCAGTGTCATGCAGTGCCCATGGATATCTGAAGAGGGCGTTGGATTCTCCTGGGACTGGAGTTATGAATGGTTGTTAGCTGACATGTGGAGGTTGGGAACTGAACCTGTATCCTCTGAAAGAGCAGCCAGTGCTGTTAACCACTGAGCCATCTCTCCAGCCCCTGTTTTGTGTGAATAAAACCTTTCCCTCCTGGCTGCTCTTGAGCCATCTCTCCAGCCCTGATAACCATCTGTAACTCCAGTTCCAAGGAATCTGAGCCCTTCTTCTGGCCTACACAGGCTTTGCACAATACAGGTACAGGCAAACACTCATACACATAAAATAAAAAAATTAAAAACAAGCAAAAAACTTTCCCTCCGTTTCCTTCCTCTGGTATGCATGGGTCTCACCATGGTGTACAAGCCGGAGTAGAATCATGTTTTACTTACTCCAAGATGACTTTTCCAAACTTGGACCCATTTTTCTTTGGTGTCTCTTCAGCTCTGGCAGGCTTCAATATATGTTATCTTTGGGAGGGTGGAAAACAATTCAATTCATAAAAGAAGCCAGGACATCAACTCTTATCTCACAATTTCCATGGGGTCGGAAATCAGGAACTGTTTAGCTAGTGACTCTGCTGTAGGATGTCTGAAGAAGTGAAAGCTTGACTCAGCCTGGAAGAACTGCTTCCAAAGTGACTCACCCAAGTGATGTATTATGCCTAAATTTCCTCTCCTTAGTTGGACACTAGCCATATTGGATTCGGGCTTATCTTGATGTTTGAAAATAAATAAATAAATACATGAATAGATAAATAAATAAATTGGTGTTAAAACACCTACCAGGATCAAAGCAGAAAGCCTCCAGTTAAAATGATTTCATGTAAGTTTATTTCAGGAAATTTATAATTATATAGTACAATTCCTTTATTATGTCTTTTTCTAAAAATCTTTAGCAACTCTAGAATTTCTTAGAATCCAGAATTGTGCCCACACATGTGTGTGTTATTATATTAGCAAATCATATTGTCAATATTAGAAAACTTCTCTTAGGATGGATTTAGTATAGAAACAATTTGATTTTTTTTCTGTCTCTTCTGTCTCTCTCTCTCTCTCTGCCACAGCATATATATATGGAGTTCAAAAGACAACATTTGGGAGCTAGTTTTCTCCTTCTACCATGTGGATTCCCGAGATCAACTCACTCAGGTCATCAGGCTTGGTGGCAACTGCCCTTACCCAGCAAGCCGTCTCACGAGCCCAATGTAATTTAATAATTAAGGAAAAGTTATAAATTTGCTTAGCAACTGCCTTATCTATCTGCCTCTATCTTGATTTCTAGATGATGTACCACTAGGTAGACAGTATGGTGAAGCCTTCATTCGCAAATGTAATGATTCAAAAATGCACATGTCTTCTCCAGTCATCTGGTAAAGACCTGTCCCCTTTTCCAGATCATCAGAAGAATTAATATTTTTATTGAGCCTTTGTGCATTTCGTATAATAGATCTTAATCAACTTTTAAACATATGGAATGATTCATGAGTTTGCTTGCCATGCTAATCTTCTCTGTATCATTCCAATTTTAGTTATGTGTTTACACTTGACTGAAAAGCAATTTCCTTTCATTCTCACACTCACAGGGAAATCCCTCATCTACCCATTCCCTGGGAGACTTATTGAGATCCGTTGCTATATGAAAATGAACCTGGAGGGGTTCTCAGATGGCTTGTTCTCTGGTCTACCTGCTGCTCTTGCAATGAAGATTTAAATTTTAGAAAAAGCCCTGCATGATGCTGATGCTCCAGCCTACATGATGGAGATGCAAGCATGATTAGTACCTAGTTTCAGAGACCTTATATTTTCTTAAAAATGAAGATGCTTCACAATGTAGCAATAAATCCAGGACCAGAAGCAGGTGTAGGGAAACTGACCACAGCCGTCAGAATGACTAGCTTTGAACCAGGGCTAGTTGCCCAAAGCAGCCTTGACAGGAACACTGGTAGGTCTGACTGAGGATACAGCTTGGGTATCTCTTACAACTCTACAATAGGCCAGAATATAGACTTTATTTGTAAGGAAGATGGCCACTGAAGTGTGCAAAACATAGTCTAAATCACACTGACTTGCTCCTACATATATGTTGTCATATCTTTCGTTGTGACCAAGATCCATAGAGTACTCCAGATATTTTTGCCGGGCAAAAGTCTGTCCACCTAGGAGGAGCCGGTGCAGAAGTCTTTAGTTGTGTTGAAACATGTTCTTTCTGCAGAATAATATGATTTGATATTTCACTTTTGTTGAACAAAAGTGTGAAAGCATTTAATACTGCCAAACAAAATGAACAGTGGGTTTGGCACTTCTTTTGTATTCATTTCAAACCAGCCAAATCTTGAACTTATCCAGCCAGTGAAGGTGTCAAATAATCCCCAGATTAGGATTCTAAGGTCTAAACCAATGGTTTTGATAATTGGGACAATCACAATATTCCTGTTGCCCAAGTACAGCCTCCATGTATTTCAAAGACCTTAAGGCAGTGTAGAATCAGGGTGACCAACTAAAAGAAAGCACAGAGCATCCCCTGGCACTGAGATTTTAATTTAGTATTTCCTCTGGGAGGAGCACTGTTTCAACATGTAGTTTTTAGATGTGTTAGGTCCTGGGAACACATTAATGAACTTGACTGCTGTGGGTTAGGGATGCCTCACAAAAGTTCATGGGCTGGAAACATGATCCCCAATGTAGAAGCATTAAGAGAGAGAGACCATTGGAAAGGAATGAAGTCATGTTATCCTGCAGAATGGGTTCATTCTGCCTTTCTTTGGGCAAGTCTCCTGTGATGGAATTAGTTTTTTTTTTTTTAATTTGAGTGTTTTATTTGTTTGCTTTTTGAGACAGATTCAATGTACAATCAAGACTCGTCTTAAACTGTGACCTTCCTGCCTTATTCTCCCAAGTACTGGAGTTACAGGCTTGTGCTACCATGCCCAGTTGGATTGGACAATGAGATGTCTCAAGACATATAAATATAAAATGAGTCTGTCTTGTTTTTTTTTCTTCCTCGTGCTGCTAGGAACCTTTTCTTTATAATGTAGTGATACAGACAAGGTATCACTAGGACCTTTGTGCTATACTGTTTGAGTCTTCCAGCTAAATAAATTGTGATTCAAATGAATCTTTTTATTTTATAAGTATCCTAAACTCAGATATATTGTTATAGCAACACAAAACAAAGATATGACAAATGCAGTTTATGTTCTTACATAATATGAAACTTACATATTATGTGTATTACTGAAAGAGCTCTGAGCTTTAGAAGTTAATAAATAGATGGTGGGAAGTATGGCCTGGTTGAGGAACCTAAATGGCATTGGACTGGGAAGAGTGGTGAAGAAGAAGCCAAGAGCTGACCTTGGGGTTATGGGCTGGTTAGACTTTAAAAGGGGTTGTAATCCATATTTTGAACTTTATTGTAATTGCAATAGATGTGTTTTATTTAATGGAGTAGTCTGTTCATATTTGTGATGTTAAAGATCACTAGGTACTGAGTTTGGAGAAGGGTAAAAGAAACACATGGAACTGGAGTTTTTATAGCAACGAGGTGTGGAATGACAAAGGCTTGTGTTATATCATAGAGTGGGAACAGAGGAAACAAATGGAAGGGAGAGACTCTCAGTAGGCAGATATTTGTTTAGTTCATTGACATAGAGAGGCAGTCAAGGACCAGGGAAGGGATTAAGCTATGCAGTTGGCAATTACAGGTAACCCCAATCCGGTTGCCTTAAAACCACAGAAATGCTTTCTCCCAGGTCTGCAGGCTGGAGGTCTAAAATCAAGGTGTCAGCAGCACCTTCATGGGCTGTGGAGTTTAGTTGGTAAAGTCCTTGCCTAGCACTGGCCAATCCCTAGGTTTAGCCCTCAATAACAACAACGACAATGTCAATGGAAGCAGATGTATTTCACTAGCTATGACCAGCCTACAAATCATTCTCCTATCTTTACTTGCAGCCTCTAAACCAGCATCGTTATGTCCACTGTAATAGCTTTGCATCCATTTCTTCTAAATGACATGATTTCTTCATTCTTTATGGCTAGATAATACACCATTGTCCTCTCTCTCTCTCTCTCTCTCTCTCTCTCTCTCTCTCTCTCTGTATACATGTATGTATGTATGTATGGGTGGTGATATCCTCTCTATCCATCTCTTGATGGGCATCCAGGCTTGACTCAGTAGCTTTGCTGTCATGATAGTATAGCAATAAGTGTGCCTCTTATGTACACTGATTTTGTTTCCCTTGGGTATATATTCAAGAGTGGTCTAACAAGATCTCTTGGTATTCTGTAGGGCATAATGCAAGGTGGGCCTAGCTAGGTCACCTGCTATGAGGAATAGAGAAATGGCTCCTGTGGGCATGGCACTCTGCTCTGGCTAGTCCTAAGACCAGCTTCTGCCCAGCATCTGGAAAGAACCTGCCTACCTGGGGACAGACCACTATTGGTTGTATTCGGGACCCCACCCAATAAGGCCATTAGCTATCCAGACCTATAAGATCTTTTGCATTTCCTTGAATAAAGAAGCTTTCAGTGGCATCTGCGTGCTTCTCACTCAGCTCCCGGAGTTTGTGTCTTAACTCTGTGCCTACTCGCCACCCCTCGCCCCCGCACCCCTCCACGACAGAGACCCTTCGGTCCCCTCGGGCTGGCACCGAGCACTGGGACCCCCAACAGTTCCATTTTTAGTTTCTAGAAAGCACTATAGTGATTGCCATAGTGACTATGTTATCTTATATTCCCATCAACAATGTGGAAGGGTGACTTTTGGCCCCTTTTGGCATTTGCTATAATTATTTCTGATTGGGGTGAGATGAAATTTCAATGTAAGTGGAACCTATATTTTGAAACAATGGACCTACCTAGGGAATAGGCAAGGAGTGGCTTTACAAGGGAGCCCCAATTCAATCCTTTACAGTACTGTTGGTGGTATGCAGAACTGCGTGGAGCTGGATGCTACACAGGCTAGTGCCTCCAGAACGGCTGAAGTGTTCTCGTGTAACAGGTGGTGACTAACCCAGAGACCCACAACTGGCCAATGTGCAGAGACCGAGAGACTGCAGAGTGCTCATCCCTGAAGAGAATACCTATTTTAAACCTCTGCACTCAAGGCTCAGGGCCCGTTGCAGAAGGGGGCAGAAAAGTTTTAAGAGTCAGAAGTGGTACAGACCTAAAAAGAAACTTTTCCAGACAGCTGGGCAGTTATTCAAATGAACTCACAGCAATGGCGACAAGTCCCACATTAGCTCAAGTCAGACAAACCCCAGCATAAAGAAGTCTCAATTTTAGCTGAGGAACAGTTGGCAACTGATAGCTGCTGGGAGAAGGAGAGTCGGTTTTCTTTAAGGGTGAGTTGCTGGGTAGATTAACCAGGTTCTAGTGGCTGGACCTACACTAAAGGACATTTGGAGACACATATAAAACAGCGTACATGAAATTGGGTAGGTGTTATTAATGGGAGGGTTCAGATAAGGGAGGGGAATCTAAACATGATCAACACTTATTGTACGAAATTTGAAAAAAAAATTCAATAAAAATTCAAAAAGAAAAGATTTAAAACATCATGCTGCAAGCTCCTGCACTCATTGACTGAGTCTTTCTAGCCACCCTGCCCTCCACACCACGATGGACTGTGACACCTGGAGTCTGAGGGAAAATAATTCTTTCCTTTCTTAAGTGACCTTTATAAGGTATTTGGTTACAACCGTGAGAAAAGTAGCCAATACACATGAGCTCCATAGATGAGCAGTTTCTTCATTGAGAGTATTAGTTTTCTATTGCTTTGTAGCAAATTGCCACAACATTCAGTTGCACAGAACCATAAGAACTTATTATCTCATAGTTTCTAAGGTTTAGAAGTCATGGCATAGAGTGACTGGATTTTCTGCTCTTAAGTCTCACTGGGCTGAGGCCAGGGAGTTGTCTGTGGCTGTGGTTCATTTGGGCTCCAGATCTTCCAAACTCTCTAGCAGTGGCTTCGTAGAATTAGGTTTCTTGAGGTTGTAGGATTCAGATCTTCTTTCTGGCCATTGAGTGGGATTTGCTCTCAGCTTCTAGTAGCTGCCTGTAGTTTAAAAATCTCAGACCTGCCAATTGAGAGATTTCTTGGTTCTTTTTCTCACCAGCAGGAGAAAACTATTTTAAAAAATATTTTGTTTACTATTTTTATTTTGTGTGTATGAGTGTGTTGCCTGTATGTATGCAAATGCGCCCATGTCGTGAAATGCCTGCAGAGGTCAGAAGAGAGTGTTGGATTCCCCTGAAACTGGAGTTACAGGTGGTTGTTTGCCTCAATGTGGGTGCTGGGAACCAAACCTAGGTCCTCTGCAAGAGCAGCCAGTGCTCTTAACTGCTGAGCCATCTCTCCAGCCCCAAGAAAACTATTTTTAAAAGGCTCATATGATTAATAGAGTCCATTCTGACTAGTTCCCCATTCCCTCCCCGTTTTTTAGACAGGGTCTTGCTCTATAGTCCTTACCCATCTTGGAACTCACAGTAATCCTCTTGCCTTCACCTCCTGAGTATGGGGATTGTAGGCAGGAGCTGTCATGCCTGGCCTGGCTCTTTTTAATTTTATTTTTTACTTTTACTTCAAAAGGCATTATCATGAATAATCTCTTTAGCATCTTACTTTTTTCAGTGAAGTATGTAATAAAGTTCATCCTGTCTTAGAACATTCCATTTTATACCTGAATTCTATTTTACAGTTTTAATGGTGGCCTAGAGTCTAGTCAACCAATCTTCCTGTTGATAGCTGTCTGAGTCATCTTTTGCTAATACAGCTAATACATTGTCGATCAGCTTTGCTCACAAAATCTCTCTTATTTCTGCCTACTTACTTTTGGAATAGATTCCCAGAAGGGGGATCGCTAATCAAGGATAAATTCTTACATAATTCGCTCAGACATCCTCAAATTTCCCGCTGCAAAAATTGTGCTACTTTTTGATACAACGCTACCAACAAGATATTAAAATGAGTGTGAGTTTCCTCACAGCTTTGACAATGAACTACTTCATAAAAATTTTTTGTAAATTCATCAGTCTGTTGTGTGACAAATGACTTCTTATCCTTTAAATTTTTATCATTCCTTCATTCACTCATTCAGTGTATGTGCAAGCATGCACAAGCTGCATGTGGAGGTCAGAGGAAAGCTTGTGGGAATCAATCCCCTCCTTCCATAATGTGGGCCCCAGGGATCAAATTCAGGTCATTAGAATTGGCAGCAAGTGACTTTATCTGCTGAGCCATCTCGACAGTTCCTCTCCTTTGTGCTTTAATTTGCATTTCTCTTTCAATTATTTTTATAGTGGCATATAAAGTTAATAACTTTTTGTAATATTGGAAGAGGAAAGCATGAGAGTTCATGAAAACAAGAAAGACGGGCTAGGATTTGATCAATATAGAAATTAAAATGATGAAATCAAGTAGATGGCAGTTTGGTTGATAACTTTTAGGTCAATTTTTAAACTTTATAATTCCTTAAGTATTTTGCCTTTGCCTTTGGTGTCATGACAAATAGTTCATAAATATTTTTAGGATGAAATTATATGCCTCTGCTTGCATTTAAATACTGGAATCAAAGATTTGAAAGGCGTCTTTGTTTCTAATAGAGAAGCTCCTTTAATTACTTGTCTTTATGTAAATCAGTAGTTTTCCTAAAGTACATTATTCAGATATATTATAAGAGATTGTACATTAAGAAAATGAGGGTCATATTTTATTTAGTCATTATGACCAAACATTATCATGAGAGGAAAGTTTTCTAGTATTCTTGAGAATTTGAAAGTGTAGCAATATCTACGAAAAGCATGATTTCACCTGGCCTTTTACTTGTATTGATGTGGGTGAGAATTATTTATTTATTCTGCTGCTATTCAGTTAGTTTGATTAATCAATTAGAATTTGCAAGTTTTAATAAAATCAAAGTTTAAACTTTTCAAAAGTATGTGAGTTCGGGTGTGTGCATGTGCGCACAGACATGCTCATGCCCTGGTGAGTATGTGGAGGTCAGAGGACAACTCTTGGAGTTGGTTCTCTCTTGCCATTTTATGGGATCTGGGGATCAAATCCAGGTCATCAGCTCTGTGTGCAAGTGTCTCCACTCACAGCCATTTTCTAGTCCTCATAGCATGGAAGAGGGGATAGAAAGATTGTAACAGCCAGAGGAACTGGACACCTGTGCTAGATAATGTATTCTATACATGATAGGGAAACTGTACCCATGAAATAACCACAGTATGATGGTGTAACGAGATCTATCTTCTTAAACAACACAACTAGTTGATGTGGATGGGGTAAATTTCACAGGGTCCCACCTATAGATGAAGAGTTCTATGCAATCAAAATGGATGCTGAGGGAGGGAGGGAGGATCAGTTTTCTATAGGGACTAACTCCCTGATAGGTTATCTAATCCCAAGTGGTCAGCCATAAACATAGTATACACGAGCAGCACTAAATGGGCTCAGTGCATTATATATGCATATTTATAAATGTATGCATGCATATGCAACAGTACTAATCAAAGAAAGGACAAGAAATTGAGAGGGAGTGGAGAAATGGGAAGAATTGGAGGAGGTAGTGAGGCTGTAGAAATCATGCAAATACAATACTTACATATTGAATTCAAAATACTATTTAACTTCCTGAAATAGAAAAAAATGAAGGTTTCTGCTATGTTAAGATTAAAACAATTTTGGCTGTAAGATACTCATGTGGCTGGAACTTTTAAATAAATATTCATGCTTTTAACTCTGTATATAAGAAAGCAACCACAAAAGCATATATTGCATATTAGAAAGGATGATGGAGTCAGACGGAGGAAAGCAAATGGGTGCTGAATTTAATATGTGGACTTCCTCTGCTTATTGATGCTTTCTAAGAAACAAATTCAAGCACAGTGGTTCCAAACAGCTTGTGATCTCCCTTGGTTTTATGTGTTGACTGCCTGTCCTTGAGATCTCCCTGTTGGAGGTGAGGGTGGAATGATCTGAAGGGTTGACTGAGAGGTTACTCAGGATCACTGTGGGTGGCTGGTGGCTGTGGACTGAAAGCCACTCCTAGGGATGGTGGGATGAAGGGCTAACACTTGGCTTCTCCTTCTGACTTAGGTTTTGAAATGTTGCCAGGCCAGTCAATGATTATATAAAAAATTCGGCACAGATTTACATTTCCTGCACTCAGTTAATGGAAGCAATCACAGAGCACACATACTTAGATTTAGTAAGATTGAAACATAAACCTCTTTTAATAGGGGAGTGCAAAGTTAAATTCTCTCTCTCTCTCTCTCTCTCTCTCTCTCTCTCTCTCTCTCTCCCTCTCTCTGGAAAGTGTGATCTGCTTTATGACTTTTATTTTTTTTGAATTATGCCATCAAACTGTGACAGCATGAATTATCCATCTGACACTAAAGGACGTTTACCATGCAGATTAAAGTCCCCTTTCTCCAAGCAAGTTAGACTTTTGCAGATAGCACAGTTTTAACTTTTTATTGTTTCCACCTAAGGGTTAAAATAAAAATCCTGGCCAAGAACTGCTTCTCTTGGTTCTGGCTTTTCCTGTTTTATTATGTCCATTATTGCCTGTCCAGTGTGATCAGCACAGATATTCAGTTCCACTGCTGCAGATCATCTGTGCTGCCTTGCCAGAGAGTTTTGCAGTAGAATCTATGTAAAATTCATTTTATGATTCTCATTTATTCTGGGAGAATTTAAAGTACAAAGGAATTCCTTCAAGGTAATTCTTATTTGGTGCATTTATAGTGTGAAAGCCACTCCTTTAGGTCTGACCTTTGTGCTTACAGTTCTTGCTGGGCATTATAATATAATGACAGTAACACTGGCCTTTAAGGAGGGCTTAGCATATAAAACACAGTGTGCTCAGTGCTTTAAATATATTTGATTTTATGATGTAGATACTCTTGTAGGTGAAAACATGGAGGCTCAGTGAAATGAAATATTTGGACACAAATACATCTAACTCTATTGGATGAACAGGAGAGCCTGAACAGGAACAGTTTCATGTCCACTCTGGAGTTGGATCAGGTTGAAAGTTTAATGTGACTTGAAAACTGAACAATGTCTTCCTTGGTGCAAGGCTCCTTTCATCTTGGTAGTATAAAAGAGCAAAGTGGATATATATATTCACACACACATCAGCAACATAAAGCATTATGTATGTATTCAGGGCAGATAACAAAGTGAAAGAACTCTCCACTCCCAGAGGTCAGTACAGAAGATGCACAGGAGCCCAGAGATACTTTGCTGCAGGGTGGCGTTGTCCTTGAAGAAAAGGTTCCCCTCCTTTTATATAGGATCAGAGCTCATTATGCCAGGGCTGGCCATCACTCCCATAGATTTATTTTAGTCTCTAAGAAAATTGAGTCATTATTATTTGGTATTTATTGTTTAGCTATTTCCTCTGAATTGAACATCCCCTTCCTTGGAGGGAGGGGGCAACCCATAAGCTCTGGAAGCTAAAGCTACTTACAAGGATTGTGCTGGATGGCTTTAGTTGTCAACCTGACACTCCTGGGTTGAGGGAGCCTCAACTGGGGAATTGATTCCGTTGGAATGTCCTGTGGCAATGTCTGTGGAGTATTTTCTTGATTGCTGCATGATATGGGAGGACCCAGTCCTCTTTGGGTGCTGCCACCCCTAGGAAGGTTATTGTCTTTTGTAGAAGAAAGCAGGCTGAGCATGGGCCAGGGGAGCAAGCCAGCAAGCAGTGTTCCTCCATGGCCTGTTCTTGGGCTCCTGCCTCCAAGTTCCTGCCCTGAGCTCTCACCTTGGGCTCCCTCAGTGATAAATTGTGACTCAGGAGATTTAAACCAAATAAACCCTTTTCTCCACAAGTTGGTTTTGGTCAGAGTGTTTTGTCACAGTAACTGAAATCAAAGTAAGACAGAAATGTAAGAAGCTCCGAAAGTTACAAGATTCATAAGGCCTGCCACCAAGGTCACATAAATGGCAAGCAATTGCTGTAGAAGAGGAGATTCTTTCAGATGGTGCTGCCTATTTTGAACTTTTGAGATTTATCACTCGCAGGTGGGGTGAACAGTTTGGTGATGCAGCTGCCTTTGGGTTGCCCATGATCCTGAGAGTAACTCTTCATCTATTCTCCTGTAACTAATCCCAATAAAATCATGAGTTCCCAAGCTAGACTTGGGTGAATAGTTTCTTCTATCTGACATTGGTGCCCTGTATGGGGTGAATAGATGCCTGTTCATGTCTCTGGTAAAAGTCACACAATCGGGCAGGAATCCACTATTTTTGATTTCTGAAGATGATTTTGAGTAGAGAGTGCCACATGCATATAAAAGAACAGAACTGACTAAGTGCAAATGACCTTTGTAGTATGGCCTTTGTTAAAATGCTTGGAACATATCCACAGACCTACACACTCTTGTGGAGTTGGCAGCTGCCCTTAATGACTAAACTGGCAAGTCCTTCCTGACTTTATAGCGGGGGAAATGGCTCAGGTGCATGGCCTGAAGAGATGTCAGGGAAATATATGAGCATCAAATTAAAAAGATGAAGAAGCATAAAACAATAAAACCGAGAATGGACCATACAATTTTTTTTTGGTCATTTATACCATGAATTGCCGACATGTCCTGTCTGCTTGTGCTATTAAACAATGTTGCATAAAGAGAAAAAAATAAAACCGTAGAGAATGGATACAAACTGCATTTCAATTTATAGCACCAAGCCCTGCCTGTCATGTCTGCCTGCCTGTAATTTGAGTGGCATATGGCACATTCCTCACTGGACTTGCTTTGCTGTTGAAGTCAAGCACTAACTTCACCATCCCTCGTTTATACTTTTCTAACAAGGAGAAAACTCTATCCCAAAGGTGGGATGGAATGTCAATCAGTTACCAGAGCCTACCATTGTCTTAATGCTTGGCATAGATTACCCCCTAGAGTACAAGCCATCAGAAGGGGGACAATGTAAGGACTAAATGTTCTGAATGCCACTTTCTTCTTTTCTTCACCTTTTCCTGGGGCTCAACAATGACTATGTGCTCCTGGAAGCCACGTTGCAAGAGAGGCTGTTGAGGCCAAGGGTTGAGCCTTTTGGTTTGAGGTAGACTGGAGAAACAAGAAAAACATGGATCTGCATGGCACATGGAATAAGGCAGCCCACGTTTTGATTCCCTTCCCAGTCCTGTATGAGGAAGATAAAGGGCAAATCCTGTGTTTAAGTTGAACATACTTGGAATTTTTTGCTTTCATTCTGATACATCTCTGAGAGGAAAAAAAAAAAAAGGAAAATTATTGGAAGTATATGGAGAACCACTAAGAAGTAAGTCTGATAAAAGGCAAGAACTAGGAGGCTTCAGGAAAAAAACTCTTCAGCTCTCTCAACCAGACATCAGTCATTCTTGGATTATTAAAGGTACAAAGTTCCAGGATTGTACCTGATTGCAACAGGGTTGACCAGAAACCTTGATTTATATGTATAGTAATCTGCTTTTCATTAACATAAGAAATACTTGATATAATCCTATTCTGGAAAAGGCTTATTTTGACCCTGTTTAGGATTTAGTCCACGATAGATTGACTCCATTGCTTTAGACAATGCAACACATAATGGAAAGAATGTGGAGCTGAGTGGAACCACTTATCTCATGCCCAGAGAGCTAGGAGAGATGGATTAGGGCCTGGCTAGCCATTTTGGATACATGACCTCATAACCTAAAGACCTCTCATGAGACTCTACTTCTAAAGCCTCTAGTACCTTCCAACTTGAGGAATAATACATCAGCCTTTGGGGGATGTTTAAGGTCAAAACTCTATCAATAAGTCTACATGCACTGCCACCAAGGGAGGGTAAGGTGTTCCACAAAAGATGCAGTTTTCGTTGGAGGAATCAATGTGTGGTCAAAACCAATGCAAGCCAAATCTACCCCAGTGGAGAAATGCTGATTGAGTGAGTTCTTCCTTAGTCTAAGAGTGGAAGGCTTACAGCAGAGAATCATGGTAGAGAATTGTGTCTTCTTGATCTTCAGCATTGACATTTGTTTTCCTATGCCCAGTGCTTGTGAAAAGTAGATTATTACTAAGGGAGTTTAAAAAAGAGGATAAAGCTAGGGTGTAGCTCAGTAATAGAGCACTTGCCTCATATGCATGAAGTCCTGAGGTCAATCTGCAGCATCACACCAAGACTCAGAGCAACCAGTTGAAGTGGTGTGATAATGCTACCCAGCAATGAGGAATCAAGGATTCAAATGCTTATCACTCCTGCTAGTTGCTTCTCATTACCCTGACAAAAAGACCTAAGGCCCTGTGAAACAGAGGTTTGTTTTGATTCATAATACAAGGTCAGCTGGGTACACTAATGATTGCCTTGTTACCAAAGACTCAAGTAGTGAAACTGGCTCTTGGATAGACTTCAGCAGCAAGGCAAATCTAGAGTTGGTTATTGTTGTGAAGAAAACTGATTCATATTACTACCAGACATGACAGAGGGGGAGTTGACCAAATTTGACTAAAATCCATTATATGAAATGTATAAAACTCAAAACTATTTAAAAAATCAAATGTATTCATTGACACTCAATCACACATGCACTTAATTCATTCTGGTCACACCTAGCGCTGCCCTTTCTCATCCTTTTCCCATCCGCATCAACTCTTGCCTTCTTCCCCCAAACCCTCCCCTCTTTGCATATCATTTGGTTTTGTTGTTGTTTTATGACACACTGAATTTAATTAAGGTCCTCTACATGCGGTTGGGGGAGTTGATGTTTTAAACGAAGGGTTTGTGGTATAGTCCATTCTGCAGTTGAATTATGTGCGTTGTATATAGCATGGCTTTTTATACTCTATTTTGACACTTTTTAAGTTCTCTTCTTTTAATATCTCTCATATTTTCTTTATTTCACTAATCTGTTTCTGGTAGAGTTCTTAGTTCTGAAGTGTTAATTTCTTAGTCAATCGTTTGTAATTGTTCACTATTTTCCTGAGCTCAGAATTCTGATAGCATTTATTTTTATTTCTAGGGATTTGATTGGTTCTCTTCCATATTCATGATTCTTTCACAAATTCACTTATATTATTTGACTTTAATAGATCTTTCTCTGTTATTTCTTTGAGGTTTTAAATAGGATCGTCTAAAAGTCTTTTTTTGTTGCTTCTCATTTTCATTTTCATTAGCATGAATTCCCACGGAGTGTCTTTATCCCTTATTCCAGAATGGATGCTTTCCTCATGTCATCTTGGATGTGGAGCTTGGCATCGTCTCTCCTCCCACTCTCCCCTCCTTTCTGAAGGTGTTACTTCCTCTAAGATTCCCAGGGACATAGAAGAGGCTCTATCATAAGTGTTTGTGGCTCCTGTCCACAGCATGTTACAGATGCTTTCTACTCCCAGTGCTTGGCCTAGCCACTGCTCAGTGATGTGGTTGACTAAGTTCTTCCCCCTTAGCTGGTGAGGGGACTCTTGTCAGAGTTAGCCTGGGGAAGTGGTCTTAGCTGTTTTTAGCCCATCCTCAAAGGAAAAGTAGTCTTACTTTCAGCCTGACTTGCACATAGTGGTTTTAGATCTTGACTTCTTCAATCCATCTATTGATTTTAGAACTATCATCTTACAGGAGTTGAAATACCAGAAATTGCTGTCCATTCCACAGGTCTATGTTTTCCTATCTCATAGCCCATCCTATTTCTGGTTTCTTAGAAATTTCAATGTTATTTTTTTAAACTCAGCTTTGGCAAGTTTATGCATGGAATTAATTCTACAAGCTAGATAGATGCCTTTCATATATGATTATATCTGTATATAGATATATAAAACATGAATATATAACTATCTGTGGGCAGTTTTGCACACAAAATGAATATTTTCCAAGTGTAGACATGAATTAATCCTTCTCCTCCTCTTCATTCTTTTCTTTCTTTGACAGGATCTTTAAAGAAATGGGCAGCAGGTCCCAACCCTAGCCAAGGAGCTATTGGCAACTGATTACTGCTGCTGAGTGAGGTAGGGTAGATCTTTGAGGGAGAGACTCTAGATAGGCTGATGAGACTCCATGGATAAACTTGCACCGAGGGACATATAGGTACAAATGCTTGACTGTGTAAGACTTAATGTATGTGACAGACTGCATGAAATATGGTGTGGGGTATAGAGGTACAGATGGGGGAGGGGACCAAATTTGACTAAGATCTATTATATGAAATGTACAAAACTCAAAACAATTTAAAAAATCAACTGTATTCATTGACACTCAATCACACATGCATTTAATTCATTCTGGTCACACCTAGCCCTGCCCTTTCTCACCCTTTTCCCATCCGCATCAACTCTTGCCTTCTTCCCCAAACCCTCCCCTCTTTGCATATCATTTGGTTTTGTTGTTGTTTTATGACACACTGAGTTTAATTAAGGTCCTCCACATGTGGTTGGGTACGGAGCTGTATCTCCTGGAGCATGAGAGACTCTGCACCCCTACTGACAATAACTCCCTTCCCCCCAACATCTATCAAAAGTCAATAGGGCCCCAGGGAGGGGCAGCAGCCCCATGAGTTCCTTCCCTATTGATAACTGAATGTTGACAAAACCAGTGTTGTGCAAGCACAGTGTATGGGACTTTAGCTGCTGTAAGTTCATGATTGCAATGACCGTGTCATGCCCAGAAGATAGTGTCTTACATTCTTCTTCTTCATCATCTGGCTCTTATAGTCTTTCTGCCCTCTTTTGTACAGTGCTCCCTGAACCTTGGAGCATGGTGACATAGATGTCCTGCTTAGACATGAACATGCAACAGTCACTTATTCTCAAAACTTCGAGCAACCAGGGTGGAGTCTCTGAGGGCAAGTCAACTGAGAAGAACATTTTGAGTCAAGATGGCATGATATAAAACCAGTGTGAATGTACTAGACAGAAGAACTGCTGGTAGTCAGTTAAGTAGAAGGATTAAAAAGTCTTGAAATAACAAGTGGTCTAACTAAAATGTTACAGATTATAATGTCAATGTCTGACAACCTGTTAATAAGCAAACAGACCACATGACAATTTATATGTCAAATGTAGTATTGTAACAAACAGGAAAAACTGAAAAGATTTTATCTTACAGCAGAGAAGAGAGCTTTTACAAAAGACTGTATTTAACTAATGGCTTCCAAAATCTCTTGTGCTTTTGAAATAACCCAAGTAGGTTCTTTGAGGTCCTTGGACTTCCGTCTAGTAATCATGATGCAACTATGTACCTCTGGCTCTGATGGTTAGCTCCTTGCACTTTTGTAGAACAAAAGGTGGAGCAGAGTGGGGCTGAGCCATAGGGAGACATGGCTGAAACACAGTTTGAGGAGGTAAAGATTGACTTCTAGAACCCTGGAGTAGTGTTGGAATGACATGGCCTTTAGCTTAGAAGAGCTCTTCCTTTGTAGACGTGGTCAACAATGACAAGGAAAATTATAAGCAGCAGTGATTATAGCCAACTAGAACTAGCCAAGAAAAGGATCGTATCCAACTACTTACTTACCAGCAAGATATTTGTAAGTTATTCAGTTTAATTTGTTTTAGCAGAACAAAATATCATGTGTTGATTAGCACTGTTTCTCCACGTCTGTCCACACCTGCAAGAACAATTTAAGTTGCTATTCTATTATTTCAGAAAATACCTGACCTAGTCCTGCCGGTGAACAGTGTCTCACTGAGGTTTTTAAAAAAAATTAAAAAAAAATTACTCTACAGAAGTTTGCTTAGTTAAGAGATAAGATGCTAAACCCTGCAATAAGTTATTTTAAAAAGGTTGTTTTTAAACATTTAGGAAAGGTGGGCGGCAGAAATGCATACTGTGATTCCATTTACTGCAAATTTAAAGGGTGACTTGTTTACATTTTGTTTAAATCTCAGTGAGTTTGTGTGGAGGCAAAAGTGGAAATTATAATTGGGAACATAGCACTAAATTACGCGAATAGTTTGTTTCCAAATCACAACACAAATAATTGAACCATCAGAAAATATGCTCACTGTATGGAGCACAAGGGGTCTGATGAGGCTGCTGTTGGGTGTGTTGACTCTGGCAGAGGCAGCCTTGCCAACATACTGCGTTGATTTCCAGGTCTGACTGGGAAGGCTTGGCTGACAGGGTTGTGGGTGCTTTCTTCCTTTCTAGCTGCTTCATACTGCACTCTAGTCTGTCCTTGTTTTATTTAGAAGAGCATACAGAGCTTTTGCAAGGGAGGCTGGGTCTGATTTGTGGTGTTCCCGTCATGCACTGCAGTGATGTGATCAGTGAAACTGACCTTGCAGGTTGGCTTTGTTTGGACTTAACCTTGAGATGGATGAGGCTTTCATTTGAGCTTTGTTGGATTATGTGCTGTTATAGCACTTGAGAAGCCATCCGCTTTCAGCATTTTGGGATAGGAAGCTGAGAAGCAGAGCTGGTAGAGAATATGTCAAATATGTATAACTGAGGTGATTTGTTGCACATGAATAGGAAGGTCAGCAATGTGTAGGAGGATAGGGTAGGTCATTGTATGAGGAGGGAGAGCATTATCATGAATGTCTTTCTTGGTTCTAATTCCACTTCCAATTTTTATCATGTGCACATTTCCCCTACCCACCCCTCCCCCCCAAAAACCCAAGGTTTCATGTTGTCTAGACCGGCCTTGAAACTTGCTAGGTAGCCGAAGATAACCTTGCTCTTGATTCTCCTGCTTCATGAGCTGAGATGAAAGATATTATCTACGACATCTAACTCCTGTGTTCAGGTCTGTCATGGTATCTACAGCCTTACTTTGGGGCTTCCTGCCTTTAATAGCTGAGAAATTCCTTGAAGATGAGGAATTATATATATATATATATATATATATATATATAATTATATATGTGTAATTTTATATATGTATACATATATATATATATTTCTCAAGTAAATGAATGTTTTAAAAATCTTGCTCTGTCTTTGACACAGAACTTTCATAAGAGTCATGGCAATCCTTGAAAGAAAGTCATAGAAAATGTACTTTTGGTCAGGTTGTAGTACTAACAGGCTTTATGACTTTATGTCATGTAAATCAACTTAATTACCCTTTGGAAAATTTCTTTACTTGAGAAGAAATATTAAATATTTCATTGGAAAGTGAATTTATTAAAATGCATGTTAATAAAATTTAAAAAGTTGTTAAAATAAGGTGTGCTAGATACTGAACAAATACTGATATAGAAGTTGAGTGGAATTAGTGGTGTAACTATAAGAGAAACACTGCTGTTCAATAAAGAGGGATGAGATGTTCATCCAGAAATGTTTCTTTACCACCAATTTTCTCATGCTGAAATAAGTTCAGCCAGAATGCTCACAACTGCTGAGATGGAGGGGAATGATGGGAAGCTTCTGCAGTTTTGGAGACAGTCCTGGATTTAAATCTCTCATTTAGATCTGCTAACCTAAAAAGTAAGTTGTGGCACACTGAGCATGAAAATTAAGTTTATTTAAGTCAATATGAGAGTGATCATTTGGGGGTAATGAATTGTAGCCATCCAGGATTAGGTTCCCCTAAATGCTTCTGCAGGGATCTGGTTCTATAGGTGAGAAAGAAAAGATTCATGGTCTGCATCTGAGTTGTTCACAGAGGCTCATGCTTTGAAAGCCTGTCCTCAGCTAGTGTTGTCTGGGGATATGTGGAGCTAGTTGGTGGAAGTGGACCACTAGGAACAGGTGTTTGGAGAGTCTTCACTTCCTCGATGTCTGCCTCATCCTTTGTGCTGTAAGCAATCTCTGCCACATGCTTCCATCTCCATAAACTGAGCTGCTCACTGTGATGGGCTGAAACCATCTGAGATGGTGAGTCAGGTATTCTGATCCCGGTGATAAAAAACTCACCAATTCAAGAACAGTGAGAGAAACAACAACTGGTTGTTACAGTTACTGACTCATTGCAGATGCTGACTGGTGATTCGTGCTGCACATTGACTTATGGTTTGAGTAGGAAATGTTCCCCACAGATGATGGCTCTGTTTCCTGATATTTGGGAAGTGGGGCATAGAGGAGGCACTGGCCTCTAGGGGTGGTCTTTGAAGCTTGCATCTTCTTTTAGTTTTGGATGTTTACTTCATGTGAACAGGTGAGACCTCATGATCGCACTGCCACATATTGCCGTGCCTTGCCAGTCATGATGGTCTGAAGTCCCCTGAAACCAGGTGAGGCCAAATAAATCGCTTTTTTCTTAAGATGCTTCTCTTATTTTATTTCAATGAGGAGAAAAGTAATACCACGTGCTCAAGTAAGAAGTGTCATTAGAAGGAAACGGCTTTCTTTGAGGTTATTTCTTTTCTCAATGGGTTTAGGAATTTGCAGCAGCCTGACTGATCAAGGTGACCGTGGTCTAGTGCCTCATGTTTCCCTCGGCTAACAAATTTTGTTCCCTTATTTTAATTATGTGTGTGACATTTCAAATCCTTTCTCAGGTATGTAGCTGCATAAATTATTCATCTTCTGCTTTGGGTTCCTTGCACAGAATTTCTCACTGTCCCTGCAATCCCAGCACCGGGGAGAGGGATCCCTGGATCTCTCTTGCTCATTAGCCAATCTTGCTGGATTGATGAGTTCCAGGTTCAGTGAGAGAACTTGTCTCAAAAAATAAGGTGGAGAATGACTGAGGAAGTCACGGGACGTTGACCTGTGGCCTCCACTGGTACAGAAGCACACATGCATAATGTGTTTGTACACCCATGGACATGTACATACATACCACATACACAAAGACAAAGGAGTTCAGTAGCTGGTCGGCATTTTTCTTGGTTTTGAAGAAAGCAATCTGCCCTTTTGTGTCAGGACTGCTTCATCTTTTTTACTGTACTGGAAATAGTGTTAGGGAGTTATCAACTTCCCTGTGTTTAAGGAAGTGAGAGACTAGTTTAAAAAGACTTTCCAGGGAATGGAAGTGAGCTGTCCAAGGAAAAGCTTAGGGAGAATGAAAGATGATAGTCTTGGTTCTTGCCCAACACATTAAAAAATTATTTATTATTTTAAAATATTTTGTATGTGTGAGTGTGCTGCCTGCATACATGTAAGTGCACCCGTGTAGTGCAATGCCCCTCCCCAAGTCGGATATCCTGGAACTGGAGTTAGAGACAATTGTTAGCCACCACGTGGGTGCTAGTAACTGAACCCAGGTTTTCTGCAAGAACAGTCAGTGCTCTTAACCTCTGAACCATCGCTCTAGCTCCAACATGGATTTTTTTTTCATTTCCATTTATCCAACAAGTTTTCTCCTTTGAATTCAGTTTTCTTATAACTAAACACAAAGGGTGGACTTGTGTACTAAACACAAAGGGTGGACTTGTGTACTCAGTGGGTTAAGGCCAAACGTGCCAGCTAGAACTATTTTTGTCAGCATCAGGTCCTGGAGGAAAGGTGGCTTTGAGGCGAGCTGCATTTACATGATTGAACACGAGGTGGCGCCCCCGTACTTGTTTTCAGCCACGGG
Organism: Eospalax fontanierii; assembly: GCA_035773235.1. Taxonomy (NCBI): domain Eukaryota; kingdom Metazoa; phylum Chordata; class Mammalia; order Rodentia; family Spalacidae; genus Eospalax; species Eospalax fontanierii. The sequence continues at coordinate 41,530,948 of CM069542.1, read as the reverse complement.
AGTCAGGGATGGTCTTTCTGGCTCAGACTGGGCAGTTGACAGATGGTTCCGAATCTTGCTCTCACACATTTTTCTGTGCTATCAGTGTCATTCTTTTGGTAATGCTCACTCTCTTCCCGAGCCCCATTTTCCTTCCTGGAGACGGCTGAACTGAAGAACAGACTCATTGACCCGATTCTTTCTTTGCTTTCTAGGGCCCAGTGTTTCTGATCTGCTTTTCTGAGACGTGACTCCAAGTATGCCACGTTTCCTCTATAGTTCTATTCAAAATGCCTTCTATAAAGTGTGACAAGTCACTTGTTTGTTTACTGAAGAAACATTAGCGTGGTGTGCGTGTGTGTGTGTGTGTGTGTGTGTGTGTATGTGCATGTGTGCAGAACAGACTTGTTTTGATGTGAAAGCTGAAGGTTTTGCTTTGCTTCTTCTAGAAGAATCCTTGGGGTTAAATGAAAAATTTTCAAGTGTGTAGTCTGGATAGCTTTTCTAAAAGTAGATGTTTTCTGCCTCAGCAATGATACATAGTTCCGTGTTGCTAAGGCATTGGGGAGGGACACCATGATTTCAATTATGAGGAAAAGGAGCAGAATGGAGGAACTGGGAGGGACAGTGAAAGCTTGGGAAGAACAGGAAGAAATGCTAAGTGGAGAAGTGGGAAGTGGGCAAAAGGTGAATTTGTCTGGACAGCCCTGGACCCCATACCTCAGTAAGTCTGATGGATAAAGCTGGTCACTCACAGTGGACATATTGGTATGTCCAAAACCTGTGGCTCAGTGCTGACCTAGCTGAGCCAGCTATCCCAGGTAAACTGTCATTGTTGCCACATGAAGCACAGTGCTGTGCTTCATTCAAAGTCCTCAGCAGTTCACATCAGTTAGGATGTTGACGTATTAGCAGAAACTACATATTAGTAACATCACTGATTATACCTAGAGATATTGGTAGTCAATTGCATTAGCATCTATGTGGGGAATCAGTGTAGTATCCCTGCCCTGAGCAGACTCAAATTTTGGTTAACCCATAAACATCTCTCTGCAATGCTATAAGAAGCAGTAAACTTGAGTGATTATTGGACTGCTAATGGACTGAGCCGGGGCAGGAGCTGTTTTGGCAGGAGTACCGTGATCTAAGGAAGGCAAGAACTAGGTGCCACAGTATTATAGATGCAACTGTAGAAAGGCATTATTGAAGAAACACTGAGGAGCAAGACTTGGTTCTCCTCTCCTTCCATCCTTCCCTCGCTCCCTCCTTCTTTCATTTCTTTGAGCCAGGTATCTTAGACTGGCCTTAAATTCATAGTCCCTCTACCTCAGTCCTCCTAGGGCTGATGCTAAAGGCACATGCCACCATGCTGGTAGTCTGATTCCTACTTATAGAGAAGAATAAGTATTGTGGGTTGATGGTGAAGTCAGGAGACAAATATATTGAAGTACATGTCTGTTTGAAACAGGAGAGAAGCCAGGATTTTGTGGGTCCCTTTATTTTTAAGCGAGAGCTCAATTCTCTTTCAATGAATTTCATATTTCTGAGTTCCTTGGGGGTATATGTAAAACAAAAAAGATTACTATCTTTTTTGAAATAGTCAAATAGCTTCTGTATTTTATTAATATCATATGGTATCATATAGGGATAAGGACTGAATCATAATACTGAACATTTGGACCTAGAAGTTGTTATTTTGATGTCAAATTTCCACTGCTCAGGAGCATAAGATTGTTGTGACCCATTCTCTGATACACCCCTCAAATTAGTGAGTGTTACAGAGTTAAGAGTTCTAATAAAAATATTTACATGAGAGGATCAGAAGAAGTCATTATATGCTGGAGGATGAGCCAGGCTCTAAGAGGTGTGACATGGATAAATGTGAAGCTTTACTGTTGAGTGTCAGCCCTTGCAGCATAACAAAACAGAAACAGGAAAAAATCATATCAAAATGTAGTCATTCAAAGTAGAGTATTTGGGGTTACAGTGGGACATAACCAAATAATTAGACAGATTCACTGTTATGTGTTCTAGATAATTTCATCCCAATCATTAAAACAGAACAACTAGAGCCTTACAGGACTGCTGTAGTATGTCCTCTTGGAAACTATATTTTTGACAATTATTGCCACAGAGTCAGCCTGATTGATTCTGGAAATGCTGGCTGGAGAAGTTTCCAGGAGTAAGAATATTTAAACTCTTGTGGTTCCAGCGAAGAGTACTTTGTCACATAGTGTGATGATATGTCTGTCAACCTTGTTGTTTTTGATGATAGGTATATGCTTTTAACATTGGTACCCAAAGCAGCTGTTCATGTCAGTGAATTTTCTTTCTGTCTCTGTGAACCAAAGTAGCTTTGTTGGAACCAGCTCATGAGGGCTTCCACTCTAGTGCTCTCTGAATCCATGGAAGAATTTAGGCTTATCAACAGCAGTATTTAAAGCAATTTCTATTTCAGAGAGATTTTTTTTTAACTTGGTTTGATTTAGTATGTTCATGGTAAGTAAACATGTAATCCACTCCAGCACCTGAGAGAAAATCATCAAGTTTTGCACTATCCCGGCCTGGCTCATGGTTCTTGTTGAGCATATGGCAACATCCCTCTGGACCACGTTGCATTTTTTCAGAGTTCCACTGAATTCACATTAATATCTTCACAGCCACTCTGTATTATACAGACTTAAAAAACAAACAAGCTTCTTTTTGGTATCTTTTTTTAAAAATTGAATTTCACATAATCAGTATCTCTATCTCTCTCTTTATATTTTTAAATTTTAATTTTATGTATATGAGTGTTATGCCTGCATGTGTAAGTACACACATGTCATTCAGTATCCATGAGGGGCAGAATAAGGCATTGGATCACCTGGAACTGGAGTTAAGGATGATTGTTAGCTGCTATGTGGGTGCTGGGATTCAAATCAGGTTCTTCTGCAAGAACAACCAGAGTGCTCTTCACTGCTGAGCCATCTCTCCAGCCCCATCATATAATACATTTTAAACTTACTTATATCTCCTCCCTATTTCCCCTACTACCCCAACACAATTTCTCTGTCTGTCTGTCTGTCTCTCTCTCACACATCCAAATTTGTGTCTTCAAATGCCCGTTAGTGGACACTGGGTCGATCCAGTGGAGCCTGGTTAACCTACCAAGAGTCAAACCCTTAAATGAGACCAACTCTAACTTCATCGGTTGCCAATAGTTCCTCAGGTAGAGCTGACATTTTTTAGTACTCATTTCCCCAGGTCTATGCTAGGGTCTTGAGCTTCTGTGGGACTTGTGCATGCTGTTACCATTGCTGTGAGTTCATGTGAGTAACTGCCCAGCTGTTAAAGTCTTAAACTCTCTCTACTCACTGCTCTGGTCACTCAGTGAAGGAACTTTTTAAAAAAATCATTGCTGTTCTAGTTACTTTTCCTGTTGCTGTGATAAAATATCTGGATGAAAGCAGCTTCAGGGAGGAAAGGTTTATTCTGTCTATAGTTCAAGTGTACAGTCCATCGCAGTGGGGAAGTCAAGACAGCAGTAGCTTGAAGCAGCTGGTTTAATTGCTTCCACCACCAGGAAACCCAGAGGGGTGAATGCATGCTTCTGCTCAGCTCCCTTCCTCTTGTGTAGTCCAGGCTCCAGCCAGGGAATGGTACCACCCACAGTGGGCCTTCCCGTCTCAATTAAAGTGATCTAGAGAATCACCCACAGCTATGCCCAGAGGCCCATCTCTCCAGCAACTCTAGATTCTGTCACATTCACAATTAACACCAACCATCACAGTCACCAAGCTCAGATCTAGTCTTAATCAATTAAGTTTCTGAGAGGGATCCTGACCTGAGCCTATGCTGTTCATCATCATGTGGGACATGATGGTAGAATCTCAGGGGTACACTGGGCCACAAAGTAATAGTAACCAAGTCACTTATTTTAAGAACAAAAATTTGATGTATTACAACAAACCCAACAAAATAAAATACTAATGTTAAACAAGGAGAGAGATTCAGTAGGAATATGTATGAAAATGAAGAACGATGCTTTGTCGGGAGGCAGGGTCTCATGGAAGGTCATTGAGGGCATTCCTTTGGAACGAATATTGGAGCTGGGTCCCTTACTCTCCCATTTTTGCACTCTGGTTGCCCTGAAGTGATAGATCTTCACACACCCAAGTATGATGCTGTGTTTTATCACATACCCAAAAGCAGCAGTGTCAAATGATCATGGGTGAAACATCTGAACAAGTGAAACAAAACTCTCTTCGTTTATACTGAGTTTTGTCAGGCATTTTGTCACAGCAATACAAACCTGGTTAACATGCTCTTGAGATGAATCATCTGTGGGACGTGGCTGGAGAAACATCAGTGACTGTGCAATGTGAGTGCAAGTGGTTTTAAGTGGGGGAGTTGGCAAGCATCTCTCTGTGAGCTGGTCAGTTCAAATCCAAGGACTGAATTCAGACTTTCAGAATGTTTATCTTTTAGTAATAATGTATCACTTGGTCTTATTACAAAGTAACATTTTTGCTATAGAGAATCTGGAGAGTACATAAAAATACATGAAAAAATTACTTGTAATCCCACTGAGTCAAGAGAAAAGCTGTTGATATTGTTATACAGTATATTTTTCCACATTTATGCATGCATGCATATGCATGTGCAAATTGCATTATGAATATTTTAAATATGTATTGCTATTAAATTATTTAATATTTATTATTTTAATATTTATTATTTCCACTTGACAATATATCACAAGTATTGAAGTTGCTTTCAATACTTCTTTGATATATTTTTAATTTTTATCTTATAAGTATTATGTGCTATTATTTTAAATATTGTTAGTAGTGTTGTGATGAGGAAATTATTTGTTAATGTTCACAATTATTTCCTAAGGGAAAAATTTAGAAGTATAAATTGTGGATACCTGGGATATCAGCATTATTCCTTAATTTAGAACATAGATAAGATGAAGAATGACTACAGATTGGAAACAATGCCATTTAAGAATCCCCAAAGAGGGCTACTGATGTAACTCAGCTGGTAGATGCTTGCCTACCACACATAGAGCCCTGTGTTCAATCTTCAGCTCTGCCTAAAAGCTGGCATGGTGGTGCAGGACTGGAATTCTGTCACTTAGAAAGTGGAGGCAGAAGGTCAGAAAGAAGTTCAAGGACATCCTTGGTTATGTAGTTAGCTTGAAGCCAGCCTGGAATACATGAGGTCCTATCTTTAAAAAAAAGAAGAAGAATAGAATAATGGAATCCAGCTGCATGAGAAAAAGTGGAGGTTTGAAACTTCACAGGTTGAACTGTCTGCCACAATGAGAAAAGGAATTACTATAACTAAATATACAGTACTCAGTACCAATGACTTGAACATACTGATGGTAGCAAGTGAAAGTATTTGTTACAGCCAGACCTATTAGAAGATGATGAGGAGGAGGGAGACTCAAGGGAGGAGAGTGGTATGTCCTTAGAGGCATCAAGTTTAGGCTTATGGACATGAGCTGTCAAAGATGTAGAGACTAAATGTGGATTCCAACCTGCTGAGGAGTTTGTCCTAAACAATTTTCCTAGAAATTAATCAGAGTACTAAACAGCTAGCTATTGTTATTTATCTTTTTTTCCCACTTTTGTAAAATGTAATTTATCTAGGGTTCTTTTGGATATAGTTTCATTGAGCTTTCTGTATTTCATATAATAGAACTTAATCAAAATTTAGACCCTAACCCTGCCTGTGTCAGCTCCTGTCCCTACCCTGGATTTCGTGCACCCTGCCATATATGTTAAGTCCTGTCCTGTTAGGTATTTATACCCAGCTGTCCTTTAGTGCAAGTTCATACACTGGAGTCTTGTCACTCCCTTAAAGATCTACTCTCCCTCACCCAGCAGTAGTCAGTTGCCAGTAGTTTCTAGGCTAGTGTTTGGGGCCTGCTGCCCACTCCCCTTGTTCATGCTAGGGTCTGTCAGATTGAGTTGGTGTAGAATAGATCTTGTGCATGCTGTCATCATTGTTGCAAGTTTTTATGAGCAAGTTCCTGGTGGCCTGAAAGCCTCTGTTTCCTTATGTTCATGTACCAGCCCTGGCTTGACAGGGAGGAAGGGAGGGAGGGAGGGAGGATAATGAAACAGAGGAAAATGTAGTAACTCAAAACCTCCTGAAAAATACACATACAACATTAGTGCATGTGTATACCTGAAGGTTATGTAGCAAGGAGCACAGTGCCAGACAAGAGAAACCTCTCTTTGAGGTGTTGGTCGATGTAATCTAAGAGACTCCCCAAATAACACAAGCTATTGCCAGAGTCCCTGATTACTTTCCAGAACTTGAAGGTAAGACCTTATTGCTTAAGTCAGGATGTATTTTGGACACAGGATTTGGAGCAATGGAGCTGAAACTGACTTGGAAGCCTTCTCCCGGAAGACTAGCTCTCACAGTTTTAGAGCATACTATGCAAGCTGCTAAGGGAGAAAATAAGTCAGTGGTTCAACCGAGCTTTAAACCCTAGGAACCACAGCAACTGGCACAGCAACCTGTCTCTACTGGAGCAGTAGTAGCACTTTTATCTAGGTGGAATAGATAAACAGTTGGTGATACTGTTTAGGGAGGTCATGGGATCTTTTCGAAGTAGGTGTAGCCTTGCTGGATGAGGCTTTGAAATTTCATAGTGTCAACCTATTTCTAGCATCCCCGCCCCCGCTCTCTCTCTGCTTTGTGTTTGTGGTTGAAGATGCAGGCTCTCAGTTCCTATTCCTGTTATTCTAACTGCTTCTTGCTGCCATCCCGTCCCCATTCTGTTGGACTCTGCCTTTAGAAGCCTAAGCCAAAATAAAGATCTTTCTTCCTTAATTTGCATTTGGTCATGGTGTTTTATCACAACAAGAGAGTAACTAGAACAATGGTTAAGAGTGTTGACCATTTTTCTGGGATTTATGGTGATCTGTACCTTTTGGTGAATTGTCTGTTCAGTTCCTTTGCCCACCGATTGATTGGGTGATTTGTTCTTATTTAACTTTTTAATCTCATTGTTATATATTAATCTCTGGTCAGCTGGATAGCTAGCAAAGGCTAAAATAATTTTTGAAGTGCATATTTATTCATGGAAATTACCTGTGGGAAAGAAATTGATAATGGTTTCCATTGTCATTAAGCAATTTTTGTTTGCTTATAATATACTGACTCTTTTAAAGGGATATCCAGCTGAAGTTATTGATTGTAGTGAGCCTTTTCTTTTATTCCAAGGAGAGGACTGTCTGAAAATTCCTTCTTATCTTTCCTAGATATGAACATAACTTCCTCTAAAAAGGCTCTTCCTGAAGATAAAAGGAGCTGAGTGGTGCCCGGCACAGAGGAGTGAACGAAGCGGTGAGTGGTGAAGGGGTGATTGATGTAATGCCCTCTGGGAATTGCAGGGACACTTTTACTAGATTGGAAGCCAGGTGCAACCAGACTCTCTGTGTTTCACAGATGGAAAGGGAGAGTCTGCCTGATCTCTGAAAAAAGTCTATAAATTTTTAGAAGGAAAGAAATAGTGGGTAGCTCAAGATCTACACAGTCAAGGTCCACGCTTCTTCACCTCCGTGTTGGGGCAAGTTAACTATGGGATATGGGAAACTCAGTTGTGGATTTGTCCAGATCAGAAGCTGATTCGTCCTTATTTTAAGATTCCCTTGGTTTCTGTGTGGCAGCCGAATGGGCATCAGCCAACATTAAAATCAGCACCAGGGACATACATACTGCAGTCTCTTATTCTTTACATTTTGGCCAGTTGTGGCTTTCTGTGCTGATCACTCTCTGTTGCATGAGGAAGGCTCACTGGTGAGAATTGCAGTAATATTCTCTCTACCCCTTGTTCTGCTATGTTCCATGAGCCTTAAGTAGAAAAGGGGACTTGGAAAGACTGGAAGAGTCAAGGGTGGCGGATATAAGCAGAGTTTTCCAGGCAGCTGGAAACCTGTTCATATGAATTTACAGCATGCACAAGACCCGTGCTAACTCAAACCAGATAAAAACCCCAGCATAGAACTGGGGAAATGGGTAAGAAGTCCCAACTTTAGCTGAAGAACTATTGGTAACTGATCACTGCTGGGTGAGGGAGAGTAGGTCTTTAAAGGTATAACATTAGACAGGTTGACCAGGCTCCAGTGGATAACTTCACACTGAGGGACATCCAGGGACACAAACTTGACTCAGTAGGTTTTAACGTATATGAGAAAATGCAGGAAACCTGGTGGGAGGAATATGGGGGTTGCAGATAGGGACGGGGATATAAATATGATCAGGCTGTATTATATGAACTGCACAAAAATCCAGTTACATATGTATATATATATATATGCATATATGTGTATAAATCTTCACCAACATCACACACTGCATTGGGAGCACGTGTATCATCTCTGCATGCTGGTAAGAAGCAATGGCAAGAGCAGAAATGTTGGGAAAATAAATCATCTTTTCTTGGGCAATGGAAGTTAGCCTTTGAGACTTAAATTTATACCAGGGAAACTGTTAGGATTTGGGTAACTTAGAGATAGAGCTGCCTCTAAAGACAGAGCCAGTGGAATTTAAGTCGAATGAAGCTTAAGTTCTGATACAGAAGAATAATTGGCATAGAGGAGTCACTCAATATTTATTGAATAAAAATTTTACTTTTACAGAAAGTGGTATTCAATTACTAAATTGACTGGGAAAATTAAAACATGGCCATGCATTTATCTGGGTTTGTGGAGCAATTTGTATAGTGTCCTAATTATCTACTTACACATGCATAAAAAGAAATGAATATACAAAACCCAGCCAACCACCTGTTTATTCCAAAACCACAGTTCATTTTCAGTTCTGTCTCAATGTAGCAGCTTACTCAGCCATTTTTTTTGTTAATATAGTTACTGTTATTGGTGAGTAGATTACAATACTTATCTTTCAAACTGAATTTTTGTCTGTTCATGAGAGCCAAAATTGGATGGAACAAGGATCAATAAAGTATCCAACTAATACATTATAGTACAAATGAAATGAGTCATAGGAAATGAAATGACTTTTGACAAATGTGGAGATGAAATGAATGCGGCTGCACAGGACTTCAGATTGTCATTTGAAATTGATATTGTACAGAAACCAGCTGCAGCATGATCTTGAATATGTAGCGCTTCCACAGCACAGATGTCCATTAATTTGATTTCTAAAGATGCTGAGTATTATGAAATAGAACGTATTTCTGAACATTTCTCAACTCAGTTCCTTATTCAGATCTATTTTTCTGCCCCTCCTGTAACTCATATAAAGTGACAAAGGAGGATATTTATTTTAGAATTTTAGAAGTCTAATTTTTTGATCTCAGTTACTAACCAAAGAGATATTTTAAAAATTCCCTATCTTTTTCTTATAGAAAAATGAGAACTTGAAAATTCAGGTTAGAATTTGAAAATACCACTTGCAAAATGAGATTATTTAAGCTCAAGTCCTTGTGGTAAAATGGTAAAATCTATCTATCGATCTATGTATCTATCTATCTATTTTTCGATTATCTATCTATTATCTATCTATCTATGTATGTATGTAGATGTAGCTACTTCTGGATTTGCAATGAAGCTAAGTTCAATTAACACATCAAAGTTGAAATTAATGTAAGTCAAAACACACTTATTATATCTTACCTGCAAACATCCTAGCTTAGTGACATTGTATAGTGTTCTGCACTTGCTTACTTTTGTGATCATGTGATTGACAGGGGGCTCTGACGTGCCGTTGCCCAGCATTCCAAGGAAGTATGCTATTACTAGCACAGAAAAAAATCAAATTCAAAATCTGAAGTATGGCTTCTACTGAAACATCTAGCTTTTGTAGCATGGAAACACTGAAAAATCCTAAATGAAACCATCCTGGGTCAGTGGGTCTGTATTTGTCTGCCGTGTGTTACAGGTGCATGACATAGTTTGATGGACAGCAGCAAGTCGGTGAGTTAAACTCCGCTATTCAGAAGTATGCATAGCTGTAATATGCCCTAGTGGACAGTAGTTCCTGAGGAGTGTAAAGATAAATGGAAATGTTCTTGAAGATCAGACTTTAACAAGAATTTTTATAAATCAGGGGATTAAAACACATATAGATTTTTTCATATTTATTTGAAGAATAATTGGCTAATAAAAACTCTACAGGAACTAACTGGACATAGTGGGTTATGTAAAAACTGAAGGGACAGAAGGTTGAGCAGATGTGTTGTGGGGGCCCAGGGTGATTTGGGGGAAGAAAGTGGAGGATGAATACTGCCGAGATATTTTGTATAGATGTATGGCTTTTTTAATAAATAAAATATTGTTTTTAAAAATAAAATGTACAATGTGTTATTGATGTGGGCACACCCTGTGAAGTTGTTACTACCCTAAAGCTACTGGAAATACATATATTTTCCCAGGTTTGAGAAGGTTTTGGCCATTACCACTTTAAGTAGGTTTTCTGTTCTTTCTTAAATGCCCAGCAGATAAAAGTTAGTTTTCCGTATGGGGCTCCATAATTTGCTTAGTTTTAAGAAAAAATTTCCTTGTCATCCTTTGGCCTTTTTTCTTGTCTCACTGTATATTTTCACAGATTCTGTCCACTGCTTTAATGAGTTAATTGTTGATGCTATCTTTCACTTAAAAAATTAATTCCTTATGTTCTTCAGCTTTAGAATTTCTGTCCAGTTCATTTTCATTATTTCAATACCTTTGTTAGACTTCTGGTTTTGTTCATTATACTTAAGTGTTACTAAACTATTTCTCCATGTAGCTCATCAAGCTTTCTTAAAATAATTATTTTGAATTCTTTTTCAGGCAATTTATAGGTTTCTATTTCTTGGGGCGTGGGTACTAGAAAGTTATCATGTTCTTTGATGGTGTTAGTAAATCTCATTGCCTTGTGTTAAAATTTGTGCATGCATTTCTCTCGGCAGATCCTCTCTTCCAGATGTCATAGAATGATGCTAGTGGGAACAACTGTCACCTATGGATGAGATAGGCATTGGTGATGGGGGTATAGTGGTTTTGGTCCCCGTAGGGTGCCATGGTACACTTTCCTTGATGCTCTGACAGTCGAAGTCAGCATCAGAGAATATTTCAGAGGTTTTGAGCAGCTAAGCTGTGGGTGTCTACAGTACCAGTGGGGGCTCATGGGACTTTCAGTGGTGCGTTCTATTTTGACCTATTTTCTCCCTGCTTGAGGAGTGTATATCTGAGGAAATCCTTGGCTCTTAGGCTAGGAGGCAGCACTTGCTGTGGTGCTGGTGCTAGTGTCTGATGTATGACAGTGAATCTGCCATGAGACTGAAGCCTGAAGTTGGGGACATGGGAAGTGACAACAGGCCTGGAGTCCAGCATTTGGACCAGCTCACCATCCTGGTGTAGCCATTGTTTGGTATGGGCTCATTCACAGTCCACAACTCCAGGCCATGTGGTACCTGGCTCACAGTGGTAATGCTTCCAGTATCTGAAGAGTGTTCAGGCACAGGACAGCCACAAAGCTAGAATCTGGAGAATGGGCCAAAGAGGGAAGAGAGCAGCTCTTCGGCCTGGGGAGTGGGCTAGCACCCCAGGACTGTGGTTCATAGGTGTTGGAGATATGAATGCTCAAGAGTAAATATCACAGATATTAAAATAAATGTACTTTTGATCTTTATTATTATTATTGAATTATTATTATTATTGTGTGGTGTTTTCAGAGGTGACTGTCATAGCATGAGTGTGGATATCTGAGGACAATTTTGTGGAGTCTGTTTCCTCCTTCCACCTTTGTGTGGGTTTGAAGGGTGCAACTCTCATCTTCAGGCTTGTGTGGCAAGTGTTTTGTCTACTGCACCATCTCACTGGCCCCTCATAGATACATCTGACCAATTCAACTCTTTAAGAATCAAAAATGATAAGATTAGGGATCAACAAAGATAACAATCGTATGTATTCACATATCTAATGATGTTACATGGCTTTTGAATGTAAGGCAAGCTTGGTACAGTGAGTAGAGGAGCTGTGACATAAAGGGAGGGTCGTTTGAATTGTTGGGAAAAGAACAGGAAGGCTTCAGCACCCATCAAGGGGAGGATTTTAAAGCCCACACTCTTCCTGAGCTGCTCTTTTGAGATAAAGCCTTTAAAAAATTTTTGGCTGAATTCACATGTTCAAAGGTTGGGTGATCATTTGGGAAGAAGACCTTTTCATCCATTTTAAATTCAAGGATAAATCCAGCAGCTTAGATAATATTCAGATCTTCTGAGCTGTAGCGCGGAGGCAAGCGTGCATACTCAGCTGTTCTGCTGTGACGACCTCTGGTAGTGTGGCAATCAGATGTGTCCATCTACCAGGTCTCGGTAAGATTCCACACAACAGATGTGAATATGAATGAATGTAGAGAACCAGGAGTTCAGGCTGGGACTGTTTTAAACAATGCAGAATTGACCATGCTCTCTCAGCAATCTCTCATTCTAAGATTTTTTATAATTGAATTTTTTTGTATTTCATACAGAACATCTTATCCTTATATCCTCTCCACGTCCTCACATAGCTCCCCCACCCCATTGGATTTCATGTATTCTGTGATATATGTTAAGGCCTATTGAGTCAAATTAGTGTACCCAGATGTTCCTCAGTGCAAGTTCATCCACTGGGGGCTGGTCAGCCTATCTAGAGTCACTCCCTTAAAGAAGATCAACTCTCACCCAGCAGTAATCACTGACCTATAGTTTTTTGGCTAAGGTTGAGGCCTTCTGTCCAGTTCTCTAGGTCTAGACAGACCTATGCTGTTTCTCCTCAACTTTGCATAGGTCTTCTGCATGCTCACACTATTGCTGTAGGTTCATATGATCAAAGTCCCAGGAGCCTGTAGGATTCTGTTTCCTATGGTCATGAACCTCCTCCCCTGGCTCTTAGAATCTTTCCATCCACTCTTCTGCAATGGGCCCTGAGTCCTGGGTGGATAGAGTTTAATATAGGAATCCTGCCCAAGGATCTACACTGTGAAGACACTTATTCTCTACGCTTTGGCCATCTGTGTCCTTTTTTGTTCATTGTCCTTTGTTGCATGAGGGAGCTCTGTTGATGAGAACTGAGAGATGCATTAGTATTTTCTCTATCCCTTGTTCCACTATGTTCCATGAGCCTTAGGCGTAGAAGTTCCATTATAGATGTGTGACTTAGAGTTTGGCCTTTCACAGACACTTATTCTCTGCATGTGACCAGTTGTGGAACTCTGTAATAGTCTCTGTTGGAAAGGAAGCCTCTTTGATGCATGATGATTGACATACTTGTCTATACATAAGAAGCCATATTTAGCATATAGTAAGAAATTACATTTGTCTAGGGATGTGACAGCCTTAGGGTTTTCTCTCCAGCCATGTATATTTGGATGTTTACTGTGCCACACATGAGTTTCTCCCCCATCAATGAGGTTTTAAGTCCAATTTGGTAGCTGTTGATTACTCCCAATTTAAAAGTGCACCAATATTGTTTGCTGTGCTGGTCACTGCTGTGATTATTAGGCCTTAAATCTGGGGTTGGACTATTGATTGATTTTCTCCCTTAGCAGCTTGCATATTGTCCTCCAAAACTATGAAAGCTAGCCTTCAGGGAGGAGGCTTCAGATCAGTTCCAGTTTCATTGTTCCAAGTTCCGTGTCCAAGTATGTCCTGTCTTCAGCAGTAGAATCTTTAAGTTCTGGGAGGCAATTAAGGGCTATGGCAATAGCCTGTGTAAAACTGGGAGTCTCTTGAACTACCCTGACCAACAACGTGAAGGGAGGTTTCTCCTGCCTGGTACTGTTTCCTGTTAGGTGGCCTTCAGCTACGCACATGGGCTCATGTAGACATATTGTATTTGTAATTTTTCAGTATACTTTTGAAATAATATGTTTCCCTCTGGTTTTTCACACAAGCTAAGCATTATTTAGCACTCATCTCTCTCTCTCTGTCTAACTCTCCCTCCTCCCTACATAGTTAAAGTACCCCGTCACACCCTTGGTAATATCCCCCTCCCTGGCCCTCCTCCTTTGCCTTTACCCCATAGTTCCTTGTATAACACTCCCTACCTACCCTTCCCAGTTAAATACCTACATTTTATCTATTTCATCATTGGTCACACTTGTCTCCCATTATTCCTGTTTCTCAGGCTCCTTCTTTCCTTTTCCTTCCCGGTTCCTGCAGTTACATTAGGATACATACTTATATATATGGATTTAGTGCTAAGATTCACAAATGAGGGAGAACACATATCATTTATTTTTCTGATTCTGTGTTACTTCAATTAATATATCAGTTTCTATTCTCTCCATTTACCTGCAAATTTCATGATTCTTTCTTTTATTTAAGAAAAATCCATTGAATTTTTGTGTATTTCATACAGAACATCTCCATCAGTTTTAATCATCTTTACACCCCTTCCCCACTGGCACCTCACATAGCCTCCCAACTTGAATTCATACATTCTGCCATTTATTTGTGTTAAGGTCTATTGTGTCAAGTCAGTGTCCCCAGATGTTCCTTAGTGCAAATTCATCTACTGAGGTCTAGTCAGTCTATCTAGAGTCCCTTGCTTTAGGAAGATCTGTTCTTCCTCATCAAGCAGTAATCAGTTGCAAACATTTCTTCATGTAAGATTGGGGTCTGCTGTCTATGTCTCCAGTTCTATACTGGATTTCTGTCCACATGAGTACAGTGGGTCTTGTACATGAGACACCATTACTGTAGGTTCATATGAGCAGGGTCACAGAAGCTGGTAGGGTAGTATTTCCACATAGTCATGCACCTCCTTCCTGGCTCTTACAGTCTTTCCAGACTCTTTTCCACAGTGGTCCTTGAGCCCTGGCTGGGTGAAGTTTAATATGGGAGTCCTGTCCAAGGACCAGCATTCCGCAGACTCTTAATTTCTATATTCTGGGCTCCTCTGTTGCCTGAGGGAGCTTCATTAATGAGAACTGACAGATTCATTAGTGTCCTCTTTACTTATTGTTCTATGCTCCCTGAACCTTAGGTGTAGAGGTTGCATTGTAGATGTGCCATTTAGACTTGGGTGATCCATAGACAATGTCTGTGTGTGACCAGTTGTGATGCTCTGTAATAGTCTCCATTTAGTGCACAAGAAGGGTCTTTGATGAGTGGTGACTGGGATGTTTGTCTGTAAATATAAGGATACATATTTTTCACATAGTAAGGAATACATTAGTCTAGGGATGTAACAGTCTAGGGGTTTTCTATAAAATCTATGACCTCTCCAGTCTTATGTATTTGGCGATGTTTACAGTACCACACATGAATTTCCTCCTTTTGAGTAGGCTTTATTCCAATTAAGTAGATTTTGATTGCCCCAAGATAAAAGTGTCACTGTTATACCAGTGTCATATGTTGTTCCAGTCATTGGTCATTTGGTTATTTGGTATTGAAGCTCTGGCAATAGTCAGTGCTATTTTGGGAGTCTCTGGAACCACTTTGACCAACCACTTGAGGCTACTCATTTTTGTAGACTGATTTTATAACCTGCCACTTTGCTGAAAGTGTTTATCATTTCTAGGAGTTTTCTGGTGGAATTTTTGGGATCTCTTATGTCTAATATCATCATCTGCAGATAGGGATAATTTCACCTTTTCTAATGATTGCACCTTTAATTTCCTTCTCTTGTCTTATTGTTCTTGAAGTATTTTCAAGCATTATATTGAAAATGAATGGAGATAGTGGACAGCCATGTCTGTTTCCTGATTTGAATGGGAATGTTTCTAGTTTTTCTCCACTTAGAATGATGACAACCATGGATTTTTTGTATATAGAGTTAATTATGCTGAGGTATGTTCCCTCCAGTCCAGTTCTCTCTAGGACTTTCAATAGGAATGCATGTTGAATTTTGTCAAAGGCCTTTTCTGCATCTATTGAGATGACCATGTGATTTTTGTCTTTGAGTTCAGTGATATGACTTATGACATCTATTGACTTATGTATATTGAATCATCTATGCATCTCTAGAATAAAGCTAACTTGATCATGGTGCATGATCCATTTGATGTGTGTCTGTATATCTTTGGCAAGTAGTTTGTTGAGAATTTTTGCATCTATGTTCATTAAGGACACGGCTCTATAGTTTCCTTTTTTGTTATTCTATCTTTACCTGGTTTTGGTATTGGGGTAATTCTGGCTTCATAGAAGGGGTTTGGGTGTTTTCCTTATGTTTATGTATTTTTGAGTAAGTTAAATAGTATTGATTGTAGATCTTCTTTAAATGTCTGGTAGAATTCTACGAATCCACCTGGGCCTGGGCTTTTTTAGTTGGAAGGTTTTATATTAATGTTTTAATTTCCTTATTTGTTGTGGGTCTGTTTAAACTGCTGATCTCTTCTTGGTTTAATTTTGGTGGTTCCTATGACTTTAAATATTCATCCATTTCCTTTACATTTTCAAATTTAAGAGTGTAGGTTTTTAAAGTATTCTTTTATAATGTTCTGGATCTTTTTGTTGTCTGTTGTGATGTTTCCCATTTTTGTCTCTGATTTTGTTGATTTGGGTTTGCTCTTTCTTTCTTTTGGTTAACTAGGCGAAGGCTCTGTCTAGCTTGTTTATCATTTCAAAGAACCAGCTCTTAGATTCATTGACTTTTTTGGATTGTTTTCTTTGTTTCCATTTCATTAATTTTTGCTTCGATTTTTGGTATTTTGTCTGCTCTGCTGGGTTTGAGTTTCATTTGTTCTTGCCTTTCCAGAATCTTGAATTGCAATACTAAGTCGTTTATTTGTGTTCTTTCTGAACTTAGAGCTATAAACTTCCCTCTTAGGAAGCTGGAGAGATGGCTCAGTGGTTGAGAACACTGGCTGCTCTTGCAGAGGACTATAGCTCAATTACCAGCACCTACATGGAGACTAACAATCATCCATATCTCCAGTTCCAGGGAATCTGATGCCTTCTTCTGACCTCCCTGGGTGCTGCATGGCACAGGTGCACTTACACACATAAAACCAATTTATTCATGCATATAAAAATTAATATTAAAAACTTCTCTCTTAAGACTGCTTTTAAAGTGTCCCAGAGGTTTTGTTGTGTTGCATTATACTTTTCATTTAGTTCCAGGAATACTTTTATTTCTTTCTTAATTTCTTCTTTGACCCATTCACCATTCAGGAGTGGGCTGTTTAATCTCCATGAATTTGTGTCATTACTAGAGCTTCTTATGCTGTTGATTTTAAGCTTTATTTTGTTGTGGTCTGAAAGAAAGCATGGAATTATTTCAAGATTTTTTGTATTTGTTGAGGTTTGTTTTGTAACCCAGTATGTGGTCAATTTTAGAGAAAGTTCTTTGGGTTGCTGAATAGAATGTGTATTCTTTGGTAGTTGAGTGGAATATTTGGTAGATGTCTGTTAGGTCCATTTCATGGATGGTATTGTTTAATTCAGATGTCTCTTTATTCTCTGTCCGATTGACCTGTCTAATGGAGACAGTGAGATATTGAAGTCCTCTACTATTAGTGAATTGGGATTAATCAGTGTCTTAAAGTCATGTAGTACTGTTTTTGTGAAGTTGGGAGCACCAGAGTTTTGTGCATAATATATGTTCATGATTGTAATATATTCTTGGCTAATTGTTCCTTTGATCAGAATGATGTGACCCTCTGTATGTCTTCTGATTAGCTTTAGTTTGAAGTCTATTTTGTTAGCTATTAGAATGGCAACTCCTACTTGTTTCTTAGTGCATTTGCTTGGAATATTGTTTTTACATCTTTTTACCTTAAGGTAGTGTCTGTCCTTGTACAGGAGATGGGTTTCTTACATACAACAAAAAAGATTGATTTTTTTCCTTAATCCATTCAACTAGCCTGTGTCTTTTGCCTGAAGAGTTCAGTCACTGATATATAAAATTACTATTGAAAGATGTGTATTGTTTACTGTCATTTCTGTTTGCATTCTTCATCTAATTTTGTGTTTCCAGTTATACCTTCATCTTGTTTCTTTCTGTTGCCCCTGGGTATAGTCATTCCTTTCTTCAGCACTTTGTATAGTTTCAAGTATTCTATGAAAGGCTGGTTTTCTGGATAAGAATTCTTTTAGCTTATTCATGTCGTGGAATATTTTTCTTTCTTTTCAACTCTAATTGACAGTTTTACTGGGTAAAGTATTCAGCATTGGCATCTATGGTCATTTAGACATGGGAATACTTTGGTTCACGCTCTTTTGGCTTTCATAGTTTGCATTGAAAAGTCACCTGTAATTCTGATGGGCTTTCTTTTGTTTGTGACTTACTGCTTTTCTCTTGTGGCTTTCAGTATTCTCTCTTTGTACACTTAGTGTTTTTAGTATGATATGTCGTGGGGAGTTTCTTTTTTGGTTCTGTCTATTTGGTGTTTTATGTGCTGCTTGTTCTTGTATGGGCATGTCTTCCCTTAATTTGGGGAAATTTTCTTTTATAATCCTGTTGATGATCTGGTCAATGTCATTTACCTGGGATTCTTTATCTTCTTCTGTGCCTATGATGTGTAAATTTGGTCTTTTCATGGCATCCCACATTTCCTGCATATTCCATTCCTGTTTTTTATTTTTCGTATTGTTTGTTTGATCATTCCATTTCTTCAACTTTATCATCCCATCTTGATATTCTATTTTTCCATTTCATTCATCATGTTGGTGAGACTTTCTCCTGTCATTTTTAATTAGCTTGAGTTTTTCACTTCCTTCTTCATTTCAGTCTGAGTTTTCTTCAATATTTCTATCTCTTTTGTAAATTCAGTCAGAAGTGTATCCTTATCCTTTTTTTTAGTTCACTGAGTTGTTTGTGTGTTCTAGAAACGTTTTGAATTCTTTGCTCATGTTTATTCTTCCTTTAAATTCTGCGTTGTAGGACTGGTGGTGTTTGATGGAGATATATTACTTTGGTTTTGCACATTATTATTTTGTTGCTGTGATTTTGGCATGTTAATTTTTTTTTGTTTGTTTGTTTGTGAGTCTGGTATGAAACTGAAACGTTCTTTTGTTGAGTTGAATTTTTATTCTGCTTGTATTATTGATGTGCCTTGGTTGCTTGCTGATTGCTTATGAAAAGCTGTTTTGTCTAAACTCTGTTTTGATTTTATATTGGAGGAACTATTTGGCTCCAGTCAGGCTACTCGAGAGCTCCCTAGGTGGGCAAAGCTGCCCTAACTAGTTAGGAGCACTTCAGAAGCCTCAGATGGGTAGTGCCAAGGTCCAAGGAGAAGAGATGGGAGATGTATGTGGTTCCTACTAGTTAGCAGGGAAGCCTAAGCCCTGGAGCAGAGGGAGGGGCTGCAGATGGTTCTAAACATGGGGCTGGTCATGGTGAAATCTAGCCAGCTCACCCTTGTGGCTAGCTTACCCTGGAGGGCACATCAGGCACTCTCAGACCATCTTGAAAGGTCTAGGCACAAGGAGATGTTATGGGAGGAAGGCCTCCAGGTCCCTACCGGCCAGCAGGGATGCTTGGCCACAGGGCAGTGGGAGGAACTGTAGATGGTTCTAAAATAGCCAAATGGGCTCTTCACAGTTTAGCACACTCACCGTGGAGGCTGAACCAGGCACTCTCAGGCAGTCTTGAAAGGTCTGGGCCCTTACTAGCTAGCAGGAAATCCTGGTCCTGGAACTTTTAATAAAATTCTTGGTATATGTCAAATTATTTTTCTATTTTACTTCCAGATGCCTAGAAGTGGTACCACTCGGCTGTGTTCATAATGTATAACTTCTGTTTCTCACAACTGTTCAGTCACCTTTATTTGTACTATTTGTAGTTCTTTTTTAAAAAATAATTATTCTTCCTTCTGTTTCACCTGTGCCAAGCATGTGGCTTGAGGATGCTAGATGAGCCAGTGAAGGCCAAATAGGTTTCACTCAGCCTCTGAGCTCCTGACTGTAGGATGCCAGGAGGGCTTAGAGCCAGCACATGAGTGGCCGCCACCTCCAGCAGTCTGGAAAATGACTGTGCTCCAATTTCTCCACAACAGGGGCTTTGGCAATTGAACTCTGTGACTCCTCCCCAAACTCCACAAAAAGGAAACCTCTCTAAAGGGTCCTTTATTCTTTGAGCACAGGTTTCTTTTTGCCCTTTAAATCCCTTGATAACTTTGATTTAAATGAATAGAAACAGTCTACTTTCATGGTCTAAATACTGGAAAATGGAGAAAAATAAGGAGAAAAGAAGATAAACCCCATCTATGACTACTTAGAGACAAGCATTTTGTAATCACTTTTCAGTCTCTTGGTAAAGATTAAATGTGGTGGCAAGTATTGGTAATACTTTGTTTCGTACTAACTTTTGTCTATAGGAAAGAGTTTCCTAAATTAGATAATATTATACATGGTCTAAAATTTATATAAACATCTTAGTTTATTATGGACTTTTTCATAATATTATCAACTAACCTTTGACAACATGAATTCTTGTTGGTTGTACAATGCTTAGGTATACAGATATACCATAATCTGTAGAATGATTTTTCCCATGACTGGGTATTTCGGTCAGTACCACTATTGACTATTTTACATAGCTATTCAATGCTCAGGTCTGCACACAAATTTTCATATAGATGCATGATAAGTTTTGAACATTTTATCATAGAAGGTATTAAATAGATACAACAGAGGGGAAAATTAGTAAAACAAATCCTCACATATCCGTTATTCCATATACAACAATTACAAATCATGTTTCATCATGGTAATCCACATATTCCAAATCTCATTTTTGAAGTTCCCAAACATTTCTCATTTACTGGCATGCATCTTTAAAAATTAAAGCCACTTTAAAAACCATAATAGCTATCATTATTACACCCTCCCCAAATTAGGTATAAATCTTCAATTCCTACTCATTTTAAAATAGCTTTTTTTAGAAATAGCACTTGTTTTTTGAATAATATGGCTCTGCACAAAGAACTCTCTAGAAGAGTTTTAAATTTGTATTACACTCCTGTAGCAGTGGATAGGGTTTCTGAATGCCTGACATCTTGTTTATCGTTGAACTATCATGTTTTAAAATAGGGAACACTTTGAAGGGGTAATAATAGGGACGCAATAGAGGGAGGTGGTTAAGTAGTCCCTGGAGCAGATTGTGTGGGCGTGGATCTGGTTCCTACAGCTTACTATTATATGTGTGATCCTATGGTCTCATCTTCAGCTATAGCAATTACCCTTAGGTTGACATGCATTTGTAAGTGAACACTAACTTTCCTTTGATTTTTGCCTTACTTTTCCTTTCCCTTACAAAATGTAAATAAGTATTAAGTTAAGATGTGCATTTGTTGCTAAGGATGGACAAACACAAGGTGCTGTAATATCATAAAACAGGTAATTAAATTAATCATGGAAATTGCTTCCAGATTTTGCTTACTCTGAACAATATGGAAACAAACATATCTGTGAACAGAGCTTTTTCTCCTCTTTTGACTTTCCAATCAACATTTACAAAAGGGATTACAAGGTCACAAGGCACCATGCATTTTGGGGGGTGGGACTTCTCTACAGCTATTTCTGACAGGTTTGCCAAAAGTTTATAGAACGCTGCAGTGCTTTCAGCAGGTCTGAGCTTACCAGCTTCCTCTCACTTTGGGGAACATAGATCCTCATTTCAAAGTACTAGATTTTCTCCTAAATAGCCTTTTAATTATATCTCAAATGATTATCAGTAGAATGAAATTTTTTTTTCTCATGCTTATTTCATCTCTCCTTCTGAAAATGATTAAATGAAGAGGAAAAATAAAGGCAGAATGAAATTAGATCAAAAGAATATTCTGAGACTTCTGAATTGCGTTTAATATACTATCAGTGACACTTAAAGACAGTGAATGAGCATGCAAGCCCTGAGGAAGTTTGTGAGATGTGATAGAAACCATGAGACTCCCATTGTAGTAGAATACTCTGTACTTCCTGCTCCAGGACGGACAAGGAACTGAGGGTAGAGGAAGGAGCGTTTGGAAAAATGCAGCAATGAGGCGTGTTGGCCTTCTTCATCCTTCCTCCCTTCCATTGCTTTAGATGGAGCTCTCAGTGTCGATTCTGGATTCCTGAAGCAGAAGGCAATGCTTTCTTTGTCTCTTTCCACACAATACATTTTATCTAAGCTGCTAGTAAGCTCTAAAAATTATGCTAAATGCTTCACAATTAGTTTCTAGAACACCAATAAGTATATTATTGTTTGATCTGTCTCCACAATTACAGTTCTAGAACCTTGTCAATCATATCTGATGAGGAAATTTGTGAGCCAACACAGGACTTCTGAAATTTATGTGGAAACACATTTACAGATTGATGGTTGGCTATAAACCATCTTCTCCCTAGAATTTATAGCTCACATGAAATCCTGAGGTCAAGACCACCTAGTTATTTCTTCGAATGGCAGTTTATTGCCTTGATAGATATTTTAACAACTATTTTGTAGCATAAATCTTTTGATAAGAAAGGTCCCACATGTTTTACTACCTGACATGGCTCAGAAATTGCAGAGTGTAAGAATGTAGTATTTGTCAACATTTTCAACGTCCTGTTTTCAATCATCAAACTATTTACCAGTAATATATTCTGTGTTTAGTGTTGACAGATTGGGAAATTTGGAAAAATGAAACTCATCCTCCTTGAAAGGAGACAGGATATACATAATGAAATTAAATAAAATGTAATTGTTTAAAATTATCATAATACTGATAAAAATCATAACAGTAACTAACCTGAGTATTAATTATTTGCCAAAATTTATGCTATTTAGCAATAATTATTTTGGCTCCAAATTTAATTTTTAAAGCTACACTGTAAGGTCTATAATAAAAGGTGACATGTCAGGTGTAGGTTCAGGGGAGTATAGCTACTAATTTGAATCCATAGATTAAGTCATAGAAAATTTAAAGATTTGAACTTTATTTGAGGGCTGATTAACTACTGGAAACATCAGTGTAAGAGGAAAGCAGTTTAGATGAGAGATGCATGAGAAGTTCCATGGCCGGAATCTCAATGAGTGTGAGCTGGAGAGTGACAGGCCTCTGCAAAAGGGCCTTTGCAAAGGATGGTAAAGAAAATGTATCAAGTTAAGTAGTTTGGAAATCAAGTGTTTAATGATGTTGTCCAGATAATAAATTCTCAAGTTTGGAAGAATGAAAAACTAAATTCCTTAAGTGAGGTTACCCAATCTCATAAAACGAACAAAACTAAACAAATATCGAACACTCTCCCCAACCCCCCCAAAAAACCAAACCAAAACCCTCAAATCTGCATGTTTTTCCTTATGTGTGAGTCTTAGCCTATGATGTATACATACACAAATGTAAACAGATGCATGCATGGGTATACCGTAACATGGGTATATCGTAACGTGGGCATACCATAACATGGACATGGGTATATTATAACATGGGTATAACGTAACATGGGTACGCTATAACATGGGTATACCGTGATATTTAGAGTAGAGAACAAAGGGTAATTTGCCAAGAAAAGGAACATAGATCTTGGTATATTTTTTTCCCCATGGTGGATGTGTGCATTTAATTTTTGGAGGTAGCAAGAAGCATTTCTGCATTCCATGATTCCAGAATGTATTGTCCCTTTCCGGCAATGATTATGAAATGATTATGAGAGTTTGACTTTGTTTTGACTCCATAGTCCAATAGTGCAGTGGGAACTGGACATGCCTAGACACTGATTTGTTGGCTATGCCGAGCTAGCTAACACCATTATTGTTCTTGGTAACTATTTTTTATTTTGTTATAGACTGATTTTCCAATAAGACTTAAAAAATAAATTCTTGTGTTTTCTACTTTTTCCCTTAGCCTTTTAAAAGGCAATTATTTACTGGAATTGTTTCTTAGAAGTAGCTCAGATTGGAAAATGAACTTGTGCAGTCTCTATTAGAGCCAGACATCTATAACTTTGAGGTAGGTAGGGCTCAGAAATTCTTGAGAAATATTATTTGAAAATCCTCCAGATTTTTGGAATGAGGACTCATGTTTGAACCCTTCTCAAGTCACAGAGATACAGCATGAATTCTGCTACCTTGTGTTACTGGCTCCAGATAAACCTTGTGGTATAACATGATGAGGTATGGGTCTGTACGGGTTACTTTTCTCCTGTGTGTGACAAAATCTCAAGACAGCAAATAAAGGAGGAATTATTTATTTTTGTATCATGATGTCTGAGCGTTCAGTCCATGGTCTTAAGTGTTTCTGGGACCATTGTGAGAAGAGTGTGTGGAGGAGGAGCTCATGGGAGACAAGGAGTAGAGAAAGGGAATATGGAATAAGGCAAGGGGAAAGCCCTCTGACTTCCTTCCTTCCACCTCCTGGTAATGCCATCATATTAATCAATCCTTTAGGAGATTAATTCCTTCCCTGTTCAGAACTGTCATGATCTAATCATGTCATGCTCATAGACATACCCAGAAGTTCCCCTCAGGAATTTCCTAGGTAATCCTCAATCTAATCAAGTTGACAACCCAAATTAGCTATCACAAGGGCATAACAGTCACTCCGAGAAAGGGAAGACTGTGTAGAATCCTGGTCTTCTTGAAACCTTTGTCCTCAAACAGTGGGTTTTCTGAAATGGCTCTTCATAATCTCATGTTATTTCTAGTTACTACATTTGTCTACCATGTAGTGTGGTTGTTGGGACTGTAGATCAAAAAGCCCAGGTGTCTGTGTAAAAATCTTAGCTCCTCTACTGAATCAGTTTCTAGAAACCTTTGTCACAAGCCTTCTGCTCCCAGATAACTGTATTTCTCACCTGAAAATGAGGATAATAATTGAATCTAAAGTGCAAGGGGCTTTGAGATTAAACAAATTACACAGTGGTTTTTCATCTACTTTTATAGGTATATTTGAAACTGGATCATTTTTAGATGAGATATTGCACTGTCATGGACTTTTATTGATACCATCATTTTCAGACTTTTTCCTCATTAGTTACATAGAATGGAAATGCAACTGTAATTTCACATGTTAATTGATTTTTGCTTTCTTTCTAGTTTTACCATGCAAATTTAGCTTAGCTTCCAGTAATTGTTCTTAAAAAACCTTTGAGTTTATGGTACATGGCTCTGATATGCAGCACAGACTGCTCTCAAACCCACAATCCTCTGCCACTCCCTCTTCAGTGCTGGAATTACAGGTGTTCAGTTTACCTACAAACATCACTGACATGCTAGTATCTTTATGTTATATTTAGAATTATTAATTCTGGAAACAATAATGTATTATTTTAATTTAGGGCAACAAGGTAGTTTACGTTACTGTGATTTAAATGACCTTCCTAGGTATGATATAATTATTATACATAACCATCCTCAAATTATTTTAGGAGTATATTTGTCTTTGTATTTTGAAACTGTAGTTAGCATGTATTATTAAGAGACTTTAAGAACCATTATATGGTGAAACTTGTAATTGCACAGACTTTGGAATTTGCAGATGATTATTTTTTCCCATGTCCTGTTATTATTTCCATGGAGAGAATATTCAGATTCTTTTACTAAAATAGAATTTGAGTCTTCTGAGTTTATCATTCTGTTTTATAACTGTCTGTATTTGCCCTCATGAGTGACTCACATGATTTAATTGGCATGAGATATTGTCTTATGAATTCTCCTCTTGCAGTGAGCCAGGAGTTCAGCCCCACCCCACCCCCAGGTTTGAACCAGTTGAGCAAATGGAGAATGCTTTTCAATTGAAGAAACCAGTTTATTCGGGTTACTTACAAAGGATTCATCAAGGTGGAGAGAGACAGAAATTTCGTATGGGGGAAGCCAGCATTCTGATCAGAAATCCGGTGGAGCTCTGACACACACACCCAAGACGGGGACCCGGGATGGCCCCACCCGCGTCTCTTTTTCTGCTTTCCTGCTGGACCCTCCCCCTAAGTCACTGGTTAGTTGGAAAGTAGTTGACTTTATTGGCTTCATCTGTGTCAGTCACATTCTTGGAGGCATGTTCCTTCAGGCAGAGAGAAACTCTGTAAATTTACCCTGACAGAGTTACAGTCTTAGACTTGTTATTTAAAATTCTATTTTGAGGAATTCAAGTCTTAAATTTGCTTCATGGGGTTGGCTGCTCACTATCATTTTAGGAAATAGCTATTTGTTTTGTCCTTGCTATGTAGGACAAGCTGGGTATAGCACATGGCTCTTGATTAGTTTTCTTGTGAAAAATAGTAGGTAAGAGTTGCTCTGTGTGTGTATGTCTCTGTGTGTGTCTGTGTCTGTGTCTCAAGCTTGATAGCCTCAATATTGCTGAACTATGACTTTTTTGACCCAGTCTTCTTTCCTTCTTCCTTGAAGAGTAACGTAACTGTGCCCTATTACAATCAAGAGTGCAAAGTATTCCCCTACTCGTCATGTGCTTGAATTCTTGGTCAGGAACTGGTGGTAATCTTTGGGGAACTTGAGGGGGCATTGTGAGGTGGGTCTTAGCCGGAAGAGGTAAGTTACTGTGGCCTGGGCTTTCAGGCTTACAGCTCAGCTGTGGTTCTAGGCAAATCTCTCTGCTTCCTGCTTTGCCTGGATGTGAATGTGAGGAGGTACATATGGGGCTTCTTGCCATCTTACTGCCTTACCTCATGGTAGATTATATCCTCCAGTCCACAAGCACTAAAATAAAGCCCTTGTTCCTTAAGTTTCTTGTTGTCAAGTATTTGGTCACAACAGTGAGCAAAGTATCTAATACAGGTCCATCAGATAAATCATTGAGCGTGTGTGTGGACAAACATAGTTTAGTTTCTGTAAGGTGAGTCTTGAGGTTATTTTTTGTTTGTTTTGAGAGAGCGTCTCTCTGTAGCCCCAGTTAGCTTGGAACTCACTATGTTCCAGGCTGGCCTCAATTTCTCCACCCGCCTCTTCCTCCAGAGTGCTGGTATTAAAGGCATGTGCCACTATGCCTGGCCAAGTCTTGAGTTTTAAATCAGGAAACTCAATTCTCTTCCTTCAATATCATGGATAAAAACCATTATCCACTTTCTGTTGTTTTCTTCTATTCTGCATTGACAGTCTTCAAGTGGCAGAATTCACAAAATGACTAGCTACACTTATGAATATTTCTGTACAGCTTAGGGCTTCAAAGTCTCTAGACATGCTCCAGCTTTCCCTGATTAAACTATGTCCATGCTGTAGGTCTGAAGGGCCATACCAGATGAGTCTGGTGAACTGAGGCTGGGGCTTGGGCAGATTGTGCTTCTACCTGCCTGGAGCCTGTCACCCTGAATCACCAGTGTTGGGTCCTGTCCTGTGGCAGGTCTGTTTCTCACATCTTCTTTGGGAAGATATGTGTCTCCTGATTTCTAGTGTTCTGCTTATAGGGTAGTCTCATGTTTCATGCTGATATGATGTCCCGCCTTCTCAGAGTCTGCGGATCATGAAATAAATCCTCTAGGGAAGTCTGACCCTCTCCCCTAGAGTGAAGAATCCTCTTCTCTCAATGGTATTCCTTTTAGTAACTTACCAGGCAATGACTATATTCACCCTTCAGAATACTCTTTTCTATCTTATTTTCAAGTTTTTGTTGTGATTTTTAAAAGAATGTCATTTTTTTTGTTATTATAAAGTAGCATACATCTGCCAGTTTAAGAATCAGAAATTTATTGTCTCACAGTTTGGAAGCTCAATGTCCAAGAATAAGGGGTCAGTAAGCTTAGTTTCTGGTGAGGGCTCTCTCAGTTTCTATCTTTGTCCTCATATGCTAATCAGGGGAGAGAGAGAATGAGAGAGAGAGAGAAAGAGAGAGAGAGAAGAGTGAAAGAGAAGCTTTACTGTTTCTTCTTATGAGGACACTGATCAGTAATCTGTTGTCACAGCTCCTGTAAATCTAATGAGCTCAGAAAAGCTTTATCTTCTAACACCATCACATAAGGGGTTAGAGCTATAATTTGGGGAGCTATGAACATGTAGTCCACGGCACTGTCTTACCTGTGGAAAGGAAACATGAAGGGGCATGCCACACTGGATGGCAGAGCAGAGGTACTGTGGCTCAGGTGGTAGAACATCACCCTTGGCTCAGTGTGTTTGAGTTCTCCTTCGCTTCTTCCTCCACTATGGAGTTCGAGGGCAGAGAGTTTGCCTTATTCATAGTTTCTGCCACAATAACGGCAATCCATAAAGTTTGTCTGATAAAAGAATAGGTCACTGGTCTCATCTTAAACAGTCCATGGTGTCACCACTTCTTGTTAGTACCGGTTGTAAGTTCCACTTGATTTTCTCATCCACCTTTCCATGTTGCTTGTTACATGTCCTTCCTAGGTGAGGGAGGAAGGAGGTCTTAACCTGCATGCCTCCTGCCTTAACCAGCTGCTTTGTTAATGGTCACCGGCTCTAGACACTTCTGTTCTTCCTCTGCATTTCTTTTACTATTCTCCGGTGCTGTGTGAAGCTACGTTGCATGAAGCATGGAGGGAGGGTCTCGCTCACTGATGTCGTGTGGACTCATCAAAGCTCTGTGGTTACTTTCATCCAAAAATAAGGGAAATAAGTCTTCCGTTCCAGAAATAACAAGATCAGTGGTTATTAACCTGAGATTTAAAAACATTTTTTCCTTAAAAATAATTGTACAAAGTATAAAAAAATCTACATAGGGTACAAAATTGCCCCCAAATCCATCAAAATTCAAATTTGAGCAGTACTGAAACGCAATAGAACACACACACACAAACACATACACACACACACACACACCCCTACACCTTAAATGAAGTTGACATTAATTTCAGGCTTTGACATAGTATTTTCATGGTTAGTAAGTTTTTTAAGGTTAAAGAGAAAGAAATTCTGGTCTTTGCATCAAGACGAGAGGAAATAAAATATAATGTAATGTGATGAATTAGTTAAGAATGAAAAGGCTCTGAATGCAGACATCAAACATGGCCAAGTGTGAGCAATTTTATTTCCTTGAGTGTTGCAGATGCATGAAGCATCACTGATTCCTCACGATTCAATATGACAAGTCAGTCAAGTAGCTGGAGCTCTATTTCTTTGAGGGGAAATTAGGTGAGGCTGGAGAGCACAGCAGAATAGCTTTTGAATATTTTTGAGTTAACTATCGAAAGGGCACGTCTCTCATTAGTATTAGTCACGAACAGCTCAACAAGCCTAAAGCATGACAGAAGATGGGGTGTTGGAACAGATTTGATATTCAGCTTGACAGCATGCTGAATGCGAAGACATGAAGGGGGTTCCAGAAGCACACATCCACCCTTTCTGAAGCTTGTTTTGTTTCCAAGCATGGTGCCTTCTGTTTTTATTTGAATAGTCACATCTTCTTTGCTTAATATGCTGCTATGTCTAGGGCTTCTGCACCACTGTCCCAGCTGATCTCCCAGTCTTTCTTTTGACTTATCTGGTGGGGCATGATTTCCTCATAGACGCTTCTAGCCAACTTCATTTTAGGGCCTCGTTTTGTGATGCACACTTGATTACCCTCACCCTCCATCACGTCAACAGATTTAATACACAACGAAGAGTGTGGGGGACAGTGATAATCTGTGGACTCATGCAGGTCTGTCAAGATGTTGAGACAAGGCAATTGCTTCTGTGGTGAGAATGAGGACACTGACTGCATCCTAAAGTCTATGGACAGCATCCAGTGGCAACTCTACATTTATTGAAGGGCTGCAGCTTTGCACTTGACTTTGTGCTCAGCCATCTTACAAGTTAGGCATTTGTAGTAGAGTTCAACAGCAGCAGTTGTAAGAAATGTGATAGTAATACATCACCTGGCAGACACTCTTGGTCTTACATCACAGAAAACACCTTAAACTTTGTGTTTAACTGCTTGCAAGTAGTGCTTGGAATTCTTACAGGAGCTAACATGGAAACCCAGCAGCTAAAATTTCAGAATGACCAGCTTGTAGTATAATAAGTTGTTAGCTTAGAATAGTATCATGGGGCCAGTTTTTTTTTTTTAACCTTTCCTTGTTTTGAAAGGACACATTAGTGAGATATTATTTGTCAATGATGTAAGCGGAAGGCAGGGATGAGAGCTCAGATGGTAAAATTCTTGCCTTGCAAGTTTGAAAACCTGAGTGTGAATACCTAGAGCACATGTGTTAAAGAAAAACCTGGATGTGGTGGCACACACTTGCGATACCAGCACCGAGGAGGTGGAGACAGTGGATCCCTGGGGCTTGCTGGCCCAGACAGCCTAGCTCACTTAGTAAGTCCTGAGGCCAGTGAGAGAACAAGGTGACAGCACTTGAGGACAAATAG
Organism: Eospalax fontanierii; assembly: GCA_035773235.1. Lineage (NCBI taxonomy): Eukaryota > Metazoa > Chordata > Mammalia > Rodentia > Spalacidae > Eospalax > Eospalax fontanierii. The sequence continues at coordinate 41,500,811 of CM069542.1, read as the reverse complement.
CTGTTATTTTCGTCTGATTCCCATACTCATGTACGCACACATGCACACATCTTGTACACATATGTACACATATGCTCTTGCATACACATGAACGTGCAAACACACACAAAAAATGAATGTGACTGTGGATGAGAGCTGTAAAAGGATCTAGACAACGGCACTGAACATTTCTCTCTCTCTCCCTTTCCTCCCTTCTACCTTTCTCTTTCCCTTTTATCTTTCTCTCTCTTCCTTCCTCCCTCCATCTCTCCCTCACTCCCTTCTTTCTTTTTTTATGAGACTAGACCTTGCTATGTACCCCAGGTTGACTTTGAACTTCCAATCCTTCTGTCTCAATCTCCCACATATTGGAATTACACCTGGTAAGCTATTATGTATTGTGTGTGTGTGAAAGAGAGAGAGGGGGTGCTTAAATGGTAACGTGAAGGATACATTAATCTTGGGAAATCTAGAAGTCTAGACATTAGGAATTATGGAAGGACAGAGAATAGAACATAAGCTGGTCTAGTTTGAAGGTGAAACTGAGAAACAAATGTTTTTACTTGTCTATCAATTAGACTTTCTGCTATAATTTGATTTGGTCTGGTGGGTTATTATGTGACTAGGAATTGATCTATATCTTCTGGTGGACTAATTATTGGTTATAATTCTTTATTGTTATCACTTAAGATCTTTTTAATCTTTGTGACACCAGCTGTTTTTTTTCAATTCTGATTTTAGTTGAGTCTTCTTTAATTTTCTTAGTGTGGTGGTTGATTTCTAAAGATTAAAAATCTAATCTCAGATTCATCAACATTTCTCACTGCTTTTCTGTTCTCTATTTTGTAGATTTCTGCTCTGATAAATAATACCACCTTCTGCTAGTAGGGTTTACTTTTTATAGTTCTCTATTTTTTTCATGTGTTATGTTTTTATTTTCATTCAGTTGGAAATTTAGAATTTCCTTCTTAATTCTTTCTTGACCCAATTTTCATTCAAAAGTGTGTTGTTTAGGTTGCATGAGTCTGTGTACTTTCTATAGTTTCTGCTGATTTCCAGTTTTGTTCCTGTGTAGTGAGAAAAATTCAGGATGTTATTTAAATTTTTGCATATTTGTGGAGGCTTACTTCGTGTTCTAATATGTGGTCAAGTTTGGAGAAAGTTCTATGGGCTGCTGAGAAGAACGTTTATTCTTTGGTGTTTGGGTGGAATGTTCTATAATGTCTGTTAGGTTCATTTAATTTATGATGCCATTTAACTCTAGGGTTTCTTGGTTTAGTTTCTGTTGACTTGACACACACTAGACATTTGTGAAGAGAAAGTCTTGGTTGAGGAATTCCTCCATTGTCTTAGCCTGTGGTCATGTCTGTGAGGCATTTTCTTATTTGCTGATTGATATGGAAGGACCTATTCCACTGTGGCCATTGCCATCCTTGGGCTGTGGGTCTGGGTTGTATAAGATAGGTTGCTAGGGGGCCAAGCCAGTAAGCAGTGTTCTAGTAATTATTTTGTCTCAAATTCTACCTTTATAATATGAAACTAATAATAATGATATAATTTATTTTTTCTCATTGTATATTTTGATTGATTTTTTTGTGCATTTCATGTGATTATATCTTAATCATATTTAGACCCCTTCCCACATCTGTATCCTCCTATAGTTCCCCCACTGGATTTAATGCATTCTGTCATATATATTAAGGCCTATTGAGTCAAGCTTTTGTACCAGATGTCCCTTGGTTCAAGTTCACACAGGAGTCTACTCAGCCCGTCTAGAGTCACTTCCCTAAAGAAGATCCACTTTTTCTCACCCAACAGTAATCAGTTATCAATAGTTCCTGGGCTAAGATTGGGTCCCTGAGCCTGGATGAGTGAGGGTTAGTGTAGGAATCCTATCCAGGGACATGTACTCTGATGTCCCTTTTTCTCTATGCTTTGGCCAGTTGTGGCCTTCCGTGCATGATTCTCTGTTGCATGAGGAAGCTTTGCTGGTGAGAATTAAGAGATGTATTAGTATTCTCTCCACCTCCTGTTTTTATATGTTTCATGAGCCTTAGATGTAGAGGTTCCCAGTAGATGTAACATGTAAGACTGTGCATCTCTCAGACACTTATTCTCTATGTGTCACCAGTTGTAGAACTCTGTAATAGTCTCCATCTGTTGCAAAAAGAAGCTTCTTGATGAGTGGTGAATGGTCTACTTGTCTGTAAATATAAGGATTCATATTTAACAAAGAGTAATAGATTTCATTTGTTTAAGGATGTAACAGACATAGGGTTTTCTCTAAAAGCTCTAAAATCTGTGACTTCTCCAGCCATGTGTACTTGGTTATGTTTACAGTACCACCCATGAGTTCTCTCCCATTGAGATGCTTTAAGAACAGTTACACTGCCATCGATTATCCCCAAGATAAGGGTGCTGCTATTGTAACACTATAGCTTGTTATGCCAGCCATTGTTGTGGTTATTATTAAAGCTGAGGTCAGAGGATTGATTGATTTTTCTCCCTTAGCAGCTTGCATAGTATCCTCTAGAACTATGAGCTAGTGTTCAGGGAGGAGGCTTCCATGTTAGTTCCAGTTCCATTTCTCCAAGTCCTCTGTCTGGAGCATATCCCATCTTCAGCAGTAGGGTCTTACCTTCAAGTTTTTAGAGGCAATCAAGGGCTATGGAAATAACCTGTGCAGTTTTGGGAGTCTCTTGGACTATCCTGACCAAAAACTTGAAGGGAGGTTTCTCCTGTGTGGCATCGTGTTTCTTGTTATGTAGCCTTCAGGTGTACACATGCACTCACATTCAGATATTGTATGTGTATTTTTCAGTAGGTTTTTGAGCTGATATGTTTCCCTCTGGTTTTCCATCTAAACAGTTTATCTCTCATTTCTTTTCCTGTCTGACCTCCCTTCTTCCTCCCCAGTTAAAGTATTCCCATCTTCTCCATTAATAGTCTGTTTTATAAGACTGTTGTGAAGATTAAATATATCACTGATATATGAAGTATCAAAAATAGTGCCTGTCTGTATATTACATAATATATCACATAATGGCTAGCTTTTTCAGTTTTAGATGGAAACTGATGAGAACCTATCAGGTTGATCTGACTGTTTTCTAATGTGGCTTTTTATACAGACTTTTATCTCTCTGGAAAAACTTATTCCTAGTAAAGTTGTCAGCATATAAAGCTTTACTTTTATCTTCCCTAGATCACTTCTCCTTTCTTGGTACTTAGTCATTGCCAAATGGCAAAAGGAAGTCACTAAAACAATGCATAGCTTGTTTTAAGATTATGAGAGAGGATGTGATTCCACAGCTGTGCTTTTCTGTCACTTGGATCATGCCTGTCAGTAGATATGGGAACATGTGAACTCTGAGGATAATTGTCAAGCTAGAAGACAGATGATGTTATAATATATATATATATATATATATATATATATATATATATATATATAAATATGTGTAAATAATACATATTTCTATCTGAGAAAATATTGATCTTTAAAAACCCATTCAGTGATATTTACTTATTAACATCTAAAGCCATTTTAAAGCTCATCCTAACTTTCACGACTGGACTGACTGCTAATTATCAAGGATGATGCAAAGCACAGGATAAATAGGTTTGTGTGATGATATGTTTAGAATACTTCCAGGAAGTTTTCTCTATTTACATGCTGATACCCTAGAAAGTCAGACATGCTCTTTGATCCAGAGTAAACAGTAACTATATCATGAGAGAAATTCAAACTTGAAAGTGATTCAAACAAATTTATCTCAGATGTTGCATAGCTGCATCCTGTGTCTTGAAGTGTCTTACTGTGCTAGAAAAACAAAGGCGAGCAAAGAAATTTTTTAGGTTCTATCCCTTAAAGCCAGCATGATGCAGAAAGTTTTCTAAATGGTTTCTTTTTTATCAAACATTCGGTATTTCACAAATCTCATTTTACTTTTGTTGTCATCTTAGCTCTTCTGTTCTTGTGCCCCAGAGCTACTGATCTTGTTTCTCTTTTTTTAAGCACCTTCAATAACTCTGCCTCTGTTTCTTTCCTCTTTGCCCCTAAGTAATGACTGACTTTTATTATATTTCTGTTCTTACCCTCTAAAAATGATTCTTTAGCTTCTAATGCTGTTGAAAATTCCTTTATCTGGTTGACTGCACATCAGCCACATCTAAAGTTGATGATTCTCTGAGTGGCATTTTCAGACATTTTTAGCATGAAGGACTCCGTAGATTAAAGAATTAAAATATAAGCTCAGTTTTGAGAAAAAGTGAAACATAAAGTCTCTTCATTAGGAAATGCTAGGCAGTATATAAATATGACTGATGAGTCATGACGAGAATTACTCATTAACAATAGTGTAATAAGAGCTCATGATGAAACATCTTGCTATTTTGATAGTCAAATCAATTCTTTTGAAGAGAGGTGAAACTATATCTATTTATCTATCTATCTATCTATCTAATCTTTAATGCAGTACACACAACCTTTATGTCGATATTTTTCAAAAAATATTTGACTGCTTACTCTATGTATAGCACACCAATGTTCTGAGTGAATTCTCTTGGTTAATGAAACATGTTTGTTCTTAAGACTCAGAGAATAAGTTCTAATACAGTTCCATAGCCATTTAATATGGTAAATTTAGTAGCAAAGGAAAATATAATGGTTGATATTCATTCAAGAAGTGTCTTTGGGGACTAGAAAGATGGCTTATTGGTTAAGAACACTGGCTATTCATGCAGAGGACCCACATGGCAGCTAACAACCATCTGTAGCTCCCGTTCCAGCAGAACTTTATCCCCTCTTCTGACTTCCACGGGTCATGTATGACAGGATTGCATTTACATACATGCAGGCAATACACTCATACACATAAAATAAAAATAATAAAAATTGTCTTTAAATTGCTCCTTTATCTAGTGGCATACACTACAAGGAAGTAGGTAGGTTCTTAAGAAGCTTCCTAATTTCAGCAGTCCATATTCTACAGAAGGAAGTGAGGAGATAAATGAATATTTATTGAGCAGTAGGCTAGATCCTTCATGAATTATCTCCCGTAATTTTAAAAGCCAAATGATATACTTGGTGTTATGTTTTGGATATAGTTTAAGAGTATTCCCTAAGGAAGTGTTCAAGTGTGGGCAGCTTGGTCCCAGTGTGGCACTGTGGAGGTGGTGTAGCTTTTTAGAGGTTAGACTTAGTGGATGGTGTTCAAGTCAGGAATGGTGCCATGCTCAGAACCCCAGATTTTCATATGAATGAGTTTCTGCAAAAAAGAGCAAACCTCTGGCTTCCTCTTTCTCTCTCTCTGTATCTGTCTCTCTGTCTTTCACACCCACTGTTTTTTTTTTTTTGTTTTCCCACGTTCCTTATATTTATAAGGTTCATTCCAGTATGAATTCTTTCATAGATTTGAAAAGACTTTTAAATATTTAAATATTTACCACCTTCTTTACATTGATAGGATTTTTCTTGAGTGTGCATTTTTTCACGTGTCTGAAATGAACTTTAAATTTAAAGGTTTTGTTACATACTTTATAAGATTGATATACACTGTGCATTTTCATGTATATTTGAAAGCACTCTAGAGAAATAAGGAATATTCCATATCCTTTACATTCGTAGTGTTTCAAACTTATGTTGCTTAGTTTGATGTGTCTTCTCTCCATCTTCCTGATACAGACTGGATCCAGTGTGAACACTTATATGCCTATGAAGAGATTCATGACTGATGCAGACTTTGCCACATACACTGCATCCACCAGTTTTCCCTCCACGTTCCCTGTTCAGACTGAGCTCTGGAGTCTGGCTGAAAGTTTCTTCATACTGATCACATTCTTTTCTTTAGTCCAAATCGCTCTACCACATGGCTTCTGGGATTTCTTTGGGATTTTCACTCATCTCCAGTATGCATCTCCTTCACACTGTATTCCTACAGCAGTCAGGTTCCTGACAGTTTTTCACATCACATCTCTGTTGAGATTCTTCTAGGAAGGATTCAGCAGAGCCCACTCCTCCCAGGTGAAATTCATAGCCACATCCTCAAAGGTCACTGTTTCTAGCTTGCAGGGAGGCATCTGATCATTCTCAGTGGACTCCTGGGGAGGGTCACAGCCATAAGGATGACACAGCATGGTTACTAAGATGATCAGGGAGAAATGGGTGAACATACACACACACACACACACACACACACACACACACACATGCACTTTTTCTATATGATACTGTCTACCATATTATGATTCAGCCATATGGTTCTTATCTGAAATCTAACAGACAGAGAGAGATTTGATCCTTGACTTTCAGCCTGAAAAACTGTGTGCTATATAAACCCCCTTTCTTCATAATTGTGCAGCCTCCTACATTTTGTTATAGCATAAGAGCCTAACACATTGTGTTAGTCACTTTTGTCACTGTGACAAACGATAACAGAAAAACTATTTTAAAGAGGAAAGATTTATTTTGGTTCATGGTTTCAGTCTCTTATGGGCTGGCTGCCTTGCTTTGCTATCACAAAGCATAAACATCACAAAGGAAAGCTGCTTATTTCAAAGCAGCCAGGAAACAGAGATGAGTAAGGGTCAGGGACTAGATTATGCTCTTGAAAGGCATGTCTCCAGTGACTTACTGCCTCTAACAGGCCATGTTAACAACTCCTTCAGTACAAACCCCTCAATAGACTCACCCATTGATGAGATTATCACCTTCGTGGTCCATTCACCTCTCAGCAGCCCCATCAGCTGGGGACCATGCCTTGAGCATGTAAACCATCAGATTTTATCCATGGCATATTCCTAGTGTTATGTTTAAAGTTTACAGAGAGAAACTGAGTTTTAGAGGCATTAAGCAAGTACCCTCTAAGGTCAGTAGAACAGTAAGAGCAGGAGCAAGAATTGTACCTCAGCTCTGTCCTATTCATAGTCTGTCCTCTCTGAGTGCACCGCAGTAGCTATGGAGACAGAAGGGAGAGTGGCAGGGAATATACGGTTGTCAGAAATCATAGCACTGCTCCTTCAGGAAGCAAGCAACTATGAAAATAATGCTCTGGAAAATGAAAGCAAAAATCAGATCATTAAACTGTAAATCAAACTATACTTTCTATCCCTAAGCCAGTAAAACTGAATGGAAAAGAAATTGAAAAATAGAATCTCCTGGAAAACATTTGTACCTGATTAAAGCAGAGCTTCTCAGATCCTGTTGTATTATTTTTTTTTCCTTTAAGAATTTTCTTATTTTACATTGATTTACTGTATATGTGCCTGTGTGTATGTGTATGGGCCTGCCCGTGTCATGGCATGCTTGTGAAGGTCAGAGGACAACGTGTGGGAGTGGGTTCTACCCCACCCTTTTCTGTTTTGTTGCATTGTGGCCCTCCCTGTGGATACTGTGCCATGTCAACAGGTGTGCAGATACAAGGACAATGAAATGATGTGGAATGTAATGACTTTGCTATTTCATTTTTTATAGGAAAGTTGTTTTCTGAGGTCTCACATATAGGTATAGCTTATGGTAGAAAGCCAGGTGTGAAACACAAGGTAAACTTTAAAATGGTGGAATATGTGGAAGCTGTGTATGACTCAGTGGTGGGGTGATGGCACTGTGAGACAGACTTGGCAATGAACATGACATACTTATCTTATTCCTGATGCTGTCATTACTAATCTCAGAAGTAGTATGTGTGTGTGTGTGTATGTGTGTGTGTGTGTGAGAGAGAGAGCAAGAGAGCAAGAGAGAGAGTTAGTTTGAAAGTATCTCATGAAAAGCAAATATTGCCAAGGATATTTTGTCTTATAATATTAGATAATGTCTAGATACCTTAACAAAGAGAAAAATTTTAACAAGTTGTAAATGGAACACTTATGCATTAAGTTTTGACTCACTGGACACATGAATGATAATATTTATTTAAGATTTGTTTTACTTTTAATGATGTGTATTTGGGTTTGCGTACATATGAACGCAGATCCTTGAGTAAGCCAAAAGATGGTATCAGATCTTAATGGAAATTACAGGGCAGGTGCAAGGTGCCTGACATGGGTGCAGAGAACCAAACTCAGGTCCTCTGCAAGAGCAGTATGCACTCAGCCACAGAGCCGTCTCTTTAGCCCCAGTAATTGGTAATATTTGTGTATCACATTTTAACACTATTTTATGTTGGGCAAGGTACAAGTTCTTTTTTACTTTGTATGCTTCATGAAGGTATAACTGACCCATAGGAAGTGCATAGTATATATTCATACAGTATACACTATGGTTTTGACACAGGTATACATTGTGAAACAAGCTAAGATGGTTTATATACTTTCTTATCCCATGTTATCATGTTTGGGTTTGAGGTGAGAACATTTATAATCTGCTCTCTTAATTTTCGGGTATATAATACATTACTATTAAAAGTAGTTACATTGAATAGTTCTCTAAAACTTATTCATTCTGTCTAACAGAAAATATCTGTATCCTGTGGCTGTCTTTTCTCCATTACCCTTATACAAGGAGCCCTTGACAACCAGCCTTATGTTTTGCCCCATTAATTCAACTTTTTAAATTCCACATGCAAGTGAGATGATTATATGTGTCTTTCAGGATAGTTTCAAACTCACACTCTTCTCCCTTCAGCCTCGTGAAATTCTGGGTTTGTGGGCTGGCATCATCACTGCAGATATAGTTTTATTGGACCATAGTCATGCCGGTTTGACTGTGAAAGTTTTCATACTATCTTGACAATTGAATAGTCGTGACTATATTTTCCAGATAGGCAAAAATAATTACCATCTGGATTTAGAAGAACAAACTTACTGACCCCTACAGGAGTATGTTGACTTCTAGGTCTACCTGTCTCAGTCTTAACAAGCAATCCAGCACTAGAATGTTTCAAAGTGAATGATGCTTTACGATACTTTCTTTAGAATCATGTTTTAAAGTATGTGAAGCTCTTTGGGGTGAGCGATTAGTAACAGGACATTCACATGTTATTGATTCCATTTCCCCACAAATTTGTTTCCTTTCGCTTCCAAATACTTACTCCCTTTTTCTTGTTTGGCCTGGTTTTCAAACTCAGCATCCTCCAAGGGGATGCATGCTATATGTGACACTGTGGAAATTTAGTCGATGGGTTTTTGTGAATACTCCCTGGTTTCTCATATCCCCTGCTTCCTTGCCTCGATGTAAGCCTGAAGATGCTACCTTTCTCTGTATTCAGTCTATTACATTTCTGCTTTGCTAGTTGCCTTAATTTAACACTCTCATCACCACTATCGGAAACTGTGACAAACCAAGAATACCGTTGTGGAATTGGTGAAAAGTTTCAATGAGTTTAAATTTTGATTCCTTGGCATTTGAGTAACAAATAATTCCTAGGGTAAGGTGAAAGAGAGTGAACACTATCAGCTCCTTTGGATGTCTTTATAGAAGAAAAAAAGAAACATAAACATCAAACAAATGAATATAAACAGAAGATACTTATAAATCATGTTTCTGGTAATTTTCTGAAAGAAACTACTTTTTAAATATCCTGTTCATTCAGGTTTTCTGGAGATATTTCTTGATATAGCTTCTAAAAGGGCATTTTACAAAGCTGGGGAATTTGGTGTCTGTTAGTATCTGTATTAATATAACAAGAACTTCATAGACAGATCCAGAAATCTGCTTGAAGACGAGGCTTCATATGCCAGGAGGAAATAAACTACAAACGATCCAGGGGATTTAATGGGAGCAACTATTCAGTTTTAATTGCAGTATTGCAAGTATGCGTATGTAATAAGTGCATTACCCTGATGCATATTTTCATGAGAATTCTATAAAACAAATTTAACAGCAAGCAGATTGCTATTACTAATAGTATAACTTCTCTTTAGAAACACACAATTGCCATATACTCTATTGTGAAAAACAGATTGATAGAACACACCTACAGCACACAACATCTGAAACATCTTCTACATTTCTTTTTTAATATCTTTATGGCAATTTGTTAAAAGATTAGAACAAAGTAAAACAGTGATGATCCTTGCTTAGCTTTAATTTCAGTGACGCTGGTCATCATCTAGGTGGCAGTCAAACTACAGAAATTCAAGCAGTGTTCTGGGAAGTCACACTGAGAGTCCTAGTGTTTCCACAGCAGATATTTTTGCTTGTCACAGTCTTCAAATAATGGTGATGGGACGCTGAACTCAGGAATGTGACACAGCTGTGATAAAGAGGATTGAAACAGTGAATGGTGCTCATTGTGTCGATGTGCCTTGAGACAAAAGGGTGATGGGAAATACTGCTCACAGGCGAGAATCTGATCTCCTTCAACATTGACAGCTATCACATTTTTGTGTGTCATGCCCTCTCAGAAGACTTCAAATTTTAAAACCTTGGCCAGTTGTGGTTATGTGATGAAAAATTAATATGTGGAAGGATGTGAATGCAAATTCAGTACCAGAAAAACAAATCCAAGGAGCATGACCAATCTATACCTGCTATTCCATAGCCAGAGAATTTGACTTATTTTAAAATATGACTAAAGGCAAAATCTTACTAAGTCATTGGTTTTGGAAAACTGTTGAATGAGGCAACTGAGTTCAGATTAGATAAAGTGTATGTTTCCTACTCCTTATTCAGACGTGTTTTAGGATAAAAAATATTTAACTTTCACATTTAAAATAATGTTTTGAGGGACAGACATGATGATGCACAACTGTAATCCCAGCACACAGAAGCAGAGGCTGAGGCAGGCAGATCTCTGTGAGAATGAGGCCAACCTAGTCTACATAGCAAGTTCTAAGCCAGCTGGGGCTACAGAGAGAAACTGTCTCAACAAAACCCAAACCAAACCCAAACCCAAACTAAAGTTTTGAGGAAAAACTGATCATATAACATGCATTTAACAAATAGCAAATGCTGTTTGTTATTTGTGTCAGGGTCTCATCATGAAGTTCAGGCAGGCCTTGAACTCACGACCCTCTACCTCTGCCTCTTGAATGTTGAGATTACACATGTGTACCAACACACCTAAATTTTTGTGTTTTTTTGAGACAGGATCTTACTATGGAGCCCTGGCTGGCTTGGGACTTGCTATGTAGACCAGGCAAGACTTGAAGTCATCCTTTATCTTTGCCCCCTGAACGCTGTAATTTTAGGCATGCACCACCATATCCAGCACAGCAAATACTTTTTTTAAAATAACTTACTATGTGTCAAACACTGTTCCAGATATTTAGATAAATATTAGTCCCTGTCCCTTTGACTTCAATATCAAATAAATCCAGAATCAAATAGGGCCCGGATTGTTGTTTCATATTCCAATATAGAACAGAGAAGAACTGAATAGACTGAACTTGATTTTCCGCCAAGATCTTTATTGAGGTCTGAGATTTAATAAAATAATTATAGCAGTGTCAACAAAAGCACATTAAACAATTTATTGCTTATCATGGCCTTAATGATCTAAATATATTATGCCTATGAGTATAAAAGGGTGTGTATTCATATCTCTCATTAAAAATAATGAAACTCAGAGAAGTAAAATGATTTACCCAGAAGTGCACAGCACAGCTATGATTCTAAACAGACTCATGAAACTAGAGAGCATATGCAAGTCTTACCATGTGATTCTGCCTTTTATTCAAAGCTGCCCTATTGTGTGTACTTATTTATATGAGCATTACAGATAGATTTGTGCAGAGGTGTGAGGGGTAGCTTGTATGGCTGTTCCCAAGTTGATTTATATTAAAGACTCTGGAGAGTTCATTAATTAAATGTTTCTTCCTGATTATATACTGTTAGAGAATGATAAAGGAGAAAGTTTGTTATCACATTTTCTTTATCCTTTAAATGAAGTGTGTTATTGATTCTATAGGTCCTGATACAGTTTAAAATGAAATTCAAAGTGGGTCTGAAGTAATGGATAAATGGATAAAATACTTTCTACATTAGCAAGGGGACCAGCGTTTGGATGCCTAGAACCCACAAAATAGCTATGCATGCAGGTGTGTGGACCACTTGTCATCCTGCACTCAGAAGGCAGAGACACAGGATCCCTGGAGCAAGCTGACTAGCTAGACTTGCTAAAATCGGCAAGCTCAAGGTTCATTGAGAAATCCTGACTCCATAAATAAAGTGGAGGGCAACTGAGGAAGACAGCTGATGTCAGATTCCTGGACACACACACACACACACACACACACACACACGTGCACATGGGTGCCACACATATGAATACACATGAAGAAGAGAAGAAAATGAAATAAGGTATGAAGAAAACAATGAAAAGTTTGTTGTTATTGTTTCACAAATAGACTCCAGTTTGAGACGAGCACCATCAGCATCAGGTACCAGAGTGATACTCATGGAGGCTTTAGGATGGTCCCTATGGCACCAAAACTGAAGCCTCTACTTGGGAGCCACCCTGATGGATCCGGGTTCCATTATTAACTTATGACCCTAGGAACCAGGTTAGCCCAGCCAATGACTCCTTCCTACAGCAAGCTAGTCACTTCACATTGTTAGTTTGGAAATGATATGGTTTTGCAGAATAATCTCAAAGGCAGATCAACAAATATATTTAATCTGCTTTCCCACCATAAAAATAATGATCAAGAAAGAACTTAAAGATCAGGGAGCCATGAATTCAATACACAGGACATATTATTATCTTTGACTAAATGAGTGAAAGTCCTGTCATTTTAGATTAAGGAAATGTGATATAAAGAACTCAAATGCTGAACATTTGGAAAGGGTTGCTACATCATATTGCGGAAGGATCTTTTTTTTTTGGCCAAAGACGAATAGAAAGTTTGAAGAAGAAATTAAATAACAATGAATGTTACAGGCTTGGGTTGGAGGTTCTGTGAAAAATGAAAAAGGTAAACAAGAAATCCCACCCTACTGACTTAGGTGTCATTTTTCGGGCAATGAAAATAAGTCATGGCCTTTGATACTGAAGAGAAAATGCCAAACAGTGTCAATGATCATAATATTTGTTTTATTTCTGTAATTTACAAAACCAAAGTTTAAGTACAAAAAAATTGACTAATGTGTTCACTTGCTAGCTCCCCTAGGAATCATTATGAGGGAATAGAAAGACAAAATTTTCTCTGTAGAGATAGCATTGCAATGTTTGTGTCAGATACTGGTTTCAAGGAAGGTGGTTTTAGCAAATATCTTTTACTGTAATTATACCTTTATACCCAAGTAAGGTAATCAAAATTACACACTAAAGATAAAGGCTTGGTAATACATGTTCTAGGGAGAACCCTTGAACACCAACTTTGAGGAGACATTGTGTGCGTGCGTGCGTGCGTGTGTGTGTGTGTGTGTGTGTGTATGTTTGGTGTAGACATGTGAGTGTGGAGGCATGAGGTCAGGCTCTGGTGTTGTTCCTTAAGAGATTGCCCCCCCCCCCCGTTTTTGGAAACAGTTTCTTATTGGGAACTGGAGATGGATCTCGGGTCCTCATGCTTGCAAGGCAAGCACTTTACCAATTGAACCATCTTCCCATTCCCCTAAGGAGATATTTTGAGATGCCAACTCACAGCAGTAGTTAATACAAATGAGAAAATCTTACCAGGTACCTTGTGGATAATGATAAGTATCATCTGCAGAGAAAACATTTTTGGAAATGTAAATGGCAACGAGAATGAAAAGTTCAGGTAATTAGGTTATTTGAGCACAATTGTACATATGTTGGAAAGGCTCTGCATTGTGCTGTTATCTAACCAGGTATCCAGATCAAAATGGTCAGGTGAAAGAATTCAGGTGTAGGTGAGCATAGTAATACAGTTTTTAACAAAACCTCAGTCTGTCTCTCAGTCCTTGTCTCTCTGTCTCTGTCTCAACCTCATGCTCAGGAGAGGTGTAGTTGCATTTGCCCAAGATGCTAATTAAGTGGGATGTCTTGGAGGGGATATAGAAACTTGATGTAAGGAGCTAAATTAAACTCTTGGATTTTTTATGTGGCCACAGAAATATGAAAATATGAATCAGAGGAGAATACATGATCCATATCCAGGGAACTACAGAGGTTTGTGAAGAAATTGCAAACACACCCATGGAATGAAGGGTGGGCTATTCAGGGGAGGGCTGTCTCCATGTGGTTTGTTGGCCAAGGAGACCCCAAAGTCCCCCAAACAATCCAGGTTATTGCCACTGCTATTGGTTCTTCACTAGAACTCGATGATAAGGCCCCGTTGCTGAAGACATCTAATGTTTTGGTTTCAGAACACAGAGAACTCAAGCTAGAACTGAGATGGAAGCTTCTTACCTGTTCTCTAGCCTTAACAACCTTACTCACCTGCGGACTCTTCATGCTACTCTGTTGACTGGCCAATCAAGGCATATCCACTGGTACAATAGTGGCATGTCTGTTGTAGTGATAACCAACCACTTTCTGATTGACTCTGCAGCTTTATATACATGAGGGAATTCACATCTAATACTGTGAACTTGGTTAAAAGCTCGAGGATGAGGTGGACATAGACCCTAGTGGGTAAGTTCCAGATGATGTTTTGCTAAGTAGACATGATATGCCTGTGAAACTGCTTTCTAAATTGTTTAGGCTTATAGATCAGAGCTACTTTCAGTGAGGCTTATTTTTGCAGTGGGTGGTAGTTACTACAGAGACTCATAATTGGTTACTGTGCTGAGAACAATTGATTGTTGAAAGCTGAGGCATAAATGGGCACAGGGACCATCATGGGAGTGGGGCAGAGAGAATATAAAAGCTAGAGGAAGGAGTGGAGTGTTACAGAATGCTTTCTTAAGGACATAGCGAGGCCATTGCCCTCTTGAATTCTCAGTAGCTGTGATTATCACAAGAGCTGCACAGCTCTGGGCCCATCAACATTCAGTCACAAAAGAGGGAAGGACTCACAAGGCACTATGCCTACTTGAAGATATAAACAGAGTTAATTGTTGCTGGAAGATGGACAGGCATTTTCTTCAGTGGGCCTCTATGGTAAGGTGCCCATACTCCTGCAATCCTAATTACATTCAGTAAGTCACAGAGAGAGAGAAAAGAAGACAGAAGACATGGCAATTGAAAGAAAGTGTCTGGAAAGAGAAGAGCATACAGGGTACAAAAGAGGATAATGGGGTGACATGCTCAAAACACACTATATGCATGTGTGAAGATAACATGATGGAGCCCATCATTGTGTGTAATTAATATATGATAATAAAAAAAACAAAAGAAAGAGTAGACTGTAAAAACTTACTGGATCCAGACAGCACGCAATAGACCCTCGGCAATATTGGTGAGTCACAAGCTCCGTGTTTCCTCTCTATCACCTCAAGTACAAAACACTTTACCTTGGCAGAGAAACCAAGTGTGGTGGGCTAAGGGAAAACTGTTGGGGAAGAAAGATGATATCAGGAGTGTTGGTTTGCTTTTGACTTATGGCAACCACTAACCAGGCAAGTGGGTATACAAATAAATCTTTGGTTGTTACATAGAATTAATCTCTTTTTGTTTGTTTTGTTGTTTGTTTTTTGAGATGCTCTCACCACATAACTCCTGGAGCTCCTATGTAGAAGAGGCTGGTCTTGAACTTACAGAGGTCTGTCTGTCTCTGCGGAGTGCTGTGTCTAAAGGCACACACTACTGCAGCTGGCAGATAATCTAAATTTTAAATAGAGATTTAGAATCACCTACAGGAACTGTAGTTACTTAAAATTAATGTAAAAGTTACAAGATTTTTTGCTTTCATTTCAGGAGAGTATGAGGATAGGAAATTCTACCAAAATATATCTACTTTAATTAGTTTGAAACTTGTGCAGTCAGTGTCTTCTATATCAAAGTTAGGGGGAAGAAAAACAGGATAAGAAGCCATAGAGAAGCATAGATCTAAATCTGTTTTAAAAAAATCAAGGTTTTTATATTTTTGTGTATTGACAAATTACATAGACCCATCTTTGGCAAAAATAAAATGAGAAATTATCTCAGAAGCAGCAAAACACCAATTTAAGAAAGGGGTCTCAATGGGTAAGTCCTTTAAAAACAAAACTATTTTGTTACCACATGAACCAATATAGCAAGGCATCAGAAAGCAAAGTAAATATCCAGTAACAGTGAAAGGCACATACAGAGAAGTTAGAGACCCGGAAGGCATGAAATTAGGCATGAAACAAGTTAAGAATCATAAAAACGCTCATCACTTGCAATGAAGGCAGATTGTTTGAAAATACAAGTTCTGATTTTTTTCTGCTTATGTTTTTCTCATGGCAAGCCATTTTTCTTTCATCGTGAAGAGTAGCTATGTGTTTTATTAGTTAGAAACAGTATGGGCAGAAATTATACAGGAACACATTATGAAAAGTTTTGATTTATAATGATGTGTTAATCTATAATTTTACAGGTGGTCTAAAATTTTTAGTTATGTCTTATATTTTTGAACCATTTTTTTAAAATCCCTGTGTGTTATGGTATCTCTTCCTCTAGAGCAACCTACCGTTGAATTTTATGATTTAACACAAATTACTTTGACTATGATTTTGTTACCAGAGTCCTAGGGCAAAAGCCACATTGTGTGGGGTGAGGGGGAAGGGGTAATTCCCAACAACCCAAGTTTGGACACTCTGAAAAAAGTCAGAGAAGTTGGTAGTAAAACAAGAAAAGGAAATTTAATCTCAGCATGGCCACATTGGGAGGGAAAGTGTAGCTATGATCCTTGAGTTGACACAGAAGAGTAAAGCTGAGGGGCTTCCATAGCATACAGAGTCTTACAGATGCCGAAATTTGCTGCATCTCTTTGGAGCAATCTCAGGATGCTTACTGATCAGACATGTGATCATGGGGGAAGGTCATTTCCATTGGCTTAGCAGGATGCTTATTGCTCAGATTTATGATCTGGGAATTTAATATAAACTGAAGGCAAGAGCTTCTCAGCAAAGGACAGGTCAGAGGGAGGAAAGAAGTCAGCTAGGTTAGTAATTGGATCTTCCTTCAATTTGTTGGTCAGGAATTTAGAAGGGCCAGGCACAGTGATTATGTTTGATCAAGTTGGCAGCAATGAGGGCTGTAAAATACAGTGATACGGTCTCCTCCTCCCCACACAGCTGGTATCTTGTTGTTCTTTGGCCTCTCTTGCTCTTCATACATCTTAGAGGCTGCTCCACGTGGCCTTGGTGTCTTATCTAAAAGCTCAGGTATCTAAATGACTGAAGTACAGGACATTTGCCCTCCTATAGGCAGAACCCAGAGCTGGAGGTTGTCACTTCTGGTGGTCTCTGATGACCAAAGTAGTCCTAACTCAGGTTAGATTCAACACTGGGGAAGTAGGTCCCACTTCTCTGAGGTACTACAGTTGGGGTTTTGGAGCTTTCTGTAGGCCATGGAGCCTTCTGAGAATCTGATGGGAACACTGACTCTTAACACATTTTAGATCCAGTTTTGATGGAAACATATATCCTTTATAAAGAATTAAATATCTAAAATAGAGTTGATTGATAAGTGAAATTATGGAAATAGTATATTATCACCTATTGTGAACATACTATTTCAGAAACAAAGATGGACATGCCTGTTTTCTTTTCAAAATGTCAGAACTGATGATAAATAATACTAAATTCATGTTACAGTGGTTTCATTGCCTGCAATTTACCATGTAGTTTCAATTTCCCTTTATAGCTAGCCATTGGCAATCATAAATTGTTTTATTTAAATTTTAGTTACTTATATTGACTCTCAAATACACACATTTCATTTCAGACACACACAGACACACACACACACACACACACACACACTATAGAATGACTATAAAGAAGTTAAAGAACCTTTACTGGACATAGAGATGGCTGTTACATATGCAAAGAGAGTTACATCAAATGGTTAGATAAGCTATTAATTCAGTTGAAGAGCTACTGGAAACAGCAGAGTGCTGCCACTTGTTCAGGGTCAAGCCAAGCCACAGGGTTGAACCTGAGTAATTGGTAGGGCCTTTGAGACACATGGAAAGATGGGTGGCTGTTTGAGAGGACTAGGTAAAGTGGTGAGGAGCACTCTGAGCTGAAGCCCCAGGGAGAGTTGGGAATTTTCTGCCTATCTGTCCCATGATGCAGACAGTGGGTGATCAGATGACAAGTTGATGGAGATCAGACCTTTGGCCTTACTGTGTTGGGTGTCCTCTTTAGAGAGCTGAGCTGAGAGTGCTACACTCTTTGCTGCTGTCATGATTTGAATGAGAATGTGCCCCTTGGCTCCAAGTATTTGAGTGGTGCAGTTTTAGGAGGTCATGGAATCCCTAAGAGGTGTGCAGTCTTGCAGGAGGAAGCGCATGACTGGGCCAGGCTTTGAGAGTTCATAGCCACGTCCCATTTCCAGTTTCTCTCTCTGCTTCTTGTGTCTGCCTGACGATGTGAGTGCTCAGC
This sequence comes from Eospalax fontanierii, assembly GCA_035773235.1. Lineage (NCBI taxonomy): Eukaryota > Metazoa > Chordata > Mammalia > Rodentia > Spalacidae > Eospalax > Eospalax fontanierii. The sequence goes on along the minus strand of CM069542.1, from coordinate 41,482,477 downwards.
TTTCTGCTCTGGCTGCCTCTTGCCATGCCTCCCTGCCATGATGAACTCTTAACCCTCTGAAACTGTAAGCCCAATAAACTCTAATTTCTATAAGTTGGCTTGCTCTGGGTGTTACCATAACAACAGAGAAGTAACTAGTATAATTGCTATGGTATATTCTGTAAGTACAAGGGTCTGTTTTTTTTCTGATATAGTTTTAATATATTCATGTGTCCACCTATTTCCAACCTACCTTGATAATTTTATAGGTAGTAATTTATTACTTGTAGACATATGTTACTTATCAGCCTGCATAGGTGATGCTGGACCAGTGATGATGTCTACATGCACAATAAGATGCAGAGCCATCCTGTCTCTGCCTCTGCACTCAAATGGATCCATATGCTGCTTTGTAGAAATGGAGTCACCTGGGCAATGCACAGCCAGAAAGCTACTCCTTGACCCAATATTGATAACTTAGAGCTAGGCACAATCTCCACATCATCATTCACCTGGATGCCAGATCCACTGGTTTACTGTTTCTTTGTCCTCCTCTTTCCTGTTGAGGATCTCTTGATTTTCTCCTCCTCAACCTTAACCTTCTCTTCTTTCTCCTTGAGGTCTGTCTTTGAAAGATCTTGGTTGGAGTTCAGCAGTTATAATTTCACAAGGTTCATTTCTCTCAAGGTAGTGATAAACCTATGAAGTATGACTGGGTCAATATTTCTCCAAATGAGTTCTTTTGTCCATAATTTATACCCAGCAGCAGACACTCTGTGAACAGAAAGATAGAAAGGAAATAATCTCTTGGGACAATATTTTAATAGCCAGATGTCATTGCCACTGACCAACTTCTTAGGACAAAGATGACCTTGCCAAGTGAGGTCTGCTGTAACTGTCTGCCTAGATTTTGTGTTTTTCTATCAGCTGCTAAAAATACATCAGCTGTTTCTCAGTATAAACATATGATTGTTTCAAACTGCAGGAAGTGGAATTAGGCATCCTAGCCTTGGGAATTTTTTTTCAGTAACAATAAAAAGCTTCTTTGGCTTTGTCTTTTTATAATGATGTTCAGCATCCTGCTCACATGCCTTGTAATGTAATCTCAAGACACAGCTGTTGTATCAGAGAGTTCATTCATGTCAGCAGCAATTAAAAAGCCCTTTGTTTTCCAAACATGCTTCCCTAGCTTACCTTGAAGCACTGTATAAACAATGATCCCTATAGCTCAAGGAAAGGGATCTCTATTGTGTGTGGCAGACAACATGTGCCATGCTCATTTTCAGTCTTATTCCATGATGTACAACAGACACACCTCCACAATGCAATTTTATATATAGAAAATCTTCAGTCATCACTTTGCCACTCTGACATATGACCTCTTGAAACAATGAGTTAGAGTATGCTGACTAGATTTAATACAAATCCAGGCATTCCGTTGGCATGGCCTTGTTACCCTGCATTTGTTTTCATCAAAAGGCATGCATCCTTGGGACTTAAGCCTCAGTAGACTGACCTTGCCTCACTGTCTGGTGAAGTATGCCCTATAAGGACATATCTCATGCTCTTATACATTGTGCTTCAAGTTTAGGTACCTAAGGAATGGAAGAACAGATATGTGATATGATTTCAGAGCATCACAAAGGCAAGCTCTTTCCCCCTGGTGCCCTGACCATATCTTAAGAATACATGAGTTTATTTCTTTTGGAAGATTAGAGGACACATATGCAGCATTACCATATTGGACTTTTTCACCTGTGAAGTGGAACCTCACCTGTATTAAGATAAATGCATGCTACAAACATTTATAAATGCAATGTCATTAATCTATCTGTGTATTTTTCAGCAAACTATACATACTGTTTCCCACTTTTAAATTGATTTTTTGTAATTCTCATACAATGCCTATCTATACCACCCTTTACTTCCCATAGCTAAATTTAATGTGTTCTGTTATATGTATAATAAGTCTTATAGCGTTTATTTCCCTAAATCCCTCCAGTGTGGGTCCATCCACTTGAGCCTGGTTAACTTACTAAGAGCCTCTTCCTTGTAAGAGAATGTCTCTCCCCCTCTCAGCAGCCATTGGTTGCCAAAAGTTCCTTAGGTTGGGTTGGGGTTTCTTATCCATTTCCCCATGTCTATGGTGTGGTTTTGTTGGTTTGAGCTTGCATGGGACTTGTGCATACTGTCACCATTGATGTGAGTTCATACAAATAACTGATTAACTGTCTGGAGAACTGTTTCCTTGTGGTCATCCAACACCTCTGGCTTTTACAGTCTTTCAGCCCTCTCTTCTGCAGTGATACCTGAGCCTTGGGTGGCAGGAGTTTGATATCAGTGTCCTGTTCAGGATAAGCACTTTGTAGCCTCTTGTTCTCTGAACATTGGCCAGTTGTGGGTTTCTGTGTTAATCACCATCTGCTATATAAGGAAACTTCTCTGGTGAGACATGAAAGATGGATTCATCTTGGGTGTAACAATAAGTCATTAAGAGTCAGTTTAATACAATAATGATTTAGTAGAAAACTGGTATTAGTCTTTCCCGTATGCTCTCTGACCTTAGTGTAGCCTCGAGATCTTACACCTGACATTAATGTCAGGTATGGGCTCCATCCTACGAAACAGACCTTAAATCCAATGAGACAGTGGTTGGTTTCTCCCATGATACTCATGTCACGGTTGCACTTGTGGGCTTATCTTGCCAGGCTAGTTTGTAGTTCCCAGCAAGGTAAGGCTGGTGATTATTTTCTTCCTTCTGGTAGCATGCATAGCACCTTCCAGAACTATGAACACCAGCCAGTAGAGATGTGGCTCTGAATTCAGTACCAGCTTTATTTCTTCTTGTTTGTTCTATAGGTCATGTATGTAGTGTCTTCAACAACAGGGTGTTACCATCAAGTTCTGGTGAGCAACCAAGAGCAGGGGCAATGGCCAGTACTGTTTGAGGTTCTGTGAAACCAGTAGTTTCCCATTTTGATGATGTGCATGTGTGTGTGTGTGTGTGTGTGTGTGTGTGTGTGCATGTGTGTGTGTGTGTGTGTGTGTGTGTGTGTGTGTGTGGAGTGATGGATATGGGAACAACTAAAACCTACTCAAATAAGTCTGTTGTATTTTGTTTTCTTATGAGACTATTTATGTTGGGACAGGAAATTAAGTACACTGTTTTGAACAGGCATCTGAAGTCAGTTGGAAAGGTCAAAATTATCCTTATCCTAAGCAGTTGGTCAGAGGCAATGACATCTGGCTATTAAACTATTGTCCCAAGAGATTATTTCCTTTCTATCTTTTAACTAGTTAAGTAAACTCCAAGTTGTTGCAGAGTCAGGAAGAAATATTTTAACTTCACCTTTTAAATCATCAAAATGAGAAACTTCTCTTTCATAAGAAACATTAATATAGCGGCTTGATGAATTTTATATTTTAAAATGGTCTCTACAATGTAGAGAAATACATAGATAGAAGAAGCCAACATATTTCCAGCTCAAATTCTATAATTCTATAGATTACATAAAGTCTGATGGCATTATGATAATAATCATGTATCTGAGTAGATAAAAAGGTGAAGTTTTTGGATACATTGCATGCTATGCACATGTGTAGTATACACACATCTGGAATCTTTTAAAGCAGTATGATTAGTCTGGGATCAGTCTAGAAAACTGCCCTTAGCAAGAGCATGTTCTTCTTTTACTGTGCCTGAGATTGGTGATTGGCAGCCAGTGGAGTGTAATTATGGTTCAACATCCTGGTTTGTCTGTATCCAGAGCACTTTTCTTTGTTCTTTTGAAAGTAAAGATTGAGATAATACTAGTCATAGAATAGGAACTGACCTTAAATCAGCTATGGGAAACCTTGCTTTGCATAAGTGGAGGCAGTGATAACTGCAGCAGTAGAGCAGTTTATATGATGGGCTGGGTCACATACAGCTCAGTAACCAAGACATGTTCTGAATCCAGGTCTTAGTTAACTAAGTCAATTCTGAATATCAAATTAGAAAACAACACAAATCTACTACAGGTGTGTGTGTGTGTGTGTGTGTGTGTGTGTGTGTGTGTGTTTACAGCTTTATTGAAATATATTTTACATTCCATAAAATCCATCCATTTAAAATATACAGGTCAGTGATTTTTAGGATGTTGTTAGTAGCCATAGGGTAGGCAACTTGGGGGCAGATCCTTCTTAATTCACCTTCAAAACTGTCCTTTCCTTTGAACACAAAAATCTGAGGAAAGACTTTTCTGAGTGCTTAGAGCTCTAGCAGGCTGGAATGGAGCAAGGCAGGCCTTAAATGCGAGCCCAGCGGCTGGAGCTATGGCTCGATGGTTAAGAGCACTGGCCGCCCCTGCAGAGGACCCAGGTTTGTTTCCCAGAACCCACATGGCAACCAACAACCATCTGTAACTCCAGTGCCAAGAGTCCTGAGACCCTCTTCTGACCTCTGGGGCATTGCGTGACATGGGTGCACTTTCACATGCAAGCAGGCAAAACACTCATACATGTTAAAAATAAAAAAAGGCAAGTGCAGCCCAGCCCAGAGAGGTACTATTACCAAGGTGGGAGAAGAGGCTGGCTTGTGGGAACCTCTGGGCAGGGAAGGGGCAAGTTTATGACCCTTCTCCTCCTCTGAGTCCTTGCAACCCTTCTCCATAGCCTCTGTCACTGGCCCAGAACACTCTTTGCTTTTCATCTCTAGGGTGCTGTCATTCCCAAGACCCATGACAATGCAACCCAAGAGCACACAGCATTTTCCCAGGGGTCATCTGTGAAGGTTGCTGGAGAGTGTTCTTCCCTTCTGTCTTTACATCATAGACTGGATATATTAAACAGAGGGGTTTCCTGTCTGCCTTCTTTTGTTCATGAACTACGACCTCAGCTGAGTATGCTCATTAGACTACATGTTATATTGAGCATGCTAGGGAATATGCCTTCTCTCAAGTGTCTTCCACATATGAACATGTATAACCTAAATAAACTCCCCGCCTTCTGTTCAGGGTGAGCGCTACTTGGGGAACAATACAATATCCTGTGCTTTCCTGCATGCAGGCAGTAAAAATCCTTTGTAGTCTTTTTTTTTTAACATTTGAAGAACATATTCATCTCTGTTGCCTGTTCCCTTGATGAGAATAAACAGTTTTATTTATTTTTTTTTGCTGAATATTTTAAATTGAATTTTTGTGTATTTCATAAAGACTGTCTCAACCAATCTTAATTATTTTTATATTCCATTGCTGTAGGTTCATATAAGCAGGATCCCAGGAGCTTGTAGGATTCTATTTCCCTAGGGTCATGTACCTTCTCCCCGTCTCTAACAGTCTTTCTGCCCCCTCTTCTGCAACGCTCCCTAAGCCTTAGGTGAGTGAAGCTTAATATACGAGTCCTGTCTAGGGACCCACACTCTGCACACTCCTAGTCTTAACTCTTTGTCCATTTGTGACCTTTTGTGTTCCTAGTTGCATGAGGGAACTTCATTAATGAGAGTTTAGGGATTCATTAAAGCCCAATTAATAAGAGGAAACACATGTGTGGTACGTAACCATAGCCAAACACACATGGCTGAAGAAGTCATAGATCTTAGAGAAAGCCCCAAGACTGTCACATCCTAGGTTAATATAACTTCTTACTAAGTGCAAAATATATGTTTTTATATTTACAGTCAAGTATCCCAGTCACCACTCATCAAAGAAACTTCTTTTACAGCAGATGGAGATTACACCAGAGCACCACAGTTGGTCGTACACAGATATTTTCTGTGAATTGTCCAAGTCTACGTGGCACATTTACAGTGCAACCTCTACACCTAAGGCTCACGCAACACAGAACACTAATGAATCTCGAAACTCTCATTAATGAAGCTCTCTCAGGAAACAAAGGCCCAGGAACACAAAAGGTCACGAATGGCCAGAGCATGGAGATTAGGATTGTGTAGGGTGTAGGTCCCTGGGCAGGACTCTTATATTAAGCCTCACTCACCCAGGGCTCAGGGTCCATGCAGAAAAGGGGGACAGAAAGATTGTCAGAACCAGGGAGGACATACATGACCATAGGGAAATAAAATCCTAACAAACTACTGGGACCCTGCTCATATGAACCTACAGGAATGGTGTCCACATGCTCAAGACCAAGCAGACTCAAGCAGACAAAAACCCAGCATGGAACTGGGGAAATGGGAGCTGCCAGTACCAATCTTAGCTGAAGAAAGAGTGGTGGCTGATTACTGTTGGGTGAGGAAGAGCTAGTCTTCTTAAAGCGAGGGTCTCTGGATAGGCTGACTAGACTTCAGTGAATGAACCTTCACTGAGAATTGTTCGGGAACACTAACTTGACACAACAGGTCTTAACACAAATGACAACGTGTATAAATTAAGGAGTGGGCGGAAGGCTGTGGGAGGGTGCCAGTGAGGAAGAGAGTACAAAATGGATTAAGATTGTTTTAGATGTTTTACATGAAATAAACCAAAATTCGATACAAATATTCAATTAAAAATGAGCACTGATATTAATACTTATTTCTGTTTCTGTACCTAGCCATTATTAATGCACAGCACTCTGTAAAGCATTTAAGGACACACTCTCAGGTAATAGCAACAAACAACGATATAAACTCAGATGGAACGGACAAATTTCTCTAGCTGTAATATCAAGTTTGAAAAGAAAAGTCTGGCAAAAGGCTTCCTCAGAATAAAACAGAAAATGCAGAAAATGCATGGACCATAGAAATTGTAGAAAAATTATATTTTGTACAAATACATATTTCAGATTATTTAATTTTTTCTTTTCCCATTAACACTCAAAAAGCATCACATTCTTAGCTCTGCCTCTTGTAGTAGTTTTAGTATTTTAGTAGGCAAATGTAGAATTGAAGCCACCTGGGACAGGCCACATGTGCTGTTTTACATGAAACAGAAGACATTCTTGCTGCTTCACGTGCCACCAATACCAAAATACACTGCTTATTTTAAAGAGTCTTCTTCATGTTCCAATTTAAGAATAAGAAAAAATGAGACAAAAATCCACCTGTACAGCTCCTGTCACTTTGCAATTAAACCTACAGAGTTCCTTCCCTTTTCCTTCTTTCAATTATCAGTATATTTTCACTAAGAAAATTTCGGATTAAAATTGCCCTTCAACATTTACTCTGAAATAAGATATTCAGTAAACATTTAGATGAGGATAAACTTTTCCTTGAGGAACCATTTCAGACAGATGAGGCAAAGGCTAGAAGATTCCATCAGCAAAAGACACAATTAGTGTTGTCACAATCTTTAGTCTTGCTACTGTCTGAGAAGGTGAGCAGCTGATCTGCCGCTTAATACCTGAGCATCAATATCTCAAGACAACAAAGAGCCTGGTTTGGTATTTCTCCCTACCCATGACGAAGTACATGGGGTTCAGCAGTGCTATTCTAGAGAAAGATGACTTTTATTAGGAAGACCTTCAGTTATTTGCTTTGTTTTGTATAACTTCCTCTTTTCCTCCTTCCACGTTCTCATCATTCAGAAACCATTTACCACCAAATTATTGAAAAATAGTTTCTCCTACAGCAGAGGTGGAGTGAAGCTGGGCATGAGTCAATAAACAATTATGAGGCTCTCAAATCATCAGAAATATGCCTGGTATGATGTATGACCTGTGCTGGTCTCCAGGCAGGAGTCTCTAGTTTATGAAGAGACTGCAAAGGGTAGTAATTTTCTCTGCTTTGCAACCAATGGTCCCTGTCGTCTTCACTCCAGGGAGAGTTTTTCTTTGAACCCAAGCATATCTGTTTCTAAGAGATATACTGGACACACACACGCACACACACACACACGCTTCTTTTCTCAAGAAAAAGTTTGAAACTAATTGTACGTAGCACTCAGAGCCTGACATCAGTGTCAGTGGTCATTAAGACTTGTTGACTTGTTCTTTGTTTTCTTCTGGTGGGGTAGAATCAGCTGTTCCAAGACTCAGATGGAGAGAGTCTGCAGGGTTTGCTGGGCCTCTGTTCAGCTGTGATTGCTCAGAAGCAGAGAGACCTTGACTGATCAGTGTGGAAAAAGTCACTGGATTTCTTTGGATCTTAGTTTCTTCATTTAGGAATTCTAAGTATATGAACCATGCTGTTTTATTTTTTAATTTAGGAATATTTAATAATGTATTTAGCATATGTTATATATGGTTGGTATTGTTGGGTTTACTTACTCTTTAAATAGATTCTTAATTTGTTTGAGTGACTCTCTTCACTGGCTATGGAATTAGTCATGACTGTTTCAGGACCGATAGGGAAATTCCTTTCCCACTGCCGTGGCTGACCTAGAACCCAAGACCCACTTCTGATCAGTATGCTGTGGAAAAAGCTTGGGCCTTCTCAGAGAGCCTAACAGTCAGCTCTAACAGGACAGAGTGGGGAAGGGAGAGGTCTCTTTGGTGTTTGCTTTTGTTATATGAGATTGTGAGGCTTGGCTCAGCAGCAAGGACTCAGCTGTGGCAGATAGGTATGTAAAGCTACATCTGAGGATGTTAAGTGCAAGGTTGAGTTTGGGTCTGGATGTCAGCACAGGGCAACTACAGGGCTGTCTTGTGCAATCTTCACTAATAAACAGTATCCCGAGTCAGAGTTCAATTATTCGTAATCAGAAGCAATCATTCCTCTGTTAGTCACTTTTCTCATTGATGGGATAAAATCTTTGACAAACTCAGCTTAAGGAAGGAAAGGTTTATTTTGGCTCAGAGTTTGAGGGTGTGGTCCGTCACAGTGGGAAGTTATGGCAGAAGGGGCTTAAGGTGGATGGTCACATCACATCCACAGTCAGGAAGCAAGATTGATGAATGCTGATATTTATGTTTCTTTCTGCTTTTTATTTAGTCCAGGGTCCAAGTCCATGCTTAAGGTGGGTCTTCTCACCTCAATTCAATTAATTTAGTTTCTCACAGATACACCCAGTGGTTTATCTTCTAGGTGATTCTAGGTCACATTAAGTTGACATTAGTAGTAGTCAACTTTAAGTAGTAGTCAACTTTAAGTAGACAGTCCTCATAGAATATTAGTCATATTCATTAATCAGCATGTTGAGAAAGGATTAGATTGATATTAATAAAATCTACTTTACTGAAGTAATAGACAGTAATTCCTAACACATTCATATTATAATTCTTTAACACCTAAAAAATAACTTTCTATTTCAAGGGAAGGTCTAATATAAAACTTAGTTGATGGTAATCAGTCATATTTTCTTTTAAATGCAGAGCAGAATGCTATTAAATTATATATTTTCTTTTCTTTTAAAATGTTATTTATTTGCTATTTTTATATGTATGTGTTTTCCCTGCAGGTAAGTACTATAGAGATCAGAGGAGAGAGCTGGAGCTCCTGGAACTGAAGTTGTGGATGATTGTTAGCTGCCATGTAGGTGTTGGGAACTGAACACCAGTCCCTTGCAGTGCTCTTAATGACTGAGCCATCTCCCCAGCACCCATATTTTCATTTCCTAAGGGAATCTTCCTCTTCTTTCTCTTCTGTTTATATCTGATTCTGTCAAAATCTATCTTGGCCCTGGTGGGCGTTGCTTCTGAAAGGAAGCAAATCCTACTGCTTGCCAGGCTGAAGTTGGCAAGAATCACATTTTTTTCTGATAGCATCTCACTTTTACCACTTAGTAAAAATGTATTCTTGGGACACAAATTTGACTATATAGGCATATACATAAGACAGAATACATGGAATTAGGCAGCAGGTATTTAGAATGGGGATCAGAGAAGGAGGGGTGGCTAAATATGATCAAAATATATTTTATGAAATTCACAAAAATTCAATAAACATGAAAAAGATCACAAACATTGGTGATGGCTAAGCACTTTAATTGATTTTATTTGAAAAATAAATTTCCATTTGAGATACGTAATTTACAACCTGATTTGATTTTAAGTTTGAAAATTGGAAAGAGGATGCGATTTGATTCCCGGTATCCACATGGTGGCTAAAAACTGTAACTCGAGTTCCAGGGGATCTGACACCCACTTCTGACCTCTGTGGGCACTGCACACAGGTTGTGCATTTTCATACATGCAGGCAAAATACTCATACATATAAAATTAAAAATAATAAGTAAAATGTTTAAAAAAGATGGAGAAGGGATCAAACTTGGTATAGCTGAAAATCCTGAGATGTTTTAATGTGATCATTCTTATCGATTCTCACAGATCTACCTTCTCCAGAGCATAAACACACATACACACACAAACAAACAAAACACAAACAAATAAAAACAATCTATGATTAGGAAATCAGGATTGATTTCCATTTTATAGTTGCCTAACCTGAGAACTATGGAGTCTTCCTAGAAGGTTATCTTTTGTTTTCGACCACATGTACAATTTGTCAGCAACTTTGTCACTGCGATCTTGGAAGATCCCATCACTTTTCACTACCTTGTGTGTGAGTATCCATGCCACTGTTATTCTCTCTCGTGGGTGGTTCCTCCTCTTCAGACTGGTCATTAAACTATTCTTCTTGCTTTCCATCTTGCTCCCATTTCCCCTCCCTACTTCCCCCACCCTTGCCTTGGAAAAAGTTTTGTTAAAATACTCTCAGATCATGTGATCCCTCTGTTGAAAACTCTATCCTGACTTCCCATTTCACGTGAAGCCCCTGCATTACCTCCATATAGTTTTCTGAGTATAATTTGATTGTATGTAGTTCTTTAAAATAAAAGCATTCCTATTGTCATGGTTAATTTCTACTGTCAACTATTTTGGACTAAGACACTCCTATAGGATTACTGGGTACGGTCAATGAGGGTGTTTCTAGAAGGGATTAACTAGGGGCTAAGACATGAGCTGAATGAGGGTGGCACCATCCTGTGGACTAGGGTTTATGAACTAAATAAAGGGGGTAAAAGGAAAAAGATAGCTGAGCATCAGCATTCATCTCTCTCTGCTTCCTGACTGCACATGCAATGTGAGCAGCCACAAAACCCTATCCAGGTGCCATGCCTGTCCTTCCATGATGAGTGATAACCTCACACTGTGAGCCAAACCAAACATTTTCTTCCTTATGTTGTATTTGTCTGGCATTTTGACACAGCAATGGGGAAAGTAACTAACACTGCAAACTTGTTCTGAGAAAAGGGTCCATTTCTGTGATAAATATGAACATGTGTTGTGTCATTCATTGAAACTGGCTTGCAGGAGACATTTGGCTTTGGACTATGAATTGTGGAAAGTTAGAATGTGGTGATTGGAGCATAGTGGATCACTCTGGTGGGGGTATGGAAAACCAGAAGGACCCCAGAAATATGAACTGTGAAGTTCTGGCCTATGAGATTTCAGAGAGGAATTAACACTCTCTCGGGTCTGGACATTCTGGACATAGCTGTCGGAGCCCGCTGGCAGAATCGAACCGTATCTGAAGGGGGAAGTGAAATGTCTGAAGTCAGAAGAAGGCGTTGGATCCCCTGGAACTGAAGTTATAGATGTTTGTTAGATCATGTGGCTGCTGTGATTCAAACCTGGGTCCTCTGTAAGAGCAGTCAGTGCTCTTAATCGCTGAGCCATCTTCCCAGCCCTGAGCCAAATTCAGCTCTTGCTTCCTTAAGTTACTCTTGCCAGATATAACAATGAGAAATGAACTTAACAGACTTCTCAATGGAGTTACAATTTTTTGAAAAAATACTTCATGTTCATCAGACTTATTATTAAAAAGTAATATATAATAATATATATATTATTAAAAATAATATTTTTTATCAATGCTTATTATATTAACTTATTGGCCAAACTGTAAGTTATCAATATACACAAGTCCTATAAGAACACTCCCATGACTGATTTTGATATAGGAAAACCTTTAGAACTTACTTTTATCCAATCAGAGACTTTAGATTTTTAAAAACACATAATCTATTATGTGTTTTATGACATGTAAAATACTGTGATATCTGAGTTTGTGTTTTCTTGCAAAAACGTCAGAGTTGTAAATAAACTACTGGAAATGCCACATTTTGTTGAAAAATACTTTTTATGAGTTTGAAGATGCATTTAATGTGGGCCTTATGTAACATTAGCCTCCCCATAAAAGGCTGTTCATTTTGTGGGACCCCTGGAACCCCTTCTCAACCCAATATCTGTAGATTAACTGCTCTCCTTGCTTCTGTAAAATGCTTGGCTATAAGATGTCAGAAAATGGATAAATATAACTCCATCTTGTTCTTTGTTCCTTCTAAGCAGTCACAAGACCACAGAACAAGATTAAATAAGGCTAAAACAAAAACTAGCAAAAGGTTTGAATAATAGTCAACACATTCCTTTGCCCTGAAGGGAGCACCCACCAATAAGAGACCTCCGAACCTCTATTAACCAATTTTGGCATATAGTTTATTACAACCAATTAATTTAAAATATGCTTGGCGCGCAGGCTCCTATAACCAAACAGAATGTAACACTGTTATTCCCCACCTTCCTTTATCTCAAACTTATAAAAGGCTCCTAACCCCTCTGCTCGGGGCTCCCAGAATGGATCCACTGTGTTGGTGAGGTCTGGGGGACCAAGCTTAAGCTTGAATAAAGGCTCTTTTTTTTTTTTTTTTGCATACACTCCGGACTCCATGGTGGTTCTTGAGAAGCCATTCTCTGGGCATAACAATTTATGTGGAATTTTGTAGAATTAAATAAAACCAGTATAGACAGTTTTACCCCAGTTCTTGACCCTACGGAGCATGGATGATTAATGACCTACATTGATAATTGGCTCTTGCTTATAGATGTATGGTCATTCAAGAATGGGAATACAATGAATGGAACTATCTCAGTGGTTCACATAGTGCTTACTTATTGAGGTACTAAGGTGACCTGTCATACTAGGTTGAGCCTGGTTGTCATGCTAGTTTGAATCTGGTTATAGGAAACAGTATATTCTATTTTTAACTTTTCCTTACCTGGAAGTAATTTTGTTTTTCATTTTCTTAAATCTTGGTGATAGTAAAGTCTTTGAAAATGAGAACATTTTGAAACAAGTACAGCCTAAATCAGCTGAAACCAATTTGTTAGTCCATTAGTTTGTTCACAAAGTTATTTGTTAGTAATAAGTTTTTTATTTTCTAAGCAAGTGATATTTTCTCATGATCACCTATTATGAATGGGTTTTTTGCTATGTTCTGTCTGACTCTAGTCTTGTAGAAGTGCATGTTAATTAGTAAATCCTTGGGAGTCAGGTGTTATGTCCTCCAAAGAAGCATGAAGCCACGAATTACTTGTGTTCGAGCATTTTACAGACTTGGTACAGGATGTATATTTTTTCTGATTAAATTTCACAAGCTTGGCCCTTCAGGTTTCAAGGCAGATGCATACTCCCAAATTTGCCGTCTCTCTGCCTGTCTGTCTGTCATTATTTATTTTATACCTCTCCATCTATCATCATCTATCTTATATCTATCCATCTATCTATTTTTGAAGTAACAGCTCACTAGTTAGCCCAGGCTAACCTTAATCTTGCCTTGATAGCTCAGTTCTCTTTTCTCAGCCCTCCAAGCACTATGATTGCAAATATAACCAAAATCAGATTTATAATTTCACCTTCATCTTTGCTAGTATCTAACTTCAGAATAGCCACTCACCTGGTTTTTGCCTTAGATATTAGTGTTCTACCATTCTCTAATGTTTTCCAATCAGAGACTTTAGACTTGTGAAGCCAGAACATATTCTTGGTGTGAGGACCAGTGAGAAAAAAAGTTTGGAAGCTTGAATATGTGAATTGCATTTGGAAGAACAGACTATAGTTCAGCATAGTTTGGTATTTGTGGATGCATGTGGTGAGGTGGACTCTAAATGTTAACTTGAATGAAATTGTCATGGGCTCAAATGTTGCTCATAATAGTTTAATATTTTATAGCTTTGAGGATTGGAAAAGATCGTGAGCTGCAGTGGTCTGTGGTAATAATGCTAAGAGAGAAAATATGAAGAGCTTAAGATAACCCAGAGTCTGCTGGTCTATGGGACCAGGAGCAGTGTCTGTTATATGAGCTATTGGGTACATAGGGATATGGTTTAGTTACAGAAGATACTGATAGGAGGACTGCTGAGATATTTTTTTTCTGTTAATTAATGGCCAGCTAGCAGACAAGATATAGGGGGAAGGTCAGGAATGAAAAACAGAATTGTTGGGGCGGGAGAAATGGCTTGGTAGTTAAGTGTGCTTGCTTCTCTTCCATAGAAGGTGAATGTGGCTCTCAGCACCCAAGCCTGGGTGGTTCATAACTACATATAGCTCCACCTCCAGGGGAGCTGATGCTCTCTTCTCACACCCACATGTACCCTACTTATGTGCACATGCTCATAACATAATTTAACAATAGAAATAAAATCTTAAAGAAACAAGGAATTGACATTCATTAGTTTTTAAGGAAATGTTTTCTCAATTTAAGAACAGAGCAGGTTCATATTTGATCCAGTCTTATGTTCCCAGACTCTAACCAGAGATTGGTGTAGACAATAAATGTTGACTGAAATGGATATTTTTTTACATTTCCCACTCATATGTTTTTGCCAATTTCCTTCTTTAAGGGTAAAGGCTAGAAACTGAATCCAGCACATTTCACACACTCGGCAAGTGCCCCTCCCCTGAGCCATAACCCATCCCATGCATTCAACCAACACTTCTACAAAAAATTAACCTTCAATATTTGTGTTATTTTTCTCTTTTTGATTGAAAGATAAATTTGGATACTAGAGGATGGGATGTTTGTATATTTCTAACACAATGATAGAATATTTTAGATTCTACACTTGGTTCTCTAAAGCTACCATTTTTCTCTTATACTATGATTAAGCACTTCTTCAGAGGCTCAAAGTTTATCACAGGTCTTTGAGCTACAATTAATTTTGTTTTGTTGAAGGCATAGCAACATAATAAATAAAGAGGAATATTCAGTTATATCTTAGGAAAGTTTAGTTTTCAACGAAACAGGTAGCCTTTTAAAAACAGACCTTTTGTTTTACAAATAATGTTATTACAAATTGAATCATATTCTTTGGAAGATTTTTAAATTTTATCTTTAATTATGTGTATATGTATGTGCACTTGTGGAGGGTTTGTGTACGTGTGAGTGCATATGCCACGTGGATGCTGGGAACTGAACTTATATCCTTGGCAAGAACAGTGTGCACTCTTAACTGTTAAAAGATCTCACTAGTCCTTGAACCAGATTTTTTTTAGAAAAATATAATTTTTGAATTTTGATTGCTTTTTATTAACTAGAGTGATTTGCTAAAACAATTGGCTTTATCAAGTTTTTTTTTTAGTGCTACCATTTTGAAGCTCAAACCAAATGTTTATGATGGAAAAAGAAGGGACAGTGAAATCATGAAAACTTCTGGTATTTCTTTGTAACTTATGCTATTGACAAGTTATCGTGGAGCCTTAAAAAATTATCAATGCTCTCTCTTTTGAAAAATAACTGTATATCTAACATTAGCTTTAAAGGAATTTGACTGAAAAAGAACTTTGAAAATAATATCTAGCATGAAAGTAATAAATTACATCATGAATTTATAGTAAAAATTATCAATTACTTGTCAGGTCTTGAAGGAAGGAATGAAATCTGCACATATGTTTACATGTATGTGTGTATGCTTCAGTTTATATCCAGCAAAGGCCATTTCTCTAGTCTATGTAAGATGAGTACTGGGGAGAAAATGCATGGTCACTGAACAGTGATTGGATGAGACATATCAGAGACCAAAACTCTGAAACTGGTCTTCAAAGTACCATTACCCCTTAATATAGTTCTTGGACCAATGACTTTCAAAGTTGTTCTGAAGCATGCCATTGTTAAAATTCATTTACTGTCATTTCAGCCTGTGAATAACATGCCAGGATCTCCCAACTGACAGACAAAAGGGAGAGAAGGCCTATTGACTGTTCTTTGTTGCAGCTGGTGGAGAATCAAACATTCAGGAAACTTACAATGACATTTCTTTTTGCATTTTCTTTTCTAGTCCAAGCCAAATGTCACATAAAGTAGCAGGGAAATCTAAGCACTGACAGTCGCTCTCATTAAGAGCTACATTCAGTAAGTTTTCTCTGGAATGCTAGTCAAGCCTGCCACTTTTTGCTTCAGCCTGGGACCACCTCAGGATATAACGCTGTGCACCATGCGCCTGGGAGGCATGCTCAGTGAAGCTCAGTAGCTCTGCATTCTAAGTGTTTCAGAGCACTGGGGTGGCAGCTGCCAGCAGAATGCTGTCCCTTGTCAGGCTTTCTCATTTCTTACTCTTTATCCCTATGGCTGTCTTGGAAAAAGACATAAAACCTCCCAGACTGTGTCTAATTGCATAATCCCAGGTGGACAAAAACTGCTCCCTCTCTCCAACTAATGATCATTTTATGATGTAAGGAAGGAGGATGGATACTCCTGGATATTTTTACCCTTACTGGAGCCAGCACAGATGCTGTTTCATTCTGGGAGGTGTCTGGAGAGGTCTCTCCCTCAGGCTCATCTTGGAAATAAGTCTTGGATTGCATTCTGAGTACCAATATGGGAATTTTGTTTTTTCTACCCCTCGAGGACACAGTACAAGAGCATCTATTGGATCTTTTAAAGGGGAAATGCTCCCCTTTAAATAGTTTGAACTTTCCTATCCTTTCAGCAGATATCCATTTGCTTTTTTTTGCTGCTGTGTAGGAATGGCTTTTTATTAATGGACATAATCTGTACTATTTACTTTTAATTAACCTCAGCAAAACCATGCTCTTGGGTCTGATGACAGGGACATCTCCTTGGCAATCTCAGTTTGGCACTCCACCCCGCAAAAGATATGAATGAATGTGAGTATACTTGAGAATTAATTAATTAAATTAATCAAAATCTGCAAGCAGCACACCCACCCATTGGACATAGTGGAGGCTGGGGAGGACATGGGACCTTGGATGGATGAGATGCTTGGGGATGAAAAGACCAGATGGTCTATGAGGATTACAGGTGAGCCGAACTTGGACTTGTACTTCCCCAATGAAGCTGGAGAAGCCATTTGGAATAAATTATGGGTTTGGCCTGACTGGGGAGGACACATTGGGAGGAAGAAGGTTCCAGAGTCAATTCCGTCTGCACAGGATAAGAACATAGGCGGCTCCATTCGCACAGGGGACAAGAGAGCTCCACAGTGCTGGAAGATAGACCGTTCTAATACCTAGGGGAACCAGTGTCCTCTGAGTTCAGCCCACACTTAAAACCTTTAAGAGTCAGTCTATTTTTTTTTTTCATGTGATTATGATGGTGGCATAATAATCAACGCAGCAGCTGTGCCTCTGGTTCTGCTGCCACACTTGTGGGTTCGGTCCTTGCCCCTGCCCCCGCCCTAGGCTTAGTTCTAGCATTTAGTCCTCATTTATTTCTCAGAGAAATGAATCTGATTTGGATACAGAATTCCTTAGTTTTCCATTAGTCATCTCATTATCGCTCAGCCATTCGTCATGAAGTTCTGAAGTGCTGAAGGGCTGCTGGCTAAGGACTCTTCTTTATTCTGAAGCAGACATCTGATACACAACCATCCTGTCTGATGAGTGAAGCTGGTGAGAGCTGGGGTAGGGAGCATCTCCTTTCACCTTCTCATCTAAGCCTCAGATTATGAGGCCTCTGATAAACGCACTGCACAGTCATCTCACTCAGAAGGATGAAAAAGGATGTGGGAAAATCAACCAATGAAAGTCCTGTTAGATGTTCCCAGCCAGGGCTTCTCCCCTGCAAAGAACAGCTCTGGATGTATAGTCCCTCACTGGCCACACAGAGACCATGCTTTGGTCTCAGTGTTTGTATCCCCAGTGGGATGACTTTGGGAGGTAGAGCCTTTGGAAGGTGGTTAGGTCATGAGGGTGAAGCATGCCTCAACAGGATTAGTGCTCTTCTAGAAGAAGTCCCAAAGAGCTACCTTGCCTGGTTACCCTCTGAACACTAGATGGAAAACCCCATCTAAGAATCAGAAAGTATGTTCTCACCAGTCACAGAATCTACAGATACTTTAATCTTAGACTTCCCTGGTTCCAGAACTATGAACCATCTGGTTTATGATTCTGTATTTTGATATAGTTACTAAACAGACCAAGTTCACGCAGGTAGAAACCATTCTGAATGTTATGAAGGCCCAAAGAGCCCCCAAATTATTGATTTCAGCACTTTCTTTTGATTTTCATTTTTGTTTTAAGATCTCCCATCCCCTAGATGCTTTAATTATATCCGATCCCCTGCTCATTTGATTGTAGCTTTGCTTCCTCTTTGTCCCTGAATAATGTAAGCCAGATAAGAAACCAATGACCCTCTCCTAACAGACTTCCCAGTCAATATCATGTATGGTAATGTTTTTGCATTTTGCTGCAAATAATGACTTTGACACAGATTCAACCCCTCCTGCCTTCAGGTGTCTTTGTTGTCATGTACTCACTTGATGGGATCTCAGACCTACCAAGGGCTTCCTTTAGGTTCAAGAATGAATTGTGTGTCTCACAATTCCCTGAGAGCACTGTGGGCCTCCTGAGCATGCCTGCCTTTGGCTCTTAGGTTCTGACCTTAAGTGTGATCCAGCCTTGAACCAGGTGGGAGTTCAATTGCTCTGCTTCATCATAATTTTACTTCCTTACACATAGCCTCATTTTCTGTAGTAATCCAAAGCATACTACTAACATTCTTGCTTCTGTATCCTCACTCTTAAGAAGTTTTTTTTTTTTTCCAACTTCTTAAAGATCTTTCAAATTCAATTCCAATTTCAAGGTGATTGTCGCTGCTGGAAACTTCAGAGATTTACTTCATACTGTCATACATGTTCTCGGTAAGACATATTTGTGTCCTTATACTAATACTATGTCCTTTATTTATTTAGTTTGGAATATTCTGGCCAATGTTATTGAACTTGCAGAGTTTTAGTGACTATACTTGGCTTGTATGTCTGTCACTGACATAAGTGTTATTACTGCTGTTTTTCACTTTGGTCTAGAGCATAGGTTGCTGAATACTGTCACAGTCTGAGGACCAGTTCTGTCTTATTGCTTATGATTTATAGTCTGTTAACTAGGAATAGATTTCACATTTTATACATTCAAAAAATAGTATTTTATGAAATATGAGAATTAAATGTAATTCCAATATAAGTGTGTCCAAAATAAAGTTTGTTTTTGACTAGGGATGGCATTCAGTGGTAGAGCATGTACCAGGCCTTCAGTTGAATCTCAACTATTGCCAAAACAGAAAAAAGAAAAACACTCCCTAACAAAACAAACTGCTCATTAAACAAAAAAAAGCATAGATGAGCCATGCCCAATCATTTACGGAGTATTCTGGCATGACACAGTGGTAGAGTTGAATAGCTTAGAGAGAGATAGTGTTACTTACAAAGGCTAAAATATATTCTATTTGACTGTCTTATAAGAAGAGTTTCGATTTTTGATCTAGAGAAAAAGACCAGCCTGTTCACTATTCCCACCAGAGTTTTCCCTCCCTGGGCCTTAATAATTTCAGAGATGTGACATGATTTATGGGGCAATTGCCCTGGAGTCATATCTGACTTTATTTCTTGGCCGCTATATTCTTTCCCTTTCTTTCTAGTTAGCTATCTTTCTCCTGGTATATCCTCCACAGAGTCTGGCTCATGTTTTCAGGGTCTATTTAATCACTAGTGAGGAAATCTGGTGTCAGCTGTTAACATAATTTCAGTTCTCATCTTTCTGTACAAAAAACATTGAGACAGCAATGGAGCATCATTCTAATTTTTAAAGTATTTGAGAAACATTATGCCTGACAGTAAAATTAAAAAAATAAAATTGGAGGAATGATAAAATATTGGCTAAGAGGATCTGCTTCTAAGCCTGACTTTAATCCCTGGGACCCACATGGTGGAAGGAGAGTACTGACTCCTACAAGTTTTCCTCTGACCTCCCCACATACACTAAGGCACAGACACAGAATGTAAAAAAAGTTTAAAAAAATGAAGTATAATAGTTCCCAAGAACGACAGAGTGGGTCGAAGGAACCTAACAAGGAGGATCCAAGTCTCCCAGAGGCAAAGATACACTCAAGGTTCCACGACTGGCTGCCAATGGTAGTTATTCACAGGAGAGGAGAGCTCAGGTGTCCTGGTTCTAATCACATTGCATTTTAGCTCCTCCCTTCCATTTCTATGAACTCTTCTCCTGGTAAAGAATAAAACAAACTCTGAATGTCAGATGTTTAGCTGTGGACCGAAATTATCCAAAAAGATCACCATGGTGTGGTTCAAACTGTAGAAAGTTAATTAGGAGAGAATTATAGATGAATTATGTGAGATGACCACAGTGCTCATGTGCTTACCTATGGCAGACCGAGAGACCGTTCCAGGCTTCCTTTGTCCCCACCCCCCAAAAAAAACCCACAGCACCAAAGACAATTAACAGCACTGAACTACAAAACCAATAATTATTTTATCTCCTAGAATACTCCACGTTCCCTGTTTTCCCACCTCGATGCTAATTTAAGATAACTTGATGGCATTTAAGTAGGAGAAAAGAATTTGTATGTAAATGAGGGTGAGGGCAAAAATTGGCTATTAAAGACCATTGAATTCAAGGAAGCTTCGAGTTTGATTTAAAAACCACAGTTCTACATAAGTGTTTAAGACTATCTGGAGATTTTTTTCTATTAAATAATTTTATTTTGAGAATAATAATGTAATTTTTATTTTAGACTGAAATGAATTCTGCAAAGCTGTGCAATAAAAAAGGAACAAGGAGAAAAGTATTTGAAAACTTTTCCTGCCTTCCCCACAGTGTTACAATTGTGTATGTTAGGAAGTAAGAACAAAAATGTGAAGTCAGTCTCTCTTCTTAAGGCAGAACATTTTGATGTGATGGATACGTATAGATATATGTATACATATATGTATATTTAGCAGTAATATTTTATTGCAGTTATTGTAAAAGAAAAACATTATGATCAATTTCACATTAATGAGGTATTTCAGAGCTTTAAAGTCAGGAATATTGGGCTGGAGAGACGACTTAGGGTTAAGAGTATTTCTTGCTCTTGCAGAGGACCAGAGTTCAGTTCCCAACACTCACACAATGGCTTACAACCATCTGTTCTAGTTCCAGGGGATTGACATTCTTTTATGACCTCCTGCATGCATGTGGTACACACACATACACTCAGGCACATGTACATGTACATAAAATAAAATAAATATTAAAGTCATGAAAACCAATCAGATGGTTGGAATACATCATGTTCATGTCTGTTGTTTGAAGGTACTAGCCACTAATCTCCAAGAAGATGAGGAACATTCTGATTTTTCAACACAGTATAGACTCTGCTATTTATGAAAGAACACAAAAGAGATAATCAGTTTAATGCTGGAGAAATAAGGAAGACCTATTTCATGACATTAAATCAAACAGGCTCTTGGAAGAGCCCTGACATCCTAATTTCTTTTCATAAATAGGGAGACGAGAGTAGATGTGTGATAAGGAATGGAGAAATGACTTAAATTTATCAGAAAGAGGCACTTTTTACTACAACTGTATATATTTGTTTTAAGTTTCTGAATACCCCAGCATATCTAGGAAAGACATCAGTATCTATTTGGCAAAGCATGAATGAAGCCTAAGACACTCCCCGTGAGAGACCGGCCATTGCATAAGTTGTGTATTGTGGCATGGTTAGTGAGAAAAATGGGAATAAAACTGAACTCTTTTAACTAGTTTCAGTCATACTTCTTTTACCTATTAGCTTTGACCTTGATGTCAGGACAGATTTCTGTTGGGCAGAAATGATAACATTTTCAAATTTGTTCTTTGAGGCTCTTAAGCTGATGTCTCAGAGGACTGTGAGATGATGATTTTCCTTGAAGTCACTCTGCTTTATCAAATGCATTGCACCAATTTTGCTCCAATAGTATACTTTTTAACTTCTCAGACCTGCATATATGATAATTTTTATTGAATTTTTGACATGTGCCACAGGTTTTGTGAGTAAAATGTTATCCTATCACCTAGAATATGACTGCTGTGGATTTAAGATTACTTATTTTCTAAGTGAGATTTCTTTTTCATCTCAAAATCCTTTACTGAATATGAAAACACTGTTTTCCTAAATCGGGCAAGATCACAGTCATTACATTTGAAAATATGTTTTGGGAGATACCATACAGCCCATTATAACTTTAAAAAAATTACTGAATTTTTTTGATTTGTTCATTTAAAAATTTTTATATGTATGAGTGTTTTGCCTACATGTATGTAGGTGTGTAGTATCACATGTGTGTAGAAGTCAGAAGAAGGTATTGGATCCCCTGAAGTTGGAGTTATAGACAGTTGTTAGCTGCCGTTTGGGTACTGGGAACTGAACTCTGGCCATTTGCAAAAACAGCCTCTGTGTGTGTGTGTGTGTGTGTGTGTGTGTGTGTGTGCATATAAGAGTATACAGAGGCCAGAGATTGTGGTCAGCATGTCTTCACCAACTACTTCTCCACTTTTATTAATTGATAATTAATTTTGAGAAAGAATCTCTCACTGAACCTGGAGTTTGCACAAACACACAGACACACACACATACCCACACACCCCAGTGTGAAGGCTAAACACTATTCCTGTGTACTGTTAAAGTTTAACAAGTTATCAGTTCCAGAGAAGATTAAGAATAGCAACTTGAACTCTCTAGATTCATAAAGCCTTAGCATTTGAATTTTCATCTCTTTCCAAGTTGATCAGCAACGTCTAGGAAAACCTGCAGAGAAGAGCCATGACTTGCTGTCCGGTGCATCAGGACATCATTTCACCGCTAACTGCACAACTACAAGATGAGGAACTATCAAGTGGTTGACTGACTGCACAGGCCTCTTTCCATAGAAAAACAGCATGTAATCTGAAAATGAGCTTACTACCTACTACCTTCAGATTAGAGATAAATATAAACATTTTGTATTTTGAGGTATCTGTTTCAGCCATCAATGGTACAAAAATACCTGTGCTATTTGGGGAAGAATGGCAGATACCACTAAAATCCTTTCTATATTTACAATTAAATGCAGAACTAAATTTTTACTAGAGGTTAAAAAAACATTTTGAAATACCTGTTTTTTCAGTCCTAGTTCACAGTGCCTCTAAATTTCACCCAGAGGTTAAGAACCACTAAAATAGAAAGAGAACAATGGATCACCTTGTGAATTGGAGCTATTCATCTTTCTCCTTTTCACTCTTGTTTTAAGATGAAGGATTACTTTATGACATAAATCCCATTGGGAGACACAAAACATGGGGCGTGTCTGCCTTCCCAGCTCCCACCTGTGGTGCTTAGAATGGATTCAGTGAAGGAATCAAGATTTTCTTATTTTTCCTCCTTTCTCTTTGCCTTCTTTTCTTCCTTCCCATCCATGTACCTTCCTTTTCTTTCCTTAAAGTGTATCTTCTCTGAAGCAGAAAGATAATTAAAAATGCTTTGCTCATGAGAAAAGTCATATTCTATGTCAGAAGAAGCATATAAGTGGGAAATCAAAAATGGAGACTAGGTAAATATTTACATAAGATCACTTGTGAGATGATATTTTCAGTATACTGTGTAGACTGAATGTTGAAATTTTATCTGCAGTGTGATATTATGTGATAGGATCATTGGGAGCTCATTAGGTTATGAAACAGAGCCCTTCATCTTAGGATGACTGTCCTTATGAAAGAGACTTCTGAGAGCTCCTTCCTGCTTCCACCATGTGGAGATACAGAAAGATGGTGACCTATGAACCAGAAAGTAGGCCTTCACCAGATACTCAGTCTGATGACATCTTGGATTATCCCAGTGTCATAAATGCAACAAGTATATAAATACTTATTGTTCATTTCCATCAAGCTTATGGCATTTTATTACAAAGTCTAATTGCATTTTACAACAAATATCATACGAAAATCAAAGGGAAGTGATATGGTATCTGTATCATCATATTCTCAAGGGAAGTTATGGAATCTATTTGATTCCAAATTCTCACTTAAAGAAATATTGACCTGTTAAGAAATATACTATATTGAGATATTATACAGGGTTAACTGTATGATCTATTTTGTAGAGGAAAGAGAGTGTTTTCTAAACACTTTGATAGGTATCCACTGGAATAAAGAATGAAAGTGTTGGTGTTTAAAATATAGAGAAACAAAATGGACTAATTTACTGTAATCATTTGTAGATTAAAAATTACTCATTTTTCATTAAATATACCTCTTTACTGTGCACAATAGTGCTCTCCGTTACCTTTCTGTCATAAAGATAAATTGAGCTGGTTGACTTGGTAGTAAAATAGATTGCCGTTCAAATAGAGTCAGTAGAAGTCCAGCTAAGGTAGCGTTTTTCAGGGTTTGCATTAAAGCAAGAGAAATGATAACTTCCTGAAGAGCAAAGCAGGCATAAAAGATAGACATTTAAGAGAAAGTTGGTGTCTGGGAATAAGGTGTGAGCTTGCTTCAAAATTACAATTGAAGTTATGCCTGGATTCTGCTGTGATTAGTGAAAGTTTGGCTCTTTTACTGAGTCATGTAGGACCATCTCATATGGTTTTTAGAAAGAACCCAAAGCATGTCATGGCAAGAGATAATATGTAATAAATCAATAGTGAGATGCTGCCGGCTATAATGGAAGTTGTTGAGCCATAGCCGAGACTTGGGATTAAGTTTTAGTGGGAAAGTACATCAGAAATTGCTGACCAAAACTTTTAGAAAACTGAAGTAAGGAATGTCTTACCTAATTTAAAACGGAAGGGCAGCTTGCAGTCTTAGATTTCATGTTTTGGTGTTTATTTCTTCCCTTTCTGAACACCTGTACCCACTGCTGTTCTGAGCACATAATCCTATGTTCGTGGTGTGTGTTGCACAGAGTGTGTGCAAAGAATATGTGAATTCATGCATATTTCAAACTAATGAGGACTACATAATTGTCCTTGCTACGCTTGGAGGACTTTGACAGTCATCTACTAGAAGCTGTTATGGAGTCTAGGAGACGAACACAGAGCTTCATATATATCTCAGGCTGAATTCTCACTTCAACATGCAGAATCTAAGAACCAGATTCCCTAGCATCTCCAAACATAACTGATGACCGTTATTAGAGTGATTTGACAATTACAGGGACTTGTGGACACTCACTAGCTGTGTGCATGGGCCTGGCTGCCACACACTTCATGTTGGGATCTACTCTGTTATATGTAGGTCTTAGATACATACCAGTAGGTCTATGGATGAATGGCCAGGATTTAGGAAATAAAGTGTGTGTGCTTGGGGATCAGAAATAAGAGAGAAAAAGCAGGTTTTGAGTTCAGTGTATTTGACTAATAATATGTAAGAACTCTGTAGTGATTTTCAGCCTGACTCAGCTCTTTGATTAAACAATAGCACATAGCCATTAAGGTAATTGGTCAGGACACCTACCTTGGTCCCTTGTGCTATTTCTTACTTTTTATTTTGGTCTTTTGGATGAGTAACTGAATTTTTAATCAGATTCATTTAATTTTATTATTCAAATAATAAACAATTGTTTTATACTCAGGTAATAAAAAATAGCATGAATCACAGACATTCTTCTAAACCATACAGAGGCCAAGATGAATTTAACATTTTCTGTATCAAGGGGTCTTACATGAAGCTAGGAATGCAAATAGACCACTGCTTCTTGCTCAACACCAAGAGACTGGTGACAGGCTTTGATTTTTAAAGAAAGGAACCAACATTTACCGAATTTTGACCATGTATGGAAGTACTGTGCTAGGGCTTTTGCATTCATTGTATCATAGTTAATTCTTGAAACAATTCAATGATATGGCACAGTTCCCACAACATGTCCACCGGCAGGCCTTTCTTCTGAGTAGATCCCTAGGCAGAATTAAGGTTGAACCCTATTTCACAGCTTTGTAAATGGAGTTTGGATGGGCTGCATAATGCCCTGAGTACCAGTCTCTGACATAAAGGAAATAAAAAATAGAACGTTTAGCATATAGTCAGAGGTCAACAAATGCTTACTATATTCTTCCTACTTTATGTAAAAATTAAAGGGATTATCTATCTTTCACACACTACTTTTTAGGAATACAGTTCCTGTAAATGTGTCCTCAACAACACTGGAGGGAATCCAGAGGAAATAAAACTCAAGATCTATGGTTTTCCCTTCCCCCATCAATGCTGGCTCCAGGGACACACAACTCCAGTTACACTGGGCATGAAATGATTTAACTGCGATGTTCTCTGCTGCTGATAGCAGGGGATGTTTAATGGTCTTCATGGGCTGTGTCATGGCTCTGTAGCTACATTTTTTAAAAAAAGACTTAAAATTTCTTCCTCTCTTCTCTTTTTGACAGGAGAAGAATGCTGATTTCATTGATGAAACAGTGTATAATAAGAGTTCAGATAGCAGACATTAGGAATAATGCCTGACAAAAAAGGAAAAGAATACCCTGGAATGTTCAGAGGAGGCTCTTCACTAGCCTGGAACTAATCCCTGAAACTTTGAGGCAGGAAGAATGAAAAGCCACAGTAAGTTTAGAATGTGTTGTATATCGGCATGTGTGATTAGGAAAACCATATGATAGATTCAGTTTGCTTAATATGGTTGTTTCTCCTGATAGTGCTTGTGCATAAAGTCTTAGATTTCAGATAAACTTGGTAGATCTAAATAGTGCAGTGATCCTTTCATTTATTGGTTCAATAGCTACAGATGGCCTCTTTTAACACTACGTACTGAAAGTAGAGAGATGGGGAAATCGCCTCTCATATTTTTTTTCTCGAAAATCATTCCCCCACCCACAATCTATGCATACCTCTCTTATTTGAGTGTCTAAGATGTTGTAGATGCACATGTCATATATGCACTGAGGACATGAAAGTAGAAACAAACTGTCTGGAGGACAAAGGAGATTTATGGGACTGGAGCGGGAGAGAAGAAGGAAGGCAGTGAAGTGTGTGGGGGATGGGCAGATATACTCAAGGTTCATTAAATGCTTGTATGGAAATGGCCTTACATAATCCTGCATAATAGCACTAGAAGAAATAGAGCTGGATTTAGCCTATCTTTTAAAAGATTATATTTAAGATTTATTTTTAATACAAGTTTAAATAATGGATAGTTTACTTTGCTTGCCTATAGCAGGTGAACACACTCCTGATTTTCTTCCTTTTTGGTATTATATTTTAATTATTTGTTTTGGTTGGCATGCAGAGAATTGGGTTTCATTTTCATATATACATATGATGCGTGTAGCTGAATCATATGTTGTTTTGAGAAATCCCCGTAATTTCTGTGCTCGATGCACCAGTTTTGATTCTTATCCGCAGCGTGCAAGTGTTCTTTCCTCATGTCCTCACCAACATGGCTGTTTTCTTGATGACTTTCCTATGAGTGACATGGATTGTCTATGGAGTTTTGATTTGCTCTTCCCTGATGACTAAGGCTGTTGAATACTTTAAACTATTTTTTGGTCATTTGTATTTCTTCTTTGAGATCTCTATATTCAGTTATTACCTATCTATTTAACTGTACTTAACCCGCTTGTTGATTGGATGATGGTTTGATGTTTAATTTTTAGAGTTATTTATAGAGTCTAGATATTAATTCCCTGTCAGATGTATAACTGGCAAAAGTTTTACCTCTTTTCTGTAATCTGCTTCTTCACTCTTCAGATTGTTTGCTGTAAAGAAACTTTTTAATTTTGTGTATATCATTAGTCATTTCTTGGAATTATTTCCTCTACTACTGAGGTCCTTTTTATGAAGGTTCTTGGTTATGTCAATATCTTGAAATGCTCTAGCACTTTCAGTATTTTGGGTCTTACAATAGTGCTTCAGGGTCTTACATTAAAGTTTTTGATCTATTTTGAAAAATATTAATTTACTTTTATTTTATATGTATGAATGATTTGTCTGCATGTATGTAAGTGCACCTATGCTATACAATGCCTGCAGAGGTCAGAAGAGGGCATTGGATTCCCTGGACTGGACTTACAGATAATTTTTGGTCACCATGTGGGTGCTGGGAGCTGAACTCAGGTCCTCTGGGAGAACATCCAATGCTTGTAACCACTGAACCATCTCTCTAGTCCCAAGATCTATTTTTATGTGGATTTTTGTTCAAGGTATGAGATATGGGTGTGGTTTTAATTTTTATGTGTGGATATCTGTATTAGTTATTTTTCTGTCATTGTGATAGAATCACTGACCAGAGGAACTTATAAAAAGAAGAGTTTATTTAGCTTACAGTTCTAAAGGGGCCAGAGTTCATCATGGTGGGGAGGCCTGGTGGCAGAGGTGGCTGGAGTAGGAGCAAAATGTAAGCACTGACATCTTCAAGCAGGCACAGGAAGCAGAGCATGACTGGAGATCCAGGGAGGCTTATGAACTCTTTAAGCTGGGACCCAGTACATACTTCCCAGCACGGCTGCACCTTCTAAGACCTCCCCAAACAATGCCACCAACTGGGGACAAAGTGTCCAAATACTTGGAGGCCATGGGGACATTCTCATTCAAACCACCACATTCCGCTCCCTGACCCCTATAGGCTCATGACCATATAAAATGCAAAATGCATCTAGTCCAACTTTAAAAGTCCCCATAGTCTTTACCAGTCTCAATACTATTCAAAAAAGTCCACTGTCCAAAGTCAATTCTGAGACTCAGGGAAATCTCTTAACTGTAAGCCCCTGTAAAATCAAAAGATAAATTACATACTCTCAACATACAGTGGAACCGAATATACATTCCCATTTCAAAAGGTAGGGATAGAGGTATAGTGAGGAAATATTGGACCAAAACAAGACTGAAAACCAGCAGAGCAAACACCATATCCAGTAATTCCACATCAGACTTCTTGGATTTTACTTCAAAAGGACTTAGATGACTCAGCTTCTCTCACTTTGCCCCTTGCAACATATCTCTCTTGGACTGGTACCACACTCTGCATGCAGCTCTCTCCTTGGTGGATGTCTTATGGCTCTAGCATCTCAAATATCTTCTTGGGATCACCACTGCCAACCAGGCTTTGCCTTCAGAGCTTCACACAATGGCCTATCAGGGTCTGTCAGGGCCTTCTGTATCTTTCTAAAGCCAGAACCAGGTGAAGGATGCTACCAAATTTGATGGCAAGCTTGGGATGGAGCCCAACCTACTTCATGCACATGTATAGGTATTCTCTCCAGCATTTTCCTTTCCCAAATTGGAGGATTAACTGGGTGTGGTCTTGTTCTAGAGTTACTCTTTCCTTTGATTAAATGCAAATCTCTAGGTTTCTCCATAATCACTTTAATCTCCTTATCAAAGAAATCTTCAGCACAGGTCTTGGCTCCAGCATTAATCTTCCTAATGCTCTTTTTCAATCCAAACTGTACATTCTGCAATTTTTTCTGCCCCGTTTGCTCCTTCTCACTGCAGATCTGCATAATATTCACCATTAATAGCCACACCACCATTTCTATATTAGGCTGTCTTGAAATGTCCTCTGCCAAAAAAATTAATTCATTGCTTTTCAACTTAGCCGCAGTCAAGCTCTTAGGCTTTGGGCAGACTCTAGTCAGACTCTGCCAAAATATCCCAATTACTGCTTAAGTCCTTATTTCCTTCTGGAACTACATTGTTCTCAGCACTGCTTTCCTCCTACTAAAATTGCCCATTAAGTTCTGCTTATAGCAATCAACCACTTTTCTAGTCCAAACTTCCAAATCTTCCACATTCCTCCAAAAAATCCACAGGGTCAGGTTCTTCACAGCCAACAGCCTGCTCTCTAGTACCAATTTGTTGTACAGTGCCGACAGAGGCCAGAAGAGGGCATCATATTTCTTGGAACCGGAGCTACAGATGGTTGTTAGCCACCATGTGGATGCTGGAAATTGAACCCGGGTCCACTGGAAGAACATTCAGTGATTGTAACCACTGAACCATCTCTCCAGCCCCCAAGATCTATTTTTGAGTGGAGTTTTGTTTAAGATGCATGTCTGTTTTTATCCGATACCATGCTGGCTTTGCTATTATACTGCTGAAATATAATTTGAGATGAGTGATTGTGATACCTCCAGAACTGTTCCTTCTGTTTGGGATTGCTTTGTCTATTTGAGGTCTTTTGTACTCTATGTAAATTTTAGGATATCTATTCTGGTTCCGTGAAATGTCATTGAATTTTTATGGATAGTGCATTCAATCTATAAATTGCTTTCTGCAATACAGCCATTCTCACACACAAAAACAATTCTGTCAACCCATGAGGATGGGAGATACTTTTTTCTTTTTCTTATTTATTTATTTTTCTTAATTGAATCATTGTGTATTTCATACAGAACAGCTCAATCAGTCTTAATCATCTTTATACCCCCTTCTCACTGGCACCCCCACAGCCTCTCATATATTCCTTCATCTTGTTAAGGTCTTTTGTGTCAAGTTAGTGTCCCCAAATGTTCCTCAGTGTAGGTTCATCCACTGAGGTCTAGTCCACCTATTCAGAGTCAATTGCTTTAGGAAGATTAGCTCATCCTCACCCAATAGCAATCAAATGCCAGCATTTCTTTGGCAAGGATTGTACCTGCTACTTATTACCTAGTTCCGTGGTGGGCTTTTGTCTGTTGAGTTTGCATGGGTCTTGAGCATGCCAAAACCATTGCTGTAGGTTCATATGAGCAGGGTCCCAGGAGCATGTAGAATTCTATTTACATATTGTCACATTCCCTCCTCACTGGCTCTTACTATTCTTTCCGTTCCCTCTTCCACAATGGTCCCTGAGCATGAGTGAGTGAAAATTAATACAGGAATCCTGTCTAGGGACGCTGACTCTGCAAATTCCTAATCTCCATGATTTAGTCATTTGTGACCTTTTGTGTTACTGGCCTTTGTTGCATGAGGGACCTTCATTAATGGGAGTTGAGAAATTTATTAGTGTCTTCTTTACTCCTTGTTCTATATTGGGTGAGCCTTGGATGTAGAGGCTGCACTGTAGACGTCCCACTTAGGCATGGGCATTTCACAGAGAGTGTCTGCGTGTGACCAGCTCTGGTATTCTGTAGTATTCTGGGGCAAAAGAAGTTTCTCTGATGAGTGGTGATTGGGATACTTGATTGTAAATATAAGGATACATATTTTGCATTTAGTAAGAAGTTACATTAGCCTAGGGATGTGACAGCCTTGAGGATTTCTTTAAGATCTATGTCCTCTTCAGCCATGTGTATTTGGCTATGATTACAGTACCACACGTGAGTTTCTTCCCATTAAGTGGGCTGTAAGACCAATTAGGCAACCATTGATTGACCCCAAGGTAAAAGTGCCACTACTGCACCAGTGTCAACTGCTGTGTCAGTCACCAATGTGCCTATTTGATCATGAAGCTGGTCTTGGTCCATTGATTGATGTTCTCCCTTAGCTACTTTCATAGTCCTGTCCAGAACTAGGAAAGCTAGCCTTTAGGGGAAGTGGTTTCCAGCTCAGTTCCAGCCCCTTGTTCCAAATCTGGTCTTCCAAGTATGTCCTGTCTTCAGCAATAGGGTCTTACCATCAAGTTCTGGGAGGCAATTGAGGGCTGTGGCAATAGCCTGTATAATTTGGGAGTCTCTTGAATCACCCTGGCCAACAACTCAAATGTGAGTTTCTCCTGTCTGGCACTGCTTCTTGTTATGCGGCCTTCGGCTATGCACATGCTGTAATGGAATTGTCATTAGGTTGTTAAACTAATATGATTCCCTCTGGTGGTTTACACTAGCTAGGCGTTATTTATCTCTCCTCCCCCTCAACCTCCTTCTAACCTTCCTTCCTTGCCTTCCCCATTTAAAATATCCCCATTTTCCCTCTTTCTCCCTTAGTAACACGTGTTTCCTATTATTCTTCTCTCTTAGGTTCCTTCTTTCCCTTTACCTCCCTGGTTCCTTTCCACCAGGATACATATTCATATATAAGTGTTTGGTGCCAGGATCCACCTATGAGAGAGAATATGCATCATTTTTTTTTTCTGATTCTGTGTTACTTCACTTAGCATAACAGTTTCTGGTTCCATCCGTTTACCTGCAGCTGTCATGATTTCATCTTTCTTTACTGCTGAGTAGAACTCCATTGTGTAACTGTAACACATTTTCATTAGAGGATGGGAGATACTTTTATCTCCTAGTTTCTTTCTTCAGAGTCTTAACATTTTCCCTGTACAGGTCTTTCATCTTCTTGATTAGGTTGAGTCCCCTCTTGTCTCTTTGTCCGGCTTGACTCAGTCACCAGTACTTTGTTTTATCATTATCAAGGTCAACCTCAAATGTAAAAAAGAGAAAGTAGGAGGGTGTCTGGCTGGAAGTCAGAAACACAGATATGAAGAAACGGATGGTTATTTTAAGCAATATAATTTTTCTATGTGTTGGTCAGCTTTCTGTTGAAAAGTACCTGAGGTCATTCACTTATAAGGAGAAATGACTTTTTTTGTCTCATGAATGCAGAAGTTTCAGGCTATAGTCCTGTGATGGTGGTAATTGGGGGGACGGTCTGTGGCAGCACACTGTAACATTGTGGGGAGCATGTGGCACAGAAAAACTGTCCATGTGGTAGCTGGAAAGCAGAGACTGGAAGGGGCTGGGTCTCAATATTCCTTTCAAAGACACACCCCCAGAGCCACATTTCCTTTCAGTAAGCCCCACCTTGTAAAGTTTTCTCATCTTCCATGAGCTCCACAGGCTGATGGTCTTTAAACATATATATTGTTTTTATTTTACGTGTATGAGTGTATTGCTTGTATGTCTATTATAAGTGCATCCATGTCATGCAATGCCCATGGAGGTCAGAAGAGGGCATCTGATCCCATGAACTGGAGTTATTGATAGTTGTTGGCACTATGTAGGTTCTAGAAATCAACCTGTATCCTCTATAAGAGCAACCAGTGCTCTTAACCACAGAAGAGCCACTGATGGCCTTTTGTTGTTGTTTTATGTTTTGAGATAGGGTGTCTATGTAGCCCCAGCTGGCCTGGAACTCATTATGAAGATCAGGCTGGCCTCTGTCTCACAGAAATCTACCTACCTTTGCCTCTCAAGTGCTAGGATTAAAGTAGTGTGATGCAACATTCATATCCAAACATTCAAATCCAATCTGTTACATTCTGGATTTTATATCTTTGATCACCTACCTGAAATTTCTCAAGTTTTAGAATGGATGAAAGCTCCTTAGAGTGTTTCTTTAATATGTAATATCCCCATAACCCCCCTAGAATTTCTCATTTGATATGTTTGAAATGGATATGAGAGAACCTCATGTTTACCTGCTTTCAGAATTCCTTCTATGGCCTTTCGGTTCCACTTTTTGACAGGGTCTTTCTAGTCCCAGCCACTTGGAACTTACTATATAGACCAAGCTGACCTCAGTCTGAGAGAGAGAGAGAGAGAGAGAGAGAGAGAGAGAGAGAGAGAGAGAGGGAGAGAATATATGGATGAATGAGAATGTTTGTCCTTCAAAAACATGTTCCCAGTTATCTGGGAACTAAGCCTTATCTCCTAGAACCCCTAGATAATGTAGCAAATCATGAGTTCATCAATAGACTAATCCATTGATTAGGTCAGAGCCCTCATGATCCAATTATTCCCTCACCTCTGAACATCGAATTTGGGGATCAAGTCTTCAGCACATGAGCCCTTAAGGTACACTTCCTGTCCAAACCATGATGATCTTGCAGGATTCATTTCAGTGCAAACCAACTACTTGAGGAAGTAGTTCACCTGGTGAGGTTTTGTTCACGTTCCTGAATCCATAACCCAGGGAGATTTTGCACCTGGTGGTTTTATTAAACTCTGAAAAGGAAACTGGGATTTTCCTTGAATAGAGGAGATGTGGAGCGAGTACAAGGTATTTCAGTTGCATCCTTCTAAGACATCAGGGACATACTGGACATGGGAGTTGTCCTTTAATCTTACCGTGAGGTTGCTCCCTATGACAGTGACTTGTTAATTTGATAAGATGTAGAATAACCCAGGAGACAAACTTTTGGGTGTATTTCTGAAAGATTTAACTGGGTGGGAAGAACCATCATTCTAGGGGGTGGAGCTCCAAGCTGAATTAAAAGTAGAAATCTCTCTGTTTCTGGCATAAAATATGACCAGCTACCTCACACACCTGCATCCGTGCCTTCCCTACCATGGTGGACTAGACCCTCAAACCATTAACCAAAACAAATCCTTCCTCCCTTAAGATACTTTATTTCAGTTATTCTGTCACTGCAAGGAGAAAAGTAACTGATAAAGCAAGTACCTCCTTTTAATATATGACTCTTCTCTTTCCTAGACTTAGATGTAGTAGTGTGTATCTGAATCCCAGAACCTGAGGCAGGAAAATGAAGCATTTGAGGCCAGCCTGAGCTACATAGCAAGACCCGGATACACACACACACACACACACACACACACACACACACACACACAAAATAGAGCTACAATCAAGCATAAAGGAGACACTCTGTAAGGAACTTCCGTCTTTTTTGTAGCTAAGTTCAGAGACAAATTATAGCATTTTCTCTCCGTTTATGTGGCTGCTGCTCAGCACCCTCCATAGCAGAAAGTGTCTGGGACAGTTCAGTCAAGAAAGCTGAGTTCTTGTGAATGTTTCTTCTGAGACTAAAGCCTTACACAATTGCAGATATTGAGAAAATTAACACCCAATAGAAGGCGCTGGAGTATTGGTGAGAACACTAAGCAGTTTTCTGAAGCACTGATGTGGGTAAACCAGCTTCCAGAGAATCAGAAGGGTCCTGTCTCCCAGGACCCTAAAGGCAGAAGGTCCAGGCTCTGTCCTTGTATGGCGGGGCAGAGCAAAGCACAGAGCAGATGTACTGGGAGCCCGTGGTGGGGATCAGATGTGCACCAGACGGAGTGCTTTTGAAGCTATGTTAAATCTTGTCCAGGAATACCCTGCAACTTGGCTGGAAGGACTAGTCTGTCTCTGGAGCTCCAGTCAGTTGTTAGACTCAGCTGAAGAAACCACACATCATCTGAGGAAGGGAGGCAACTTTGTTCTCTGTTCTAGAAGAAAGTAGTACAGATTGTCTTATCTGCCATTCTCCTTCCTCTGGTCTACAGCTCCAGGGACACAAATTAGAGTCAGAAAATCAGGTGAAATAAGAGACAGTGAAGTGGGAAAGCAGAAGAGAGATAGAATATATTCCCATCCAGCCTTCTGAACTTGAATAACCTAGGAGATGTAAGCGGCTTTAAATTCAAATAAATTTCAGACTTCGAATACATTGCACAGGGGTAGATATATTTATTACTGTCCTTGTGATAAAAAATGAATGGAAATATTTTCATTATTGTAACGATCGAGAGAATTGTCTTTTATCAGAGATTCTCTGCAGAAGTAGAGAAAGAACTAGACTCTCAAAGTGAATTTAAAGGACAAATAAGACAAAGAATAAAGCTGTTTCCTGATAGTGCCGTCTTGGTCTCGAGAGTTCAGCTTGGCACTTGCTTGCTGTGGTAAAACAATCAAGCAACATGGAATAGTTAGGCCCACTTATCTGGACCAAGCTAATTCATCCATAAGAAAGTAGAAGGAAGGACTTTCTGAATATGTAGGAATTTTGCTGAGGTAACTAAATGCGATTTAACATAGCTTTGGAAGTATCAGACAGCACACAATTGAGCCTTATTGCAGGGAAACTTATTCCGTGGTTCTCGGGCTGCTGGCACACTGCTTGTGATGTCTCTGGTTTTCAGACCGTGGTTCACATTGAAAGGCTTGGTTGAGGCGTGGCTAAGCCTGTGTTATGAGTCTGCCGCTGCTTGGGGAGTCATAGACTCTGTCAGTTCGCTCCCTTCATCCTTCCTCAGCCTATAAAATCCATGCAATCAAGTTAAAATGCTTGATTTCCATTCAGGGATGGAGAAAATGAAATCACAAGGTAATGGGAATGTCATATCTCTAAATTATTTAAATCTCGATCTCCTTTTGCTTGAATCTATGAACTTCCATACGCCTGTGAAAACTTTAAGGTAGAGCTGGAAATGATCGGTCTTATTCAAAGAGGAAAGAAATCTTAGAGAAAAATTAAAAATTAAGAATAAATCTTATAATCTTAAAATACCTTGATTTCTATTCTGCACAGGAGAATCATTTTAATAGTTCTAAACTAGAATCCTTTGAATGATATTTAGGAAAAGTTTGAGTCTTTGTTATGTCATTATAAATATTTTAGTTATGTTTTATATCTGATTACAAAGAAACAATAAAAATAAGACATTTTGTTGAACTAAGCTCATATTGTTAGTTCTTATGAGTGCAGATTTCTATTCTTGTATTACATATCATCTTCCAAGGAGCAAATCAAAAGTTACCATCAAAAGAAGATTCTGCCTTTTCTGCTAGCTTTTTTCTGCTGGTTCAATACTCTCTACAGGTAGGGAGGAAGGGACTCCTTCAAGGTTAAACTGCTCTTTAAGTTACCTGTGTTATATGCAACATGCAGATGTTCCCTTAAACTCAGTTAAGGCATTTACAAGGATGCCATCTGAGAATATAAACTCAAATTATCCTTTTCCATACCTTCTTAAAGACCTATATGAAAGAAGCATCTATTTAGAAAAGACCATCTCAGGGAAGCCATCAATATCTCTTTCTCAGCATGCTTTAAGTTGTCCTTGAGTCACACTCCATGGTAGAAAAGCAATGTGCTTGGTTATTAACACTGCCCTTTGAAGCTGCCCTCCCTGAGCTGCAATGTAATGGGATGTTCTCAGGTTTTATGGAGACTGCAACAAGAAAGAGGCATATGAAATTCGCTCCTTCATTTACTCTGACACCATCTATTACATTATTTAATGTGCCCTATATGAATCCTCACATGATGTATTCCTTTAGAATTTGATTCCAGAAAAAAAGAACTTATCTCCACTGAGGAACTCATTGTGAAACCTTTCTTTCTGGTTATAGGAACTGACCATGATTTACCTGCTTGCATTTTATTTCCATGGTTCTGAAACATTTTAATTTCTTAACCCTTTTAACTTCTCATTTATATGCTGTTTCAAATTATTTTTGGGAAAGGATAGAATTTAATCAATTAAGCATATATTCCTCTGTGACTTGTCTTGTTTAATAATCAAATAAACTACCTGTAAAGCATATTTGAATTTTCAAGTTACTTAAAATATAAAATATATTTGCATGGATATAACCTATTATTGTGGCAACCACAGAGATGATATATGTAGAATATTTGAAATAGTACCTGACCTGCCATCTAAAAAGGATAATTGACCATATCTTCATTTACTCTCTGTGTGATATATCATAATGCATGTTGCCCAAAGGGCAATAAATTGAAATTTTATTGTTATTATGCTTAGTTATATCAAAATTCAACCCTTTTTAAAACATAGTAAGTACATAGTTCCACAGTCAAAAAACCAGGCAATTGGTTTATGTACTGATATTTAAAAACTCTTCTCCAGAGTTATTTTAGATTGTTTTTATCCTTTTCTAAAAAAGTAAATTAGCAGTATCTAATCTTTGTTTTTCTAGCATAATATCTTCTTCTTTTTAAAATTACCCACATTTTTGAAAGTGTTGTGAAAGCAGTAATTACTATAGTCTTCTAGTTCTGTGCTATGATACCCTTTCTCTTAAAAGAATTTCAAAGGGCACAAAAAGCAGCTCTCTAAATTGGATGGTGGAACAGTGAGCCATTATTGGGCTATTGTTGAAATATCTAAGTTAACTATTTTCTGAGTAATTTAAATAACAATGTGTTTGTGAAATATTAGCATGAAAATTTTCACAAACTTATCGTTTATAACAATAACAATTTATTTTAAATGTATTGATCAAATACATTATTTCTGGAAAAATTTACTTCTAGAAAGGTATATTTCATATTTCATAGTTCAGGAAAATTCTAAACCATGTAGGT
Organism: Eospalax fontanierii; assembly: GCA_035773235.1. NCBI lineage: Eukaryota > Metazoa > Chordata > Mammalia > Rodentia > Spalacidae > Eospalax > Eospalax fontanierii. Next base: position 41,444,642 of record CM069542.1, on the reverse strand, counting down.
TTAATAATCACACCACAGCCAGGCTCGGTGGCACACACCTTTATAATCTCAGCACTAGGAGGCAGAGGCAGGGATAGCTCTGTGAGATCAAGGCTAGCCTGGTCTACATAGTGAGTTCCTGGGCAGCTGGGATGACAGGAAAATCCTGCCTGAAAACAACAGCAGCAGCAAAAACAAAACCCGAAATAATCACACCTCAACTGCACCTAGAGTGATTCTTCAGTAAATTTTTAAACTGATAATTCTGCAAGTTCAAATGATTTCATTCTGGTTCTTCTAAACCTTGGGCACAGACCAGCTTCTGCTTTTATCATCCCAGATCCTAGACAACTGTCTTAGTCTAGACCCACCCACTGCATGTTGAATCTCATACTCAGACCAGCTTAAATTTTCAGTCTACTTTGTTAGAACCTTCACAGGCTGTTCCCATCCCCAACTTGCCATTGCATTCCTGTGACCTCTCATCTACTTTGGCTGTCCCCTCCCACAACATACCTTGGATTTCTGTGAGCAGAACTTCTGCACTGGGAAGTCTGATCCCACCCATTGTCTTCTCACCTCTCTCCCACCTGAGCAAATCCACTGTGTTCCCCCAGCCAATTCCTCACCACATGTCCTGATCATCTTCTAGGCTTGGGCACAGGCTAGCTCCTGCTCTTAGCACTCCCATTCCTACACTACTTTCTTAGTACAGCCCTACCCACTGTGTCCTGAACCCTATGCTCAGAGCAGCTCAGTTTCTCAGTCTAATTTGTTAGAGCCTTCACAGGCTATCCCCACCCCCAACTTGCCATTGCACTCCTGAAACCAGCCTTCTACCCTGGCATTCCCTACCCCTAACTTGCCTTGGATTCCAGAGAAGAACCTTCTTCCCTGGTAAATCTGATCCTGTCCACTGGATCTCCACTCCCCTACCTGAGCAGAAACTCCCAACCACTCTACCCCGCGTCCTGTTCTCTATCTGGCCTTGGGCACAGGCACACTCTTATTTTTGTCCCCTAGACCTCTGAACTACCATCTTAAATCTGGTGGCCTATGAACTCTCCAGATCTCACCGTGCCCATCCCCCTACATCGGTGCCCTCTGCAGCCCCTCTTGCTGCTGCAGGGCTGGGCTTCTGAACCCTTTTGTAGGGGACCACACCTTTTCAGACTACCTGAGAAAGCCTGAATTTAGTCTCTGCCTAGCAATTTCCTCAAATTGCATTGTGTCTGCTGGCTACAGGGACCCAGAGTTTAAGAGAGAGCCTGAGAGCATTTGCTCTCACCTAACCTGTGTCTCTGAGAGAACTCTGGAGCAAATGGATTAGAGCCATCTGGTCCTTCCAATATAAATTCAAAAGAGAGAACCTGAAGCCTAGACCAAACAGCCTTTCAAACACAATAAGAAAACAACCAAGTCACATAGAGTCACAAACAGAATCAGACTTCACCTGAACAAAGGAAAGCTTGAGTCTCATATCAGAATCACAAACAACAAAAGAAATCCACATGCCAAGATCACAATGAAAAAGTAATAATATGAGTACCCAAATAGTATGTTCCCACCAAACATCATCTTCTATAGAAGAAGTAACAGAAATTAAAGAAAGAATTAAAGAAATTAAAAGCAGAATTAAAGAAAACAGTAAAAAAAATAAATCAATGAATCCAAGAGGTGGTTCTTTGAAAAGACAAATAAGGGAAAGACATTTGGCCCAGTTAACCAAAAGAAAGAAAGAGCAACTCCAAATGAAGAAAATTGGAGATGAAAGGGGAAACATTACAACAAATGCAAAAAGATTCAGAACATTATAAGGGAATACTTTAAAGACCTATATACCATTACATTTGAAAACCTTAAAGAAATGGATGCATATCTAAAATCATGGGAATTACCAAAGCTAAACTAAAAAGACATCAACAGCTTAAACAGACCCATAACTTATAAGGAAATTGAAACAGTAATACAAAACCTCCCAACCAAAAAAGGCCAGGCACAGATGAATTCACAACAGAATTCTATCAGACATTCAAAGAAGATCTAAATCCAATAATAATTAATTATTTAAAAAGATAGAAACAAAGGGAGAATCCCCAAATTCCTTCCATGAAGCCAGCATTACTGTAATATCAAAACTGGGCAAAGATACAACCCAAACAGAAAACCATAGACCCATATCCTTAAATGAACATAGACACAAAAATTCTCAACAAATTACTTACAAACAACATACAGACACACATCTCAAAGATCATCCACCATGATAAAGTCAGCGTTATTCCAGAGATGGAGGGATGGTTCAATGCATGTAAGTCAATAAATGTCATAAAACATATAAATAAACTTAAAGACAAAAATGGCATAGTCATCTCAGTAGATACAGAAAAGGCCTTTGACAAAATTTAACATGCATTTATGTTAAAAACCCTAGAGGGGATTGGACTGGAGGAAACATACCTCAACATAATTAAAGCTATATACAAAAAAAAACCCCACAGCCAACATCATTCTAAATGGAAAAACAAAACAAAACAAAACTGGAAGCATTCCCATTAAAATCAGGAACCAGACAAGGCTGTCCACTCCTTGTCTTCCAAGCACTCCTTTTTACTACAGTGTTTGGAACTTTTGCTAGAGTAAAAAGAGAAAGAAATTAAAGTAGTACTCATTAGAAAAGAAGTCAAATTATCACTTTTGTAGATGATATATCATACCTAAACATGCCAAAATATCCACCAGCACCAGAAAACTCCCAGAAATAATTAACACTTTCAGTAAAGTGTCAGGTTACAAAATTCATCTACAAAAATCAGTTGACTTTGTATATGCCAATAACGAGCAATTGGAGAAAGAATACAAGGAAACCCTCCCATTTGCAATAGCCTCAAAAAAGTCTCAGAATAAACCTGACCAAAGACATTAAAGATCTGTGCAATGGAAATTTTTGATGTTTAAAGAAAGAGATTCATAAGGACACCAGAAGATGTCCCATGCTCATATATTAGAAGAATTAATATTGTGAAAATGACTATCCTACCAAATGCAATGTATAGATTCAGCACAATCCCAATCAAAATCCCCATGACATTCTCTACAGAATTATAATAAAGATCCTAAAATTGAAATGGAAGTCCAAAAGACCCTGGATAGTCAAAGCCATTCTGACCACAAAGAGAAATGCTGGGAGGATTACTATTCCAGATTTTAAACTATTTTACAGGGCTGTAATCACAAATACAGATGGTACTGGCACAAAAATAGACCTGTAGTCCAAGGAGATATAATTGAAGACTCAAACATGAGAATATGCAATTTGAGCTTCCTGAAATTTGACAAAGGGGCCAAAAACACTCATTGGAAGAAAGATAGCATCTTCAGCAAATGGTGCTGGCAGAACTGGATCTCCACTTGTAGAAGAATGAAACCAGGCCCTTGTCTTTCACCTTTTAGAAAAGTCAACTGAAAATGGATCAAAGACCTCAGTGTGAAACTTGAAACTCTGAAACTGTTAGGAGAAAACGTTGGCAGTAACCTGCATGATACAGGTACAGGAAAGGACTTTCTAAAGCAGACAGCACTTACACAAGCATTAAGGTCAATAATCAACAAGTGAAATCTCATTAAACAAAAAAGCTTCTGTACAACAAGAGAAATAGCTAAGGAAGTGAAGAAAAAATGCACAGAATGGGAGAAAAATCTTCACCAGCATCACATCTGACAGAGATCCAATACTCAGAATTTATAAAGAACCCAGAAAACAAAGGAAACAAGTGACCCAATTAAGATGGGCTAAGGACCTAAGCAGAAAGTTCTCAAAGGAAGATATAAAAAGCTGAGAAACATCTTAAAAATTGCTCAATACTGTTAATAATTTAAGATTTCATGTTACCCCAGGCAGACTGTCTAAGGTCAAGAGAACAAATGATACCAAATGCTAGAGAGGATGTGGGGAAAGAGGAATGCCAATTCATTGCTGGTGAGATTGTAAACTCGTGCAACCCCTATGGAAAGCAGTGTGGAGAACTCTTTAAAAACTAATCATGAATGTACCATTTGACCTGGTTATACCACTCTTTGGCATATACCTGAAGGTCTCATCCTATTGCAGAGATATTATACATCCTTGTTTGTTGCTGCTCTTTTCACAATAGGTAAGAGATGGAAGCAACCTGTATGTCCCTCAACTGAGAAGTAGATAATGAAAATGTGGTACATTTACACAACGGAATTCTACTCATTGGTAAAGAAAGATGAAATCATGACATTTGTAGATAAATGAATGGAACTAGAAAGTGAAGTAACACAGAATCAGAAAAACAAATGATGTTATGTTCTGTCTCATATGTGGATCCTGGCACCAAATTCTTACATATGTGTGTATGTATCCTGATATAACTGCAGCAATCAGGAAAATGGAAAAGGACCAGAGAGGTAACAGGAAGGGAGGAACCTAAGAGAGAAGAATAATAGGAAACAGGTGTTACTAAGGGAGAAATAAATAAAAAGGGTTATACAAGGAACTATGTGAATAAAGGGAATGAAGGAGCTCAAGAGACGTGGGGCCATATGAGACTGGTGTTATCAAGGGAGAAATGGGGAAATGGGGACACTTTAAATGGGGAAGGCACAGAGGGAATGTTAGATGGGTATAGGGGGAGGAGAGATAAATAACGCCTAGCTAGTGTAAACCACCAGAGGGAATCTTATTAGTTTAACAGCCTAATGACAATTCCATTACAGCATGTGCATAGCTGAAGGCCACATAACAAGAAGCAGTGCCAGACAGGAGAAACTCACATTTGAGTTGTTGGCCAAGGTGATTCAAGAGACTCCCAAAATTATACAGGCTATTGCCACAGCCCTCAATTGCCTCCCAGAACTTGATGGTAAGACCCTATTGCTGAAGACAGGACATACTTGGAAGACCAGATTTGGAACAGTGGGGCTGGAACTGAGCTGGAGGCCACTTCCCCTAAAGACTAGCTCTCATAGCTCTGGAGAGCACTATGCAAGTAACCAAGGGAGAACATCAACTGATGGCCCAACACCAGTTTCATGATCAAATAACTGTATCGATGTTTGACACAGCATTTGACACTGGTGTAGTAGTAGTACTTTTACCTTGGGGCCAATCAATGGCTACCTAATTTGTCTTAGAGTCCACTTAATGGGAGGAAACTCATATGTGGTACTGTCATAGTCAAATACTCATGGCTGAATAGATTATTGATCTTAGAGAAATCTCCAAGGTTGTCACATCCCTAAGCTAATGTATTTTCTTACTAATTGCAAAATAATGTATCCTTATATTTATATTTACAGTCAAGTATCCCAGTCACCACTCATCAAAGAAGCGACTTTTACACCAGAAGGAGACTTCTGCAGAGTACCACAGCTGGTCACACGCAGACAGTCTCTATGAATTGCCCATACCTAAATTGACACATCTTCAATGCAGCCTCTATACCCAAGGCTCACTCAGTGTAGAACAAGGGGTAAAGAAGTCACTAATGAATCTCTCAACTGTCTTTCATTAAGCTCCCTCAAGCAGCAAAGGCCTAGTAACAGAAAAGGTCACAAATGGCTAAATCATGGAGATTGGGAATCTGCAGAGTGAAGGTGCCTGGACAGGACTCTTGTATTAAATTTCACTCACCTGGGGCTCAGGGACCATTGCAGAAGAGGGAGTAGAAAGGACAGTAAGAGCCAGTGAGGAGGGGTTGTGACCATGTGGACATAGACTCCTATAGGCTTCTGAGACCCGGTTCATATGAATTTACAGCAATCATTTCTGCATGCTCAAGACCCATGCAAACTCAAGCAGACAAAAACCTACCTTGGAACTCAAAAATGGGTATTAGACCCCAACCTCTGCTGAAAAGATATTGTCAACTGATTACTGTTCAGTGAGGATGAGCTAATCTTCCTAAAGACTCTGGGTAGGCTGAGACGATCTCAGTGGATGAACCTTCACTGAGGTCATTTTAGGACACTAACTTGACACAATAGACCTTAGCACAGATGAGATAATGTATAGATTCTATTGGGGGGCTGAGGGGTATGCCAGTGGGAAAAGAAAGGGGTATAAAGATGATTAATATTGATTTGAGATGTTCTGTGTTAAATACACAATGATTCAACTAAAATAATTTATAAAATTATTTCAGCCTACAGCTTCTTCATGGATCTTGTAGAATTTGTCATTTCTACCATGCTGTAGCACCTGGCCGTTAAGCTTATACAGTATATAAATGATCACTAAACACATGCAGAGTTCATAGCGATGATGAAGAATTGGTAAATTGATGAACACCCTTCCTTCCTGCCTATTTTTTGATCTTTCTTCTTATACAATGAAAGCTTTGGGCTAGTTATTTTGTCTTCCAATCTCTATTTCCAATTAAGTTGTTCTTTACTTTTTTTCCTCTTTAAAATTCCCTTGGGATTGTGTGTGTCTGTTTTTGCACAAACAACACAGAACGAAGCAATTTGTTTCTGACAATTATTCATTAAGCTTTATTGATCCTCTCTTATCCCTCTACCATGGCCAAATTCGAGTTTATTTGCTTGATTCCCAAAATAATTAATAACCCAGAAAAGATTCTGTTTTCCTCTTCTTTACTTTAAATAAACTATCCTGCAATTTAGATAAGGTGGAATATTTACAGTGCTGGGCTTGATTGTGAAGGTTGGTATCATGGATGATTAAGGAATGAACACCTTGAGTTCTACTGGGACAAGTTTTAGTAAATAAACGCACTGCTTGAATTCAAAGAACAAATGTATTCATTAAGCCAATACTTACTTTGTATGAATAAAGGCTGAAAATTCTGTTCATTGTACTCATTTTAATAAGACACAAAATATGTATTTATTTCGCTTCTTTCAGTTAGAGTGGTAAAAGGCAAATCATTAAGACAGTTTTTGTATTTCTTCAGGTTCCAGACTACTTTTTCACAATGTACATAAATCTTTCTACATAACATAAAAATCTTCATTATATTTATATTATTCTATTCTATAGAGATAAACCAAGTAAGGCTAAACTATTTAAAAACTCTTATTTAGATTTTGTAGTACTTTTTAAAGTGCAAGAACTAAGTAATAGTATTCTATATTTTTTAAAATCAACTTCGTGTGTCTGTGGTATCATGAACTCTCAGAATTTAGCTATCCCATTTTTTAAAAGCATAAGTTTATGTCCATAAATTATACTTTTTCTCACTTTCTTTATCATTATTTTTCCTTTAAAGTGTAAAACTTATGAAGTCGATTAAAACTTCATTTTAGCGTAGTTTTTGTCATGATTTTGTATGATAATTAACACATCAAGAAAGTGAAATTTGCAAGAATAATGAAAAAGAAAATATAGAACAATAAAATGGAATGTGTTTATTTTTTATTTATATAACGCTGAGACTAAACCTAGGGCCTTGTTCCTGGCAGACAAGCTCAGTACCAGAGTTAATTCCCAGCCTGAAACATGCTTAATTTTTTTATTGTTTGAAAATTTCATATGTTCATAAAATGTGTTTTGATGAAGCCCGTCGCCCCTTTCTCTCCGCTCTAATTCAGGACTGAATATTTCATAGTTTCTTATTCTCTTCAAACTGACCAATTATATGTCCGTGTTAATAGACACATCTAATAGTGAAAGAAGCTGCTTTGATGAGGGCTGAGAAATGCACTAATCTATGGGTATAGCAATAAGTCATTAGAAGTCAGCTTAATACTATGTCAGTTTAGCAGAATGATAGTAGTCAGTTTTCCCCTAGTCCTACAACCTGTCTAGCTACAGGTTCTTGGTACTGATGACAGTATTAAGCATGCATTCTGTCTTGTGAAGCATGCCTTAAATCCAAGTAGAAAGCGGTTTGTTACTCCCATAATATTCACGCCACTACTGTACCAGCAAGCATCTCCTGCCGGTTATTACTGCGGCTTGCAGGGTTCACAGCTGGGTAAGACAGGTTTATTTTCCTCCTTGGGTAGCTTGCGCAGCACCTTCTAGATATGTGAATGATAACCAGTAGGTTGGCTTGCAGGTCGGTACCAGTTTGATTTTTTCATGACTCACATATGTGGTGTCTTCATTAATAGTCTCACCATTAAGTTCTGGAGGTTAACCAAGAGCAGTGCAGTAGCTTATAATGTTTGGAGGTCTATGGGATCCCATTGACCAACAGCTCCAAAAAAGAGAACCTATTCTTAGCACTAGACTTTCTATTGATAACAGAGTATTTAGAAAGGAAGTTGTTGCCCAGTTAGATGGTAGCTGCATTTAAACTCTTTGGTGTGTGTACCTTCCTGTGTGTTTTAGGGAGGTTCAACAGTAGTAGGCTTCCGGGTGATTTTCTCAAAGTTTTTAGTATTAGTTAATTTCTTTTGTTGTTTGAGAATTTCAAGCATGCAAACAATGTGTTTTGATAAAGCCCATCCCCCATTTCCTCTGTTCAAACTCCTCCCTCATCTCCTTCACCACTATTCCCTCTGACCTTCAATTGTTCTTCTTTCCCTCCACTGAGTCCATTCAGCACTGCCAGTATTTGTATAGTTATAGGGTCATCTCCTGGAGAATGAGTAGCCTTTCAGGGACTAGATCCCTGAAGAAAACTGACTCTCCGTCTCCCAGCAATCATAGATTGCCAATAGCATCCCAGCTAGAGGTGGGTCTTCTTGCCCACCTCCCCACTCCTGTGGGGATGCTATCAACCTTTGTAAGTTCATATATGCAACTGCCCTGTTGAGTACGAAAACCTCTGTTCCATTGTAGTCATTCACCAGCGCTGGCTCTGGCGCCTTCATTCTTTCTGACTCCTTTACCGTGATGATCCCTGGGCCTTGGGGGAGAGTGGTGTTAGTCATGCCCTGTCTACTCTGTCCTTCCATAACCCATCCCACCTCGTTCAGTGTACATAAAATTGGAGTACCCATGGAGGTCAAGCCTGGTTGGGGACCATAGTGGGAGAGAAAATATGTTTAATTCTTAATTTAAGGAATTTACGAAAAAGTATTTGAGTGTTAAAGATTAATAATCTGTTAAAGGAATGTGTTGAGTGGCCACCTATATGAACTACTGAAGTGTCCAGGCATAAGAGAAAAATGAAAGAATGTAATCAAGACTGAAGGTAGCCAGGGAATTTTCAGGCAGTAGTCAAGGTTTTAAGGCTTTAAGTTTAGGAGAGTGGGGTCACTTGGTTAGGGAAGCCCCACCTTGAGTAGGAGGTTAAGTGTTGGAAACCTAAGAAGTAGACATGGTCCCTGAGACCAAGTTTTAGGGCCAGGTCATATTTCTGCCTACTTGTTAAAAACTTTCCTTTTAGTTTCCTTAAGGATCTTTTTTTCTGGCAGGAACATATTTTGATTTTACAACGGAATTCCCTTTTTTTTTTTTTTTTTTTTTTTTTACATTTGAGACAAGATCCCACACTGTATCCTACTGTCCTGGAACTCAGAGCAATTCTATGCTAGGCTCTTTTGTGCTGGGATTATAGGCATGCACCTGACTGGGGTTTATTGATGATACTAGAATTTTCAAATTTAGAATAAAATTTGTTGAAAAATATTAGAAGAAATTTTACTTATTATTTATTCTTTATTACTTATTATTTACTTATATTTCTTTATTAAGCAAAGCTATACCAAATGTGTTTGGTTTGATTACAGGTATGTTTCTAGGGAATGTATGTTTCTATAGCATGCTGTAATGGGCAGAAGCAGGCTTCAGAGACTTCTAAGTTGATAAAGGTCTTGGAACATCTTTGGTTGGTTTTATCTCATTTTCTCATATTTAAAAATCCTCATTAGTTTAAAGGAATGGTGGTAACTGTCCAGGCTACTAAAGCACAGTCTATGAATTTAAGGAAATGTTCAATATTTTATATTCAGGAAAAATAGATTTTGTACCTTGACCTTTAAGTTAAGCTTTTCTTTTTAGAAGTATATTACCTTGCAAAGCACACGGGGAACTGGAGCCAGCTGGTGACCTTTTGTTAACATGGAGTTTTGAGATATGGGAAAAAGCCATTGCATAGATCAGGAATTTTATTACCAAGAAGAATCAATAGTCAGTTGTAAGTTATACTTTCTTAGAACGACAGCTAGCCATATAACTTTGGGGTACATGCTCACTTTTGTAGTATTACGAAGGCCTTTGGGGAGTGAGATGCAGATATTTTGCAGAAGTTGAAAATTGAACCGGAGAGCTGGAGAGAGATGGCTCAGCAGTTAAGAGCACTGGCTGCTCTTGCTGAGGACCTGGGTTCGATTCCCAGCACCCACATGGCAGCTAATAACTGTCTTTAACTCCAGATCTAGGGAATCCGATGCCCTCTTCTGACTGCCATGGGCATTGCAGGGCGTGGGTACACTATATATATGCAAGCAATACACTCATTAACATAAAATAAAAATAATATTTTAAAAAGAAAGTAGAACTGGAGGTGAAGTATTTGGCATGTTGCTCTCAGGAACTTTCATGTTGCTTAAAATGTGGCAGACAGTAATTAGTATTAATTAAAAATTCCTCTAGTGCATGGGGATTGATTGGAAAAGACAAAGTAGATGGGGATGGTATACACATCCAACCATAAAACCATGATACTCTCATCATTTGTATCAAACAGAAGATCTTGGGATACTTTTTTCAAACACATCCAAAATCTGATACATCATACCAGATTTTTGCTATTACAGTGCCCCTGACATGGATCTAGGACTGTACTTACTTCTTATTCTTTATATAGCAGTTAGAGAAATTTTGTAAATGTTAAGTGAGAAGGTATCACTTGTTTTCTCAAAACCCTTCCAGGGTTCCCATTAGACTGAAGAAAAGCTATTGTGCCCTAGGATAGCCCATAGGGCTTGGTCTGAGGTGACTCCCTCACCTCAGTTCTGCTGTTTTCCCTGGATATTCAGAATGCACAGGCTACACTGGCTTCTTTGCCATTCTTTGATCATGATAACTTACTTCAGACTCTTTGTTCTTGCTGCTGTCTCTCCCTAGATCAGCTGCTTCATGTTCAAACACTCCCTTCTCAGCAGGGCCTTTCCTAACCACCCTAGGATGAGACCGCAGTCTTCTCTCCCACCCATGTCATTTGCTCATCCTTTTACATTGTCAGCTTTTCTCCATAGCAGGCATATCCTCATGCCATATGTGTTCAATTTTTCATTGATATATTTTCGTTCATTGACACATTTTCTTTCATTGACACATGTATAGCTTATGACTAAAGATTTTATTTTGTTCATGGATGTTTCTTCAGCATGTTGCTGAAGGTAAGGCACCCATTAGATATCTAAGCAAGTAAATGAATTATGAAGTTTTAAGGTTTGTATGGCAAAGTAATTCCATTTTTTGCAAACTCTTATTTAAGAATTATGATGTTTATTATTTTTAAGTACATTTTCACCTTGATTTATAATGGAGCCACATACAAAAAAGCCCATCCTAAGTAAAAAATAGCAAAACTGAATATACATTTAATGTTCCCAGTTTCATAGCTTCACTGTGCACTACACTGTAAAAATCTGGTTGTTTATATGGATTGTAAGCAGGGGCTCACTGTTACAGCACAGTATTCTCTTGCATGTTCCCAGCCCAGGAGAGGATCCAAAATAAAAGTTCAGAATCTTACTCCTATAAATATTGGTTTATTTTACATCACTCTGAGGTTGAAAAATCATAAGTCAGATCATCATAGGTTGGGATATCTGTATTTCGAACACTGAATGCTTTAGAATTTTATAGATTCACAGAGTTGGTGAGGGCTCACTCACAATTCCACAAACAACTATTACTGACTGTTGGCATGCTTTCTATGGTTTGCATGGATGAATTAGAAGATTTCCCAGGAATGGTGTTAAGCCTTCTGCAGGTGAGACTAATTTTAAGTGATATCTGGAACAACTGTATGGATATGTTTCTTGAAAATGGCCATTTATTCTTGCTTATATTTTTCTTTTCCTTCTTTTTTGTCTTTAGGGATCCCAGAAAAGCTATGGAGGTTCCCCCCATTAACTTTTCTCAGAGCCAGAATTGCCTGGAGCCTGCTTCCCATCCTAATTAGCTTGCATCCCCACTGTCCTTCCCTTCCCTCCCTTGTAGCAGGCCTAAATCTTAAGTCACAATCCTGAGCCAATGAAACTCTGAGGAGAGTTGAAGAGGAATCCAGGCATGAGTGCCATAGGTCTCTAGGTCTTGAGCAGGACTGGGATGTCCTAGGCTAGAAACAAGGCGGAACTACAACCAGACCACTAATACAGGAGTTTTTTTTTGTGCCATTATTCTTCTGTTCTCTTCTACTCAATTCTCTGAGCTTCCTGTCTGCTAATTGCTCTCATTTCCGTACCGTGGACACTGATTTCCTATTTTCTCCATACCTCTAATGCACCACTAACTCAGCTTGATGAGAATAGCCAACTTTAAAAGCAGGTTTGAGGTAATGGAGGGGAATAACAGCAAAAATTACTGTTAGCCACTGGAAATGGAACATTAGATATCAGAGCCCTGAAAGTCATTGCTTCTTTAGGCATCCTTGGGAACATCTTTTTTTGTTGGATGAAGAGCCCTCTGAGCCAGGCTTGCTACTGAATTTTCTCTGGAGTGGCATTTTGAAGTTCTCTGTGCACTTCAGAAGTGCATTCAAGCAATGAACAAAACAGTTTTCAGCATGATCAGAGAGAAAAAGAAGTGAAAAGCTAAGGAAGGCAGCCAACGTGTTGAAACACTTAATGTGGCAGGGCGGGCTGTTTACAAGTCAACAGTCTTTCCATTTTCCTGGCTCTTCTGTGCTTGGCCCTGTTACCTTGTCAGCTGGGCATATTCCGTCATTCTCTTTGCATCTCATGCAGAAATGTCAGTAACTCACCTTAGCACTTTCCCTGTGTCAGTTGCTAGGTGCACATCACCCTTCAAAATGCCACTTTAATACAATGCTCTTCATTATACACAGAACCCTTATCCTAAAAGGTTGTAAGTTGCACTGCACAATAAACTTGTTCCACCTAAGCTTTAGTGCTACTGAGACTTAATAAGAGGATCCACTTCAAGTACTGCACAAAAACAATACCTATTCCAACCAAGAACCTTAAACATCGATTGAACTTGCTCAGAGGTGCTAGTTGAAGACGTATCAGCTTCATTCCTCTGTCATTAACTGCATTAAAATTCAGAGAGAGCAAGTCCAGAAGCATCAAGACCCAGTGCTGTGGAGCTGTCTAATCAATGTGACTGTTCAGCCTTGAATAAATTAACATGAAGCAATGTCAGCTTACCGAATCCCAGGAAATCACATCTTATGGAAGGGTAATTAACTTACTAAAACCAGGAGAGCAAGAGATGTCAAGATTTGTTTAGAAAGATTTTCAACACTATCAGAGACCATACTGAAAATGAGTGGTATGCATGTTGACAGACAGGCCTTTGGAGAGTGAGATGGAACCAGCAGATGAGTCCCACCACTGCTAGTAAGTTGACTGTATGTGTCAGAGGGAAAGACACTGAAAACCCTCCAGATGATTTGCTTAGAGAGGAAGAAGGCCTCCCAAGTCCATGCAATTTCTGAGCAGTCATGGTGTATGCTATGCATTCTTGTCACCTGGATTTGTTGGCTTTACATATTTATCTGTTGATGTTGCTTGACCCCCATGAGGGCTGGTATAACATTGCTCTCATCTTTGTATCCTGAGTAGCTAATATATTGCTTTGCACATGGTTGATTCATAATATAATAGTGTGTGTGCACATTCATAACCTCCTATTAGGAAACTGGATCCTAGTGACTAACACCTATCAGCTGCTCAGGAGGACAGAATACAGATAACTATAGTCATGAGAGAATGGTGACAAGACTGGTTAGTGTCATGGCACTTGCTGTTCCTGGTCATTCACCTCTGCTTGGGCATGTCCTTCTTGTCACATTCCAACAACAGTCAGTTTTGAAAGGAAGCATCTGATCTTGTGGTATTTTCCACTAACCCCAGAACTCTCTTTGTCTTGCTCTTCAGTATTCAGGGTCTTCTAAAAATTCCTTTTTTGGTCAGAATTATCTTCCTTGATGACACAGTCTATGTAACATGGTTTACACCTTCCAACAATTATCCTGGACTTTAACAAAATGAAATTAATTCATTTCCTTGTTTACTTCTCTTATTATCCTTAATTTGTTATCAGAATTCAAGCTCCAAGAGAGAAAGAATTTTGCTACTTACTCTTTTTCCAGTGCCTTCTATGGTGTTTAGCTAAAAGTAGTCCCCCAACAGGTATTTTTGACAGATAATTGAGAAATATTCTATCTACGCTATTACATGTTTTGAGACACATAATGGAAAACTGTTCTCACAGCAAAAGAAGATGTGAGGCTTACTGTCAGAAGTGTGATAGCACATTAGATTTTCAGACACTGGTTATTACTCCTGAGTTAAAAATTGCCAGTAGTTAAAAGTGCCTTGAACTTTTAGGCTCAACTGAGCCTCCTGTTATCAGCCTCTTGAGTCACTATAACTATAGTAAATGAAAAATGTGTATCTGTGTGTGTGTGTGTGTGTGTGTGTGTGTGTGAGTTACTGTTTTGAAAGAAGGTCTCACTATAACCCAAGCTGGCCTTGAATTTGTCATCTTTCTTCAGTTTCCTGAGTGTTGGGATTAAACCTAGCTCAAAAGAATTTTAATAAGTAATCTTTTATAGCTGTAATCATATATGAATGTTCAGTTTTGTATCTATTATGCAAGCTATAGAAAACTATTGTTTGAAAAGGATTCACTCATAATATTGCAGATTTTAGTCTGCGCATGTTGTGGATCAGTGGTGCATAAACTCTATCCTGGTAAACCTTTGCTGTCAGTATAATAATATTAATGCTTCAAGACAAATGTCTGGAGCATGGGGTTTGGATTGTAGAGTAAACATGCTTAATTTATACCACTGTAGAGCTTTTGGTTTCTGGGGATATGATGCAGAATAGGTACCTGCCTGGTCACGGAATGCAGATTCTGTTTCTTATTTTCTGGGTGTTTTTTGAGCAACACTTAACTTCGCTTTGATACTTGTGAAATTGACTAATAAGTAATATCTACTTCTTAGATTATTGAACCAGTGAGGCAATGAAAAGTGATTACAACAGGATTGACAATGTCAAGCACTTCAGGAAAATGCATTGTTTTTCATGTGTGCTATTATTTTAACTGTAATTTTGCTTCACCCAAGCACTCAGAAATGCAGATTACCTTCTATGAAAGGGGAAGAGACAGAGAATAGAGAATAGACACCTACAGATTTTGTCCATCTTCCCATGTGGTCCATGAATTCTGGTTTTTGATTGACATTTACTTTGTGTGACATCTACACAGTCATGAATTTTACTTTTCATAATGAACCAAGTGAAATTTTATATGATCCAAAATACTGGGCCACTTAGCCTATACTAGACCTGTGTAAACATGATTTCAGGTACTGTAAATATTTTCCTATGAATAATTATCTGTCTAGAAATTACCGTGTTTTAAGAAAGAGAACTAGGAATGCCTTACAAATCGATTTGTCAGTTTCCTGTGTCCACAGACCTGACAGAAACAACCTAAGGGAGAAAGATTTATTTTGGTTTATAGTTTTAGAGAATCTCAATCTATTATAACAGGGGAGGTGGACAGTGCAGTTTAGCCGATGACTGTTGGAGTGTGTGGGCTGGGCTGTTCACATGGTGCTGGATTAGGAGTCAAGGGGTCTGCCAGAGAAAGCAGGTAGGCTATGCTCTTCAAAGGCTTACCTGCTTTTGTCAGCTAGATCCAACCTTCTGTATGTTCTACAGACGCCCAGAATAGCACCACCGGGTCCAGACCAGGCATTCAGAGATGGTCAGATGACACAAGACAGATACTTTAAATAAGTGCACCAAAGGTTCATGTGGTGTTGCAAAGTATTTTTCAGAGTCATGTATACTTATTCAGAGTCATAGGATAATCATTTTTAAGGTTTTGTATGTGGGGTAGTGGAATGCAGCTCAGTGGCAGAGTAGTTGCCTGGCATTTACAAAGCCCCAAGTTCAGTTCTTAGTAACACACACACACACACACACACACACACACACACACATGCATGACCAATAACATCTTGAAGTTTGGCCATGCAAATAATGAAAAGTCTATTCTAGTTATAAACTTCTCCTTACTAGTAGTACTAAGATTTGTGCAGAAATCAGAAGTCTTCAGCAAGGAGAACACCTCTCCCATCCTGAGGGTAGGGCTCTGGAACAATCATAGAGATTCCTTTTCCTTTCTAAGGAGCAGTATAGTGAAAAAATGATGGTGATAATGTATTTGCAAATAGTCATTCCATGCTTATCCTTAAATCTTGATATGATTTAATTGACTCAGTCCTATGAATTATAAGCTATTATTACATATTTTATAATTGAGGAAGATTCTTCTCAGGAAGGACAGAAACCTCCACTGATCTGGTAAGTGGTTGAAGTGGGATGGGAACCCATGCAGGGTCCCCGTTTTCTTTTCTTTTTCCCATCATATTTTATTATAAAAAGGCCAGCTGATCAGATGGAAGAGTCAATGAATAGGTAATTTTTTATTCTTAAAATAAAGTTACATAGTAGGTTTGATCACAGCCCTGTAATCTCAGATACCTGGCAAGTGGAAGCAGGAGATCACAAGTTTAAAGCCTGCGCAAACTATAGAGTGAATTCAAGGCTCGGACAATTTAGGATCTTACTGAAAATGAAAAGTAAAAAAGAAAGCAGGGGATATAACTTTTAGATGTGTGAAGTACTTTCTCCAATGTCTAGTATTCGAAAATGAAAAAGAAAGAAAGAGAGAGAGAGATAGAGGGGGGGGCAGAGGGAGAGGGAGAGAGAGAAAAATAATAGAATTTTTTAAAGTGTAGTTTTGAACACAAGGGGAGCTAGAAAAAAACAGCGGGAAACAGCTGAACTTGCTTTAGGAGCTATCAAATTAACCATCTCTGAGACAAACTTACCACTTAACTTATTGTCAAATGAGATAATAGATGCTCTTCCTATTTGCACCACATATTGTCAGGTCTCTTCTTAATTACAGATAGAAGCATCATAATTAACATGGATTTTGGATTTACTTATTTCAACCAAACAAGGAACTTACATTAACTCAGAAAAAGCAAGGTGGGAAGATGATGCCCATGAAATCTTAAGGGATGACAAGTCATTTAAAGTACAAGTTAGGAAGGAAATTAAACCTTAAGAATTCTGGCCATACAGGGTATGTTGTCTGAAAGCATTCCTTATTCTGTCTTCTGATAGTGTTGCTTGATTTTGCCTGTTTTGAAGTATGTAGAAATGAAATCATTTAACAAATAATCTTCTGTGTCTGACTTGTGGGGTTCATCATGGTGATCATGGTAGTAATGATTTTTTCTGAACTGTTAGTCCATTAGATGAAGATGTCATTGTGTATTTCTGTTTTCTCTACTTATAGACCTTGGGGTGTTTTTAGGTCTGGTTGTCATAAATAATTGTGTTGTTAGTCTTATTGCCAACTTCATGAGATCTGGAATTACCTAGGAGACATAGCACTGGATGTGTCAGTGAGGGTATTTCTAGGAAGGCTTAGTTTCAAAGGAATACCTGCCGGCTAAGTGGATGGTACCTTCCAACAGGTGGGCCAGATAAAAGAGGTCCAAAGGATCCTGGACCTGCCTGTCTGCCTGCCTGCCTGCCTGCCTTTGCTTCCTCCTGAGAAAGTTCATCTATCACTGCCACTGATGGCATCCTCTACTGACATCACTTTCTTCCCATGTGCACTGAGTAGCAGCAACTCTCCAAGAATCTCCCCGTTCTTCAGCACCATATTGAAACTTCCTAAGCATCTAGCTTGATGGAATCCAGCACTCATGTCATAGAGGTGTTCATCTGTAGACATAGCACTGGAAAAGTAGAGATAGGCAATATCCTGGAGTAGCTAAGCCTAGTGAACTTAGTGGAAGTGGTGAACTCCGGGTTCATTGAGAGAGCCTGTCTTGAAAAAT
This sequence comes from Eospalax fontanierii, assembly GCA_035773235.1. NCBI lineage: Eukaryota > Metazoa > Chordata > Mammalia > Rodentia > Spalacidae > Eospalax > Eospalax fontanierii. Next base: position 41,426,646 of record CM069542.1, on the reverse strand, counting down.
AAGATGGAGATAAATACACAAGATACCTGATGTTCACTTCTGACTTCCACATACACATACACATACACATTGGTACATGTGTACTTGCATACACCCATGTGCACACACACACACACACACAACCTCTTTTGATTAACAAGTCTAACATTCAGGGAACGCCAGGTCCTTTATACTTGAGCTAGAAACTTTTGAGCCCTGTTTACAAAATACCTGCCTATTCCAAGGGCATAAAGCAGAAATATACAAGCTGGGGAGCTATTACATCAAGATTTAAAGCATTTATTTAAGTTAAAACATAGTAATCATGCATGTTTACAACATACAATGTGATGTGTTGAGATATTCATACACAAGCAGACATTGCATAATGTTCAAATTAAGGTAAAATGCTTATCTCTTCTGTATTAACTGCTCTTCTCATTGCTTTGATCAAATACATGACAAGAAGCAAAAGGTAACAGGATTTATTTTGGTTCATGGTTTGAGGAAATATAGCCCATCACCCTAGGGAAGGCACAGCAGCTAGTGTTGATGAAATAAAACTCTCACCTCAAAGTGAATAAGAGAGATAGTCTGCTAAGTTAATCCATTTAAAAGGAAATCAATGTTCTGTTTGTTCATTTCAAAGGATCTATCTAATGGTGAACAAAGGATGTTAGATCAGGTACAGAAGGTTAGTAAGTGGCTATTAAGGTAGGTAAAGGTAGCCAAGAAAATTTGTGATCAGGCTCTGGATTTGCAACAACATTCCAAACTCCTTTTGTTGAAGTTTCAGTCAGTTAATGAGCCTTAAAGAAGGCAGGCTCAGCTGGAAGCTTCTCTCTTGGAACTTACAGCCACACTCAAGTAGCTTGCAGCTATGCCAGCAGGAGTATGGGGCCACTTGCTCGCATCTTGATGGACCAAGAAGCAGAAAAGGGGGATGCCTATGCTTATCTATCTATTCATTTTTTTCTTCTTGTCCTTTTTATTCAGTCTGGAAGTCCCAGCCTAGATAGTTCTAACACTGCTCAAAAGTCCAAAGTCTTTTCTAAGACTCAAGGCGATCTATTAACTGTGAGGCTCTGTAAAATTTAAAGACATACTTACATATTAGGCATAGAAAAGAAAAATCAGATCAAAACAAGACTTAAACCTAACAAGGCAAACCTGAATCCACGAAGCTCCGTGTCTAGCATCTGACACTCTTGGTAGAAAGGTGTCGACTCTGGAGGCCTCTAGTACCCCAGCTTCTCCAGCTCTGTTGCCTTTGGTACATATGGTTTGTCTCTTAGGCTGCAGCTCTCAGCAAATGTTCCATGTTTCTGGAATCTCTAACACCTTCGAGTCTTCATTGTGACTTAGGCTTTACTTTACAGAGTTACAGTGGCTTCTTCGCATGTCCTCCTGCTGGGGAATCTGACCCTGCTACACATTGTCTGGCTTCAGCAGCTTTCTTTTTTCTTTTTTTCTCTTTTCTTTTTCCCCTTTCTCTTCCTTTTTTCTTCCTTTTCTTTCATTCCTTTTTTTCTTCCTTTCCTTTCCTTGTTCTTTCTTGTTTTTTATTGTTTGAAGCAGTACTCTGAGTCCCTGGCTGGTCTAGAACTCACTGTGTTGATCAATCTGGCCTCAAACTCATGCCAATTGTCTGAGTAAACCTCCAAAGTGCTGGGACTCCAGGAATGAACCACCGTAGTTGACTCTCAGCTGCTTTCTGCAACATTGGCATGACCCACTAACCCTTGCATCTTTTGCTGCCAGCTAGAGATGGAGCCTGGTCCTTGGCCCCTACAATAGCTTCTAAGTACCTTTGCAGCTGAGCAACATAAAAAAAAATTCCCTCATCACATGTTTTTTGATCGGGGAACTGCCGTGGCAATATTATCTGTTAGAAGATCTTTCAAATGAGCTTGCATTTTTAAAAGCTGAAACTGACTGGAGAGATGGTTCAGCAGTCAAGAACTAAGTAGTAGAACCACCTTGTGCAGAAGACATGAGTTTGGCTTTCTGTACCGATATTGGGCAGCTCACAACCCACTGTAACTCCAACTTGTGGTTTCTGATGCCCTCTTCAGACTCTGAAGGCACCTGCGCTCATGTGTACCTACTTACACACACACACACACACATGCACAAAATTAAAAAATAATAAATATAAATCTTAAACATAAAGGTCAAGCTTTAGTGAGTGTGTCTTTCCCTTACAGCATCTTTGATGTTGTCCAGTGATAAGTACAAGGTTTCTCCTGAATGATGCAGCCATTGCAACCATCTTATTGGTACCAACTGGCTGTGTTCTTAAATTCTTAAATTCTCCAACTTTAATTGCATTCCCCTCCCCTCCTTACTGAACTATGTATTTTTCACTTCTTTCTGCTCAACTTTCTGACCTCCCTCATGGAAAATTTGGGTAAATTCAGCAAGCAATAACCACTCCATAGCCTAGAATGTTATGCCTACCTTGAAATTTCCTCTGCCAAACACCTTAGTTGATTGCTTTTGAATTCATCCTCACTCACGTTTTTAAGACACAGGCAAAACACAGCTAGATTCTTTGCCAGATCATAGCACAAATGACCTCAGCTCATTCCAGACTCCTACCAGAATGACCCATTAAGCCCTACTTATAGTCTACTAGAGTTTCTCCAGTGCTTAGCTCCCAAATTATTCAAAATCCATTCTACACACCTGTTTAGAAGGCCTAAAAACTATATGATTGGGTCTTTCTCAATGATGGTTTTACTCTTGAAACCAATTTTCTGTAATTTTGTTGCTGTGAGCGAATCCAGAAGAAGCGGTAGCTTGGGGAGGAGGGAGGGTTTATTTGGACTCATGCTTGAGGGGATACAGTTCAGTATGGTAGCAAACGCATGGCAGGAGCGACTCCTTGCCGTGGCAGAAGTGTTGTGGGCTGCTTACTGCTATCTCAGCAGAGCAGGAAATAGAGAATGGACAGAAAGTGGGGTTGGGCTATCAAACCTGAAAGCCTGCTCTCAGAAACTTCCTTCAGTGAGGCTCTACCTGAAACTGGAACACTCTGCAATGTTCACCAATTTTTTTGTAGGTCTGTGTTGATAACATGGAAATTTTTCTTGCTTTTTCAAAATATACAATACATTGTCATTATCTGTAGTTATCATATTGTGTGAAAAATTCCAGAACTTATTTTTCTTCTGCACTTGTAATGCCAGTTAGTCAGCCTTTCCTTTTTCTTCTCTTCCCCATCTCTATCTTCTAGTAGCTACTAGTCCCTCAAATTCTACAGGATCAGCCTTTAGATTTTACATATGAATCTGGTAGTTGTTCTCCTGCTTATATTAGCTAATACAGTGTCGTCTAGTTCCACTTCCATCCTTTTTGAAAATGAGAAGATGCCTCCCTTCTCATGGAGTCAAAGTTAGTCCATTCTTTGTACATGCATCCTTTCCTCTCTCCGTTCAGATGATGGACACTCAATGGTCTCTGCTTATTGGCTATTGTGAAGAGTTCTGAAATCAACACAGGAGTTCAAATGTCATACTGATATACTGGCCTCATTTCCTTTAGGTATATATGCAATAGTGAGATCGCTTGATCATACAATAGTTCTATTTTTAGTTTTTTCAGAAATCCCCACTCTCATTTTCATGATGACATTAGTTTCCATGCTTACCATCAGTGTGCAAGAGGGCTTTGCCTCCAAATCCTTGCCAGAACTTACTGTCTTTTGTCTTTTTACAATAAGCCATTCTAACTTGAGTGAGATTGTATTTCATTGTGGTTTTGATTTGTACTTTCCTCATAATGAATGATGAACAAAATTATGTTCTATGACATAGGTCTTAGAAAACTGTGTGTGTATGTGTGTGTGTGTGTGTATGTGTGTTTGTGTGTTTCCTATACATAGGAAATGTATAGTATTTGAAAAATTTTCTACTGTTTATTAGCCATTTACTAAAATTTATGAAATGATTTCCCATAGTCATACAGTCATATATTGCTATTACAATAAAAATTATTTTGTTTTGTTAAATTAAATACAGTCTATATTAATAATTTAAGCAAAAGCAAGCTGCTCCATATTTCTTTATTTGTTCAGCTACCTTTGTAGTAACAACTAAGCTTCTGTTTTCTAAATGAAGAAATAATCTTTTCTAGGATTCCGAAAGTCCTGGATTTAATCATTGACAGAAATGACAGTATGTACTTTTAGATCCCAGAATGCCTTTCCTTAGATATTCTGAGTTTCTCCTAGGAATTATTATCCTGTGATAATATTTGAAAGCCATTAAGTTATATTACCTTATAAAATTATCATTGTCAAGGTGTGGGTTTTTATCGGTCTGGCTTTTACTGGTGATGATGTTTTAGTCTTCATTTTATATTTTATCATTATAGCTGAGTTCAGTATTCATCTAGAATTCTATCCCTAATTTGGGAATATTCTAGAACGGAGTCCCCGATTCTGGACAGATTTATATTTTGAAGAGATCTTCTGCCCATCCTTTACTTTCTGCCCACCTTTACCTGCATCTCATCATTAATGAAAAATCAGCCATAGATTATCTGTGCTTTAAACTTTACAGTGTTAATCCCAAGTGGGCCAAGTGTGGTCAGCGATTGCACTATCTTCTCTTGGTACTTTAGCTCTCTCTCCTAAATGACTGTTTTGTAGCTTGGCTGTCTTCAAGACTCAAATATTTTACTTCCGATTCACGTTCTAGGCTTCTGTCTTTTACAATCAGAAGAGCTTCTACTGTTGTCATTGCTATAGCTACCGGCCCATCTGCATCTGGACACTTGTGTTCTGTGTCTTCTACAGCTCTTGCAGTCGTTATCCATGTTCCTCCTGCTCTGTTTTTGTGCAACATCTCTTGCTTACTCTAAGTTCTGCTGCAGCAGTCTTTCCCCTTCTTGTGTTTCATCACTGTTCCCCCATCTATTAGATCTTTCCTAGAAGCATACAAGCAACTTTGTATTTTTCACTTTATGCCATAAAGTATTAAGATAAAAAAATAACTTCCTATGTCTTTCCAGGACAGTCATTGTAGCTTATAGTGTTCACAGATGGGTAACACTGGTGATTACTTTTTCTCCTCCAGTAGTGGGCAAAGCACCACCCAGCACTATGAAATGGTAGTCAATGGGGTTGAATCTTCTAGGTCAGTACCTAGCTTGATTTCTCCATGTTTTATGATTTAAGTATGTGTTACCTTCAGCAATAGGGTCTTGCCATCAGTTCTGGAGGGTAAGCAAGAGCAATGGCAGTCGCCTGTAATCTTTGTGGGCTAACAACTGAAAGAGAGATAACTCATTTCTGTTACTGTAGTTTTTATTTGCTAGGATAGACTGTCTAGTGAGGGTAGTGTCCCCTTGTTATAGGATAACTCCATTCAAACTCATTTAACATATGTGTGTGTTATATTTTAGAGAGCTTCTACAGTAGTAGGTTCCATATAACTTTTTTAAAAGGCCTTTAGTGTTAGTTATCCTTTCTCCCCTTTACCCTGCCCGCCTATCCCTCACCCCATTTAATGCTTCCTATTCCATTATTCCTTTTCTCCCATGGCCCCTTGCTAGTTTCCCAGCCTTTATGGGTATTCACAATTAAACAAACATATCTAAAGATTCAAAACTAACACCCACATATGAGAGAAAAGATGTGATGTTTGTCTTTCTGGGTCTGGGTTGCCTCACTTAGGATGATGATTTCTGATCTAATATATTTACCTATGAATTTCCTTTCTCTTAGCTGTTGAATAATATTCTATTATGAAAATGTACCGTATTTTAATATCCATTTGTCAATTGATGGAAAACTATGCTAGTTCCATTTCCTGATTATTGTGACTAGAGCAGTGATGAATGTGGATGACCAAGTATCTCTGTAACATCACTACCATGGCCATAACTTGTGGCTAGATAGAGCATAGGCCCTAGAGGAGAGCCTATTACTAATATTCTACTAAATGGGCATAGTATTAAAATGACTCCTAGTGACTTATTGCTGTGCCCATATCAGAGAATCTTGCAATAGAAGACAACACAAAGACCTACACCTGGTCAATGCATAGAGAGTAAGAGACTGCAGTGTGCTCAGTCTTAGATGGGATATTTATATAAGTTATATTTCCTCCTCAAGGCTCAGGGATCTTTGAGGAAGAGAAGGCAGAAAGATTTTAAGAGCCAAAGGTGGTAGAAGACTAAAACAAAACAGAGTTTTCTAGACAGCAGGGCAGTTGCACATATGAACTCACAGACTGAGACAGTATACACAAGACCTGTGCGGGATTAACCCAGACAGATATCCCAGCATGTAGGGGTGAGGTGAGCTTGATGTCTCATGCCTATCTTAGGAGCTATTTGCATTTAATAGCTTCTAAGAGAGGGAAAGTAAGTTTTACTTTCAGGGTGATTCCTGGTAGGTTGACTACACTCTAGGGCAGGAACTAAACCCTAAAGTATTTGGGCAACACAGATTGGACTTGATAGGTTAAAAACAAAAAGAATATGAAGGTGAGCAGGTAGGGAGGTAGGGATGGATCTTGGAGGAGTTGGGGGAGGAGGCTAATACAGTAAAAATCCATTGTATGAAATTCTCAGAGAATGAGCTGCATTTATGATGTGAGTGGCTGGAGTCTCCATTTTTTTTTATATTAGTCCAGTACATGAAACCTCATAGTATATTCATTGTATCTGTAATAGATGTGAGTTTGTATAGGGCACATTTTCTGCACCATTTCAGACTTGTGTCCTTATCTGAGCTGCTCCAGATGAGAGGTTCTCTGCATTTTTCTGCTTGCTGTGACAGGTTCTGGAGCTATGTCCTGAGCAGACTGGTTTTGAGGGACTTCAGCTTTTCTACTTTGAAAAAATGATGACCAAACCTGAACAGAGGAGTTCACAGTTCAGAGTGGATTTTGACCAATGGAAGGTAGAGAGGAGGAAGAAGATGAGAAGAAATTATTTTCTTTTCCAACCACTACTGCACATATAGACATGAGGTGCAGTATTTATGGTAGATTAGGAAGAATTTATAATGATCTAGCAAGATTATTTAAGTTACACATGTTATCATTAGGTAAATGATAGAGTGACTTAATTATTTAATATACAAAATACAGTTCACCTACAGGACCACTGTATTTTTTTAAGTCACCTATTTGTGTATTTATTAAGTGATGATCAATTATATTTAAATACTCAGCACGCCCATACAATTCTTCGGGAAATTTACAAAGTTCTTGGCACAGAGAGTCATCTCATAGAATGTACTGTTCCTGTTTAGCTATGTTGGGCCAGAAATGTTTCCATCTTTTTCCTTCATAGCTACTTCCTTAAAAATACAGACTGTCAGTCAGTTTTTTCTGAGGGTATGATCCTGGGGTAGGTTAACCGGCTCCAGTGGATAGATCCACACCAGTGGCCTTTTGTAGTCTCATGTCTGACTCAATAGGCATATATATATATATATATATATATATATATATATATATATATATATGACAGGGCACCTGAAATCAGGTGGGGGTGTAGTAAGGTGAGGTACAGATAGGGGAGGGGTTCGAAATATTGTCAAAACACATTGTATGAAGTTTTTAGAAATTCAATAAAAGTAAAAACAATACAGGATGCCCAATTGACTTTGAATTTCAGCTGAACAACATATAATTTTTACTTTAAGTATATTTCATCCAATATTTGAAACTCACAGGTAAATCTAAATACTTTTAGAATCTTAAAATACTTAAAAAATCTATTCATTATTTGAAATTTAAACTCACTGGGTGCTCTGTATTTTATCTGGCAATGCCATCCCATCCATCACTTTAAATGATAGCTTTTTTGTTTTTCCACAAAAGGATGCACTGTTGTCCAAGGATAGCCTCAAACTCCTGATCCTCTTACCTCTCAGTATTTTGAATGATAGTTACCAGACTTAGGGACATAGATTATGCTCCAATGAGCCAAGCTCAGCCATCTGGTTATATAAGCCACCTAACACAGTCAAATTAATAGCAAAAAAAAAATGACAAAGGAGATTTATTCAATATGGCTATATTAAGAAGAGAGACAAAGTGATCAAGGAACCCCTCCAAATCCATCTTCAGTTTTTGAAGGTTTAAGAGGTTTAAGTAGAAGGTCAGAGTTATGCATATCTAATCAGTCCCCAGTCAAGATGCGGTTCACTGACCAGTCGTTGTCTATTCTTTAAGGCAGTCTAACAAGCTGTAAATCTTTCTGGGAGAAATGTTTCCCTTCTGATTGGATCAGGCTTTCTCTTCTTCCAGTATGAGGTTCCAAAGGGGATTCCACTTTCTTGGGGTTCATTGCTTCAATAGTGTGATAGCCAAAATGAGAGACACAAGTATCTCTTTAAAATATCTCTATCTCTGGTGGGACTGTTATAGTTATAAATGTATGCCACCACTTCTGACTTAGATGGCAAGGTTTTTGGATGCAGGGTTATATATGCCACAGCTGTAATCTCACTGTACAGATGGTAGTAGCAGGTTCTGAATAGGATCCAAATCAGACATTTCAATTATAATTTCCAGTGATAATCTCTGCCTAGATTTTTTTTTTTTTACCATTTTTGTTAATGAGGACTGACTAAAAGTTTTTAAGGGAGTCTGACACTTTCCTGGAAGTTCTGTAGGACGCCAGACCAGTAAGAGAGTTCCATGCAGCTATGTGTGTGTCTCTTTTTGCTCCAGGAGATGACACATGAGCCTCAGAGAAAGACACACTTTTCTGCATTGTTTAATAATTCTTTGCTTTCATCCAGGCAGCTGATTCAAACTTGGTACATTTTTCTTTGTCTTTTCCATTTTCATTAATTGTCACTTCTCTCAAGAGGCTTTGATAAAGAAGAGTGACACCTCCCAGTGATGGTTGTTATGTGATCATTTGGCAAAGGAGGTGAGAGGCTGTGGGACGTGTGTGAATGACACCTCCTGAGTCCCTGGTACATGCAGCTGCAGCTGTGAAGTAAAAATCAGGTGTCCTTCAGATTTAATTGGCAGCTGCACTGCTTTGCTGTAGACACTGCAACTGAGTTAATTTAGGAGCCTAGTTTGTTTAAATTAAAGCGTGAGTAAGAGCAGTACATTCGGAGACAAAGAACTCAGCTGATCTTGACACAAATGGGCTCCCACTCCCTAAAAGATGGCAACCCTGCTTAAGGCACCTGAATGGTGTTCATTGCATTCTATTACGAGACTCGAGGTCAATCTGCACCTACTTCAGGTGTCTCAGATCCTGTGGCTATAATTGCTGTGAGATTTCGTGTCATTGCTGTGTTCTTTTCTCTTTCCACATGAAGGTGAGCTGTCTGACTTCGGTTCTAACTTTTGTGATTTCCTGTCTGATCTCACTGTTACCAAGCAATTGCCTTGTTTGGAGAATTCAGTGCTTTGATTGCAGTTTTAAAAGTGTTTCATTTTTCCCTCCTCTGACCAGAGTTTTGCTTTTCCCTGTCTTCTGCCTGGTTCTTTCACATGGAGAATTCTTTGAAGTCAGTGGAAATTCAGCTTAAAGGGACATGCCCTGCTGTCTATGGTAGATGATGGGGAAGCAAAGAAGGTAGCCTCCAGCTTTTGTTGTGTTTGTTCTCTATCTGGAAAAATAAAGTGTTTAGCATTGGAGAATGTTTGGCACAATTAAAATAAAGTTTAAACAAAATTAGCTTTTCAATAGTTTTTGCGCAAACTTCTCAATTAATAAAATGAGTGATGAGCATTTTCACCAAAAAATAATTCCTTGAATACAATAAATCTTCATGATTCACACTGTTAATCTGTGACCTCCAGACTCTTAAATCTAAAATCTTTGTATGGAGCCAGGTGACGCTTTTCTGTAATCTTAGCACTAAGGGACGAAGAGGAAGATGAGTTTAAGGGCAGCCTAGGATATATTGGATACAGCCTGAGTCTGTCTCAAAACAAAAACAAACACAACTAAACAAACAGACCAAAAAACCTTAATATGGAACAAGTGCAGTTCACACAGGGAAATCATCTTCAGGATGTGCAAACGGTGCCTAAGGATACGTGCCAAAATCTCCACTCTTCATAGAGCAAATTAATTGGTGAATGATGCAGACTGTTTGAGAGCAGGAGAACTGAGAAAGCTCGGTGTATGAGGCACAGACAGGCAAATACAGAAAACACCAGATCAGACCCACTTTGATTATGGGGAAATATCATGAAACCTCACTTAATGAAAGAAGGTCTTTCTATTTTTTGTTTTAAAACTTCATTTTAATGTAACTGATTCATAATGTTGGTGTAATTTTAACAATGAAGATGGGACTTATGACTTTCTTTGCTTGAAGACACTAAAAATTTCAAGTATTTGGAAGACCTACAACCTTTCTTAACGAGCCCATCTTCTGAGCTCAAAAAATAATTCTTAGATGATGCTTTAACTCCTAGTTTCAGTACAAAGATGGATTGTCAGGGTGATAAATTAAAGGCAACTCCAGTCTGCTTTTTTGGTCCATATTCTACCAGAGGCCCATATTAATATTTTACTCCCTTTAATATTATTACATGATGCAGGCTTTATTTAAATGGATTTGACGGGCCTCTTGGTTGACTTGACAACCAGAGGGAAAAATTAATGTTCTGCATTTAATCTCAGCTCAAGGCGCTAAATTATTTTGGAGGTCAAAACCGTCATGCATATTATGCTAAATTATTGAATGTAATAACTATTAGCTAGCTGTCTATGGGTTTTTCAAACTGTTTACTTCATGCTTCTTGGTCTGATTTTTAGAGTAAATCTTAAAAGGTTTTTTTTTTTCCCCTTATGTACCCTACCCCTGCAATTGTTTTTAACAGGACTAATAGAAGGTGTTGGGTGTCTTTCTTATAAATGTCTAACTGGCTGTTTCTAGGCTGCGGAGAGCATTCTTCCTTTCATTGGTTCCATCTCCATCTTTACATGAAGTTTTAAGTCTGTTGAGAGAAGGAGTGACTGTTTCATAATAGAAGCTACTATCTTATTTATGATAAAAATCATAGAATGTTTTGCATACAGGAAATATGGGTGCTAAAAGAATATAGTTGCTGGGACATCTAGTGAACCATATTCTAATTCATCAAGAATGATTGAAACTATTGAAAAAGGTTTTGGAGTGTAAGGTGATGTTGTTAGTTTTTCCTTTTGAGAAATGGTTTAATAAGAAGGAGACCAGATGAAATATAAAATAATGCATTTATTATTTTCAGTGGAAATAAGTCCCATATACTTGCCATTGGTATGACTAAATTTAAAAGGTGACTTGATATCAACAACATGATGCAATGTTTGAGGTGTCTGAGGCTATCATTCTTAATTTCTGAACATTTTTATGAGAAGTTATAAAAACTTTATCTCGAGAATAGAATCTTACATCTTTAAACATTAGAAATGTGGTCAGAGGGAGGCTTAAAGAAGACACTTATCCCAACAGCCTCTTGCTTTCCCTGGATTTTATTTTAATCAAAGCAAGCACTTTCTATGAATGAGACTTTGTGAGGTTAAGTAGTTTTAACTGCTTTACTTAAAGCATCATCAGTCATGGTCAATGGGCCATGATGAAAAAAGAGCTTCAAATAAGAAGGTGATTTTTCTTCTTGGTCATGAATGGCGACGGTCCAATAAAACTTCCAGTGCCTTCCAGCATGGAGTAACAGCTTATCCCAGTGCAAGGACTGAGCACTTGAGAAGGCTGGCTGTTGATGTGAAAATTGGACCACACAGAAAGAGCTGAAACAGCACTCCTTATCCTGTCTTTCTTTCTGCCTTTCTTATCTTGTTATAAATTATTCGTCCTTCAAACTGAGAGTGTTTTGGAAGGCTGTTAGGTTGGGAACAGCAGGTTTGTCTAGTAACCACAGCACCACACACAGAAATTGTCCAGGGTAGAATAGGAACAATTCAGTTTCTGTGCTTTTCATAGACAAGCCTGATGCTTACACCAATAAGCATGCTTGAAGGTACCAGGCTCAGACTGCACAGAGTGATGGAAAGAGTCTGACTTTGGAACTCTCCCCTAGGTATCTGGCAAGAAATATGTAGGGCCTGTGTTCTAATGATCATCACCGAGAGAAGACACAGCTTTTTATCTTAATCCAGTGTCTCAATTAAAACAAAAACAAGGTAAAAGGAAACAGAATTAATAGTACTTGTTATGCTGGTGCAATGGAACACAGAATTGAATATGATTTGACTCAAATCTTGGGGGAACTCAGAGGCTAGAACACTCCTTAGTTTGTGACCTGCCCCTCAAGATTCCTTTAAACTAAACTTCTAATGGAAAGGTTTGGGAAGAAAGCATCAAAGGTATCATGGAAGGCTACAGGGAGCTAATACAGATGGCAAACAGTATTCCACAGCACAGGAGGAGAGGTGACAGGAGGATACACAGCCCATCTTGAGACATATAGAGGCAACTCTCAGGGTGTGGGAGGCTTTTTGAAGAGAACTGAAGAAGGAACGGCATGAATTTGTGATGAGCTGGAAGTAGATTTTTTTTATTGTTCATTATACTTTGGGGGGTTACTGAGCTTTTGAGACCTAAATGTTTTCAAAATTTCAAAAGTACATTTTAAATTACATTTATTTATTTGTGTGCCCTCACTGCGTTTGTGATTAGAGGGCAACTTTTAGGAGTTGGTTCTCTCCTTCTACCTTGTGAGTCCCAGAGACAGAACTCAGGTTGTCAGGTTTGAGGGCAAGCACTTTTAACCACTGAGCATCTCATTGACCCCATAATCGACATTTTGGGGTGTGGATATGGTGCTTTTGCCTTTTTAAATGCTGTGGTTAAGTAATGTAAAGATTCTTATTCTTGATACCCATTTAAAATTAAATTTAAAATTAATATGGTAGACACTTAAAAATATTTGGACCTTCCAAGCCAAGGTATGAAGTACATATCTGAAATGTTAAAATGGCAAACAGGAACACTTCTGGACGTCTTCAACTAGCATCACGAAAATCAGGGATGAGCACTGAATATGCACTAATGTCCAAGTTGTCCCTGAAGGTGCAGGCCTCACTTAGTCACTAGCAGATCAGGCCATTCCATGGTGCTAACAAGTCAAACCACAAAAGATGAAAAACTGCCAGAAGCACTACAAGGAGTCGGATGTGTGGTACAGCTCTGTAATCCAGCACTGGGAGTGAAGGACAGAGATGGGAACTCGAGCTCAGTCTCTGTCACATAGTGAGTTTGAGGCCAGAATGGAACACAGGGTGGAGGTCTGTGGTATCTGGACAGACTCCCAAGACTCCCAGCTCCTTCTCTGTCCCCTTCAACCTTCTCTTCATCCATGAGCCACCAAAGGGCTCAAACACCCTCTGCTCTGGGGACATTGATCTTCTACTTTGAGCCCTCCTGAGAAAGATGGTTTCAGTGTCTCAGAAGGATGTCAAGGTTTGGTCCTTAATTTTTTTGAAGCAGTTGTGAAGCAGAGATTGGTGTGTTAAGTAATTGGTGTCCACACATGGACTTCAAATTCCTAGCAGGCATCACTGAAGAATAGTCAAACATGGCATTTTAAATAGGATGAGGACAGTTACAATTAGATAAGCCAGGTGTGATAACAGGTGTGGTTGATGGAAGAATGTTTCAGTTATTCTCACACATAGGGATTCTACAGTCTTTGCTTATTGGTAATGAATTATTAAGTTTGTTGGATACATTGATTTCTGTAAAGTACAACTGAGAATCAGGTTTGAATTTTGGCCCTTACTGTTCTTGTAGGTAGTCCACTGTCACCTTTATATGACATCTTGTATGAAGTCCATAGCTTTTAACTCATTTTCAACTTTTAAAATACCTAGTTCAGCCTAAATTAATATCTTGTTTTTCCATCTAATTGACAGATTCTTCATCGTTCCTTCTCACCTAAGGGAAATGGGTCTTTTGAGTTCTGGTAAGCTCCTGGTTTCACTCCCCTTCTCTGCTGCCCCTTGTTTTTGACAGCTCCAAGTAGGATTAGGGGAGGAGAAAAAGTAGGATACAAAGTGTATGTGTTCTGGTCCTTTATCTGACCCCCTCCCATCTCTGTCTGTCTCTCTTTTTCTCTCTCCTGTATCTCTGAAATTTATTTCATTGACCTTAAACTACAAGCACAAAACTGCTATGATCAAAACTTACTTTAGATTACTGACAGCAGCAGAACTGTGGATTAAGATGCTCTTGAGTTTTTGATTCCCTCAAGGAAACAAACACTGAATCCAAAATGGAGTAAGATAACTGGGGAGTACAACTAAGCCCAGGAGGAAGATGAGTCTTGCTTCTATAGACCCTGTTGAGGGCTCTGGCTTAACGTATCTCCTGCATAGATATAACTTCATTTCCTTCTTTTTATAGCATTCTCTTGATTCCCAGAGGAACTTCACCATGGCAAGCCTTCTCTCATGGGCTGTAATATTGATTCCTTTTTTGGTAGAGGGAAGGAGGTATTCACATTCTTCCTCATCTCCTCACTGTCAAAATGAGGACAAAGATTAAATGGCTCTGACAAAGAGATTAAACATGTAATATGTTAAACCTCACATCCTCAAAGTGAAATAAAAATCTTGAAGAAAGGTTTCTGAAAAATTCTTAGCTATTACAATGTCTTATGGCCTTCCCAAATTTCAGCAATGTCTTATTTCTTACATTTAATCTGCTTTTAAGGAAGAAATCAATTAAAGAAAAATTAACATTTAATAAATCAAATTGAAGATTCTTTTTTTGCCTAAGGGGGGAGATCTAATAGTAAAAGTTCTGGGACTCTTGTTTATAAAGATTTATTACTCTCTCCTTGAATAGTCTAGCTCTGCTTCCTACGGTCATTTAAGGACCTGAGTTCCTTCCATCTTACTGTTCCATTATTTTCTAGTGTGCTATCTTGGTTTGCAGGGTCATAAGCTATCATGGGCATCTGGGTTTCTCAGATAGAGAGAAGAGGAAAGACGAATCCAGGGCAAATGTTACATTTTAGCAAGGTTTTGAAGTTCCAAGAATTACTACTGATCTCTGTGCATTGATAACTTAACCATGTGACTATTGTTAGAGGAAGAAGCCTTGGAAAATAATCTATAGGTTAACATTTGTATATCTCAAAAGAAGGGAGAGAAGTCTTGTGAGGACAAACAGATCTTCCATACCATCCTGGAAAAGTCACTCTGAGGTTGGCCTTCCTTGACCCTCCCCCAGTTACTGTGTGTCAGTGGTGTATCGATTTTCTCAGGCTCTTCCTGCTACGGTCCTTCTCTATGGAATGGAAAATGTATTTAAAGTCATGTATATATCACATGAAATTATAGTTTTCATATTACATTTTCCTCATAATTTCATCAATAATTATACTACTACATCATTAGGAGCACTATCGATAATATCGATTTTTTAAAATCCATGGAATCCTAACAACAATGTAGATTCTTTCAGTGGTATTTTCCTATAGCTTCTCTTATGGAAGCCTTGTAGAATTGCATTACATTGACATTTGTTTAGGGTTATTTTTGAAAAATTTTCTCTTATTATACAGTGTTTAGAAATATTTTGATAAATTCTTTGAGGATCTCATGAAATTAATTTTGATAATATTGACCCACATTCTTCCTCCTGACTCCTTCCAGAACCACACCCATGCCCCTAGCTTCATGGTATTATTTTTTTCTTTATTTAATTTTTGAGAATTTCATGCAACATATTTTGACGCTATTTAGAATCCCCTCCCCTATCTGCACTCTCCTCTAGTGCCCCTGATGGTTTCATGCACTCTATCATACATATTAACGCCTGTCCTTAAGTTTCTGTCCCCAAAGGTCCTTTGGTGTATGTCCATCCAGTGGAGCCGGGTTAACCTGTATAGCATCGGAGATGTAAAGAAAACTGGCGCTGTTTCTCCCTGTACTTTTCAGTTGCCAATTGCTCCTCAGCTAAGTTTGGTGCTTATCACTCACCTCCACACTTCTAGGCTGGGTTTCTCTCTGACCTGAATTTGCATGGGTCACGTGCAGCTCTCATAAAACTCTGTTTCTTTGTGATCATCTTAATGGCTCTTAATAGCTTTCTTCTTCCTCTTCTACAATGGTCCCTGAGCCTTGGGAGTGTCCTATTCGGGGACAAGTCTCCCATTCTCTGCACTTTGGTCAGTTGTGGCTTTTTGGATTAACCACAAGCTGTCACATGAGAAAGCTTTGCTGGTGAGTTGAGAGATACATTAATATTCCTTCTTCCCCCTGTTTTACTGTGTTCCATGATTGCATTATAGATATGTCATTTAGGGCTGGGCATCTCACAAACAATTATTTTCTGTGTTTGAGTAGTTGTGGAACTTTGTAATAGCATCCATCTGTCACAAAAAAGAAGCTTCTTTGATGAGCAGTGAGAAGTACACTTGCCTATAAATAGAGGGATTCATATTTAGAACACAGTAAGAAATTACATTGGTCTAGAGATGTGAGAAAAGTGGGTTTTCTCTAGGATTTATGACATCGCCAGCTATGTACATTTGGCAACATTTATAGTGTCACACATGAGTTCCCTCCCATTGATCGATCAGTCCTGAAGTCCAATTAGACAGCTGTTGATTGTCCTTGAGATAAAAGAACCACTATTACACCAGTGAAGATGGTTTGCTGGATCAGCCATTGTTGTGGTTAACGGACTTTACAGCTGGATGGGATCACTATGTGGTTTTCCCCCTTGTGGTTTTCATAGTATCTTCTGATTCTCTGGGACCTAGACTTCAGGGAGGACGTTTCCAAATCAGTTCCAGCGCAATTTTCCAAGTCCGGTGTCCAAAGTATGTCCTGTCTTCAGCAGTAGGGTCTTATCTTCTTACCTTTGAGTTCTGGGATAGAATCAAGGGTTATGGTAATAGCCTGTGTTATTTTGGGAGTCTTTGGTTCTACTGTAACCAACATCTCAAAGAGAGGTTTTCTCTCTCTGGTATTGTGTTTTCTGTTATATAGGTTTTAGCTATATATACTCATGTATGGCATGTGTGTATTTTTCAGTAAGCTTTTGAACTAATACATTTCTTTCCAGTTTTTCACACTCCTAAGCATTATTTATCTCTCTTCTCTCTCCCACTGTATAGTCCTCTATATTCCCTCCCCAGATAAAGTACTCCACTTTCCACCTTTATAACACATTTCCTACTATCTCTGGCTTCCCCTATACCTCATAGTCTGTCCATTTCCCTGACTCCTGCAACTACATCAGGACTACTCACAACTAAATATTTGGAGCTAAGACCCACAGATGAGAGCAAACATATGTCACTTGTTTTTCTGAGTGTGTGTTGCTTCGCTTAGTATAACAGATTCTAATTCTGTCCATTTACCTTCAAATTTTATGATTTTGTTTTTCTTTAGCACTATGTAGAATGAACTCCATTGAGTAAATAGACCACATTTTTATGTTTCCTTTTTTAAGCTGAGGAAATTGAGGCTGTTTCTCTTTCCTAGCTGTTGTGAAAAGAGCAGTAACCTTGCTGCACTTTGTCTTATAGCACTTTCTCTTCTCTGTGCTTTATACGTGTAGACCATTCCAGTTATCTTGCTGACATCAGAATACTAAGCAACGGATTGCAAGAATAAGGCATCATATAACAAACTTAAAACATAAAAATTAGAAACTCTTTGGTTCTTTTTTCTGTCAGCAGTAGAAGCTAGATATTTCAGGTTGGGAAAAATATGCTCGGTGAGGTGCAGTGTTCTTCTCTTGCAAGCATCCCAAGGGATCTAGAAGAGTTTTCAAACTTTCTTCCTTTACCTTGGAGAGCAAAAAAACAACTCTCTACTTTCCTCTATGGTAATAGTAATGGAAATACTGTAAACCTTTTAATACCTTTCCTTCAAGCAGTTATTCCTTCTGATCAATTTCCTTAGAATTTCAAACCTCTCAAAAGAAGGAGGAAAGTGGGGGTCAAACAATGTAGCAGATGTTCTTTCTATTCAGGGACTAGGGCAGATAGCAATAGACTGGGTGGCTTGTGAGCAATGGAAGCTTATTTGTTTACAACTCTGTACTCTGGAAATTCTAAGACCCATGTGGCTACATGCTCAAGTTCTAGTGAGGGACCTTTTCTGGCTCACAGATGACTGACTTACTATATATTCTCAAAGGAGGGAAGAGGCCTAGAGAGTTCTCAGAGGATCTTTTTCTAAGGCACTAATGTCATTCATGAGGCTCTGTCCTTCTGTCATAATGACTTTCAAAGGCCTTACCTCCTCTGCTATCATACAACAGGGAGGTAGGCTTTCAGCCCATGTATACGGAGAGCACAGACATTCTGTGCATTGCATTGTCGCTGTCCTATATTGCATAGCTTTAGTTCTTTTTTTTTTCTGGTAACGACTGTAGTAGACAGAATTAAGTGTATGTTCATTATCCTACTTCAAGCATTTATCACAGTCTCTCTATGTGGACTTCTCTATCAGATCCTTCTGTACAGCATGAGGAAACTCCTCCTTGGCCACTTGTAGATTTAGTATCAAAGTACAGAATGATTAATACTACACCTAACCCAGCTAAGGGGAAAGCTAGTCAATAAATAACCCACCCTCTTCTTTTGGGTGGCCTGTCCTGAGAAATATTCTGTGTTCCTAGAATAGCACCCTTGTTGTCCATGGCAACAACTCCATCAAAAACTCCCAGGTCACCTTTCTGCCTTCCTTATCTGGTCTATTTTATCTCTTGAGGATCATACAACTTATTTTCATATTCACTAGATTTTCATATTTAACTTTTCTTCCACAATAGCATATGTCCTTAAATTAGTTATTAAAATAGTGCTTAAACAGAGATATTTTTACAAGACCTCTTTGCATGAACTATGCACTAACAGCACATGATTGGATTATTAAAGGAAAACCTTGTCCTAGAACAGAATGATTACTACTATAACTCAGCTGAGGGGCAAGTGAGTCAATAAATAACCATGCTCCCTTCTTTTGGGTGTGCAATCTTGAGAATGATTCTGTTCCTTAGCTGGTTCCTAGAATGGAGCTCCTGTTATTGTAGCAACAGCTCCATCAAAACACCTAGCTCACCTTTCTGCCTTCCTCATCTTGATTTTCCTTTTGCTTGTTCACTGATCTTTGGAATGGATGACTGAATGAACTAGCTGAGTACAAATCCTTTCCCACTGTGTTACATTACAATGTACAGCTAGAGATTTAGCATTTCTTCTTCAAATGTAGAAATCCTTACTGTTGGGTTCTGAGACTCCATCAATAAAGTGCTTGCTTTGTAAGTACAAGAACCTGAAGTCAGTCTAGAGAGTCTAGATTGGTTAAACCAACCAAGCAACCAAACAAACAACCAACCAAACAAACAAAAAATCAGGTGTGGTGGCCTTTACTGTAATCCCGGCTCTGGGAAGGAGATGGCATCTGGACCTCCTGGCTAGTCAATTGAGCCTCCTTGGTAAGTTCCAGGCCATAGGGAGACATGTTCTCAAAACATCTAAATGACCTCCAGTATAACAGTAAAATGTCTGTGGTATAAATTGTAGGATGTTCAGTTATGACTCTGGGCCAACAGATTTTCCTATTTAACTTTTTCCCACAATGGCATATTTTCTTAAATTCATCTAGTTTTATATTAAAATAGTGCTCAAAGATTTTTTACAAGACATTTTTGAGTGAACAATGAACTAATAGCATATGATTAGATTATTAGAGAAAAACCTGCCTAATTGACCATTGTACAAAATTACCAGGTGATATTCCTTGGTATCCTAACTATAGGCAGGGAACCTAGGAGAAATTAGCTAGAAACTGACATCTACATTATAATAGCCCTGTGTTTTATATTTAAAGGTGTTTTGTCCTTTAGTGGTTTTAAAAACTGTATCCTTTGTTCTGATTATAAAAATTGTAATCAGAATTTTGTATCTCCATGATGACTATTTGAAGAGGAAAATTAAGAGGTTATTAACTGTGTATTGAGATTACCATAAATATAATAGATATGTGCTATGCATGGTGTTTTACATGATTAATGTTGGGTTTCTTCTTTAGTGATTATTATTTTGTAAAGTTAGAAGAAAAGCATGTTCATTGGAGAAGCGTTTGCTTTCTTGTTGCCTTTTTGTAATTATAAATAATTGGTCCTTGACATGAAATAGAAAACACAGAGCTTGTCCTGAAACACACAGGCCTTCCTCCTTCGTCTCAGCAATTTTGTGGAAGGTCAAGCTATATCCTGCAATTTACTAAAAATGCTATTATTATTGTGTTGTAGCAATATTTCTTCTGAAGTTGAAATGATGGTTGGCTTTAATATAGAAAGCCTGATAAAGCTGTTATAAATCACTAGTGGTTTGAGGAAAAGACCAGATTCTGATTACTTACGACTTCTACAGTTTCTCAGAGAATTGCCTGGGACTTTTGTGTCTCTTTCTGTCACTATCTCCAGTGATTTAAATTTGTTGGATTTGAAAGAAATTGGTAAGGACACTTGAAGATTATTCAGAAAGTTTGTTTCTAATCCTCTTATAAGAAACAAGTTCACAGTTGGCAAGAGAGTCAAATAAACTTTCTTAGAATATTGTTAAAACAAGCAACAACATTCCTTGGCTCAATTTTTCTCTACTATATACAAAAAAAAACAGCTTCTAATTTTCACAACATGAAAAAAAGTTGCTTTTCTTAGTGTTGTTTATGACCTACTTTTAACATTTCACAGTTTTCTTTCACTCCTTTTCTAGTGCAAGGAATGGTGGGGCCATCATTAATTTATACTGTTGCACAGCCTAGATATACTTGGGAATCCTTTTGGGAGCAAAAAAAGGAATTTGAGCCATGGATATACCACTCATAAAAATCATTCTTAAAAATAAAGGCATATAGATACACATTTTGAAAGAGGGGAGATTTTTCTTTATTAAAATCTTATTTGAGATGCGATCAATCATCATCATAGTCAATTTGGAAAATTTTGCTTACTACAAACATGAACCAGTACTTTTTAAAGCAAATCTTTCTGTGTCAATACTTGTGTGTATTCTGAACATTCATATCAATGGAAGTACATAATGTATGTTCTTTTTGTACAACATAACATTTTCAAGTTTGTCCAGATATAGAATGTATTACTGTATGGATATATCATAATCTCTTTATCCATTTATTTGTGATGGATGTTTGAATAGTCCACAGATATTGTGACTTAGAAATGCTGTAAAAACACACATGGGAACTTTTAGCATGAAAACTTGCTATTAATTATTCTGGGTATATATCTAGGAGCAGAATTCATAGGTCATATTTATGTTTATGAATTTATAAAATGTGAATTTATTATATGTGTGTGCTTAATGAGAAACCAGCAAGCTATTTTCCATATTAGCTGTCACATTTTTATTCTCACCATCAATATAAAACAATGTAAGATCTCCTTTTCATCATATCTGCCGCCACACATAAGTGTGCATAGAATTAGAGAAAGGGTATCATTTACCCTCCCCCACACCGTGAGAGCCCTCCCCCACACTGTGAGATCCCTCCCCCACACCGTGGCCGCCGCATGTCCCTCCCCCTCTCCTCCCAGCTGAACACTCCCACTTTCCCCATCTCCCCCCTGGTAACGTCTGTTCCCTTCTATCCTCTCTTTCAGGTTCTTTCTTTTCCTCCCTGTATTCTTTCCATTTTCCTGGCTCTTGGTGCTACATCAGGATATATACTCACATATAAGGGATTGGTGCTCCAATCTGAAAGTGAGGGAGAACATGTGTTGCTTACTTTTCTGCATTTGTGTTACTTCACTTAGTATAACACTCTCTAGTTCCGTCAATTTGCCTCCTATTTCATTTTTTCTTTCTTTTGAGTAGAACTCCATTGTGTAAATGTATGACATTTTTTCATTATCTATTCATCAGTTGAGGGACACTTAGGTTGTATCCAAGGGAGCAGGAACAAACATTCACAGATATCTCCTACTGTTGAACTGTGTTCCACACAAGAGTGCCTTTGAAGGGCAGTAGCTAAGAGAATTCCTCTCAGGAACTAACTTATAAGTAGACTTTTTTTTTCCCTTATAATGAGGGACTAGTGACTGGAGATGTGCATGTCATAGATGCTAGAATACCAGCAGAATAGCTTGGTTGCTTTGTCAACACTAATTCAGAAGATCAAAGACGAGTGTGGAGCAGAGACAGGCAGAGGAACCATGTGTGTGGAGACGAAGTACATGAATCACTGTGTCTCTCATAGTGTCCACTAGGGAACATTAATAATAGGGGACGTATTCAAGAACCAGATGGATGGAATGACAGGACGATTCCTTTTCTGAATGTCAGCCAGCCTTTCTTGTCTATCATTCAGTATCTGGGCAATGGTCCCAGGAATGGAATGGAATGGTCCCATGATGGAATCCATGATTGGCCCAAACAGTATCCAAACTATGCCATTAGTGAAGCACAATCTACCTAAGCAGATATTCACATGGGCTCCTCTATCTCATTCCTCTTTGAAGTTGTCTGTTTAGCTTCTGGAGAAGTCAGCATTTTGTTCTCACTGGAATTTTATTCTAATTTTGTATCTTATTCTCCTGAAGGGTCTCTACAAAGATCGCCTTCCAATGACTTACTGATTCACTGTTATGAGATCCTGCATGACATTGTTTTAGACCCCTTGTGTGCTAAAAGAGGTGAAACAATGGGAACATCATCATAAGATTCAATGATCCAATCATATATGGCATCACTCCTAAGAGCTGGTCCAATAAAATGATATAATGGTCTATTAAATGCATAATTAATGTACCAGGTCAAAGACAACTCCATATGCTGGAAGTGCAACTTTCCATTGTGTTACACTGCTGATATGTGGTACTCCATCCAGAATCTAAGGGGGTGAGGTAGGTTTGGCCTTTCAACCACCACTTTCAGTGAAACACTTTCCGAATTTATCTTTGTTTTTCCTTTAATCTTAAACTCTGCTGGATTAGAGATTCTATTTAATTAAGTGGAAATCACACTTTCATTGAACCTGAAGCTGTGATTGTATTTTGTCATAACAGTAAGTATTCCACTAAACTTGAATTTTCAACTGTCAACTGAGATATTTATAGCAAAGACAAAAGTTGATCCCATCTACCATGAATATCTTGGAAGGCAGCAATCCTAATCAATGCACCACCAACACTTCATCCTTGTCTGTCTTGGGGTGATGTTACACAGTGGGAGTAAAATGATTTTCTTAAGTAACTAGAAAATTTATTGTAATCCTTTTTAATGTCTCCATGAATATTGATAATTGTATATGGGAAATTATAGCTACTGCAGTTAAGTATAAAGCAATTATAGTCTTTACTTTTAGAAAAGTGTTGGCTGAAGTACTGGCTAAAGACAAGGAAATGTGGGATGTAAAAAATTAGTTCTATATTGAAGCACCAGTGAATGATTCACTAAGCATTATCCACTGTAAAATATGTTTGTATCTGCGGCTGGAGAGATGGCTCAGCGGTTAAGAGCACTGAATGCTCTTGCAGAGGACCATGGTGGCTAACAACTGTCTATAACTTCAGTTCCAGGAGATCGATGCCCTCCCTGACCTCTGATGACATTGTATGATCTGGGTGCACTTACATACATGCAAGCAATATACTCATACATGTAAAATAAAAATAATAAATATATTTTTAGAAAGATATATTTGTATCTTTTATCTTTGATGGACATTTTGAACACACTAATTTGAAGGGTTTATGTTAAACTGTGCTTAACGTAGGGCACAAACAGATCCAAGCAGTGAACATGAGTACATGTTGAGCACTTTTTAGATGCTCTTTACACCTTGTTTGCCCAACTTTTTCTTCTTTCATTGCTGGGACAATGGGCTGCATTTAGCTCTTCCATCCGCACTATGTCACCGTGCTTTGCTGTATGGAATTCCTGTAAAAGTCAAGTCACTCAGTACTGGCTCATGAGTAAGCTTGGAAGTATAAAAGAATGAACATCTCTCTAGAGTAGCTTCCCACTACCTCAGAAGACGTGTAATGGGATGGAGCCCCATTGGCACACTGGGGCATTAATATTGACACATTTTCCAGTTCCTCTATTCTTGTTCTCTGGGAGCACTTTTCTAAGTCAAATGTACTCTGAAGATCTGGTCTGTGAATTCACTTCCACGGATAATTTAAAAAGTCAGAAATGGCTTATCTTCTTCATTTCTAAAGTTATGCTCTGGAGCCAGGCAGGTCTTCCTAAAATTCAGAGATCACCTGATAGCAGGATTCACCATTTTATATAAGTACATTTACTTTATGTTTATTTAAGGCACATGACCCTTTCAGTTCACTGCTTGGAGCTTATGGAGAATGAATGCATGAAACTCAAAACAATAAGGGAAGAATCAAGGCGTGTGTGGGCAGATGGCCGTCAAGCTTGAAGACCCTTCCCTAGCTATTTTTGGAATAAGAAAAGATGCTACGTGAGAAGCATAGATGGTGAGTGATGGACATTGTTCTTTGATTTGAAACATGTTTCTTACTTTGCATATTAATTATATCTGAGCAATCCCGATCTGTTTCCTTCAGCACACCCATTCATATATTCGGTGAGCTGGTATTGATAACTTACTCTTTCTCTCGTGATATTCTCTATTCAGGCAGACTTTTTGTTGTCTAGAGGAGGCTGGATTTAGTTAATCCTATCTCTTTCAAACTGGAGCTTACTAAGAATTATGTACTGGGAGTAGCAAGCACATAGAACAGAAAATGCAGTCAGAAAAATTTCTCTGGGTACTTCTAAAATATTAACAAATATTCCTCATTATTTGATAAGTGTTGCTGTGAGATACTAAACAAGGTACATACATTTTAATTATTATTCTTTGTTCCTCATTAGCTATGTGACCTTGAATAATTTACTTAGTCCCTCTAAACCTTATTCTACTGACTTGGAAAATAAAGACAAATTCATGATTAAATAAGACAATGAGATTTTTAAAAAGTGTTTTTTTGCCATGTGGTAATTTTCTTTATCTCATCTTCTTGTTTTTGTCTCATTATACTAAACAAGTAATAAAATTGATATATTTTCCATTTAATTGACCAGTTGATTTTTAATTGTTATAGTTTATGGCTCTTGCATTTTCTAGACAGAGACATTTAAAAAATTTGAATATTATCACACCTATGTTCACATTCAACCTACTCAGGGAGAGATTTGGTATGCATAGAAAACATAGTAGAAAAAAGCAGGAGGAAACCACATCTGGCTAAGTTCTTCTGGAACAAATAATCTTAAAAATGTCTATATCAATAATAGTAATTAATATTTTACTCAGTGTGTGATTAAAAAGCCCCTCCTAACATGTGTATGTGATGTGGGAAAATTGGAGTCTAGTTCCTTTATCTGTTATTACTTTTTCAAGTGCTGGTGTCAGAGAACAAGTCTCTGGCAAAAGGAAGAATTAAAGAAGTTGGGAGACAAGTGATGGGAATGTAGTTTCTCATTGTGGAGAAATTTGGCTGAAAGTTTTCCTCTTTCTTTCTCTCTGTTTGTATCACCAATCTTCACCGTGAGAGGCATTTCTGATTCTGTAGAGGTTCAAGTAAAGATTAGGGCTAAGAGACGAGGGAATATAGTGCTCAGAATTTGATGTAGAACCTAAGAAGATCATCTGGGAACACTAGCACAGTGGAGCAGAATAGAAGA
This sequence comes from Eospalax fontanierii, assembly GCA_035773235.1. Lineage (NCBI taxonomy): Eukaryota > Metazoa > Chordata > Mammalia > Rodentia > Spalacidae > Eospalax > Eospalax fontanierii. The sequence goes on along the minus strand of CM069542.1, from coordinate 41,401,024 downwards.
GGTGAGGCAGGAATTCTGACACTTGCAGTTGAGGTTATGCACAGAGCAGGAGCATTTTCTGTTTTGTAGCCCTCCAGGAAGCATGACAAGGACTGACCATGCAGGACAAAACTAGGAACTGCAGCACAAAACAACAGAATCAACAAAAGGACAAAAAGATCATGTTTCCTCCAGAACCACGAGAGTTTGTCTTCAGGGAGTAGCCTACCGAGTCAGTTCCAGCTCCATTGCTCAAGTTCTGTCTGAAATGTGGCCTATTTTCAGCAATAGGTTTTACCTTCAAGTTCTGGGAGGCAATCAAGGGATGTGGCAACTCTAAGAATCTCTTGGACCACTCTGGCCAACAGGGAGGTTTCTCCTGTTTGGCACTCTTTTTCTTGCTAAATAGCCTTCAGTTACACACATGCACTCATGCTCAGATATTGTTTGTGTTTTTTTTCAGTAGGTTTTTGAGCATTTCCCTCTGTTTTTTTCACACCACTAACTAAAGCTTCATTTATCTCTCCTCTCTGCTTTTCTAATCTCTCTCATTCCTCCTCAATTAAAGTACCCCCATTTTCCTGTTAATAATAATACCTCTTCTATTCAAGTTGTTAAGAGAGAAAATCAGTATGGTTGAACTCCAGCTTTAAAGCCTAATAACCACAGCAATGACTGGTACAACAAAGTATAGTGGTGCGGTAGTGGCACCTTTATCTTGGGGATAATCAACAGCTATCTAATTGGACTTAAGCACTCTCAGTGGAAACTCATGTGTGACACTGTAAACAGAGCCAAATGCACAACACATAGATCTTAGAGAAAACCCTACTCTGTAACAGCCCCAGACAAATGTAATTTCTTACTGTGTGTTAAATATGAATCCTTATATTTACCATTCACTGCTCATCAAAGAGGCTTCTTGTAACAGATGGAGACTATTACAGAGTTCCACAACTGGTGACGCATAGAGAATAAGTGTCTGAGAGATGCCCAGCTTTATGACACAACTACTGAGAACCTCTGCACCTAAGGTTCATGAAACATAGCAAAAGAGGGGATAGAGAGAATACTAATGCATCTCTCAACTCTCACCAGCAAAGTTTCCTCATGCAACAGAGTATTGTGTGCACAAAACACCACAACTAGCCAAGGTGTAGAAAATAAGAGACTGCAGGGTATGTACCCCTGGACTAGACTGCTATATTAGACTTCACCCACCCATGGCTCCTGGATTATTGAGAAGGGGGCAGAAAGATCGTTATGACCCAGGGTTGGTATATGACCTTAAGGAAACAGAGTCTTTCAGACCTCTGGGAACTTGTTCATATGAACCTATAGCAATGGTGAAAGCATTCACAAGACCCATGAAGACTCAATCAGACAAAACCCCAGGATACAACTTGGGAAATAGGCAGTAGTCCCCATCCTTAGCTGAAGAACTATTAGCAGCTGATTATTACTGGGTGAGGGAGAGTTGTTCTTCTTTAAGGGAGTGACTCTAGATAGGCTGATTAGACCCCAGTGGATGAACTTGTACCAAAGGACATCTGAATACACTAACTTGATTCAAGCCTTAACATACATGACAACATATGAAAACCAGTAGGAGGGGCCCTGTGAGGGGTGTGGATGAAGGAGGGGGTATAGATGATTAAAATGTTTTGTTTGAAATACACAAAAGTCAATGAAATATACATTGAGAAGAAAGCTCATGTTACCTCAAATTTATAGAGTCACTATAACTAAGAGCAAGACACATGAGTTATGGAATAAAGTGATGAGTGACAAGTCATATTTTTTCTTGAGAAGAGAGTTGTTGAATCAGCTATTTTTCCACGGAAGTGGGATAAGTCTGTAAGACAAGTTACTACCCCAGGAGGCACCCCAGGCGATGACAGTATGATTGATGTTCTGTACCCTAGCTTTGGGACTGGCTGGTAAATGTGGGGAGAAGGGCTGATGGCATTTTTTTTTCTTCAGCTTATGCTGTCAGATAGTATGAGGATATCTTTAGGGCAATGAAATTAGTGACAAGCATTCTTCAGTTTTAGCCAGCCTGAATTATATAGGATCAGTGTCTCTTATCAAACTTTCCATTTTGTTGGCTGATGAAATCAAAAGTAGAGAGGCCACAGAGGCGAGGGTGAGGTTAGTCTACTGGAAATGGGCAGTTTGGGGGGGATGCAGCACCATCAGTGGATAGAAAAGCAGTGGGAAGAAGGCATATAAATTTGTCTTTATGAGAGTGTTTTAAAAGATGAGTAACAGCTAAGTCTTGATTGTCGAGTCAGTGATTGCGAATATGATTTTAATGGTCTGGACATGAAATAAGTCTAAAAACAGGCACAGGCTCTGAAATGTTGAAGATGAGACTGATGGGCCCATTTCAGATTCAGTAGCTGAACAATGATAACTAAAAAGCTGCAAAAAGACTCTTTTCTGCAATGCTGAAACAATGGTTTATAATGATGTCTATAGATTTCTTGAAAGATACTCATTTTAATTCAAGATTATCCCTAAACTCTTGGTCCAAAACTTCAGCTATGGAACTGATAGAAATATTCATACAGTGCATCTCAAATAATTTTGGGCTTGGCATTTCGGGAATTATTTTTTTAAAAGGCTTACATTTATAAATTGGGATCAGGAGGAACCTTTTGGCTCATTTAAATTTCTCTTTTCAAAGATGTAGAATGTTGTATTCTGAAACATATAAAGTCATGTGGCTACTCCAGTCTCAGTTGTTTACCTAACTTTTAAATTTATTTAATAATAGAGTAGTGATTTTTTGAAAATTGTTATGCAAAATACTCCTATAAAAACACTCAATATTACTTTGTCTCTCTGGAATTTTCACTGACCTTTTGTGATTTCACAAATGTTCCTTGATTTATAATTGTGTGAGGTACCAATACATCCATTTAAGTTGGAAATATAAATAGAAAATGCATGCAATACATGTAGCCCACCAAACATCACAGAAAATGCTGTGATACAGATGTGGTTTGCCCCTCAAGGTTCATTGAGGATGACAATGTGAGAGACAGGATGGAAATGTTAAGATGTGCAGCTTAGTGGGAGGTGCTGGAGTTCACTGAGGGCATGCCCTCCAAAGGGATTTGGGGGTTCCCAGTTACCATGACTTCCTGCTTTGAGATGTGATCTGTTGTTTCAGCATGGGGTGCTGCAGACAAACGGGATCCAAAAGAGCTTGACTGATGCTGGTGCCATATCTTTGAGCCTCTTGAGCAAATTGAACTCTTTTTTATAAAGTTAGCCTGCTTCCCACCTTCCAACTGAACAATGGCAAGGATTGATAGAGCAACTTAGTACCCTGTATTGTATGTTATTTAAAACCCTGATTTTGTTACTGACTGGAAGCTGTGACTCAATGCAAAAATGCACTATGTGGAGTCAATACATCATGTTGCTATGAACTGACTAGCTTGTCTTCCTAAATTTATAGGTTGAAGTCTCAAAACCGAGTATCTCAGAATGCGACTCTCTTTGGAGATGAGAGTCTCGATAGATGTAATTAAATTAAAGTGAAGTGGGTGAAGCTTAATCCAGTATGACTTCTAAGAAGAGGAAACAAGAACAGAGAAAGGCATAGAGGAAGAGCATATGAAACCCAAACGGCAGCAGGGAGAAAGACCTCAGAAAACACAAGCTTTACCAGTGTCTTGATCTTAGACACCTAGCCTCCAGAATCAAACATAGATGGTGAAAGATAAACGATAGATACAGAGATTTCAGTAGCAAAGTAATGGACATATCTATAATTCCAACTTCTTACCATCCTTTCTTCCTTAAGGATTGCATCTTTTATTTATTTCATCCAGCACAACACACATAAACATTTTAAAAGTAGTAAAAGCAGGCCAAAGGCCACTCATCTTGTTGTGGCCTCTGGATAAGATCATTTGTAGCATGATCTTGGACTACACGACTACTTCTTGTCTCTGTAATAGTGTCACCTAAGTATAAGTGTCATTTCCACTGAGAAGCCATCCTTGATATCTCTATTTAAAATAGTCCTTAAGTCAACTTTCCTGACTCTCATATTGGCCCGGCCTCTCCTTTATTGTTTTTAGTATTGATAAATTTATGGTTTGTTAATATATTTATTTTTTGTGGGTTATATATTTCTTCTGCTCACCTCAAACTAGAACATCAGCTCTAAATCAAAGCCTTGATTCTCCTGTAGGTCTATTTTTGGTCCTAGAATTATGATCATCACAGAATTAGTCCTGAATCTGTATTTCCTGAATGAATACATGTTAGTTCAACATGTTACATCTAGGGAAGGAGTCACAGAGACTATGGCAGTGTTATGGGAAAACTGAGGCACAGGACCAGTTACAGATAAAGAAGGCACCAAGAAACTCATGTGGAAAAATTGAGGCTTATTCTCACCAGCTGGACTTTTAGTCTCCTTAAAGAATTTACAGGTTCTACCACACTGTCACTCACTGGTGAGTATACAGCCTGCACAATTAAACACTTTAGTGTTTAGTGCCCTAAGAACACCAAAAGGAAATTCCTCCTGCAGGCATATTTGCAGAGGTAAACATTTAGGGTGGAGGTTGAGGTATTGTAGTGTATATTTTATTGAATATTTGTGCCTTTCATACAATAAATCTTATTCATATTTAGACCCCTTCTCCTATCTGCATCCCCTATAGACATCCCCACCAGATTTTGTGCATTCTGTCATATATGTTAAGACCTAACCAGTCAAGGTTTTGTGTCTAGATGTTCCTCAGTGCAAGTTCATCCACTAGTGTCTAGTCAGCCTATCTAGAGTCCCTCCCTGAAAGATCAACTCCTTTACCGAGCAGTAAGAAGTTGCCAATAGTTCCTCAGCTAAGATATATATAATATATATATATATATATGTATATATCGATATATACATAGATATATATAATATATATCTATGTATATATCGATATATACATATATATATATATTATATATATATATATATATATTTAAACAGAGCTTTACTGTGGATGCTTTAGTGAACAAGACAGTTGCGTGCAGATGTTCCACTTGCTAATGGTGGTTTTTCTTGCTTTACCCATTTTAGTTGATTATTTTCTCAACATAGATTTTAGTAAGCATTTATAAAACCATGACAGAATACTATATTCTAGAGTATAAAATTAATTAGACACACCCCAAAGTGACATTAAATGCATGATTATATTTCTTTTCCCTATCAGCAGACGTATTGGAAACAGAAGTGTTGATAGCACAGAATGTAGAAGAAATGATTTAGGAAGAATGCAGTTGGAGAGTGTGGAAGGAGTTTACATAACACAAAATTGCCATTTGTTTTGGGCAAAGAGATTTGAAGAAAAGAATAAAGATGCTTAATTATAGTGATACAAGAATATTGGGTGTCTTTGAGAATGATAGAGCCTTTCTTTGCTCTGTTGTGCTGAACTTGAGAGGCTAGGGTCCCCAAAACTCAATGGCCACAAACTCACCCCATGCCAGAGGTTTTTGGATTCTTGTCTCAAGAATTTGAAGAATGAAATCCAAGGAGACAGAGAGTAAGTTTTTAAGAAGAAGGATTTTATTGTGGAAAATTTTGGAGAGAGAAAGGAGGAAGCGCTCCTGTGCATCAGGAGGGGCACTGGGAGTGGGATGCCATTGAACCTCACTGCCTTGATATCAGCAAGGCTTTGGTGAATGGAGGGCAATTTAGCAGGTCAGTCCAGTTCCCATTCTGCCATCTCTAGCCTCAGGCAAGAGGCTGAGTATACTGGAAGGCTCAAGGACTTCTTCAGCTCTTAGTTAAGAAAGAAACTGATCACTATTCTTTTGGGTTCTTTTTATCCTAAACTGTCTAAGCAGTTTCTACCACCTATTCTTATCATTAGGACAGGGGTTATACTAAAGGTTCTACTCTTGAGACAAGACAGATCATTGAAGAATACTAATGAGCAATGTGACTTACTGAATATAGTTCTTTTGAATGTTTAAAGTGATCGCAATATGTAGAATGGGTTAACACGACAAATCATTGGAAAGTCAATTATAATTGTTTAGGTGTTAGAAAGGAGGAAATTATTTTGGTAGTGACAGGAATGACTGGTGGAGGAGAGATCAATGAATGTGCAAAGAAGTAGAAATGATAAGACTTTAAAATTGACTAACGAGACTGGTGGTAAAATGGATGTCTTATAGAACTTTTTGCTATATGTCTTCTGAATTATTAGAGTGATAGTGACATCAATAAAGAGAGGAAAGTCAGAGGGCCTTATCAAGGGAATATACTGAGTGTTAAACATTGCTGGACCATGCAGTTATAGGTATTCAATATTGAGTTTGTAATACACATTGAGTTTAGGAGTCAGCTTAGTACTAGTAATATAGATTTTCATGTCAGGTATATAAAAATGGTGTTAAAAGTCATGGAAAGGAAAATGTGGATGAAATTTCTAAAGGGATAGTATATAACAGGGAACAGAGGACAGGGATAAAATCTGTAGTTGAGCAATCTCCCAGATTAAGGTTATTGGAGGAAGAAGAGTAGCCAGAAAAGAAACTATAGAAGTTAAAGAAAAGATAGACAAAGTGAATTTTCATCTATGTCTAATAATCTAATCTAATCTAGTCTAAGAAAAGGTTATATCAATTATAAAAAAGAACATGATTGAGATAATTATGTCTTATTTTCTTTACTCATAATTCCTACATCTTTGTCCAATATGATTAGTAGTAATAGGAATAGTCTTTATCAGGTTGTACTTTCCAAAGATGGAAGCAACAACAGTTCTCATCACAGACGCTTTCCTGGAATCTCAACTCTCTCCGGTCAAATGGAGCTTATATTTTCTCCTCTTGAAACTGCATAGATTGACAACTGACTTATACCACTGCACGACCCCTAAGGCCAGGTCACAAAGGTGACTCAGCTTCCCCTTTTCTTCCTGGAATATTCAATCTTGAAATCTTTGCCTGCTATGCAAGAGATCTGCCTCCTGAATCTACCATGCTATAAGAAAACCCAACCAAGGCCACAAAGGTCTCTATGTAGAGGTCTCAAGATTACATGAACACAAGTAACAGTCCCCAGATGACCCAGTCCCACTCTATCTACTGAAGCTTTAATGAGGCTCTAATCACCATTCCCATGTATTCCCACATATCTAAATCATGGAAGCCATAAAATAACATATTTTTAAGAATCCAGAAGTCTTTTATTGCTTTATTTTAAAGTACTATGTCATGAATTCATAGAGAATTTGATAATCAAAGTAATAATCAGGTTGTAATTTTCCATGGATGGAAGGAACAATGCTCCCATCTCAGAGGCTTTGATGGAAAATTCTCATATTTCAGGCTCCTTACCATTGGTTTTTACACACTATACTTCCCTGAGGAGAGTTGAATGACCTTCACTTGAACCCAGATTGCTTTTTTCTCTTTGGTTTCTTTCTGTTTCTGTTCATTTTGCTTAATAAGTTTTTAACAAGAGATCTTAATTTTTTGGAAAGTTTAATATTTGTAGTATGTGAATTAATTTTCTTGGCAAGAATTTTATCTTTATTTGTATACAGTGATTCTGATAGCATGCTGGGTGATATTATAATCACCCACTTTTAGTTTGGCATGATATCCTTTTTTCCATCTATATTTTCTTTTATGTTCTCAGATGTTTTTTTAACTGAATCATTGTGTATTTCATACAGAATGTCTCAGTCAGTCTCAACCATTTCTATACCCCTTCTCCACTGGCACCTCTCCTTAGCTCCTCAGTTGGAATCCATACATTTGTTCATCTGTGTTAAGGCCCGTTGTGTGTTAGTGTCCCCAAATGTCCGTCAGTGCAGGTTCATCGACTGAGGTCTAGTCCACCGATCTGGAGTCAATTGCTTTAGGAAGATTAGCTCTTCCTCTCCCAACAGTAATAAGTTGCCAACATTTCTTCAGCAAAGATTGGGGTCCGCTACCCATTTTTCCAGTTTGATGATGGTTTTTTGTCTGCTTGAGTTTGCATGAGTCTTCAGCATGCCACAACCATTGTTATAGGTTCATATTAAGGCCCCAGGAGCTTGTAAGATTCTATTTCCATATGGTCACACCCTTCCTCACTGACTCTTACAATGTTTCTTTCCCTCTTCCTCAATGATCTCTGAGGATCATTGGGTGAGTGAAAATTAATTTAGGAGTCCTGTCCAGGGACCCACACCCTGCAGACTCCTAATCTCCATACTTTGGCCATGTGTGATCCTTTCTGTTACTGGCCCTCTGTTGCTTGAGGGAGCTTCATTAATGAGAGCTGAGAGATTCATTAGTGTCCTCTTTACCCCTTGTTCTATATTGCATGAGCCTTGGGTGTAGAAATTGAGTTGTAGATGTGTCAATTAGACACGGGCAACTCACGGACAATGTCTGTGTGTGACCAGTTGTGGTAATCTGTAGTTGTCTCCATTTGGTGCAAAAGAAGCTTCTTTGATGGATGATGAATGGGATACTTGACTGTATGTATAAGGATACATATTTTGCCCTTAGCAAGAAGTTATATTAGCCTAGAGATGTGACAGCCTTGGGGATTATGACCTCTTTAGCCATGAGTATTTGACTATGATTACAGTACCACACATGAATTTCCTCCCATTAAGTGGGCTCTAAGACCAATTAGGTAGCCATTGATTGGCCCCAAAATAAAAGTACCACTACTACACCAGTGTCAAGTGCTGTTCTGGTCATTCATGTTATTATTTGGTCATGAAGCTGGTGTTAGAACATGAGTTGATATTCTCCCTTGAGTACTTGCATAGTGCTCTCCAGAGCTATGAGAGCTAGCCTTCAGGAGAAGTGGCTTCCAGGTCAATTCCTGCTCCATTGCTCCAAATCCAGTCTGTGAAGTATGCCCTGTTTTCAGCAATATGATCTTACCTTTGAAACAGGGTGAAATGAGAGCGTCCCCTAGAGGGTTCTTAGTCTCATTCATAAAAGAATTTAAGAATGGACCCAATTGGAAGCTTTAGGACAATTTTATTGGAATTTGAAGAAAAATCCTCAAGACAGGCAAGCTGGGGATCTCAGCAGCTGCCTGGAGGAAGAGAATGAAGGGAAAAGAAAAGAAGCTAGAAAGTCATGCAGGTTTAGAGCCTGCATGGGGTCAGACACGTGGTGGACTGGCAGCCACATGGCTGGGAGAAGGAGTTTTAGAGAAAAAGTAGAGAAATGCAAGACGCTAGGGCAGCCCAAAACCTTAAAGAAAACATATTTGGAAAAAGGATGTGAAGAAGAGAAGGAAAGATTACGCTTTTCTGAAGAATTCAGAAAAGCGGGCAGACTTACGGAGAGCTACATGTCTGTGGCTGGGTACAGAAGAACTGCCCTGGGAGGCGGGATTCCCAGCAGGAAAAGTTCACTGCCTCATTAACACACTCTGTATTCTGCCCACATATTTAGTATAGCTTAAGTAGAACCCACCTTCCTAAGGGTGGTCCTGGGATCAGGTGATTGACCAGTGAAACTGGTAATGTGGGTCTTTCAACAGATAAACTAGAGAATTTATAGTCTATCCCAGCTAAATAGGTATTTGCTCTCTAACACCTTCAAGTTCTGGGAGGCAATCAAGGACTGTGGTAATGGCCTGGGTCATTTTGGGAGTCTCCTGGACCACCCTGACCAACAACTCAAAGGAAAGTTTCTACTCTCTGGCACTATTTCTTGTTATGTTCATGGGCTCATGTAGATATTGTATGTGGAGTTTGTCATTAGATTGTTAAACTAATATGATTTACTCTAGCTAGGCATTATTCATCTCTCTCCTCTCTCTCTTTCCTTGTCTAACCCTCCCTCCATGCCTTACCCATTTAAAGTGTCCCCATTTCCCCATTTCTCCTTTGATAACACCATTTTCCTATGGCCCCACCTCTCTAGAGCTCCTTCTTTCTCTTTAATCCCCGTAGTTCCCGTTAACTCTCCCTCCCTCCTCCCATTTAAATACCCCCTTTTAACTTATTTTTCCCTTAGTAACACCTGTCTCCTACTATTTTTCTCTCCCAGGTTCTTTCCCTTTACCTCTGTGGTAATAGGAATTAGCTATTCTTGTTTTTGAACACTAAGCCAGGATATCAATTGTTATAAAAGCTTAGTCTGTAAAAGGTGGCCTAACCTCAGCTATCTGAACATCTATCTGTCATCCCTCTTTTTCAATTGCTGCTGATACTCTTGCTATTTTTAATATCTGCACACTGGTGATTTAAAAACTCTTCATTCAAAGCCTTTCATCTACAGTGTTTATTGTTTCATTTGAAAATAATAAGGAAGAGCAAATTGACAAAGGCCTACCCTGTAGTCTTAAGGGAAGTGACTATAATTATGCAGAATAGAAGGTAAAAAATATAATTTGTAGAGTATTTTATTATGCTGAACCAAATATTCATCACAGTATTAGTAAAAGAGCCATAAACTTTAGGAGACTTGCAAAATGTAGCAATGAAGGTACCATTATTGAAGATAGAGTCATTATAATGCAGGGAAATGTCTGAGTTTCATTAAATCCACAGGGAAACAGCACTAGTTTGGACTTGTGGGAATCAATACAACTTGTTCTTCATCTTACATGAACAGTGACACACTAATGACTCAGATTTATGTCCATCATAAATAAGTTGTATTGGACTTCAGCTGTTTTTTTTCCTTTCTTTCTTTTTCTTGTTTCCTCTTGAAGTTAAAGTTCTTATGTTGGAATTTACGACATAATAAAAACTTGGTGAAGGGGAATCAACTGAGGGCAACTGCTGGGTGGGGAAAAATCAAGAGCTCTCATGTTTAGACTTGCCGTCTTCACATAGTTTAATAAATATTAGTGGGGCGATATTAGCAAGTATTTACAATGGCAATTCGTTTTCATGGCTTTGGCTCATTGACTGAAGCAAAGAAATTAATAGCTTTATTTCATTTTATAGTGTAAGCAGCACATTGTGTGTAATAGCTAAGCTGCTTAGATGATGGATGTGTTTGTGGAATCTTATGGCTTATGATAACAAGTGCATATATCATAAGGCTGGAAGTGAAACAGATATGTCCTATGCCCTGCTCAACTCACTCTATTTTCATTATGATATTTTATTCATATACACTGCACAGGATGTACCTTCTTGACTAGTTGCCTACAGTCTTATATATTTCAAACTCTACATATTGCTCTTTTGAAAGTCTGCTGGGATGGGCTTTCTACTTCATAGTCTTTGAAAATGATCTGGTGGGACTAGCACAATATTTCAGACAACCTCTTTGCCATATAAGCACCAGAAGCATACTAAAAAGCCTTTTTATGTTGATGATAGCTTACTTATACAGACTTACTCAATAATAGTAATAATCTTGGCATGTTTCAGAACTCTCGTGATCACATATTTCTCATTAAAGGCAAGTGGCATTCCCTGTAAGTTCATGACTAAGGTGAACCTCAGGGACGACACTGTTGTATATGGCGTTTTGTTTTATTGATAACTTTCAGAAACTCCTGCATTTTCATGATATTCTTGGTAAGAACACTAAAGCAAATTTTTCTTTAAAGTCAAGGTCTAAGGACAGGGGTTCTGTGTCTGTTTCCATAGGAGGGCAGCATAATAAGAAGAAAATACAAGAACCTGGAGGTAGTTTTTTGCATTCTAGCTTTATAATTATAACATTTCCTGCAAGGGGAGTGGATGGTATTTCAAAGCACACTAATAAATCTATGGGTTAATAACATGTGAGTCAGAACAGTGTGCACCACAGTCACCACTGCTGATCCATTTGTCTCCTCTTTGCACAGAACATTGATTTTTTTCCCCCTTCAAGACTGTAGCAAAGAAAGAACTTTATAAAATTCCCTCCTCTTAAATTCTGTTTGCTAATATATTCCTGTTGCCACTCACCTATTAGTAATTTCCTGACAGGCAACTATTGCTGTTATAATTTAAAATAGTCTTGAAAAGTAGTTGCTATGTTTCTGGTGAAACTTCTTATTACTGGTAATTGCCTGTATAATGAATTGCAAGTACTAGATGGTTCCAGCTGAGATCAAAAGTGATCATTAACTCACCTATCTGCAAAACAAGGTTTTCTGGGACCCATGTCTTATGGCAATCTCTCTTCTTTCTCACTTTTTAAGAGGCTCAGCTTTCTTCTGTCAAGTTCATAGTGTATCATTTTTCACACCTTGTCTGTGAAACATTGGAGGGATGAAAAAAATCATCTTCATTAATTCAGAAAAATAGGAGCAGAGGGAATTGTTTATGTATTTCAATTAAAAATAAACGAAGAAGGCAATTGAATGGCATATAGAACATTTTAGAGTGCCAACTTCTCATTAAAATTGATTTCATATACTGACATGGAATCTACCCACTTGCAATTCTGATTTTTCAGCTCAGATAACTTTTTCCACTTTTGAAAAAGGAAGATTGTGAATAATATTCTTAACAACTGATAAATTTTCCCTTTGTTCATTCTCCTTCACTTTTTTTACTTTTCCTTTATTAAAAAAAAAAGGCAAACTGGGCCCAGTAGTTAATTCCTCTAATTCTAGCATTCAGAAAGCTGAGGCTGCAGGATTGCTATGAGTCTAATGCCAGCATGGACTACATAATGAGTTCATAGTTAGCCTAGGCTACAGAGTGACATCTTGCTTCCCCAACCTCCACCCCCCACCAGTTCCCCAAACAGGAAACAGGAAGAGTATATAATTTGAAGAAAGATGGACTTGAGAAAGGCTAGTGTCAAGAACTGTGTTGAGGCTCTTTTTATGCACAGAAGTTGAGAAATAAGGCAGTGTGCAATGCTTTAGAGAATAGAAGGTGACAAATACTTTCTGTGACCAAACCCCAGTCAGGCTTTTCTGAGCCTTGCTTAGCTGTATGTACCCAGACTCCTGGCTTCCATGATCAGCTCTGTCTTGCCCAGGTTTAGAAAGAATCCAGCTAAATCAGTTTAGCAAACAGAATTTTCTACCCACAATATTTAGTTGTTTTTGTTTTTTTTTTCATTCTCCACCATCTTTGGTGATGTCTGATCATGGAAACCCAACAGAGGAGAGAGGGACTTACAATCTCCCACCCCTTGCTGAGGAGATACTAACAATTGATAAATTCTGGACACCCAGGTTTCTTTAAGGGTGTGGCCCCTGGTAGGTTTATCATCCTCCAGTGAATGGTCTCACATCCATGAGTTCGAGGGTAGCGCAAATTGAACCAGGTGGATCATAATAAATGAGGTCATGAGATTGGGAATATATGGGAGGCAGATGTGCAAGGGATTAGGGGGAAGAGTTGTGAGTTAACATGGTCAAAATATTGGATGAAATTCTCAAAGAATTAATAAAAGATACATGTAAGGAATCCTGCTAACTTGGGTGAGCAGAATCCTTTTTTACTCTGATTTTCTGCCTTATAATTTTGTATCCAATAGCATGCACTTCGTCTTTTATCTTTAAATTTCTATTCTTCATTGTTGCATTTGGAATGGAGATCAATATCTTAGTATGTACCTTGACTGCAAAGCTCTAGTACTGCCATCACTGTAACTGTTATGAGTAAAGTCTTCCTTATGATTTTTACCAAGTGAATGGATAATTTTATCTTTTGAAAAGTTATGGTACAGAAACTCAGATGATATGTAATTTGTTGTCAACACCTTTGAAGACTGTCTTCATTCCAGACTGATTATAACAGGTGGGGAACCAGAGTGACTCCATTTTTGTAATAGGTCTCCACTTTGTCATTTACCTTCAATCTGACCTTGTAAGAACTAGTACTCCAGAACTTTGCTTGGTATTTTCATGCAATAAGTATGGTTTACCATTATGAAAGAAGGGTTCTAATCTTATGCAAGCATCTTGAACAGATAACCGTTGTCAGTGGCCACATCTGCTTCTGTAAATTGCTTGTGTATGCAAATGAAGTTAACAATAGTCATTGCCCATTTTAAATGTTCTGTAATCTCCCAATGTCAGGGTATAAAACCTTAAGATTTGGAATCTGTTAGAACTGCTCTCTGAGTCGAAGGACAGTTTTGTCTTGCCTTCCATCTGGGTATGATGACCTCTGATTTTCGATTAAAATACTGATATACTGATGTATCAGAGATCTGTCAGTGAGCAAAATATTGCCAGATATTCAAAGATGGTTGGGATAGAACTTAATACTTGATTCTGGGTATTACCTCTTGAACTGGTTTTCAGTAATAGGATTCTTTAGAAAGGAGTTTCAGTGGTCTTACCCAATTGTGGACCCTACGAACTACAACAACAACCTGTTGGGAGGATTTACCTTCTGATGCAAAGTGGCAAGATATAGGGAACTTTTATAAATGGACAGACTCTAGACTGACTTTTAATTAATTCTGATAAACTCATTGGCCATGTGCTAATGGTCTTGTGACCTAGGCACCTGATCACACTTCCTTGGCAATCTCAAATTGATAACTCCTTAAAGATAATGAATGAATGTGGGTGTGCTTGAGAATTAACATATCAAATAATTGAAAGGGAGCACCCATATTCATTGCACACAGTGAAGATGGAGAAGGATGCTTGACCTTGGGTGAATGAGATATTCTAGCCCTAGGATGAAAAGGTCTGTTAAGGGTGAGCCAAACATATACAACCCCAATTGAAACTAGAGAAAGTATTTTGAATAAAATCATGGATGGAACCTGACTTGAGTATACAGCTCTAAGGACACAGTACCAACAACAGTTCCAGGAGAGAGAGGCTCCAAAAGATGTCTGGGGGAACGAGTGTTTTCTAGAATCAGGCACACTCTTAAATACTAAATTTAAGAATCAGGCTTTTTGTTCAGGTAATTGTAACATTGGCATAGTAATATCCCAGACAGACTTTTATGTGGGTGACTAACTATACTCTGACTAGATCTGAGACCTGCACCACCTGAGGGAATGCATGCTTTGTACTCTAAACTCAGTAAAACCTTGTGGTTTGGTAGATTATAAGACCTAGTGCTAAAACTTACTATTGTTGTTCAGCTAAACTGTTATTATATCCAGTTGCCTTCTAAATATTTATATTGATTTCTATAGACAAATGATATTCTCAGCCTTTATCAGAGAAGCCTCTCTTGGCAGAGAATAGCAGTGAATACAGACACATGACTACTCAGGTGCTAAGAATAGTGAGAGTATTTAGTTCTAGACAGGACATTTATACCACCTTCTCTCAAGCTCAGGCTACATCATACAAAAGGGAGCAGAAAGAATATAAGACCCAGAAGACAGGGAGAAAGGCCGCCAGATGCAAACATGATCTCACAACTCTGCTTGTGTGCACTGGACATACAGGATACTGGGCCGGTCAACAGTCAATCATGGATGGAGGAGGAGCTCATGGGCTTCTACCCTTTCATGCTGAACTATTGACTGGTGATGGATCTGGAAGAGAAGCAAACATTCTATTCAGTTGTATGCTCACTGGTGAGCCCACCAGGCTCCAATTGATGGTTCCAAACCTGTGGCCACATAGATTGCCCTGGTTAAACTCAGTGAGTAACAAAATGAAACAAAACAAAACAAAACTAAATGAGACATGAATGTGGGAAAGGAACTTACAGGTAGAAGGGGATGACAGGGCTGTTGAGAAGAGAGAGTGGAGGATGACTCATATGCAAGTTTGAAATTGTCAAATAATAAATTTAATTGAAAATAAAAGAAAGACCTTGAGCTGGAAGTCTTTCTTCCTACCTGTCAGCCTTGAGTGGAGAATCACTCCGGGACATAAGGCTGCAGATGCCTTTCCTGGATCTTTGTGAGATGTCTACTCTACCTTATTTCTTTCATGGAAATTTCTTAGTTGCCCAGCCTCTCTTCTTGAACCCTTTCTGATAGACCACACCAACTCCCTCACGTTTTTGTTGACATGATTTTGCCGTTAAGACTTTTCTCTCCATCGTCTGCTCCTCTCCGTTCTCTTCTTACTACCTTCTGACTCATCTTCGTTTCATACAAGCTCCAAGTTCTTATCTCTTCTGCCCCTCTGTGCACCCAGATATTCTCCCTTTGCATGCCAGACCCTTAATCTCCTGAACTTCCTCCACTTATTTATTTATTTAATCTGTGTATGTGTGTGGGCATGTATGGCATGGCTGTGTGTAGAGAGCAGAGGACAAGTTGTCTCACTCTACCATATGGGTCCAGATATCAAACAGAACCCAGGTTGTCAGACTTTGTGCCAAGTACTTTTCTCTGCTTAGCCATCTCACTGACCCAGTCTCCTGAACTTAGGCCTTCTTCTACCTTGACTAAGAGCTCTCAAGAACCTCAGGTTTTTCCAAATGCAATGATAGAGACTGAAAAAGGAGAGGGTAATTGGAAATAGAATGAATATTTTTTTTTGTTTTAGTTGAATTGCTGTGTATTTCATATAGAATTTCTCAATCAATCTTAATCATCTTTATACCCTCTTCCTTACTGGCAGCTGCCATAAACCACCGCAACTGGAATCCATACCGTGTTAAGCTCTGTTGTGTCAAGTTAGTGTCCCGAAATGTTCCTCAGTGCAGGTTCATCCACCGAGGCCCACCTATTCAGAGTCTGTTGCTTTAGGAAGATTAGCTCATTCTTACCCAACAGTAATCGATTGCCAACAATTCTTCAGCAAAGATGGTCTGCTACCAATTTCTACAGTTCCCTGCTGGGTTTTTGTCTGCTTGAGTTTGAATCTCTCATCATTTATTAATGAAGATCTCTCATGCAACAGAGGGCCAGTAACACAAAAGATCACAAATGGCCAAAGAGATTAGGAATTTGCAGAGTGTGGGTCCCTGGACAGAACTCTTATATTAAGCTTCACTCATCCAAGGCTCAGGGGTTATAGCAGAAGAGAGGGTGGGAAGAGATAGGGAGGAGGTGAGGTGGGTGACCATATGGAAATAGAATCCTATAAGCTCCTGGGACCCTGCTCATATGAACCTACAGCAATGGCTTTGGTATGCTCAAGACCCATGCACACTCAAGTAGACTGAATATTTTATGCACTGAGATGAACTTTGAGAAATCCAGGAAGATAAAAGAAAAATTTAAATAAAGACAGTATTAAACACAGAGCACCTATTTTTATTCAACCATTATAATTTTAGTTAACCAAGAGTAGAAGAGTGAATTTATATAGCAGTTTTGACTGAGGGATAATATGATAGAACTAAATTAATGGATGTAATATTAAGTGCATTGTTTGGGTAGGCAATTTTAATTGCTGTCTTAAAAATGTAGGAAACAGAAATTCTCAATTAAGTAGTTTTTCAAATTGCATATTAGCAGATAAGTCAGAAAAAATGAATAGAACTTAACAGTTGCTTAAGCATTGTACTAACTTCTGTCAACTACCGGTCACTTGCCAGTGAGTTCACATGTACTGTAATAAAGATAATGAAAGAAAATTGGTAGTTTATATGGGAACACGTTTTTTTAGACATTCTCTAAGAAATTACTGGTTTTAACTAAATGAAAGATATTGAAGCCCACATCAGATGGCTAGAATGAGTCTCTGTAGACTTTTGAATACAGTTGCATGACTTTATACTGAAGTCTTCGAATAACAACCTTTCTGGAGTAATAATTTTCCCACTTTATCTGATACTTTTTCTAATTAAAAATATTCCCTCCAACTGTATATCCTCCATTGATTGATGAAAGCAAGCAGTAGGCTCAGTATGAGTTCCAGGAAGCATTGGAACCAGTTTCAAATCTGTGGTCACATCTCTATGTTAACCCTGTGGACCTGCTTTATATACCATTTTACATAAATTTTCTTCATTTCTGCATCATAGTTACAATTTCATAGCTTCTTTACATAATCTCTTTAACAGTAGATTCCTTGTTACATGTTATTATTTGGATACCAGACGATAGCCTCAGTAATGAGAAACAGAAACAATAGTACAGTTTATCTATGTGAGCAAAGATGTTTTGTTAATCTGTGCTTGACTTGCATAATCTGGTAACGGAATATATTGAGTCAGTACTCCACTACCAGCTTAGAATTACATTGAAGTCAAATCTAGTGAGGATATTAAGCATTAGAAATGTCCAGGTTCTAATTACTTTTTCTTCTTTGTTCTTTTGAGATAGGGTCTTCCTATATTCCAAGATGGTCTGGAACTCTTTACATAGACCGGACTGGCCTTGATCTCACAGATATTCATCTGCCTCTGCCTCCCAAGCTCTAGGATTAAAGGTATGTGTCACTAGATCTGGGAACTTTAACTTTTAAAAACGTATTTACAAGCAATTTAACTTGGCAATAGAAACATAAAAAAGGCACTGTCATAATTCAACAATTATTTTTATCTTCATTGATACTATATAAACATAATTCAGATTCTTTCTAGTGAGCTTGAACTTGTTATCTTTTCTTTTAAAACTTTGACTTTCTTATTGTTTAGAAAACATAAGTGAAAACACAAAGTTATAATTGGATCAAAAATGCTCAATGAAAACTGTTTCTCATGAAATAATATATGGACATTTTTCAAGTTATACCCAATTATTCTTAGTATATTTATGGATCAGTATAAACATTGAACTGGTTTTCTTTAAAAATATGTAGAAATGTGCAGAACTGTATTCTTTATAGATCACTGAATTTCACAGGTCATACATTTTCTGAGGAAAATGGTTTTCCTTCAGGTATTGTGTCCTTTGTTACAAAAATACATGAAAGAATGTAAAGACCTGGCAGTTTTATGATTGAAAATATGAATTAGAGAAGCAACACAAGAAGTTTTAATTGATTTATAGTTGGCAAACAAATTCTATAAATTTTATCTAGACATTTCCCTTCCTTTGTTTAGCTTGGTTTAAACTGATTTAGACAGATAAATTCCATACAAATCCATAGAGAAAGAAGACTTTACAGTCTAATTGAGGGATTTCTCTCTGGCTAAGGCTAGGCAGTTAATGAGATATGCTCATTTTTCTGCGACTCCCTTTCCGATCTTCATTCATGTGCTACTTCTAAAACCCATGTATTTCTCCTTCTAGTTTCCGGAGGCTTGAATTGAATCAGTAAGCCATATAGGAGAGATCTACCCAGGAATCGCTTCTCTTGGAGAATGCTCTAATTGTGGGCCTTTTGCCATGTCTTCTGAGCTCTCTGCAACCCCTTAATTTTCATGGTAATAATGCAATATTAGTAGTGGTTATCAATAGAATAATGCCAGTAATATTCCTTTGATATTTCATAATTGCATATGAAGGGATTCTACCATTGTATGCATCTTGTATTCAATGAGGAAGCTAAACTGATGCTCCCTTTGTTAACTTCTTTTCCCTGACATCCCCAAATCTTTGGAAATTGTCAACCCTGTTCAGACAGCCACATTAAAATGTTATATATTAATTACTTTGCCTTTATATGCATGTGAATCATCAGTATTCAACAACAAATATGTTATCTCCATACTGAAGTTCTCTGCCAAACTTTTTATCATATTCTCAATATTTCCACTGACGCCTTTACTTGGATGTATGATAATTACCATTTGGATATATGATAATTACCTTAAGCTCCCAATGACCAAACTGAATTTCTGATCTCCCTTCAGTTCCCACACTGACTTCATAAGCAGTCATTTCTCTCTTACTTGATAGCAATTCCATTCCACTGAGTGACTGTCCCTTAACCTTGGAGGACCTCTTTCACACTCTTTTCTCTCCTCAACACCACAAGCAATCGTTAGGCAAATGGGTCTTCAGAAACTTCAAAATGTATCTGAGATCTGATCCTTTAAGACCATTTCACTAGCTAACATTTTGGAAACTTTTTAGTCATTTTTTTTTGCCTGAATTTACCAAGCATTAAACACCCTGATCAGATCTTCTACTTGAACTTTCTTTCCTGTGTGACTATTGTCAACTCAGAAGTTAGAATTAACTTTTAAAAATGCTGTTTCAAAATTCTTGCCATTATTCCTGCTCTTGGTTACCCAACAAAACTTGTGGTACCACCCTATTGCTGAAGAACCTACATTCATGAGCTATAGAACAAACAAGGAGAAATCAAGCTGGTGCTGAATTAAAAACTTCATCTCTACTAGTTAGTGTTTGTAGTGTTGGAAAGTGCTATACGTGGTACCAGAAGAAAAAAAAAAGGCAATCATCAACTTTACCAAGCTGTGAATCATGTGAAAAACAACTGGCCTGGCAAGATAAACCCAGTGGTGCAATAATGGCACAAATATTATGGGAGTAACCAACCACTGTCCAATTAGATTTAAGGTCTGCTTTATAGGATGGAGCTCATACCTGGCATTGATTTCAGGCTTAGGAACCTGAAGCTAGATGGCTCTCTCCTATGTCTTGTGATCTTAATACTAGTTTTCTAGTAAATAGCAAAATAAACTGCCTCCAAATGACACTTTCTATACTTACCAATTAATGCATTTCTCAACTCTCACCATAGAAGGTACTGATGCAACAGATATTGATCAACACAGAAACCCACAACTGGCCAATGTGTAGAGAACAAGAGGTTACAGAGTGCTTATCACTGAATAGGACACCTATATCAAACCTCTGCCTCCCAAGTCTCAGGGATTATTGCAGAAGATGGGGCAGAAAGAGTGTAAGACCCAGAAATGGTGAATGACCACAAGGAAACAGAGTTTTCCAGATAGTTTGTCAGTTACTTGTATGAACTCACAGCAGTAATGACAGCATGCACAAGTCCCACGCAAGCTCAAACAGAGAAAATCCCAGCATAGACACGGGGAAGTGTGTAAGAAACTCTAACCCAACCTAAGAAAAATTTGTCACTGATGCCTGCTGGAAGCGGGAAAGACAGTCTCTTTCAAGGATGTCACTCCTGGTATGTTGACCAGACTCCAATGGATGGACCCACTGAAGGGGATACAAATTAGATTCATATTCTCTCTCTCTCTCTGTCTCCATATATATACACATACACACACATAAATATACATATATATACATATATATATATATATATATATATATGTATATGTACTTTAAACCATGCAGTAAGGGGGGGTGCAGATAGGGAGGGAATCTAAACTGAAACAGGTGTCCTATTTAGGGATGAGCACTCTGCAATCTCTTATTCCCTAAACATTTACCAGTTGTGAGTCTCTAAGTTAATCACCACTAACTGCAAGAAGAATCATCTCTGATGAGAGATGAGAAATGAACTAATCTATGAGTATAACAATAAGTCATTATGAGTGAGTTTAATACTATGTCTGCTTAGCAGAATGATAGTAGTAGGTTCTTCCTTCTGATCTGTGACATGTCTAGTCATAGGTTCCATAATCAATAGATGGATACAAGAAAGCTGTTATCTAGACACTGCAGGTTAATTTTACATATGAACCCACAGTAATTGTGACATTTACACTTATTCACAAGACCTGTGCAAATCCAAGCCAGACAGGGGCCTAGCCTAGAAGGGGGATGTGGGGAGGAAGCCTAGTCCTAACTGAAGATCTGTTGGTAATTGATAGATGGTGGGAGAGGGAGAGTAAGTTTTCCTTACTAGTGTGATGACTGGTAGATTTCCCAGACTCCAAGGGACAGAGCCACACCCAAGAGCACAGACTGGAGATGATAGGCCTTAAAAACAACTTAAGGATATGAAGTCAGGTGAGGGCTACTAAGGTTGGGGAGAAGAGGGGTGAAGGGTGTCCATATGATCAAAATATATTCTATGAAATTAATTTGTAAATCAATAAAATATTTTAAAAATTTAAACAAACCAGCAACAATAACCGCAATGAAAAACCAACAGCAAATGCTGCTCTACTTGTCGTTTCATTCTTGGTTCAAGCCGCTGCTGTGTGTGCTCTACATGCCCATGGTTTGGACATTCACCCATTTTGCTGTGTGCTCTCATCTCTGAGTTTTTCTCTGCACTCACAGTTTTCAGCAAGATACCTCTGTTCTTGCTCTAGAGGTCCTCTGTCTTCAAGGTCTTAATTATGTCTAATTTCCAATTCAGCTCTTGCCTTTTGTCACCCCCATCTCTAATTAGTTACCTTCCTCCCCTTTCAAATGTTATCTCTCCTTCTTTCTGCAGAACCATCTTGAGCAGTGTTTAAAATTCTGATTTGTCCTACACCACACTCTGATACTCCAAATTCTTCATGTGTGGTTCTGTTCTTCTTCCACACACATATCTTTCCATATTTCCTATAAATTTCTTATTTCCTTTGGTTTTATTATTTTATCTCCACTGGAAAGTTATACAAAGGTGACTTTTGTTCGTGTACCACAAGTATCCCAGCACACGTCTGTCAAATGTATGAATAACATTTTAAGTCTTTTTGAGCCATCTGTGTGTTTAAAAAGTATGTTTAATCATCCATAAGAATTAATCTTCCATGACAAAATTTCATGTAATATGGATAGATTCCTAGAAGTATCTTTTAAGGCTTTCCCAACATTCTTGTTGAGCATTTAACATTTATGAAATTTCAGAATTAAAAAATCTGTGTCATCATAGAAGATATATACAAAGTCATTAATGTATTTAAACAAATGAATGTGTGTGTCATAAATAGCACACATACAATAAGCACATACTTCTTAGTAAAAATGTCTCCAAATCATTTTAGTTTATGGTTAACATCACAAATTCTGTAGTCTTCCATCAATCTTTGTTAGTTGCTAGAAAATCTTAGGCAATTTATTGGGCCTTTTTCTACCCCTATTAAAAAACCTGCAGTTTTCCTACTTCAATGCTGGAGTTGATTTATTATAGCTAAGGGAAAAATTACCAGTCTGTATACTTAGTATCTCCAAGATAATTACAACCAAATTCATATGCTGAGTTTTTATAATTTTGGAATATAAGTTCTATTGTGAACCAGTGATATAGGCTGTTGTTGAATGTTTAGTGATATTGATGGATTGCCAAATTTAAATGAAATTATATGTATATACTTATGATGCACTACAAAAATGTTTTGAATTACATCTATACTATGGAATGGCTTAATCAGGATAATCAATAACTATTATCTCATAATTTTTTATTATAGCAAAAGGTTTAAAATCTACTTTTAGGAATTGTCAGGAATGCAATACATTTTTATTAACTAATATTCCCATGTTGTAACATTTGTATACTGAAATAATTACTCCTGTGTAACTGAAGTTCTGTATCTTTTTTCCAATATGTCCTCAGTTCCATCAACCCTCAGCCCTGGTAATTATCATTCTACTTTCTGATATTATATAGTACTCTCTTTCTGTATCTGGTTCATTTCAGTTAGCATAATGTTATTACAGGTGACAGAGTCTCCCTTTTAAAGTTTGAATATTTAAAGTGTGTGGATATATACATTTATTTTATCCATTCATTTGTGGATGGACACTTTGAGAAGATCCTATATCTTGTCTAATATGAATAAAGTTTTAAAGAATGTAGGAATGAAGGTATATTCATATATAGATTTCATTTCCTTGGATATATATGTCTTAGTGGAGTTTCTGTATCCTATGATTGTGATCACTTTTAGATGTGATAGTTACAGCAAATATCATATAGAGGTGTAGGAAATAAAATAGCCCTTATAAAATGCTTAGATAATTGAATGGTACTAGAAAGTGCTTAGTATTTGTTGACCTCAACAAAACAACTTAAATTAGAGTTAGATAAAGATTAACCTCTTTAATCAAGCATATCATATGATTGAAAAATATGTCAAGATAAGTTGTTTTTTGCACTAACTTATATTGCAAGTTATGTACCATTTAATTCTTTAAATAATTAGAGCCCTAACATTTTTTCTGTAAAGAAAGAAGAAAACAGCAACCGTTGGTTCCTTCGATGACCTATACTACAGTTATTATTTTCTTTACACTACAAACAACTATTTGTTGTTGAAAAGTTACATCAAAATGCATGATGAAGGCAGAAAGAGAATATCAAGGAACAAGTTATATCCTTTTCAGAGTAAGGTAGTTCTTGTGAACTACAACACCTCAGCACCACAGGATACCCAATTAACCTGCTCAATGAAAAGTTTCTATTGTTAAAGGACATTGAGTACATTTCATAGTTAAAAGTGTATTTATCTTTTTTTCTTGAACTTCACATTTCCTTTCATGTTGCTTTGATTTTTTGATTTCTCTACATATTGACCCTGAAAAGAGCAAAAATAAATACAAAAAAATGAAGAAACTCAGCACAATATTAGAGATTAAAATATTGTACAAAAGAATTAAAGGACTCAGATGGGCTAATGAATAATTCCATCAAAACATTGAAATTTCTATTTGAAAAGCATTAGAACATTCCTGAACTTTAGTACAGAGTGACCCCTGGACTTTAGTATAGAGAATGACCACTGGACTATATATGGTGAAGGGGGCAAAGAGAAGATGGAGGATTCTCGTTACTCTTTTTGTTGGTGTTTGCTGCATGACTGTTGGTGACTGCGACTAGGTAGGAGCTCCTGGTGGCTTCTGAGTTGCTCGTCAAATTCCATTTCTTAATTTACATGGCCATTGTTTTTTTCAAATTGTGACCACTTCATCTAATCCATCAAGTTTGACATAAATAAACAATTTACAGAGTTTTACTTACCTATGCTGTATTTTACCTAAAATCTTGTAGAATGGCAATAAACATAAACACAGCACCAAATATATTAGAACAAAAGGATAAACAATATCCTGCATTTTCCCTGAAGTTAACCGATGACAACCATGAGAAAAGGACTACATATGGCAACATAAACAATAGCCAAATTGTGGGTAAATGTTTACTGCTTAGAAATATATATATATTAGTGCATCATCAGTGGGCTAAGTTTAAAAGACCCATTGTTCAAATTCACATTTCCCTTCATAAAGTCTAGATATGTTTGTTTCTGCTGACTTAACAAGACAAGGTTATAGCACGGTTTCCAGGATAACGAGCAGTTATATATCTGTGTAATATAGATATAATATGTATAATATCAATTTCTAGAAGATCAGAAGATTAGAGGTGATTTGCCGATGTTATGAATTTTGTGGATTATTTCTTTCACTAATGTTGAAACTCTCTGCTGTGGTGAAGAGGGTTCCTGTGTTGCAGCTTACTGGTAGATAGTAGGTAGAAGTTTACACTTTATACACATAGGAACCATACAACATACTGGGAGTCAAGCCACATTCTCAGGGACACAGGTGAAAGATAAAATAACTTTACCTAGAACAGATCTCTATGAGACTGAGGCCATCCTGGTCTACAGAGCAAGTTCCAAGCCAGCTGGGACCACAAGGAGTCCCTGTGTCAAAAACACAACCAACCAAATAGCCAACCCAAAACAGCTTTTCCCAGTCTGGAACACCCATTTCATCTTTTAGGAGGAGGGGTAACAAGTTTATTTTAAGGAGCTGTTAATATGATGAACAGACAGACCACAGCATAGCAGGGGTCTGGGAGAGTTCAGATCCCAGTGGAACAGGCACAGAGCATGGCAGCATCTCTGGAGAGGAATCAGGTCCCTGGGCTTTCAACTTCGGAAAACCTTCCATATTGCCTGATTAACACCAACATCCCCCCTGCATGATTCTTTTTTTTTTATTTAATAAATTGTGAACTTTCACAGTTTCATACCTGCATGCTGTATTTTCTGTTCTCCTCCACACCTGTCCCCCTCCCACCTCTACCAGCCCCAGTCCTTCCTATAAATCTGTTTTTGTATTTACTAGCTTTGGTTTACTTAGGGTCTCACAGAGTTGAATGAAGGCTGTCTATGCGATCCTGAGTTTCATACTAACCATGAGACCCTGGTGGGCTCATGGGTGGGTTTATGTCCTAATTTCCTTTCTGTTATGATAAAACATTCTGACCAAAAGCAACCTGGGGAGGAAAGAGGTTATTTGGCTTATACTTTCATTCTTTGCTCTTACATTCTTTGCACATTCCTCTTCTGCAATGTTCTTCCAAGCCCTAAAGGGATGATGTAAATGTCTTGTGGAGGTCTGGGTCTTTGACTTTAGTCTCAGCATTTTGTGCAGCCATAGGTGTTTGCATTTACCTCTGTTCAGTAAGTGCAAGGAGAGGCTTCTCTCTTTAAGGCTGCTGGTAACATTCATCTGTGAGGATAAACGTAACTCCCCCTACTGGTTTAAGACCTCTTCATGCACAGGTTTTTGGAGTTATAGGTAATTTTGAGTTGCCTGGTGTGAATGCTTGAAATTGAACTCTGGTCCTCTGAAAGAGTAGCATGTGCTTTTAACTGCTGAGCCATCTGTTCAGCCCACGATTTCATTTTTTTTCCCCATAACAGACCAGGTATAGTAAATAAAAAGATATCTGGGGAAAATAGGAGTGTATTTGGGTACATTTCTTCAGTTGGTTAGGTCTCCAATGCTTCAAATAAAAAGAACATGGGGTTCAAGTGCTTAAATTGAGAAAGGCAAATATTCAGGTCAATTTTGATATTAATATATGGTAGTCAAAAATGTTGCTTTACCATGTGTATTTGTATTTGTTATAATAGTTATTATAGCTATAAGTCTTAATAAGCCCCAAATATACTTTAAATATTTTCTCCAAAAGGAATTTTCAGCCTAAATGTTGCAGAACTTTTAGTTCTATAGATCACATAAACAACACATTTTCTTTTCTATGTGTATAAGGAAATTAACTACATACCCCTTTGAATATAGAAAAGTCTGATTAAGAGAAAAAGCTGGTAGATTCCTCTGTGTCTAGATACAGGAAGGAGACGGGACTTAGGATGCTAACTTGAATGTAGAGAGTACTATTTCCTGGGTCATGTTTTCAATTAATTTAGTGCCATTCAGGGACAAAGAACAGAGAGGTGAATAAAATACTATTTTTACAAGAGGAGCCATAGTCTAGTTGGAGAGACAAATAGATGAGCTTAGAATTTTAACGCAGTGCAACAGGTGCTGTAATAATGTGTAAAATTATTGGAAGATCAGAAAAGAGGCTTTTTTGTTCAGAAAAAGAAGGCCCAAGAAGTTTATATAGGAAAAGCAAGAAGAAAGAATTCATGTTGACATGATGAAGGATGAAATGATTCCCACATTAGCATAACTCGGGGGTATCAATCCAGGGAAATGCCACTCAGAGGAAGTACTGGGTCGGTGGTAAAATGCAGGCAGAAGCAGGAGAGCTGAGAGCTGCGATTGCAATCAACTGAGTTGCTTGGCCAGAAAGGAAGTTGAAATAGGGCGATTAGAGGTAATCCTCATATACGAGTGGGTTGAAGACAAGACTGAGACGAAATCCCTCGAATATTATTTTCTTACAAGCCTTTCTCTCATGTGGGCTTGGTGGCTTTATGGATCATTGTGTCTTTGGAACAGGATCAGCTGTCCAGGTAGCAACCTTATGTTACAAAGCCGGTGTCCTGCTGAGATGCCAGATGTTGGGCCTGTTGGTTTTTTGTGTGTGTGAGTTCTATGAAATTGCAGGGACTGCTGGCAAAATGTAAACTTAATTAGTCATTTTTTTCTCTGCCTGGGGAGAATGCCATTTTAGCAGGAAGGAGAGAAATGATATTCTCAATTACATGCTGCCATTTTTATTCATATACTGTTAAGCATTAGTAAAAAGATAGAAAATAATAAAAATCTTCATTTCTAGGCAAAAATTATTTTAACTGTGATTCCATAAAGATGACTAGTATGTTAGAAGGATAGTGTGGATGGAGTCTTCTGCTATGGGCTGTATGGCCTGAGTATTCATTATCCCCTGATTTTTAGATATACACCTGAGAAGATCAATTATGCACATCTAATTGTGAGAAGTCATTGAGATGGCATTAATACTCCCCTTGGCTTGACTAAACATTAGACAGTTTTTGTTTTCTCCAGACTATAGGTTCCCTTATCACTCTTTTCTTGCAGTATCTACCTTAGAAAAAGTCAAGTTATAAACTTTCTTTTTGCATAGAGATGCAAATCTTTAAAGAGTCTTATGAGCAGCAAGAATGACTGACTGTTCTGGCAAGATATATCCACTGGTGAATAGTGCATAAATGTTGTGGGAGTAATCAACCACTTTTTGATTGGATTTAAGGACTGCTTCACAAGACGGAGCATATCTGGCACTGTTGTTAAGGTCAAGAACCCTTAGCTAGATAGGTTATAGGTCATAGGGGAGAACCTACTGCTGTTATTTTGTTAAATACTGATAGTATTAAATACATATGATGACTCATTGTTATACTTTATAGATTAGTGCATCTCTCAACTCTCACCAGAGACAGTAATTATCCCAGAGACCCACACACTTGTCAACATGCAGAGAACAAAAGCCTTTGCGGTTCTCAGCCCTAAATGGGACATCTTCCAAGGTTCATGGATCACTGTGGATGGCTATAGGAGTGACAGGTAGTAGATGAATACAACGAAACTGTGTTTTCTAGACACCACAGGGAAGTTGCACAAACCCACAGCAACTGTGACAGCTTACACATAATCCTTGCAAACCCAAGCCAGACAAGAACCCAGCATGGATCAGGGAGGTGAGCAAGAAGGCCCAGCCTTAGCTGCGGAAGTCTTAGCAATTGATTGCTCCTGGAAGAGGAATAGTCAATTTTTTTAAGGGTGTGATGCTGCGTAGGTTGACCAGGCTCCAGGGTATCACCCCACCAAGAGCATTTGGGATTCAACCCTATGCCTTTAAAAAGTAATAGAAGGCACTAAGTGAGGGGAGTGGGGAGTTGGGGGTGGGTCTGAGAGGACATGTGGGAAGGGTTCTGAGGGAAGAGTCTGAGTATGATCAAAACCTATTGTATAAAATTCTTAAAGAATCAGTAACAATATCATTTAAAATAAAAATTCTCTTGCACGTTTTCCCATTATAGAATGTCTTTTATAAAGATTTGGGGGGCATCTCTTTGAAAGGGAGAAAGATGGCATTCCATCCCCCAGATTGTAGGAGTGGGTAAAAAACTTAACTCCCATAAGCAAGTACAGGTAAAGAGAAATGTCTAATCACATTGAGCAGCTCCCTTCAAATGTCCTCCTGTCCTAACTCATCTTGGCATTTGAAAAATCTTTTACCATTGATTTCTGCAAAATTGAACTCAATGTCTTTCACTTATTGCAATAATATTGAACCCTAATGCATTAGCCTTGGGAAAAAAATCTTCCTTTCTTGTTTGTCTGTTGCATTCATTCTTTGACATGGGATGGACTTGGAATCATATTAAAAGGAATCCATGGGGAACCACAGCCAACAGAAAGCCTGGGACAATGGTAAAAATAGGCCATGGGGCTGTGTTTTCATGCTTAATAATCAGATACTTTTGAGAATTTAGGTAATGAGTCTATTCTCTCTGAATTCTATGTGCACAGAGTTAACCTTTAGGGGAAGTTTCACTGTGCTGAAGTCCTAGGCTCACTGGTTGTTTTAAAGGTATACAAATGAGAAGTGTTTGGAGCAGAATGATTACTTGTGCAAATTGAAAGTAAAATGTGATTCTGAGGTGGGGACTGGAGATTATTATCCTTCTCTACATTCAAGATGTGAGCTTATTTTTTTCACAGGTAAAATGAACAATTAAATTATACATGCAACAAATCTCTTTTTTGTGATATTGAATTTTCTTTGGACTTCTTTCTTGCCTTCCAAGTAGTCAAGATAATTAGATAGGTTATTTAAATGAATTTTATATGCCACCTTAGCTTACAAAAACAAAGTGGGCCAAAAAATGCAAATATAGCATTCTGCTTTAATGCAAAGATGGGAAATAACATAAGCAATTATCTGACAAATGGCAGCTGTTTAAACTGCAGGATACTAAACTGGTCTCTTAGCAGGGGTGTGATTATCTATGGGCCATTAAAAGTTTGTTTCTTTATTATTTCATTTTTATTGTCTTAGGTTTTAAAAAGGGAAAGATAAAGTCTCCAACTGAAGGCTTTATTGTTTTTACTACACAAATGTTGCTCTGTTTCTAGAAGGTATTTTTTTACTTGATTAAAGTTTTCAGAAGATTAATTTCAGCACTTACTATTTGTATTTAGAGATAAGAAAATATTTGAGTGGGTATACATTTAATAGTGAAGTCAGAAAAATTTTTATGTCAGCATTACTCTTATGAAATTTTCTTTGCAATTTGTACAAGTTGATGAATTATGGAAAGTTTAATTTCCTTGTGTATTTTGGGTATATTTAGCACCTAAGAACAGAGCATTCTTCATGCATATCATAATATCTTTTGTTGTTGGTTGTTTCTATGACAGATTATTTGACAGATATGAGGAAGGATTTATTTTGGCTCATGGTTTGAGAGTGTACAGTCCATCATGATGTGGGTCATCGTGTCAGGAAATATGGGGTGAGTGTGAAGTGCTTGTTTATATTGTACTGGAAGTCAGGAAGCAGAAAGGTTGGGTTGAAACCAGGGCTGAACTATATTCATCAAACCTGCCCCTAGTGACCCACTTCCTCTATTGTGTCCCACTGCTAAAACATTGCACAGCTTCCCAAGATTGCACTGACAACTGGGGACGAAATTTTCAAACACATGAGCCTCTGGAGAGAGTTGACACTCAAATAATAAAAGATTGGATTCTGTGTGTTCACCTAACACGGGTAGACAGACTGAGCTAGTTGGGGAGCAGTGGAGGAGGTTGCATTTTATTGCTTCTACTTACTCCTTTATTCCACTCCAGGAACGCTTCCTATTTCATTTCAGGTATTCAGTATCTCACTAATTGTAATCCAGTCTCCCTTGGAGAGAATGTGGCAATTATTTTCAGGTTCATGAATATAAATTGGAGCAATTGCCTCATCATTTTCTTTGACAGGACATCTACACTAATAGATCTGAACAAAACTGTACACTTAGCATCTACAATTGATTAAGGAATGTTGCAGGTTATCTCTGATATGTTTGTGGATTAGAAATAGAAATAAACACTAGATTGCAATGCCCTTAGATCCAGTAATAATCAAATATCCATGTTCATAGAATTCCCGTGAATAATCTATTGCCAATAGGAGAAGAAAAACTTCATTTATGTAAAGATATAAAGATAGTTATGCCCTTGTTAATTTACAATGCTTTAAAACTATGACATCTCCACAAATTCACTAACTCAAAGAAGGGGGGGTATGCAACGAGACGGAGAGTGAGCCCACTGAGCCCACAGCAACAGGATCCCCTGAAAAAGTTGTTGGTTTGGCAAGTTCTTACTAATAATACTACTTTTTATCAAAGATGAAAGTAGGAACTTTTTACATTTGTGGTCTCAAACCCTGTGAAGGTGGGGGCAGACATGGCACAGAGCCTGCAAAACCAGCTGATATTCGAGTTGAACATACATTTCAAATGACTCATCTGATGTAGTTGTCATAGAGGCTAGGATGACTTTGGATAAATTAATGGAAGTATAGTTTTTGGAATGAATGAATCATTATCCTTGTGTCAGACAACACTTTGCTGATTGCTTTTAGTCTTAAGTGCTGCAGTTTAAGAGAAACATGGAGAAACTGGAGGCGTTTAAAGGGACAGTGTGAGAAGAAATGCTATGCTAGCGAGGGCCATAAGGAAGAACTAAATTGATGGAGTGTGTGTGTATCTCTCTCTCTCTCTCTCTCTCTCTCTCTCTCTCTCTTTCTGTGTCTGTCTGTCTGTCTGTAAAGTATAGAGGAGTGATGGAGAATGGCTTCATTGGAAGAGCGATGGTTTAAAGAAGGGTTAACTGACTTTAATTTCCATTCAAGAAGTAGAATTAGAATCAAAGAGTGTACTCTAAATGGGGAAGTTATTTGTCTAATGACACTTGAACTGTCTGAAGATCTGCTTTGGAGTAGAATGAATTCTCATGCTGGAGATAGCCATGTTAGATCTGGTTTCCATTTCCAAGTCTAGCTCAGTTTTCATTAAGAGTTTGACATTATGTTCCATGCTTACCCTTTTTTCTTCCTTGTTCCTCTGCACCTTTAAAAGAAGCCAATGGCAGCCATTTGTTCTAAAAGTAATTATTTTATTAATAAAGGTGCTGATGGTACATCTTAAAGTTGCTTGATTTTCATTGAATTTTATCAGTAGTTATTTGATTACAATATCTGTTTGCATTCATTTTAATGCCTACCTTTAACCTCTGTGACTTTGTTGTTATTGCTATTACATGTCTAGTAAGATAATTCCAAATATAGCAATAAAATCAAAAATTTAAGAAGTCATTGATGATCTCTTTGATGATTCTTTTCTGTTTTTATCTTGTCATGTTTTTAATCAAAAGCATTCACAGTCATAATTTCATTTAGAAGTAGGATAAACTTTCCCCTGGAAAAAATGATATGTTTTGGAGTCAGATTCCCAGTCTGCACTGTGGTATAGAGAAGTGCTTCCAGTTCCACTCAGATTTTTGCCATGAACAAAAACTTCTTTGCTGAAATATTAAAGAATTAATTGATATCTCACATAGGTGGAATCATGTTCTTTGACTGGCTGACTTCACTAAGCATAATGTCCTCCAGTTTTATCCTTCTTATTCATTGGAGAGATCCAAAATATTCAAAGAATATTCAAAGAAGCAAAGAATACAGGGAAGGAGAGCGGGGAGATGCTGTTCAGTGGGTGTTGTGGATGACTGTAATCATCAGAATGATTGAACTGAAAAAAGATTAGGGTCTCTAATCACTCTTCTGGGTCTCTGTGAGGACATTTATAGAGGCGACTAAAGTGTTGGATATCTATCTGCCTTGAGTGTAAGCAATCATTCAACAAGTTGGGGTCTAAATGAAGAAGGAGGAGCAGGTATCCTCTCTGCTCTCTGGCTGCCACAAGAAGAGTAAATTTGCTTGCCACACAATTTTCCTTATTATTTGAGATAAATGGTCATAAATCCCAAAGGGTCATGTAGCTTGCTATGTAGCCAAGAATTACCTTGAACTTCAGCTCCTCCCGCCTCTCCATCCTCCTTAGTGCTTAGACAACAGGTGTATTTATGTGAATAAATAGAACCCAGGACTTCATGCATGCCAGGCAATCATTCTATTGACTGACCCATACCTCCAGTCCCTGTCATATGCTCTCAAAGC
Organism: Eospalax fontanierii; assembly: GCA_035773235.1. Taxonomy (NCBI): domain Eukaryota; kingdom Metazoa; phylum Chordata; class Mammalia; order Rodentia; family Spalacidae; genus Eospalax; species Eospalax fontanierii. The sequence goes on along the minus strand of CM069542.1, from coordinate 41,368,023 downwards.
CTTCATGTTCTGCCTGATCTCTATCCCCAGCAATGGAACAAGCTGATCATAGACTGACATGTGTGAAAGCTTGATCCAAAAATCTTTCTTTTAAGATGTTTTCTCAGGTATCGCAAGAGTGACAGATAGTCAGATAGTCTGAACTTTCAGTTGTGCAAAATGAAATAATTGTCAAAATATGTTACATAACACAGTACCCAAGGTGATATATGTAAGCGTGCAGTTAAAAATTTGAGAATAAATCCCACTTTAATATTTTTATCACAAAAACACATCAAAACAATGGAAAGCTGGATGAAATATGAAGGGACATAAGGAACTTCTTGGAAGTTAAGGACTTGGTTGTGGTGGTGATATAACCATTGGGTATGTCTGTCCAGACTTTTTCATTTGTATACATTAAACATGCACAGATTTTCTATTTGTCAATTATGCTTCACTAAACCTGCTAAAATGGGTCAACAACAACATTAATTAGAAAAGAATTGTGATGATAAAATGTAAGATTTAAAGAAATGTGAACATGGGTTGAAAATCTGTGAAAAACATCTAATTCTGGCATCCATTTCGTCCTCGCTATTGCACGATACTACTTCCGTTTATACTTGCGCGAAACAAATTCATTCTGATGTCTTGATTTTAGATCCTAGGTTTTCATGACCCAAATCTAGCAGATACCTCCCATTTAAAACCAAAAATAGCTTACTAAATTTTCTTGACTGTGAGCTCAGAGAACCAGGGTCTTCTCAGGGTGCAGGAGTCCTCTCGTACAGTTGGGCATTTTGGCACACCTCCATAATCTCACACTTGGGAGGCTGAGGAAGCAGGACTATGAACTGACTAGTTTATGATATTTGATAAGACTCTATCTCAAAAGGAAAAAAAAAGTTCTGCTGTTTTCCTGAGAATTCATTTTATTTTAGTACAACAGAAAGGGAAGATCAGTTGCATAGAATGTCCCGTGAGAATTCTCCTGTGATTTTTATCATTATGGTCCCCAGATCCCCCACGGCTTCATGTCAGTGTTCTTTTACCTTACTGTGTTATTGCTAATTTGAAAATGAAGATATGACTCCCTCATAAAATTCGCTCTGCTGGGTCTCTCAGCCATGGTCCTAAAAGATTTTGAGATCATTTACAAGCCTGCATCCAATTCGATCTGCTTTTAGTTACAGCCCAAGCAAATTACTACCTACATCTTAAAACATATTTAAGCACAGCATCATTTGTAGTTTAAAAACAGAGATGTAAAATCATTCTGGAATGAGGGACTTTCGGTTTTGTAGTCATGTGGATTTATTATATAAGTGATTTGCTGATGATGTACTTTAAAAGTACAGTTTATTAAAATTTGCCTAGCTGTTTTGGTTTGGTTTGTGAGGTGGGTCATTGAGCATTAATTTCTTAGGGAGTTTCATGCCTATAAAGTTTATAATCCAGTTATAAAGGCAGCTGATCATTTCAATGATGGTAAAATACTCACCAGTTATGACTGCTGTTCTTCACATTTAGCTTATTTGGATTGATTCACTGAGATCTAGACTCTCCTTTCTCCAAGGAAGAGCTAGTTTATGAATAAAATATTTTGACTGTTCCCAACCATCCTTTACCAAGTTTCCCTGTTTCTTTGTATGCCAATGGAGTCGTCTGCTTTCTAGGAGAGAGTTGTTTGCTCCCCAAATTAATTATGGATGTTCTCCATGTTTTTAATTGAGTATTATTAGAGAATATTGCAGAAACTGATGGCATTGAATGGAAATAGAGTACTGAATTTTTATTATATCTTCCTTAGAATTTTAAAATTGAGTATCAGCAAATTTCATACATTTTAATCATATTTCCACTCCCTCCCCTATCTGCCTCCTCCCATCATCACCATACCGTATTTCATGCAGTCTGTCATATATGTCAAAGACCTCAAACCAGACAAAAACTCAGGATAAAAGTAAAGAAATGGGTAAGAAACCCCAGCCTTAGCTGAGGAACTATTTGCACCTGATGGCAGAGGGAAAGCTGGTTTTCTTGAAGAGTGTGAAGGTAGATAGGTTGACCAGGCTTCGCCGGATGTACTCACACTTAGGAACAGTAGAGAACACAAATTTGGCTCAATAAGCCTAACATATATGGAAGAGTACTGATTTTATGATGGCCAAGTTAAAGACATTAGGAAAGAATCATGGCAGTAAAATAATCCTATTGAGTTATGTGCTGTGTGGGCACAATATCTACAAAAGATAGAAAAATTTAAATTTCCAAAAAAGTTTTACATTCAAAGTTATGATTGTAGGAGTCATGTTTTTGCTGTATTTCATAGCGGACCTAATGGTTTACAGCAAAAGAGGTACTTTTGGAATCCAACGAACATATACTCAAATTAAAAGCCCTTTTATATAAATATGCTGACAAAAACATACTGTTTAGATAAAATAGAGAAATTAAGAATATATTTTGGGAGGACTGGCCAGATGGATCAGTAGAACACTTGCTACTCTTGCAAAGGACCGAAATTCAATTCCTAGTTGCCTACCACTGCCTGTGACTCCAAACTCCAGACCTTCTTCTGGACTCTGTAGGCATCCACACACATGTACACACACATGCCATAAATAATAAAATATCTCTTTAAAAAATCTGTTCATTTCATTTTAAGCTACCTAAAAATTATCCTAGTACTATCTTTACCCATGAATGTGGAGGATTTTTACAATGATACACTTATGTCTGTGAATTACAAACAAGCTATGTGCCTAAATGTATCTCCAAAGATGAATGGATGAAAGAAATGTAATATATACATACACATAAATGGACACTATACGATTATTTAGACTTTTAAAGATAAGGGAATATGGGCGTTTACATCAGTGAACACAGAGGACATTATTCCAAGTGAAACAAGCCACACACAGAATGACTAATAGAGCATAATCTTGCTCTTATGTGGAATCTGACAGAGTCAGATGCATGGTTGTAGAGAGCAGAAGGTAGTTACCAGACACTGGGGCTGGGATTCAGAATGTGGAAATATTCAAGGAGTGCAATGTTTCAGTGAGAGAGAAGAATAAATTTCAGAGATCTATTACAGAATGTGATAACAATAGTTAGGAGTAATATATTGCATCTTTTAAACTTGCTGAAGTAGATTTAAGTTTTTTACTACAAGCCCAATAAATATGCCAAGTGATGGACATGTTAATGAGTGTAATTTAATTATCTGTGCTCTAAACACATCAAAATATTGTTCCTCATAAATCTGTACAACTATTATTTATCAATTAAAAACTACCTTCAGCAAATGAAAAAGCGAATGGTGTTGGTAAGGACTTACTGATAAGGCTTTTTTGTATGCTTTTCTAAATAGTTTCATAATAATGCTTTCATGTGAAATAGATTTCAGCAGTTTATAGGAAAGCAACTGTCATAGGCCCTTTCATTCTAGGCTTATCTATGGCCTATCCTACCACACCTGGCTTCATATTTCTTTTGGCAGTGGGGATAAAGGCAAAAGTGGGATCTGGGAAAATTGCAAATTCAAATGTATTAGTTTGCCTTTTCAACTCATAGTAGCAACTGAATAAAGTAGATAGTACATTCTCTTCTAGCTTCTCTGATGGTCTTGCCTTGGGATTGAGACAGGGCAATGGAAATTACTGTGCAAGATCTTTGTACAAGTGATGTCTACTGGGTTGGTGCTTAGTATATATTTAATGATTTTTGTCCAAATATATTCTTTCAGAGAAGGCATTTTCTGGCTGTCCTGTCAGCACAGAGTAGATGGACTACAAAACACTCTTTTAGGGGTTTGAGTATTAATTCATCTTTTTTCCCTTCTGACCTATTTGAGTACAGTGGTATTCTCAACACAGCCAAAAGAAAGAAAACTACTCCAAGTGCACAAAAGAATCTGGTACTTATTGTGTACATTTTTATTCTACCATCTTTTGTATCATGCCAATTGAGGTCTAAGATTTTTCAGACTGATGAGTGTGTCAAAACATCCTCAAAGAGGTTAATAACCTGAATTATTATAAGATATATAATGGATATCACTGTAACTGGATTAAGATTTCCTTTTTTGTTGAATTGTTATGTATTTCATACAGAATATCTCAAGCAATATTAATCATCTTTAGATCCTCTTTCCCACCAGCACCCTCACATCCCCCCAGCTGGAATCCATACATTCTTTCATCTGTTTTAAGCTCTGTTGTGTCAAGTTAGTATCCCTAAGTGTTTCTCAGTGCAGATTCATCCATTGAGGTCTAATAGTTCAGAGTCCCTTGCTTTAGGAAGATTAGCTCATCCTCACCCAACAGTAATCAATTGCTGATATTTCTTCAGCAAAGATTGGGGTCTGCTACCCGTTTCTCAAGTTTCATGGTGGGTTTTTGTCTGGTTGAGTTTGCATAAGCCTTGAGCATGCCAAATTCATTGCTGTAGTTTCTTTAGAGCAAGGTCCCGGTAGCTTGTAGGATTCTATTTCCATATGGTCGCAAACCTCCTCACTGGCTCTTACAATCTTTCTGTACCCTCTTCCACAATGTCCCTGCGCCTTGGACAAGTGAAACTGAATGTAAGAGTCCTGTTTAAAGATCCACACTCTTCAGATTCCTACTCTCAATGCTTTGGCCATATGTGACTCTTTCTGTTACTGACCCTCTGTTGCATGAGGGAGCTTCAGTAACGATAGCTGATAGATTCATTAGTGTTCTCTTTTTACCCCTGTTCCATGTTGCATGAGTCTTGGGTGTAGAGGTTGGATTGTAGATGTACCACTTAGGTATGGGAAGTTCACGGACAATGTCTATATGCGACCAGTTGTACTTTGTAGTAGTCTCTGCCTGGTGCAAAGGAGGCTTCTTTGATGAGTAGTGAATGGGATACTTGACTGTATGTATAAAGATACATATTTTGCACTTAGCAAGAAGTTATATTAGCCTAGGGATGTGACAGCCTTGAGGATTTTCTAAGATCTATGACCTCTTCAGCCATGAGTATTTGACTATGATTACAGTACCACACATGAGTTTCCTCCCATTAAGTGGGCTCTTAGACCAATTAGGTAGCCACTGATTGGCCCCAAGAGAAAAGTGCCACTACTGCACCAGTGTCAAGCATTTTTCTGGTCATTGATCTGGCTATTTGGTCATGAAGCTGGTGTAGAGCATCAGTTGATGTTCTCCGTTGGCTACTTGCATAGTGCTCTCCAGAGCTTTGAGAGCTAGCCTTCAGGAGAAGTGGCTTCCAGGTCAGTTCCAGCTCCATTGCTCCAAATCCAGTCTGTGAAGTATGCCCGGTTTTCAGCAATAGGGTCTTACTTTCAGGTTCTGGGAGGCAATCAAGGGCTGTGGTAATGGCCTAGGTCATCTTGGGAGTCTCTGGAACCTTCCTGACAACAACTCAAAGGAAGTTTTCTCCTGTCTGGCACTTTTTCTTATTATGTAGCCATCAGCTTTGCACATGGGCTCATGTAGAGATATTGTATGTAGATTTTGGTATTAGATCGTTAAATTAATATGATTCCCTCTAGTGTTTTACACTAGCTAGGTATTATCTCTTCTCTTCTCTCTCTCCCTCTCTCTCTCTCTCTCTCTCTCTCTCTCTCTCTCTCATTCTCCCATGCCTTTCTTATTTAAAGTATTGTCTTTTCTACTTTTCTCCTTGGATAATACCAGTCTCCAGTGGCTCCACTCTTTAGGTCCTTCTCTGCTTTTATCTCCATAGTTCCTTGTATAACCCTCCCTCCCCCATCCCATTTACATAGCCCCCTTTTATCTGTTTCTCCCTTAGTAACACCTGACTCCTTTTATTCTTCTCTCTCATGTTCTTTCTTTCCCTCTACCTCCCTTGTTCCTTTCCAGTCTTCCCTGGTTCCTGCAGTTACATGAGGATACATACTTACATATAATGGTTTGGTGCTAAGAGCCACAAATGAGGTACAACATACATTGTTTGTTTTTCTGAGTGTCTTTCTCTCTCTACATAGATGATAGATGGATAGATGATGGATAGATAGAGATGTGGTCTGCGGGTTAGCTTTTGTTAACATGACATGAACTAGAGCCTCCTGGGAAGATGGAACCTCAACTGAAGAATTTCCCAGATTTGCTTGTGGCCATCTTTGAGGCTTTAAGGTCTCAGCTTCAGTCAAGAGAGGGTAGTAAACAGGAAAATATCAGAAAAATGCAATGTTACATATACATGAAAATGTCATGATGCTGTTGATTATTTGGTATGCCAACTGAAAAATTAATTTGTATATTGTTATATTAATTATTTTATTTATTATTTTTATTTTATGTATATGAATGTTTTGCCTGCATGTATGTAAGTGCACACATGTTGTGCAATACCCACAGAGGTCAGAAGAGAGCATGACATTCCTTTGAACTGGAGTTATGGATGGCTAGCAAGCCACTGTGTGGGTGCTGGGAATTAAACCCAGGGCCTGTACAAGAGCAGCCAGTGCCCTTCACCGCTGAGCCATCTCTGCAGCTCAGTATATTTAAAAAAACAATCTCTTCAGCTAAACAGGCACCTTTATCCTTGACTCTTAGCTTCTGACCACATTTTTCTTACAGCACTTATTGTAGACAACTGGTAATTACAAATTCATTCTCTGCTGCTTTAATATATGAATATTTTATAAAGCCACTGTCCAGCTTTAGAACCTGGGAATGTCCTTCTCCAAGGGCCTGGGTACCATAGGAAAAAAATAAAAAGATAGAGGGCTGACAAGATGGCTCAATAGGTAAACACTTGTTGCTAGTACTGATGACCTGAGTTTGATCCCCTGGGGCCACATGGTGCAAGCAGAGAAACAAGCTTACAAATTGTCCTCTGATTTCCACATACACTCAGTGGCATGCTTCTATCCCCACAATAAACAATGTAATACAAATATTGAAGAAAATTCCCCATCTCCCCAACCTTCAGCTTGAGTGTGAGTATGATTTAAATCATAAATGACCTCTTTTCCTGAAGATAGGACTGTTGGATCGCAGAGAGTCTAACTGCCTCTCTCTCCCAGAAATCAGGCTAGCAGCCCCTGTGGTCTCTCTTTTGGATAGTTGATAAGAAAACATGCTGTGCTGTGACTTTGCAGTCTCTCCCCGTTTCAGTTTGGAACAAGCTGAAGACAACCTTTAGTTATGAGTTGACTGTTTTCTAGTGCTTTCTTTTCTTCTGACTCATGGGATGAAGATTCAGCCAGACTATGTCACATGGTGTGGTGGTGTGGATCTTCTGAAAAACTCTTAAAATCAGAAACTCCTTTTGTCCTATGGAGTTGAAGACTCTTTTCAAGACCTCATCAGACTGCCTATGGAATAATGCTGTAACTCTCCTAATATTCTGGGAACTGAAGGGTCTGCTCTCCCTTTCATATCTCTGTCATGCTGTGGATGGAGTCTCTTTTTCCTATTGGAACTTTTCCTCAGACCTGAAGACTTGCTCTCCACTTCAGGCTGTGATGCTGCAACTCTCCTAATCAAGGTCCTCTGGTGGGAAATTCATCTCAGCTCTCATTTTATATGTCAGACTTCTTACCCCAAACTTTCTAACAAAGATATTTTTCTCATCCTTTTGGTAAGACTAATTACCAAATATAGATGTGAGAGTGAGTGTGACCTCTCTCTTGTGGCTGTCCTGGAAGCTTTCTGGACTACTAAAATAACAGTATGTGTTGTATTTCAAAACCAGCTTTTTAAAATGTATATTTTTATGCATTTCATACAAGACATTTTAATCCTTTTTATATCCCCTTCCCCATTTCACTAGAAATTTCATAGACCCTCCCCTCTTCTGATTTGATATATTCGCTCGTATATTTTAAGGCCTATAAAGTCAATGTAGTATAACCAGACATCCCTCAGTGAGTTCATTCGCTGGGGTCCAATAAGCCTATCTAGAGTCTCTCCCTTAAAGAAGATCAACTCTTCCTCACCCAGCAGTAATCAGCTGCCAATAATTCTTTAGCTAAGGTTTGGGTCTACTGCCCCACAACTGGTCACACACAGAGCATAAGTGTGATGTCCAAACCTAAGTGACACATCTACAGTGGACCCCCTACACCTAAGGGTCATGGAATACAGTGCAACCAGGGGTACAGAGAATACTAATCCATCTCTAAAATCTCATCAGGAAAGCTCCTTCATGCAACAGAGGGCGATGGACACAAAAGGCCACAACCGGCCAAAGTATAGAGAATAAGAGAATGCGGAGTACGGGTCCCTGGATGGGACTCCTATATTAAACTCCACCCACCCAGGACTCAGGGAATATTGGGGAAGAGAGGGTAGAAAGATTGTAAGAGATGGGAGGAGGTGCATGACCATATGGACACAGAATCTTACAGGCTCCTGAGACCTTGCTCATATGAAAACCAACTTTTTGCTTTATCATTATTAAAAAAAAATTTATGTTTTTTACCATTTGCATCAGATTTTTAATGATATTAAGTGACATGTTTAAGTCACTTAAAACCCAGTCTCAAAAGTATTTAAGAAATACTATAACATCATATCATTCTTAAAAACTGCGAGTTCTATTGTATGATATACTTAATACAATACTCACAACTAAAAATGTTTATCGTTTGTTTTTAAATAATCTACCACCTTTTGAAATACCTTTAATTCATGTGTAATGTATACACTGTGGAATGTATCCATCTTCAGTATAAAGCCTAGTGATTTTTAGTAACTTTCCAGCTTTGTGAAAGCATCACCATGATTTAGTTTTAGAATGGTTCTCCTACCCCAAACAATCCCTTTTCCCACTTGCAGTTAACTTATCATGCTTTACTTTTATTTTTCTCATTTTCTTTGTATTTTATACTTCTTTGTTGTCTGTTTATATTTAAATATGAAAGAGTTAAGAATTCATGTTGTGGTGTGTATTTCTTTTGTTAGATTTCCCTGAAAGAACCCTCTGCATAACTGAATTCCCAAGGGCAATTCTCTATGAGTCATGGACTTCTCCTCTGGCAAGTTAGATGTTAGGCTGAGCAGAAGAAGACAGCTATGAATTTGTACAGCCCTAAAGCTTTCCTTAAATGATTAGCAATGTATAAGTTTTTCCAGGATATTTGTATTTCAAAAGCAGCTGCTGAGACTCCCTGATGGCTGGTAGGAGCTGGCACACTCAGTTCTCATTCCTCCTTCTTGGGTCTTGGACCCATCCCTCTCAGATTGCTTGGGAGTGCCTAACTCAGTCTAACTTGGGGATGAGTTGCCCAAATTCTGGGCTGCACCCATCCCTTGCTTTGGAATCATCTCTATGATATACTCATCCTTTCTTTTTTCTTTTTATATCAACATGTACCATATGGTACATGACATTAGAAGTTAAATAAAGTTTTAGAGTTTTATTTATTAAGTCCTAGCAGAAGCTGAAGAAATCTACCTCTCAAGGAATGCATCTCCATCCTCGTTTTAGGAAATTTATACAACTAAATTTTTTTCTGGAGAATGAGCAGCTCACTATAAACAATTACTGACACCTGTAAGAATCAAGGCACATCATATGTAACAGCCAACAATAACAGATTCTTTAACCCATTGTGTAGGATAGTTTGCAGTCTCAAGGCTATCAGTTTCAGTGATGTATCTTTTGAGAGTTAAAGTTGGTTCTAGTGGAAAACAGTCACCCACTGCTTGTTACCAAATACCCTGTCATCCCCCTCAGAGAAATATGTGTGTTTCAAGAAATGGATTCTAGACCAGGAAGCCAGTTATTGTTGTGGAAAAGAAATTTTTGGAAATTATTTTAAAGAACTAACTAACAATTTTGAAAAAAAAATCTTGGCAGAAATTAAAACCAATACAGACACAAAATGCCTAACTGATCTGAAAATGAATCTAATAGACAACGCCTAAGTGGTCTGAGTTTCCCAGTTTGCCTAGAATAGTGATTTTCTTGTTCCCTTAATGCCGGTGTTGTGAGATTATTGTTTCTCTCTATATATTTTTGCTTTCTAAAGGCATACTTCCAGATCAGAAGGTTTTTTCATTTGAGGAGACAGCTCTTCTCTGTGATTCATTTAAATTAGATTTTTATCATCTTCAATTTTCTTAATCCTAAAAGAGTGGGAAACAGTCTTGTGATATGTTAGTCAGAATTTATAAGCAGCATCTCTTTTTTTTCCTGTAAATGAGACATTCTAGACTACTGTGATGTTAACTGTACTCTGTGCTTTCTGGTGAGCCTCCTAGGTGAGCTCCTGAAATGGCTGCTTTCTTTTAGAAGAGCACACACCGCTCAGGAGAAATTTAGAGTCTTTTGAGTGATGCTGGGGACAACATTGGTTAAAACATAAAACTAAAGAGGCAATTTAATGCGACTTTTCCTGTGGGTGTCAATTTTCTGTATTTGAAACTCCAGTCCTAGAGAGCTCATGTTTTTGTATCAAATGTGAATTGGTGACATATTAGGTGCTGGGTAGACTCAGTACAGAAAATGATGTAGAGCACCCGTCACACTGCTGGTGTTTCAGTGGCATATTTTTGTGTATGAACCATAGCACTGCAGGGAAATTGTTTTGATTTACTTCTGTTCCTGACTCCTTTACGCGTCTAAAGAGTACAAAAAATGAGAAAATCCTAGGAATTTTTTTGTTGTCAAGGACATTTCAATGAGTTATATTCTAAGGCAAAATCATCCTTTGTAATCTTTTCTAAGTTGATGGATATGGCTTGTTTTCTTACTTTTTCTGTCAATAAATATTCCAAAATCACAACGTGACTCAAATGTATCCTTGTAATTTCAAAACTTCTCTTACACATTGACGGATGAAAGTGATAATCATATATGTTTGAAGGTGCTAAATTTCTATGTCTTTTTACGACAAGTAGATGAAAATCATTTTATCTTAATTTGACAATGTCACCTTGTCAAATAATTTCTTCTTAGATATATTAACAGTTATGTTACAAATGTAGCAGAATTAAAAAAAAAATCCCAAGGAGTATTTGAAGATTTTTATCTCAGTGTCATGTTACCCATAAAGACACTTGCAATGGCTGGGCAAATAAGGAATGACTAAGGTATACTATGTGTACTATACACAATCCAATGAAGCCATTGCAAATTATAGAAATTGCTGCAGCCATGATTATCTCTGGAGATTAGACACTGAAAGTCAGCGTTCCTCAGAAATGATGCTATTGACACTTTAGACTGCATTATTTTGTGTGGAGAAAGTATCTCATGCTTTAGATTGGATTATCTTATTGTTTATGGAAGAAATCTTATGCTTTGCAGGATATGAAAAGTATCCCTCAGGTCTATCTGGTGGATCCTACCAGTTGTTGTGTTTAGAAGGTTTCTGGGCATCAGTAACTGTTTCTAGTGGAAGAGGAGACATAGCTGCTCATGGTTGAGAAGTGCTGCTTGTGTTGTCATAAATCCTGGGCTTATGTAAAGCTGAGAAGAGTGTCTCAGAGCTCCAGGAATTACCGTCTGTGGGACTTTAGAAGGCCAAGTTGAGACAAAGTGACTTCTTAAAATGTCATGTTTGTCCTGGGATATCTTTTGTGGGAACAAATTTCTGTTATTTATTTTGGCTTGTTTGTTTTTCTCTATTCTGTGAAAGGAAGAGGAATAGTTTCAGAACAGAAAGGAAGCGGGGGTGGTGAAAGTCTCTTTTCCTCTGAGATTAGTGCCTCGCTTGAAGGTGAGCTTCAGGGATGGCTTGGGGGAGATGTGAGAAGCCCATGGTAAGAGCATGGATTCTGCAACCAGACTTTGAAGGTTGGATGCCTTGTTCTCCAAGTCAGCTGGACGATCTTCTCAAAACTTTTACCTATCTTAGGTTTCCACTTTCTAGTACTAACATAGGAATACTGACCCGTTTAAAGAATTATAAGGATTAAGTGAGATGATATGGATGAAGTGTTTAGAAATGTATTCAGTGCAAGAAATGGGGACTCAATATTAAAAGATGAAAAGAAAGCAGGTTCAAAGGAAAATCGATATCAAGTTGATAAGAAAATTTGTAAGCTTCTTTAGTATAATTAGGCCAGGTCTATTAAACAAGCCTTTGACAATGACAGTCTTTCTACTAGTATAACTTAGATGTACCACAAACGAAGTTTGCTACATGTTATTTGGAACCACCACTCTTTAAAATAAAAAAAAAAAGTTACAACAGTTTTTAAAAATATTTTACTTATTATTTTTATGTGCATGAATGTATTGCCTGCATGTATATCAGTGCACCCATGTTAAACAGTGCTTGTGGAGGCCAGAAGAGGGTGTTGGATCCTCTGGAACTGGAGTTACAGATGGTTGTTAGCTGCCATGTGGGTGCTGAGAACCAAACCTAGGTTCTCTACTAGAGCAGCCAGTGCTCTTAATCACTGATCCATCTCTCCAGCCCTCAAAGTTACAACAGTAACTTGGTATTTGGCCTATAAATACACATCAGTCCTATCAATAAAACAATATTAGAAAGGAGCCCATTAAGTTTATCTTTACCCATCATCAATGATGTGGTCAGAACTTCCAGGGTGAAGAAACACAAGCATTATCTTAGAGTCAGAGGAAGTCAATCTAGCATTGTTGGTTGAGTGTAGCGTAATAGCAAGCCAAAAGAACAACCAAAAGCTACTCAAATCCTCTGAGTCTACTTGAATTCTTTTTATTCAGGGCTGGAAACACATAGAGAAATTTAGCTATAACCTGAAGCACTATATAACTGCAACAATATAACATTTTTATAGGTTGAAATAAAAAAAACAGTTACACAGCATTTTTATTATTTCATGTTATTGTGGGTGCAGATACCTGGGATTCATAGAAACTCCAACTAGACCTAGATCCTGGTTACAAGTCTGCATTCATACTGAGTTCCATCTCTTGCTGTTGTAAAGGAGTTAGTTATTAAAATTCCAATTTAAGTCAGAGCTACAGCAAACATCATGTGGGTATTATTATTATTTATACTAACAGTCTGTAACCTCCACTTTAAAAGTTTTGCTGCATAAAAGAAATATAGACTGAAATACAGAAATGTTTCAGACCTTTAGGGTATAAATTGAAAGAAATTGTGTGTCATGTGACCTGGGCCAAGTTCATGTGTAAAGTAAAAGCAATGTCTGTACTACAGGGACCCATTTTGGGTTCCTCCTTCAGAGGCGTGGGTTCCACACAGGATGGAACTTGCTCGGAGATTCTTTCTTAAGAATAAACTTTTTGTCTAGTCTAGAGGTCTCTATGGAGAGAAGGCTTCTTATTTCAGTTATTCTAAAACTATTTTAATGTGGATTTTGGAATTTACACAGATAACAAGGAAGCGGAGGTACAGGAGAATTAACACAGACACAATCTAATTTATCAAACCACCAACTATGTATACATGTGCTAGAGCCTGTACTGCTGAAAATGTGGCCCCTTTTCCACATATGTGTTTATATTTTGCTTTGCAAACTAAGCATCTAAACTACTCTTTCTTAGTATCTTCAAGTTAGCAGGAAATGTGGGTCATTTTAGGGCGGGTTTCTTCTTTAGTTGTATATAAATACATGCACACCTCTGAGAAGATTGTGAGTTTGTTAAGAAAACCAGGGAGTGCCTCTTATTTTCAGCCCACCCTGGTTTTGCTTGTAGATTCTTGAAGGCAGATCATTTCCCTGCAGCTGTGCCAGGCAGACACAGGGCCTGGGGCCATGGTGTGTGGGTCTGATTTCAGAACCTGCTATTGCTTCTACTCTGTGTCCCACATTTCTCTATCAGGACATTTGTCCTAACAGGGAGTGTTTTTATTCTCTCTGTACTGCAGTACCCTGCTGTTAATTACTATACAAGTCTTTCTCAACTGTACTTTATAGCTTTAATTCCCCAGGTTCCTAATTTATTATCAAAGGTTTATTCTCCTTCAGCACAGGCTTGGAAAATGCCATCTCCACTGCCAGTTACCAGAGAGAGCTTTGTTTTCTCTTTGAAATCTCTCTTGGCTTTGTGTCTACTCCTCTTTATGACAGTAAGAAGTTGAGATAGAAAGCCCTGGCTTTTTGGTAGGGAAAGAACAGCTTCCATGCTAGATAATACCTGAAAAAAATTCTACCCACTAGACTGAAGTCATTTCCTTCTGAAGCTTCTAGTGCCGGGCCGTGCAGCACCTCTGTGGTTATAGCAGCCCTGGGATTAATTGCTTTGTGTGTTCTTTGAGTGATATGAAAGTGAACAGGATAAAGCTGAATTGAGAAAACCCTGGGTTTGATCTCCTGTTTAGCAAGGAGACTTGAATGACAGTCTGATTTTTTTCTAAATTTTTGTGGCATTTTTATTCTTATTCCTATGTACATTAAGAAATATATATATATATACATATATATTTATTACTTTTAAATATTACTTTTAAAAAATAAACATTACTTTTAAATCTCTCATACATTTCCAGAAGGGGACAACCTAGTCTATTTCTTTTACATAAAAGAATATGAGGCACTTGTGTGTGCTTGATCTCCCACATGGCTGCTTTGTGATGGATGTTCAAACAGGCTGCTGTTTAAATCTTAATTCACACCTCTTGCAGAGGACAAGGAATTCTCACTGAGTTAAACTTATGAAAGGTGATTGAATTAACAAGCATCACACCAGCAACAAGAATAGGGCATTTAGTTTGCAATGTGCTCATTGTTATAATTGAGAAATGTGTATTTAAATATAAATTATTATGCTCATCAGAAAACCCTCAGAAATTAAAGAGGTCAATTTGCTTTTCACTACATCATTTTGCTCATTATCATATGTAACACCTGAAAGATTCTGATTTCTTACTTTGATTCAGAAATATATTTGAGATTTTTATTTTAATATTAAAGTCTAGATTGATCTTGGTAATGCATGCCTATAATACCTGGTCTTGGACTATTGAAGCAGGATGATTGGGAGCTAAAAGCCAGCGCCTTGGCTATATCACAAGGTTTTTTTCTCAAAAATCAGCCAACCAGCCAACTAATCAATCAATCAAACAAACAAATACAATATCAAAGATGAAACAACTTTTAACTTATCATGGTCTTCATTACACATTAGGAAGAAAATTTGTCGACCCCATACACATACATGCATCCTATCTACAACCTATGAAGATGAATTTTATTTATGCTCACTGAACTCATATATTCAAAGCCCAAGAGATCCACATGTAATTATTCACTTTCTGTTTACCTTAAAGTTTCCCTCTTTGTCAGAAGGAGAATGAAACACACATGCACACACGTCTGATATGTTCAAAAACATTTCTCAAAGCATTATGTAGTTTTCAAACTATTTTCTAAGGAGAACAATTATGGCTATTTTAAATATTTCAGGGCTGGGGATGTAGCTTAGTTGGTAGAGCACTGGTTCAGCATGCACAAAATCCTGGGTATGATCCCTGACATTGCAAAAGATGGCACAGTTGTACATACCTGTAATCCAAGCACTCATGAGGTGGAGGCAATAGATCAAGGCCAACTTGGGCTATGTAGTAAGTTTGAAGCCAGCTTTGGATACAAGAAGGACTATTTTTAAAAAATCTAGTGTCTTTGACTTAGGGGAATTTTTATAGAAATGATTAATTTGGATTTATATTATCACAATATTCTTTTAATGACAAATTGTGAAACTACTCATCTGGACCCATTTGACAGCTGTCTACAAAATATCATCCAAGTAAAGTTTAGATTTGATTAAAAAGAGAACTGGATGACTTTAGAATGCAAACTGACTTTAAATAACACTCGAAAAGCAAGTGCTTTTTTTTGATGATAATTAAGTTGATACCTTGACTTCGTAGTAAAAGTTTCAATACAGTTTGAAGCTCCATGATATGTTCGTTCTTTACTGTCTTTTGGTACCTGAAATTTGACACGAAGATTTTTCTTTTTGAGACAAGATCTCGCAGAGATCCGCCTGCTACCGGGTATGTGACATCAAGCAAGCCCAGCGTGAAGACCTTACTACTTTAATATGTGCACAATTGACACATTGTAGAAAATTTGAAGATGTTTTGGTTGTATTAGTGTTTTAAATATATTAACAGCATGGGTAAACATCACCAGAATTAACTTGGGAACATTTTCACCATCCTGAAATCTCAGACAAATTAGCAGTCACCCCTCATTAACGGATATGCTTCTCTATTCTTCAGCTTTAGGCAGTTATTAATCCATTTTCTCTGTCTATAAACTTGATTCTGTACATTTTATATAAATGCAATTATGTAATATATAGTCTTGTGCCTTTTGTCTTTCCATTACCATAATGTTCTTTTAAGATTCTTCCACATTTTAGCATGTGTTATATCTTACTTTTCCTATCACACACATTTTGTTATCTATTTAACAACTGGTAGGGATATGAACTGTTTCTGCCCATTGCTTTGATGGTTTATGGAGCTAGGAACACTTGTGTTAGCTTGGTACCAGCATGTTTCACTTCCCTTGAATACATACTTAGGAATGGAATGTTGGAATTGTGTAATAACTGTTTTTTTCACATTTTGAGGTTTTGCCAAACTATTTTCCTAAGTGAGTAGATTTAATTTGTTTCAGAATTGATCTTCTACTTTCAAAAATGATTTGAGTCAATTCTGTATAGATTCTGGAGTTTGGCTTTATGTTCTCTCTCTCTGATTTAAGGTAATCACATTGCTTCAGCTCACTTTGTGTGTAAATGCTCGAATGGCTGGGGATTCTGTCTTGTCTTAGAATCTAGAATTTGCCCTTATATAGCTTGCATGTGTCAGGGGGGAAATTGGAGTGGCTGCTGTGTATGCATGGGAGTGTGCAGAGGCCAGAGCAAGATACTGGGTGTTTTCTTCTTCTCTCTCTCTGCCTTATTGCCTAGAGAAGAAATCTTTTAAAAATATTTAATTTAATTTTTATTTTATGTGTATGAGTGTATTGCCTACATGTAAGTAAGTACACCTGGGTTGTGCAATGCCCACAGATGGCAGAGAGAGCTTTAGATCCCCTGGAACTGGGGTTATGGACAGTTGTTAGCTGCCATGTAGGTGCTGAGAATTGAATCCAGGTCATTGCTCTTAAGCACTGAGCCATCTCTCCAGAGTCAGGGAAGAAACCCCATCTTTTATTGAGAGTCTCTCTGTTTAAGCTAGTCTGGCTGAGGAGAATCCACTGTCTCCTTTCCTCGGTGCTGGGGTTTCAGGCATGTGCAGCCATGCCGGACTTTTTACATGGATGCTAGGTGTTTGAACTCAAATCTTGATAACTGAACAGCCATCTTTAATGATTGCCTGCCTCTGCCCATGGGGCAATCTTTCCAGCCCCTCTTCCTTCACTTATGTGACTTTTCATGCAGGTGATACTTTCGGTACATAGGATCTTGCCAGGGCTCGTTGCTCTGTGTGTTCAACTGCTTCAAGTGGTGAGGGTTAGTTTTATCTAATCAAGGACTTTCGACTGGAAAGATGCCTTGATTGTTCCCTGCAAAAGAAACCGATGAAGATGATTACTTGACCAAATATGGCTGTCCAAGGATATTCTTATACTTGATTTGTCTGGATATTACTGTGCCTTATGAAAGAACATAGAAAATTTGAGGATTATTGATAATCCTGTCCAATACTTGAAGTTAGAGCCAAAGTTGGAGTAGCATACATAGGGACTTTCTCTGGGCTGAGAAATAAAATCTGCAAAGATGAAGGTTGCTGAAGGGACAATGACATGTTTTGCACTTCAAGGTGTTACAGTGAGTACTGGACTTGAACAATGCACACAGCTTTGAGACATCTGAATTACTGATTTTTGATACACAACTGTGGTCCCTGTGGCTTTCTGCAGAGGCTTCAGGTAATGACTGTTAATGAAGGTATGAGAGACTTCTCACTTTCTGGTCATGGAGGAGCAGTTCTCTGAACAGCAAGAGGCACTGGAGACCTAGGGACAGCTGTCTTAAGCAGCTGGTAAAAGCCACCTGGGGCTACTGCCGATATGAGGCACAGCTGATGAGAGCAACCAGTGTCCAGGGAGACCATCCTCTCAGAAGTGTCAGCAGAGCTGTTGCCCTCAGGCTTTTCTCCTGGGATAAGAATATTAAGTATAAATTTGGAGAGTACTTAGCTTTTTTTATAGATATTGTTCAGCACCTGTCATTTAAGAATGAGCCATTTCAAGGAAAAAGTAGCCAACTATTCCTCATAATTGCAGACTAAAACACTTGAATTAAAAATATTTTATCTACTATTTTTTATTTTGTGTATGAGTGTATTGTCTGAATGTATGTAAATGCACCTGTGTCATGCAATGCCTCTGGAGGTCAGATGAGGGCATTAGATTCCCCTGGAACTGGAGTTATGGATGGTTGTTAGCTGTCATGTGGGTGTTGGCCATTGAAGCTGGGCATTCTGCAAGAGCTGTCAATGCTCTTAACAACTGAGCCATCTCTCTAGCCCTCAACAGTTGATACTTTTGAGGGAGGGACTTTTTGAGGCAGAGTCTCCCTGTAGTCCAAAATGGCTTGGAACTCATTGTGTAGACCAGGCTGGCCTTGAACTTACAGAGATCTGAGATTATGCCTCCTGAGTGCTGGGATCAAAGGTATGCACCGCCACACCTTGCTAACAGTTGACTTTTGTTTAAAAATGTATTTATTTTTTATTACATTTCATTACATTTAAAATTTTATTTTTATTAAAAATGTATTATTTTTATTGTTTTATTAAATGTATTTAATTTTTATTTCATGTGTATGAGTGTTATGACTAAATGTGTGTGAATGCACCCATGTTGTGCAGTGTCTGTGGAGAACAGAAGAGGGCATCAAATCCCCTGTAACTGGAGTTAAGAATGGTTGTTAGCTGATATGTGGATGCTGGGATTTGAACCCAGGGCTTCTGCAAGAACAGCCAGTGCTCTTAACTGCTGAGCCATCTCTCCAGTTTCACAGTTGACTTTTTAAAAATCTTTTTCCTGTACTAAAAATAAACAAGAATGTATTTTTGAAAAAGAGGCCTGTTCAGTAGTAAAAGCCAGGGATATGGCTAAATTCTAAGTTGTGCAGGCTTAAACTCATCTGGAAAGCAGGAACCTCAATTGAGGAATTTCCTTCATTAGAATGGCCTGTGGGCATATCTGTGGGGCATTTTTTTTTTTTATTGCTGATTGATGTGGTAGGGCACAGGCCATTATGGGTAGTACCACCCCTAGAGAGGTGGGCCTGGGCAGTGTAAGAAAGCAGCCTGAGCCAGCCAGTAACAGCGTTCCTCCATGGTCAGGACTTAGTTTCTGTCTCCAGGTTCTGCTTTGAGTTTCTACCCCGACTTTCCTCAGTGATGGATTGTGACTTGGAAGTTTACGATAAAATCAACGCTGTCCTCCCTAGTTGGTTTTGGTCAATGTGTTATCACAGTAACAGAAAACAAACAAGAAAAGATGCCCCAAGACATTCCTCCCAGCAAAAACTCAACCAGTTCCAACACCAGTAGTACCAGGGAATATGAAAATCACGAATGTGTAGGAAAACTAAAACTAGAAAAGTGTATGGAAATGGTAACATTTATCTAAAAGGAAAGTTAACTCTCCAGACACTGTTATGAGCTGAGAAGACAAAATAAATAAATAAATAAAATGCAACAAATGAAAATCAAGTGGGAACTTAGGAGTCTTAGGTGATTGAGCCCTGTTCTCATCAAGATACTTTCAGTCTGTGTGACACTGAGGGAGAAGCTCAGTCAATCCAAGGTTTTATCCCTTCATAGAGTGTAAGCAAGTAAATAATAGCTGATTTTAAAGATTGTGATCTTTGGATTTCTATTAGGATTAGTCAAGTAGTAAAATAGAAAATCACAGAAGATGAGGCAATGGTAGTTTTTTCATTGTCATGATGAAATATGTGAGTTATGAAGCCATTGAGGGGTGCAGGTACAGGTTCACTTTCTCTATGGGTTAAAGAATCAAAAGATAGGAACAAAGCATTAGTAGAATCTTGGGAAGTCCCAGTGGAGCCATCATATGATGCCCGAGAAATCCGGGTCTCCTCTTGGCATCCTTAGTCTCGTTAATAGAAAAAAAAAATGGACTCAAATGGAAGCTTGTGGACAATTTATTTGAGTTTAAAAGAAAAACGCTGGGGCCAACAAGCTGCAAATATCACAGTTTCCCAGAGGAGAGGGAGAATAGAGAAGAGAAGTAAGAAAAACAAAACAAAAACAACTATGCCTTTTGAGAGAAGTTGGCATGAAGGTCAGTCATATGGAGGGAAGGGGACTTCAGAAAAGCCCAAAGCACCATAGAGCTTAAAGCATACTTAGGCTCTGACCAGCATATAAAAATCTCAACAACAACAACAAAAAAAAACAGAAGAAAAATAAATAGTTATTTCAGAGACCAAACTCAGAGAAATGGACAGATCCACTCAAACCTCACAGTAGCACTAGGGGGGCAAAAACTCTGGGAAGGAAAAGTACATTAATTTGAGGTCAAACCACTTCTGGGGGTAGTCCCTTATTCAGGTCCTTGACCTGTCCCACTGGACTGAGTAACTCTTTAAGGGAGGAGATAAGGACATGTTCCCACCTAGTGGGAGATTCTATACTTTACAGAGCTGGCAGATGTGAAGACATTTCAAAATAAGAAAATGTCTTGCTACTATGTCCATTTAGCAAAATAATAGTAGTATGTTCATCCCTTGGGCTTCTGAGCTCTCCAATCATGGATTCTTGGGCAGATTTACAGAACTGAGTATGTGCTTCCTCCTATGGATAAGACTTTACATCTCTCAGAAAGTGGTTGGTTACTCCTGTAACAGACATGCTGGGATTGTATCCATGGTCATATTTTGCCATGTCTGTCACTGTTGCAGTTCACAGGGTTTACAGCTGGGCAAGACTGTGGATGACACCTTCCAGTGTCCTGAGAGCGAGCCACCAGGAAGGAAACTTCCTGGTCAGTATGACTTGATTTCTCCATGTCCAATGTGTGTCGTGTCTCCAACAATAGGGTCCCACCATCAAGTTATGGTGGGTAAGCAAGAGCAATAGAAATAACCTGTATTATTGAAAAGGGGACTCCAGGACACTTCTGACCAACAATCGAAGGGGAGATATCCCATGCCTAGAACTGAACTTTTAATTTAGCAGTCTATTGCTTCTGGAATGATCATAATTTCCTATGTAGGGTAACTCAAATACTACCCTTAAATATGAATATATATATATCATATATATGTAGCTTATGAAATGTCTTGTTCAAATATGTTGGGAGTTAATAATCCCTCCCCAGTCGTCTGCTCTTCCTTGTCCTCCCATCCCTCTCCTCACTTATACCCTTCCCTGTTATTCTCTTCTCCCTTCATAGCATCTGTGCTCTATTGTCTCCTTACCCATAGGTTAGTATAGTTCTCAGATCTCATCAGAGTGGCCTCCTTGTGTGGAGGATGATGGCTAATGCAGAAACTCACAAATGGTCAAAGTCATAGAATAAGTGACTATTGATTGATCATCTCCACATGGGACCTGTATATTACACCCTTTCCTACGGCTCAGGGATCATCTCAGAAGATAGGGTGGAGAGGTTGTAAGAGCCAAAGTTTGTGAGAACCAGAGAAAAACACTGTCTTCTGGACGTAACAGGTTGCTGCACTCATGAACTCACAGCAACTGTTGATGCTTGCACAAGGTTAAGCCAGTCAGCATTCCAACACAGAGGCAGAATGGGTTCAGGAGCCCTCACCCTAACTGAAGTGCTATGTACAGTTCATGGCTTCTGAGGGGATAGGGAGAGTCAATTTTGTGTAAGGGTGTGGCTCCTGGTACGCTGATCACAGTCTGGTGGAGGATTTCACACCCAGAAATGTATGAATAGCAAAAATTGGGGTCAATGGGTCACTAAATTTAAAAAAGAGGACAATAAAGGTGGAAGAGTTTTAAAGTGGGGAAGGGTTAAGGTGAGAAGTTGGGAGTAAATATGAACCAAATATATGGCGTAAAATTCTCAAAGAATTAATAAAAATGTTTATTAAAAAAGAAAGCTTCTAGGAAGTGTGGTGGTACACACTTTTAGTCCTTATACTTGTGAGATCAAAGCCAGCCTGGTCTCCATAGTGAGTTCCAGGACCACCTGTGACTACAGGGTCTCTGTCTCAAAAGACCAAAAAAATTCTCAAAGAATTAATAAAAATATTTATTATAAAAGAAAACTTCTGGTTAGGTGTGATAGTGCATGCCTTTAATAACCCAGTATTTGGGAGACAAAAGTAGGCAGATGTCTGTGAGAGATCTGGTTTATATAGCAAGTTTTAGGCCACTGCTTAGGGGTATAGAGAAGCTCTGTCTCAAAAACTAAAAGCAACAAAAAACAACAAAAAAGAAAGCTTCTTGCTCTATGAAGAAAATAGATGGTAGCAGAGGCAACTATTGAGATTTTGAATAGGTCAATGCAGAGATAATATCGCCACTCGACATCTAATCCAAGCAAAGATAGACACCAGTAGTAGAAATGGTTACCTCTGTTGGCCACTGAGATCCCACAACATTACAGGATATTTCCATTGCTCTTGCTTAGCTTCTAGAATTCAACAGTAAAACCCCATTGCTGATAACAACACATAAGTTGAGTCATGGAACATGGAGAAATCAAAAAGGCACTGACATGGAAGCTTCTTCTTTAAGGGTTTGACCCCTGTAGGTCAACCACAATCTCGGGCAGCTTCCACACCCGAGCATTTGGGAAACACCTATTGGACTCTCTGAGTGGGGGTAGAATATTAATTGGGTGCATAGGGATGTGGAGGTGGATATGGCAGGAGCTGTGGAGCCTGGAGTATGTTCAAAATATGATAACTAATATTTTGTAAAAGATTCTGAGTAGGTTTAGATTTCAATAGTTTTGTTTATTTGTATGTCTGATAAGAGAAAAACAGGCAAGTTCATTCAAGGGCACACGGTATCCCAGACTCCCTTTAGATTATGCTGATTTTAGATTGGCTGTGGTTAGACACTGGTTTTCAGAGTGGGGAAATTGATATAAATGGAAGTTTGGGTTCACACAGGAATAAGAAAGTCTCCCTCTTTTATACCTGTAGCTGACAAATTAATTGAACTTAAGACATATGAAAACCTATGGATTCATGGGAATGATTTGCTATTGTGTTTCTGTAAGGATGTTGTGATTTGAATATGAAATGTCATTCTTAGGTTCATGTGCTAGAATACTTGGTCCCCACCTGACAGTGGTGCTCGTTTGGAAAATTGTAGAAATTTTAAGAAGTGGAAGTGGAAAATTTCTGGAAAAACTCCTAAGTGACACATCTACAGTGGAACCTCTATACCTAAGGCTCAGGGAGCATAGTGGAACAGCGGGATGAGAGAACACAAATGCATCTCTCAGTTCTCACCGGCGAATCTTCCTCATGCAAAACAGTGCTATTCACACAGAAGACCACATCTAAGATGTACAGAATAAGAGACTGCAGAGTCTGTGTCTCTGAATAGGACTCCTATATTAAACCTCAACTACCCATGACTCAGGGACCATTGCAGAAGAAGAGGTGGGAAGATTTTAAGATCCAGGGTTGGTGAATGATTGTAAAGAAACAGAGTCCTCCAGGCCTCGGGAACTTTCTCATATAAACTTACAGCAACAGTGACAGCATGCACAAGACCCATGCAAACTCAATCAGATAAAAATCTACCACAGAACTGGGCAAATGGCCTCAGGCCCCAAGCTTAGTCAACTGATTACTGCTGGGTGAGGGAGACTTGATCTTCTTTAAGGGAGAGACTCAAGGTAGGCTGAATAGACCCTAGTGGATGAACTTGCATTGAGAGACATTGGGACACACAATTTGAGTTGTTAGACCTTAACATAAATGACAGAATGCAAGAAATCCAGTATGGGGTGGCTGTGGAGGTTATGGATGGGAGAAGGTGTATGAAGATGATTAAGATATTTTAAGATGTTTGTATGGAGTACACAAAAATTCAGTAAGAAATATCTATTAAAAAAGAAAACTGGAGTTGACTCAGCAGATAAGAGCACTAGCTGCTCTTGCAGAGGACCTGGGTTCGATTCCCAGCACCCATATGATAGCTAACAATGATTCATAATTCCAGTTCTTCTGGTCTACGTGGACATTGCATGGGTGCGCTTACGCACATGCAGGCAAGATACTCATAAACATAAAATAAAAATAACAAATAAAATATTAAAGAAAATTGCTGGAAGAAGGGGGTCACTCATTGAGGGCCTTGAGGTTTTCTGTCCCACCCCCACCTCCTAGTCACACTCTGCTTCCTGACTGGTGGTATGTGATCAGCTACCTTAGGCCCTTCATGCTATACCCTCATAGCAACAAGGAAAGTAACTAATCCCAAATGTAAGCAAAGATTAAACCTGCTTTTGTATTCTGTCTGACAGATTGTTTCACCTCCTCGAAATGCTGGGTTTCATCCATATAATGTTTGCTAGCCTGAATGAAATGGAACAGCTTAACACCTTTTATTTTCAAGTCATTTGAGTCTAGTCATGCATATCAAACACATTTTGAAAATACTGTTTGTCTAGAAGGCTCCAATTCTCAAGACAAAGTACACTTCTATCTCCTCATCCAGACCTACAATATGTTTTGCTCTTGTTTCTTTAATTCTCTCCTTCCTGTTTAAGCCGTGTTTTTCTATAGCCATGTCTCTTTTCCAGTTCACTGTATAGCAGTCACACGGTGTGTCTATAGAGGCGGAATCTCTTCTGTGAAGTTTGCTTCCATATTTTTGCCTCACCAGTAGCTCATTTCATTCTCACCATTTCTGGATAGACTTTCATCGATCCAGGAGCAATCACAGACGTGAAGGCTGTGTTTCATATCCTATAACTCTAGCTGTGATCTGGTGATGATTCACACATTTTATACTATGTATATATGACTACCATAGTTTCTACACAAAACTAGGT
The DNA here is from genome assembly GCA_035773235.1 of Eospalax fontanierii. Classification (NCBI taxonomy): domain Eukaryota; kingdom Metazoa; phylum Chordata; class Mammalia; order Rodentia; family Spalacidae; genus Eospalax; species Eospalax fontanierii. The sequence goes on along the minus strand of CM069542.1, from coordinate 41,343,127 downwards.
GATTTCTTTATGACTGAAAAAATTCCGTTGTGAAGATAAATGTTATTTTCTTTACTTGTTCCTCTGCTGATGGGTATCAAGGTAGGTTCTATAATGCAGTTACTTTAAGTTATGCTGCAGTGAACACTGATGTGTAATTTTCTGTATGATTTGTTTACTTTGGGTGAGCATCTGGGAGAGTGGTCTAATGACAGGGAGGAACAGTGAAAAGGGGATCAGAGTGGAGTATGGGGAAACATGCTCAAAATGTGTTATATTCTTTATGAATGTAGCTTTACGTAACCAATTAAAAAATTAAAAGTCCAATTTCTAACAGTTGGAGGTCACATTTGGTTACCCTCCAAGCTGTGGATTTTCAGTGTGGTACTCAAGAATCTAGTATAGAACATTGTATATGCAAATGCTCCAATCTTAAATTAACTGAAATAAGAATAACACTCTTTACTAGAATAATGACTAGCTATTTTCCACACATTGGAAAACCCTGATGTTCAAAGTACACAGTTAGTCATAACACTGTTTGGCTATGTAAACCTTTTTTCGGGGGAGGAGTAGGAGGAAAATTTATTTTCACTGACTTCTGATGCTTTTTTGAAAGTGGAGGATGGTCTTTAGGTGTAATCCTCTTGTGCTGTGCAAATGGACCTTCCAAAGTAAAGGTGAGAATATTAGTTCTAGCAGGTAGTTTGAACAATAGAAGCTGAGCACATGTGTTCTTGGGTGATCACTGCCATTGCAAATACATTGGGCTTGTTTCTTCACATTCAACAGCCTGGTAAGTGATAGTCCTGTGCTATCTGTCTCTGACTAACAAATTCACCTAAATCTGACTTAGGATAGTTAGTTGCTGTTGATGCTTGGCATTCTACTGTCTGAACTTCAGCTATAGGAAAATAACATGTTGCTCTTGAGCACTCTGTGTGTGCCAACTCTTTATCATTCTGAACTTGGTTTTCTCATCTATTCTCATCATTTCTATCAACCACAACTAGAAGTTTAACTCATCTTCTGAAATTTTGTATTATGTGAAGTGTGACACTACCATAGAAGGCTTTGTGTTTTTTTTAAAAATAATTCTCTTCTCCCTTTATGGAACTACCATGTGCAGTGGGGAGGCATTCAAAATCCTCAAAGTCATACTTCTATGTGCCCTTAATAGATACTGGCAGGTTGAAAGCACTTTAAAGTTTAAGTGTGTTTGTATATTTTCTGACTTCATCTATTTCCTTGTTCTATCGATGCTCTTTCATGTTGATATCTGCACAGCTAAGTAATAGATTTTAACTAACTAACAAAATTTAATTCAAATTACTACGTATTTGAATAAAACAAGACTTTAAAAAGTAGTTGTTTCTATGTGGTAGCAGCAGTCACATTTTGCTACTTTTTATGTTAATTTTAATTTGCAGGCATTCATTATATTTTTCTCTCACTTTATAAAACAGCCTAATGTATAAGATATTCCAAATAAGAAATAGAAGAATTAAAACAGCCCATAGTGATTAAATATTAAAGATAAATAATAGGAATTTTATTCTTAAAATAGTATGATATACTGAAATTGGCTGTGTGCATGACAACTTTGTTTATATTATACCAAATATTTCTACAATGATGCAATAAAATGCTATAGCAATTTTAATTCAGAACATGTAAGAAATGGCTCTGCTGTGGTTGGGCAAAACTTTTCATAGCTTAATATGCAGGAAAGTCTTTAAATTTTTAACACATAACCGACTATAACCTTAAAAAATAAAGTTAGAGGGCTTCCAACAGCTTGGGTTTCAGGTACTTTGAAAATTGTCTGGCATTAAAAATGGTCTTAGAAAACATTTCTTCCTCCAAATAGCAATGTCTAGGAAATCAATTTTTCAAAAAAAATGTACTCTTAGAGTTTAACTTGTACATAAAACTTTTAGTGATTAAAATATTTTGTAACTACTGTAAAATAGTACCATTATTTCAGTTTCAAATGTAGAGTTTCACAATTTTACATTTAAATAATATGTCATCTTTCATCTGATTTTCATGTTTCTTGATTTTGTAGATTATAAACATTTCTCGTGAGACTTTGATCATATCTATAATGTATGTTAACTTTATGTTGACTCTAAGGAAACAAAAAACATCTTTGACTTAAAGTATTGTGTCATGAAGGGGCAGTGGTATGTTTATGGAGATTTGCCAACACAATTCCAGGAGTTCCTTTGACAATTAAGAATACTGAAATTTATGAAGATATTTAGATATTTAGGCCACAAAGAATGCCTCCCACACATGAGCAAAAGAATTCTTTCATCTCCACATAGCTGCAGGAAATCTCAGCTACTTGTAAACACACTCGTAAGCATTGAAGATTTCACTAAGTACAGGAAGATCAGACTTCTGATTTTCATTAGTTCTGTATTTTGACATTTATGGCCTCTCAGGAGAATCTAGCCAGACAGAAAGTCTCGGCAGTGTTCCTAAATCTGGGATCAGACTTGGTGTATTTAAGAGATATAGAATGATTTTCTATGGTTGCCATAAAAAAGTATCCCACACAGTAGCTTAGAAACAAGAATTTATTGCTTCACAGTGCTTGAGTCCGAATGTTCAAGATCAAGGTGTTGGCAGCGTTGTCTCCTGAGGCCGTGAGGAAGAACTTGTTCCATGCATCTCTGGTTCTTCCAACTTCTGGTTCTTTGGCATTCCTTGGCATAAGCATGTGCCTCCTTAAAATCTGTCTCAGTTCTCAGAAATCATTCTCCTTGCTGCTTGTCTGTGTCCAGTCTCTTTTTCTTTCCAAGAACATCAGTCATACTGGACGAGGAACCCATTCTTCCCCCTCATATAATGGTAGTGGTGAGGGTGGTGTGATGTGTGTTCATGATATGTCATATTCTGAGACTCCTGGTAGATGCCTGAAACTGGGAAATACTGAACCTTATATTTACTGTTGTTTTCCTCTTATACATACCCATGACAAAGTGTAACTTAAAAACCAGGCTCAATTAGAAATCAACAAAAATACAAAATAATCAAATAGTGCAATTGTAACAATATATTACAGTGAAATTGATAGCTTTTTGCACTTAGAAGCCATTATTAAGTAAAATAAAGAATATTTGAAAGCAAGGATACTGGGATACTTTGACAGTCAATCTGATAACAGAACAGCTATGAATTAACTTTGCAAGTAGGTAGTATAGAGAATGTGGGCTATGTTAGGATATAAGTTTTTAATATAAGGAAGCTGAATGGTCAGATTTCATCATACTATACAGACTGACTAGCAATTTAAAACAAATTATTTATTTCCAAAATTTCCTATTTGATATATTCAGGTCACAGTTGACCAGGTGTAATTGAAACTACAGAAACCAAAACTCTACCCCAAGTAAGAGAGGTCTATTGTTGCTGGCTCTTGTGTTTTTACTTTGAATATTATTAGATTTGAAAGGCAGAGTGACATAAACTAATTTTCTAGAAGGTCGCAGTAGCTGGTAGAGAAGAGACTATAGTTTGGCAATGATAAAAGCCAGGACACAGCATGCTCATATGATGTCCACCAGGAGATGCTGGGCGGGTTCGGGGTAGCAGTGAGTGGCTGACAAGCGGCAAGTTCAGAACTTAGCCTTCTTAAGGTAAGCGTGTTAGTATTTACTGATGGATTCTGTGTGGGGCACGAAAAAGAGAAGTGGGGACTAAAGAAGAAGCTGGCATTTTGGTGAGAGTGCCAAGGACAGGGATGCTGTAGACTAACCCAGGACATAGCTGGGTATGGGAATTTAGAGGTGAGATTAGAAGCATTTTGGAAATCTATCTGTACTTTAGGTTTCCTGGACCTCAGGTTTCCAGTTCTTTGCATTTCTCCTTGTGTTTTGAGGTATTAATTTACTTGACAGGGACACAAATCCTAGTCTTGGCACTTGGTATCATTTTCAGCTCATCTGTGCACTGTTTTTCTCCCATTATGAAGTTTCATTCACATTATTCACTGAATAGAAAGTGCCTAGTTTCTGCTCCATTGCTTCAAGATGTGAGTCCAAAGTATGTCCTGTCTTCAGCAGTAGAGTCTTATCTTTGAATTCTGGAAGATAACCAAGAGCTCTGGCAGTAGCCTGAGTCATCTGGGGAGTCTCTTGGACTAATTCTAGAGGATACTATGCAAGCTACTAAGGGAGAAAATCAATCAATGGTCCAACCTAGTCCTAAAGCCTAACAAACATATTGACTGGTACAGCCAACACCTCTACCAGTACAGTAGTGGCCCTGTTATCTGAGGGGTAATCAACAGCTGTTTAATTGGACTTAAAGCCCTCTCAATGGGAGTGAACTCACAGGTAGCACTGTAAACTCATGGCTGGAAACGTCCGAGATCCTAGAGAAAATCCTATCTCTGTCATATCTCTAGACAAATGAAATTTCTTACTATATGCTTAATATGGATCCTTATATTTACAGACAAGTATGCAGCACACCACTCATCAAAGAAACTCCTTTTTGTAACCGTTGGAAGCTACAGCAGAGTTTTACAACTGGTCACACACAGAGAAAATAAAGTTTGCCCAGTCCTAGGTGACACATCAACAATGGAACCTCTACACTTAAGGCTCACGGAACACTGAGGAACAGCAGGCTAGAGAAAATACTAGTGCATCCTCAACTCTCACCAGTGAAGCTTCCTTATACAACAAAGTACGATGCACACAGAAGGCCACACACTGGCCAAGTTTTACAGAATGAGGGACTGTAGAGCGTGTGTCCCTGGATAGGACTCCTATATTCAACATCACCTATCCATGGCTAGGCACCATTGCAGAAGAGGGGGTAGAAAGATTTAAGAGACAGGGTTGGTCCATGAACATAGGAAAGCCGAGGCTTTCAGGCCGCTGGATGTTTGCACATGTGAACTTGCTGTAATGGTTGCGCTGAGCATAAGACCCGTGCCAAGTCAAGACAAGAGGGCCCAATGTGAAGCAAGGGAAATGAGCCACCGGGACTGGAAACTGTTGGAGACTGATTGCTGCTGGGTGAGGGAGAGTAGATCTTACTTATGGTCACTAGATAGGTTGACTAAACTCCAGTGGATGAATTTCCACCAAAGGACATCTGGGTACAAATGCTTGACTGGACAGCACTTAACATATATGGTGGAATGTGTTAGATCTGGCAGCTTCTCCTGTCTGTCTGTGCTCAGCAGCTGACATTCTGTAGTTTATAGCTAACTTCAGTACCTTCATGAGTACCATTGGGACTCAGCTTTTCTTAGTGGGCAGCAATGGAAGTGTCCAGATAGGAAAGCTTGCAACCACATCAATAGGGAGTGGAAGAAACATGTTATGACGGCTAGTAGTCAATGGATGCGTTTCTAAAGCTGATAGTCATGGCCAGTGACTGATACACAAATTATTATTCGTTATCTGGGAGAAAAATATGCTAAATTAGAGGAAAAAGTGACAAGTAGCTATAAGTTGGCCACAAAAGAAGTGAGTCAGTATGAATCATGAGTTAGTTATCAGAGACCCCAGTCCTCAATAGTTTACCCCACTGGACCTCCTCATCAAGGTAGTTTAAGAAACTACAGGGCTTACAATGGAGTAACTGGATTCTTGAGTAGATGAGGACACACACATAATAAGTACAATATGCCTTTATAGGTTCAGATGAATCATTTTATGTTATGTCTTTAACTACATCTGATCAGGGATTTCTGAACAAATCCCAGGCAGAGACATAAGTTTCTCTGCTTCTCATTGTTGCAGCCTCCCTCAGGAGAGAAGTCCCACTGCTTACCTTAAGCCGAGGCGCCAGAGCCTTCTGCGCACATTCTTTCCTCTGTGACTGACTTCAGTTGATGAACTTCACTTTGGCCTGTCTGTTGATCTTACACTGACTCCTATTTATGAGGCTGTCTGCCTCAGTTCTAGCATATATCACCTTGCTCTGAAGTGCTCTGTGAATCAGCTACACACCCTATGTCCTGTGTGACGCGTGTGACTTCACTGTCTGTTCAAGACTGATGAGTCCCTCCGTTTTATCTACCCAGCTTATGCTTTGATACAGGAGACAGAAAAAGATTCTTTCCTATACAATGACAGGAATTGGCTATATTTGCAGTTAATTCTTATTTTACTCTTTATCGTACACCTTCACTTCCCTCCAGGGTCACATAGTTCAAAGTCCCACGGGGATCAGGTTTGACCTTCCTTTGTTGATGTCTAGATTAACAGTGTGAATCAACCAACAACTAATATTTTACACTATATTCCACATTGTTTTCTACATTGTTATCACATGATCTCAAACTACAAACTCTTCATATTTTCATTTTTCTGCCTTTAATGTGACAAAATGAAAGAAATAGGACACAAAGAGAAAGCATTTCTTTGTGTTTTTTTTTTTTTAAATTTCAGATATTCTTAATGCTAACTGGAGCTCACATCTCAGAAAATGTTCAGGTATTGTTTGGATACAGGAAAGTATACAGTTGTACTCATGTAGAAATACAAATTGGAGTTTAAGAGAAACAAACAAAAAAGAAAACCAGTAAAATAAAAATAATTTATATATGAAGTAAAGATAAAAAAGAATATAAACATTCTTCAAAACTGAGGATGAGGGTCTGGGGAGATGACTCAGGGGACAAGAACACATGCTGTGCAAACATGAGGACCTGAGTTCAAACCCTCAGATCCCAAGTAAAAGCAGGCATGGTTATATGTGCCTGATCTCAGCTTCTCCCTGGCCAGGCAGCCTAGCCAAAATGGTGAGCTTCAGGTTCAGTGAGAGAACTTGTCTCAAGGGAAAAGGTGGACTGCCTTAGCCTTAGAGAAGGATACCTGGTGTCTTCTTCTGGCCTCCATTCACACATGCAAGCCCCTCTTCCCAAAGTAACACAAAACAAAATGAAACACAAAAATCCCCACGGATGTTTGGTGTGAAGAGAAAACATCACCACTGTCTTGTGAAGTCAATGAGAGAAAATTTACCAGAAGCATATTATCTTCGCAGTGCCTAGAAAAAGGTAGATGTACGGTGGTTAGTGGAGTGTCATATATGAATGCATAAAAACGACACACCAAGATTCAACCTCTTCTGCCATGCAAATTCCCTCCATAATGGTGGTTCTGTTGTATTTTTTATTTGCTCTTTAGAAGATTTATTGGAAAATACTGCCATAGATTATTAAGCCAGTTTGTAAATTCTGTTGATATTTAAAAATCAAATACAGTAGAAAATAGATCAAATGCAGAATTAAAGGCTTTACTAGACAATATGATCTTATAAGTGAATAGTCAATATCCTAAAATATCATAGTTTACCTAAGTAAAAATATTTTTTGTTTTTCTTCAGCCAGGGGAAAAAAAAAACTTGACCGTCATTGATTTTTGTTAGGACTATGAGGCAGCATTGGCGATCAGACTATCATCTGCTCAGTGTGAATTTTCCTGTAGTTTAATGAGATTTTAATGACCTCTCCAGATCTCTGAGAAGTTTGTATGTAGTCTGGTACAACAAAGCATGAGTCTCTCTCTCTCTCTCTCTCTCTCTCTCTCTCTCTCCTCTCTCTCTCTCTCTATATATATATATTATAAATAAATTTTATCTATTTCATGCTGGTATTTTGTTTTGAAAGCTCACGAAATAACTCTACTTTACTTTCTGGTAAAAAATGTTCCAGGAGTGTATAGCATACCCTGAAGGCTGCTATAGTGAGGTCATGGGTACTCAGGAGGTATCAAGGAAGATTTGATAGAGCTTATTGATGGATTTAAGGAATTTAGAAATGTTCCAAAATTCTGTGAAACTTATATCACAGATATTGATATTTGAGGATGACTGTGTTGTGAATAGACAGAGGTTGTGTCAAAGGATAGAACTGTGGTTGGTAGAATTTAGCTTGATCCTCTCAGTACTAGAGATTTTCTGCATGGACAGAGTCAAGGGCCTCACATTTAGCCAGATCATAATGGGTATTGACCTTTTACTGTTGGAGTCAGGCTGAAATTGTTCAATATTATCTCACCTTGTCTTTCCTAGGGACCTGGTCTATTCTTCGGACTCTCTTACTTTCTTCTTCTCAACTTGTTTTCCTTTTCAATACCAACCCTGTCCTGTTAAAGACATATACTGGCTTTTTCTTTTACAGAGAAAGGAAGTGCCATTTAACAGTTTCCCTAAATTAACAATGTAAATCGCTGTATGTTTGGAGCTGAGCTAGGTCTCTAAGCGAAGAACCTGATTCTAACAATACACCGCCATAAGATGGCTTGTGCATCACAATCACAGAGCAGAGCTCCTGTGTCAAGTGGAAATTTGAACGGAAGTCCTGCTGCTGAGGATGCAGGTTTCCTTGTTGAACTCACATTGGCTTCAGGCTGCTGCTCAGTGATGCCAGTCTCCCGCTAATAAATCTTCTTCTCAGAATGGCTTATGAGGGAATGACTGGTATGGAAAAGATGACTGTAACACTGAAGTGGGCAAGTGATCCTGGGAACTGCAGAGCCAAATGGACCTGGACATTTAAAGCCTGCAGTGTGGAGAATGCCATAATGTTTTGCTTCACTATAGTCTTTTTCAAAGCTCTGTTGGCTGTGTTATAATGAATGCTATATTTTCCTCTCAACTAAGATTTGGGTATCTATGGAGTGCACAGTAATGACTGTAGAGGTATCTCCTGGTAGAGACAAAGTTCTTCTTTCCTTCCCCTTTTCTCTCCCTCCCTCTCTTCCTCCCTTCCTTCAAAATCTCTATCTCATATTAGATGAAATCTCATATTGTTAGTTTTATAGACATCACATGTCATTTTTTATATAAAAGTCTCTAAAGCAATTTTTAAAGTTTTATATTTATTTCTATGAAATGTCTATTTCAGTGACAGCAGACTTTGTTTTTTGGTACAAAAGTTTTGCTGTGCTGTTGAATCCAAATCAAGCCACATTCTTACTCCAGTGGTCTGTGGCTGTGGTACTCAAGATGCTGCTCCTAGGGTTGGCCTCTTTGCTGAAGTGAGTGCATGTCCTTAGGGAAAGGACACAGAGGGGAGCCTACACATCTAGTGACTGGTAGGATTCTCCCTGAAAGACAAAGAATATAAATTCCAGCCACTTTTTAACTAGTAAGTGATGTATTCTAAGCTTCTGTGGTCTGAGAAGGAACCACGGAAATAAAGGAATGTAGAGGGTGAAAAAATTGTAGTAAATTGTGAGGAAGGTAATGAGCATCTCAAGGTAAATTTTTTCTTTTATTTCCGGCTTAAAAAACAGGTGAAAAAGAAGTGTTTATTGTTTCAATAAAATGGGTTTTGTTCCCACTGTAATAAAATACAATCTATTGGTTCATTCTTTTTGGTACACGGACTTAAAGTTTGGATTGAATCTTCTGGTGACAGATTCTATATAAGAAGAGATAAAACTCACTCAGTGGTGGGTATATCCTGAAGATACTCAAGACAGCTCCTACGGCCCTGCCTACGGTGGAGGGAAACCCAAAGGCCCTCTCCGGGTGTGGGCAGATTCTGACTCAGGTTGCCTTGTCACCACACCACATGTATCATGGAATGCAAGGTTTCTGGAATTGGAAAACGTTTAGTGAATACTTGAGATATACCTGTAGGAGGCTCTAGGAAACAAAACACCCTGCTGACCCTGCTGTGAGTGATCTTTCACTCAGGTAATGAGTCTAACAGTGCACATGGCTTTTCTAGCCTGACATTTCCACTCTATTGGTTCATCATCAGTCTGAAGAAAGCTTGCATCTCAGGATATCATTCACTGTGAGCCACAGGAAAGCATTCAGAGTTCGTAACAGAAGTAGCAAACTACACTTGAGAATTCCTTTTAACATCACTGCATGCACAGTTTTCACTCATAAAAATCGCTCACCTTTACTTCGGTTTTCTCAGAGTTTGGGACATGACACCGAATCCCTAAGTCTTGGCTACCTGCTATCTTGCTAGGTTTATGTGATGTTACCTTAATGCAACAAACAGATATATCTTATTACTAGTTTAAGTTAATGTATAGTCTTTTACTACAGTTTGGTGAGCTGTGCACCAACTCTGGTTAGTCTTGTTGCCAAATCCGACCAAGAAAAATAAGATTCCCTGCTCTCTGCTCCTTGACCACGTGGCCTACATCGGATCTTTGACTTCTAAGGCTTATTATTCTACTATTCAGAGGTGACATGGAAAAAAATATAAAAGAGATTGTATTGGGTAGTCTGTTTCCATTTAACATCACTTGTTTAAGTCAATGCACAGGTAAAGATGAATGCAGTGCGTCATAGCTCTATGGCCTTCATGGTTTATAGTCCATAGTCACCTAGAATCCACAGAGTATGGGCTAATGATGTTATGGATATTTTGAGACACTGATCTTCACATTTTTGACCTATTTATTTTTATTTTATGTATATGAGTGTTTGGTCTGCATGTATGTATGTACATTCATGTTGGATAGTGCTTGTGAAGGCCAGAAGAGGGCATTGGATCTCATGGAACTGGAGTTACATACAGTTGTTAGCTGCCAAATGGGTTCTGGGAACCAAAACCAGGTTCTCTGAAAGTTAAAAAGAACTATAATAATAGTGGTGACAATTATATTTGGTCCATTTGTAGTTATGAATGACAGAATGACATTATAAAGTATTAGCAAAGTGTTTTCGCATTCTTTCGTTTGCTTTGTTGTTCCCTCTCTCTCAGGCAGAGATGCTAGAATTTCGCTTTCAATGCTTTTGGAGCCACTGAAAGCACAATAGCAATACAGGAAGAAACACCGACCTTTATGCTTTCAAAGATCAAGGTTCTGGCTTAAATAATACGCTGGGAAAATGCTGTTGAGAAAAGAAGGAAGTTGCAGAGGATGCCAGGGTATACATTACCAACAGGAGTCTCTAAAGGGCATTCTTTACTTGGCAACTAGATCTGGGCTCTTAAGAAGCATCAGATATGCCAGTAGATATGTGAAGCAGAAGGTGTCTGAGTGCACTTTATCTTGAAATGGACTATATACTTCCTTTATATGTTGGCCATGGACTGGAGATGATCAATGAAGACTTCAAGGAAAGAGATCTCGAAATACCTTCACTGTAATTCTCTCAGCTGAGCAGTTAAGTCTTTCTATGCCCATGAAAAAGCGTAGAAATGGTTCAACAAACACAGCGCCATGGGAAGAGTGAGCATGAATGTAGATGTGAAGTTTCTGGATACTGCTGTGCTTTGGGACAACCACGTACAAGGAAAGCACTAGATGTCGAGATCTCTGAGAGTGAGGCTGGGTGAGTAGATGCCAGTTTGCCTTGAAGTTGACCCAGGCCTGTGTCTCTCCTGATGACAAGATTCTAATCTGTAAGAGAAAAGAGAAAGAATACACAGACAAAAGAGGTGTCAAAAAGAAAAGAACTGTGAACTGATTCATGTAGAATGAAATAACACAATCTTAAATAGATAGAATTGTGAGTTCTTAACATGACAAAGCTTTCTACTATTTACTGTAAGGACAGTTTTAGTTTGATACTACAGGTGATCATCAAGCAATCAAGTTACAGAGTCATAAGTCTGAGCTTTGTGGATTGAGAACACCCCTGACACTTGTCTACCCCATATATGTGCACAGTACATGGCAGCCAACAAAACCAGGGATGGATCTACCAAGGATGGTCTCACTCTTAAAAGAAGATTGTTACACTGAGAGGAACATTAGAGAGATAAGAACAGACTACAGGAAACCCTGGCTGGAAAGTAGAACCATCATTGATAAAATTGTATCAGGTGTTCACACTTTCACCTTCATCAGGAGGCATAAAAAAAGTCACCATTTCCAGTGACACAAAGCATTGCCATTACTTAAATTTCCTACATTCTTTTTCAAGAGTACAGCACTATTGACATTTTGGTTTGGACAATTACTTCTTGCTGGGGACTACTCTGTACATTGTAGGATATTAAATAGCATCCTTGGCTTCTATCCAGTGAATACCAGTAGCATCCCTTGCCTTAGTTGTGACAACTTAAATTACTACCAGAAACCTGACAAATGTCTCTTGAGGAGCATAAATACCTCTAATTGAACCACTGTTCTACAGTATAAATTCTTACTCATAAAGGTGTCCTTGACTATAATATAGAAACTAGGGCATCGGTGTTCTGCATATCCTGTAGGTAACCTGTGGAAGCTAAGATTGAGTGATATGTTAAAGCATGAGGAAAACATTGAAAAGGATAGGCAAGTGAACTTTCAAGGGTTGGCTTTTAGAATTTTTACTTACAATTTCTTTTAGAATCAAACCTAAGTAAATGTCATTGAAATTCAAGTCCTGGCTCTGGGAACTGCTATTGAATATATTCTGATAGTCGCTTTCTATTTTATCTAAAATATTGCCTCTCGTCCTTCTTTCTACGTTCTATTTCCCTAGCACGTAATCACATTTGTGGCTCACTTTTGGTCTGTTTCCAACATGTGGGCAAACTGATAACGTGAGAAAAAGGCTGAAGAAGAGTATGGAGATCAGAGAAAGTCCTCAGCTGGAGAAAGATATTGGAAAATTCTACTAATATGTACTATCATGAAGTAAAGGGTTGCAAGGAAGAAGAATAAAACATTTATGGAGGGAACATCTTGTGTTTCATGTTGAACTTAATAAGATGCAGGCGTGCAACATGGTAACAAATTTTGTAGATAAAGAAACAATCTAAAACGTTATAAAAGTAGAATGAGCAAGTAGTTAGTAAAAGATAAAAATGACTCTGCTGTCACACTTATTTACTGTCTTGATTTTACTCATAAGTAGAGTTTTATTTAGGCTTCAGAGTGAATGAATCATATAAATATTTCATTCTCAGGGAAACTGAGACTCATATATGTTTGCTCCATTCCCAGAAACTGGGTTGAGGGATTCTTACCCGCAGTTTACTGTGGAACAGATTTATATGATCACACCCATGAAGCCTCTACTGTTTTAATAATTTGGATGATTTATAGGTTGGGTATGAAAAGCTCAATGCTTCCATCTTGTTTTCTGATTCCCAAGCTTATCTTTTCCCTCTGAGTTAGGATTTGTGTCTATGATTAATTCAGCAACTTTAACTGCAAAATGTTTGCCCTATAATGAGTTCCCAGGTGGCTTGCAAACCCCGTCTTTCAGGTAAGATGAAAATCACTGCATATCCCTTCACCAGAGCGCTAATGGAATAACAGGATTCAGTCTGGTTATGCAGAGGTAAGAAACAGGCGTGCTAGACCGAAGCTGGACTTTTGCAGCTGTAAAGCAGGAAAGTGATTTTGCCATTTTATTACCTCCCATGTACTGCTGCCTGCCTCACCCTAGAGCAGTTTTCTGGTCAAGGGACTTCACTAGTTTAGCATTTTATGTGTCGTGACTTATCTGTGAATCCAGTTCCTAAAATTTCTGCTACACTGGTCAGACAAACAAGTACCGGGTGGGAATACTTCCACACTTCTCAAACGTTTAACTCTTGTAGAAACGAAGCATCAAGGCTTTTTCTTCCTTGCCTTTCTTCCTTTCCTTTTGTTAAGTTTTCACCATGGGCTAGCTGAGGTCATTTGTTTACCAGATGCATCTCTAACAATTTATTTTAAGGCATTTTAATACTTTTTCATTGACATTATTATTTGTGTTTGCTGAGAAGGTGTGTTTTAGAAGTGATGTGAAGAAAACATCTCGTTAGGTTAGCTATTCCAGGTCAATAGGTGGTTCTAAGGCTCATTAACTCAGCACTACTACCATTCAGCAATGGGCACCCAGAGTAACTGCTCAAGGAATGAACACTGTGCTTCCTGTCTGTTGCCTTTATGGAGAAATCTTTAAAAATCAATCCATACAAGATAGTTTTAAAAATAGTACCGTTGACCTGCTATTTTCATCATCCAGGGTTTTGGAATAGATACTTTCAGTCCTGAGAAAATTAAGTCATTACGTATCCCATATACATTATTCACCACAATATTTTAAGGAAAAGCTTCCTGTAAAGCAGCATGACTCATTTCACTGAGGGATAGGCTGGCATTTTAGTGACTTTCCATAAATAGTGCTGTGGGACTAAGTAAACTGAGTTTAATGATGAGTTTTACAAGGTAGTTTGTTCCTGCTTCTGGGCTCAATGACCTTTTACCAAGAGAGGAATTTATGAGAAATCTACATCTCGTTTTTTATATTCTTCTAAACCTTTAACTCACTAACTAGGAGTAGAAGAGACATGGGAAATAAAAAAAAAAACGTAGAGAGGAAGATTGTTTTCACTTAAAGAAAGAATCAAATAGCATCCCAGAGACTGTTTTGTCCTCTTGAGAGAGAAAATACAATTTTAGGCATCTGAGACGATAATATGCAATAAAAGCATAATAGGATTTAATAGGCAATCTAGATTTTCCTGCCATACCTGTGGCTCTTCAGTTACAGTACCACCATTCACACTGTACTTTGGTCAAAAATCCCTGCTACCTTCCTTGAGTAATCTTTTCCCATAACTTCCCCTCATGCTGGTCATTTTATATCTATCCATTTTCCAAAGTATATCCCATGTTTCTATATTAATGGAACACTCTAGTCCTAATCACTATCATCTTCTACTTTGGAAACACAAACATGCTTCTTTTCTGATCTCTCTGCTTCCAACCTGGTTGTTTATCACACACCTCCACACTCAGGCTACTAAATCTATGTAAACCTAATTCTTTCCCATATTAGTCCCCAGAATGGAAAGAAGAATGATTTTGGAAAGAATACCAGAAGCAAGCTTTACATAGTAAAAACTACTATGTCACATTGTTAGATTATATAATTTTTATGTGTGCATACATATCCAAACAATATGTGTGCTAAAGATGTCGTCTTACATGTTTTCAGTAAAACATTGGATTATGTAGATTTTTCTGTCTTTTAGAAGTGGGATATAATTAAAATATCTTGCTATGATAATGAATAGAAATCTTAACAAGTTGGTTACAGTCTAAGGTGCATGTGCTCCAAGTTTCCCTGATTTTAGCTAATAGTATTTGATACATCTGGTCTTTTGAGTATTCATTAGAATACTCTCCAAAGAGGCCTAGCTATATGCTTTGCATTTCTCTGTATGCTGAGATAAAAGGGATAATCTGTATGACTTTAAACCTACCAGAGTAGAAATATATATATTTCCTAAATATATATATACATACACAGAGGAATTTAAAACAGAGTAATCCTATAATGAGGCTACGATGGCCATATTTCTTATTTTTCTGAGTTTCATGTAGAATACTCAGAAGCAAAGGACTCACAAGAGCCAAATTGCAAATGTGATAAACTGACCTTATTCCTCTGAGATCTTTCTTATGAAAGAAAAGACACACATGATAAATAGAGGTGTAAGGCAAATTGGTTCTTTTGTCAAAATTTACCCATAAATGTTGAGAATTTAAACAGGTCTTTCTTTCAATTATACTGATTTATCTATAAATCATATAGTCATGTGTATATCTTAAATGAATTTACATGTCAATGCAACAAAACCACATCAATCTGACATGTATTCAAGATAATGTGTAAGTCCAAGTAATTATTGATTCTCAGATGACCAGATGCAAAACTGTGCTCTTGTAAGGATATTGACCAAGAACTGGGGAGATGGCTTGTCATGCATGCATGAGGACCCAAGTTAGATCCCCAGCAAACACATACAAAAACCAGATGCAGCAACACTTGCTTATAATCCCAACATTGGAAAGACAGAGGCAGGTGGAGCTCTGGGGCTTCTTAGCTAGCCCATGCAGTAGAATCAGTGAGTTGAGAGACTCTGTTTCATACAATAATGTGAAGAGCAATTGAAGAGGACACCTACTGTTAACCTCTGGCTTTTATACATATATACATACATGTACTACATATTCTCACACAAAGACATATATTATGTATGTACACACACATACACAAAGAATTCCGAAAAATATCAAATTAAAAATCTGGTTTCCCTTGGCTTGAAGTTCATGTCTCAGTTTCACAAATTTTAACATTATTTGTCAGAATTTTATATTCATTTACTTTGGGCTTTTAATGTGGTAACCACTTCACATCCTGCTGAGTTCTAGCTTCTGATGTGTATTTGAAATGCCTTAATCACTAATTTGCCTCTTGAGAAGCCATTTAGTTTTCTGTTGGCCTTGGAGATGGAGGGTGGGAGCAGGGAAGCTGACAGTGTTCCAGAGAACACTGGAGCACCCAGCAACATTGGAGAGTCTTTTCCCAGTAGGAGAAAAGGTAACATTGGTTATTTATAACATAATTCTTTAGCTCTTACAAGAGTTCCTGTGGGGAGAAGTATTTTAGTTCTTTCACCACAGATAGCAGAAGCAGCAGTTTTAATAGCATAGTGTAGGTAGCTCACTCACGCTTCTTATCACTGCAATCTCAAAAGGCCTGTCTCTGATAATCCATTTTATATGTAATCTTTGTTATAGATAAGGTCGGCATTGCCATCCATATTAAGAACTTATAATACTGAACCAATACATCTATTGCTTTCAGGCATTACCAGCTTTGCTAAAAAAGTAGTATTCAGTGAAATACTTTGTATACGATACATATTTTGATACTATAGCCCTATATTACACATTTAAACACAGCCTTTAAAATGTATAAATGAAATTTGCATGGTGGTCATTTAAATCCTTAAATATCTTTTTCCATACAATCTTAAAATTTAGTTGTAAGTAAAAAGCAAATATCAGACTCCGAAATTGTTATTAGAGATTGCATCTGGGAGATGTTTAATTCTTTATATTATTCTAACTGATAGACTTGCTCCATCCTATTTGCTATAATCCATCTTCACAGCCATGAAAGCAATAATGAACTATGATTTTTATTAGTTTTTTTCTAATCATAAGTAAAACCATTCTACAAACTTTCTGAAAAATCTCATTCAATTTTTGTTATACTCTTGAAAAAAGTACACTGGAACTTCAATTTTAAAATTCTAGTTTAGCTCTGACAGTGAAATTTAAGAACTCATACTTTTATTTTTTGGGTTTTTTTTTGTTGTTGTTGTTGTTGCTTATTTTTAGACAGTGTCTTCTTAGTCCCAGCCTGACTTGAAGTCACAATGTGAACCAGGGTAGTATGGATCTCACAGAGATTCTCCTGCTTCTTCCTTCTGAGGGCTGGGATTTAAGGAGTGCTCCACCATGCCCATGTAGAACTCATACTTTTAAAAATAAATACCAATTTTTAATGTTCTTGAATCTATTGCTAGGCTTTAGGAATTTTTACTTACTGATGTCTGAAAAAGTTAGATCTGTTATATATTGCTATAGGTTTCCTAAAATGTTTAAAAATCAAGACTTCAGTCTTTAAAGTTGAGTTCATCATTGTCTTCCCTTCCAAAGAATTTTCCTTCTCAGTACTTTTTGTTTACAGTGGTCTGAAGCCTTAGCTCTAGTACACACCTTTGGAGATTTCCCTCCTTCTTAACCCAGTATTACTGGTTCCTGTCAATATTTACATTCAAGTGATTCTCAAACAGTTACGATCACAAACCCTACCATTCCTTTTCAGTCATTGCTGTAGTTCAAGCACTGTTTCTACTGTAATTGGCATTCAGCTAATCTCCTTCTAGTCTTTTCTCAGTTAGGCTGTTCCTACATACTGAGACCCTGTGTGTTTGTAATTCCTATATGCCTAAAAGCTCTGGTTCCTCCTCATTGAAGCCAAGATGAAACCTAAACCCTGTCATCTAATATTCAAACCCTAATTCACAACCTGCCATTTCCTACCTTTGCATACACATTTCTCAATATATCAAATGGAACTGGTATTTCTATTTCTGCTAAGATTTGTGTGCCCCTTCCAAAGTACATGCTGAAATTTAATTGGTATTGAAGCAATATTTAGAAATAGGGACTTAAAGAGCTTCTTGTAGCATCTCATGATGTTGTCAATGTTGCCATTAGAGGATAGTGTTAAAGAGACTGGGTTACTAATTCAAAGGATTAGCTTAAGCTTTCTGTCCTTTTCCAGCTCACTTCTGGCATGCCATGTCACAGTCCAGGGGCCCTTGCCAGATCCAGCACCATACTCTTGGAATTTTCAGCCTTCCAAAGCACTTGCCAAACTTATTTATAAATGACTTATTTTGTTGCCTTTTATTATAGAAGAAAATAAAACAAAATAAGACATTCTCTCAGATGGAAACTTGCTGTCCATATAAAAAAATCATGTGTACTTTTAATACAAATTAACTTCTCATTTCACACATTGCATGTTTTATTCTTTTGAAAAATTAGTAAATATCATTAATCTCATATATTTCATGTCAATAAATTTGCTAAATGTATGGCGAGGACAACTGGAATTGTGAAAGGAATTTTTGATATGATTTATTCAAGAGTTTTTGTCTTGACTTTTCATCACTGTGACAAAACACTCAAGATGATGAACCTGAAAGAAGAAAACATTAGTTTGAGCTTCTAGTTTTAGAAGTTGGTCTGTGGTCGCCTAGCTTCCTTGTTTTGGATCTGTGGCAGCAGAATATGTCATGGTGTAAACATATGCCATGTATGGAAGGAAAAGGAATGAGGGAGAGAGATGAAGGGCCTGGTGCTCAATATGCTATTTAAAGGTATGACCCCTATTACACAACCCCTTTCTGATAGGCCCTAACTCCTGAAGGTTTGACCACCTCCTAATACCAGCACAGGTTGATAACTAAGACTTTAAAAAATATGGATCTTTGATGCTTCAAACAATGACAGTCTTTTAGTATAATTATGATTGAAAACAAATTAAGTGCTAAATTATTTCAGTTATTGGTCAAGGTAGTCCAAAAGATTCCCCAAACTATATTTGCTATTAATACTATCTTTGATCACCTCTTAGAACTTAAACACAACATCCCATTGCTGGCGACATCACACATTTAGGATGCAGTGTTTGGTGGAATCTGGAATCTAGCTGGAACTGACCTGCAAGCCTCTTCTTGGAGACCATCTCTCTTAGTATTGGAAAGTGCTATGCAAGCTGCCAAGTGAAAAAAAACAATTAATAGTCCTACCCAGCTGTCCAGCCTATAAGCTTCAACAATGATCATCCTGGCAAGAAATCCCCAATTGTGCAATAGAGACACTTTCATCTTTAGGATAACTAACAGCTATCTAATTGAACTTAAAGTCCACCCAATAGAAGGGAAATCATACTTGGTATTATAAACCTAGCCAAATAGCCATGGCTGGAGAGTTCATAAACCCCAGAGGAGAGCTTACTACTGCCATTTTCTACGCTAATATAGTTTCCAACTGTATTCTAAATACTTATACCCACAGATAAGTGTAACTCTCACTCATCAAAAAAGCGTCTTCTTACAGCAGCCAGAGGCTATTACAGAGGTCCACAGCTGGTCAAACTGTAGACAATAAGCATGGGGCGCCTAGCTCTGATTGGTACATCTACTACACAACCCCTACATCTAAGGTTCAGAGACCATTGTGGAAGAAGATTCCTACTGCTTAGTGTATTCCAGGCAGAACAGGGATGCTGCACCTGTTACACCTCAACAATATTGTTGCCCATATAATGAAATGCCGGCTAACATTGCAATGTGGGTGGGAAAAATTCCACACTGTTCCACCTCCTCATGAAAAACTACAGGCTGTTAATGGCTCCTGAGAAAGAGTGAATCAATTTTTTTCCCTAGGGATAATTCCCCTGATAGATTTTCCAATCCAAAATAGCTCTAAACACATGTACAGATGAGCAACACTAAAAATGGGGTCAGTAGTATAAATCCCTATCTATCTGCAAAAATAACAAGAAAAATACAACAGAAGTTGTTATGTAAGTTGTTATATAATGATAGCATGTATATTTATAACAATAATTACAGAAGTAGAGGTCATATATATATATGTGTGTGTGTGTGTGTAACAATGTTATTGTGGTGGCTTGAATGAGAATATTCCCCATAGGCTCCAAGTATTTGGACAGTTTGTCCCTAGTTGGTGGTGCTGTTCTGGGAGGTCTTAGAAGGTGTGGCCATGGTGGGGGGGAGCCCATCACTGGGGGCGGGCTTAGAGAGTGGTTAACGTTACCAGATCTCCACTCACTCTCAGCCTCCTGTGCCTGCTTGAAGATGTGATCTGTTGGGTTCTGCCCCTACTCCAGTCACCTCTGCCGCCATGCCTCCCCGCCATGATGGGCTCTCACCCCTTTGGAACTGTAAGCTAAATAAACTCTCTCTCTTTATAAGTTCCCTTGGTCATGATGTTTTATGATAGCAACAGAAAAATGACTAATACAATTACTTATAAAATAAAAGTTAAAGGATTTGAAAGGGAATGGAGGAGAGATGGAAGGAATTGAAGAGGGAGGTTAGAATTTCTTAAGAAAGAAATCTGAATTTCCAAACATGTAACAAAGCAGTCTGAAAAAAAAATTTGTAGTAGTTGAAAATGCAAGTATATAGTGTACATTTATGTATCATATTCACATTTTTTAAAATAGATTTTTTTTTAGCACTTGAGAAGGTACGCACTTTCTTCTATGTATGTGAATGCGTTTGTATTTTCCTGATGATGTTAGTTGGAAGCCAGGGGACAGTTTTATCAAACGAACTTAAATACCTGGGAAAGAGGATATTTTTCTTACCCCAAAGCATAGTGCAATCAGAAACTCTTACTTCCCATAAATAAGGCCTTCGGGCATAGTCAGCAAAGGTGGAAGGCTGTGGAAACAGACAGTGAGGTTCATGACAGCGGAGGGTGAGAGTTGTTATTGCTGCAGCTAGTTGCGGCTCAGCCCTGGCTAGCATTGCACCTGGGATCTCAGTCCAATGCTGCCTGATCTACCTTTGCAATAGGAGATGGAGATTGTAATTTTAATTAAAATTTCTTATAATTTTTACATTTTGACACACCAAACTCTGTTCCCCCTTGGGTTGAATTTGTCCTGCAGGCTGATAGTTAGTTGATAACCCAAATCCTAGAGAGAATTTTGTCGCTGATGATGCAGTAATTATAATCACATTCTCTCATCTAATGAAATAACTAGTGGCAGCTGGTCAGTTACTTTGAAAGTCAATTAAAATGTCAAATTACAAATAAATGATTGACCTGTACTGTAAATTTCTTATAACAATGCATTATGATATATATGCCAAATGTTTTATGTTAACTTGGAACATAAATTATGCTACCAATCTTTATTGCTGTGGTAATGACTCTGATCTGAGTTTGAGTTCACTGATTGCATTTCTGGATTAACCTTCTTGGGTAGACCCTATCACTGTCTTCTATCCCTAATTTCCATTTATTTGAAGTCCAGGAACAAAAGTTAACGTATTAGTGCAAAAATCCTAAATTTCTAAGACTTTCTTTCAGCATTTACATTGTCTCATTGTAGACATTAGACAAATGAGACTACATTATTTTTAGTGACTTGCCTTTAATCAAAACATTTAGTGAAAAAACATTTAAATTAGTTTTCTTGGAAGTAATACTCTTCACACTCCGATTTCATCAGTTTATGTAATATTTAATTTAGATAATTACGGTGTAAAATAAAACTAACAAAACAAGTTTGGGAATAAATATAACTGACTCTTGGCAACAATTCAATTCAACAGATGGAGCAGAGAAGTGCACGGGAATGCTAAGGCTAGCCCTCTGGCCACAGTGTGCAGTGTGCTATGGACAGTGATCAGTAAGATTCAAGGAAAGATTAGGTGGAATTAACAGAGTCACTAAAATAAGGGAAGGTTGATTGGTAACAGGGACCAGTGTTATGTCTCAGCACTGATCCACAGCTTAGGCTTCATTCTATGGCAGTCCTAAACACCATCTTACTTTGAATGACTGGCAGTTTTACTCCAGAATTGAATAATTTTAGGGTGGAGAGACAGCATTCATTCTAATCGCATATGCAATATATTATATACATTGGAGATTATGCTGTATAAAATAATCACTATACAAGTATGTCTAAAATATTTAGTATAATTTTGTCTTTAAGTCTATAAAAAGACGCCTATGTAGATGAGCAAGAGAAGAAAACATTTCAAAGTTCAAGTTGCCTTTCTTGGAAAAAAATCATCATTTTTCTCACTTACAACTTCCATTCCAGGTTTTGTTCGTTTTTTCCTTAGAAATTCCTCACAAATAATGGATCACACTTAGATTAAAATTCAGATTTGTCTTTGTAAACAGCTTATGTTCCTTTTAAGAATCTAAAAATATTCTGTACAGTTTTTCCCTCCCTGATCATTATTTCTAATGTTTGTTGATGACTACAATACTTCATTCACTGAGATGACTATATTAAGTCTTAGAAGTATTGTTAGGCTCAAAAGTATCTGCATTTACTTTAAAAATAGCAGCTGTATTTAAATTGCAGAACTACAAAAATAGGACAGTTAGCTATACAACCAACTGCTTTAAATATAACCAAAATAAATCAACATTTCACATTATTATTATTTGTTTTTCTTTTGAGACAAGGTCTCCCTGTAGCTTCAGCTGACCCTGTGTAAACCAGGCTAGCCTAGATTTCACAGATCACAGATCACGGGGACTTTAGTGATTTAAGGTGTGCATCACTATGCCTGACATTTCCACATTAATTAAAATCTGACAAAAGAAATAATAGATAGTTAAATTGGGTATTTTAATACTCATCAGGAAAAGTTTACATCCAATGAGATAACTCCTAAGGTAACTTGTTAAAATGATCTTTAAAATTGTAGAGGGTTAGCTGGCTGTTTCCTGAACTCTGTCTTATATGTAAGAAGCTGAGTCTTTACCTGGGTTCTACTTTTTTTTTTTAAAATCAAGCCTTGATGGTGACTGAAATCTTTTTGATTTATTTATTTTAATTTTATGTATATGTGTGTTTTGCCTGCATGTATGTAAGTGCACCATGGGCGTGCCAGAAGAGGATGTTTTATCCCCCTGGAGCTGGAGTTTTATTAACTACCACGTGGGTGTTGGGAATTGAACATGAATCCTCTGCAAGAGCAGTCAGTGTTCTTAAGAGCTGATCCATTTCTCCAGCCCCTGATGATGACTTTTAAAAACATTTCTTCATTTTTATTTTATGTATGTGACTGTTTGCCTGCATGTGCCCACAGAAGCTAGAAGAGGGTGATGGATCCCCTCAAAACGAGTGGCCATGGGTCTTGGGCACTGAACCCTGTTCTTCTACAAGAGTAGCAAGCGTTCTTTATTTCTGAATTATTTCTCCAAGTTCCCTGATGGTTATTTTTATATGGAGTGACATTTCATTCTATAGAAAAATCAGAAAATTTCTCTTCTTACCATGGGTCTAAGGTTGTTAACATTTGGCAGAAGGCAAGCAACCATTTCCTAGGATCACAGCTCACACTGAAGCTTTTGTGCCTTGACCATTATGCCTGGGGAAACTCTGGAAATTTGCTCTGTTATGCTCAGAAATGACCAATAACTAAAGTGAATAGACCTGGAGTGCATCTAAGCTGCTCGTGGTGACATGTCTTTCACAAAGGACATTCACTCAGGATGCTACCCATGGTTGAGCGAAGCAGACAGTATACTCAACAAAGGAACATGATAAGGAAGAATGCAAAAGCAGTGATTCTCTGATTTACCTTTTGTGAAGCATGCAGTCCTTGACTCACAGACATTGCTGTTGGTCAGAAAATTGCAAGTAAACCCTGTTTCCGACTCCCACCTAGTACCCAAGTTTACGACAGGGCATGATCACTTCTTTCTGTGTCTGGAGCTTACCATTGATCTCCTTGCTGGGGACATCTACAAATGGAACTTTATTGATAGCTCATTGTAAAGAACATACAGGAGATTTTCCAACTATCTATTGAATTTTGTTTTAAAATGAGACTCATTATCTTTTTCACAGATAAGTACTGTTCTGGAAGTGATTAAAATCTATTAAATAATTTCAGGTTCTGATATTTAAACAGGAGAACAATTCTTCATTTACCTATTTGCTGGATTCATAGCATCTAGAGACTTGTATGCATGTCAGGAGAAAGCTAGAAGACACAATACTGGAATTTATACCTATTTTGCATTTAAAGATATGTTTAATTCTCTTTTAATTAAATAACACTTTGCTTCTTTTTGCCTTTTGAAAATAACTTTAAAATTAAAGGCCACCTGGTTAAGAGGCAGGCTCACTTTGTATCTGGGAAGTGAATATTAAGATACAAGCTAGCTTCTGAGAGAGGTTCCAGAGTCACACTTAGGAGATCTTAACGTGTAGAGTGGGTGTTTTGTTTTCTTGGAATTGTTTTGCATAAATTCTTACTGAAAGACAAGTAAAGAACAGGCTATACATTGTGACTATTTTAGAGAGTTTGGGTCTGAGTAACTGTCCTCATTAGATGACTATTTCACTGTCATTTGTCCTGATTGTGTGGGACTCTTGACCATACCTCTGCCTCTTCTGTTTTTCCTCACTGAGTGCACTGCCATGTTGAATTTGTATTTTCAAATTTTGAGATGTGACATTTCAAGGTTCCAGGACTAAACAAAATTTGTGTAATTGTTCTATGTAATACAAATATTTTTTAAATCCTCAGGATTAAATTAAACTTTTATAAAATAATGGCAAGTTTTATTTTTTACACTGGAAGTTTGTCCAGGAAAAAAAAAATTATTTGAAAGTAGTTTGCTTTCTCATATTACCATATACACCACTTACTCTGTATGAAGAAGTGTCTAAGAGATAACATCTGAGATACACTTTCACAATCACATTTACTTACAACTTTGGCATTGTATAAACTTCAACCTGGCAATTAACATCTACAAAAATCCCTTACAGCTCAGATACATGTGAGAAAGCATATCATATACTGTTTTTCACCTTCAACATTTTTCAACATTATGTAAATCACTGTCCCCACCTAACTATGTCAAAGAAAGACAGGAGGGTTTGTTCAGGACTAGGGCATGTTAGCGGAAAACTACCACAAGTTAGAGGAAAGTTTGATCAGTGTGATGGGACTAACACATTGTTATTTCTGAGTCTGCAAATGTTCTGCTATGTGATTAGACCATCTGTGTTTGCTAATTGGTGCCCTTGGAAGTCAGGCTCCTACTCCCACAGTGCCTTGGAGACTGGGGAGCTATCTTTCTTGATGATTCAGTTTTACAGGAATAGCCCCCAGCTTTTGAGAAAGACACTCCTCAGTTATACATCTGGCAAAAGGCTTTAAAAAAGATTTATGTCTCAAAAAGATAAAGAATTAGCAATTGCAATTTTCTTTCAAGTAGATGGTGTAAGAAAGGGGAGGTCAGAACCTAGAGTTAAGAAGAAGTCTGTCTAAAGTTTAGTTAAGCTGAGGGGAATGTGAACATTATCTTCATCATTTTCATTTCTTGCTCCTCCTGACCTAGAATTGTAAGTTATATGAGAATGCGAAGTCCATTTGGGAATGCCATTCTTCTACTTGCTAAGGTTCTGACCCTAATTTATATATGTTCTTCCTTGTTAGAGGATGTTTCAGCTTCAAGGCAAGGACTAAAAAGGGTAAAAATGCTAGGACTGAACTAAGTCCTGTGGAGTTCATTTTTCTTTAATATTTTTAATTTTTTTATGAGAATGTTACGTACTTATGCATTGTGTTTCAATCATATTCGCCCCTTACTCTTCCCTTCTAACAGTTCCAATTTTGTGTCATTTCTTAAACCTAAGTCCAGTGAGTGCTTATCCATGTGCATGGGCGTGGGGCCATCCACTAAAGCAAGGGAAACCTAAAATTTATTTTGGCCACACCCCAAAATAAAGTGACTTTCCCTTAACATACAGCCATCAATGACCCCTCACCTAGGGATGGAGCCTCACCAGACCCTCCCCCATCCATGATGTATCTTAAGTTCTGTAGAGTTCTCATTGAGCATTAAAAGCTTATGTTGCCAGAGATCCCTACTATAAGCATTGTAAGAAATTCTGGCCATGTTCTGATTTTTCCTATGACTTCTATTTTAACATTATTTTAAAAAGTTATTTTGTGTTATGTTTCTAAAGTATATAAAATACGTGTGCATAGTGAAATGTTAACTACAGTTAAATAAATAACATATGCCTCATCTTCCATACTTACCATTTTAGTACCAATCTTGTATCTAAAACACATTCTTGCAATGAACATTTAGTATGTAACACAGTAGTATTAGATATAGTCCTCACCTATATTAAGTTTTAAGACAAAATTTCTTCATTATACTCAACTGCAAATTGACACCGTTAAAACTCATCTTCCTTATCCGACCCACACCCTACCCTGAGGACAATTACCCTTTGTTTCTCTATATTCAATTTAAAAAATAATTTGATTTCATATATGCATATTTTCTTTATGTTAAAATTATTTCGCTTAAAATAATGTGTTCTAGATTCATACATGGTATATTTTTATTTTATTTATTGTTTTTATTTTATGTGTATGAATGTATTATTTGCATGAATGTAAGTGCAGCCATGTCATGCAATGCCCACAGAGGTCAGAAGAGGGTCAGATCCCCTGGAACTGATGTTGCAGACAGTTGTTAGCCTCCACTTGGGTTCTGGGAACTGAACCTGGGTGCTCCACAAGAACAGCTATAGACTGGGCAGAAGACTGAGTTATATAACTTCATTCATTTGTCTTAACAATGAATACTTGGCTGATTGTATGTCTTGGTATGGCAAATAGAGCTGTACTGATGTGGAGACTAGGTATCTCTATAAAGTACTAATTTCACTTGCTTTGGTCATATACCCAACTGAGGGATTTCTGCATTGTAAAGCAATCCTATTTTTAAGTTTTGATGACCCTTTATATTGTCTGTACCAGTTTATATGAACACTAACAGTGCTCCATGTTCCCCTTTCTCCGTATCTCGACCAGCACTTGCTATTTCTTGTCTTTTTGGTAATAGCCATTCTAACAGGAGTGAGGTCATAGGTCATTATGGCTTCCATTCGCATTTCCCTATCTATAAATAGTGACTTTAAAATTGTTGCACAATAATGATGTTGGTTTGTTTGTCTTTGCTCACAGTTTGTGTAGTTTGCATTAAAAAACATTATTTCTTCTGATTTTGATAACAGGATCATTTTTATTATATGTATGTTTTATTTCTTGTTCATTGTTGGTATGTTGCCTTTTCTTTCTGACTCAAACTTGGGATATAAAAAGAAATTAGGATATCAAGAACAAAGGTATTTTCTTCCTACTTTTTATTCTTACTGGGTTGTATACAGAAAAGCATTATCATTCAAATGTTCTTTTAATCATGCAGTTCATAACATTACCAGCAATCAGAACAGATTTGTAATTTGTGAGCCATGTGTAAGGAAAAGATATCTTGCTTCACTGAGAAAATAAGACAATTTTGTGATATATTGGCCGTTTATCTGTCATAGTGGGCTATTAGACGTTGAACCGCAGCAAGAAGCCATCATCCACTTCCAATTCTTTTCATTTAGGCTTTAATAGAAGAATTTTTGTGTCCTGTGTAAGGCTGATCCAAATTCTATATTTGAATTCACTTTTGACAAAGGTAGGTATGTGAAGATATCAATTGGGAGCGTATAATTAGAATGATAAAATTAAAATTCATAGTTGGACTGACAACAGTTTCAAAATTTTAAAGCATCAATCACTGAGAAAGCGATGAGGACGAAGCTGTGGAAAGTGATGTGGACTGTCTTCTTCCTTCCATTTCTCTTCTAACTACTCAGGGGGGCTTCTAATGTAGCAAATATGAACACTGTTTATTGTCTGCATGTAGGGCACACCATGCTCTGCCGAACATTAAAAATGCTGAAGGCTTTTAATGCTGCGTTGTTTTAAGTATAGAACTGATCATCAGAAGACTTGATTTAAAATTCTTCCTCTGTAATCCACAACATCTAAATTATATAACCCTGACTGAGTCATTAAATCTTTCTGAACCTGGACTGCTTCGTTTGAAAAATACAAAAGGCAAAGTATATTCTTGTTTCCTCTGTTGCAAGTTGTAATAGGGAGCAAATAATTGCATGCATGTGAGTACATCCTACAGCCCACAAGCACTATAAAGGATTATTATTTATGCTTCAATGCATGCATTGAACTTACTCTATAATCTGTTTTCAGAAACTAACCTTCCATCATGTTGACATTTGCTAATTTTAGATCATGCTGTAAATGAATGGCTCAGATTAGGACACCTGCTATCATCATTTTTAAAGAAAATGACTATCATTTGATTTACAAGAACATTTTATCTTAATAAGTTCAGTTCAGCATTTATTAGCATGTATTAGCCTAGAATTCCCTTAACAGAATATCATACTTGATTTTCCTCTCAAATATCAGAGCAGTCACTATATTATTCTCTAACAAAACTCTCAGTAGATATTACGAAGTAATTGTTATTACTTTCCCAGAAACACTTAAGTATTTTTAAATACTCAAAATTTCTATACTTTGAAAGTATAGAAAATATAGTAGTTTATCTCAAGAATGCTCATAACATCTGATTTCTTTATTCAATATGTTCTGCACTGAATAAGTAGAATAAGTATATTTTTCTGGTAAATGACCTTATTTTAAGCATGTTTCCTATGACATATTTAAATATGAATAGAAAAATATTATAGGAGGGGTTCTTAAATAAAGTGAATACAGAATATAACACAAACCTTTTCATTTTTAAGGAAGCTATAATTGTTGAATTAAGCATTAAAAAGATTCTGAAGATATAACAGAGCCTGTGTTCTTTATCTAGTAATGAGTATTTATGAAAGATGGCACTATAATATATTTTAAGTTTAAGAAAATGAAAGAAATATTTGATGCTATTTTTCAAAAGTCCTTTCATGACAAGGTACAGACATGGTACTATGCATGATACTATGACTCTTCGCTAAACTAAGCAATATAATTTTCAATTCTATATTTACTCAGGGAAAGAAAGCATCATTATGTTTGAAAAAAAATATGAATAAATGCAATAGTTCAGCTGAAGATCTGCATGATTCATAGAGAATGTTGCTGAGCTGATGAGCCACATAAGCAAATATGGCTATCAGAAAATGAAAAGAAAGATTTCTGAAGTCTTATTCTTTAAAGGTTAGTATTGCTAAGGCTGGAGTCAAGGCTCAGTGGATAAAGGGATAGAAGTCTGGCAAGGTGAGATTGGAACCCAGAACCCACATAAAGCCTGAAGCTGTAGCACACAGCCATAACCCCAAAGCATCCCAGAGAGATGGGAATCAGAGATAGGAGAATCCTCAAAACCTCACATGGTAGCTAGCCTGGTATATACAGCAGTGAAGAGAAGACTGCCTCAAAAAAGGTAGAAAATGAAGACTGGTACCCAAGATTGTTCTCTGACCTCCACATGCAAGATGCGACGTATATCTGTTTTCTCCAACATAAGAACATGCACAGCGTGCGCGCGCGCACACACACACACACACACACACATTATACATACACATTAAAAATTGTATTGTTACCTAGGCAGTTTAATATCTCTGGTAATATGGCTGCATTAAAGAAAACTTAAAGAGCACTGGGAAAATTCATAATCACTGTAGCCCTTAAATGGTACCAAAGGATGCTAACCATTTTTATTTTTCATAAACCTCTTTTTAAAAAGACCTTTTGATGATTGGTTTTATAGTGTTCATATTTAATAATAAATATTGTTTGCATGAAATCATTTGTTTTGACCCAGCTTCAAACTTCTCAAGCTGCGTGATTTGAAGTTGTATATTTTCTGTGCTGGAAACCTCAGAAATTACAAAGGCTTATAAAATGTAATATTGAAACAATATGATAATTTTGAAATTCTTTTTGTAAAGTAAAATATACTCTTCTGGAGAATTGTTACAGAATGCTGTACGATACAAGAAAATTTCACAAAAACAGATCCCTGCACTGTCTTTAAAAAATATCGCTATTGTAGCTCACAGGATTCACATCTGTTAAGACTGATTATGACTCCACCCATCTCAGTAGCCTGCACAGCACTGTCCAATGCTGTGAAAGCTAGCCAGTAGGGCAAAGCTTCCTAGTCCAAGTTGACTTCAAGTTGATCTCTTCATGTGCTGTGACTAAAATGTTTGGAGTCTTTCTTACTAGGAGCTTACAATCAAATTTTGGTGAGCAACCAAGAACAAAGGGCAATAGCCTGTATTGTTTGAGGGAGTCTCCAGAACATCTCTGACCAACTTGAGGTGAAATAGCCTATACTTGTCATTGGCTTTTTATTTGACAACCTATGGCTTCTATGAGGAACATAATCCCCTGTGTAGGGTGAATCCAATTAAAATCTTTTATGCATATATATTATATTATATTATGTTATATTATATTATTTATGTGTGTGGGGGTGGGTGTATTTAGAAAGCTTGCAAAATAATAGGTTCTGGGATTGGTGAGTTGGCTCAGCAGTTAAAAGCATCGGCTGCTCTTGTAGAGGACCCATGTTCAAATTCCAGCATCCATATGGTGCCTAACAACTGCCTCCAACTCCAGTTCCATGGGATGTGACATCGTCTGTTCACCTCCCCTGGCGTTGCATGCCATGGTTGTGCCTACCTACATGCAGACAATATACTCATAACATAAAATAGAGTTAAGAGATAAAATAATAGGTTTCTGTACTTTTCTTCACATTTCCTTAGTGTTAGTTGTTCCCCTACTCCCTCTCCGTCTCACCTTCCCATCCCTCACCCCACTTAAATCTCCCTCCCTGTTACTCACTTCCCCCTTCGTACCACCTGATTTACTGTCTCCACTTCTTTAAGATTTTCTTCCCTTCCCCCACCAGTGGCCCCTCTCTAGTTTCTTGGATTTTATATGTACTCTAAATTAAACACACATATCTAAATATTTGACATTAGTACCTACACATGAATAAGAACATGTGACATTTGTTTTTCTGGGTCTGGTTTACTTTACTCAGTATAATGTTTTCCAGTTTCATCCATTTACATTCAAGTTTCAGGATTATGTTTCTTTACAGCTGAATAAGATTCTCTTCAATATAGGTACCATATTTTCGTTATCCATTCACCAGTTGATGGACATCTGGATTGTTTCCACATACTAGCTATTGATAACAGAACAGCAATGAACACAGAAGAGTATATATTTGTAGGAGAAAATAGAGTCTTCAGGTATATTCCCAGGAATTATATATTTGAGTCATATGGTAAATCTGTTTCTAGGTTTTTAAGGAAACATCTCATTGATTTCTGTGCAGCTCTACCACCAACTGTGGACTTGCTGGGGCCCTATCCTCACGAGCATCTGTTGCTATTGTTCTTTTAATTTTAGCCCTTCTGATTGGGGTAAGATGAAATCTCAATGTAATTTTGATTTACACTTCCCAGTTGACCAAGAATTGTGAAAAACTTATAGAGATATTTCTTAGCCATTTGCATTTCTTCTTTGAACAATTTGTTCCATTCCATAGCCCACTTTTTAAAATTAGATTTTTATTTGCCTGGTCTGGTTGTTTGAATGAGAATGTCCCTCATAGACTTGAAGAATTTGAAAAGTTGGCCCCAGTTGGTGGTATAATTTGTGGAGGTTTCAGACGTATGGCCATACTGTAGGAATCAGGTCACTGGGGGTGGATTTGAGAGTTCATAGCTTTGTACTATTTCCAGTTTTGCTCTCTTTGCTTCCTGTGCCTGCTCAAAGATTTGAGCTCTCAGTTTTCTGCTCTGGAGGCCTTTTTCACCATGCTTCCCTACCGTGGTAGATGGACTCTTACCCCTCTGGAACCATAAGCCAAGTAAACTATTTCTTCCATAAGTTGCCTTGGTTATGGTGCTTTTGTCACAGTAACAGAAAAGTAACTAGTACACTTGGTATTTAATTTTTCAAGTTATTTGTATATTCTAGACACAAATCAAATCCCCTTTCGGATGTATAGCTATCAAAGGTTTTTCTTCTGTAGGTTGTCTCTTCAGTCAATTAATAATTTATACTACAGAAGCTTTTTAATTTTGAGTCCCCACTAGTTGATTGTTGGTCCTGTTTCCTAGGTGACCACTGTCTTATTCAGAATGTCCTTAGTCAAGCTTATGTATCACTCCATATCATTGAAATATTTGATTCATTTTGAATTGATTTAAATTTGGAGGGAGAGAAAAAAGTTAAGATTTTTAATTCTACTTTAAAATAGCCAATTTTCCCAGCAACATTTGTTAAAGATGCTGCCTTTTCTTCAATGCATATTTTGGCATCTTTAATACACCCCTTTCCTTAGGGCTCAGGGGCCATTATAGAAGAGGGAGCAGAAAGATTGTAAGAGCCAGAATTGGAGGAGGAACTGATCAAAACAGTGTCTTGTGGACATGACGGGACTTTTGTTCTCATGACCTCACAGCAACTATTGTATCATGCAGAAGACTGTACAAGATCAAGCCAGTCAACATTCTAGCCTGGGTGGAGTGTGTGGGTGAAAATGAGCTCTACTCCTAGCTTAAGAGCTACAGACAGTTAATGGTTCCTGGGTGATGTAGAGTTGCTTTTGTTAAGGATGTGGCTCCTGGCAGGTTAAGCACGATTCCACTGGATAGCTCTTACTCATGAGTCTGTAGGCAGCACAAATTGGGCTCTATAAGCCAGAAAAACATAAAAGAGAACATGAATTTGGGAAGGGAATAGAAAAGTGGCAGTGATCTAGGTTCAGTTAGGAGAAGTGAGAGGTGAATACATTGGGGGGACCAAATATATCATGTGTATATATAAAATTCTCAAAGAAAAAATTTAAATATTAAATTAAAGTAGTGTTTTGGGGTGGTGATTTTCTCCTTTACATAGCATAATGCTTCAACAGTGAGGGTGCTTATCTTGTAGCATAATGTTAAATTCAGTTGTGGTTTAAGTGATACTGACAAACACATTTTGTCAAGTGAGAATCTTTATATGTTTTTCATGCTGTGCATCTAACCACAGAATCAACTACAAACAACATATTCTACAAACAACACAAGGAGCTAGTATGGCAGCTTTGCTGGGCCTTCAGCATAATGAAATTTGACGAAAGGCCTAGATATAGAGATGGAATCTTAAAAAATCATGTATCTACTTAAAACTTTCAAGATCATCCTGAAATACACGACTTGGTGGGTACATGTAGTTCAAGGATAAATAGAGGTGTAATTTGCCATTTGTACCAAATTAAATCAGACTTTCAGTTCAATCAAAACAGCTTGCAGCTGGATGCAATAATCTGATTTCCTGACACTTAGAAAAAAATTGAAGCCCTCCAAAGGCCCCTGCTGATCCTCAACATGAAATATAGTTTTCTGGCAATTTCACTCAACCTCTGAATGCCTTCATATTTAATAAGCTAAAAAAATGCAAATAAAGCATAAGAGTATCTGGAGATGGCTCTCAGGTAGTATTTTATTACAGCTAAATGAAATATGCTGCACAGTGCTTCTAAAGTAGCTTGCTCTTGTTTTTTCTCAAAGCAGTTATTTTGTTAAATATGCCATTAGATGAATCTCTGTATTAGTGTCCTGGGAGTGTTGTTTTGACATTGTACGTGTGATATAAACATAATAAAAGACTTTGGAGAGCAAATGTTAAAATTTCATTTGAATAACTTGCTATTTTCTTGGGAAGGCTATGAAGACAGAGAAACGTGAATCCTCAAGCAGTCATTTACTTCTCATTATTCAAGAGAGTGAAGATTCAAACTTACAGAAACATTGAACTCTGGCAAATTAGTTCAATTTATAACAATTGGTATTTTTCAATAGTTTTATGTATAAATGCCTAAATGCAGGTCTTTCAGTATGGGGAATGGACTTCTCCAGACTGAAAAATGCTGAATTAACAACAACAGCCACAAAGCAAAAAGTGATGTGCTGAATCAAAGAAAATCTGAACTTTCCTTTGGGACTGATAAAGTTTCAAACTGGTTCTGCACCTTGATTACAAACCCAATCTCCTTCTTAAAAAGTACACAGTTTACTTAAGAGACAGAGACGCTAGAGGAGGCCGTTCTGATCATGAGTTCTTACTTGTATATTTTAACCTCCTTTCCTTTTTGGGGTAGGAAAACTGGTGAAAAGGTTCACCAACCAGGCATGGCATGGCATCTGGTTCCTCACAGCAGTGAAGCCTGGCAGCACCATGCCAATGGAGCAACAGTAAAAAGAAATGAGTATTAGAACTCAATGAATGATGTAGTTGGTTATAGTCAGCCTGCCAGGACCTGTGGACGACACAAGGATATAGCTTCTACAGTCCTCGGCCTGGCACCTAGGAGAAGCTCAAGGTTCTGAATATCAGGACATTTCATTCCAGCCTCTTTTCTCCAGTGCCCACATTTGGCCCAATTTGAGCAGAAGCCAGCAAGTGAAAGAACCTTGTTAAAGCAGTGCATTGAGTCATCATTGTGGGGACCCAGAGAGGTGGGTGAAGATGGAAATAGATCTGATGGAACAAGCAGATGATCCATTACACGGGAACAGGAAATATGTCAAGAGACTTCTAAGTTTAGAAGAACATAGAAGGCAGGGAGCTTTTGGATATTATTCCCTGGGTAGAACTGTAATCCAAAGCCATGGTAATGACCAGGAATCATTATCCAAATCTTGGATAATGATGGAATTTCAAATCAGGTGAGTATTAACTTGAATACAGTGTGATGTAACACTGCATCTTTAAACTGCATTGGGTTGCACTGGAAATTCTTATCAAATAAAGCAAGAGGGAAGCTTTAGAACCAAGGCAGAATGTCATTAAATTATGATAAGAAACGAAGACTCAACAAAGCATGGTTATAGTTAACGGTCTAAAAAGACAAATCCATTACATGTTCATATTCATTCAATTAAGACTTAAAGTAGCAAAGGAAGGCTTTGGTTTACAATTTATGTGACCAATGAGAGTTTCATGGCTTCCACTCTAATTGTAGCAACAAGCCAAAGAATTAAATGCGTGTTCTTGATCTACTACCTGAAAGTCTAGAACCTCTTTGCTTAAGATCCAATCATCAAATTTTTATTCCTAAGTTAGGAATATTTCCTCTTTTTCAAGAATTCCTAGCTCAATTTTTCCTTAAGTATAGGACTTATTAACCTTGATTTTGCTTTGTTTTGCTGATCAAATAACTTTACATCATTTTAAGCATTTTTTCTTTTGCCATTCACTTTTATTAAGCATAATAAACCTGTGACTTAGAAGAAACTAGAGGTATTCTTTGCCCTTTAGAAAATTATAAGCCCCTATAAATGTTTCAGCTTGTACAAGGTGAGCCCTTTGAAGTCAGTTGCGTTACTAATTTGGTGGTGGTTGGTATTTTCACATGACTTTTCTCTCCTACCAGACACTAAGATGGGTTGGACTTCCTTGGCTCTGTGATTGTGAAAGCTGTTTTTGTGTCAGTCAGTTGGGACTAGAGTTGGTATTTGTTACTTTCAGGGCAAAGCATCTTCTCTTGAGAGTTTCTAGTTGTTACTGCTGCATATTTTAGTCCCTTCTGACTAACACATTGGGAAATGAGAAATTACATAGGTCTCAGAAGTCTATTAATGCAGACCTATTTCCAAGCTATACGTAGATAGCTATCATATGTAAGATGTCATTATCTTTTAAAACTTTAAATGTTTATTATTTTGTGTTTGTGTGAATGTGGACACAAGTATGCCAGGTGTGGAGGTCAGAGGACAACTTTGTGGAGTTACTTTTCTCTTTCGACTTTTGTTTCAGTTCTGAGCATCAAACTCAGGTCATCAGACTTGTGTGATAAGTGACTTTAGCCACTGAACATTCTTGCTAGTGTACCATATCATGTTCTAAGGCACCTGAGCCTCTCAGTCTGATTGAGAATCCTCATGGATGGATTTATAGTGCAACGGTACTGTCACTTTCAAAGAAAACAGTCCTGGGATTCTCATTAATTGTCTGGGTATCAGAAACCTGTAACACATAAAAAAATCTGTTGAATCCTTTAATTAATCTGTACAGTCTTCTGTACTATGTCCTGCCTCTTAAATAGCTATGAACCAATTGCTAACACTCCTTGCGGTGGACTTCTACTCAGTTGTTTTTATTCTTATACTTTTGTCATATATGTGTATATGTGTGTATTTCATACCTATATAGATATTTCATGCATATATAGGTATGAAATCAAAGGAGGAGTGTCTCCAGTGTGAGAATTATTTCTAGAGGGCTCTTCAGGTATTTGTGCGTCTGTCCCACTCCTCCAAATCCACAGTAACAAACAGATTAGAATAGAAAGCTTAAAGACCCTCAGAGAACCACAGACCTTAATGAAAACATCAGAAATTTCATAAAAACTGATTTATTCTTTTTCAAAACCGAAGACTACAAAAAGGTCATTTTTGAAGCTATGAAATATGTCAAAATAATTTGACATCTTTAATGTCTTTAACATTTTTATTTTGTATATATTTTATATTTTTATTTATTAATTTTATTTTATGTATATGAGTGCATTGCCTGCATGTATATAAGTGCACCCATCTCATGCAGTGGTGGAGGTCAGAAGAGGGCATCAGATCCCCTGGAACTGGAGTTACAGATGGATGTTAGCCACCACGTGAATGCTGGGAATCAAATCCTGGTCCTCTGCAAAAGTAGCCAGTGCTAGTCACCTCTCCAACCCACTTCCTCATCATTTCTGGTCTCTCATCTTGTATTCTGCTCAGTCTTTTTGGTTGGTCTGTGTCTCTTTCAGCTTTTCAGACTCCTAGAAATGAACTCACGCTTGTTTGCTCTCATCACAACCATTCAAACCCAGATTCTTCTCTGGACCTGTTTGCCTAATCTCCGATACTTATGTTTTTTCCTGACTAAAAACTGTTTCCTCGTTTTGACTATAGTAGTCACAACCTTCACTGTCTCTGTAACTGATTCCCTGATCACGGACTCTGCAAATCTACCATCCTAGTATTCACCACACAGTCAGTTCTGCCTCTTTTTTGGCAACTTGAATTCCTGGCTCAATAGCTATTATTACAGAAATGAACATGGATCCAGAAAAAGAAATGGTCAGCCTCAAACAAACATTTCTTTTAG
Organism: Eospalax fontanierii; assembly: GCA_035773235.1. NCBI lineage: Eukaryota > Metazoa > Chordata > Mammalia > Rodentia > Spalacidae > Eospalax > Eospalax fontanierii. Next base: position 41,306,106 of record CM069542.1, on the reverse strand, counting down.
CATTTTATAAATAATTGTAATATTTTCCCTCAAGAAAATGAAATAAAGAAAGACAATGAGTTCTTGGATTTTCAATTCTCCTGTTATTTTTCCAGCTTCTTCTAACACACAGTTTCACTGCAGAACAAGATTACTTCAGCAGTGAGAAGGAATATTAAAGCAAAACTATAATCCATATTAGTCATTTTGTGAGGAACTCATGATTATCTGTATTTTAAAATCGGTCCCTTTGGCCAGATGTGGTGGTACAGATCTTTAGTCCTTTACTCAGGCAGAGGCAGGCAGAAGTGCGCGAGATCAAGGCCAGCCTGCTTTATACAGTGAGTTCCAGGCCAGCTGGGACTACAAGAAGATTCTTAGAATAGAACAAAACAAAACACCCTCCACGCCAATCTGTTCCTTTAATTTTGATTTAAAGATGTATTAAAGAGAAATATCTAGTTTAAAGGATTAGATTTTCTACAAATTAAATGTCTTCTAAGAGTAGCTGATACCGCAAAATATTACGTTGGATTTCTTTCCGTCTCAGTTTTGTTTAAAACCCCAGCATATGGAGAACAAAACCATAGTTGATCTGAATGCAGTACAGAGTAAAAATCCCCTCAGCACAATGATTACAGAACAGTTTCCCTGTGGTCTTTACCAGTTCTTTAAGCCCACGTTATGGGACACATCTTATTCTCCTCTTCTCTTAAAGAGTTTTAAGTTTGCAAACAACTTTTCAGCATCAAGATTATCTGCCAGGTGTGTTTTGCCCTCACTGTTGATTATATCACCACATAAGCAACAATGCTGTTTCTAAGGTCAGCTCCTATCCTTAAGAGACACCTATGCAAGAGTGTAAAAACACGCTAAGTCTTCTCTCTTCTGTTTTCTTTCTGCTGTGTCTAGAGTTTCTAATTTTTCAAAAATGAAAATACATTGCATTTATTAATACAAACCTAGAAATTGTGGATTGCGTTTCAACATTTTTTAAACAGTACAACAAAATTAGAAAAATAAACTGGGTTATGTAGCGTTATATCCAGCATGGTACCCATCAGACATCTCTAACACCACCTAAACAATTCTTCTGATTAAAATTCTTGGGTTTCTAACTATGATGTTAACAGTCTTTAGATTAGAACATTTAAAATGTGGATATTGACTTGTAATGAGGTTGGCTGAAGTTTGCAAAAGGTTGTTTTAATGAACAGTCTTCTGATTAAAATGTTAATTCATTCTGTCTTTGTGAAGAGTTATGATTGACAAGTGTCCATAGTTCCTTTCCTATACTGAATAAACAAATGTCAATTTAGAGAGCCTTGAGGGTAATCAAAATTAGCTTTCTTAAATTAAACTTTTTTTCAGAAAATGAAGTTTTCTTAATACAATGGATTAGAAAATTGGCATAAAATAGCAAAATTGACATTATTTTGGGCTAAACATGAGGTTAAGAACTATTTCAGTATCTCCAAACCATTTATTTTATATTGAAGTCAGTGATATTTGTTAATATTAGTTTGACTGAAGTAGAAAAGGGAGCAGAAAAGGAAAGAAAATAGATGAAATAAAATTTTAATAAAAGCATATATCTTCTGGGTCCATGATTACATATTTCACAAATCACCTATCCTCAATACAAATACTAGAAAGAGGTTATCACAACTGTAGAGATGAGGAAACTGAAATTTAGTAACGTTCAGTTTAAATTAGATTAAAGTCAATCAGACAGAAATTAATAGAGGCTAACTTCGTATCCAGGTGGCTCTTAGAATAATGTTCATGTTTTGACAAATTATGCTGTATTTAACTGTGAATGCACAACTGATTGAGGTTGGTGATTATAAAAGACAGAAGAAAAACTTCGCTAACATAGGAGTGTGCATTGAAACAGGTTGTCAGTGATGCAGAATGACCAACAAGATCTTAAGCTTTAGTGTTTATATAGTGCTGAAAGAGAAATGATTGCAGATTACAATAAAATAAAGGACAAAAAGATTTTTTTTCAAACTAGAAAGCATTCAGATCAGCAGGAGATGACACTGAAAATATATACAGAAATCTTAGAAATGATAAAATTGCTAATCAGTCTTTAGTAAACTCAGCAAGCAGTAAGTTCCAAAGAACAGCTAATGAATTATTAAAACTGAAATGTAGCCTTGGATTAGTATGAGAGGAGCTAGAAGATGACATCATCCAGAGGACTTACAACTATTGAGACAATCAGTGACTTTGAAAATATTGCGAGGATGTTCAAGGGATGCTATGTGCTCCCTGTGTTTCTATATCAATTATGCATCTTACAGCAAGCTTAAAGAGGTTCCTAATTAAGCTCCTTGTGCAGCTGTCAGAGGACTTTTTTCTTTATTTAGTACCAAGCTTAAAGTCTGTGAAAAAATGTCCATGATTGCAAATACCAAGTGAAAGAGCAAATGAATTAAAGATGTGCCCATGATTCTGAGCAGAATTCAGGTAGCTTCTGAGTCGAATTGTCCCCGGGGTTTCAAACTGCTTAATTTGGAATTTTCCACTATCTTCTTTTCTTTCACATCTATGTAGACATGTCTCTGAAGATATGATTCAATTGTAGATAAGTCTAATAGTTTGGACTTTTTAAGCCACAAAGAAGGCTTATTACTTGTAAGTAGAGGGCAGATGTCTAGAATTGAGAGGTTGTTAAGTGGCTATCCTTATCCATCTACTCTAAATCTCCATGCTGGGTATGGGAGATAATTCTTGAGAGCCCACATATAAAGAAAGAAAAAATGTATCTCAATCATATATTTTCCCTGAATAGGTCAAGGGCCACTGCCAGCATCAGACTCAAGAACTTTGCTTTGCACTCCAAGTATGTAAGGGTGATGTATAAGAAACCACTTGAGTCTTTCTCACATAGGATAGATGAGGAAATACCAGGAGAGGATGTGAAAGGATCAAAATGGGCAATAAGTGTGTTATAAACATTCTGCTAAATTTTGGTTTGCAAAAAACCTCATGTATTGAGGAAAAATTTGAGATCATCTGGAAGGTTCTCATTTACATTTGAAAAATATCTCACAAGGCATAGTTTTCAGAAAGGGGAAGAGGCAAGGAGATAGAGAAATGTTATTTTCCTGCTACCTAAAGAGAATATTCAACAATTCAAGAAACCTCCCAGAGAGCCAAAGTGGTCAGAGCCCTGGTGGACTAGCAGAAGCCTGGAGTCAGGACAAGGGGAGCCAGAGGCACAATGGCAGTGTTTGCATAGTGCAGACTATGGCAGATGAAATCTTCATGACTGGAGGAGATTACCAGAGTAGACTCGGTAACACAGAGACAGATTGCCAGAGACCAATGTGAAGTCTTTCAACCATTGACAACAAAAATCCAGAGGACCTCATGGATAGTAGAGAGCCTTTTTATCACCAATCTGAAGAAAGTTGCTTTCCTTCAAAGGAAGCACCAATATATTGGGAAAATAAGGACTAGAGAAGGATCCATGAAAGTCTCAGAATCTGACTTAGAGATCCCACTTGCTCTAAGAAAGATTTAGATTCATGTGTCTTATGACTTGTTGAAGACAATCTTCCAGAATCTTGCTGCTTGGTAGAATGAACTCAGAAGCACAGAGCAAAGAGCATAAAGAAGCAGGTTTAACCAGGAACAAAAAATTCATCTCTCTTGTAGAAGTCCAGAGATATATAAACATGGACCATGTTGCTTCTAGCTCAATTTTCAATCGTTTTTAGGACTTTATAATTTTCCCATGGTTCAAAATAGTGGCATTTGTTTTCAAAGAGAAGTTTGGAGGAAAGGAAGAAAAAGAAGAGAAAAAAGTATATTTGCTAGATGTTTTTAAAAAGAAAAGATCGTCAAAGCAGCCTGGGGCTGATCCACTTATGTCCCACCAGCTAGAAATCAGCTTCACAGCCACATCTAGCTTCAAAAGGGATGTGTGAATGTTTTATTGTAGGTCACTGTGACTAGTTAAACATTCCACTTCAAAATGAAGAGGAAATAAATGTTGGGAGGGAATGAAGAACTCTGCCAAGGGTCCCAGATACAAGACAAGGGGAAGAGAGAGGTGATGACACATAGTAGGCTGTGTGGTGCCACATTAGTATTCAGGATTTCTCACAATATTATACAGTATAGTACTTTTAATGTTTTTTGTCACCATGGGCATTTTGATAAGAAATTAGGAGAAATATGTTCAGTTTTACTGGCTAAATACTTCTCAAAGTATATTTTTAACATTTTTAATTCTTTATGAATTATAAAGAGAAAAGAGCTTTTTAGTGTGACTCTTTGAACCTTTGACTTATTTGCGAATTTTTGCAATGTTTTTTTTAATGTCACTCTTTAGCCTTTCTCTTAGTCTTCTCAGCTTTAAAACCATCAAATATAATGTTTTCTCCATTTTCGATTAAGCTGATCATTTTACTTCATTTTGGGTTATTTATTTATTTATTTTTTGTATGTAATGGTCTAGGAAAATGGGATAAAGACTTTCATTTTGGGGTTGGTCTAGACTTCAAAGCTTGACCTTTGCCCAACCCCTCCTAGTGGCACATCCAGAAAGGAGTGACCTTGAGAGTTCCAAAACAGGCCTGACCACACCCCATGTGATGTTCTGATCTGGGAGGAGCATGTATAAATAGATAAACCCCTGGTCTGTTTGAAATGCTTAATTCTTATTGGATGTTGCAAATTGCCAAGACCCTATAAAAGCTTCTTTCTAAGTATGATTAGGATTTGCTATAAGCGTCCTGGCTGGTCTGAAATAAAATACCTTGCTATTCCATCCACGTGCTGTTGGCTTTTTATGTCAACCCATTACATATGTATGTGTATATGTGTACATGAGTATGCACATGTGTGTGGATGTGTGGACACATAGGCATGTGGATTCCAAATGTTGACATGGAGTATTTTTCTCAGTCAATCGTCACCTTTTAAAAATATTTAATTATTTTATTTTATGTGTATGCATGTAGTGCCTGCATGTATGAAGGTGTACCTGTATTGTGCATTATTTTATGTGTATGCATGTAGTGCCTGCATGTATGAAGGTGCACCTGTATTGTGCAATGCCCACAGAGGTTGGAAGAGGGCATTGGATCCCACTAGAACTGAAGAACAGATAGTTACTATCTGTTAGCCACCTGTACTAATGCGGGTGCTGGGAATAGAACCCAGGTCTTCTGCAAGAGCAGCTGGTGCTCTTAACTGCTGAGGCTGAGCCATCTCTCTAGGCTCACTTTTTTACTTTTTTTTTTTTTTTTTTTGAGACATATTCTTTCACTGAGCCTAGTTGGAGCTCATGAATACGCTAGACTGGCTGTCCACTGAATCCTGAAGATCCTTCTTTTCTGCATCTTGGGCACTGTGATTAAAGGGATGCTGACATTCCTGGTCTTTTGTCAGGGTCTAGAGATCCACACTCAGGTTCTCATGTTAGTACAGGAGCTTAAAATAGTTCCTGTACAATCTGACTTAGTCATCTGTTTCCTTTTTTATTTTTTAACAGACCAGCCTTAGACTCCCCATGTAGGCAAGGATGACCTCAGCCTCCTGAGTGCTGTGTCTATCAGCCTGCCCTGTACTGCTGGTTTATAATTATCCTTTTCTTCTTATCTGAAGTTCTTATAATAGTGGTCTTTGTTTTTGTTCCCTGAAATTGATTTTACCTTCCTTCTGAGACTCTACTATCTTACAAGGTTATTGGGGCTTGATTTCATAACTTCTAAATCAGTTTATTGAGAAAAAATATTTTACAGCTTTCGTAGTGACAAATATATGACCCATTTTAAGTTTATAGTCAATGATATTTTTTAGTAAACTGATCAAATTGTACAACCGGAACCATCAATCAGTTTTAAAATATTCTCCTTATATGATCTCAGGATCATTTACTGCTAATTCAGTTTTGCTTTCCTTCTCACCCCAAGCAGCTGTCAATATATTTTTTACTTTGTAGATTTTTATATAAACTAACCAAGTAATATTTTAGCATAAGAGCCTCTTAGAAGGTTCTGCCTCCAAAGGAAGTCACTGCCTGATGTGTGGAGAATAAGGTCCTAAAATAAAATATTTGAGAATAACAGTCAGTCACACTTCTTTAAGTTGAAATGTTGCAGGAACTTCTGGAAATCAAGAGACCAACAGCCTGTCCATGTGAAGGAGGAGAGTTTATTAACAGGGCAGACCTACACTTGGATCATTCCATAGTAGCAGCAGCTCCCACTTCCAATTTTAAGAAAACTGCTCATACGAGAGAGTTTAAGCAAGCAAGTAGTATATACATGGCAATTAAGCAAGTGGTTATACAGGGTTACAAAAGATCACAAACAAGTTGTTTGGCAAACAAAGATTTCAATGCGTAAAGAAAGAAGAGGAAATGCAGATTCCTATTTACTTTCCTCATGCCTTTCTTATTTCTTCCTATTTTGTCTTGAACCCTTCCAGGTTCGACATTTTTAGTTTTACAGTGAGTGGAGCTGCAATCACACTCCTTCCTCGTCATCAACATAAACTCTTGTTTATTCTAGAGGCATTCTTAGGTAGCCCCGGTGACTTGCCTTGAGTCTAATGGTCTCTATCTGAAGCAAGTTTATCCAATCTTAATTTAACCTAGTTATCTTCAATTCAGAGTCCCAGGAGGTGCTTTTGGTGATTAAGGTCCGCTGCGTTTGTGTGGAGACAGTGACCACCGCATGCCTGACTACTCTTTGCCTTTGGTGGCCTTTCTCAGGCCTCTTTGCTCCTTCTTCCTCTTGAGGCTTTGATTTTTCCAGTGGTGTCCTTTTTTGTTGTAACATGCACATTGATCTTTCTTTAGGAGGTTTGGGTATTTCCCTTCCTCATGATTGGACCTGGGCCTCCTGGGTTTCCTGTTTCCTGAAGGGCCACCACCATGATTCTGACCGGTTTTTTCTTGCCATTTTTATTTTTCTCTTTTAGTGGCCATTTCTCAGTTGGCTACCACCCTAGAGACGAGGTCAAGAAGCTGATTTATGTTCATCCTGGAAAACCCTACCCGTTGTTCCAGCTTTCAGTGCACATCATAAGCCGACTGCTGAACAAACGCTGTGTTGACCATTGGTAAGTTCTCTGGAACCTCAGAGTTGAAGCTAAGGTAGGCATCATAGAATCTCTTGTAAAACTGCCTAGGACTTTCCTTTTTCCCTTGGATGTCTTCACTCACTCTAGTTAAGTTAGAAGCCCCATAGACTCCTGCATGCCACATGTGATTGAAAGCCTGGTTCCCCGCTTGGGTTCCAATTAGGGATTCCAATTAGGGATTCCAATTAGGTCATCATTCATCTGGGAAAACTGTGTTGGCAAAACATTCTGGGTTTAATGACCTGACCATGCCATGGCTGCCTGGATAATGTACCAGGTCAGTGTCACCTCAGAATCGTGTCAAGATTTTGTATGCAACCTCCTATGGGGGTCAGCCCAAGCCAACTCCTATCTGTGTACCCCAGGGACCGTTACCTGGTCTGGATGTCCAGCCTGGTTCTCTGTCTTGCTTCACCTGGTGAAAACTTCTGTACAAGCCTCGCAGTCTTCTTTGGCCTCTTAGGAGGAGACCCTGGAAACCCATCAGGGTTGTGCACTTCTCTGTCTCAGGGGCTGTGGGCAGGCTGCATTGCCCAGGAGCCACTGCCCCTATTGCCAATGGAGGTGGGGTGGCTTGATCTTGCTGGTGTTTTCAGATATCTTATGGGAACTTCTAGAATTCAAGAAACCAACTGTGGGTCCAGGTGAAAGAGAATTTATTCACACTGGTGGGCTGACACTCAGATCACTCTGTAATAGCACCAGTCCTCAGTTCCAGTTTTAGAGAAATTTATAGTCTACTCATATGCAAGAGTTTAAGCAAGCAAGTAGTATATGCATGGTAATTAAGCAAGTGGTTGCATGTAGTTCTGAAAGATCACAAGACAAAAGAGCACAAGAATGTAACAGTTGGGCAAATAAGATTTCAAAGGTCCAGTTTAAAACAAACAAACCAACCAAAAAATAAAACAGGCAGATTCCTGTTTACCGTCTTCATTCTTTTATTTATTTCTTCCTATCTTATCTTGGGCCTTTCCAAGGTCCAACGTTCTTTGCAACCATCTTATTGTCCATGAGTTGCCAACACGATACTAGAAATACATTTCTAACAACTTCCTCCACATTCTTGGGAACTTTTTTCCTTGCCTATTTATTGTAACTATTCTAGTGGGTGTGATTTGCTGTCTTAGGGTTTTAAGTTGCACTGCTCTAGTGACTAACAATGTTGAACATCTTTTCATATGCTTATTAGCCATTAGTGTATCTCTTTGATGAAATGTTTATCCAAAAGCTTTTCTCATTTTTATACTGGTATTTGGCCAGCAAAGATCTTCTAGTCTCTCTAAACTGCCTACCTGAAAAGAAAAACTGACGTGATGAATGAAGAAAAGAAGAATCCAGTAGAATGCACAAAGAATTTGAGCTACTACAAAGACATGAAAATCACACTTCAAGATTCTCTAAATACAGTTGTGATTACTAAATTCATGAGCATCTCTGCATATGTCCAAACATTTGCTTCCTAAGCCGTGGAGTGAAGGCTGAGTCTTTATAGCATTCTGAAGCTTCTCTTAGCGTGGAAGCATTCTACTGAAAGACCCTGCTACCTTGTTAGCCTGGAATAGTTGCATGTGTCTGTGATCTCTCTACTTGGAAAGTAGAAGCAGAAGCATCAGGAGCTGAGATCAGTCTTGGTTTTGAAGTGAGTTTGAGGTTGCTTTGGGTTATGTGAGACTCTGCTAAAATAAAATAGAATGTATTACTTGAAGAACCATTTTTCTTGTCACCCATAGGGATGACTATCATTCAGTTAACACTGGTGAAACTAATTTCCTACCAGAATTTCTAGCCAGACATGGGAAGCTGGATTATGTATGTTTGTGATTTTTGGTTAAGAGATATTTGTTTGACTCACAAAGTATTGGACTACCTTATTTGTAAAATGTTCACTATTAGTTGATTGCCAATATGAAGAAATGTAATTAGGAGATTATGCATAAATGTGTGGATTCTGTCTCTATTTTTAAAAAACATTGACATGCATGGTCACTGGTATTTACTGGTTGAAAGTAATTTGAGTGGCATCATAGGCAAAAATACTAGAGTCTAAAGAGTGCTTCCTGCAATTTCCAGGTCCCTCTGTCCCAGAACAAGGAATTGGTCTAGAATCTAGTGTAGACACAGAGGAAATGGACATTGAGGAAGCAGGCTAGATCTGGACAAAATGTTAGAAGCTCTGTGAGACCTTTTCTACCAGTTTTGCTTTCGGCTTATTTATGTAGCTCACTTTTTCAGAGCTTGTTCTTTATGGTGTGGGCCTTTGTGGGGTGGGATTGCTAGACTTTCTTCCTGACAAGTGTTCTTTTTTATTTGCTGATTTAAATCTCACTTTCTGTTTTACAATCCTGCCAAGGTATGCCTTGTCTCTATTCTTTCTGTTCCTGTTGATGTCATTGTCATTTATTACTATGCTAATTCCATTTTTACTTATAATGCAGTTAAGATAAAGATGAGTACTGTATATTCATCTTCCAATTTCTAGAGGAATTTATGCTTCCTACTCAGTGTATATATCCTAAAACTGGAATAAAGTCAAACCACAGGGTTTTGGTTCACTGAACTATCTTCTTCACAGTAACTCCTTGAATAAGGCCATGTTCAAAAAATCAGACAGGAATAATTTTCCTGATAGAAAGGTAGATTATTTTGCTTTGAAGAGTACTGTTGTATACCTAGGATCTAGGATAATACCTACTGTAGTGAACAGTTAAGACTTTTCTATATAATGATGACAAAGTAGATGCCATTGCTTACTATGGCCTTTAATTCTATATTAAAACTACCTATCTTCATACATGGGAAAGATTTAGGTAAGTATTTCTCAGTTACTTTCTCTATTATTTACCAAATTACCACATGTTCTAATTGAATTGTGAAAAGATCTTCTGTATTACTTTTCTGTTGTCTTGATAAAACACCATGACCAAGGCAATTTATAGAAATTTCCTTGGGCTTGTGGCTCCAGAAGGAAAGTCAGTAACGGTGGGGAAGGCATGGCAGCAGGTGGCTGGGGCAGGAAGATGGGAGCTTCCATCTTCAAGCATATGCAGGGATTGTGTGTGTGTGTGTGTGTGTGTGTGTGTGTGTGTGTGTGAGTGTGTGTGAGTGTGTCTAGAGAGAGAGAGAGATGAGAGACAGAGAGACAGAAAGAAGGAGAGAGACAGAGAGAAAGACAGAGAGAGAGAAAACAAAGTAGAAGTAGGACTAGGTTATGAACTCTCTCTCCTTCCCCCATGACACACACTTCCTCCAGCAAGGCAGCATCTCCAGAAGTTCTGCAAATAGCACCACCACCTGGGGACCAAGTATTCAAATACATGAGCTTGTAGGGGGCATTTCTCATTCAAACCACAAAGCTTCTTAATAGCTCCTTCTTCACACAGTTCTGCAGAGGGCATCTGGGTTATATAAATAAACAGTACTACTCCACTACTTAGCTTCCAGTTGCTCGCTGATGCAAGTGAAAATGGTACAATGCAGGATATATAATCTATGGAACTATTTGGTGAATGGATCAAAAAAATGGACTCATGAATTTTTAGTACAGAAACCTTGCTAGAATCTTATTGACATTTATAGTTTTCATTTGATGTTGACACGTCATCTATAGACCTACCAGTCTTAAAGAGAAGGCACAAATGCTAGGGTCTTGTTTCTGGGAACAGATTCAGAGTATCTAAACAAGATTGGGTCAGTATTCAGAGGGGGATCTCTTTTGATGCTAAAGCCTTGAATGTTATGTCCTAATGATTAAGCCTCGACTTCTTGGTGCTTTCTCAAGAGTTTGCCTTATCTTGATATCACAGAAGGAAGATTAGGAGGTCATGGACCCCAGGAAAAAAGAATATTTACCCTTTGGCCAGTTGGGATTACCTGTCTTAAGTCTAGTAGAGAAGACTGTAGGAGAGTGTACTAAGACCATGTACAAGTCTGGGCAAGTTTTGAAGGGTGAGAGTGAATTCATTAGCCTGGCCATATTTTCTTTATCATTCTCCATTCTCTCTGTGTTTCATCCTTCCCTCTACCATTGGCAGAGAAGTTGGTGACAATCCAGGATGTTAAATCAAAATCTTGAAAATTTTTATTTTTGGATCATTAATAAAAATTATTTTATCTTGAATGGATTATAATTATGGTTAATGATCTTCCTTGCTTGTATCCAGTGGAAGCTCATAGAACTCTGAAGAATACCTATCTGCAGTGTGCATCTGTCTGCTGCTAAACAGTGTTGCATAGTCAGTCTAACAGGACACTGGATCACTCTGGCTCAGGCATGGATGGTCTTGTAAATTTGTATCTGACTGGATCACATTTTACTTGTTCTAGTATTCTTTTATGCTCTTCCTGTTCACCTTTATTTTACACCTTTACTCTATAACAAACAGAGACACAAACATGTACAAGGGTAATAAGTTTTATATGTGAGGTATTCCATCATTTTGCTGCAGATGGAGCTTGAATTAGTCCAGGGCACAAGATTCGTTGGGAAACTTAACCCTAGTTCCCAGCCCCATGAAAAATGGTGCCAACATTTGCCCCATCCCTATTTTGTATTAAATTACTTTACGGGTTCTGATGATGATGTATCTTTCCTCTTAATTGATAAAAATATAAGTTCATGGGAGAATTGAGTTTAGCATGCTTTTCTTCTACATTGAAAGTAGCAATTTAAAAAATGTTTTATTGTGGGGGGATGAGGTGTGTTTTGCATACACATTTGCATCTAGTAAATTTAAAATGAAGATAAATGGGATAAAGAGAACCATAAAGTGGATGATTCTTGATTTGACTGGGGCTTAATAAGAACTCCTGGGGAAGCATGTAAGGTTTTCCTAAACTATACCTAAAAGTATGATTTAGTTTTTGTGTGTTATATTTTCCTATTGTAGTAGGTGATAAAAACATCCTGTTTGCTTCTGTAATTTCTTATAAAGTCACCTTAGGCAAAGTAGAAATACAATAAGCAATGAGTCCACTCTTCAATAGGGGTTACAGGGAGATCCTTAACTTCAAGACAAACACTGTGTCTTGCAGTTTCCCATCATCAGATAGTTTCTCCTCCCAATTGAATTTGTAGAAGTAGCCCAGTGGTGTCCAGTTTCTCACTAAACACTCCAGAGAAGCACTGTGCTTCTGCCATGGTGCAAGTGTTCTGTGACTGCATTGTCCTCCTTGATAACTAGCATGTGAAGTAGAGGTCTGCATCTGTACTTGTACTTACGTCTGAGTCAAATAGTCACAGATGGTTACTGGCTCTTGCGTAGTGAACCTCTAGAGACGGTCTTCTCAGCTTCCCGCAGAGGCTACTTACCTCAGTCACCAGCAGGAGTCTTCACCTTCTAGTTCTTCTCTCATAATTTTGAACCAGAATGTTCTTCATATTTTTGATTGCTCCATTGCTTCATTACCTTCCATCATGCTTTCTATATTTGATGTTCATGCAATTGACCAGTTCAACTAGAGTGGTATTTTTTTCCTTTCTGTATTTCATTCAACATTGGGCTCAGTTGCTCAGTAATTATCTTCTTAAATCTCAACTGCTAATTCCAATGCTTATATCACCTGCAACCCCTGTGTTAGTCACGCTTCTCTCCCTTGCTTTTCCTCATTGAAGACTTTGAAACTGACATCTTTCCCACAAGTTGCTTATCAATCCTGAAAATTTTTAAATGCACATGCTTACATGATTCATTAAACTGTTCCCACTTACATTTTCAGCCTGTTTTATCTACCATACATTTTCTTCCATCTCAATAAGACTCCCAGTCACGTTGCATACATCCCAATTCCAAATTTAAGCATCCTTTTCTCATATTTTTACCTAAAATACATCTTATAATTTTACCTAAGAATTCCACACAATGTATTGTGACGATATTCTGATCCTTTCCCCAATTTTCCTCAGATCTACCCCGGTATTTTTAATCCCTCCTTTCACGTCTCCTATTGCTTTTTATGGCCTATTGAGTCTAATTTATGTTTCTCAAATGGTCTTGAATATGGATCCATACCCTGGAGCCTGGTCAATTTGCCCAACATCACACTTTTAAAGAAAACTGAGTTTTCCACTTCCGTCACCTATCAGTTGCCTATAGATCCTCAGCTAGGGCTGGGGCTTCTTGCCACCCTCCCTCATCCATGCTGAGTTTTGTCTGGCTGGGGCTTGTGTGGGTCTGGTGCATGCTGTCACAGTGCTATGGGTTAGTATGCGTAGTTGTACTGTCTTATCTTTCTTCTTTGTATTCATCTGCCACCTCCAGCTCTTACCATCATTTTACTCCCTCTTCTGAGATGATCCCTGAGACTTGGGTGATGAGGGTGTGATATAGGTGTCCTTATTCAGTTACTTTCTCTACATTGACTAGTTGTGGGTCTTTTTGTTAATTATCATCTGCTTCAAGAAGATTTGGGAGTTGAGAAATGTCTAATCTATGGGTATAAGTCAGGAGTTGGTTTTGCTCTGCCCATTTATGAGGACAGTAGGAGGGGGAATCTCTGCTGTGATCTATGGCTGATCTAGTCACAGTTTCTTGGTTCTGATCCCAGTAGCAGGTATGGCTTTCATCTTGTAGAGGGGGCCTTACCTCCATTTAGAAAATGACAGTGGCTCCCAGGACACTCTTACCAGTATTTCAACAGTGGGCCTTTCTTGCCAGGCTAATCATTATTGTTATTTGCAGAGTTTATTGTTGTTTGATGAGATGATAAACTTGCTGTTTTTCTTCTGTATAGTACTTTCTAGTACTATGAAAGCTAGTCCATAAGGATGAAGCTTCCAGGTCTGGAACAGCTTGATTTTTCCATGTTGTTTTATAACTTATATGTAGTATCTTCAGCAATAGGCTCTTATTGTCAAGTTCAGGAGGGCAACCAAGAACAGTGGCCATAACCAGTATTATTTGAGAGACTATGGAACCTCCTTGATCAACAACTCTAAAAGAGGAAGCCCATTCTTGACAGTGGGCTCTGTATTTGCTAGCCTGTGGTATAGGCATTGTCTCCCAGTTACAGGGTAAGCTCATTTAAATTCTTTGTATATATGTATACACACATATTTTAAAAAGCTTCCACATAGTGGGATTCTGTATGACTTTTTCCAAATGGCTTCAGTGTTAGTTATCCCTCCTCAACTCTGCTCAGCAAAATATTTTTTTAAAAAGATCTTTCTCACATCAACAATTGTGACTAATTGTGACCACTCATCTCTTTTCACTATTCAATTCTTCAGTGATCTCTTCCCTTCTTTTTTTGATTTGATAGTCTCCTGTCACATATAAATATGCTTTTAAAAATGTTTTACTTATTATTATTGCTATTTTATGTGCATGTGTGTATTGCCTGCATTTGTGTAAGTGCATCCATGTCATGCATTGCCCATGGAGCTCAGAAGAGGATATCAGATCCCCTGGAGCTAGAGTTAAAGGTGGTTGTTAGCTGCCATGTGGGTGCTGGGACACAAACCCGGGTCCTTTGCAAGAGCAGCCAGTGTTTTTAACCACTGAGCCACCTCTTTGGCTCTACATATAAGTATTCTTAAGAAAAATTTCCAAAGTTTGCATTTTCCTTCTGTCAAAAATTCTATCCTTAAGCAAATTTTTGGAGAAACTTAATTGGTTTTGAATTAAAGAAATTTGTATATGCACATATACAAATATAATTGAAATAGTGTTACCATACAGTGGGGAACTAATGCCCCTCCTAGACACCAGAGACTGACAAAAACATGGTTGCGTTACCTGTTTTGGAGTTGTCAGTCTGGGACTCCATAGATCCCCAAATATTATAGACTATTGGCAATACTCTTTGGCTACTCTCCAGAAAAGCTTGACTGTAAGAATCTGTTGGTGAAGACGTCACATACTCGAGTCATAGAACATGGTAAAATGAGGCCGGTACTGACTTGGAAACCTCATTCCCTACTGGCTAGCTTTCATAGTGCTCAACAGTGCTATACACGCTGCCACAGGACAAAAGTAATCATCATTCTTACCCAGCTGTGAACCTGGTACTACAGTAAATACAAGCCTAGCAAGATGTGCCCACTAATGCCCAGGAATGTTACTAACCAAACACTTTCTGATTGGATTTAAGGCCCACTCTCTTTATGAGATGAAACACATACATAGTACTGCTATCAGGCCAAGAACTTGAGAGCTAGTAGGGAATGAGATTTCCAGGTCATTGGCTAGACAGGTCACAGGCTGTAGGGAAGAACCTTATTGTTATTATTCTGCTTAATGGATATGATGTTAAATCGATTTCTAATGACATCATTATTCCCAGAGATCAATGTATCTCTCAACCCTCATCAGAGAAGCTCCTTTTGTAATAGTCTGACTTTCTCATTGAAAGTTCCTTTCCATTGCTAGAATCATGCAGAAAGTAGGTGCTGAACTGTTGTAAGCACCTCCAGAGATGGAATGTGGGCTTTTCTGATAATTGAGGGAAGTATATACATAAAGTCTGTACCACTTGCAATGAAAGCTATGATGATACTATGGTCATATGTTATATTAACTATCATTGTTTCATAAAAGAGGGAACTGTTCTCATGCCTGCCAAAAAATTCTAATATCAAGAAGGTTAGAGGTTCCATTCAAGAAACAGATTACACAGTAAAATTTGACATCATTATCCTTAGAAAGATATCACAGTTGATAAAATTGTGCCTCATAAAATATAGAACAGACTATCATTAGCTTTAGTTAACTAAGCCCTTGCTTTAATCTGACAAATCAAGGAATCAAATTCTTACTTAGTGTCAATGCCCTTGTCAAGGAAAGCAACTTTTTCTAATATGTGATATCTAAAAAGGAAAGAATTCTTTTTTCCTAGAGAGATAGTTCCCTATTTGGGTAATATATTGTGTGTTTGTTAGAAAAACAGAGTCCACTATAGACATTTAAGATAATGTTTGTATTTTGTTAGCAATATATTTAAAATAATTTTATAAAGTATTTCATATATCAGAGGATTAGAGTAGCATTGACAATATTCAGGGTATACAATCCTGAAGTCTGGACCTTGACATTTAAGAAGAGAGCTGAAGCCAAGAGGATCATTCCTCACATCCCCTGTCCCTTGAAGCAAGTCATGCAATCCCTACTTGAGAGGGTTCTTCTTATGCCTGACAGAAACGAGGTGAAGGCTAAGGGTCCAAAAATAATCTGAACAAGCAGGCCTTGCTAAGCTTGCCCAAGGTTATTGCTGCTAGATAACCTTTTGTCCACTTTCTAAGCATATAAGTACTCAGGTTCACCTGTCTTTAGCTTTAATTTCTTTTAGGTTCCCATATAACATAAAACTTATAGTAGAAATGGCCTGTGAGATGGCTTAGAAGATAAAGGTGCTTGCTACCACTCATGGAGACCTGTGTGTGATCTCTGGGACCCACGTAGTAGAAGGAGAGAACCAAGACCTATGAGTAGTCCTTGAATCTCCACACAGGTATCATGGCATATGTGTGCGCACTTCCCTAGAAAATAAATAAATGTAATAAAAATCTTACAGTAAACATTGTCTTCCTTCTTTTCTTTACTATTGCAGATTTCTTATCTAGAATATAGAGATTTACAGAGGCGTTAAATCTCTTCCTCCCCCTTGGATCATCCTCTTAGCAGTAGGTCTGAATTATCCCCCAAAAGATGCATTTATGATCCTTTATGGTCAGAGGGATTCGCTGCTTTGCAATCAGGTTTGCCATCCATCTTTGTAGATGGTTAGACAAAGTTTTCAAGTTAACATTTAACAGTGTCTTCCTCTGAGGTATATGTGTTTATTTCTTTTGGTCATAATTCTAATATTCTTTACTTTTATTCTTTCTTTAACTGGAATTAATTTATTTTGCTATTTTTTCCATCTTGTCATGCATTGACAACTTCATAAATTTTCTACTCCTCTGGCTTCCCTCTCCCACTGATTCTTCTTTTCAGTCTCTTTCCTAATTTCATGTCTCTTGTGTGTGTGTAACCCTCTGAGTTTAATTAGAGTTACTTTCTCCTTTGAAAAAAAATTATTATTAGGGATGTACTTGAGCGTCTGTGCCCTGTGTAAGTGTTGAAGTTAGAAGACAGCTATGGAGTTGGTTCTCTCTTTCCATTTTTACTTGGTTTCCAGGGGTTGAATTCACATTGCCAGGCTTGCATGGCAAGAACCTTTACCATGAGATCCATCTCATCAGTCCTTATCTTTCTCTTTAAAAATGACATTGACTCTTCATTTTGTTGGATCAGCTCTTGTATATATATTTGGACAGTTATTATGAAAGTTTTTGTTTCTATGGAATTTCTAGTTCATTTACACATTAAAAAGGATTTTGATCTTTGTCAAGTCACTATTTCCACTAACTTTCTCTGTTACTTGGCATGTTTTTTTTTTTTGTTTCACAATACCTTGCTTTTAAATTCTTCATCCCTTCCTTTCAGCATGGACAGGATATTCTGTACTATTCATTTGAGTTGAGTGTGCTCTCTACATTTCTTCTTTTCTAATTTATTTCTTCAAGATCCACAAGTAATTTCCCATCCATGATAAGGATTTTTTTTTTCATTTCTTCTCTGTTTTCATTCATTTCTTTGGTTTAGTAGTCAAAATAGCACGTTTTTTTACTAATCATCCTTTAATACACATACAAACTTGTAGTTTTAGACTAGATATCTGAGGAACTGGACAGGGATACACATATCCCTTTTTTAATACGTTTTAATTAAAAGATTTTGAGGTAAAGTCTCATTATGTAACCCAGGCTGGACTCAAACTTGAGGGTGCTCTTTTATAGGATACCTTAGTGCTAGATTATAAGCATGCTTCATCACACCAGGATATTTGGAGAGATTTTTTTTTACGCCTGTGAAATTTTATATTTCTATATTTAAACAACTCATTCAAAATAAATAACAAAGGCACAGATATTGTGAAGAAATCAAAATGAAAAAAGAGTCAATTAAGACCTTATTCTCTCTGTGCTCTCACTCCCTTCACTTTAAACTTTCTGAGGGGCCCTGGAAAAATGGTTCATTCTGTGTAGTCTTTCCTCCTTATTAGAAAATGAAGCACAATTAGGAATACATAAAAGAAAAATACTTTCCAGATAAAAGGTGATCATTGTAGCCTTAATGCTTGCATCAAAAGCAATACAAATATTTCAAGTAATGAATCTAGAAGTGCTCTATTTTCCCATTTTCAAAGTAACACTTTTACTAGTTGAAATGTAGGTTGACAACTGTTTTCTTTCAGCACCATAAGGAGATTGTATGATTTTTCATCTGGGAAGGTCATAAACATACGCCTTTACTGGTGCTGGAACAGATATCTTGGTTATATTTATATATAACCAAGTGTTATATAGTTATGTTTCAATTGTACAGATTGGTAATTAGGAAATAATTCTTCTATGAAAAACTAGCTCTTCAGACTTATGAATAGTTAATAGTTAAGATACCAGCAGTTTAATGTTTTTCAACAGATAATTAGGTTGGATCAATGGAAATCAAGCATTCCTCACACTATTTTTCCATCAAGATGTTCTTTCTACATACACACACACACACAAGTTAAGAGCTCAGACATGGTTTTCAGAAAGAAGAATGTGACATTTTATTAATTTCTTATCAAAGGTTTCTCACCTTTTATTTCATCATAGTGACTCACTAAATAAAATTGATACCCCCTTTTTACGTTTTATTTTGTATGTTTTATTGAATTTTTGTGTATTTCATACAAAACATCTTAATCATCTTTATCCCCCTGGCCCCATCTGTACTCTCCTTTAGCCCCCCACCCAATTTCATTCTTTCTGTCATTTATATTAAGGTCTATTAAATTGAGTCAGTGTACCCAGACGTCCCTCAGTGCTAGTTCATCCATTGGGGTCTAGTCAGCCTATCTAGAGTCACTCCCTTAAAGAAGATCAAGTTTCTCTCACCCAGCAGGATTCAGCTGCCACTAGTTCCTTGACTAAGATTAGGCCTGCTGCCCATTTCCCCCATTCTTTGCTGGGTTTTTGTCTGCTTGAATTTGCATGGATCTTGTGTATGCTGACACCTTTGCTACAGATTCATATGAGCAAGGTCTCAGGAACCTGTGAAGCTCTGTTTCCATATGGTTAGACAACGCTTCCCCTGGCTCTTACAATCTTCCCACTCCCCTTTTCTGTAGTGGGTGGAGTTTAATATAGGCGTCCTGCCCTGGGACCCATACTCTACAGACTCTTATTCTCTATGTTCTGGTCATTTGTGCCTTTGGTGATCATTGCTCTCTTGTTGCATAGGGAGCTTCTTGATGAGAGTTGAGAGATACATCATTATTCTCTCTACCCCTTGTTCCACTATGTTCCATGAACCTTAGGTGTAGAGGTTCCATCGTAGATGTGTCACTTAGGTATCTCTCAGACACTTATTCTCCATATGTGACCAATTGTGGAATTCTGTAACACAGTATCTGTTGCAAAAGAAACTTCTTTGATGGTGGTGACTGGTATACTTCTCTGTAAATATAAAGATCCATATTTAGCATATAGCAAGAAATTACATTTGTCTAGGGATGTGACAGCCTTAGGGTTTCCTCTAAGACCTAAAACCTCTTCAGCCATGTGTGTATGGCTTATCTTTGTAACACTTGAGTACCCTCCCATTGAGTGGACTTTAAGTCCAAGTAAGTTGCTGTTGATTACCCCTAATATAAAAGTGCCACTACTGTCCCAACATAGTTTGCCATGCTGGTCATTGTTGTGGTTTTTAGGCCTTACACCTGGGGATGGATCATTGGTTGATGTTCTCCCTTGACAACTTGCAGAGTGTCTTCCAAAATTATGAGTGATAGCCTTCAGGGAGGGGGCATCCAGGTCAGTTCCCGCTCCATTGCTCCAAGTCCCGTGTCCTAAATATGTCCTATCATTAGCAATAGGGTCTTATCTTCAAGTTCTGGGAGGCAATCAAGGGCTGTGGCAATAGCCCTTGGTTTGGGGAGTCTCTTTGACTACCTTGGCCAACAGTTCAAAGGGAAGTTTCTGATGTCTGACACTGTCTCTTGTTATGTAGCCTCCAGCTACACACATGGACCCATGTAGAGTTATTGTGTGTGTAATTTTTCAGTAGGTTTTTGGACTAATACATTTCCCTCTGGTTTTCCACACCAGCTAAGCATTTTTTCTCTCTCCCTGTTCTTCGACATGTAAAGTACCCCCATTTCCCCACTTCACCGTTGACAATATCTGTCCTCTGTCTCTTGAGCCTCTTCTGCCTCCCAGATAAAGACCACATGTTACCCATTTTCCCTTTGGTAACACCTGTCTTCTATAGCTCCTCTCTCTCAGGATCCTTCTTTCCCTTTACCTCACTGGTTCCTTTGAGGTAACCAAGTTAAAAAAAACCAAGATGGGTGAAGGCATCCAAGAGAGAACAATGGGATAGTGTTTTTCTTCTGCCAGTTTTGGAATTCTAAATCATGACAAGAACAAAGTTCAGGTTTGAATTGTGGGAGAATCACAGCGATAAGGGAGTTTACTTTGCAAAGTACAAGGAAGAAAAACTTTTCTAAAGGATATGATAAAAGTTTTGAGTTTTACTCTGGGTAGCTTAAATATAACAAGATAAAAATGAGTTAGTTCTATGCCTTTCGATAATGAATTGTGAATTTGGGGATAAGATTTTTTTTAATTTTCTTTTAATTTTTTTATAATCATAATAAAGTTGTTTCACATTATATATATAAAGGTTGATGTTGAAGAATTTTTTATGTTTTAATCAGATACCAACAGGGATCTCCCTCTGTAAAATTCTGAAACTTTTTTTTTCTCTTATAATCTTATCACATTATTTAAAGAGGCAGCTTGACTAAATGGACTTTCTTCTTTCTTAGAGTTTTAGAAATGCAGATTTCTAGTTCCTGTGTGAGCTTAAGATTAGCTTATTTATAATCCAGCAAGTGGTAAGAACTTAAAAGGAAAGTTAAGTTGGATTATTTATCATAGAGCTATTGGAAGGTAATCTTTTGAGACTATGAAATAGAATCTCTTATTTTACTAAGAGGCATTGAAAATACATTTTGTCTTTGTTATGGAGATAGACTGGAAGAAAAGAAGCTCTGGGAACAGAGAATGCTGAGCTTTCAAAGTAAAATATCAGCACTTGCTTCTACCTTTCCATCTCTATTGCACTAATTCTCCATCTGTACTCATTACTTTTCTATTGATATAACTAATCAGTATACACATGAAATTGAAGCTTTATATTGAGAAATTCCTTCACATGTGATGGGAGCTGAAGGTAGTATTTACATGACACATGCCATGGGGTCTGGAACTGTAGAAGAGCCCTGATTGTGCTCTGTCAAGTGAAAAATACAACTCAAAGCTCTGCTCCCAAAAGCTGACCTATTTTGTGCAAAGCCCTTGCAAGTCTAGAGGAGTTTTATTCCTGCCTACTTCTGATAAGTGCAGTGAGAAACTTGTTAAATGTACCGACAGACTTTTATGACTGAAGAAATGTTATCTAGGATTTTTCCAATTGACATACATATTCTGTACAGTTTGTTAGTGTTTATGTTGTACATGGAGAGTGTTCTTTGAGATCTGGATGTGGTCATCTCCTCATGACTCTAACCTTCCTCTGGAAGTCAGCTTTGCATGCCAGGCTGTTCCCCAAGTCTGTTTGGGATGAATCTCTGAGTGTAAATCAACAATGACAAGGGAAAATTGTTGAGATTGTTTTCCTAGTGTGCATGTGTGTGTGTGAACATGTTCATGTATATGCACATGCATGTGGAGGTCAGAGGACAACTTGGGCTGTTATTTTCTGATGTGGTTCATAGATTGCATGGCTAAAAAATAAAGAAAAGTACTTGGAGAAGCAGAGTTAAAGAAACAGGGAGGGACTGGAGGGACAGCCCAGTCATTAAGACCACTGACTATTCTTGCAGAAGAGCAGGGTTCAAATTCCAGCACCCACATAGTAGCTAACAACTGTTTGTAACTCCAGTTCCAGGGGATCCAACACTCTCTTCTTTCCTCAGGCTTTGCGTGACGTGGGTGTACTTACATACAATACACACATACATATAAAATAAAAATGATTTAAAAAATTTTTAAAAAGATTTTTAAAAAGAACCAGGGAGGCTGCATTGTTAGGAAAATCTTCTCCATGTATTTCAAATCAGCAAGATATAAGAATGCAGTTGTACAGAAGAGAATCCAGTGATCTAGACAGCAAAAGTACGGAAAAGTGGTGAAGAATAACTTGGATCAGAAGATAGAAACCATAATTAGGCACATATGCCAAGAAACTCAGTTCTGGGAGTTTTAGCCAATGGTGGAAAGAAATGATGCCTCTCCTACTACAGGGCTGGGAGGAGGATCACTGTGATTTGGGAAACAGTCATCTCTTGAAAACTGTGCAAGGAAATAAATCCTCCAGTGATATCTGTGAACTGTTTTTCAGAAATTCACTTGAAGTTTAGAAAAATAGTCAATACCATGAACTTAATTCTAAAAATCTTTCTCATCATATAATGTTGCATCTAGTTTGGAGAACTTACAAAATTATATTTCTCATTCATCTACTTCATATATAAAAAGAATTCCACATAACCGACACCAACACTATTTGAGCAAAGGGCTTCCCCATGCTGTACTCCTAGGGTTCTTCAGCAGCTACTCAGACTCTTGGCACTTCTATCTTTTCTCCCACACCCTCACTCCATGCACTCTTTCTTCTTTGAGGAAATAGTGGACATTGCAGGGCAGATATATTATTTTAGATAAAAGCTGAGTAGTTAAAATCATGTTATTTGGATGAGCAATATTTTCCAAAATGTATTTTTTAAAATGAGTAACAATTTTCCTGACTTTTCAAGCAAAGCTTTGTTGATGTGCTCTAATACCAGATATTAAAATGAAGCCCACATTTTAATTTAATTGTAATCTTAGAATTATATTGCCATGCTATTATATTTGCATACTACTTCTATTTTATTGTTCATTCCCAAATATGTAAAATACTTCACAAATTGTTAATTAAAAAAAAACAGTGTTTTTAAACCAGGCATGTACACCTGTAATAAACCAGGCATATACCTGTAATGCCAGCACGTGAAAGACAGAGGCAGGGGGATGTCTGTGAGTTCAAGACCAGTCTAGTCTACATAGTAAGTTCCAGGTCCCCTGGATCTACATAATGAGACCCTGTCTCAATACAAAAATGAGAAAAAATAAAACAGTGGTTTTTTTTAAAAAAATCATATTTGATATCTGACAAATAGAAAGTTTTTTTATAATAATGCAGAATTATCAGCTCTTTTAAAAATATAGTCATCAGCCTATCATTTTATTAACTCCCATCACTTCAAAATACAGAGGCTGCCCTGTGAGCACATTTACTCTTTAATATTTGTAATGCTGTTAATATTTTATGATTATGCAGCAGAACTCCAACATATCCCTGGAGTCCCTAAACCTGCCTTAATTGATTTGTGTGTAAAGCTGGCTAAACATAGACACACATTCATCACAGCTGAGTTATTTCTCTCTGGTTCAGCCTGAAGTTGGGGAGAGATTGTGGCGTCCCTCCAGCACATTTGCAGGCAGCACACATCCACAAGCTTCCTCACCACTCACAAGGTCATGACTTCAGGAGAGGAAGGACCCTCGCTCCATGTGCTGCTGCGACCTGCTCACCCTCCCTCCTCCTTACTGTTCTTTCCTCTCCTCTGGTCATAGAGTGAAGCCGTCATCCTGACAGCTCTCTCCATTTCTGTGAACTGATCTAAGCCTCATTTTCACTTTGTTCCGTGGATGGCTTTTTCTGCAGTCTACCTTCTCTGTTTCCTCCCTGTTCACTTTCTCACCAGAAAGAATATAAGTGACGGATGGGAGCACGGTAATAGAATATTCTTTTCTTTCTTTATCAAAGGCAAGTGGTAGATTTGCAAGGTCAGAGTTCTGAATTTTTCTTCCTAAAGGACTTCAATTCAAAAGTTCCTTGAGGTGTCTGCAGTGGAATAAGTATCGGCTGAAAGCCTTATTGCTTTTGAAACTTTACATTACTTTTTCTCCCGTAGCAGCTTCATTAAGCCAAGCTTACTCTTTGCCTGAGTAGTGGCACTCTACCGAGTAGTGAAAAGGGATTAAATTAGATCTAATTAGATACTGGAAGTTGCTACCTAGTCCATTAATAAAACGTTTCCTACTTGGTAAAGAGGACTTAAAAATCTGTGAAATAAGCATTTTATGTTACTCTTCAGTACATGGCTCAGTGTCATAGCAACTTCTGAAAGCTATAATTTTGGGGTAGGGTGGAGAGATGCAAAAAAATGCCAACCAGTTGCCTCTATTGGTATAATCTAAGAGGTTCTTCTAATTTCTTTGACTATAAATCTCTTTTCAGATGACTCCTTAAGACTGCTTAATTTCTTGTTTTGCATGAGTGAGGTGCTACATTTAGCTCTTAATATGATGATATTATTTGGTCATTTAAAATATATGCTATCAGTAATTTATATTAAATGTACTGACAAGAATAATCATCCATGAGGGAAACAAGACAAAATAGCACTTGTTTTATGAGACTGGGCTAAAGAAAGAATGAGAAAATGTTAGTTCTGAAGGGACACTGGAAAAACTATAACCTAGTAACAAGGGAACCATATAACAGGCAGCCTTAACTGCCTTTGAGATGGGATGGTCTAAAGGCCTGAAAGTGACTGATACCTTTCCCATGTTCCAAGAGGGAGTTATTTATATTTTTAAATGTGCATTGAAAATTACCTCTTTTATTCAGTTTGTCTATGATTTCTTATGCTACCAGTAGTAGAGATCAGATTGTCACTGCTTCCAAAATTGCTCAGGTTACTCAATAGTCTGCAGGATACTGGTATTCAGTAAAAGCCTGAGACAAAGAATAAGAGCAGAGATTAACGCAAGGTGTTGTGTGAGTACTTCATGAGAAAAAGACAGAGAGGAAGGAAAAAGAAAGGGAGGGAGAGAAAGGAAGATAATTCAAACCAAAGGGATGAAACAGGTCAGTTTAGACAGACTCAGGGGCAAGATCATATTTTATACTAATAACAAAGGCAAATGAAGCCATTCTTTCCCAAATGAATTTTTAATTGAAATTTAGCGATTTTTATACAATATAGTTTGATGACATTTAGATCAGCTCCTCTCTCTGCATCATCCTATCGCCCCCCTGCTCCTGCCCAATTTAATGACTGCATATATATGTCTATAGAGTAGGACTTTACTTTGTTTTTCAGTTAAACACCACCAAATAATAAAAAAGCTTTTCTGAGTATTTAAAACTAATATAGCTCAACTTCAGTGTCATGTATGGATATATATATATATATATATCAATTTCTGTTGCAAACAATGTGTAACCAACATTCCATTTGTGAACATGTTTGCATCACTATTTTTTATAGGATACAGTCCATTAAGAAAGATCTGAATGCCATATAGTTAATGTTATTTTATCTTCAGTGGTTAGTTTATATTTGTTACTTTGTTATGTATATATTTTTTTCTTTCTGGGATGGCGGAATGGAGTCTCTCCATGGTGGGACTATAGAAACGTGAGGAAAACTTAAGTTGGTTTTCTCCTTCCACCATGTGGGTCCCAGGGATTGATCAGTTTTCTCATTGAAACTTTGACTCCCTGAGCCATCTCACTAGCCAGAGAGTTAAAATCCAAGGTCTATAATTAAACTATCATATTTCTGTAAGAGCGGAAAACTTTGTAGACAGTGAAATCCCTGCAATTCATAATATATAACAGTGTCAGATCTGAATTTAAGTGTTTCAGGCAGTGTTTATTGGTGTTGTATTGTATGTAACCTGCATAATGCAAAGAATTTATGTTATATGTTGAGAACCAAGACTACAGTGAAGTCATGATAGAACACAGCGCAGGCTGCCAGAAACACCTCAGATTTATTACCCGTTTGATTTTTTTGTAGTTGCATTGTAAGACACCTTTTACTGTTGCCAGTTATTTTGTGATCTGATGCACTTTTTAAGAAGCCGAGTGTTTACCACTCTTCTTACAAGGTACCCTGCTAAGCTCAGGGTTTTTACAGTCCTAGATATGAGTCCTCTGATTGGTTTGTACATAATTGGTTTACTTGAGTCTTCACTCGGTTAAGACAGGAGAGATATTTACTCATACACAGGTCTTTGGTTAAATGCTCTCTTAAGCTTTGCTTTTTACAGCTGTTATGAGTTTCTGTTGTCCTCAAGGGTAGATCACAGTGACTTAGAAGCAGCCCACTCAGGTATGTGGGGGACTTGGGCCCATTTTCATTTTTCTTGACTATCCTACCTTGGCTAGCTCTCAGAAATTTGTAAAACATCCTTTACACCAACGATTTTACCTTTAACTCTCTCTACTTTTTTATTCTTATTCCAAATTTACTTTTACTGCCACGTTTCAAAGAAATCTGGAGAGTAACAGAAGGGAGAACACATAAACTTCTTCTGCCAGTCTGAACAGGAAATGTGTTCTGAATATTATATGAAGCTTGGGGTGGGAAGCTTTTTAATGTGTTTATAAAGCTCTTCTAGGTTTATCATGAGTAGGTCAAACATGCTTATTCCTCCAATGGATAGTGGACATTATTTATGGCTTATTTTATTGACAACTTCTGTGTGTGAAACATAGGAACTGGGCAAAATCTTATAATGCAAATTACCCTGTTGTTAAACTCTTGGTGTGAGCATAACTTGTACAATTCCCAATGACGGGTCCATGGATGATTTATACTAGATCTGCTACAGGACTGGAGTGGTAGCTCGGTGGTTAAAACTTCATGTCTTCATGCTTGATGCCCTGAATTCAATCCCCAGCAGTACAGAGAGAGAGAGAGAGAAAGAGAGAGAGAGAGAGACAGAGAGAGAGAGAGAGAGAGAGAAAATAAAAACTGTTTTTTTAAAACTTTCGATTCATAATAAATTTCTGAGAGAGAGAGAGGAGAGAGAGAATAAAAACTTTTTTTAAAACTTTGGATTCATAACAAATTTCTGGCTTAGATGTAGTGAACTGTTGATGTATGTCTGAAATATAAAACAGATCATGATTTTATCTATTTGGAAGAAATTGTCTGAAAGAATTCAGCCTTTCCTTAAGCTAGAGGAAATTTGAATGATGCTCCTGTGAGTTCTACTGGTTTAAGTCTTTTATGAAGTTGATCTTTTGTCATATTCTTTGTATACTCTAGCTTCCTAGATGAGACTGCTTCTTCACTAATGGAGCAATATACTTCTGTCACATGTAAGAAAAGTTCTCTGATGCTAACTTACAGTCCATTCATCTTCTCAGGCTCCCAGAAACATGTAAATTGACTCATAGATTATTTACTTATATGATTCCAACTCTTCCTTCCTGCCAACTCCTTAAGTTCTGGGTATAGATAAAACTTCACAAAATCACCAAGTGGTTTCAATTCTATAAGTAACTCATAGTGAAATACTGATTTTTTTAACATTAACTGATTTCTTTACTAAACAATAAACAATTTTCAAGTTGTCCAAAATAGTCAAGTATTAGTACCATCAGCTAAAGATGATAATTAGAAAATAATTAGAAAAAAATTATTCTTGTAATTAATAGAAGAATATTTTCCAATTTTAAAGGATACAATGATTGGTCGATTGTTTTATTAAAAAAAAGCATTTGTGTAACTATTTAAATTCTACAGTAATAGAATCAATTATCTGGGTTGCTGAATAGGTGTTAAGCTGGATTCTGTAAAAATAAATCATGTCTTACTAATCTGAATTTTTTATGAAGTAACTAATATAATTTATGAAAAGGCATAATTTGTCTTGATTTTAGCAATACTTTGATAAAGCATCCCTCACATGCTTGTGAATAAGTTCTAACATACTGGCATTTGCGAAGGATGGCTAAAATAGATGGCTCACTGGCAAACTACAGAAAGTAATAATACACAGACAATAATTCTTCAAGGCAAAGTTGACAAACTAGATTTCCATGGGCTCCGAATTCAGGAATACTTTAAATAAGATTTATACAGCTAATTTAGCAATAGACTTTCGGTTTGCCAACCATGCAATTTGTGGATGACTTGTAGATAGAGATTTTCCCCGGGGAGGAGTGTCCTTGAAAATAGTAATAGAATTGAAATTTGGAATTTCAGGTTAAAAGAACAGTTCAGACACAAAATGATGGTAAACAGAGGCAGAGGTTTAAGTGGAATCCCAATAGTGCTTAAGGTTACAACTGTTTAATGGTGCTGTCCTGTAACTGACTGAGCATATGGAACTTGCAGATTTGAGATTCTCTAGTATGGATCTGAACATTCCTTACCCCATGCAAACTTTTCTGGCTTTCCAGTCCCATTAAATACTTGCCAGAAAACTCTGATCCACTCAATATGTTGTCTAAGTAAAGACTAAAATAGTTCTCATTCTACTTCTTTGAGATTTGAAGAAATAATGACCTCTTTATTTTTTATTCTTGAGGGCAGCACACAGTAAGAACAAGTCAACATTACTGAGAAGCTAGGCTTCCTCATACAACTCTGTCATTGGAACTGATCTCCTTGGTGATCTTCCTTCTGAGAAGCCTCTCCTCAGAGCACTACTCAGGAGCATAAGTCATTTCTTGGCAGTAACTTTGAGGATTAATTCCCAGTAGTGATTCTCTGGTGAAAAAGACTCAGTCCCTTTCTTAGTGTTGCAACCACCATCACTCTGAGCAATTCTATCAGATCTCAAGGGATGCTCACAACCCTTTCTAGCTTGTCTTACTGTTAAAAGCCCAACATTCATTTCCCTTTTATGACCTTCAAAGTACAACTTACAGTAACATCAGAAGTGTACTCTCTGGTTCCATGTGTTGACACTTCACAGCTTTGGAAAGATCTGAACTTGTTCACTGTCCACTGGCAACTTTACTTAGTATAGTCTTCACACTGACAGTGCTGACACCACCACTTGCTCAAATTTAGAATCTTGATCACATCCCCTGGCTATTGAGATAAAATACTGTCTTCAAGTGACTTCTGTGCATGTAAAAGTAGAGTTAACACACGTAACAATTGTTCTAGAGTTGTTCTTAAATCATACAGAATGAAAACTGGACTTTGGTGTCTGTCACATGGCTACAAATTAATGGTTTGTCTGGCTTGTTACATATTTTCACATGACATAGTAATCCGAGGATTTACTTAGAAAGGAAAAGAGAATGCTTTGAAAAATGTTCTTGGGTTTCTAGTTCTTTAAAAATGGCTTCTTAGGGGCTGGAAAGAAGTCTCAGTGGTCATGAGTACTTGCTACTCTTGCAGAAGATGCAGATTTGATTCCAAATACACCACATGAAAGCTCACAACTATCTCTAATTCCAATTCCAGGAAATCTGACACCCTCTTTTGGCCTCTAAATACAGGCAAATATTTTTACACATATAATAAAAATAGCTTCTCTTGTCTATGTAGCAGGAAAAGAAAGGTGCTGTGCAAACTTGGACACAGTTTTGAGGGGAAAAAGTATAGAGCTAGGCCAAAGCAATATGAACAGTTTATACTTTTGCCACAATATGGGAGGGCTGTGCTGATGTTGTAAAACCCTCCAGACCCACCAAGTTAAAGGTGCTAGTCACAAGGGTACAGTGACTCAGTCAACTCCTTCCACTTCTGTAACTTAAAACACAGGGACAAAACAAAGTAGTCTTACTTTTTCATAGTTTATTTGTGTCCTCAGGGCCTCAGCTAATATATTTGGAGGGGTAAACTATTACAACAACAAAAAAATTCAAGTTATTTCTTAGTGAACTTTGTTCTGAATCAAGAAACATTGTACATCTGTTTTACAAATCTTTGTAAACAATGCTATATTTGGCTCTAAACACTGAGCATAATTACACAGCTTCAAATTGGTGAATGATGTTGAAAATGACTGTGAAATTTATTAAAAAATCAGAATAGCTATTTTTGTAAGAAATGATTCAAAAAATAAATATATTTGTGTCTGAAAATACATTTTAAAGTTGGATGAGAAGATACACGTTTATCTAACAATTCTGGCAGGGTAGTAAATAAAAACTAGAGAATAAGTAACGAAAGGAAAAGAAAGGGCTATCCTAAAAATATGAACAGAGGGACAGTGTTAATCTTAACTATGTTGTTATAAGACTGGGGTGATGTTGGCCTGAACTGTGGTGCTAACTCCAAAACAGAAACCTAGAAATAAGAAAAAAAATCTTTAAAATTTACCTGAGTCCATGGAAAATTACTTAAGGAATGCCAGAAATATTGTCTATGCCTACAACACCACCTACTCAGGAGTCTTTTCAATGTCAAGTATTTCAATGACAAGTTTGTTCCCTGCCTTAGATATAGAGAGATCTACCTCACCCCATGTCCTTGAGGAGATGTCATGTGGTTATTCTGTGACTGGGCAATTCGGCTTCTGATTTCTCTCTTGACACATCTAAAGCTTTCTTTCTCTAGATACTATTTCTAAGTTTTTTTCTTATGAGGTGATTCCCCCACCATAATGTCTTGTTCAAACATCTTAAACTTCAGCATGAGCTCATACCCTTTCTCCTTTTATCTGTCATCCTAGATCTGGAAGTAGAATCAAGCTGGCTGATGTAATATAAAAGGAACTCTTTCTGCATTGATTACCAACTTGCTCCCACAGGGAGGAAATCACCTATGTTCAAAGACTGGATATACAGAAAACCCATTATAAGTCAGATTTATAAGTATAAGGTTAACTTTTAGCTGGTTTGGCTTTTCTGTGCTCAGAATACTCATTGAAATAACCTCTTCATGTATCCTCCCTCTCTTCCTTTCCTTGTAATACATTTTATTTGCTTTTGTTCATTTTACATAAGACAAGTTAAAGACTGGAGCATATCTGATATGACTGCTTACCATCCCATACAGATAAATATACAGGCTTAGCTGCAGGAAATAACCAACAGAAATGCTTACATTTCAATTGCTTTAATCCAAAGTCAAATATTCTTTGCTTTTGTTGTTTTGTTTTGTTTTGTTTTGTTTCGAGACAGGGTCTCTCTGTGGCCCCAGCTGGCCTGGAACTCGTTATATGAACCAGACTGGCTTTGAACTCACAAAGATTCATCTTCTTCTGCCTCCAGAGTCCTGGGATTAAAGGCATGGGCCACTACATCTGGCAAAATCAAATACGTTTAATGCAGCTTTTCACTGCCTTACCTGCGAGAGCGATAGCAACTCACATCATGCCCTACCCTTAAAGTAGGATTTACATCATCAGACTTCTTGGTTTGCAGGACTTTGAACATGGAATGAATTATACTATTGGCTGTCCTGGATCTCTAGAGAGCAGACTGGAGGACTTTTCAACCTCTGTGATCATGTGCACATGAAACAACAATACACATACACATGTGCACACACAAATTATCTCTCTCACACAGTATCTTACACACAAATGTATAGGCTCCTATTGACACACCCAGAGATATGTAATCTTCAAAGGATTCTGTTTCTCTGGAAAATGTTGATTGGTACATCAACTTTTATACCATGTTATTATAACTGTTACAATCTTACAGAAAGGAAAAGAATGGAAAGTACACAAAATGTTCAAAAAAATAAGGGATAAGAAACTGGGTAATTTAACATATCGGGAGTGTATAATCCAGCGGAATCTGGGAGTATACCAGGCTTGTGTGTTCTGCATAATGCCCTGCTTATGATCAGCAACATAAGCCCTCCCTCATGATGGTCTGAGTAATAGAACTTGGGCAGAGACTGGAGCAAGGAAATGCCAATGACTGAGATTTGCAGAGGCATGAATTTGTCTGCTGATGATCATCAGCTCTGGGTTTTATTATGGTCCTGGATATAGCTAGGACAGTCTTCTCTAAGTAATCAACTTTGTGTGTCTGTTTAGAGGAAACAGTTCTCAGCCTAGAGGTGCAATCAAAATGGGTCTCTGTATCATCTCTTATCTATATGAAGCCTTCTGATATTTCATTACATGTTATATTTGTGCAGTATCCTTTTAGCATAATTATGGGTTACTAACATACCATCTATCCTTAGTATGTCTGACGAGTTCTGCCTGTGGCTCACTAACTTATTCTCTGTACTTGACATATAATAGGAAATTTACTTATATTTCATAAATGAGTGTCCTGCTTATGGTCTATTCTTTCTATTCCTTATGAGTTCTGTTATATTCACGCTGACTTTAGTTTCATAGAGGAAATAAATTCTCTTTAACAAATGAACAGTGAGACAAAACTTACTAATGGGTTTTCATTGTAAATGTAAGTTTTAAAAATATTTGAGAGCTACCTACTTAAGAAAATACTGTACAAATTTCATTGTAATATAAATTACATTAGTAAATAGCATCAACATTGCTACAATGTAAAATTATGATTATGAACATAATATTAATATTGAAATAAATTAAAACACCAAAAGAGGGTGTACATGCTACTTTGAAAAATCCAATAACTATTGGGCATATATTAAAGAGTGAAAGAAAACACAAACATTTATTTAATATTTCCATTTTTTCTATTATAATGTTATACTTAAACATCTTCAATTTAGAGCTGGAGAAATGATGCAATGGTTAAGGCACTGGCTGCATTTCCAGAGCACCCGAGTTTGATTCCCATAACCAACATGGTTAACAATCATCCATGCATAACTCCATTTCCAGTAGATCTATTACCTTCTTCTGGCTTCCGTGGACTTTGCATGACACAGGTGTACTTACATACATGCAGGCAAAATATTTGTAAACATAAAGTTTTTTTAAAAGTCTTCAATTTTGCTGGAAGGTGCTGTGGATGCTACTGGAAGACAAAAGTCATCATCAACTTCACCCAGGTATAAGTCCTGTGAACTATAATAACAATTGGCTTGGCAAGATATGCCCATTGGTACAATGGGGGCACCATTGTTATAGGAGTAGCAAAACAACCTTCTGATTGGATTTAAGAATCTTTCACAAGGTAGAACCTATATCTAGCACTCTTATCAGAGTCAAGAGCCTGTGGCTAGACAGGTCATAGGCCATGAGGGGAGAAACTACTACTATTATCGTGCTAAATAGACACAGTAGTAAACTGACTCCTAATGACTTATTGTTATTCCCATAGATTAGTGCATCTCTCAGCTCTCATAGAGACACTTCTTGCAGCAGGTGACAGTTAAGACAGAGACCTACAACTGGGCAACATGCAGAAATAGGAGACTGTGAAGTGCTCTGCCCTAAATGGGAAACCTATATCATACCATCACCTCCCAAAGCTCAGGGATTGCTGTGGAAGAGGAGGTATCAAAATTGTAAGAGCCAGGTGTGATAAACGAATATAAGGAAACCTTGCTATCTGCACACAGCAGCCATTGCACATATGAACCCACAGCACTTATGAATGCATGCATGAGACTTGTGCAAATCTAAGCTGGCCAGGAGCCCAGCATGGATGGAGGAGGTAGGCAAGAAGCCCTGGCCTTAGATAAAGATGTACAGGTACTTGATAGCTACTAGAAAAGAGAAAGTTCGCTTTCTTTATTGGTATGACACCTGGTAGACTGATCAAACTCCAAGGGAAAGATCCACACCTAAGAACATTTGGAGAACACAAATTAAACTCCACAGGCTTTTAAAAGAGAAAGTGATAATAGAGGACCTGGGTCAAGGGGTTAGAAAGGTGAGGGTAGAAATGGAAGATGGGTCTGAATATGATCAAACTACAGTGTATGAAATTCTAAAAATCAATAAAAATATTAAAAAATAAAAGAAATAGAAGAAAGTTGAAATGCGTTCAAGAAATGGTCATCTTTTTGATATGTCAATAGGGTGAATATTCTATTGTCAAATTGTTTCTTTATGTTCCTGCTGTGATGACTCTTTGACATGGGTTATCTCCTAACTAGTTCCCTCCTACCTGTCATGCTACTATCATGGAGGCATTTACCTAAAAAAAAAAAAAACCTTGATGTACAAATTATAAATGTGTCACAGCAAAGACTGATGCCTTAGTTTACCATTCCCACATGGAGCTGTATAGTGGTTGTGACTATTTAGTGTCACACTTCAATACTTCTAAGCCCAGATTGTCATCCTAGTAGGCTGAATTTATTTAAACCTTTTTCTGTTTGTTCACATTTACCATGTTTTCTCAAAGGAGAATAGCACACAGAACAAAGTAGTCTTATCTTTAAAATACAATTATGAGGGCACAATTAAGTGATGTATTGCTTATTGTCATAGAAAATCATTTAATTTTAGAGGTTTCTATAAACCAGTCCTGCTGAAATTCAGAGGTTCAAGTTGTTCTTTTGACCTCTGTATCTAATTTTATGTGTGTTATAGAGAAAATGAGAAGCAAATGTTTTTTCTTTTTAATTATTAAAAAAAAATCACTGAAAACTTACATTTTCAGGCTCCTTCACCAGGTCATAGTCTCTAGTTCTTGATTTACTTAGCAAAATGACAAAAGAGGAAGTTTTAGAGTCTATCTTTTCTACATTAACTGAAGACCTTTTCTTATCATTTTAAACTTTTTTTACTTAATTTTAATTTTGTGCACTTGATATTAAAGTGTCCTTGTGAGAATTCATTTAAATAATATTCCAGTCTTCTTTAATCGGTGTAATTATATCCTGCTTAACGATTTATATTACATTTTCCTAAGTATCATTTTTATGTTGCTATTAAACTTTTATTATTATAGTATATCACTATATTTTTTATTTTGTTCTTATTCTATCTGGTTTCATAAGGGGGTACTCTAAAACTCTGTTAGTTTACTTACACATTATTACTAAAAGTAAATTAATTGACTTACTGATCATAATAAAACTTAATCATCTTTCTAAGTAAATAGCTTGTACCTAGTGTTATGCTTATTTTATCTAGAAGGGGAGACTGACTCCTTTATTCCTATTAAATATATTATATTGGGCTCCTGGCAAAGAATCAACCTGGTTTAATTACTCTAATTTCTAACTTTCTTGCTTTTTGTATTTTAGACTTTAAATTGGAAGACTGAGAGTATAAATAGCAAAAATATTAATATTTCAGCATTGATGGTTTCAGGAAGCACTTCTATATAAGGCCAATTTTGTAAATGGTGAGATACTCTAAAGTTCAAAGTTGACTTATACCCTCTGTCAGAATGGTTTTGTGTTAATTATTATTTTCTTATTGTCTTGACTAAATATTTTGGCACTGTTTAGGATGGTATCTTTTATTCTTCCAACATAGAAAGATCAGTTCATTTTAAGAAAGTGACTTAATTTCCAAAAATGGTATCTTAATTTTTGGAGGTGTTAGTTGAACCACACACATGCACACACACGCACACACACACACACACACACACAAGTTGCCTACGTTTATGTGCTCCAATTTGGCGATGTTCCATAGTGTTTCTTTCTGTAAAATAATAAAACATTTATTGTGTGTGTGTGTGGTGGTGGAGGACACACATGCTAAAGAGTGCATGAGGAATTTAGAGGACAACTTGAGGGAGTTGGTTCTCTCCTACCATGTGAGTTCTGGGCATCAAACTCAGGTCATCAGGCTTGG
Source organism: Eospalax fontanierii (assembly GCA_035773235.1). Taxonomy (NCBI): domain Eukaryota; kingdom Metazoa; phylum Chordata; class Mammalia; order Rodentia; family Spalacidae; genus Eospalax; species Eospalax fontanierii. Next base: position 41,270,462 of record CM069542.1, on the reverse strand, counting down.
TGGCAGAGCCTTTACTCATTGAGTCAGCTCACCAGCCCCATCCCTAGCCTATCAAATGTTTGATGATTATAGAAAAAAGAGAGAGGATATTCAGTCTTGTCCTTGTGCATTACTGTTCCATGCATTTATTTATTGAATACTAATATGCTAATTTCTATTCTAGAGTCATGGTATTAGGATTTTGCTGATAATAAAACTGACCAATTTCCTGGTTATGAAAATAAGTTCTCCATACATATTCTAGTGCTAAAATCTAGAATACTTTTTAAAATAATTTTTTTGAGAATTTCACACATGAATATTCTATTTACATTATTTTCACCTATACATATTTCCACCCATGGCCCCCACTCCCTCTCAGTTTCTGGACTACTTCTTTAATTACATATTATGCATACACATACATATATGTGTATATGTATATATATGTACATATATAAAACCTCCTGAGTTCGTTAAGTGTTGTGCTCAAATGTATTTGCCTTTATGCTGACCATGGGGGATTTGGATGCACGCTGCTAAACAGTGTCATCTAGACCTGAGAGGAAGTTGTACCCATGAAATCTCCACAATATGGTTGCTTAAACAAGACCCGAATAATGACAACACTAGTTGACATGCCACTTTAGATGGGAGAAATCTCACAAAGGCCTGCTCTAGATGAAGAACTCCAGGCAGTCAGTGGTTGCAGAGAGAAGGAGTATCAAGTTTTCTCCAGGGATGAGTTCTCTGATAGGTTAACCAATCCAGAGTACTGCTTTGTAAAAATACCTAGGGTGATGCTTTGAATGGGAAAATGCCCAACAGGCTCCAAGTATTTGGAGATTTTTTTTTCTTTAGTTAGTGGTTCTGTTTTGGGAGATTTTAGGAGATGTGACCAGTGGAAGGAAGCATGCCACAAGGGTGGCTTTGAAAGTTCTTAAGCCTTGCTCTATTTCTAGTCCTTCTCTGCTTCCTGTGCCTGCTTGAAGATGTGATCACTGGGCATTCTGTTGATCACCCTTGCATCCTCTCTTGCCATTATGGACTCTAACTCTCTGAACGATAAGCTTAAATAAACTCTTCCTTCTATAAGGTACCTTGGTCATGGTGTCCAGTCGCAATGACAGAAAAGTGACTAATAAACTTAGCTTGGAAGTGGCTTTGGAATCAGATAATGATTTGAGATTGGAAACATTTGGAGACACTTTATAGATGAAGCCCAGATTGCTTTAAAGAGATCAGTGATAAACATATCGCCACTAAGGGATGTTTTCATGAGAAAGGGGAGAACAGCACAGAAACGTCCACTGTTTTGGAGAGTACATGTGCTGTCTGGATTGAAGTGTTAGAAATCTGACTGAAGGTAACTGGTGAGGTTTCGCATGGAAATAGAGAGCATATTATTTGACACTGGAGAAAAGTGACCCTTATAAAACAGCAGCAGCTGGAAGACATATATCTCTTGGAGGAAGGCTTATAAAACTTACAGAGCTAAGTAAACTTAAGAGGCTCAGGAAACTTGGGAAATTTCAGAGTCAAGAAGAACAGAAACTTATGATTCATGAGGCCCATCTCCCAGATTATGAAACTATTTAAGAAGTAAGCAAGTACTGGCAGCAAGAAAAAAGCTTTACAAGAGCTACCGGGGGTTAGGCAGGAACTCCAAAGACAGCTTTCTTGGTTCATCACCTGTGCTAAGATGGGTTTTTCAGTGATGCATTTGCGTTACTGATGCTCCTATCAACTTACTGGTTCACAGGGCTAGACTTCGATGGAATAATTTCTTTTCTTATATATTTTTAGTTGTCATCAGGGCTTGGTTTCTGACAAATTGACATTTTGCTTATGTCTCCCTTAAAAAGTCACCCAACATTTGGTTATCCTGAAGGGATATTTGGAGACTGGCTACTGGCACAGATCTTGTTGACATCTATAAATGACTGATGATAATTTTAAGAGTATTTTTCCAGGAGAAAAATTGCTGCCTTGTGATTAAAGAGACCAGCAATGTGGTAAAAGAACAGTGACTTCAATGGTGGAGCCTTGGATACAGAAACTTTTGCTGATAGAGGAATATCCCATGAGGAACAGAGTGAGGACAATTCCCTGGCTAGGTGAGAGAGGGGGACATGCCCCTAGAGCTCAGGTTGTAATATTCCCAGGCCTTGTCATCAAATAGATTACTGACTTTTTTGTACCTCACGACACAGTTGATTTTCATTCCTATTTCTCATTTTTGGAATTGGAATACAAATCCTATACTTGTCACATCACTTTATTTTGGAAGTAGAGATCTTGATGTGAAGTTATTTAGGTGCACAAATAGGGAGATGCTTCATTTAGAATGAACAATGCATGGACTTGAACCTTACCCTGTCTCATTTGGATGAAACTGAGGCCTTTCTGAGTTGATGATACTAAGAAGAGATTTTAGTCTTAATCTTTAGTCTTATAAGTGATTAGATTTTTTTGAGACTATGGATGGATTTACTGTATCTGGCATGTATGAAGGGCATGGAGTTTTGGTGGCTGAGGGCAGGATATTATCTATTAAATTGTGACCCTTCAAAATGCATTTGTAAGCCTTAACATCTAATCCCCCAGGGTGTGACTTTATTTGGACATACGATCATTGCAGAAAATTAAGCAAATCTTTTAGTGGAATGGAGATGACATTTAATACAATGTAACTGGCATTGTGAGAAGAGGGAGAATTGGATAAAGACATGTGCAGATGGAAGAGAATCTGAAGATATGTGAGCCAAGTAATTATAAGGATTTGAAGAAAGGGGAAGAGTGAGTCCTTGCCTAAATCCTTCAAAGAGAACATAGCCCTGTCAACCCTTTGATTTAGGATTTTCTAGTCTGTAGAGTGCTGAGAAAATAAATTTATATTATTTTAAGTAGTCAGCTTTGTGTGGCACTTTTCAGGCACAGGAAACTAATAAACATACTTTAGATTCAAACTCAAATAGATTGAAAGTAAAGAAACAATAAAAAGATATTCCACACCAGAAAATGCAAATTATTAGATTAATAAGGGTGTTTATACTAGGGTAAAATAAAGTTATTTAGGAAAACCTGTCATATGCATACACATGCATAGTTACCACCACACTGTTAACACAAATACACACCCACTATACACACACATGCAAAAAAAAATTTAACTGGAGACATAGAAAATTTGATAATGCTAAAATGTGTACATAGTAAAATATAAGTTATTTTAAAAATGTTCATTTTACAGACCTGAAAACCACGGCATAAGTACTATAGAATAATAGCTTTTGTGAGCCCACATAAAACTGGAAGGAGAGAACTAACTCCATAAAGTTGTTCTCTAACCTCCATATGCATATGGTAGCAGATGTGCATTCACACAAACACATCACACACACACACACACACACACACACACACAGAACAACAACAACAGCAACAGTGAAAAATAAAGTAACCTAAAATTTAAAAATTCATTTGCAATAACATACAATAGAATTACTCAGGAATACTTTAAACAAACAAAGTCTGAAACTTATAGTCTAAAATCCATAAATATTTTCAAAAGAAACCAAGGAAAATTAAAAACAAATGGAAAAACAGTCCCTGTAATTGGAATCTAAAACTTAGCCATAATAATACTTCTAAAATTAATTTATAGATTCAGAATAATCCTCATCAAACTCTCATCTTGTCTTTAAAAATTTATCTAACTAGCTGGTCCTACAATGGGCATGTAAAGAGCTCCAAATTGCCCAAATAATACGGAAGTAAAAGGATTTAAACTGGTGTTTTCAAACTTCCTGATTTCAAATTTTTCTATAAAACTAATGCAATCAGTGGTGTGAGAGATGCTGGCATGAAAACAGAAATATATTTATGTGTGTGGAATAGATTTAGAGTTGAAGAAATAATCAGACATTTAAAAAAATTGTCAGAACCTTTGCAATCAAGTAATTTTCATAAAGGTAACAACACATTTCTATTGAGAATGAAGAGAATTTTCAGTAAATAACACAGAATTGTTTTCCACAAGCAAAAGGAAAGTGAATTAGGCCCGATGGTGATTTGAATGAAAAGCTTCCCCCATCAGTTCAAGTATTTGAACACTTGCTACCAGTTAGTGGTGTTACTTAGAGGGTCATGGGATCTTTAGGGGGTATAACCTTTCTGGGGGAAGTATGTCATGGGGGGTGTTAGAGACAGGCTCCCCCTGTCTCCAGTATGCTTTCTGTGATTCTTGTTTACAGTTCAAGATATGAGCTCTCAGCTTTCCAGTCCCACCTCCGTGCCTGCCACTTGATGCCACATGCCCTGCCACGATGGCCTTTAACCCTCTGGAACCAGAAACCAAAATAAACTCTTCTATAATATTTTATGAATAGCGTTTTATTATAGCAGCAGAAAAGTAACTTATACAGATAATAATCTAGCATCACACATAACATTTTTAATGGTTGAACCAAACACATTCATGTTAAATTAAATAAGTGACAAAACCCAATTTTCAGCTTTTTACATGTAAGCTTAATATTACATTTTTAGACAATACTCAGAACTTAAGAAGTTGCCATCATCATACACAACTAGAAAATATCCTGGGCTTATACTAAACCAGAAATGAATTACCATTGATACAGAAATATCTTTCATTACTAATATAAAAACAAATGAAATATTTCTGTAGAAGATTCATTCTGCAGTTGTTAACTTCGCAGCAGGCTCAGATGCCTTGGTTCACATTTTAACCCAATGGGAAGCAGATGCATGCTGGTATGGAGTATATTCTCTTCCTAGTATTACTCAGGAGTCACAGGGCTCACCTGGATTTATAAGTTGTAAAAAAGTGATGTGCATGCTGTAATTATCACTCTAAAACCAGAAAATTGTCCATTGTATGGTCCCATTAACAAAATCAAAAATTGTAATTTAATATTTCCCTAAAATTTTAGTCAGTTGGGAAAGGGAAGAATGAATGATAAATAAAACCAAGGATATTTGAAAAAAATATTTTATAAGCACATATATAAATTATATATTGAGTTATGGCACACAGGGTGATAATGCTTCCTTCAAGAACCATAGACTATCTAACAAAAACTCCAGTGCCAGTCATGAGAAACCTCCTCTTTGAGTTGTTAGGTTAGTCAAAGACTTCCAAAACAATATAAGCACCTGCCATTGCCATTTGTTGACTCTCAGAACATGAAGATAAGATCCTATTGCTAAAGTTACCACACATCTCAGACAGGACTTGGAGGAATTGAGCTAGAACTGACCTGGAAGCCTCCTCTCTTAGGACCAACTTTCATAGTGTTGAAGTTGCTATATAAGTTGCCAAGGGAGAAAAGCAAATAATAGTCTGTCCTGCCCAGCTATAAAGTTTATGAACCTGAACAATGACTGACTCAGCAAGATATCACTAATGGTACATATGTGTTGGTTTAATGAGATATGTCCTTCATGGGTTCCAAGTATTTGAACACTTTGGCCCAAGTTGATGGTACTGTTTGTGGGGGTTTAAGAGGTACAGACTTGCTGGGGAATGCATGGCACTGGAGCCAGGCTTTCAGAGTTCATAGTCTGGTCCTACTTCTCTGCTTCATGCACATGTTTTCTTTTCTCACTACCTCTGCCACACCTCGACCTGATATTATAGACTCTTCCTCTGAAATGATAAGCTCAAATAAACCCTTCCTACTACAAGGTGCCTTGATCATTGTGTTTTATCACAATGACAGAAAAGTAAGACAGAATTTGGAGTCATACAGTGGGCTGTTGTTGTAAAGAATCTGATCATGTTGTTTTACAGAGAAATGTAGAAAATGTTACTAAGTTTGGACCAGAAAATTGGTTGAATGCTATAAGTAGAGCTTAACATGTTGCTTTAATAGGAGCCTGGAAGAAAATAGGGCTGAGAGCAATGGTGTTCCAGAGGGAAGCAAGGACTTAAACAACAACTGGCCTAAAGGTCATTCCTGTAAAATTTTGGTAACGAATATGACTGTCTTCTGCCTGAGTTCTAAAAACTTGTCTGAAGTTGAGTTAAAAAGTAATGGATGGGTTTTTATCAGAAGAAATTAATTCAAGACAGCCTAACATTTAATCTGTGGATTGGTTAATAGTAATCAATTTTATGCAGATGTACAATGAAAAAGAGAAAGTAGGACAGAAAGAAATACACAATGTATAGTTTGGAGAGAAAGAAAGCACTAAGAAACAATGGTTCAGTTAGGGCATTTGGTATTTGCCTGCTTGTTTCTGATTTTGTATTAGTTCTATGTTTCTCCACTATGTTCCCATTCATCCACTTTGGAATGGGAATGTGCACTCTGTGCCACTGTATGTTAGAAGTATGTCATTTGCATTTTGATTTTTCAGGGATTAGAGTTAAGAAATTGCATTGAATATCAGAAGAGACTTTTGACATTGAATAGCGTTGAAATTGCTAAAAACACATTTGGTATTTAAAAGGTGGAATAAATGCATTTTCATTATGAGACTATTGGGTCAGGAAGTGGAATTGGTGGTTTGAATACGGATTGTCTCCAATGGGCTCCAATTATTTGAATACTTGATTCTCCCTTGATGACACTATTTGTGGATTTTAGGAGGGATGACCTTGCTGGAGGAATGTTACTGGGGGTGGGCTTAGAGAATTCATATCCTGGTCACACTTCTAACTTCTCTCTCTACTTCCTGTGCATGCTTGAAGATGTAGACAATCATCTTTCTGCTCTGGGCTGCCTCCTGTAATGTCTTCCTACTATTATGGACTCTTGCTCTGGAACCCTAAACCCAAATAAACCCTTACTTCTATAAGTTGCTTTGGTTATGGTGCTTCCTATCTATGGTGAGTATATGTTTCCTGATGTCTCTCTAGGAATAGTGTCATAAATACGTGCTAATATGGATGGGAGTAATTTCATAAGGTCCCATCTTTACATGAAGAAATACAGTCAGTCAATGACTGCTTAGAGAAAATGAATCATTTTTCTCTGGGGAAGAGCTTCTTGATATGTTATCCAGTCTTAAGTGTTCAGTCCTAAATACCAAATGGATTCAGCTTTCTATCTATCTATCTATCTATCTATCTATCTATCTATCTATCAATCTATCTATCATCTATCGTCTGTCTATTTATATCTATATATGCATCTTTCTACACATATACAGAGAGATATGGATATGTATATATAAAACAATAATAATTTAAAAAGTGTTCACTGGGTCTAGAGAGATGACTCAGTAGTTAAGAACAGTGGTAGTTCTTGGAGCAGACCCAGGTTTATTTCCCAGCACCCACATGGCAGCTAAAATCTGTCTCTAACTCCAGTTCCAGGGGATCCATCACCCTCTTCTGGAATGCACAAGCATTGAGCACATGGGTGTGCTTATATAACATGCAGGTAAAACACTCATATACATAAAATAAAAATAAATAAATACAAATAAAATTAAAAAAGTAAAGGTCATAGGATTGAAGGGAATGTGGAAGGAGAGGGATAGAGAAGAGAAAGGAGTAGGAATTATGCAAATACAGTATTCACATATGATGTCTTCAAAAATTAATATAATTAACATTCAGGTGAAATTTTGATCAGGATTTCTCTGAATCTGTAAAATAATTTGAGTTGCTGTCATAATTGAGCTTTGTATTCCAAGAACACTGTTCTAGTTACTTCCTTTTCCTGTGATCAAACACTGACCAAAACCAACTCAGGGAGGAAAGAGTTCATTTTTCCTTTCAGCTCACAGTTCATTATCAAGAGTAGATGAGGCAGGAACTCAGAACAGAAAACTGGAAGCAGGAGCTAAAGCATAGACAATGGAGGAATGCTGCTTACTGACTTACTTCCCCCTGTGATTAATCTGCTTTCTTATACCGCACAGGACTACCTATCCAGGGATGGTACCACATACAATGGGCTGGGCCTCCCACTCAACAACCAAGAAAAATGTTCCAAAGACATGGCCAAAGGCCAGTCCAGTGGAGAAAATTCCTCAACTGAGATTCTCTCTTCCCAGGTATCAAGTTGACAACTGAAGCACCCCAGCACAAACAGACTATTTTTCCATTTGTCTTAATCTTTAATTTTTTTGAAAATGATTCACTTATCAATAGTTTAGATTACATATAGTTATATGGAAAGTCTATCCAAATGTGTATCAAAAACTGACAGTGAAGTGTTAAAAAATCACAGAGAATATTCAGGCAAGTAACTGAGGCCTATCAAGTGTTACCTAAGGTTAGAAAGCAGGATGTCTTTGACAAATATAGTAAAGGACTGAATATGGTGGAGGAGGTGGCAGAAGTCATTAATTCAGTCCCTTTGAGTTTGGCTTCTGGAACATTCTGGAACACAGATAATGTCTCTAGAGATTTTTTTTTTCTAGAAAGGACTCATTTGATGGCTTCTTTAGAAACCAAGGGGTTCTCTGATGATATATAAGGTGAAGTATCAGCTTGTTTTTCTCTGTCTCCAGTGTATTTCCACCTTTGTGGGTGGATTTTCTTCATTTGATACAGGATTTACTTGGAGTCACTAGATCTCAGGGCAGAGTGGGGTGTCTCCTTTCCCTATCTTCAAAGTCCTTTGTCAGATGTGAGATATGGAACTACAAGTCAATACTAACTTCTTCCAAACTAGTTGAAAACCATTACTTAGAGAATTGTGTAGAATGGTCAAGAGAGGATGTCCTGAATGATAAGTGCTAGGAAGGAACCTCTACCCTTGGTGACAAGAAAGTTAGCTCAACACTTAACATTAAACAATAAGCACCATTGGAGGATTAACAGATACAGTTTTTTGAAGATTTCAAATGAGCACATGAAAAATTTAATTCAAAATCAACAAAAGGCTGCATATTGGAACAGAAACCAAAATTCTTAGTAGGAATCATAGTATTACATCATCATGACATTGGCTAAAGCACACTTTTTTTTAGCAACATGCAAGCCAGTATACAGATGGCAGCCTCAGAACTCAAATTTTGTGCTTCAGAGGATACTGTCCAGAACTTAAAAGTATAAATGTCAAAAGAGCAGTGACTTGTATCTACAATATATAAGAATTCTCACAATTTAACAGTATAGAGATAAACTTCCAATTTCAAAACATAAAAACTTCAGGTATGATATTTATCCAAAGAAAATACATAAGTGGCTATATCAGGAAAATACAAGTCAAAACCACAATGAGATATTATATCATATTTGTCAGATCAACTTTTATACTATTATATAGGCATCCCTGTGGCCAAATGAATCCAGTTGTATACTATATTTAGTATCTTGCAGGCCAATTAATGTGATTGGTTATAGAAAATGAAAGAATGAAGGATTTTATGTTTTACTTGAAGTTTTGAGTAATTTCATCCATGAATACTTCATTAACTAACTTTGAGACTATAGTGTTTCATCATTACAGTTACTATTAATGTTATCCATTGCTGAATAAGTTCACTTAGCCTTCATCCATCTGCAATATTTCAATGATCATAAGTGTATGCAAATTGGCCAGTGTTAATCATTAGGTGTCTCCAATTAAAAGAGAAAACCACAGATGATGTTATGACTATTGGTAGAAATAAATAAAACAGATCGGACAGTATTTTTCCATAGAGCCTCATGACTTATTCCTGAGTATCACTAAATTGTACCAGATGAAGGTGCTGACTCTAACCCATGGTAGGAAACAAGTAGTTAGAAATAACCTAGAAGTGATGTATGAGGTCACTGTTTCTCAAAAAAAAAGGGAATGCATTTTTATGGCTCATGAACTTTTTTCAATTTCACAAATTAAAGACATTGAAAAAGAAATTTAATTAGTTCAGAATTGGATTGGTATAATGAAATCCAGGTCAAAAGAACAGTCAAGGCCTTTATTAAAAACCTGATTCCTCTAGTAGAGTGAAAACAGGGTAGGCTGAAATTTTAACGGGCATTTCCCGGAACCAAAGCTTCAAATTTCATAACTTTTGGGATACAAGACTTGGTGCACTCAGAACATAGTAAATCATCAATATCCTTCTGATTTAATTGTTTTTGACTTTGGAGGTGCCCTGTTACTACTGAATCATTACAAAGGGATTCTTTTATAAGCTTAGTGTAAATTGAATTTATAAACCAAAAAGATAGGTTATTTTTTGGTTACTCATTCAAATAAGTAGCTCTTATATTATTACCGTGATTAGCTTACATCTGCCTGTTGACTATTGGGTAATAATTTAAATTAAGATTAATTTCCCACTGTTTGGAATTTATTTGGCAATATAAGAACTTAGCTTATACTAGCCTATAGGCTGCAGTTAGTATTGTATGCAATCCTTTTGTAAGGAATCAATATTTTTAACATTTGAAAGACAGTGAATGCATTAACTGTCTTATAAGAGCAAGCATCTGAGAGTTTCTACAACTAGGATGCTGCAAGAGCATCTCCTTTTTTGCTTATTATATAAGTGCTTCTTAGGAGGTATGTGTGGCTCTTAGCATGAGCTTTGACGTGAACTTTGTCTTGCTTGATGGTTGATAGAAAGAGGGATGCTCAGGGCTGGGAAAATGACTCAGTGTGTAAGAAAAGGGTATTCAGGGCGTGAGAAACTGAGTCTGGATCCTCAGAACCCATGTAAAATGTAGGGTGTGGTTGTATTCACCTGTAAGCTGGTCTGAGCAGATAGGGGTTAATCACTGTGGCTGATGGCCTAGTCAAAAACAAGCAAACAAACCAAACCAAACCAAAGAAACAAGCCCCATGTTCACTGAGGGATCCTGTCTCAAAGGCATTAAACACTACAAAGAAAGCAGAACATTAAAAACCCAAGGAACAGCGTCTTTGATGCTATCCTTTCATTAGCTATACTCAGAATCCCACAGCTGTGTCTTTCTGGATCTTCTCTTCTTTCTACTTTTTAAATTCTGAGCAATCCAATCACCAGGTTCTGTGAGGCCATGTTCAGTGTAACTCAGGAGGCAGATGGCTAAACTGAATCACTTCACCAGGCTTCCTTGTTTGTTTCTATTTCCTGGGGAAATCTCCCCATTTATTACTTTCAGTGGTCCCCAGATATACTGCCTAGAAGTTTATTTCTTGTGTTTTAATATTCATGGAAATATCCCAAATGGATAGACAGTCTACTTTCTTTATGAGAATATTTAGTGCCCAGAAGATTTTGAAAATGGACTAGGTATACAGGTTTTGGAAGTTCATACTTGAGATTATTATTTATGGAAAAAAAACTTAGCTTTTCTCTGATCTTTCAATATTTGTTATTTATTATATTTATTCATTCATTTATTTGTGTATGCATTTATACACGTTGGGTGAAGGCAGAGGCCAACTTGCATGCTGTGTCCATCCCTCAAGAGCCTTGATTTTAGAGACACAGTCTCTCATTGGACTGGGGCTTACCATTTGGGTTGCACTAGCTGATCACTGAGTCCTGGGAACCTGCTTATTTCCATTTATCTAGCGCTAAGCATGTGCCTGCCTTGCTTGGCTATTTTTTGCATGAGTGTGTAGAATCTGAACTCAAGTCCTCTTGCCTGTGTGGTAAGCACTTTGCCATCTGAGCTATCTCCAGAAAGCCTCCAGTTTGTTTAATTTGCAGACACCTCTATAAATGAGTTAGGATGATACTAGTCTCTGACTTTACTGGCCATATATATTTGGGCAGTCTCTACTGACAATTTCCTTCCCAGACGCTGGTAAAATATCTGAAGAAGCAGTCACCTTGGGAAGGCTGGATACTTAACAAAGTGAAAACAATGACCTCACAGATCTCTATTTTACAGGCCCCGATGTACCTGTTTATTTCCCTTGTTGCTTTACTTTTAGTCCCAAACAACTTATTTCATAGCTTGAATGTGGGGAGAGTCCTTGACTATGAAAATGAGATCAACTCCTAAATAAAGCTTCAGGAAATAGGTTTGAAAAGAATTTTATGCCTCATTTAATACATTTCCACAAACTTGCCAATAATACTTTAGTAAGTTTATGAATTAGTTTAGTGATTAAATGCAATGAAACTAGTTGCTTGATATTCATTAATTATTATGACAAAAATAGTTTTCATCTCAATATTTGGTTAATGAACTCAGAAAGATTTTTTTCTTGCCATTTTGAATATAGTACTAATTTAGGAAAATAAGAGTGGATATCAAAAGTTTTGTATTTTGCGAAATTGGATAATCTATAAAGATAGAATTATTTCAGAAAATTCCAGCATATATGATAAGATTGTCTATGTTATTTTATGTTACCAACATCGGTATTTTAAGAGTCAGGAGCTACTCTAATTAGGAAATCAATTAAACCATGTTGTACAACTTTGTTTATGTTGTTTTCTTGGTGCATCATCTAGGAATTTGAATCAAACATTGCTAGTGGAGAGAGAAATATAATATGGATGCCTGAGAGATCATATACTGAAATGTGGAAGGAATTATCTTAGAAGCTAGAGTGACTAGCATCTTCCTTGAAAGATACATTCATATATTGAACTACTAATGATAAGCATATCAAAGAATATCCATAGAACATCTACTGATGATACAGATGGTAATGAGATAGGGGCTAATGGAGCTTACTGTGTAATTTTATAAAATGTGTATGAGTTGATACTGGTGCTATGTCTTACTCTAATGAAGCATTGACCTTGGGAATATGTTTATTACTGACACTGGAATTATTCTAGTAACAAGAAATGTAATAGAAGAGAACTGATAGTCATTTACTTCCTTATAAATAACTCTTAGAAATGCCTGAGCAGCAGGAAGCCTGCCTTAATTTGTTTACACCTCTATCGTATAAAATTGACACCTCAACTCACTTCTGTATTAACTTACTGGTGCTTCAGATTCAAGGCCAGAAGGATACTTACTGAATGCAATTCCATGATTCTATTTGTACATTCATTAATGGTGAGGAACTTGGTTACTTAGAGCAGACAGCTGTCAATTTGTGGCTGACATGTAACCCTAGCAGTAAGGGAAAATTCAAGACATTACTGAATAACTTGTTTCTGTTTGACAACAGGTTATAGGAAAGAGAGGTGAATTAGGATCCATTTAATTGTTTTTTTCATTGTTTGTCAAGCTAAATAGTCAATCTGTTTATTGACAAGGATTTAAAAAATGTATTGGATTTTGTGTATTTCCTACAGAATGTCTCAGTCTTAATCATCTTTATATCTCCTTCTACACCCCATAACACCCCCCACTGGAATTCACACATTCTGTCATTTGTGTAAAGGTCTATTGTATTAAGTTAGTGTCTCCAGATATTCCTCAGTGTAAGTTCATCTACTAAGATCTAGTCAGCCTATGGAAACAGTCCTACAAGCTCCTGGGACCCTGCTCATATGAACCTACAGCAATGATGTCAGCATGTATAAGACCCATGCAATATCAAGCAGACAAAAATGCCAAATATAATTTGGGAACTGGACAGTAGACCCCAATCTTAGATGAAGAAATATTGGCAACTGATTACTGCTAGGTGAGAAGAGCTGATATTCCTAAAGCAAGGGATTCTAGATAGACAAGAACCTGTTAACCAAAAGCAATTACGCTTTTGCAAATATAACAAATACTCATAATAGTGCCCCTCCCCTCTTTTTCTCTGTGTGTGAGTGGTCTACTGAATCCCAAAATGCATATATATATATATATATATTTTTTTTTTTTTTGCCAAAACAAGTTCTTCTTTTTAGAAAATAACTGTGTTCAAAGTACTAAAATGAAATAGCCCAAGTGTTCTAGTTTACTCGAGAGGGGATGATGCAGTTCGATTCTCATACTCACAGAGAAACTCTTGGTACTATATTACATGATATTGTAATTACATTAAAAGTGCAAGAAATAAATGAGCACACTTGAAAATGATGGAAAGTAGTATAAGAAAAGGAGATTAATCTGTATTAAATGTGGAATGAGAGAGCAGTCTTGGGCTTTAGGACAGAGCTGGGAGCAAACAAAGGGAATGAAAGGGTCAATTCTTCTACCATTATGGTGTGAATGATGGGCAAAGTATGGGTCAAAAAAAGAAAAAAAACCCTTGCTTTTTGATCTGGAATAGACATCAGGTTATTTGTGTACATAACGGGTCTTTCAATAATAATTTGCTCTGAGTCTTCTTACACCTGATCTTTCAATCCATGCCCCATACAACGATGCAGATGCTACTAGCCATTTTATATGAATTGTTTACCAAAAAAGGCATATGTACTCTGGTAGGCATTTTTAGAAAATAATCCTCAGATGTATTATATATAAACCAAGCTGTACGACAGTTTTCAACACTATGTATGAAGGCATCCCAGCTCCTTGTTTTTTAAGCCATGGAAGAACACATTTTTAGGTTTTGTGCAAAACAGCTACTTAAAGATACTTAATCAGACAGATATGGATCATGATTTTTTTTTATCATATGTGGAAATATAACAAAATGCCCAAGACACAAAAATAACAGCAAGAAAAATGATTCTCTGATGTAGAAAGAGGGAAGTGTGTTTGCAGGAAATGAAGTCAGGAGAGGACAAGAGAACAGAGAAGGGAAGATCCTAAAACAGACTGGGTGTGTATGGAAATGTCACAGCAAAACCAATCACCCTCTAAATAGAACTGGACAATCTCAAACACACATATGCAAAATAATGGGTTTGGATTGAGATGTCTCTTAAAAATAAAATTTAGTAATAGATATTATTTAATATTAACTAATGTCTGTACCACTGTCAGACTGTCCCACATTCAGGCGCAATGATCTTAAATTGAGGAAAACTCATATTTATAATTTAAGAAAACTTGAATGGCAGCAGTAATAAAATAGTAGTACAATAGCATCCTGATTTTCTCTAGTTTATGTGCAATACTTGGAAGTAAGTGAAAGCACTTTAGTTATTTCAGCAGATTAAAATGTACAACCAAAATCCAAAACTAAAAATAAAGAGAAACAACCTATAAATTAGCAAGATATTAAAATTAGTAGATAAAATTTTTTATAATACATATGGTGTACACACACACACACACAAATAGGAAATAGAAGGAAACATGGAAAATAAACTGTACATACTGTGGTGTTTTGAATGAGAATGTCCCCCATAGGCTCTAAGTATTTGGACATTGTGTCCCCAGTTGGTGGCTCTGTTTTAGGAAGTCTTAAAAGGTGTGGCCAACCATGCTGAGAAATCATGTCACTTGGGGCTGGCTCAGAGAGTTCTTAAGCCTTGCTGGATCTCCAGTAGCTCTCTGCTTCCTCCACCTGATTGAAGAGTGATGTCTTTAAAATGCTTGAGAGGACATGGTTACCAAATGTGAATTCTGTTATCTATAGTATAAATGTTTCAAAATTGAAGAAGAGACAGACATTCTTAGAAAAGGGAAAAAAAAATAGAGAATAAACAATGTGTCCAATGTATCGAATTTTTAAAATGCCAAAATATGTATTCATGGTAACTTGTAATGAAAAGTTGGGAATGAAGAATGATAGAAATAATAAATATATTGGTAGCTGTCAACAGTGATCATTCAAATCCTGATATTATACTTGTAAGATTACTGACTGAATACAGAAGCTGTACACTGCTTTAAAGAGATATAATAAATGTTTATGGATTGGTCAAAGTCATTCTCTTTGAGAACTAATATCTGAGCAAACATGGGTTGTAGTGAACAAACAAATATTCAGAAATAATCAGGAACAAGGAAGCGGTCAGTGTTGGATTTCTTTTCTGTTGCTGTGATAAAATATTCTGACAGAAAACAACTTAGTGCAGAAAGGGAGTATTTTGGCTTAGAGTTCCAGAGGGCTCAGTCCCTCATCAGGATAACACCGTGGCGACAGAAGCATGAAGCCAACTTGTCACCTTGCAGTCAGGAAAAAGACGCACATGGGAAGTGGAGCCAGGCTATAGCACTGCAAAGCCTGTCCCCAGTGACGTACTTCCTCTCCTCTCTGTACTAAACATTCCATAACTTTTCCAAATGTTAGAGAACAAATAGCTATCTAGTTGGGATAGACTCTAAATTCTCTAGTTTATCTGTTGAAAGACCCACATTTCCAGTTTCACTGGTCAATCACCTGATCATAGGACCACCCTTAGGAAGGTGGGTTCACCTTAAGTTATACTAAATAGATGGGCAGAATACTGAGTGTGTTAATGAGGCAGTGAACTTTTCCTGCCTGGAAGCCCGCCTCATAGTGCAGTTCTTCTGGACCCAACTGTTGCTCTCCGTAAGTGTGCCTGCTTTTTCTGAATTCTCTAGAAAAGCATAATCTTTCCTTCTCTTCATCTTCCTTTTCTAAACATGCTTTCTCTAAGGCTTTGCGCTGTCCTAGCGTCTTGTATTTCTCTACTTTTTCTCTAAAGCTCCTTCTCCCAGCCATGTGGCTGCCAGTCCGCCATGTGCCTGACCCCCATGCAGACTCTAAACCTGCATGACTTTTTGGCTTCTTTTCTTCTCCCTCCATTCTCTTCCTCTAGGCAGCTGTTGAGATCCCCAGCTTGCCTGCCTTGAGGAGTTCTTTAGATGTCAATAAAATTGTCCTAAAGCTCCTGATTGGGTCCATTCTTAAATTCTTTTATGACTGAGACTAAGAACCAACTAGGGGATGCTCTCATTTCACCCCATTTCACAAACAGCAGCATTAGCTGGGTATCAAGTGTTCAAACACATGAGCCTATGAGGGACATTTCATGTTCAAACTACTACAGTAACTGAGTGGAAGGATTGTTGTAGAGGTATTTGGAGCTAGGACGAATCAGATTAAATCCAACTTTGTGACTGATGTAGGATTTTGGCTGTGGGCTTTTGATTAGGCAAGTGATTTATCAGTTATTTTTCTGTTGCTAGGATAAGACACCATGTCCAAGGAAGCAGATATTAGGTTTACCATTCCAGAGTGATTAGAGTTCACAATGGTAGGAGGTGTGGTGGCAGATGTGGCTGGAGCAGAAAGCTGAGCACTCTCTTCTTCCTGCAGGCACAGGAAGCAGAGAGAAATTGGGAATCTGGGCAAGGCTTAAGAACTCTCCAAGCCAGTCCCCACATACATCCTTCTTTTAGTAAGGCTACACCTTTTAAGACCTCCCTAACAGCACCACCAACTGGGGACAAAATGTCTGAATACTTAGAGCCTGCAAACCACCACAGTTAGGCATTCCAATTTATATTTTAAAGTCATTCTGGATGCTTCTCTGAGAAATGCAAGGACAGACACTGTGAGAAACTTGAATATCATCTCTGAAAAGGAGTTAATAGGTTGGACTGGAAGATTAGCAGGGAGGTGTTGAGAAATAATTGAATTTTGGATGTAGTTGAATCTGTATTGAACTCAAGCTGATGGGTATAGCTACCTGTCATTAAGTACAGATACAAAATGTCCTCCAATAACCCTCTTGATTTAAAAGACTTTAAATCAGAATTCCACTAGGAAGTGAAATTCAGCCATTAGCTGACTGAAGACTCTATTAGTAAATTAAAAAATATTTTACATTTGAAAGGTGAAGTATTGGAGAACCAAGGACAATTAAACAAGACTTTGCAGAAGTGTCCATAAATGATGACTGCATATCTAGATTTTGTTGAGTGTCTTTCTCTTTGAAGCAAAGAGCTGGCATGAACATAGCATTCAGGAATAGACACATAATTCACATCATGTACAGAAGCACTGAAGGAAACAAAAAAGGACAAGAAGAAAAGGGAATATGTCAATTTCTTCACACTAATAGATATAAAGATAAATAAGTATTAATTCCATTCTTACATCTCTGCTATACTTTAGCAACATATTGAATTGCTATTTAAGCATGTTCTTTTAAAAATGTGTATGGCAGAATAAGTAATGGCCAGTGATGAACTGGAAAAGAAGTGAGTTATAGCATACACATTACTATTTCTCCCTGCACACAGACTATTCTGTCTATAATACATAATGGACTTTCTTTATCCAGAAGCAACAATCCATATTTGTTTTACCCTTGTAAAAGGAAGTACCCTCTTGTGTACATCAATTAGTGAATCTGATAGGGGCCATTCAATGACAACATCAAGATTAATGGTCATGCAATTTCTGAGACAGAAGGTATTTTAATGTCTTATTGACTGAATTGATCTCAACATCTTATCAACAATGTAAATAAGTACTGGAAGGTCTTATTTTTTTCCATGGCAAGGGACTCGATTATGCTTTTTGTATCAATAGATAATCATATAGTCTCAAAGTCTCTTAAGTAATTTGATTTATAAAAATATAATATACAATTATTAAATAATGACTTCTCAAATATTTAGAATCAGATTTTGTTTTAGTATCCTCAAATCCACACTGTGGAAGAGAGAGAACTATTGGATCTTGTTGTCTTCTGTTAGACAGGCTTCGTACATTGATAGGTTTATAGTTGGTATCTTAACAGCTAAAAATATGTTGTAAAGATATATAAAACTTTAAAATTTTCTATATTTGGTTAGAGAAAATCATGAGATATGTGTTTAGAGAAGTGCAATTCCAAAACTAGTGACACTGTGTTTTATAAGTCAGTGACACTAGAACAGCATTATAGAACTTCTCATTACTAAGCCATAAGAAAAATATTCAGAAATTGAGTAGTGGGCCATTTGAAAAATGCATTTTTTTATTAAGTAAAAATAGTAGGCAATTCATTATATGGTAAAAATTTTGTAAGAACAAAGTAGAATCCTTTTTGTACAGCAAAATTATACTATTTAATAAGACAAGTTTAAGAATGAGATGAGTTACTCCCTTCCTAAAAATTATGATTAAGACCCTCCAACTTTTTCTTCTTTAAATTAATCTATAGAGGTAAACTTGTAAAACATTGCTTTGTTTATTATCGTCTAATGTAGCATTCCGGAAAACTCTGTGTAGAATCATAGATTCTACACTTTGAAGTTGGAAAGTATGTGCATGAGAATACAACTTATTCTTGTCTGAAAAATCTGAGTCAGGAGAGTCATTATGACACAGAAAATCATCTTCGAGTTACAACACATCCACAGAGTTTAAGATGAGGCTTGATTTATTTTCTGAAATAATACTCTACAATATATTAATAATATTTTCTAAGGAAGTGAGATCCCCCACATTTCCAACCCTTGTGATGGCCAGATTATAGTATTCATAACCAAATTTTAAAATTCAGAGTGCGTATTACTCAAGTCATATATCCAATATGTTTTGCTGGCTGTAGGGTGACTGGAACTGAATTGACAACCCCTCTTTATTCAAGTAATTATTGATTTTGTATCAGTGGTTTCCCCATAATAACTTTACTCTTTCTTTTTCTGAAATAAAATTGATGAGAGATCCAATTTATAAGCTGTAGCCATGTTGTGAACTGATCCCTTCAATCCTAGCCCCTCTTTCTAAGACATCTTAGGATTCCTCGTGTGCCCACTCTCCACCGAGTTAATGAACAAAATATATAACTTAATATCACTCTCACCTGCTTCTTACAACTCATTCATTAAGATATTTTAGAGCAACTTTAGTGCTGTAGCAAACCTAAATATGTAACAAACAGCAACAACAGCATCATAGCATCTTTTATGAAAAAACCCCTCAAGATCAGGGATTCTTTTAGACATATCCATAAACAAATCATTAGAAGTATTGAAAAAAAAGCTGGAAAATTAGTTCTGACTAAAATTGCCAGTGATATTGTATTTCTTTTTTAAATATTATATTTCTAAATTATGGGTACATGTGTCTGTTTATGTTTGGGTGTGTGAATGCGGGTGCAGGTACCTACTGAGTCCAGAAAAGGGAGTAACATCCCCTGGAGCTGAAGTAACAGGGAGTTGTGAACCACCCAACATGGGTGACAGGCATTGAACTCAGGTCTTCTGTAAGAGCAGCAAGTACTCTTAAACACTGAGTCAGCTCTCCAGTCCCAATACTATAATTCTTTTCTTAAAAATTTTATTCTTGAGAATTTCACACTAGAATTGTATTTGCATTATATCCATCCTTCTCAGTCCCCTTTCAACTCCTCCCATTCTCCCTAACTTCCTCTCAATTTCCTGTCTTCTTTATCAATGTTACACATACGCATACACTTATAAGTATACATAAACCGCACTGTCAATTTAGTGGTGCTCATGCATACCTATTTAGGGCTGTCCACTTAGGATTAGACAAGTTCTCAGGGAGTTAGTCCTTGGAGAAAACTTTCTTTCCCTCAGCATCTATTGATGGCCTATAGCTCTTTGTCTTGAAGTGGGACCCCATGAAATTTCCCGCAAACACCTTGTCATATGAACTGGCTTTGTCTTTCTGAAGATCTTTTTAGACCGTCATACTGAGCAGATTTCATTGATGCAGCTTCTCTATCATGTTTGTAATGCCTTGGCTGGCAGCAGGTGTCTTGCCTCTTATATTCTTTTTGAACCCTCTTCTCCAGTGTTCCCTCAGTCCTTATATATAGAGGTTGTTTTGTAGATGTATCACTTAGGGCCAGATACCTCACAGTCACTCTTTCTCTGCATTTGACCAGTTGCAGAACTCTGCAATAGTCTCCATCTGTTAAAAAAAGAAGTTTCTTTGATGAATAGTGAAAAGTATACTTATCTCTAAGTACATATTTAGAATATATAGAATACATACAGATTTAGAATACAGTGAGAAATCGTATTGGTCTAGGAAAGTGACAGAAGTAGGTTTAATGTAGGGACTATGACCTTTCCATCCCTATGTACTTGGCTATGCTTAAAGTGCCACACATGAATTTCCCTCCACTGAATAGGCTTTAAGTCCAATTAGAGACTTGTTGTGCCATTCCTGCATCAATAGAAGTAATTTGCTGGGCTGCTCATTGTTATGGTTCATAGGCTTATAGCTAGGCAGGATCATTGACTGTTTTTCTTCCTTGAAGCTTGCATAGTATCTTCTGATATTGTGAGAGCTAGTCTTCACAGAGGAGACTTCCAGGTCAATTTTAGCTCAGTTGCTCCAAGACCTAGGCAATGTTCCAAAGATGTGCTTCTGGGTCTTGAGAGATGGCTCAGAGGTTAAGAGCACTCCTCTTCCAGAGGACATGGGTTTGGTTTCTAGCAGCTAACAACTGTAGGTAACTCCAGTTCCAGGGGATCGAATGCCCTTTTCTGGTATTGTAAAATTAAGTGCACATAAGATAAAAATTAATTACTTAATTAAAGGATGTGCTTCTAGCCTCTCTGTGATGAATTATTTTCACAAGCACTGGAGAGTATATAACAGGTAGAGTTTGAAGGTTAGTGTTTAGATTTTCAGAGAGAAAGTAAAGAAAAGAAAGAAGTCAGTCCTTATAAATGAATATAAGGATCTTGAACTCTCTCGCTCTCGCTCTCTCTCTCTCTCTCTCTCTGTCTCTGCCTATGTGCATATATGTATATTTACTAGCAAAAGGCAAGTTAGAGTTAGCTTCCTGGATGACCCATACAGTACTGAATACAAAATTCACAAAGAAAAGAAAAAGTGTGAAGTAAAATTTTTGAGTGTTTGGCATTTTTAACCTTGGTTTATGATTCAGTCAACAGTGGCTTACAAGTCATACTAACCCTTGTGAGTCCCCCATCTGTCACCAGTTTCTTTTCATCCTTTTTCCTTTGCAGTCATTCACTTTATTCTCTTCTACCGTTTCCTTTTTAAGTAGTGTTTGATATTTTCAGATTAAAGTCTCCAGATGCCTTTCCTCTAGGCAGAAAATATTGTTGAAGTGAATGCAAACCACATCCAATAAAAGTTACTGTAGGTGTGAAAGTCTTAAAGAGTGACATTTTCTACATTCATCAGGGGAAGTTTTAACTATATTGATGTTGAGGTGCTGAAAAACACATTTCTCCCAATCTTGTGACTCCTCAAATCAAATAGATTTGTTCTGGTCTAAGAGCAGGCAGCTTGAAACACTTATAAATAAACACGATAGACAAGGGAAAGCAGATAAAATAGCAAATAACAAGAGTAACAGTCCTTCATTTAGCAGATATTCCATTATAGGCTTACTGGGAGACAGTCACTCTTCTAAGCTCTGGAGACAAAATACTTGTCTCTGACTTCTGAGCCCAGTTTGGTGATACACTGGAGGCTAGATAGGATGTAAATGTTATTTTTATATGTGTTATTTTGCTCTCATATAGCTGCATAACACATATCCAACCTGAGTAGAAAAGTCAAGGGAACTTTAGAAATGAATTGTTTTTAGGTTATGATGATCGAAAGATGAAACTAACACTTTTTGAGCTCTTAGCAAATTTCTGACATTGTGCTAAGTGTTTTGCATATATTCTACAATTTAATTTTATCAACCATTTAGAGTGAGAAGCAGCATAATTATCCCCTTTATTCAGCAGGAAAAATGAGCATTGCAGAATTTAACTTAAGAGCACAGAGCCCATTCAAGACACACTCAGGTTTCAAGTTCAAATTGACCTCACTTCAATACCTGTAACCACTTGCACATTGAAGGAAATATGTTGAATAAACCTTGAAAAATATAGTCCACTCATTTTCCCCTCCTAACAGTTCTAATGAAATGTTCATAAATACTCATATACAAAACTCTAAAGCTTATATCCACAATATGAATATAATACCTTTACACGTAAATGCAAATCTTCGATTGATCAGGATTGATATCTCTCCAAGTTATTGTTTTTAAGAAGACAAATCATTATAAACAAAGGACAGTGGATTAAAGTTGTGTTGTTCTCATCACAGTGGTTATCTGTATCTTGACAAATGACATTCCACTTGTCTCAAATCAGTTCCTGCAATGATGAACTCTCACTGCCAAAACATCTGTCATGTTAATCAATGAAAATTTAATATTCATAAGATATAAAATGACATACTCCTTATTCATAATCACATGTGAAGAGCAATTAGATTTATTAACTCAGCAACTCCCATTTTAACTAATCTTTTTCATATTTTGATATCTTATGCTTCCTCAGACTTAAACATTCTTCTAAAGTATCAGATCATGTATTTAGCCTTAGACCATTTATTTGCTTTGTTCTTGATAGCTTGTTCCAGGTATTGCTCCTTGTCACTGATCTAAGTATTTGTATTCTGTGGAAGTCTTACTTGATGAACTTAGTTCATATTTCTGCTAAAATGCATTTAAGACGCATTTGGTTTTAAAAGTCAAACAAAAACCTAAGAATTAATACAATCCATAAACAGAAACTTTAAAGTAGAATAGGTTGAGGGGTCAGTTCACTGGCTAAGTAATTTTATTAAGTATGTTTGTCCTTTCCATCCTTCTCCTATATCATTAACTATGATTTTCGTGAGCTCTCTACAGTCACAGGTTGGCTGGAACAGTTCTAGACATCTTCAACAGGACAGCAGAATTCTTTCTCTGTGACTTGTGTGACAAAGATTGTATTTGACAGAAGCTTTCTGGTAGACTTTCTCACAGACTTTCACTGGCAAGAAGTAGATTAAACATGTCCTCTTCAGGTTTGTTTACTCTCAAATTGGTTTCTTGCATCTTCCCTCTGTACTATGTATCTCCAGGATAACTGAGCTCTTCAGATTGTTTTTTAAGTTCCCCAGATATATGCTTGCTATATGTGTTTGCTCAAAGGAAAACAATGAATTAGCTGAAAATGGAAACAGAGTCTGTTTGTCTCTCTGTCTCTGTGTCTGTCTGTCTGTCTCTCTCTCTCAGTATATCTCCAATAGTTACTCTATTCCTCTCTTCTTCAGTTACCTCCTGGACTTCTAAGAAATGCTGATTTTGAAGACTGACTACATGCTCTGATGTGAAAGCCTGTCTTCCCCAAATTCATATTGAAATCTTAACCCCAATTATGTGGAGCTTATGGAATATCACTGAGTCATTGGAAAAGAGCTCTCATAGACAGGATTGGTATTCTCAGAAAAGCAGTCTAAAGATGCCTTTTATTCCTTTTACCATGTGAGAAGCATATAGGGGAAATTGCTGTCTAGGAAGTGGCCCTGAACAGTTATTGAATCTATCAATCTGATCTTGGACTTCCAGCTCACAGAAATGTGAATATATATTATTTATACACCACCTGGTTTATAGAATTTTGTAATAGTACTTTTAATCAATGTGATTCGGATTTTTGACATTGTGAAAAACAGTATGGTAATAAAAACTTGTTTTAGATTACAGTTTATAAAGTTCAAGGCTGTTGTGAGAAATGAGCATGGAAGCACAACGTTGCTTATCTCATCATGACAAAAAAGAAGAGAGACAGAAAAAAAAAGGCCAAGGACAAGAAACCTTTTTGAGGCAAAACTTCTGTGACCTGCTTTCTTTATCTGGAATCTACTTCCTAAGTTTTCTACCTACTTGCCAATAGAACTAAGACCTGGGACCAGGCTTTAAACAGGAAAGGCTATATGGGTGTTTCACATTAAAGTTATAACAACAGCTCAAGCAGACTAAGATACCAGAAGCCTGGGCTCTTGCTGAACTATTCCTTTTGTCTTTCCCGTATTGACTTGGTGTTGGCTTTTTACTTCATAGCTCTTTCATTGCTTTTGCAGAAAATTACCTGCATTGACTGCCTTTCTTCCTGCCAAATACCTGTGATATTTTGTTTTACCAATTATATTTGAATGAGGCATATACCGATTGGCAAACCAATTAGTAACAAGAATAGAGTGTTTATGACTCACTGAAACCATTTAAGGTTAACCCTAGATTTTGAAAGCTGTACATTTTCCATGGTAATAAATCACCTCATCAGGCTGTGCTTCTGATACAGGAATAAAATTAAACAGTTTTCTACAGACAGCTAATTTACTCATTGACTTTCCTTATATGATTCTGTACCTATAAGCTCAAAAACAACACAATGTATATATGAAATAAGAAGTTGATGTAAAGTTCACGTGGACTAATAATCACAAAATAAGAAGTAATTTAAAAGGGGATTAGTCATTGCAGTTAGTTTGGATCCCTTTTGGTGTTACCATAACAAAACAGCACACACCTGATGGGTTAAGCAGTGAGAATTTATTTTCTAGAGGCTGAAAGTTCAAGTTCAGTTGATTCAACTGATTGATTCAGTTTCTGGTGATGTCTCTGTGGCTGGCATGTGACAACTGAACTCTCTCTGTGTCTTCACATGGCCTAACCTCAGGCTCTATATGGAGGAAGAGAAGGCACGAGTCTGTACTGTCCAGTGCTTCTACCTACAGTAGCCCTAATAGTGGATTATGGTCATGCATTTATTATCTCATTGGCCTCAAATATCTTCAGACCTAGGTCCAAACACTGGTAGTTATGGATTCTAGCTGCAAATTTTGGGAAGACTTCGTTTAGTCTACAGAATCCAAGATTGGTTTTGACATACATAGTGATGTTTGGAAATCTCCTTTAATCAATCATATTTCATGTCAGTTTTCTGCTCTGTGAAGTTTGGATGCTAACAGTGGGTTTTGAGATGGAAGGGGGACTGTGTACGGAAAAATTTGGGTAACCATTAGACTTTACTGATCTTCACTTATGTGACTGATTAGCTTTTACATATTCTGCCTCTAGGTTCAAGAAACCTTATGCTCTTTTACTGGTCTACTTCTGTGTATAGGGGGTATGCCATCAGTGTGGACCTATTATTCTTGCTTTTCTTGACTTAGCTGTATCTGTTGCTATATCTGACTTATTAGTTGACACAAGAATAATAGTAATATTTAAAATACAGGTATTTAGGAGCTGGAGAGATAGCTCCTTAATTAAGAGCGCTGGCTGCTCTTGCATAGGACCTGAGTTCAGTCCTCAGCACCCACATGACAGTTAACAATCATTCACAACTCTGGTTTCAGGGGATTAAATGCCCTCTTTCTGGCCTCTGTAGTCATGCACTTATATGCATGCAGACAAAACACTCATACACATAAGTTAAAAATAAGTAAGTAAAAAAATTAAAATACAGGTACTTTAGAAGATAAAGTACTTATTCCTTTACTGATTAAATGAAAGACTACTTGAGAGGTATAAATTAAATATTAATTTAATTAGAACTTTGAGACTATGAAGCAAAGGGAACATTTTACTTTTGATTTTTTAAAGAAAGGAAAACCAGGCGAACACTTGAAGTAGGTAGACTCATGTCTCTTTTAAAGATGAGAGAACTGGCATTCAGATAATTTATGATACTCATCCAGCACAATACAATGCAAACTTTGAGAGTCCAAAACTGAATTCTGTCTTTCCAGGGCTTTCCGCATTTCTCTTCCTGTTGACAGAGCTTCTGGGGCAGTACAATGAGCCTTTGCAGAGAGATGCAAGGACTGTGGGCACTTTCTTGCAGAACACATTTTTGCCTTTCCAGACCATTGGTAATGGGGTAATTTCTTTCTTGATAAATGAAATAAGAATAGAAAAAAATAGCAGTCTCTTTCAGTGGAGCTTAGTATACATAAATGATAAAGATACATCACATATATCTATGACAGCAATGTGGAACTGGCTACAATGGCATAAACATTTTTACTTTTTACAGGTTCAGCATCTCAAGACAAAAATCTTTAGTGGATAAACAAACCCTACCCACTTCATTTTGGATTTCTTTACAAAATTACACTATGGTACCAGAAAACTTAAACTGTGAAAGGGGAGTTCACTTTGGCTCCTCTCTTACTCCAACAGGTGTTTTAGCCTGTTTGATCCTTGAACAGCGACATCTCACTTGCTTCAGAGGAGGCCCTTCACAAAATCTCTTTGTAGCTGGTCTGCATGGCTCATACCGCTTTTCTTTGAGATAGGAATATTGAACCCAAACCCCTTTCCCTTCTCTTTTTCTCTTTCCCAAGGAGCAGGGAGAGTTGTTTTTCCACCTGTCCCTCCCTGGACTGTGATAACATTCAGTGGAGCAAAGACACACACACACATACACACACACACACACACACACACACACACACACACGCACACTCTGGGTCAGTTGGTAGCTATCTTCTGTTGCCATTACTAAGTTCTGACAGTGGGGAAAGTTTTCAAGGATTTTAGAGAAACTGGAAGCACAAAAATCATCTACTTTTGATTTTCCAAATTTAACTGGGAACTTAAAAATTTTTTTTTTATCACTTATCACTAATCGTGATCAATGGAGAGTAGATTTTTGTGACATTTGTAGAATTTTTATCTAGTCTGAAGCACAAGAAAGTTGGTGTATGGCAAGAAAATATGTCCTAATCATTTAAAATAGTGAAAACCCCCCAGAATTTTATGGTATTGTTCAAGGGTGCAGAAGAGCCGTTTCATGTGATTCAAGGCTAGGCTCATATACAGTCTCCATAAATAAGAAACCTCAATGATAGAAAAAGACATCTTCATTTCTCTATAGTTATTTTTATTTAATTTTGAGCAAAAAGAATCCCACTATTTCACCTGTTGTTCACAGGACAGTGTTTGTTATTGTAGTCTACACATTTATGGGTAAATTTAAGTTCCTTCTTTGCCAGCTGTCACCTAAGGAAATAAATGACTGGCCATTATTTTACATTTTTGAGAAAAACTCTGTCCCGTGATCATCTGCAATAAAATCATATGTAATATTTATTAAAATTCGGAGAATGGTAGGGGAAAGGGAACATTAGAGTAGGAGGGGTTAAGTGGGGTGAGGACCGGGAGGGCAGAACAGAGGAGGAAGTACGGGCGGGATCAGAAAAAGCCGTACAGAAACCCTATCACCACAGAGCTTCTTAAAGTACATACATTATTTAAAAAGAGATTGGAAGAAGTTATTTCATAGCAGGAGGACAGTGCCTTGAGTAGAAACGGGAGACACGCAAAGTGAAAAGCCCAATGTGAGGAGTATATTCCTCCTTTTCAATCTATTGACCAGGCATTCCATAGACCCTCAGTACTGACCATCGCCCCTTCGTAGTTCCACCCATAACTTGATAATAAATCCCTATTGTTGATGCTACTACCTTCATGCAGTATAAAACAAATAAGGAGAAATCAAACTGTTGGTGACTTTGAAGCCTCATACCCACCGGTCAGTATTCATAGTGCTGGAAGGTGCTGTGCATGATGTGAGAAGGCAACAGTAATCGGCGCCTTTAACCAGCTGTGACTCTGTGAACTACAAAACACCTGGCCTTGCAAGGTTTGTTCATCAGTGCAATAGTACCATGAATATTATTGGAATAACTATCCACTGTAATTGGATTTAATATCTGCTTCACAAGGTATAGCCCATATCTCACATTGCTATCCGGTTTAGGAACCTGTGGCTAGACAGGTCACAGGACATAGGAGAGAGCCTCATATAAGCTTTCTACTAAACAGTGTAGTAAAATGATTCCTAATGTTTTATTGTTATAATCATAGATTAATGCATCTCTCAGATCTCACCAGAGAAGTTTCCTTTTGCATTATATGGTGATTAAGTCTTCAGAATGCTTATCCATGAACAGGATACCCATTTCCAACTTCTGTTTCCCACAGCTTTGTGATCATTACAGAAGAGGGGGTAACTGTACCATACAGCAGAATCATATTAAAAATCATTTCTTATGAGTTATGAAAAAATTTTGCATCACAAGCACACAGTTAGCATTAAGACTTAACATCTGATTCCCAGTCCAGAGTAATAGCATGAGGACAGAGGCCTTTATTTTCTGGTATATATAATTTTATGCTTTCATTACTGAGAAGTAGTGTATTGATATTTTCTAGAACAACATAATAAATTACCACATTGGTGATTTAAATAAAATAAAATGCTATCTCAGACTTTTGTAGACCATAAATCCAAGTTAATATGTTCATGTAGTTGAACTGTTTCCCAAAAGCTGTTGATGAGAATTCTTCCCTTTCTCTTTTCTACTGGGTCTAGGCATTACTTTGCTTACAGTGAGTAACTTCAGTCTCTGCTGTATCTTAGAGGGAATGGTCATTAGACTTAATGTCTGCTCAGACAACCTAGGTTGACATGATCTTCGGATTTTTAATTTATATGATAAATAGACTCTTAAGAACTAGGTTCTTGTTCAAGAGTTATTGTGCAAGCATTACAGTTGGGAGCCACCATTCAACCCATTATATGCATTTCAGCCATATTTCAGTGTGAGGATTTGTCAATTGTTCTGGCATGATTGTGCACTGTTTCCTTGTCTCTATTCCTGGCTTGTGTCTGAATGGCTAATAGAAGAGGCTGTAATAGAAGAGAGAGTACAGCAGGTCATAGACAGAAGAGGGTTGAGAAGATCTGGTCTGTAATCGTAGGAAGACACTTTTAATCTTTTCCCCAAGCCTCTTTCAAATCTTGATGTCAGAGGAATGGTGATCAAATTTTACTTGATGTCAGGAGAACAGCAATCAAAAAAAAATTTTTTTTAACTTTGAATGTGGAGTAAACTTAGCTCTAAGCCTAAGGGACTAATTCTGTTCAGAGTGAAGATCCTGATTTAGGTTTCTAAGTGAATTTTATGTCTTCTTGCCTAATGAAGGCATCAGGAATGAACAACTGCTCATCTGGCAGCCTGCAGGAGTCATTCCAATGTTGCATCCACAGACTGCCAGTCACATCATTAACTTTAATAATTTCTTAGTATTACAACAGATGAAAGGCATAGGAAAACTAATTAATTTAAAATGTACATAGGATATTCTTTTCAAAGAACTTAATTTAAAATAAAAGTGTAAAATTGCCTCTGAGCAAAATGCTAGCAAAGAGAAACATTGTAGAAGACGACTGAATACTAACTGCAGGTTCTGAACACTCCTTCCCACCCAAGGAGCAGTCACTAGTGTTTCCTACAGATGTGTTCTTAGGACAGCACTAAAATGAAGTTCATGTAAATGTATTGTGAGAAGAACCTTCTAGTGCTTCAAAAAGGCCATGCTGATCTTTATAGCATAAGATTGACAGCAAATGTATGTAGGGCAGCTCTGAGCTTGTGTAAAATCCTGGAGCCAGAGAAGGAACAACCATGGCCCTTCAGTTTCAGAAACAAATATATCCCACAATTTATAGGAACTAAATCATGAATTTTCTTACTTTTTCTACCTGGTGAATTTGAGCTCTGATGATAAAATCTGGTGCAAGTCTTTTAGAGGTTACAGCTTAAAACTTCTAAAAAGTTGTAGCATTGTTAGAACAAGAAAAATATAAAATGTGTATACAGCAGGTTAGATATTGAAGGCCTTTGTGACCTAGATGTTTTGATAGTACTTTGAAGGGACACAGTCACATCAGTGTAGAAAAGCTGTTGCTTTCACAAAGAAATACAATGCCAGGATAGGTTTTAAGAATATTAAATATAAAGTAAAACAAATTTCACACATCATCCTTACTATTCAGAACAATGTCTTAAAAATTGTGAAACTTCTTATTACTTATGTGAAATTTTGAAAGGTTTCTGTTTTGTTGTTTGTTTGGCTTTTTAAGACGGCCTCATTCCACAGCCTGAACTCATTATATGGCCAGAACTGTCCTTGAACTCCAGATCCTCCAGCTTCAGTCTCCCAAATGCTCAGATTAAGGAATGTGACACCATAATCAGTTATGTTGAAGCATTTTTAAAACAACATATGAATTACAAAATCTAGAATTCTTTTCCAATAGTGACATGGTAATGTTAGGTTTCGCTCCATTTGTGATTTACTTCACAGTTCTCAGTGTATATTGCTGCTTTATTTTAGACATCTAGTAGAAACATCCTAGATGTATGGTAACATTAAATTCTAGATCCTATTCTGTAATTCATATAACAAAGTTCTGAAATTGACATGGGCCACCTGTAAGGACAGACTTCATTTTATGTCATTCACTACTCCATATCTCCATGGATTGCATCATTTACTGTCATATTTGTTCAGTTTGTTGCCTGTTTCTGTTTAGTTTTCTGCAATTTTTTTGTTTAACTTGCTACCGTTTTGATAATTTACTATATTCTTACCTTTCTATTTTAAAGACCAAAATGAATTATTCTATAAATAATAAAACATAAATGAGGTAATATGAAATTTTATATGTTCATTTGCAATGATCATTTTTGTGTATTATTGAAATAAACATGTCATAACTCTACAGTGAATATTTGGCATTAGATATTTGTTGCAGGATATATTCTTTTAATTTTTATTGAGATATTAATAGTAAAAATGATGTGTTTCTTGGTGACATCTCATACATATTTTGACGTACACTGATCACATTGATCTCTACCATTACTCTGTTTAACCTACCTTCCATTTGAGATCTTTACTATAGAAATAGTGTATCAAATGTTCTAGGAGAGCAACATAGTTTTTAAAATCTTTGCTATTCGTATATTAAAATCTGAAAGACTGCAAGTTTTTACTAGTTTTGCATGATCTCAAAGAGTATTCCAAAGGTTTCAAAAGCTTAACCTTTTTCATTTTTGTAATAGCTTTTCTCCAGGCAAGCACATATAATCAGACCCTTAATCTGTAGAATCTCAGCAGGGGATATTTCTTTCTTGAGAGAGAAGTATTATGTCTTTTGGGCATCAAAACAGCAATGCATTTGCACGGATATTTTTTAGAAACAACAGAGGGAACAAAAAGCCTTTGTTAAAGAACTAGTATAGAAATTATTAACAATAGGGACTGAAAGGAGATGTTTCAATGTTTAAGAGCACTGACTGCTCCTATAGAGGACCTGGGTTCATTCATTTCCCAAGGCCCAAAAAGCTAACAAACATCTGTTTCTCTCATTTCAGGGGAGCTGATGCTCTCTTGTGACCTCTGCAGGCATTGCACACATGTGTTGCACTTACATACACACAGGCAAAACACTCACTCATACATATGAAATAAAACTAAATAAATTAAAAATTAAAAACAAATTATTTGGATATTAACAATATCCAAAATGCCATAAATTACATGATAATATTGACTGGTGAAGCTTACATTTATTGTAGTCATGTTTATTGTAACAGTAGGAACTACTTCACGTGCCTGAATTTTATTTCTATTCTGTTTAATGACCAATATAATTTTTTCAGGGCATTCTTGATTCTTGACTATTTCCGTAATTCTTAGATGTGTTTTAAATCATCTTTCTAGTTTTTAATTCATAGTTAATGTGATAATACCTGCAAAACCATGAGGACAGGAAATATGGAAAGAGAGATTTAAGTTTGAAGCAGCAGGATGGGGTTGTCTCCCTGAAGAAAAGTCCTTTCTTTTGTTTCTGAAAAACAATGACAGTAATTTCAAAGCAACAAACTGAGATTGGTCTCTTATGGATGCAACAGGTCATGAATGATTCCATTTACCTTTAGATTTCTTTTGCCCTCAAATTCTTGAGAACAGGAAGCAAAACTGTAGTTGTTAGGAAGGGAGCCATCTTCTTGTCATTTATAAATGATGTCTTCTACATATTATTATATCACTAACTCTAGATTGGATTATCTAACAAAGGAGATATTTGGGTTTTTAATTCCCAGGTACACTTCTTTAAACAACAAAGATGTAGATAATAAAATATTTTATTTACTTAGCTAAAATCATTAATGCCATTTATAGACCTGCTGTTTTATCACAAGTCCCATCTCCATAAATTCTGTTGACCGTCCTCAGATTGATGAGGACTCAATATCTCAGCCTTAAATACCTATTTTTACTTTAATCCAGGAGTCAGTCCTCATTGGTGTTAAATTTAAAAATACATTTACTTTGCTCAGGAGAGTATCTGAAATTGAAAAGATCCTAATATATTTTTGTAGAACGGCTCATGGAACTCATGCTAAAGTGAGAATAGACTGAAAGAATTTCATGAACAGGACTGGGACAATGGGATGCTCTCTGTTACAAGACACTAACTCAACACCTTTTGTAGCTATACTAAGACTGAGAGAGATAAAATGGCTTAAAGTGTACCCATCTACACAGGATGAACATTTTTGCTTACATCAACATATCACATCCCTAAGGCTTGGAGACGCCAAATATTTTGCATCTCTCACCCATCAGCTGGTTAGAAATGTTTTTGCTTTACCTGGATGGAAATCATGGAAAGGCAAGAAGACCCTGAAAAGATAATCTTCACCAGCTTTATTTTTCCTCCATGTCTGATGTCTGTAGGAGTAGATAGGTGGTAGCAGTGGCCAGTTGCATCCTGTTTCTTTGAAGACCTTAGGTATATGGACCCTTGAAACTTAGTAACAGACCAGTGTTAAGGCACTTATCCTGCAGTCAGAGGCTCTTGGCCCTGATGTCTTGACAGTTTTATTGACTTTTTCTAGGGACCAGATCCAGGAAGTTTTTTCTCTTAATCCTTACAGTTTTTTTTTTTTTTTAAATCAGCTCTTGACTCTTTTTGTTGTCTTCCAATTTCTATCTTCCTTCTTCCTGCTGTGACCTCTCCAGAAATGCTCTGTTGTTCCTTCTTATGTCAGTTTCTATACCTGGCTCTATTAGGGATAATATTCAAGAAGTAGGATATTGTAAGGGCAGTTCAGTAAAAAGATCGCTGGGTACAACCAAGGTTAATTGGGTGCAGATATCTCCTCCTGGTGGAGGTGGGATCTCTTTGGATGGATAGCATCCTTGGGCTGGATCATTAGGCAGTTAGTGTCAGTGGGCCACGTGAGGGCTGCTGAGTGGATTCAGGCCTATCAGTAGGTAGATCACAATCCACTGACCATCCAGCATCTGTAACTGCCAAGTGGTTTTACCTAGATCTTCCATTGCTTCTTCAGTAGTCAAGTGGATGTTGGTGGCAGATTTTGCATTTTTCACTAGGAAGCTGGGACCTGGATCTTGAGAAGTAGGCACTGGTCAAAGTAAAACTGCTCCTGAGCCCAGAACCAAGTATTAGAAACCAGATACTAGCAACTAGTCACTGGGGCCTCCTAAGCTGTCAAGAAGATTTGTTTTTAGATGTCAGGGCTCAAGGCTCAGAATGCATGCTAGGCTGTTTGGAAACTCAGTGTCTAGGACCAGAGTTCAGTGCTGATAAAACAACTGGTTGAAATAGAATGGAAAATAATATGAAAAAAGTGTTTCTGGATCTCCCTCCTTTTTCCTGCCCTTTTCTTCCACTTCTAAGAGTGAATCTGCCGGGGACCAAGTGACCTCTGTGTTGCCCTTTGGCAAATGTAACATCCTGACATTTGTTGATACCAATTATGTTAATCAGTTTCTTAAGTGCCTCTTAGAGCTTCTTATTGTTCTATATGTTAATAATAGTACTGTACAAAAAATGACAATTAGTTATGTCTAACAAACTTATGGGGTTTATCAAGGCCCTTCTATTGGATTTTTATTGTTTATCAGCTTTGGACTCTTGGTATTTAACAGAGTCATGACCTTTGTATGACAGCAGCTTGACTCCATGGCATCAAAACCCATTTAACTATATAATTATAGACCAAGATCTTGGATTGTCCTATATATACGTGCATATAAAAAAGCTCAGGGGCTTCCCCGCACCTCATGAGCAAAAGGTTGCCATTACTTGAGAGTGTCAGACAAAATACTGCAAAGAGAATATCCATAACTGGATATGTCGGGGTCTCTTAAAGACATGCCTAACTGCAAGGAGGTTCATGTCGAAAGAATAATAACTCAAAACCTCTTCCCAGCAAAAGACATGATTGCCTACAACAGGCCATGGGGGTTAGGTCTCTGTCTTTCTCTCCATCTGCAGCCATTACCACCTCTCAGGGACCAAGCTTGGATCTTTTTAATTCTAGTAAAAGGGTGGAGATGCCGGGGACCAAGTGACCTCTGTGTTGCCCTTTGGCAAATGTAACATCCTGACATTTGTTGATACCAATTATGTTAATCAGTTTCTTAAGTGCCTCTTAGAGCTTCTTATTGTTTAGCAAACAAGGTCCCCCACCCGTAGCTGCCCTTGGCTATGCATGGCCTTGGCTCCTGGATCTTCCAGGGATTTGTCTCCTAGCAACCTTGGCCACCACACCCCATCTAGCCCCTGCCTGCCCTTTTAGTATTTACATAACCTGATGGTGGGCTTTTGTCTCTGTTAATCACCACATTCCTGTATGGGTGCCTGACTCCCCAAGATTATAAATACCCCCTAGAAGAATAAAGATTTGCCGATTTGATCAGGAGACTGTCTTGTCGGCCCTCCTTGTGTTCCTCTTGTCTCTTTCATCCCAGGTTTCTGAGGACGCGTGCTCTGCTGAGGCCAGCCGGCCTCGGCATGAATCCATTTAAGTAAGTGTTTCTGGTTCTATTTTTATGGTTGTTACATTTACCAATCAGGTCATTTAAGTGAATTTCTGGGATTCAAAGGTAATAATATCTTTATTAGTTCTTTGTATATCGTAACAATTAAGATGTAGAGGTGAGGACCAAAGTCTTATGTGTTGGTATCAACTTTGTTAATGTTAAGGCAGCATTAAACACTGGAGTGTGTGACTGTAATCAGATTTTCAGTTTTGAAATAACACATTTGACAAAGCAGTTGAGATTGTAAAGAAAAAAAAATTTCTTGCCAGGAAGAATCAGTTTACACATATATCAGTTATATTCAATATATTTCAACTTGTTATGAATTCTGAAATATACTCATATGTCCTTAGGACTTCCAGCATAAAATGTGAAGAAAATGAATTTAAAAGTATTTTATATTGAATTTTTAATTTACTCTTTGTGTATTTCATATAGAACATCTCAATCAACCTTACACTTTTATACCTCCTTCCACACTGGCACCCTCACAAACCCCTGCCCTCTCCTTGAATTCATACATTCTGTCATTTGTGTTAATGCCTATTGTGTCAAGTTAGTGTTCCCAGACAATCCTCAGGGCAAGTTCATCCACTGAGGTCTAGTAAGCCCCTCCAGACCCTTGCTTTAAGAAGATTAGCTCTTCCTCACCCAACAGTAATCAACTGCCAATCTTTCTTCAGCAAAGTTTGAGGTCTGCTGCCCATTTCTGCATTTCCATGCAGGGTTTTTGTCTACTTGAGTTTGCATGGGTCTTGAGCATGTTGACACCATTCCTGTAGGTTCATCTGATTAGGGTCCCAGATGCTTGGAGGATTCTATTTCCATGTGGTCAAAAACATCCTCACTGGCTCTTGCAATATTTCCTGAGCCTTGAGTGAGTGAAACTTAATATAGGAATCCTGTCCAGGTATCCACACTCTGCAAATTCCTAATCTCCATGATTTAATCATTTGTGACCCTTTGTATTACTGACCTTTGTTGCATGAGGGACCTTCATTAATCGGAGTTGAGAATTTATTAGTAGCTTCTTTACCCCTTGTGCTTTATACCCCTTGTTCTTGTACCACTTAGGCATGGGCAATTCACAGAGGGTGTCTGCATGTGATCAACTATGGTATTCTGTAATAGTTTCCTTCTGGGGCAAAAGAAGTTTCTCTGATGAGTGGTGATTGACATAATTGACTGTAAATATAAGGATGCATATTTTGCATTTAGTAAGAAGTTACATTAGTCTAGGGATATGATAGCCTTGGGGATTTCTCTAAGATTGATGATTTCTTTGGCCATGTGCATTTGGCTATGATTACAGTACCACACATGAATTTCCTTCCATTGAGAAGACTTTAAGTCCAATTAGGTTGCTGTTGATTGCCCCCAAGATAAAAGTACCACTATTGTACCAGTGTCATATCCTGTGCCAGTCATTGATGTGGTTATTTGGTCATGAAGCTGGTGTTAAACCATTGATTGATATTCTACCATAGTGCCTGAGTACTACTCTACAGAGTTATGAGAGCTAGCCTTCAGGAAAAGGGGCTTCCAGGTCTGTTCCAGCTCCATTGCTCCAAATATGATCTCCAAATTATTTCCTCTCTTCAAAAATGGGGGCTTAATTCAAGTTCTGGGAGGCAATCAAGGACTGTGGCAATAACATGGGCAATTTCTGGAGTCTCTTGGACCACCCTGATCAACAACTCGATGGAAGGCTTCTCCTGTCTTGCTTCCTTTCTTGTTATGTAGCCTTCGGCTATGCACATGGACTTATGTACAGATACTTTATTTGGAATTTGTCATTAGGTTGTTAAACTAATATGATTCCCTCTGTTGTTTTACTCTAGCTAGGTATTATTTATTCTCTCTCTCTCTCTCCCCTCTTCCCTCTGTCTAACTCTTCCTCTATGCCTTCTCCATTTTCTGCATTTCTCTCTTGATAATACTAGTCTTCTAAGGCTCTGCCTCTCTTGAGCTCTTTCTTTCCATTTATCCACATAATTTCTTGTATAAGCCTCCCTCTTTCCCTCTCCCATTTAAATAGCCCCTTTAAATCTATTTCTCCCCTAGTAACACCTGTCTCCTATTATTATTCTCTTTTTGTTTTCTTCCTTCCCTTTACATCCCTGGGTACTTTCCATTTTCCTGATTCTTGCGGTTACATCATCATACATATCAAGATTTGGTGCTAATATCCACAAATGAGGGAAAACATATATCATTTGTTTTCTTGAGTCCTGTGTTACTTCAGTTAGCATAACAGTTTCTAGTTCCATCCATTTTCCTACAAATGTCATGATTTCATCTTTTTTTACCCCTGAGTAGATCTTTGTGTAAATGCACCACATTTTCATTATCTGCTTTTCAGCTGAGAGACACTTAGATTGCTTCCATCTCTTAGCTATTGTGTAAAGAATAGCCACAAACATAGATGTACAATTATATCTGCAGTAGGATGAGTTCTTTGTATATAATCAAGTCAAATGGTAGGTTCATTTTCAGTTGTTTTTAAAAGCTTTTCCACACTGCTTTCCATAGTGGTTGCACAAGTTTACAGTCCCACCAACAGCGAATCACTTTTCCCTTTTCCCCACGTCCTTTCCAGCATTTGGTATCATTCGTTCTCTTGAGTTCAACCAGTCTGGCTGGGGTAAGATGAAATCTTTAAGTGATTTTAATTTGCATTTCCCTAATTATTAATGATATGGAGCACTTTTAAAGATGTTTCTTAGCCATTTTTATTTCTTCTTTTGAGAACTCTCTTTCAGATAGATTCTTAGTCCATGTTTTAATTGGGTCACTTGTTTTTCTTGACTCTTTCTGAGTTCTATATGTATTCTGGATATTAAAACTATGTAAGATATGTCAAATTTAAAAGTTTTTCGATGGAACTTTTAGAATAATCACTTTATATTCAAATTTATGAAGCAGTGAAGCAGATGTCCTGTATATGTATTTTGTCAACATTGATAGTGCAGTTATTAGATAAAAAGTTATAGATTACATGGAAAATTGATACATAAATGTATAGAGCAAAGTAAAAATTAAATGAGAACTGTTGGTCATTGTATATGTTGCCAACAATTTCACTTGTTCACTAGTATTAATTTTAAGCACGTAAGCATATATATATGTTTACATATATATATATATATATATATATATATATATATATATATATATATATATCTCCCCTAGCTCAACCAATGTTTAGACAAGAAACTGGCAAGCAGTTACAAGATAAATTGTATATATTTGCTTGGTATAGGCTATTTGTCATCCCAGTGTGTTGAAATTAAAACAACCATCTCTGTTGTCATTCTTCAACAATATATTCCCTTTTGTCACTATTCTGCACATTGTGCTTACTTTGGAAATTAAACATTCTTTAGATGACCTGTTTCTGAAGCATTTAAAATAGTCTTTATAGTGTTTGATTATATGTGAAGAAGAAGAGTGTCTTGACTTCCAAAATGATAGTTCAAAAATGTTTTGGCAAGAGAGATTTTCACTTTCCCACCTACTTTTAATCCCCATTCAGAGGTAAATCTTTTATACCCTAGTAATAATTTGAATTCATTCATTTTAGGGTTAGAGATATTAATTAACCTGGATCATTAAGGAACTTCTAATTCTAAAGAAAAAACAACAACAACGACTTTTAAGGCAGATATGTGCATTCTGTAGCATCCAAGATTTTCCAAAGGAGGTATGCAAAAATAACATCTGGACAAGTGAGTGGTATGCAGTTTTTAAATACCTTTATTTCATATTCGTCATTCTTTATGATAGAAATTTGACATCTGCTCTCACAGGTTTAGTGGAATCCCTTCAACGACTGCATAGGCATACAAAGTAGGAGCAGCTTATATAAGGAATAAAAGGATACACACAAGTCCTTCACCACAAAGAGAAGTGACATGCATACAGAGGAATGACAGAAAAGGGGGGTCTTTTCTAGCAGCCTTGGAAAAGACTTTAAAAAAGTACTTTAGTGGGCATAGTTATGATTGGGATATTGTCTAAAATGCATGAAGATTAAATGATAATATACATTGGGCAAAATATCTTAAAAATTATTAACTTGCCAGGCATGGTTGTGTACGCTTTTATTCCCAGTGCAGAGGAAGGCAACTTGCTCTGAGGTCAAGTTCAGACTAGGATGGTCCGTGAAGCAAGTTCCAGGTCATCTGGGACTACATAGTGAGACCCTGTCTGAAAAAACAAACCAAAATCACAATTTTTGGCTTTACCTGGAAATCATCTATGGGTTGGTAGCAAGTGGTTGTTGCTCTTCAATAATACATGGGGCCATCTGAAGCCTGCACTTACAGAATTATCTGTACCCTTCCACACAGATGCTGATGACTTGGCACAGTTAAGGAATTATTTTCAGTTGCTGGAAGGCTTTATCTTCTATTTCTTTGAATTTCTTAGCAATGAAGATAACGCCTAAAGAATGCAGAGCCTCCTTAAGAAAGAGTTGTCTAGGCAAGAATGAAAACAGCATATTAAACTGGGCAGTATGCTATATAGTTCAGCCATAACTCATTTAGGGTGAAAAGCTCTGTCAACCTTGACGGGCTTTTCTATGAAGTACTTACTTTAGAAGACACACAAAGTAATATGATTTAACGTTATTGAGGCTCAAGGTTTTATCTTGCAGGATATTTATTTGAACACTGTAGTAATATGATTCAGAACAAAGTGCTCTGAGGTCAAAGTCATAAGTGAGTGGCAAGAAAGCGAAAAGGCTTCCTAAATAATTTTGATATAATTAAAATTCAACAGAATCTTTGGTTGGGACATCTTGTTTGTTGTATAAATTAAAGACTTAGATGATAGAATATATTCTAGTTTTAACTAAATATTAAAAAATACTACCAATAAAGTGACAAATTTGGTGAAACAAGCATATCAATACAATCACTAAATGAATATAATAAAATAATAGTAGGAGAATATATTTAAAGAGACGTTAACTGAGGAAGTTCTATAAGACAAGCAAAATTAGTTTTTCAGGAAGTGAGGAAGAAGAGATCAAATATGTATGAGTAAAGTCTTAGAAATTATAAATGGCAGTCAAATATGAACACATATTCTCAGCATGAATTACTTGACTCTCCTCCACCAACAAGGTTTCTGCAAATAATATATCAGAAAGAACTCAAATTAAAAGGAACCTCCGAAGACATTTTGCAAGAACCAGAATGCATTCATTTTACTAGATGTTCAATTTCAGCCTGGCAATTTACTGGCAATGTGAAAAATACAGAAAGGGCGTAGAAAAGAGAAATGACATTAGAATTGCGTTAATAGGGAAGGGAATCTTACCTGGAAAATACTTAACAACAAGGAAATGAGTCTATACAGTCATACTGCATTGCCATTCTTACCATTTCAAGGTCCCTATAGAAGATCAGCGTGATTTAAAGAGAGGCAGAGATGGCTGTGAAATTCTGCTTGGAATGAGGTTTCCTGACTTTCTAGTCATAAGGACCATATATCATAAAGCATATCCCAAATCACTGTTCCCCTCATTCTTCAAAATCTGTATCTACTCCAAAGAAATGAAGTTACCTCATGTGTTGGGGGAGCTCTAAAGCCAGAAGTTAAGACGTTTGCGGCAAACAGGTTGACTGTTTTGCTATGCTTGGACAAAAATCACAGCTAAGCCATGTAGGTCCTGGGTCCTTGAGTTCTGAAGAATTATGGTTTGCACTGACAGACTCAGAGGTTGCTAGTTCTAAGGTCTCTGAAGGAAAAACATATAATATTTGACTTAAGAAGTCATAGACTTGTAGTTATTTAGAGGCTGACTGCTCTGGGTTCTAATTGAAAGTTGGCAGAAATTTGGTGAGTAGTGAAATCCAGAGCTTTAAATATCAGCTTATGAAAGCACAAATCAGTTCTACCTTTTCAAATCCCATTACAGCTCGTGAGTCTTAGGTGTTGCTATCCTTGTCATCTAGCATCAGGTGTCAAGTCTCCTGTCCCAAACTCTTCCAGGAACTTGGACCTACAGTCTCTCATTCACCACTTTGCAAAGTCTTGACTGACTCTCCACTACCTCTCAACTTTTCTATATTTGAGTTGTCCTTCAATGTTTCTAATGCTGATTCTCTCAGCCACTCTCTGAAGTTTGTCAGGTACTGTATCAAAGCTATTCCTTCTCTTGTTGTTAGAGATGTTGACTCTCGGTAGTAGTTATATAGCCAAGATGGAGTGTTTAGCATGAGTGAGCATGCAGACAAAAGAGTGTATTTGTACCAATCACACCACAGCTTCCAGTTGTGCCAATCACCAGCTTTTGGTTGAACTGCTGTAAGATACTCACCTTCCCATCTTAGTGAGAATAGCTGCAGGGTTATCTAAAGTTCATAAAATCTTGTGTGTTGCCCGGAATGGTGCCTTCCATGGCCCCAGTAGGTTGACTGGAGTGGTGCAGGTTTTCTGAAGAGGGTGTACCTGTTGTGAGGCCTTGGCTTCAGTTTCAGTGGACTTTGCAGCTGGCATGTTCTCAGACTAAATGTTACCTAAAAGAGCTGGGCTGTCATTTGGGAAGCCTGGTTAGTTGATAAAGAAAGAGCTATCCAGCTGCCAGTTCCACACCCCAAGTTATTAGACATTGCCATATAAAGTCCAGAACACCCTGTACTCACTCTCAGAAAAACAAAATTAGAGGGTGGAGTTGAATATTAGGTCTGTCATTTTTCAGGTTATTTCAGTCAGTAAATTCTGGTTAAAAGAGAAAAGAAAAAAAAATCTGTAGGTGGAAAGCAGTGAGTCATTGCAGCAATGAGAGAGAGATTCTTTATTTATTAAACACTGGTTTTGGACTCAGATACTTTGCAGTCATTGAATGGAGCACAAGGAATAAAATGGTGCATAAGAAAGACATCATCCCTCAGTAATGGAACCAGATCACCGGGGGATTGTCCCATAGGAAAAACCCATCCTATGGGGTTAGTACTAATATTCTAGAATAGTTTTTGAGAAATTTTGAGAGACTCAGACATTTTGTGAATCATTTTAGCACAATAATGTCTCAATTACAGAATGTGCTATTGAATTTTCTTTCTCTTGATATCTTTACTCTAATGGATTGTGCTCAGTATGCTTAAAGGAGAAGTGTTTTCCCCCTGGAGTGTTGGATAGGAGTTTAAGTAGAGATGAGTGCAGTAAGATTCTTAGGAAATAACATGGGCTGCTGTTTGAATTACAGCTCTCTTTGGTTTAAAAGAGAATAACGTATCATGAAAAATGGAAGAAGTTACAACTTTTGCGTATTAAATATACTGAATTGTACTGTACCAAATAATAGAAATTTAAATAAACAAATTTTCCGAATGGTACATGGGTTTGTGGAAATTTTAATTTTTAGAAACATATTTCTAATAATATAATAATAGCATTAATAACAATAGTAACAATAAATGGCATTTATTGAGCTCTTATTTTATGCCAACCACTGTTCTGATCACACGTTTCATGACTTATTTATAGACATGTATGCCCCTTTAAAAACTAGGCATGGGAAATGGAAGCAGAGAAGTATTAAGAAAGTTATCGACACTCAGTAATTATACAAAGGGCCAAGGTTTCAGCCCAGCAACCTGACAATAAATCCACTAAGATCTTTCCAGCCTTCCACAGAACTTGCATAAACATGCCTTAACAAGCTAGCAACTGACTTTCAATTCAGTACAACTGAATTGACTTAAATAATTTGTTCCAGAGCATTTGTTTCCTTAAGTCACCATTTGTGTCTGTGTTAATTTTGAGTAACACTGAGTTATTTAAAAATAAATAAATAAATAAGTATCTGAGGTAGACATACATGTTAAAGGGTTTTCAAATCTGTTGTGTACACTGGATGGTTATCTTTCTCGTGACAGTGGAACTTGGAACAGGAGGTTTGATAGAGGGAATAAAAGCTTTCTTTTCTTTCGTTGATGGTTTTGTAAGGAGCTCATCTGAAGTTACACATAATGACAGTGGAGCCCATGGTATTTTCCACTAACGTTCTCTGATGGAGACAGATAATCTTTTCTTTTCATGTCTGAGTATATTGCCTGCAGGTGGGTGCACCTAGGTCATGCATTGCACACAGAGGACAGAGAAGGGCACTGGATCCCCTGAAACTGGAATAATGGACAACTGTTAGCCACCATGTGGGTTCTGGGAATCGAACCCGGGTCCTCTGCAAGAGCAGTCAGCACTCTTAACCACTGAGTCACCTTTCTAGCACCCCCTGCAGATTCTTTTATAAAAATGCCTTCACAATGGCCTATGAGCATGTGAAATAACTACTGTGTATTGAAGTGCTTTTATCTGCCTTTATCATAGGATTTGCCTACCTCAAAGTACATATTTGATTTTTAAGCGCAATGGTAGTTTCAACCATTGTACAAACTGAATGTTTCTTTTTCTGAATTTCTAAAAATTGTTCATTTTCTGTAGCAAAATGAGTAGATGGAACAACATAACTTTTAACACTCCTGTGATTTGATAGATGTAAAGCTCAACAGTTAACATTTGACTTTAAAAAAAAATACCTATTTTCATGACATAAGATGCTTCTTATAAATAGTATTAGAAATCACTAAGTCAATTAAGTAATAAAATTAATTGCTCAGTTCCTCAAACCCTAAGATAAATTTAGAATGAAATGTATGAAATTAATAGTGATTAGTCCATTGAGCCTGTGGAAGAAGATACTATTGCTGAGCAAAGAGGATGACATTATAATTAAAAGATTATTCATGCCTTACATGTGCATTTAAAAGTTAATTGAAAAAATAATATATTTTTATTTGTTAATATGGTCATGACTGGAGAGATAAAGCTCTTTTGTTCTCAAATATTAATGTAATGAAAAATATCATTGAAGTACAACAACGATTTGAATATGTAGTCAACATTTGTCATACCCAAAATTCA
This sequence comes from Eospalax fontanierii, assembly GCA_035773235.1. Taxonomy (NCBI): domain Eukaryota; kingdom Metazoa; phylum Chordata; class Mammalia; order Rodentia; family Spalacidae; genus Eospalax; species Eospalax fontanierii. Next base: position 41,226,374 of record CM069542.1, on the reverse strand, counting down.
GTTGTATTTTTTTCATCTGCAGAGAACCTTAGAAATCCTCTGTAACTTCTTTATCCTTCACATATGTAATAATTTTAGGCATGTGAATTATTTTCTGCCAATAGACTCATACTTTGAATTTGGAGTTGAGAAGTGAAGAATAAAGAGTCGAAAATGGGAGAAGGGAGCTTCCCATAAGTGTGCTGGGCAGGGGTGGACAGGGTGGAGATTCTGACAGAGTTCTGTTTCAATGTACGGCAGAGGCGAAGGCAGTTTGCCACCTTAGCTCTGTGAAGTGGAATGTACGCCCTTTATCATGTATGTCCATCTCAGATACTTATTTATTTATTTTTAAATAACTCAGTTTTACTCAAAATTAACACAAATGGTGACTTAAGGAAACAAATGCTCTGGAACGAATTATTTAAGTCAAGTTATGCATTAACATTTTAAGTGTCTATTTTATTGAGTAAAAACTCACTTCATATAAAAGATCTTAATCAAATTTAGACCCCTTCAGACATTTACTAATTTTATATCACTCATAACTTAGCTTCCCATTGTCCTCTTATGTTCACGCTGACTCCTTCTTTTAAGTAGAAGACACCTATTCTCTGTCTTTCTACTTTTTGTTAATCTTCAGGCCTACTTCTGATTGTTTAGAAAACAGGACTTTTCTGATTGGTGTTCCAGTTTCCTATCCATTTTAAAGCAAAGTGGTTTTTCTGCAGTAGTCTATTCATTCAGCACTTTTTTACTGAATGTGTTCACTAAGTTTTTGCCAGGGATCCAGGTTTCAGAAATGAATCTCTAAATAAAATAGACAGAAGATCTGTTCTTGAGGAGTTCACATTGTATTAGGAAAGATAAATAATATACCTACCAGGTTCATTAATAGTGCAACGAGTTAGAAGGCAACCAACGTGGGAGAAATATCCAGCAAGGCAGTGGGGAAGGGCTGAGGTATGAATAACAAAATCACCAGCCACCTGAGAACTAGTCCTCTGAAGTTAACACTGAGCAGGGGTGTGAAGAAGAGCAAACTTGTTGATGTGCTGAAGATTCTAATGAGAGCAGGTTGCAAAACTGTTGTGTGTATTGGATGACCAGCAAAATACCTTAGAAAATGCACTAGGAAATGAAATAGAGTTCCTGTTTAGCAGCAGTAAAGTCTGCACACACGGATATTAATTCAAACAAGTCAGCACACTTGTGGTGTGTTTCCAGCCACATCCAACTTCAGGTGCAACCCTGTGTTTAGCACATAGGGAGTTGGATTTAACATGCATTAGCTGAAAGCCAGATAGTTTTAAAAATGAGTTAAAATTTATCATCCTAAAATATAGCAATTTATTACCATAAAATATAAGGATAAATACTAAAAAAATGAGATGGAATAATGTAGCAAGAGAAAGTAGATATCTTTGAGCATGTGAGTGTAATGATTGTCTATGAGATTTGTATTAGGCACCGAGGAAGGAGGGCATATTTTTGGAATGAGGACAGTTAGCATGTGGGTAAAACATGTTAACGCATGTCCTGGTGGAACTTTGTTGATAATATTAATATTCACATTAACATTTGTTGAATGTTTAATATATCCTGGGACATTGTATTAAGTGATTTAAATGGATAATCCCTTTTTAATCTTCACTGTAACCATGTGAAGTAGATATTATACTGTAATTGTCATTTTGCAAATGAAATTATGGAAAGAGCAGTTATTTTGGGGGGGGTTATCAGAATGTTAGCCCCCTCTACTTAAGTGGGTCCATCATATTGAGATAAATGTGTTCTCCATATTTGAAGCTTATAATCTGCTATATAGTTATTACTTATTACTATTCAGTGAACAGGGGATTTGAACATCCACAATATGGAATTTAATTAAATGACTAAAGATAGCAATGGTAAGAAATCTCCAGTATCCCCAAACATAAGGCTGAAAATATCTTGTGTGTTTAGGGATAAGCCTTCCTCACATATTAAAGGACGCACAGCATGTACACACAAAGGAAAATTAATCTATTAATGTAGGGTATTTTAATTTCTAGTGACTTAGATTTCTTTCAAAAGGTACTAGATTTCCATATTTTATTTCATCAGCTTGGAAAAGACAAAGTACCTTTTAATTAAAATTTTACTGCCTTTAATTTTAGAAATAAGAAAGCATAACCTATTTCTCTAAACTTTTCAAATGATACAGTATTTAACAGCAGGATTTGAAAGATTAATAAATACAGTTGGTCAATACAGAAGGTCAATTGGCATTAAGCAGTTTCACTACACAAGACTTTCAAAGGAACAAATAAAATTTTAGTGAATAGACTTATAACATTGAGTTATAAGTTGATAAAGAACTGCCTCCACCTTAGCTGTCTTTTCAACCATCATTTGTAAACTATCTGTTCAATTAAATAAAAATAACTATAGGAAGACAGAGAAGATAGTAAATAAAATGCTTGTCTTACAAATATAATGATCTGAGTTTGGTCTGTTGAACGTGCATTTAAAAAAAAAGCCAGTCATGGTGGTGTACACTTGTCCCAGCTCCAGGAAAGCAGAGGCAAGCAAATATCGGTGACCCCTAGACAGACTGCCTAACTTACTCTGTAAACTCCAAGCCAGTGAGAGATTCTGTTTCCAAAATCAAGGTGGAAGGCACCTGAAGAGAGAAAGCGATCTCACTATCCCAGGTGCAATGCACCTTGCCTAGAAGCCATTACCAGGGAAGGAATAATATAAGTTCTGTCTCTGGGATTTGAAGTCTGAGGGACCCTGTCAGGTCCAGTTGTCACTATAGAGGACAGACTAGCCAGAGCTGGAAGGTTCTGATATTACTGTTACTCTTCCTTATTTTGAATATGTAGATATGCTATTGTTACTGTTTGGGTGACCTATGTAAATACTTATGTAATTGATGGCTTTAGAAAGGAATTTAAAAAATAACTAAATATGGCAATTAAGCTAACTTCTATTCATGAGTGTTTAAAAGATGACAGTGGGGGAAGGAAAAAAGCTTTACTCTGTGATCATTCATGCCACATTAAATCAAGGCAAAGAAAGTAGAAAGCATCATCACAGGCATGTAATCCATTCCCATAGCAACGGAGGGCCATCAGTTATCCTTTATTTCTTCACACTTCTCCCAATAAAGGCTGTCACTTTTAATTGATGTGATAGAGGTTTCTTGAACTCTACTTGGGGAGTTAGTTCTAGACTAATGTTTTTCTAAATCTCATTTCATTTGTGCTTAGGAAAGGTAGCAACAACTTGATCTTTATTTACTTGTCTCTTTCTTAACAAACCTTTGTATAATCTCTGCACAGTACTATATGGGATTTGGATTTATGCTACGATGGGAAGTTCCTTCTGTAGAGAGAGACAAATACCAGAACATGAAGTATTATTACTGATGAAGATTGTAGACTGTGGAAGCTATTAGAGATGCTTGACCCCATCCTACCCTTTTTTTTCTTAGACCCCAAGTTGCTTTGAAGCTCTGCCAAACAACAAATAGAAATTTCGTAGGAAAAATGAAAAGAACAGATGATATGAATAGGCAATCAAAAAATCATTAATCAGAGAAATAGAGATGAAAATGGGTGAGATCAGTGACATCTTACTAGCACAGATGAGGTCTTGTGCTGTTGGAGAATTTTCAGCTACTAGTGATAGGAAAGGAGAAGTCTCCTCCACCTCGGAGAACAACTTGGAATAATTTAACCAGTTTATTTTTGTACCCATTTCAACATAAAACAAGTTGAATCTAAGATCTGAACTCAAATAATTCACTTTATAGGTCCATATAAGAAATTATAAGAGGACTCTATTCTGGAGGTTTTCCTACTCTCTTAGTACCTGAGAATAAGGTGTTCTTACAGTCTTAACTATCTCTTCCATTCAACTCCCCTATGTGTCTATGGACATTGAATTTTATTCTTTTTGCTGTTACATATCTTGATATTCAGAATTGTTTTGACTGTCTACCTCACTTCCATGTTGATGCTCTGAATTATGTTTGGGATCTCATTAACTGCATTCCTTTTTATGGAAAGAAAAGACATTTGCTTTTCTTACTCTTAAACATTGATTGTCACCTAATTTATGGTGAACGAAAGGGAAAGTCATCCTGGAGCAAAGAAGAGAAGGTGCAGGACACTTTGCAGAGGCATTTGAGGTCAAGAATGTCTTGAGCAGCTCTCTTTGATTTTCCATTTGATCTCTGGAGTTGTGGTTGTACCCTCACCATATTTTGGGTACATAAGTTACTGATCATAAGCCTGTCCCATAGCTTTGTCTTCCTATGCTACGTTCTATTCAATTATTAGCTTCTCCTTCACCCTTCGCTTCCCCAATTCTACCTTCATTATTTCCTAGCCTCTTCCTATCAATGCCCTAGTTTTGCTTTGTACCTGCACTTAATCCTATCTTGGAGTTTCTCAGAGATAAAGACTAAAAACCAGTCCTTCATTTTATTTCAGTAAAAATGATCAAACTATATAAAATATTCATACATTTTAATGTTATGTCCATATTTATTAAGTCCAGTGTAGTGTATTGTGATACTGTGATATAAAATATCTGTTTCTAGGCACACAACTCATAAGATCATTAGTTAGAAGTGTCTTTTTGTATGTTTATAAGAAGACTTTTGGTTGGAACTTTCTGAATAGTTTCATGATGGGTAGTTGATTTCCAGATTACCAACCAGGTGATCAACTTCAACGTCTGAACTCCAGGTAAGGATGAAGAGCTAGACGGTTCAGATGATAACCAGTGGCCAGTGATTTATTAATCATACACGTGTAATGAAGATTCTATGAAAACCCCAAAATGTCTGCTAGATATGAATGCCAATCCAGCAGGGTAAGAGAGGTTCTAGACTGCTGAAGCGTTGGAGGCTCCTTGGCAGTGGTAGCCAGGAAGGGATAAAGAAGTTCCATCTGTTCCGACATATCTTGCCCTCTGAATATTCCCATTTAGTTGTGCATTTTTATTCCTTAAAATATCTCAGACTAGAGAGATGGTCCAGTGGGCAAAGCACTTGCCTGGCAAACCCAAGGATTTGAGTTCAATCCCTAGAACCACTTAAGATAGGGTAGATTATAATGCATTTGTAAACCCGTGTTCCTATGGTGAGACAGGAAGATCCCAGGAAGCTTGTGGGCCATCTAATTTGGAATACAGAGGGAAAAACAAACCAAAAGAGCCCCTCTCTCTAACAAAGTGGAAGAAGACTGACACTGTGGTTATCCAATGCCCTCCACAGGATGTCCACACTCACATAGTCAACACACAAAATGATTTTTAAAATCCCATGTGATAAAAAATAAATGAAACATTTCACTGAGTTTTGTGAGCTATTCTGCAAATTAATGTAACTTGGGGTTGTAGGAACTCTGACTGATAATCCTGCAGTCAAAGTACCCATAATTTAAGCACATGTGGGATCTTCTGATTTCCATCTGAAGTGGAGGCAGCCTTGCATGACTGGCCCTTATCCTGTGGGATATGATGTTAACTCCAGGTAAACAGTGCCAGATTTGAGTAAATTTTCAGAGAAGATAGTTGATATTTTCTAGAGAATTCTTTAAACAAGAAAGATCCTGGACAGTGCTGACTGTGTTGCAGGAGAAGCTGGTCAGGCTAGCTTTTCTTATCAATCACATAGAAGTTGAATACTGACCCCTCAAATTGATATCCATTAAAAACACAGAGTGTAGTAAACATTAACAAAATATCAAATAATTTCAAACTGGTTTAGGTGACTTCTATAGTCACTGACTGTGTCTAGAGAAGAGACAGAAACGCATCTGGATACAAATGCTTGATCGGATGGGCCTTAACCTAAGTAACAGAACACTTGAAATATGGGGGCCACTGTGAGGGTCAGGAAGGGAGAGAGGGTCTAGGTTTGATTAAGATCTATTATATGCAATGCACAAAAACTCAATAAAATATTAAATTAAAATTATTTATATATAATAAACAAATTATACATAATCCATTGTAAATTTCTAGGCATAATGGAAGGACAGAGGGTATTAATAATGTTAAATAGAGTTAAATTATGCTTCATGACCAAATATATGCTGCCATACTATGTAAATTTTGCAATATCCTCTGGTCTCTGTTTATTTTAAACATGATTAAGATATTTTGTATGAATGAATCAAAATTCAATAGAAAATATAAAAAAAGAAAAAAAACTTACAGAGATAAAAAGTCAGCACTGTCCAGGATAAGGGCCAGTCATGCAAGGCTGCCTCCACTTCAAATGGAAATCAGAAGATCCCACATGTGAAGTTGGAGACAGAAATTGGAATTTGCAACCATATGTCAAAGAAAATCTTGGGCTCCAATGGATTGGAAAAGCAAGGCAGGTCTAAAGATGGACTCTTCTCTAGAACAAACAGAGAGATCACAGCCCTGACAACCCGTTGGTTTGGGGCTTCTGCCTTCAAGAATTATTATAATGGAATCTGGTTATTTTAAAAAACCGAGTGTTTGTAGAATTTTTTTGGCTCAGATCTAGGCAACTCTTTTACTCAAAGTTGTGTCCAGCTTGCATCGTTTCAGATTGGCTCTACACATATGTTATCTATTAGTAGAAATGAGGCTGCAGTTTTCAGGGATGGTTCCATGAGTTGTTCTTGGTAGTGTGTCTTGCAGAAGCATTGAGGAGTTTGGTATTTCACAGTTAAGAGCCCAGTGTCTAGAACTATTCTTGTGTTAAAATCCAGCTTTGTATATACTAGCTATATAGTCTGGAGCAAGTTACTTTGCCTCATTGTGCCTTTGTTTTCTCACTTTTTAATGGATAATATTAGTACTTCATTTGTGGGGTTGTTGTAGAGTTCAAAACGTATTAAAATATTTTAAGCACTCAGAACTGTGCCTATCTTGTAGTAAATATTTGCTAATATTATTTCATGAAGATACTGAATCTTCAATACCTTTTTCCTCTTTAACAGTACCTATATGTAAATTGGTTGCTAACTATTGTACATAGTTTGAACTAATAATATAGGCTCATAAACAGGAACTGTTTTGTTTCAGGTGATTTTCTTTCAAAGTCATAAACAAAAATAAATGTACAATAAATAAATTCTGAGGTTAACCATTTCATTAAATGTGTATATTGGATATATATTTTCATTATTTGACCTAAAATAATATTTCTTACAATACTCTACATCTCTAAATTATATAACACTTCAATTGTCCATAATTTCCTAGAACAACATAGGTCAGGTCATCAAATTATTCTTTTCTAATTTATCCTGTATTTTATTCATTGTGCAATGTTTTGGGGGGAAACATTGTAATTCAGGGTGAGAGGAGAAAAAAAATGATGTCCTAGAGCTCATGTGAGATTTTTCTGTGACATTACACTTTGAGAGGCAATAAAATATTATTTTATTGACTTTTTAACTGGGATCTTTGTCATTTTTTTTCTATTCCTAGATCATCAACACACAAGGTTCTCTTCAAGCTCATACTTACTTTTTGAGTTTTCTAAGCTCATTTTCTTTTCTGAGGAACTATTCACAAAGAATAGTTACCAGGAGATGGAGTCAATTTTCTTTTCTTCTTTTGAATTTTGATCAATTTCACCATACAAATGACCTTCCATGACCCCTTCACCATGTTGAAGTTAGATAATAGAGAGCCTCTATTTTCAGCATATCAGTGCTCAAAAAGAACTCACAGTATTTCATAATCTGTTGAGTACTGTGATGGTTAATCTTGGTTGTCAATTTGACATAGCTGTGAGGACTGAGGAATTTCCTTCATTAGCTTGGCATGTTTTGGGGCCTTTTCCTTGTTTGCTTAGTGATGTAGGAGGGCTCAGCCCACTGTGGATGTTACTAGCCCTATGTAGGTAGGCCTGGGCCAAATAAGAAATGTACCTGAATGTGAACCTGAGAGCAGGTCAGTAAGCAATATTCCTCCATGCTCTCTGCTTCAGTTTCTGCCTTCAAGTTTCTAACCTGAGTTCCTGCAGTGCCTTCCCCTAATAATGGACTGTATTTTATAAGCCAAATAAATCCTTTCTTCCCCTAAGATGTTTTATTTTGTTATGATATTTATTATAGCAACAGAAAGCAAAGAAGAATAGGCAGCTATCATATTTTAGTGAGTGCTATTTTATATGCATATTTTATTGATTATTGGACTACTGTTGCCATTTTGGTGGCTCTGGAGATCCGACCTGGGTCTTAATGCATCCTACCTAGACCAGAATTCTTGCTTGATTGATAATCCTGTTCTTGGGATGTCTAACTTTATTTGTCAACATGACTATGCTTCAGGGTGTTCTCAGATGTGTGTTCAAATACTATTTTAGATTTTTCTGTGAGTGTGTGCTTTGGTTTGGATATGATACATGCTCTAGAAGCCTGATCCCAATGCAATGGTATTTAAATCTGATAGAACCTTAAAAGTTACTAGTGGAGATTGTTATGTAATTGGGAATATTGTCTTCAGAAGGGATTAACACCTACCTCAGAGGAGAGGGTTAATTCTCAGGACTACATTGGTTATTGTGTGAGTTGGATTACCATGAATCAAGTTTGGATCTTTTGCTTTGTTTTCTTGCTTCCTCCCTAGCCATAGCATGTGAACCCTTGGCTTGTGCTATTTTCTTCTCTTGCACACACTCACAGGATATGATGATATTTGTCATTTTCTGGCATGCATGGCATCCTCAGCAGCATCCATTGCTGATTTTTTTTTGCCTTCTCTAGAATCTGATGTGTGTGTGTTTGTGTATGTATGTAAAGCATATACATGTACATATACACGCATACACATATACACAGAGCATATTTCTACACATGTTACATGCCACTTCATGCTGCAGAATCTCCAGCTCAGTGTAAATAACAAACCACACCTCAGAAGGACAGACTATATCTTTACTTTAAAGTAGGCAGATAGTGTTGGACCTGCACTGAACTGCAATGTAGAAAAGCTTTTTGTTGGCCAAGAGCAGGGAGAAATCTCTCTTATTCTCAGCCTGTGCCAGTTCCTGCCTAGAGGAGGCCATAAACTTCAGGGAGGTAGAAGTAGGGCCCAGTGATGTAGACGATTTTGAAGTGAAGCAATCACCTCTCCATGTCTGCTGAGGAGAAGAGAGACAACACATGTTTGTACAATGTGATGATGATGTCCTAAAGTAAGTATGGAAGTGATTATTGAATGACAGTTCTTTCTGGAAAGGCACATCTCACCTGATGGCTTGGCTCATGGTTCCCGTGTTCTGTGTTCTAAGCAGAGGCTTTAGACACAGCTGACTTTGTAGCACCTCTTTACTTTCTTTGCTCTTTGTTCTTCAGCCCTGTGTGACTGTACCAGACTTGCCCTAGCTGTTCTTTGATATATGGAGACCAGCTCTAATGTGTTGCTACTGTAAAAAAAATGTGGCCTTAGTAGCATTGGACGACTGATGCATTTAATCCTTTTTGGTAATACATCGACATGACATTTCTCTTTCCTTTAGAAATGCTTCGCATTTAATCTCTTTGGGCCTTATCTCTTTGGGCATTGCCTGGACTTCTTTGGGGTAGAGGACAAGCAAGAGGTCATAAGCAGTGTTTGCTTCAGACAGCTTCAAATTGCACATAAGTTGCAACCAATATGATGGTTGAGACCTTACATGCTTATGTTACTGCAGGGAGAGGAGAAACACAGTAGGTACGCATCCCAAGTCATGGAAGACTATTGCCAAAGCTTTCCTAAGTAGGGAACATTCAGAATGTTCTGGAAGCAAGAATCACTCCTGGTTTGATGTCTGAGCAGAAAGGTAGAGCCCAAGGCTGCACAATAATGGGATCCGTCTGCATTCTCAGTATCTGAGAATGATCAAGACACAGTACAAAGCTGACTTTCTTTTCATTACTCTGGTGTTTCTGTGTTGCATTAGCTGGTTCCTGTATCTTTTAGTCCCCTGTAATTCCTAGATCCTTTGAACTTCAGAAGGATTTGAATAGTATTGTTTATGAAATCAATTCTTTGGTTAAGTAAACTAGGCAATGCTGAAGCCTGTATAGTTGCCTATGGAGTTGCTGTGGGTCTTGCAAAATGGGAGAGTAAGTTTGGACAGGCATCACTGAAGTAAAATAGACGATCATATCTCTTGTTTTGGGGGCCCCTTATTTTCCTCATTCTGTTCCTTTTGAAATATTCAGACTCTAGACACTATGTAGTTGACCAGGCCCAGGTCCCAAATCCTCTCCGTTTCTTCACAGGTTTAACTTTAAGGATTTGAAACACACAGCCATTGCTTACATAGCGTTATGTTCCTTTGAATTGTTTTCTTTTTATGGTTGAAAAGCAGTTTTATGACAGTCCATTTGAAAGACTCCATTATTATCTAAAATTATTGACAAACATAAATGCATTTAATGTAATTAAAAATTCTTAGAATGTTGACAAGTCATTGAAAATAGTGATGGGGAAATATGTATGCAGAGATAATTTATTTCAGTAAATCTTTCAAAAGCCTAACCTTGAAAGGTTGCTCTAAATTTCTGTGATTTAAAAAATATTTTGTTTTGTTGATAGCAGTTATTTGTTGTTATTTTAAAAGAGCAATACTAATAATGAGAAACAGACTCTTAAAAAGAACTGGTCCTAGTTAAAGCTCTGAAAATTTATAATAAAACTTTTTGTAGACTCAACACTACTCACAGGCTTAAAAAAATCATTGTTCAATGTGAACAAGTGTGATAGATTCTTTTAAAGACACTTTATGAAAGTTCATCAACAACTCATTTACAATTCATTCTGTATGGAACAGAGAATACTTGTGAACCTAAGTATTGTTTCAAGATATTCAGATTTTTTCTGTACTTTCCTGTTTTTAAGATATGTTTGCTAGAGTTAGTATAACTCATTATTTTCTTTTTGTGTTTAAGAGTTACTCTTTTTTCCTTTTTGTCAGACTATAGGCATTTTCAAGAAGTATTAAAGTCCTTATGTCTTGGATCCTCTGTATTTAGTTTTCATTTCATATTGACTCTCATGAAGTTTTTCTATTCTGTTTTGGCTGTTTTTCAGGTCAGTTAATTAAATAGCAGTTGGCCGGGTTTCATTGCTTCTTGACTTTGATTCATTTTCATATAGGTGGACTTCAATTCTATTTAAGAGAAAAAGGATATGTTCAAACTAAGAGTTCCCCTCTTTAGGAGCCCTGTCAATGACTCTTACATATGACACCCTCTCATCTTTGAAAGTAAAAATAACTCAAAGGCCGTGGTAACATCTTTCTCTCTTTTTTTCAGCATAAACTCACTCTAAGAAGTATTCTAGTTCTATGAAGCTCTGATTCTCTTCAGTTACTACTCCCTCCTCTGGGGGAGGGGAGCTATCTTTTTGGCTGTGTACTGATCTTACTCATGGGGATATTCTGTCAGGTCACCTGCTTTCTAAGTTCTCCTTTTCAACCCTTTATGAGTTGGCAAGGCATGACAAAGGAAAGCCTTTCAATGTCTTCACTACCTAATCTTAACACCTTACTTTTCAAAAGGATTTCTTACAAATGTGCCCACTCCTTATCAGATCTGAAGGAAAGAGTTTCTCACAGAGCAGCCCTAAGCACTTGCCAATTAAATCTGGGCTGTCTCCTGTAATGTTTGGGAGCTCCTTTTGAAGAAGGATTCTCTCGCTCTCAGATCTGTTAAATTGCACTCTTTTTATTGCCATTTATTCCTCAAGAGGTTTGTGACCTCTGGATAAATTTTGTGAAATGAATTTTCATAACATATATGACTTCAACTTTGAATTTGTCAGTCTTTTTTCTTATACAAGAAAGAGGGCAGAAAGGCTACACCATTTTCTGAAAAGACAGCTGGCATATAACATACAGTTCTACAACTAAAGTTTATATAAAGATATAGAAAGACTCCTATAATATTTTTGTTAAGAATCTGCCTAGAAAAATAGTATGCGTAGGGAGTCATTGAAGGCTATCCTTCCTCAAGTTGTTCTGGATCCCCTAGATCATAGAACATGCCATCAATTTGTTTTCTGTTTTGTATATATGCAGTCACTTTCTGTTGGATGAGGTAGCGATGGGTATATGAAATTTAAAATCATATACATGTGAAAATATTACCAGTAAATAAGAATACCACCTTGGTCCTTGGGATAGATTACTAAAGTTAGAACATCATCCCAGAGAACAAATGAAATGTAGACCAGAGGAAGGGCAAAGTGAGTTTTCATGAAATTAAAGAACAAAAGGATGTTAAAACTTATAAAAGTGGGGAGATAGGAAAGACCCAGTTGCTTGGAATCTTTGTTCATTGTGTTTTTATTGAGGGCTAAACTGGAGTCAGAGGACTAAAACAAGGTTCTGCCTTTTCTGATCCTTGCCCATGAATGCTCAGGATGGAAACAGCAGGAACGGAAGAAAAGCTGGCAGATGTGGAAGCAGTATACTTGTGTTGGATGTGATGTGAGGGTGGCTGACAGCTGTGGATGACCATACAAATGTCATTTGTAGGTAATGGGGTATCAGGGTGCAGTCTTGGTTCCAGAATCAGGATATGGGCTTTAGAGAGGAAAGACATATTATTGTATTATCTAACAACCTTTGGTTTTCAATTTAACTGCTCTGTCTTTATGAAAGGGGAGAAAATGCTTAACTGCATTTTACTGCTTGGTCTTTTCAGTTTTGCATTCAGTTAAAAGTTGCTTGGGGATTTCCCACTCACTATATGTTAAAAGGTTCCATTGGTTTGTCTTTTAACTCTCAGGGTAGTTACAAGCTGTTTGACGATTTTTCCACTGCTTTCTGGAACAGCCAGCAGTTAAAAATCTGCTCCTTCCTGAAAAAGGCAGTGCTTGGAAATTTGCTTTTTCCCTTCCGAGTTCTTTAACTTCCCCCCCACTCCCAAACTCTTTCACATTCTTTCAAGAAATTATTATCAATCTGTTTTTAAGTGATGTGTTAAATACCTTTCTGTTGATATGATAAAACACCATGGCTAAGGCAATTTATAGAAGAATTTATTGGGTTTAAAGAAGAATCCATCAAGGGAAGGAGGCATGGAGCAGAGGTGGCCAGAAAAGCTGAACGTTCACATCTTCAAGTTAGCACTGGAAGCCGAGAGCTAAAGACTAGACCTTAGCAAGCTATATGCTCTCAAAGCCCATCCCCTCAAGACATGCTTCCTCTAGCATGGCCACATCTCCTAAAGGTTTCATATCCTCCCCAAACATGCCACCAACTGACCAAGTGATCAAATACTTGGAGCCTCTGGGGAATGTTTCTCATCAAATCATCACAGACAGGAGGCAAAAAGTTTAACACACTGAAAGGCAGCAAAGAGAATCCTTCTATTGAGAACATGGAATAGGTGTAAAAGTTTTCTTATTTTTCATTTGTAAAAAGTACAGCTATATTATTGGATGATACTTATGTTCTAACAGAGAGATTAAGAAGTATAGTGTACCGGGGATCAAAAAAGAGACTTCCAGTTCTAGGAAGCATATGGCGGTTTTTTCACCTCATGCTTCCTTGATTTGAAGCTGGAAATCCAGAAAAATTTCAACATAAATCTGCTCCCTCTAGTCAAAAGTCTAGGAAAGGGACATCCTTTGAGGAAAAACAATAGATGCCAATTGTTGAACTTAGAAGAAATACCAAGGAAGAAGCTATGTTCTCACTTAAGACTGTGGCAGAAAATGTCAAGTGGGGAGTCCAGACTGTCTTTGTCCACATTCTGTGATGAGGTGCCCAGTCCACCAAGTAGAAAAAGGACATGATGGGGAGCAGGGGCTTTCTTTTCCTTCAGGTGACAACCAAAATGTCAGTAGATAATTTTAGGGGAGAGAGGCTGTTACCTCTTTTACAATGGAGGTTTTTGAGGAACCATTCATTCTTCTGTTTTGGGGCATTTTAAGAAGCAAAATGGAAAGTCAGAACTCTATCACCATTCAGTAGAAATGGATTATCTTCCCCCTCTTTTAAGGGGGTCAACAGAAGTCTTTGGGGCAGTAGTGAGAGTCCTAACCTGCCTAGAGAGAGAATTGTCATTGAAAGACCCTGCTGGTTGCTGCAATTCCCACCTCTGCTGATCAGCAATGAGCATCACCTCCCAGCCTTGGTTATCACTGGAGGTTAGGTTCAGAAGCTTTATGACTTTAAATAAAGTAAAAACATCTCCCACTTTCACATGCCAGGGAGGTATCTCTCAATGACAGATGAAACAGGAATTTCAATAAGACCCACAATACTCAAAACATCCAAGTTTTAATTTCAAAAATCACTCATCATCCCCCAAAGTAGGATGATCCTCAAATGGATGAGAAACAATCAGTTCAGCACTAGGTGAGGCAACTATGAATATGCTAGAAACAAATGAAAACAAAAGAGAATCACAGCAAAGGAACTGGAAGTCTTCAGAAAGATCTATTTTAGAACTAAAATGAATACATAGAAAGAAACAAGAGATGAGCTGAATGGCAGAGTGGAACTGTCAGACGGAGGAATTGTGGAAGTAGAAGACAAAATATTGGAAATGATGCAGCATGATCTTTAAAGATTGAAAATAATGGATAGAACCTTAGAGTGTTTAGGATGATAGTAAATATATCAATGCAGTCCCCTGTGGGAGAAGAGATGGCTATGGCACAAGAGAACTTGAAGGAATACTAGATGAGAACTTCTCATTTGGTAGGAGACACTAACCTCCAGTTTTAAGAAACAGACTAAATTCTTACTACTTCATATCAAGATAAATATATTGCAATGCATATAATAAAAATTCTGAAAGTTGGTGAGAAAAGGTGTTGAAAGACATGAGAGAAAAATGTGACCTTCCCTACAATGGAAAAATGTTTGAATGGTAGGGACTTTATCATGAGACATATAGCTCATGCTCTCAAGATTAGAAAGGAATTCTATACTCAGTGGAAAGCAACTTTTGTAATAAGGGATGAAAAAATAAAGGTATTGTAAATAGGTTAAAAGCTAAAAAACATACTCAATGCAATTAATCTAAAATTGTGACTAAGGAAGAGGATTCTCCCAAGAAAAAGCAGAGACAAAAGGAAATCAGAGTGGAGTGAACAAAACATGACTAAAACCCAGTTTTCCTTCTCTTCTTTACTCTCCTAATTTGCCTTGGAAATTGAAGCAAGAATCATGACAATGTCTGACATATTTCTAAAAATTATACTAGAAAAGAAGAAATTTAAAAACTGAAAATATTTAATCATGGTATAAGTAGGAGTCATGAATGGAGATAACTTTTCTCTACTTTATGCGGGCTCATGAAACGGTAATAGATTGCAATCAGCTAAGTATATCTAAGGCAACACTTATTCTAACCACCAGAAAGCTAGACAGAGATGCACTCCAAAGTAGTACACTTAGTTAACATGAAATTGTAAAACAATCAAGAAATAAACAGGAAAACAGGAAAAAAAAACAGTGAAACAAAAACAGAGGGAAAAAACATTAAAGAAAATAAATACATGAATAATGAACAGGCTGACTTAAGTCCTCAAATGCCAACTGTTACATTAAATAAAATTAGTTTAATGAACAATTTGCAGAGTTTAGTAGGTAACATTACAAAACAATCTGTTATGTATGAGAAACTGATGTGCACTCTGGCACCATAGACATTTGAAGGTAAAAAGATAGAAAAAGTATGTATGTTCAAAGTGAAAGGACTGCTGGATGTGGGGGTACAAGTCTTTAGTCCCTGCAGTTGTGAGGCAGAAGCAAGTGGATCTCTATAGGATGGCGGCCATCCTGGTCTACAAAACAGGTTCTAGGTCAGCTGGGGCTACAGGGAGCAACTGTCTCAAACAAAATGAAACAAACAGAAAAATCAATGATTATATAAAGTACAATCTGAAACAAAGCAAAAAAAATGAGAGATACGGAAAAAGGTCTGTCTACTAAGTAAACACAGCAGTACTTAATATATACCAAATAAAAATATCCGAAATATGTGACACACATATTATGGTTAATTTTACAATTACAGTTGAAGGCTTTAGTATTCTTTGAAAAACCGTCAGACAGTGTGGTCAGAATATCAGCAAAGATGAAGAATTCAGCAATCTCGCAAACAAACAAGATCTCGTCAATATTTAGAGAATAATTCATTTAATGTCCACAGAATGAATATTATGGGATGTATTCCTTGATATGCCATGTCTTGAAATACAAAACTAATTTAAAGTTGATATCATGGAGACTGTGATTTCCAGTTACAATGAAATACAACTAGAAATCATCAGATGGAAAACCTCTAAAAACTTAAGAGAGAAAATACACTTCTAAACAATCTATGGGTGAAGGTAAAGGAAATAAAAGTTCAGCATATACCAATTTGTGGGATCAGTTAAATCAATATTGAGAAGGAAATCTGTAGCATTAAATGTATATATTAGAAATGAGATGTTATGTCAATAATGTACATGCACTCCCTTCTAAAAAACTCAGTGCAAGAAAAGAGAAACAACTCTGCATCAAGACAAAGAAAAAAAATTAGTAGTAGAAACCAACAAAATTCAAAACACAGTGGAGAAAATCAATAAACAACGAGCTAAATGTCCGACATCAATACAATCGACAAATCTCTAGCAAAACTGACAAAGAAAAATAAGATACAAATTATCCGTACTTTGAATAAAACTGACTGCATATGCACATATATTTGTAAAAATCTGACATTTATATACTGATGATGATGTGTTTGGAGAAACACAGCATTTTAATATTTTAAAGTCTTTGAAGGAGCATTGTATATAATATTTTCTCATTTAGCTTAATGCATTTTTGTGAAGTGTACCAGAGGTACAAAATGTTGATGAAACACTAATGAACTCTTAACGTTTCTAGTGATCTAACTGAACACAGTTTCTTTGGTATTTGCATACAAAGATTGTATTATTTATAATCTACTCCCCTAGTCATGTATTTACAACCTTCTGAATCCCTCGGTATTATTCTGCCTAAGTGAAAAGTTCAGTCACATTGGATAACACCAATCTGTCCTTTAAATGTGACAAGTGCAGACAGTACACTGATTCTCCAAGTAGCATATACAGATAGACATGTGGAGACTATGTACCCTGACCAGAACTCCTAGATCAGAAGGTCCAGGCTGGAGAGAATAGTGACTCATTTGATGGCAACTGCACTGTTGTGATTCATTTTCATGTAAAAAAAAGGAAAAGATACTCCAATTTATTTAAAATGCTTATTATTTCTAGAAAGCAGTGTAGTTAATTTATCATAATTTTGATTATATTAACTCCAAATGTTGCTTTGAAAGAAAAAAAAATTTAATGACTCAGGTCTAAGTGTTCATTATCAGATTTGGTCTGAGTGATAATTGCACATTTTCTGCTGCCTCCATGTAGTTCCAATCTTTGCTGATAGACTGGACATTGTCTGCCTCTCATTTTTGCAGTAATGAATAGGAAACATGCTCCTCCATCTTTTATCCTTGTTACTACTGTGATTTTCATTTCCGCCACCATGACCGACACTATGATCCATGTGTATCAGCAACATTTTCCATTTATATATTGTTCCTAAGTAGTTTAAGAAGCTGAAAGAGCTTCATATTCTTAGCTGGCTTCAGGATGAGGTATGCTCATGTCAGCAGTTATTCAGCCATGAATCCAGATCAAATTGAAAATTTGTCTAGCACATTAAGAGGCAGACATACCAACTGCATTCTGTTAAAATCTATTTGATGAGAATGAATCTACAGGTTTTCAAATTCCCCAACTGTTCCAATGACTATTAGTACGCAGCAGGGAAAAAAATGAGAATAATTCAGGTAATTAAAACAAAATTTGCTACCAAATGGGAGTTGGAGCAAATTGCAATCCCAGAGAATGAGACCTCACAGGTCATGAATTACATATTAACTTCTGACTTTTACCAGGAAGTTTATAAGTCAACAAATAGACAATCACATGAAAGATAAAAGATTATAAAAGAAAGAGACACTGATCCTTATCTGTTATATGATATGATTTAGCTGACAATATTCCAGTTTGCCTGAATGTCTCCTGCCTAGTTTTAGTATTGTCAGATGTGCAAATAAACATATGTACTTAAATTTGGACAAGTGTTATATCTATTCAGCTATTAACTGTCAATATCATTCTTGATTTAATGTTCAAATAAATTGAATACTTGTGGACCATATAATCATTTAATGTTGACTGTTTTAGGTTACAAAGATATAAGCTAGAGATGAAAAGAAGACTCAATTTTCCCTGTGAATTACAGGAGTTGTCAAGGAGAAATTGCTTCAGGGAACTTTTCAAATGAGGAATATGATTGTTTTTTATTAAAGATTCAAAGAACCAATAAAAGATTAAGGTCTGTTGCTCTGATTTTGAGCACTTCTGTTTTGTGACATATTTCAAGAATATGTTTAGTGAGATTAAGGTCTGTTGCACTGATATCAGTCACTTTGGCTTTGCCACATATCTCAAGATATACTTAGCCACTCAAATAGTCTAAATAGATTACTTTTCTGACAACACGATCCTAACATTGATTACAAGACAACAGGATGTCTTCAGAAGTTTCAAGTGGTACATACCCCTAGATGCCAACAATATACTTTATCAGCCTTCAGATTTCTTAACTTGTCAGATAGCTAAATGAATGGTGTGCTATTTGATAGATTAAAATTTCAACTGCTATACCATACATGGAGAAACCTTTTTCATAACTAAGTGAAAGAAAGGAAAACCATAAATCTATTCACAATGTATGTTGTTACATGATGATTCCAATGCTTTTTTTTTAAAAAGAGTAGTAGTCAACTGGACACAAAAATTGATCAAAACTGATAATACTATTTGAACCAATCAATTATAAAATGTGGAGAATTTGAAATAATATCTCAGTGACACCAAGTGTTAATATTAGTAATTAAGAATGAGTTCTTTAGATTATGGTTTAAGCTTGTATTAAGCCTGCTCTCAGTTTATTTAGAGTGAGTATCCCATGCATGCAATGAAGATACATTAAATAGCTCACAATTGAGAAACTCTGCTCTATAATACAAGAGATTGATTCTGCAAATGAGACTCCCTGTGTACATAGAAAAGATTGATTTAAAATTTTAAAATCATGGTTAATTGGAAAAGAGTTCATTACCATAAAAATAATGAGTTAAAAGTCCATTAATTTTTAAGTTCTTTCTGTAATTAGATTTAGATGTATAGTAATGCAAGTATTATTGCATCAAATAGAAACTTTGGAACTCACTATTAGAAACTAAGTGAATGTTTTCAGAAGCAATCCTTCTGGGTGTTAATTGAGTTGTCAGGTACACTCTACCGCGCTGTTGCTGCTACACAAAAGCACTCATTTCTGTTTATTGAACACTATTGTAAAGAGTGGAAGATAAGTTTTTCCTCTCCCCAGAAGAAAAAAGAAACAGAGAAAAAAAGTTATCAGCACTACAAGGAAGCAATCAGCTCAACCCAGAGTTTGTGGCATTCTATAGGACAATAAGATCAATGACATTTACAAAAGGGGAAAAAGAATGGTTGCTTAGGAACAGAGAAGACTTAGGAGGCTCAGTGATCAAAGGAAAAGTGTAGACCTTATTTAGATCTTATTGTAGATTGAATGTCTCATCCAAAACTCTTACTGAAAGGCATTTGACAAGGAACAGTATTATCTAGTGAGACCTTGAAGAGGCAACTAGATCATTTAGCTTGTGGGTAAGGTACTGAGGGAGACGATTCCTGATAGAAAGTTAAATTGAGCCCAGTTTCCCTTCTGATGTCACATGTGCCATGTTTGATGCAAAGCCATCTATATAGACTTCCCAATCTCCAGATCCACAGACCAAATGAAGCTTTATTTCTTATACTTTAGCTGGTCTGCGACATTCTGTGGTAGCAGCAAGAAACATACTAAGTCATATCCTAATTCAAATAAAACAACTATAAAAATATTTATTAAAAAATCAGGCAAGAGCTGGAGGGATGACTCTGTGGTTAAGAGCTGACACACTGCTCTTGCAGAAGAGCCAAGTTAGAGTCCCAGCACGCACATGGGGGTGAAAAATCGCTCACAACTCCAGTTCCAGGGAATTTGATGCTTTCTTCTTAGCTCCACGGGTATGGCACTACACAGGTGCACTTACACACATGCAGGCAGCACACTCATTCACATATTTTAGTGCATCTCTCAACTCCCATAATAGAATGTCTTTGTGTTATATGGAAATTAACATAGAGACTTAGAACTGGTCAATTCACAGTGACAGATGGCTGAATGTTCATCCCTAAATGGGATATCTATATTATATCCGTCCCTCCAAAACTCAGGGATTATTGCAGAAGAGGAGAAGGATTGCAGGATTCATAAAGAAGGGATGACTATAAAGAATTGTGTTTTCTGGACATAACAGGACAGTTGAAACACAGTGATTATGACAGCATTACATGAACTGTGAAAGCTCAAGCCAGGCACAAACCCAGCATAGAGGGCAGATCTGAGCACCTACCTTAGCTAAGAAACCATTGGCAATTGATAGCTTCTGGAAGAGGGATAATCAGTTTTGTTTAAGGATGTGAACCCCCTAGTAACACTGACCAAGCTCTAGAGATAAACTGATATCCAGGAATATTTGGAAAACACAAATTGGTTTCAATGGGCTTTAAAAACATAATTAAAAGGAGAACACAAAGTTAGAGGAACTGAAAAGAGATGGGAAAGGTGTTGAATATGATGAAAATTCATTTTATAAAATTCTTACCTGATAATGTTATCAGGGCCAGGCCATTAGGGAGAGTCTACTACTAGTATAGTGCTAAATAGACACCGTAGGAAATGGACTCCTAACGACTTACTTTTATATCCATCAATACAAGCGTCTCTCAGCTTTTACAAGAGAAAGTTCTTCTTGATGCACATAGCAATTAATACAGAGTCCCACAACTGGTCAATGTGCAGAGAATAAGAAATGACTGAGTGTCCGGCCCTAAATGTTAAACCTGTTTTGCACCTTCTACTCCCTAGGCTCAGGAATCACTGTGGAGGAGGCGAAGGAACGATTGCAAGAGCCAGAGGTAGAAGATGGATACAAGAGAAGTGTTTTCTGGATACCACAGAGTAGTTGCACATATGAACCCACATTGCCATTGACAGAATGCATAAGACCTGTTCAAAGATAGGCAAGGTCTGAGCATGAATAGGGGAGGTACATAGAAAGCATCAGCCTTAGCAGAGGATCTACTGGCAATTGATAGGTGCTGTGAGATGGAGAACAAGTTTTCCTTGCTGATATGATACCAGATATGTTGACCAGACTCCAAGGGATACATTCACAACCAAGAGCATTCGAGAAGCACAGATTAGAGTCAATAAACCTTAAAAAATGACAATAACAGAGGACATGAAAGTGAAAGTGGAGAAGTTGGCGGGGGTCTGAATACGATAAAAACACATTCTATAAATTCTAGAATCGATAAACAAAAAAGATGGAGAGGGTTTGTGCTTATTTTCAAGGTACTGTGTCTCTATCTTCCAGTTTACTAGTTTGAGGTTTAGGACATCCTTGGAACAATACAATTATGATGCCAAGAGCTATTGAAGTTTTACTTAACTTCATGGAAGATCCTGGAACGTCTGCAGATTTTAGTATCCTTGGGTGGTTCTGGGGTCAAATTCTTATGGGTATAAAGAGATGATCTGTACAATAGAACTGTTTCAATGGACTAGACTTTCCTAGGATTGTCACATGTCTACTTCAGTATGGCTTTCTGTAAGTATAGTTGGCTATGTTATCAGACCTACTGCTATTTACCGTGAATTCTAAGATCATTTCCATTTATCTCACCCACTTTCTTACTGTATGAATGATCTTAACTTCTTTTCTCTGTAAAGAGAATCTTTTTTGAACTTAAAATGTTTCTAGTTTTATTATTATCATTTTCATTTGACTTGACCTGGGTTTACAAGTGTATTTCTTTTAAACAGTTGAAATTGGGGCCAGGGAGATGGCTTGAGTACCTAGAAGCTTGTGAACCAGAGTTCAATACTCAGAGCCCACAGTGGGAAAAGAGAGCAAACTCCTCAAAACTGTCCTCTCACTTCCACATGTGTGTGTATCAATACACACACACACACACAAATAAAAATTAAAGGTGGAAATATAACATGCATACGGTAAAATGCACATCTGTTAGTAACAGCAAAAATGAAGCTTCATTAATTTTCATTGTTGCTGCCTTGAAGACTCTGGGCTGCCCTCTTCGGAGGCATGAGGGTCAACAGGATGTTGATGGCACTGACTTTAGGAAGGCGCTCTCAAGGTAGTTCTCATATACGACTGGCAAGTGGGCAGTTTAGCATTTCGACTCCTATTTGCTTTGCCTTCCTGACTCCAGTTCAGACCTTTGAAGCCATAGACAGTATATAAGCTAATAAGCATAGATCATTCAAACACAGAATATGGGCCGTATTTTGTCTGCTGACTAGATTACTGGTATTTGCCTTGTATCGTTCTTCCGACCAATGTGCCCATTACCAATTCCGCTTGTTTAATTGCCTTTTTGTTATTTTTAGCCTATCAACTTCCTAGTACTTTTCAGATCCATGGTGTCGCTGTGTACAATTTCTTATTTTCTGTTGATATTTTAAACCTTGCTTCTTTGTGTGTGTGTATGTGTGTACATGTTCCATTTTTTTGTGTGTGTGTTTTACCAGTGTGCATGCACTGTGGGTATGTCCATGTGGAGGCCAGGAGACCTAATCAGAAAGTCTGTATATGAAACCCTATTATCTGTATTTTAATACTCTTTTCATGAGATTTATTCCTTTCGAATAAGGAACTATTTGAATGTTTACAGTAAGACTAGATAATCAAATCAATTCATATCTTGACTTTCTGTGTTTCTTTTCAGATGTCAATTCGGATGGCTAATTTTGTTGAACTGGGTGGCCACTTTGCTTTTAGGGTGCAGCCACTGGGGCCTTCTTCTGTACATCCCAACCTGGACAGACACTGAGCTTAGATTTTCACCCTTTCTTTTTTATTGTATATTCTCTCTCTAACAAAAGTTAAAAGTTCTCAAGAGAAACAAAGGCTTCAAAGAAGGAAATTCTGTGCTTTGTTTTTCTTTTTTTTTTTTCCATTTGAATTCAGACTGCCCTTCAGTTCGGGCTGGTAATTCTTTGGCCTCTTCGAAGATTCCTTATGATCCTAGGATGCTGATTTTATACTTTATTTAGCAAATTCAGTTTGTCCCCAGTTAGAATTATTCCACCCACTTTCACTGACCTCTATCCAAAATGCAGGCATTTTTAATGTTAGTTCCCTGAAACACAAGAATAACACAAACTATCTATGCAGTTTGCCTTAGTGAGAACATGACAGTGATCGGAAGCTCTCTTAAAATGCTTAGTTTGTGTTTTGAGATGAATGCCCCAACCAAGTACAGATTTACTTTCCAATAAAGCATTTGACTTTGTGAAAGCTGCTCTCTGTGAATGGTGTCAGTCCTTTTGCCTCATTCATATATCACAAGTCTTTGAAAGCAATGTAGCAATCACCTGGGACTTAAATTTAATCTTCGACAGTTCATTCATGTTCTTATTATGAAAAATATTTACATTGGCAGAGAGTTGGCGGGTTCTATCATTCAGGAGTTGGATGATGCTGTAAAGGAGTGAATTTATGACTGTCACATGAAAATATATTTATGCAAAATAATTCTGTAAAGCAAAAACATCTGCTTTTACATTTAAGGGGCATATTCACACAAGGGTGTAGACAGAATAATAAGCAGATATAATTTAAAGCCTCAGACTTCTTCACTGGGACATTTTAAATGCTAATGTAAAAGTATTGTCTTTGCATGGGCAGGTATTGAGTTTTATAAAGCCACAGTGATCTGAAGTGCAACTGAGGGTATTCAAACCAGCTGACAAATCAAAGGAGGGCATATACAATTTAGTGCAAAAAAGACCATATCTAATACTCTGCAGAATTTTCAATTTAAATAAAATGCCTATGTGTTTTAAATGCCAGCCCCATCCATTGACTATACAATTTATAGACAAGTAAGGAGACTGGAGAATTTACTGGGATTCATAATAGAAACAGAAGTGGACATCAGCACTCCAAGAAGAATTAAATAATATTAAAGAATTAAAAATATTTTCTCAGCAAGTAAATCGGAATGGTATGATTTATAATCAAGCCATGTTCTTTTAAGTTAAAAATGTTTGTGAATTGTATACAATAATTTTGTTCATAGTTAGATCCCCTCCCATATCTGCACCTCCTGTTTTTATAAACATAAAGATGGACATCATATTTATGTTAGTCATAAATAAATATAAACAAAGCCAAGATTGTCAGTCTAGTCTGCAACATACTTTGATAATTCTTTCAAAATCAGTCTACTAGTGAGCTTGCACACAACCTTGGCAGATTTTATATTCAGACCTGCCACATTTGTTTCTTCAGTATGTATGTTTTATTCTAAAATGAATGATTGCATGTGTGTGATAAGAGTTATAAGCACAGCTTAGACTGTGAGGAAGTTCATCCCTGGAGAAAACAGATTCTCCCCTCTCTGCAGCCGCTGTTGCCTATATCTCTTCTTATGGACGCAGGGCATTGGGAAATTTCCTCCATCTATGTTGGTGTGTTGACTTGTGTTTTCATTATGCAGGTCTTGTTTAGAAAACCACATTTTTGAGATTTCCTGGACAGCTTTCCTGTTGTGTTTAGAAGATACTCTCTAGCTACAGGTGTCCTGGTCTTCTAGCTCTTACAATCTTTCTGCTTCCTCTTAAACAATGTTTTCTGGGATAGTGATAGGGGTGGACTTGAAGGCGTATCAATTAGACTGGGTGATCCATGGTCACTTATTTATGCATTTTGACAAGTTGTGTATCTCTATAATTGTCTCCAACAGCAGCAGAAAGATGATTCTTTGAATGCTGAAGGAGAAGTTGCAGTACCGTTTGTCTAAACCAGTATAGTTTCTAACCGTGTTCTAAATATTTATCCTTATACCCACAGTGTAGCTTGTGCCTCCCTAAATGTAACTCTGTCCACTTTTTATTACATGAATTATGTTCATATGCTTGTCCCAACCCAGGAACTACACAGCATTGGGTAATATTATGCATATTATCTTAATAGCAGTATCATAATAATAACTTAAATAACCTTTTATTTATGAAGGCATTTAAAATACTTGGATCTTGGAAAATGCTTTCACAATGATTACTAAGTACTGAAAATCTTTTTGACCTAAAATCTCTGTTACTGTTTTTAAATCTATACATTTCTTTGGGAGTTTAGGATGGCTGTGAGTAGGCTGAAAATTAATACCCTGTATAAGCTTGAGTTATTTGTCAATGGCTTTTGTATGCAATTGCATTAAACCAATGCAGCTCTTACTATAAATCGAAATTACAGGTATCAATCAGATGTGAGTTTTGTTCTGTGGTGCAGTAAAACTGCTGTTATTTAACCTTTGAAGGGAAAAGTTGAAAATGAAATGGTGTAAGGGATGAATAGAGTTTTATTCTGCAGACTTATAATGGCTATGACTAACTCAGTTCACATAGACATTTCTATTTTGTGGTTGTGACTTACAGTGAATATAAGTATGTGTCTGAAGAATCCTAGATAAGAATCTGAAAAATCAATGCAGTTAAAATATGGGAGAAATCTTACTAAAATGATTAAAATACCAATAACTATTCTACATATTAGTAAGAACATCTTAGGAAATTCACCAAAAACCAAACCCCACTAATACATCAAGGGAAAAAAAATCAAAATAAATGGTCTTAACAAGAAATGTGTGGAACTAATGTGGAAAAAGCTGTAAGAATTGAAACACAGAACAGAGTTTGATGAGAACAAATAGTTCTTCTTAGAAAGAAAACTGAATATAATATTTTATTTCTTTCAGAATTAATGTAAATATAAATAAAATACAAGTGCTATAAAAAGCCAGGTAAACTACTCCAAGATTTACTGTTACACACAATTGGTAAAAATGGTTGAGATATTTTTTAAATTCAGTATGTGGTATGAGATTTGCCTTAATTAATCATAAATATAATGACATTCAAACCACATAGGCATAAAATTAAACATGAACAAAAAGCAATACTCTAGAAATATATATATATATATACATACATTTACATATACATATATATGTGGAGGGTAAGGAAAATTAAAATTGAATTAGAGTACAACAATAGCTTCACTTTAGTTCAGGAAGGCTCCTTATATTCACATACAAGTATTCCACTTTCCACCCATCAAAGAAGCCTCTTTTTGCAACAGATGTAGACTATCACAGAGTTCCACAACTGGTCACACACAGACAGTAAGTGTCTGTGAGATGCCCCACCTTAAGTGACACATCTACAATGGAACTTCTACATCTAAGCCTCACATTGTAAAACAAGAGGTAGAGAGAATACTAATGTATCTCTCAGCTCTCATCAACGAAGCATCCTCATGCAACAGAGGGTGATGAACACAAAAGACCACAGCTGACCAAAGTATAGACAAAAGCAGACTGCAGAGTGTGGGTCTCGTGACAGGATTCCTATATTTAACTCTACCCACCCAGGGCTCAGGGACTATTGCAGAAGAGGAGACAGAAAGACTTTAAGAGCCAGGGGATTCATGACCATAAGGAAACAGAGATTTGCAGGCTTCTGGGACCTTGCTCATATGAACTTACAGTAATGATGAGAGCATGCAGAAGACCTATGCACACTCAATCAGACAAAACCCAGCATAGAACTGGGGAAATGTGCAGGAGGTCACAACTTTGGCAAGGGACTGTTGACAGCCGATCACTGCTGGCTGGGGGAGAGTTGATTTTCCTTAAGGGCGTGATGCTAGATAGGCTGAACATGTGAGACATTTGGGTATACAAACTTGATTCAATAAGCCTTAATAAATACAAAAAAATGTATGAGGTCCTGTGGAAGGGACACGGGGGGGTGGAAATAGGAAGGGAGGGTCTAAATATGATTAAGAATTATGAATTTCAAAAAATTCAATAAAACATGTTAAAAGAAAAAGGCTATGTCAACTGGAAGTAAATTCCTCTTTACATTTCTTTTATGATATAGTTACTTGGAAGAGATGGACTACCTTAGTATGACATTATCAACAAAAATGTAAAACTAAGTTCAGTGTTTTAATACAGCATAAAAGCAGGATTTGTCTATCTCCCAAGGTGGTTACTGGCCAGAACACTGGTGTAGTGAATGCTAACCCTTGAGAGGTATTCACACAGACCTCCTGGAATGTAATTTAGAATATCACACACATGTATTTGTCCTTTGTTCAGTTTCCATATACAGAAATGTATTTTCAGGAGAAAAAAATTAGTATAAATATACAGAAGAATTTTAAGCCAATATATTATCAGTAGAATGTTAGCTAAATAATTCTATGTGTACATAAAATGAGAAATTAAAATTATTTTAAAGATTTTTGGTTAATATGATAAACCAAAATGTAGCATGTGGTTGGTGTTATTTTACATGTTTTTACTCCTAGCAATATTGAAGATCTCTGACTCAGAGTGTACTCATGATCTTTATTTTTCTGATTTAGCTATTTCTATTCTAGGAATATTCTATTTTGTCACATTGTATTTTTTTTTTAAACTTTGATGCTCAGAAAATGTTATCCTCCTTGAAAAAGCACATCATTTTCTTTCTTCTTTTGAAAACCTATAGACTATTTCTAGAAAAAATTAAGTTTTCTGATTTTAGTAGATTTTATTAGAAATTAAATAATGAGAATTCAGTTTAGAATTATAACTAGATAAAGTTAACAGTGCACTGGAAAAAAATTCAGTTTTATTTTCTAGGCAAGGGAGAATAATTAGAAATTTCAGGTGAGGATGTTTTAAGTATTGTCTCTTACTTGATCAAGAAAGTTAGGCTACATATTAGAATATTTTGCTCTAACTTAGGGGGGTCTTAAAGTTAAAAAAAAAAGCTTCCAAAAGAAGTAAAGAAAAAAAAGTTGGTAGGGTGAAGTGCTGAATTAATTGAAAATGAGATGGGTGAAATACTGCCAATAATAACATTTGAAGAGTAATTAGGTTAGGCAGCTGTAATTACATAGTTTTTGAATTTTTCTAATTTATGTGATTAATGTGTCATTACAAAAGAATCATGTGTTCTCTTATAAAAACATATAAATCTGAAATCCTTGTAATCTTTAGTCTCTGGTCTTGAATTTTTATTTTTGTAATACGAAGCATAGAATGAAGCCCTTGAGGTCTGCCCTCCCAGGCGTTCATTTTTCTTTGTGTTTAAGATGGAGACGTGACATTTCAACCTGTGGGTCCAGTCAAGCTCTACTTGCTAGGAGGGAATATTGTATGGGGCCATGCCTTGTTTCTGTTCCCATACCATGGCTGCCTGATACCCAAGTGCCTCCGGACTTGGTTTGTCAGTCGCCAGAAGCAGAAAACATGGGTGTACCACCTGAGAAAAAGAAGGAGCAATGAGAAAATAAGTTATCCCATTTTTGTCCAGAAAAGGTCAGAGAAAGTGCTGTGCTTTTATCTTTAGTCTAAAAGTTTCAAATAGAAATGATTTCAAATTATGGAGAAGATGATTATTCCAAATAGGAAAAAATAAATTCAAATAGAAAAGCATTAAAGCTATGATTATAGCTTTAACTTTGGAGGAGTGACTTCAGTTGGGGGTCTGTATGTTTGGGAGGCACAGTTGGGTTTGGTAGGTGAGCCTATGGGTTCAGACTGGTTTGAGGAATCAGGTGCTTTCTGTCTTCTTTTGTTATCTCTGAAGGTGTTCTGAGCTGAAGGGCAGCTTTTTGGTCCCTGATGAAAACCTGGGGCTGACTGAGTACTGTCTCAGGAAGGACATCAGGAAGTGGAAAGAAAGTAAGGAACTCGAATATCCCTTTGTGCTTTGGCTTTGTTGAACATGTGTCTTGGCTGAGATTCAATTAGTGGTAAGACCAATATTCACATTCTACAGGCAAGGATAGATAGGCTAGAGGTGATCATGTGGCATCAGGATACATTGTGGGTATTGTTTTTCCTGTTCTTCCAGTAGTAATAGTAATTGCTTGATCATAGATACATTATTAGGATTTACCAAACAGTTCACTGGTTCATCTTAATCTTGAAAGTGATGGGGTCAGAAGGTCCAAACTGTCATTTAATATTAGTTCATGGCTCAGTGGTCAACTCAGATTTCATCCATCTACATTTGAACTAATAACATTTTGTAAAAGTGTTTTCACTTTATATTTGGAAAAGGTATATATGCATATGGTCTTTAGCTATATATTAATGATCCAGCCATGTCGATATTTCAGTCAGAATTGTGATTTGGAAATTATATTTTAATCAATAACTCTGGAGCAAGTTATCTTACTGTATTTCCAGTGATAGCTGTGTTTTTTATATCAGGTCTTTCAGTGGGATTTGCTTAATATCATTTCACATAGGAAGAATGAAACACATACTAGCTAAGTGGCTTTTTATTATTCATATATTTTTATTTTATGTGTATGAGTGTTACGCTTGCATATTTGTAAGTGTATTCATGTTGTGTAGTGCTCACAAAGGACAGAAGAGGGCTTTGGATCCCTGGAACTGGAGTTACTGATGGTTGCTAGCCACAATGTGCATGCTGAGATTTCAATGCAGGTCTTCTACAAGAGCAGCCAGTGCTCCTAACTGCTGAGTCATCTCTTCATCCCCTTAACTCGCTTGACTTTTTTTGGCAAATGACATAGTTCAAGACAAAAGATGACTTTGCCATAAATTAGGTAATATTTCTCATCTGGATTTCCCCAAACTCTTCCTGACTATGCTTCAGTTACTAAACAGAATGGCTTGAAATCCTCTCCTGTATTGTGAGTGAGCCAAGCTCTTCTCAAACAAGACAGGAATTCTTTGTGAAGTTGTGTTTCTATGGTTACATCTTTCTTTACTTCCTGATGAATTCAAATTTTCATTCCAATTGCTAGCTTCTTTCTAGAGAAAACTTTGTATTATCGGAGTCATCTCTACGTTTTCCACCTCTACTTACCAGAGAGACTGCATCATGGCTGTCTTTCTCCTCAGAAACATGCTATCAGTCTTGTTTCTCTCCTATGGTGACGCTCTCTTCTACCTGCTCTTCTTTTTGTCACTGTATGAGTTGCTATTCTTTTGCTGTGATAAACACCATGACCAAGGAAACTTACAGAAGGAAGAGTTTGTTTGGCTTATTGCTCCAAAAGGAGAGTTGGTAATGGTGGGGGAAATATGGTGGCAGGAGACGGCTGAAGCAGAATGCTGAGTGCTCATCTTCAAGCTCATGCAGGAAGCAGAGAAAGACTGGAAGTGTGGCAAGGCTATGAACTCTCAAAGCCCACCCTCACTCTTGTACTTTCTTCAAGTTCAGATCTCCTAAAGGCTCTGTGACCCTCCCCAAATAGCATCAGAAACTGATCAAGTGTTTAAATACTTGAGCTTATGGGGATATTCTCATCCAAACCACCACAATCCTTAAACCTGTCACTCAATAAACAAGCAAACCAAATATGTAATTATTCATTATACAAAAAACCCACAATGATTAAATATCTCCTCTTTAGTGTATGCATAGAAATCTCCTTTGGAAAACTAAGAAACCATGTCATTTTCTCAAACAAAGAAGACATTCCTTATGAGAAATTTTGCCTATTGACTGGTCCAAATTAAAGCAAAGTTTTCAAAATATAGATTGAATCTTTTGGTGATATTTTTTACATTTGGTAGATAGTGAGCCCTTGATGTTCACCCACCTTGATTACACTTACATTCTTTATGCCTTATGCTTTTTATTTTCTAGACCAACGTTCAGTTTTCCTTTGCCTCATTAACCAAATGATGATTTTTTTTTTCTGGGAGGAAGAATGAAGGAGCAGTGCTGGCCAGATGCTGGTCTTTTCTCCCTTTTCTAGTGGTAGGCTTACAGACCGTTACTGCTAAGAGATGCTCTTGTCCAAGCCTACAGATCTGCACCTGAACTGTACACTTCAGAGAAATCTAGAGAACACCAACAGATAAAAAGTTAATTTTCTGAAAAACACAGATGCTTGTGTCACTCAGGATCTGTGACTGGAAATGAATCCTGAGCCTGTGCTTTCACGACTGATACACCTTTTGCAGTCTGTCTACCAATAAAAATACACCCGCGTCACCAAGTGCTGGGATGTGTGGGTTAGGCTGCTGCTAACTTTGGAGATGAACTTTCCTTAGAAGTTGTGGGTAATTTGAGCAGCAAGAAAAACAAATACCAGTCAATGTATCAAATATGTCTTCTCCTATAACATGAATGATCAAAATTGCTATTTGGAACGTCTGCCTTTTTGCTTCTCTTGTAATTTCAGAGAACATCATTAGTCAGTTCAGAATTTATGGAAGTTGCATATTTACATTTTGTAATATTAAATATTTCATGTTTTATTTAAATTTGAATATTCAGGTATTTAACCACAATGTGTGCTACATCATAGTTTAGTGAAAAGATATTTTATTTTTATTTATGTGTATAAGCGTTTGCCAGCAAGTATATGTGTATACCCTGTGCCTGCCTGGTGTCTATGGAGGCCAGAAGAGGGTGTGAGGTCCCCTGGAACTGGAGTTTTCTATTGTTAGCTGCCTTGTGGGAGCTAGGAATTGAATACAGATCCTCTGCAAGAGAAGCCAGTACACTTTACTGCTGCCCCATCTCTCGACCTCTACATAACAGTTTATTTATTTGTATGTGTATGAGTGTTTTGCCTACATGCATATGTCCACCCATGTCATGCAGTTCCCATAGAGACCAGAAGAGAGCATTAAATTCCTTGGAACTAGAGTTATCCACAGTTGTTTGGGGCCTTTAAGGTGCTAGGAACTGAACCTGGGTCTTCTGCAAGGACAAGCAGCGTTCTTAATTGCTTAGCCATCTGTCTAGTCCCCCTATATAGCAGATTTAAATGTTGGACACAAACTATAAAACGATAACTTATTTTGGTTTTCTAAATATATTTATTCTAAATTAATGTAATTGATCAAAAGTTTAAAATGAACTTTTACTTTGATTTAAATAATTTGAATTTTAAAATGTGGTAGTTGTTTTTTGTTGCTTCATAGCTAATTTTAAATATGTTTTGAAAATGAATTCATGTGTTAACACAGACAAGGAGGCCTTCATTAGAACCAGGATCTAACAGCCTCCACTAAATTCCTCTTGTTTATAAATCACCCATTTTCAATAGTCAACACTGTGTTCTTGAATCTCTATTTCTGTAACCTGCTGAAACTCCTTTACTTTAAATATTATACAAATTCAGTTATTTTGTTACAGTGGCAGAAACAGATTAACATAACATATTGTCCAAGGACTTTGAGATGTCATTTAGTATCTCGCCTCATCTTCCACTCTCTGTTCTATTACTTTGGCCTCTTTGGATTGCTGAACTTTCAATCTTCCTGTCTCACCTTGCTGTTCTATCAGCTTCTACTAAAATCTTCCTGTTTCTAACTCATCCATTTTCAGTGATTTTATTACAGCTTCCAAATGAATTAAAACATGCCCAAAGATTATTCAGAGGAAAGAGAAATCTAAGATTTCCAGTAGTGACCCAACTTCAATTCCTGTAAGTGGACAGTTTCTTTACATTTAGGGACACTGGCTCCTAAACCCTTGAGTGCCATCTCATAGGGGAAGAAACACTTGCTTGATGCTCACACATCACCACTCTAACCAGGAACTGAGATTCCTCCTAGTTCTTCTAGCTGGGCATGGTCAGTAAATAGGTAAAATTGGATCCATGGAGGCTATATCCAGACACTGAGAAATCTCTTTAGTCCAAAAGAGATTCATCATCTAATACTGAACAGAGACACAATACAAGCCCAACTTACAGGAGGCTGTAAATACACCAGCTTAGCCCCAGTCACTCCATACTCCACCCAGCTTGAGCCTAAAGAATGGGCTAATGGAGAAACACTGGCAACTCCCTCAGCATGATGAAGATTTTATTGGGTTAATGATGTCAAATTGACATTTGTAAATAATCAACAATGACTGCAATTAGAATGAAAACCCAGAAAGAAATAATAACAAAAAATGAAACAAAAGCTTACCGAGAACTTTCCTGTCACCTTTGCTCTTGTTTATCTTTTGCTTTTAGAACTTTCCTCCCATAGGTACCAGACTCATTTTCTTGGGATCTCTGATTAAGTATCATTAATGAAAAAAGTCTTCAATAGCCATCATATAGAAAGAAGCATGCTACCTCATGTCCAGGAACCTCTATATTCATTATTTCATATTTGTTTGTAGCACAAACATAATGTCATTTACTAGACATTTTTATTGTAAACACTAAAAATATGACAGTAAAAGGTAAAATTTGTGAGGTAAAGATGTAAAATCAAACTATTAGAAATCCAATAGTACAACTCATTTAGCTTTTAAAAAATTACACTTATTTGTGTGTGTGTGTGTGTGTGTGTGTGTGTGTGTGTGTGTGTCTGAGATCAAACTCAGGTCTTCAGGTTTGTGGAAGCCTTACCTGCTGCTGAACCATCTAGCCAACCCTGATTTAACTTTCATGACAGCGATTTCATCCAGCTATAATCTTTTTCTCTGTGCATCTAGATCTCAGGTTTGTCTGTCTTGTCCCTTGTGGCGGTTTGATTGAAAGTCAAATCTTAGAAGAAATAAATAATAAAATTCATACATGACTCTTTTGTACTTAACTGCATTTAGATTTTAATCCTTTAAATAGAGAAAACTGTATATTTTTTTAATTTTAAAAGTTTTATTAGAAAATTAAAATGCTTATAACAAAAGCAAATGTAGTTACCAAGAACAATAATGGTATTATCTCATTCAACAAATGCATCATGTCCAGTTCCTACAGTGCTGCTTGTATATGGACTCTAAAAGGAAGCCAGTCCTGTAAAACTGTTTATTTGGTTATTGATCTTAAATGCACAAGATGCTTTGCAAACGTTATGGGAAGACACTAATTCCAGTAGATTTATTATCTAATGACAAGAATTGAACACAAATAGTGTTATATAGCATCATTATAGCACCAGTTAACCCTGAACTCAATATATACTTCCAATGAGTAAACAATCATATGAATTTCAATGTAAAAATTACTTCTCAATCATTTAAACTAAACTTTTGATCAACTAATATTATTTTATCTTAAGAGCTCAGTTGAATTACACTCCATATTAATATTTTTAACAATTTTATTTTTATTTATGCATATACACACCTATGTCTCTATGTATGCATGCCCTATCTGTCTGGTTACCCTCAGGTACCAGAAGAGGGCATTGGATTCCCTGGAGCTGGAATTACAGGTGGTGGTGACCTGTCCAACATGGGTGCTAGGAACTAAAACTTGAGTCCTCTGGCAGAGCACCAAGTGCTCTTAACTATTGAGACCTCTCCCCAGAGATGATCAAATCCTTGATCATCTTTTATAGGTAGCATTGGATGGATGTCCAAGCCAAGAACAAGATCACTTCCCTGCAGCATGGCTTCCCAAAGTTCCCATTTGGGCATGACAGTCCTCTTCTCATTTCATCCTCTGAAGAAAATGTGCGTTACTTTCTAGTTCTAATTAATTATTCTCTAATCATAGCTTACTCTCTGAGACATCCACTGGTAATGAGATAGGAAAACTAATTTATCAGTTATAACAGTAGTTTGGAAATAGTATTCCATTCGTGATATAGCTAGCACTTCATTCTACTAGAGGCTTATTTGATTTTTAGGATGGAAACGGTGTTCTTATGCTCAAGTATTTGATAAAAGTGAGAAGCTTATTAGATGACCAATTATTGTTGATATGTTGACAGCCTTTGAACAGTCCCAGGAAAATCTGTTGTTTTCTCTGTGCAGACAGGTTCTGTTTAACAGGACCTACTGCACAGGCTAAGCTATTCAATTATTCTTAAAATGTCCGATCTCTTTTCTTGTAGCCTGCAGGGAAAAGACTGCGTTTAGTCAACAGTGAGGAATCTTTGCTGAGGGTGAAAATATTCTTTGTTTCTTAGCTAGTTGTCTGCTCAGTGGACTCATGGCTGAAATACTCTAGTTTGGATTCAGTGGCTGTGAAGAAGGGTTGCCTTTTTCCCTTTCATCCTGTGTGCCTGTGATTTTTGAAATTCCTTATAAACAGTATTAAATATATTTTGATTTTTCCCCTAAATTCAAGGCATTCTCCATGCCATCAGATTTGTGAAATAGCCTCAGTTGTAGTTGCTTTAGTGGCATGTTGTTTCTCTAATGTTTGAAGATAGAAAATGCACTCAGGAGGAGGTAACAGCACACATTACAAATGTTGAAGATAAATAATTAAGTGACCACCCTTGGACCCACCTCTGAGACCAAGAAGCAGAGCTTTATTTAACCTTATCCAATGCCCTAGTTAAAACCCCCTATAGTTGCCCAGAGATAATTGACTCTTGAATGCTGCAGTAGACATTTCTTTGTTTTATATTGTAGTCTTTATCGTCTTTAAGAATCCTTACCATATTAACATGTTATTTAACCATGATAATTTCAGGAATTATATGGAAGACATTTACATGTTTGTATTCTTATATATCTTGATTTTATCAAAAATTTTATATTATATAAGTCAATATTAATGGTTCTCATTCAGATTTATTCACGTCTGTGTAATATCCTATTCAGTACATGAAATGATAGGCTTTTGTTGGTTTCCAGTATGGACCTGAACAATAAACACTACTGGGAATGCTTATAAATCTGATAAGTGGATGCTAGCTCAGACTCTTAGCTATGTGTGTTTCAATTGGAAAAATCCATAGAAAACAGTCGTGGAGAGGTTTTAAGGGAGGGGAGACAGAATAGAGTAATTAAAGAGGAAAGGAAAATGACAGATATGGACAGGTTCAAAGGAATGGACAGTGGGAGGACAGGGCAGAGGCGGTGTATGTGGAGGGACAAATAATGCATAAGGCCTTTAGAAAAACTCACATGGAAACCTTCCACTACAGAAGACCCTTAAAGCTATACATACACAAATAAAAAGAGATTAAAAGGAGTTACCTTACAACAGGGGGATAGTTCCCCTACTGGACACCATAGGCTAACAAAGAAAAAACATAGTGCTAGCAATGAACTCCCACTTTTGAAGCTGTGGACCAGGTGTTCGATAAACCCTCAAACTACATAAGCCATTGCCCTAATCTTGGTTACCCATTAGAACTTCGTAGTAAGACCCTATTGCCGAAGACACTACACTCTTGAGCTGTAGAACAAAGAAGAATAACTCAGTGATACTGACTTCAAATCCTCATGTCCGCTGGCTAGCTTTCATAGTGTTGGAAAGTGCTATGGATGCTACCTAGAGAGAAAATGAACTTATAGCACTGATGACAGCCTGGTCATGTCTCACATTAGCTAAATCCAGATAAAATCCCAGCATAAATGTGGTGGGCAAGTGGGGGAGAAGCCCCAATTCTAGCTGAGAACTATTGGCAACTGATAGATGCTGGGGAGAGGGAGTTTCAGTTTTCTTTAAGGGTGAATAAGTTAACCAGGTTCTAGTGGAACCTGGTCTGATCTGAATGGCATTTGGGAACACAAATTTTACTTGAAAGGCATGTGCACACACACACACACATATTTATAGAAAAGTACATGAAATTAGGTAGGGTAATAGAGGGTGTAGATGGGGAGCAGATCTACATATGATCAAAACATATTGTACAAAATTTGCCAAAATTCAATAAAATAAGAAATGCCTGTAAATGTCCTAGGAAATTTTCTTAGGAGGGAATCTTTTGGGTTGTACAGTGTGTAGTCAACAGGTCCATTACAACATGTAGCAGTGTACATGTGTTTTCCGAATAGATCTCATTCCTTCTACTCAGCAACATACAAATCCAATTACTTCATATAATATTATTTGAAAAATTTTACAAAGCAAAATTTGCTTTCTTATCACATTATTTCCATTTAAGTAAAGCATATTAATGGAAATTTTTTTCTTCACTAGAATATTTTGGTGCATTATGCAATCTTTTTAGTGTTTATTTTTAAATCTTGCATTATCTAATAGGAGTGTGTTGAACTTCTTCACAGGGACTTTGGGTCTGTTTCTTTCCATGAATCTTCCTTTATTTTATTGAGACTTTCTAAAGCACATGAGTTTAGTGTCATTTTGCTTGCTGGTGACTTAGTAATAGGCAGAAATCTTAAATACTTTCAGTTATGTTTTTATGAAAGTGCATTTTTTTCTTGTAAACTTTTTCATCATTCATTCATTCATTCATTATTCTCATTGCTTAGCATCAGCGAAGCTACATTTGTGTTCCTATGACTAATATTCACACACACATAATAAAGTTTTACTTTTATTCTCTACTAATGTGTTTTCAAGTGAATTTATTTGTTTAATTCTCTCTGAAAATACTTTTCAAAGTTTAGGTCCACTTATGTTTACTTTAATAGTCAGTGTATTGAATTCTTCCTGTTTACTTGTATCTCTGTTTAACGTCATTTTCTCTAATTTTCTTCATTGTTTGATTATGATAGATTATTTTATCCTCTTTCCATTTTGAATATTGCCTGAACTTTGCTTAAATTCTGTAAACACATTTCTGATGTGTACTGAATTCTTGATTGATAGGTATTTTTTTTTCCTCTGCACTTTCAAGAGAAATCAACTGTGAAACTTTTGATGACAGCTGCCAGTATAGTGTCATTTTTTTGAAAGTAATATTTTCTTGCTGACTGCTTTTAGGTTATTTTTTGTTCATAGATTTTCACAGTATCACTCTGAAGTATCTGTAGGAAGTTTTTATTTCCTTCTGGTTTTGAATCTGTGGCCAATAGTGAAATGTTGTCAGTTCTTCCTTTAAAAGTACTATTGTACGGCTAATGTTATTTTGGCTTTGTTTTTTCTCTTTTGAAACAGGTCTTAATATGTAACCCAGGCTATGCTAGATCTCGTTATGTATCTCAGGATGGTCTAAAACTTTCAGGGTTTACAAGTGTGCACTACAACAGCTGGTGTAGAAATGACATTTTCTGGAACAGAGTCTGTGTAACAATTTTTTTACAAATTGAAATTTTACATAACTTTGTAACCAAGTTAGTTATATGTATTGAGAACATTTAGAACTATGTATTCCCTCTAAATTTGCAATCAATCCCACAGTGGTTTCTAATCCCAATGGAATTAGCTATTAAAAGTTAAGCTGAACGCATAGCTTTAATCATAGACCATGTTCACTATTGGTGACTCAGTTATGTCTCTGGCTTAGAACCATGTATGTGCATTTGATATGTTACAATGACAGTGTTGAAAACAACAATGATGTTGCAAACAACATCTCCCCCACAAATGTGTAAGTAACATGGGGGTGTAGGTTGATGGCATCTGCCTGTGGCTTTGTGTGCTGTTCCGAGTCAGTGGAATCAGGAAACATTTTCCTTTATAAGACTGTTATCAAAGGTTTTTCATAACATGCTTGATATGCTGTTCAATAAGTCTGAGAGGAGCCTTTGTCAGGGAGTCCAATAGAATAGACTAGAACAGAATAGAAGAGACACGGTTCTGAGAGAACAGTTCAAGAGAAATCAGAACACCTGACAACTCGATAGTCCCGATTTTGGTTCAGTTACTTCAACAGTGAAGTGCATACTGGGAATTTTTTCAAAAATTTTAAATATATGTCTTTGTTCATATTTGTATGTGTTAATGTGGGACCAGAGGTCAACACTGGATGTTTTCCTTAATCACTATTCACCTTACTTTTTGAGACAAGGTCTCTCATTGAAACTGGAAAAGTATGAAGCTACAAGAAAGTCATTGTCTGAAGGCAGAAGTAAAAAGAGCTCTCACCATCTGTGCCCTTTTGTTTCCACTGGGGCAGCCCTCCATAGACTGGCAACTGCAGGCCTGCACTGGGGTGGGTGGGACTTCAGTCCGCTTCCTAATCAAATGCTGATCTCCTCCATGAACACTATCACAGTGTGTCCAGAAATTCTGCCCTATCAGGACTTTCCCGGTAATGGAGTTGACACACACAATTAACCTTCACAATATGTGCTGTTTGGTAAGTTAATTCTCTCATGAGGAAGGGGCTATGTTTATATTACTTTGCCTGTTTTCCTTGAATCTGAGACATTGAAAAGTTGATGTTCAAGTTCACTGGAAATAGAAATTAGCCACAAGTTCCAGGAGAAGTTCAGATGTTCTACTTCCCTCTTTGGGACTGTTCCCTGCCCTAACTCCTCCTCACTGTCTTTCTTTTTTTATGTGCACAGTCGTAATACTTTCTGTATATTTGTCTCTCGGTCTTTGAAATTTATAGAAAAGTAAATATAATAGTACAAGAAATTAAATTTCAGTGATTGTTAAACATTATATGCATCTTAAATGTGTGTTTATAAGCATTATATATTTTATTGCTGTCTATCATATTATTATTAATTATTATTATTATAATACAGAGGGTTACATAAGTAGATTTTCAATAAAAACAACAGAACATGACAATCTAAACAGGGGTGTGAGCATTTGCTTTCTAATACGTGAACTAAAGAACTCTGTCTGGTATGGTGGAAATGCAAGAAGGAAAGGTAAACTTCATGGTCCTGGCCACTTTGCAGTATAATTTAAGAGATAAACTCATGAAGATTCATCTTAATGTTTGGGCCATGAAGAACTTGTATGATTTTAAGTTCATTTCATTCAGTGTTCCCATATCCCCAAACCCATCCCATATTTTCTGTAGACCATGAAAAATATGTTTTTCACACTTTAAAATATAGTTATTTAATAATATAATATTTTTAAAAGTTTTAATAATATTTAATTTAATAATATTTCATGAAACTTACAGACTTGGAAGCTTAAATTATTTTGCAATCTTAAATATATCAAAATATAGAAGAAAATCCTCACTTAGAAGTATAATAAACCAATTAGCCTTTTCAAATAACATTGTATTCGAAATTTAAGATTGTCATAGACATTTAAAATTATTTTACATGGACAGCCTTTATAATATTGTTTTCAAGGCTGAAAAACCCAGGATACCAAAGTGACTTTTCTGAATCAGTATAGAAAATGCAGTTTTGAATCTTACCACATAACTGCAGATGGCTCTGTGTTAGCAGGCAGAGTTAACTATGCCTCTGTTTACTGTTTATGGATTGTCTTATAAATATTTCTTTTCTTTTGCTCTTTATTTCTTCATTAGAATATTAATTGATTCCCCGCCCTTGAGTTTTGGTGAATCCACTATATTTTCATCTTGGTGGTGACCAGAAGGCTTACTGTAAGAAGTTATGTTAAGATAACAACCTAACTTTGAGTACATCAACTTTCTCTGTATTTTCACTCATCCTTTCCATTCTTTTTCTTTACTCTTGATTATACCGTTTACAATTTTTTACTGAATATTGCTTAATAAATACTTATAGCTATTAATAATTTTAATAATTTTGTCTTTGAGTTTTTCTTAGTCTTATCATATTACACAATAATCTCACAATGCCTGAGAATTCTAGTTTTAGTTGATAACCAAGAACTTTGGCAACAGCCTGTGTTATTTTGGGAATCTCTTGGACCACTCTCACCGATCACACAAAGGGAGGTACCTTCTGTCTGGCAGTGTGTTCCTTGCCCAACAGCCCCTGAGTATACAGATGCACTAATGTTTACACAGTTCATGCATGTCTCAGAGGTTTCATTTTCCTCTGGGTTTCCTAGCCCTCCAAGATTCATTCATCTCTGCTTTTTTCCCTCCCATCTGACCTTCCTCCTCTCTTCCCAGGACCAGCACCCAAATTATCTCCACCTTCTTCCCATTAACACCTGCCTTCCTCTATCAATCCCGCAGCTCCTGAGCAGCACACCCCTCCACACACGCACCGTGACCCCATTCATGTTCTTCCATCCTCTCTTCCCTGTTGAGCACCCCCAGTTTTCCTATGGCCCCCCTAGTAACATCTCTTCCTTATGATCCCTCCTTTTTGGGTTCTTTCTTTTCCTTTACCTCGAATTACCCTTTCTCTTTTCCTGGCTCCTGGTGCTACATCAGGACCTATACTATTTGGTGCAGCAACCCACAAATGAGGGAGAACATACATCACTTCTTTCTTTGACTGTACAGAAGGTTTTAGGTTTAATGATGTCCCATTTGTTGACTGTTGACCTTAACTTCTGAACAACTGATTCCTGATTTAGAAAGTCCTTCCCTATACCTATGTCCTAAAGATAGTACTGCCTATGTTTTCTTCTAGCAGGTTCAGAGTTTCAAGTTTTGTTTTGAAGTATTTGATATATAATCTTTATAATATAATATGAGATCCAGTATGGTGATCTCCCCAGCATTTTTTCCCCCAAAATTGCTTTTGTCATCTTTTATGATTTCCTAAGAATTTTATGATTTTTTTCCCGCTCTGTGAAGAATGTTGTTGGTATTTTGATTGTCATTGCATTGAATCAATGGATTGCTTTTGGTAAGATGGTCATTTTCACAATATTGATTCTACCAATCATGATCACGGTAGGACTTTCCATCTCCTAGTGTCTTCCTCTATTTATTTCTTTAAGTTTTGAAATTTTAATTTTAGAGAGCTTTAATGTCTTTAGTTAGGTTTATTCCTAATTATTTATTTTTTGAAGTTGTTGTGAATGGGAGGGTTTCCTTGAATGCTTTTTTCTGATTTATGTAAGTTAATTCTGTAACCTACCACTTTCTTGAAAGTGTTAATAATATCTAATAGTTTTCTGGTGGATATTTTGGCCTCTCTGGTGTATACTGTCTTATCACCTGCAACTAGATGACTTGACCTCTCCTCTTCTTTTCCAGTTAGCACTCCTTTGATTTTTTTTCTCTTTTCTTACTGCTCTTGCAATAGTTTCAAGCACTATATTGAAATGGAATGGAGATAGTGGACAGCACTGTCTGGCTCCTGATTTTAATGGAAATACTTCCAGATTTTCTCCATTTAGAATGATGTTGGCTATGGGTTTGTTGCATATACCTTTAATTATGCTGGGGTATGGTCTCGCCAAACCAATTCCCCCTAGGACTTTTAACATGAATATATGTTGGATTCTGTCAAAGGTCTTTTCTACATCTATTGAGATGACCTTGTGGTTTTTGTCTTTAAGTACATTTATATGTTTTATTACATTTCTTCACATGTATATTGAACTGTCCCCAAATATCTGGAATAAAGCCTACATGGGAGATGATCATCTTGATGTGTGTCTGTATGTAGTTTTTGAGTATCTTTGCATCTATAGTC
This sequence comes from Eospalax fontanierii, assembly GCA_035773235.1. Classification (NCBI taxonomy): domain Eukaryota; kingdom Metazoa; phylum Chordata; class Mammalia; order Rodentia; family Spalacidae; genus Eospalax; species Eospalax fontanierii. The sequence goes on along the minus strand of CM069542.1, from coordinate 41,184,040 downwards.
ATTAGGGATATGAGCCTATAGTTTTCTTTCTTTGTTATATCTTTACCTGGTTTTGGTATCATAGTGATGCTGGTTTCTTAGAAGGTGTAGATCTTTGGATGTCTGGTAGAATTCTTCTGTGAATCCATATGATTGTGGGATTTTTTTTTTAGGTGGGAGGTTTTTATTGCTGTTTCAATTTCCTTATTTGTTATGGGTCTGTTTAAATTACTGATCTCATTTGGTTTGATTTTGTTGGTGTCCATGATTTTAGAAATTCATCCATTTTTTTAGATTTTATAACATAATGGATTAAAACTTTTTATACTATTCCCCTATAATGTTCTGGATTTTTGTTTGTTTGTTTGTTTCCATTGTGTTGTTTCTTTTTTCATCTCTAATTTTTTTTTATTTGGATTTGCTCTTTCTTTTGGTAAACGGAGCTTGGGTCTGACTACTTTTCAAAGAACCAGCTCTTAGATTGATTGACATTTCTGGTACTGTTTCATGTGTTTCTATTTCATTAATCTCTGCTCCGATATTTGTTATTTCTTCTAATCTACTAAGTTTGAGATTTTTTGCTCTTGGCTTTCCAGAGTTTTGAGTTGAACTCTTAAGTCATTTGCATGTGCTCTTTCTGGTTTTTTAATGCTGGCATTAAGAGCTATAAACTCCCCTCTTAGAACTTCTTTTAAAGACTCATTCTCTTTTATTTCCAGGAATGCTTTTATTTTTTTCTTAATTTCTTCTTTGACCCAGTCATCATTCAGGAGTATATTTTTTAATATCCATGAGTTCATATAATTACTTGAGCCTCTTTTGCAGCTGGTTATAAGCTCTGTTTTACATGGAGCTCTGATAAAAATGCATGGAATTATTTCATTTTTTTGTATTTGTTGAGTTTAGTTTTATGTCCCAGAATATGATCAATTTTAGAAAAACTTGCTTGGGCTGCTGAATAAAAAGTGTATTCTTTGGTTCTTGGGTGGAATATTCTGTAAGTCTATTTCACATAAGATGTCATTTAATTTAGATGTCTCTCTGTTTATTCTTTGTCCCGTTGACCTGTCTATTGAAGATATTGGGATAGTGAAGTCACTTACTCTTACTGAGTTGGGGTTAATCTGTATTTTGTTGTCCTCTAGTACTGTTTTGATAAAATTGGAGTCTCCATAGTTTGGTGCATATATGTCCATGGCTGTAAATTCTTCTTGATGTGTTGCCCCTTTGATTAGAATGAAGTGTCTCTCTTTATACCTCCTGATCACTTTTATTTTGAAATCTGTTTTGTCAGATATTGGAACTGCAACATCTGCTTGCTTCTTAGAGCCATTTGCTTGGAATATTTTTTTCCATATTTTCACCCTAAGGTACTGTTTGAAAGAGATACTCTTTGAAAGAGACATGAGTTTCTTGAAGACTACAGAAAGATGGGTTTTGTTTCTTGATCCATTCAACCAGCCTATGTCTTTTTACCGGGGGCGGAGGGGTTAGGCCATTGATATTTAGTGTTATTGTTGAAAGATGTGTATTGGATACTGACATTTTAATTTCTTTGTGTATGTGGACCTATTCTGTGTTCCTGTCATTATACATTTCTTTGTTTTCTTCATGTAACCTCTTGGGATACTCACTCCTTTATTCAGTCTTTTGCATGGCTTTGAGTATTCTCTGTAGGGCAGGTTTGGTGGACTTGGATTCTTTCAGGTAATTTGTATCATGAAAACTTTCCCATCCCCCTTCGATCCTGATAGGTAGTTTTGCTGGATAACGTAATGGGGGATGGCATCCATGTTCATTTAGAGCTTGGAACTCTTTCATCCAGGCCCTTCTGGCTTTCATAATTTGCATTGAAAAGTAGCTGTAATTCTTATGTGTTTTCCTTTATACATAACTTGTTTGCCACTAGCAGCTTTCAGCATCCTCTGCTTTTTCTGTATATTTAATATTTTTACTATGATATGTTGTGGGGAATTTCTGTTCTAATCATGTCTAATTGGCTTCTATGTGCTTCTTAAATCCCTATAAGTTAAGTCTTTTCTTAGTTTAGGGTAGTTTTCTTTTATAATTCAATTGAAGGTCTGTTCAATGCCATTGGCCTGAGATCCTTCTCCTTCCTGTATGCCTATAATTCATAGATTTTTTTTTCCTTTCATATAGTTCCACATGTCCTGAGCATTCCATTCCTATGTTTTTTAATTATACATGGTCTTTACTTACAGAGTACAAATCTTCAGCTCTGACATTCAGTTTTGATATTCTGTTTTCTGCTTCATTCATTCTGTGTATGAGGCATTCTGCATGTCCCTATTTTGGGGAGTCAGATACTGTGTCCTGCTCATCTTTGGAGGCTCTGTTTCTTCTCAGTTTTTCGTTATGTTTATTTGATATCTGTACATTTAGTGGAACATTACCTGGGACAGAATTTATGGGACAATTTTCTGTAAGAAGGGCTTGCCTCAGAGGTTTGATATAGGGGTGCTAGCTGGGTGAGGTGCACTGATTTTGGCTTTAGTTAAAGTGACATCAATTAGTCTCTGTTCAGCTCCATCATCTGAAGTTACTGTTATAGATATGCTTATTGGTCATCACTATGGATGTCAGTGAGGGTTGTTGAGGTCTTCAGTGGTGATTGCTTCTAGGACTGTCCTCTGCTTTTCTCTCATCATAGAAGTTGAAACTGAGGAGATCTGTCATTATGTCATATCCTGTGGATTTACAGTGGTGCTGTATGGATGGTACCTGTTCATTAAGCAAAGGAATTTAGAAACACATGGAGAGACCACTATCTTGGACACTGAATGGTACTGTCACTGGTGCCAAAGGTTTTGGGCACCCTTGCTGCTGTGTTAGGAAGAGCAGGAATGGTCCGGATGTGCATGAAGCATTAGATAGTGACAAAGAATGAGAACATAGGCAAGAGCAACGTTAGAACAGCTGCAGGATCAGAATGCAGTCCAGTTCTCTGGTAGGAGACTGGTGCCTGGAGTGCAGACACACAGTGAGGACTTGGCTTAGAAGACTAGAAAGTTAGCCAGCTCACTGTGGCAATGACTGCACTTTCTGAGATATGTGTGAACTTAGTGTTACCGGAGTTTGGGTCTGGATGTGGCTGCTTCTGGCACAATTTCAGCTCTGGAGGTGGGGCATGCAGAGGGTTTGGGGGGCCTGACAATTGATTTTCAAAGTTACTCAAAAGCAACAACTTTTAAAATCAGAGGTATAAAGCTACATCTTTCTTCTGGAGGTCTTCCTGTCAAGAATGAGTTGGCTGCTTTGATGGAAGAGATGCTGGTACTCTGTGTGTAAAAAAAAATACTGGGATCACTGTGCTTCCCACTACCAGGCTGAGCCCAGCTATTTTCACTTTAGTTATTGACTCCTATTAGCTTTCGCCGCTTCAAGAATGGTCATTTCACCATTAACTGCTTCTATGTGTACTTTCTAATATCTTTCATCACTTTCTTCCTGCTGATTTATTAATGGGGCTAATGTGTTTTGTCCTTAAGTACATATGCAGGTCAGCAGGTGTATGTACACACATGCACACACACACACACACACACACACGGACGCATACATATACAATGTGGAGGAAAATGACATTGCTTGGTCTGTCACTGCCATCTCCTCATCTGTTTTTAAATTTAAATTAATGAAGTACCATGACCTCAATTACAACAGAATCTGCCATTTCTGTCAGAGTGATGGTGGCATCGTGTTTGAATTATCACTACTCTTTCCTGTGGTTTATAGCCTATGATGTCAATGTGTATAAGGAAGCAATTCAGCTTCTAAGAAAATTTCTTTCAAAAATTGTTAAATCATTTGCCATAGAGCAGTCAATTACATCATAGTTTCTCTAAAGCACTCTATTTCTGATTAAAATAGAATTTTTTCTCAGTAATAGTTTATTTACTGAATTAATTTTTCTTCCAGAATATTTCCCTTCAGGATTTAAGAGCATTAAGACAAAAATTCTGTTATGCTGAAATACACTGCCTATAAATAGACATGTATTCTACTAGACTAGTATTTTCTAACAGCAGTTTCTGTGAACATGTTGTATATCTGCCTTATCTAGTGGAATAGACTCTACTAAATCAGTCATACATTGTAGTCATCTACCTCCTCTATGTTTGTCAGACATCATGGGGCAGTTGTATATATGAACTCACAGTGGATGTGATAGCACCCACAAGACCTGCACTATCTCATGACAGAGAAAATGCCATCATAAAAGGCGGAGGTGGGCATGGACTTCCACCCATAGCTGAGAAGCCACTAAGCAATTCATAACTGATGGGTAATGAAGGATGATGACTTGCAGTGTTTGGAAACTAGTCACCTGTGTCTTCGTTACTGGAGAAAACTAAGGCATTTGAGAAATAAAAACTTTAGGAACCCAAACTCCCCAATTTAAATTCCTCTAGGAAGAGACAAGGAATTTGAATATGTTAGGAAGATTAGAGAGAGTGTACATTAAACATCACTCAGAACTGTTCTCAAAGGTGTACTTTTCAGGAATGTTTGCCATAGTCTACAGCATGCCCCTAGTAAATCTTCAACCACCTATTTCATTTTTCCTTACAAACTTATTCTGCTGTCTCTATGTGTATTTTCTTTTTAATATTTTCTTAATAAAAAAAGCTTTGTTAGGGAAATAATTATACCAATTTCTTTTTTCTTTTCCTTCTCTACATGTGAAATGGTATCAGTGAGGCTGCAGTGGAATAGGAAGTCATGCCATGGGTTATTACTATAATCTTTTCCTATTCCAACCCTGAGATAAAATAATCAAAACTCTATTTGTTATTCCCATAGTGTGGTATTAAAGGCACTCTACTGAGTTTAAGCATTTTTTTCTCATCTTAATGAAGTTGATATGTAGAATATGTTGCAATATAATACATCCAGATAAATTCACTTAAAGCACTTTAAAACCTGCTTCATTTTAACATGCAGTGTGGATTTCAGTTTACTCATTGTTTTCTGCAGGTGTGCTCACTATCGTTGAGTAAGATAGTAAGTGCCAAGTATATTCTAAAATTCTTTAAAATTTACAGAAAGAATCACAAATAGGTTTTGAAATGTACTTCAAGGACATTTAAACCAGGCTTTGCATATAATTAGTAAGGGTTTATAGACAATATAGATTATGGATAGGAAAATGAATGAGGATAAAGAAATTATCTTAAAAATCTCCTTTCTTATGAGGTTTGAATAACAAAAATGAAGACTGTTGGAAAGAAACTATTTTGTGGGTTTTGGAGTTAATTTAAATGCATCTCACATTCCCATCTCCGGCACTTGCAGTTTAACTCCATATTTAACTGATTATACCCACACATAATTTCCAGATGCATACTGTGTACAATGCCGCTCGTCTCATGCTCAGTGCCTGACTCATGGGGAGATAAGAGCACTGTTTCCTGCATTTGTGAACTTAGGTAGTTGGTCCAACTGTGCATAATACATAATCTGCCACTTGGAAGAGACTTGAAGTGCGGGCTGTCCTAGTTCCTGTTTTGAAATACTGAATCGCTAAAATTATTATTTTTATTTTCAATAAAAATGGTGTATGAGAATACATAACACATATGCCATTAAAAGACCTGTCGTATTTATAGCATTTTAATAATTAGTTAAGCATCAGTTGAATTTTGGATCAGGTTTTGTTGTCTGTCAGCAGTATAAATCCATCAAACTGCTTTGAAATTCTCTCCATTAGACTGTGTAGATCACAAGTTTTTTGCAACATGGTTTGATTTGAAATAGCATGTGTTATGCATAAAGCTGATTGCTTTTGATTTCAAGATATTTAATTATTGAATGTATTCAATACATTTAATGGTATTAAATTACCATTAAATAAGTGGTAATCCAGTACTAAGTAATTAAAGTGAGTTTTCTTAATAAATGACTGTAACAGTTAAAATTTTTAGAAGGAAATTGCTATAAAAAGGGAATTTGTTTCTGTTTTGTGGAATTCTACCATTGAAAAAAAGGTGGTTTGTGTGATTCAAATGGGGTTATGAGGTATTAATCCTGAACTATGCATTTTAAAAGAATGAAAAAAATATAAAGATCTATGAATATTAGAACCTCTAATTTTGTTACACAGGCTACAGATTGTATAAAAAATATACTAGTCTAGGTGTTATGCAACTAGCATTTAGAAACTCACAGTTCAGCTCTCTTTCCTATGCCATTTTCTTTAATAATTTGTGTGATTATATGTCAGGCATTTTCCTGTGATTTGTCCAGCTAAGGCACGGTACCCATACTGATTAAACTCGGAGTTCACATTGCAGCTTTAATCAACAGATTTGTTAAATGGTGGAGAAAATCTCATAAATTTTCTTCCCTTAGATATAATCACCCAATTTAGAAAGATTAATGATAAAAAAAATCTCTTCTCTTAAAGAGAACTCAAGAGCTAAGTTGGATCAAATTTAATTACTGCAAGACAATCTTTCATTAGTCTCTCTTCAGCACAACCATAAAATGCTTTGTTCCTTGGCTAGAAAACAAATGAAGTCAGTGATTTTGGATCAAAGTTGGTTGTCAGATGTATAAATTCTTAAAACACCTACTAACTTCATTTTCCATTTGAGGGTTTTGATGTTGGGCTTTTTGGAAGATGGTTTCATTTGAGCTAGCATATACATAGACTTTCTTTGACCTCAAAACTTTTTGCCAGTTATAGAAAGATACAATATACAGACAGATGGATACAAGGCATGAAGTTCATTAACTAACAAATGAAAATCTAAGAAACATAAAGAACCATAATTAAACCTTTGTAATAATGTAGGTTAAATAAGAGGTTAGAAATGATTCTCCAGTGATCCACCTCAAAGAAATGGCAGTTTCAACGATTATGCATGCAAGTAACCATGTTCACAAGATCAAAGGAAGCAGTTGAGTCCATAGTACAACAGCCTCTATACCTAGCTGGTAATAAGAATCTTAATAACAGGAAAAGACACACTGAAGAAAATAGGTTTGTACTGCACCTAGCCCAACCCCAGGAGAAGATTAGCATGGGAGAAAACCATCTTGGAAACAATCAGTTAAGTATGAGTAAGACTAGGCTTTGCAGCTCAATCACCACTGCCGTTCTCCTTTCTTGGTCATTAAATATTCCATGTCACCATGTTATTAGACTCAGTCAGTGCTCAGTTACAGTGGCATTACCCTTTAATATGCTTCATTATACATCTTATAGCGGAGCAATACCCACTCCCCAAATGTCTCCCCAGCTCCTTCTCCTACATATACTCGAGTCCAGAGTTTTATTCTTTCCACATCACTGGCATCCTTGCATAGTTTTATCTAACAAGGTCACATTTACCCCACATTGTGAAATATAACAAGAATTCCTCAGTTCTTTTCTTGGTCAACATCTAAAGCTGGATTCGTCTAAGTGGATCATGCCCATCTTTCTCAAAGCTCTCCATTCTTGCTTTTTAAAATTCTGTGTTATCCCTTTCTTCACAAAGGAGCGAATACAAATTCACCAACAGATTCCCCTGGTACAAAAAGGAATGTGAGGCTCAAAAGCCTTATAAGTTCTTTTTCTGTTTCTTTGAAAGACATATATTTCTTTTAATGGCTGAGTGCATCTTTTGCCAGATTTAAGAGCTATACTATCTGTTTCAACCACCTGAAAACAATCTCTTTGAAATTCAGTTATCAAGGACAGTGTGTTTCAGTTTCCACAGGAAGGCAAAAATAAAACTCTAATGGACATTTTACTCTAAGTTGCAAAACTACTTCTGCAATGATAGTTTTGCATTTTCAGTTATATTTATCCTCTGTTCAGGTCGTCATTTCTTCCTTATAAATGTGGGAGTGGCTCCTTTATTTAAACTTTTCTTTTACCTGTCTTTATTTGCTTAAGTAATCTTAAATGATTGGCTTTAAACATTATCCATAAATTAATATATTGTCTTACAGACTAATGAGTCTCCTTCCTCTCATCTCTCTTACCTTTCTCCATGTATAGATACTATATTAATACAAATATCTTTCATGGATCCATTTGTGCTTACTCTACACTAAGAACAGTTGGTAAGTGAATCTTTAGAACCCAATGATCCAAACAAGTCCCAGCTCTAAGTTTCCTGTCTTAGTAAATGGCACAATCATTTGCTAATTATTCAGGGTGTGTGTTGGACAGGAGGTAGAAATTAGCTGGGCAGAGAACCTGAAAACAGGGGTTGCAAGAATGTCCTTGGATCTGCAACAAACTGTCACAGGAGCTCTGGTTTCTGATCTGTCTTCTCCTAAAGGAGCCATCTAATCTGAAGACTATATGTGAGGGTGGGGCTAGAACTCCAGTTCATACCTTCCTCTTATAGTGAACAGCTTTGGAACTGGATCTCTAAATTTCTCATGGTGCAAATGGTTAATATCCCTAATTTCAGCCCATCCCTTAAATTATTTTTGACTTACCTCTTCAGAGGGTGATGTTACAGTGGCCTGATCTGGTCTCTGTTAAGATACATTAAGGGAAAGCTTTTCCAGCGGTTAAAAGAAAGGAATCTCCCTCTGTCCTGGGTGGAAACCTAACATTTCAAGTTGCCCAAAATGTAAGATTTAATTCACTTTGGCTGGTCAAGCACCTGGGTAAGAGATTATTTCCTAGAAATACAGTTCACCTAAAAGCATGCAAAAAGGATGAGGGAATAATTAACTCTTTAGTGAGATAATATACTTTTCCTTCCAAGAAACTCTGCCTTGTATGCAGTCCATAGAAAGCCCCCATTAGGCTGTGCTTGATATGCCTGGCTTTCTGAATTCTGTCTCAGAAAGAAAACTGCTTTTCTTTCTTTTAGATACTGACGAGAGCCTAAGTATGCTTTCTCTGGTACTTTTGGCCCCCTTCACTCTTCCTCCAAATTTCTATGTCTAGCTCAAAAAGACATAGCTGTCACGTTTCCTTTTCTTCATCTCTCTCTTCCATGAAGCTACTGAGATTTCCAGCTTGTCTGCCCTGTGTTTTTCTTTCTTTTAAATTCTAATAGAGTTATCCTGTAGTTATCTTCTGAGTCTAGTATTAAATCCTTTTATTAACGTTACCTGGGAATCCTTAGAGGATAGCTTAATTTTTCTGGTAACTTACAAATAAAAAATCTCTTAAAATTATTTTACTCTCATCCATGACAGAACAAATCATTTAGATTTACTTTCAATATACATTTGGAATTTCATTACTTGTCACATACTACATTGCTACTAATTTATATTTATATCTTCCTCAAAAAAGATAGAAAAATATAGTCAATAGAGCATCTAAATCAAGTCTGGCTCGTATAAAGTAGAAGTCAAGTCATGAGAGCCTGTATGGAAGATAACAGGTCAAATTTAAGGTATGATATCCATAGTATTTAGAAGTGTCCATGGTGAGTGAAATTCTGAGTTAGTGCCTTGGTTCATTGAAGCACTTAGGAAAGTTAGGTCAATAGACTTATCCTATAACATAGAGGAAACATTTGTAGGATGAAGATAATGATTGTTCAAAGCACCAGAGGGGCTTGTAATATCGTTCAAATATGGCATCAAACATGAAGACTTGAATTCAGTCCTCAGGATCCAGATGGTAAAAGGAGAAAACTGACTCCCAAAGTTGCTCTCTGACTTCCACATGAGCACTAGTGCATGTGGGACTGCATATGCACACACATAAAAAAATATATATGTGTATATATATATGTATATATATATACACAAATATATATATATATATACATATATATATATACACACACATACGGTTTTTTTCAAGGTTAGAAATGGAAAATCAGTAAACAAAAGCTTCAGGATAATCTAAACAAAAATGCTCAGCACTCATCAAAGTAAAAGGTTTAGACACAGAAAAGTATAAAGACCAGTTGTAAATCAATGTGTTGTAGGAACTAATGTATTTTAAGAGATGTAAAATCAATCATATGACCCACTTGGAGATGAATACTTTGTTCTGTGTAGGGACAATGAAAATAGTTCCCAGAGATGTATTATTTATTTGGACTCAAAATGTATGCCAGCCTCTTAGAATATGTTAGTGTACATGCCAAACGCAATGCAGGCTAAATGTGGATGGCAGAATTAACAAGCTACAAAAGATACATTTTGAAATTCAACATTTAACCATCACACGCATCTATATAGGAGAATATTTCTCTCTTTAAAGGCAATTATTCCATGTTATTGATGTACAAGAAACATATTACACATAATCCATCTAGAAGGGTCCTTTTTAAAATTCATATTTTCAGATAATTTAACCTTGGCCATTAGAAGACTTGTTCTCGAGCAAGAGCCTTTGGGTTACCATCGCTGAAGCAGTAATTTCTCAGTATTTCCCATTCTTTCTGTGTCATGGTCAATCTTCAAGATTTTCTGAATTGTCTTCAAGTACAAAAAGTTTGGCAAAGTGGGGAAGAATGTAATCTGAATGGGGATGCAATGAAATCATGTTCATATTTTTTATTACTTATTTACAAAAGTTTTCAATGATATGTTACATTGAGGTGGATAAACTGTATATAATAAGAAAAATCAGTGAACAGTATATAATACATTAAATTTATAAACATTTTAGGTATTTTAAATGAAATACCAGTCTAGAAAAATGGTAAAAGAAATATATATTTAAAATTCTGATGTGTAAAAAATTAAATTGGATGTCTTAACAACAAAAGAATTTGGTTTCTTGTTTCTCATGTTTCTGGAGTCTAGATGTCAAAGATGAACACATTTTGATGAGGACCCTCTGTAGCGTTGTGTTCTGTCCTCATGTCATTGAGTGAATAATTTAGAGGGTTTTAAAAACATTTTTATTTTCCCTTGCAAAGTACTAATCTCTTTTCTGAATAATTCTTTCTGATTATTGATTCTCTAACATTAGCATCATAACTCCATCATGTGGGAGAGTAGGATTTCCACACTTGAATTGAAGAGAGGCAGAACATTCATTCCATAACAACATCTTTTCATAAAGAAAACTGATAAAACTACTGTATTAAAGTTCTCTCCCCCTAAACACCACTTCATAAAAGTGAAGAAAAATTGTCTCCATGACAATGAAAAAATTACACAAAATTCAATCTCATAAAACCGTAATCTTCTAAAAATTGTGTTAATGGGAATATGAATGATCTGAATCTAATTTTGCATAATAATTTCATTTGGAAAATCACTTGCTAAGATTAGTTGTAGGATAATATTTAATTGATGCTAATGAATGAACTAAATATTTTCCCACAAGTCACTTTCAATATTAAGAATCAGTAAAGAAATAGTTCATTGTTATATGTGTGTATGAATAAAGATAAGAATAAAGGTTCTTATTCTTGAGGTTTTCAGCTTGAGGCTGATAGGCATTATGCTAATTGATATAAACCAGACAGAGAAGGACATCACTGATTTGATGACTCTCAAATGATCCTATTCAGAGATCAAGTGCAAAATGTTGGGTGTCAGGGTCTGGAAGAAGACGAAGATGAGAAATAGAATGTAGACAGATTCAGTTAGCAAGAAAAATAAATTCTAGTAGTCTGGTACAGAATAATGAATGTAATATTTCTTAATTTGTATTCTTAAAATGTTTACTGAGGTTAGATATTATATGAACTACTTTCATCATGACAAAATAAATAAAGAGGGTAGGAGGAAGCTTAGAAGCAATAAATACATTAATGATATAGTGTTGAATGATGCCTGGGTGTATACTTGCCTCCAATATCATGTGATTGTATACACTGAATATGCACATCATTTGATATGCCAATAATATTTCAATAAAAGGCATAATGTGCCTTTCACATATTATTTTTACAGTCTCAGTTTTGTTCTCAGATTTTGTTAATTTGTAAGATGTAGAATAAATTCCCACTGCCTCTGGATAAAGTAAAAACACATGACTCATAGATACTAAGGAAGAGTTAAAATGACACAGGCATTATGTTAACTAAGTTATTTGGTGTCCTTGTATTCTTCCCTTCAGAAGATGGAAGTAACTCAGCTGTAAATGCTACATATGGAATAGTGTAGAAGTTGTGACAGCCATATAACAATGGAAGAGTGTCCTCATTTCATTTATTTATTGTGTGTGCGTGTGTGTGCATGTAGAATCATGTGAATGCCACAGCACATGAGTGGGATCAGAAGACAGCTTTATGGAACTGTTTCTCTCCTTCTACCATGTGAGTTCCAGGAATCAATTTCAGGGTACCAGGCTAGGCAGTAGTGCCTTTACCACTGAACCAAATCGCCCACCCAAGAATATTGTCAGACTATGCTGCCCCTTATGTGAATGTTCATGTGACATATAGAGGAGGCTGAGATGACACAGAAACTAGAAATGTGAAAAAGAGCAAAAGGAAGAACAGCTGGATGAGGGTATATTTTAGAAAGCAAGCAGAAAGTATTTTGAATGTATTCACCAGGAAGAAATAAAGTTGAAGAGAGAGAGAAATGTCTAGGATTTTTTAAGCATAGAAAAATACAGTATTAAAAGGCCTGTACCTCATTAATAAGTATGACTTTTCATTTATCAGTTAAAAATTACTTTAAATAAAAAAATAAAAGTACCATTTTACAAGGTTCAAAATTTTTCTTCACAGGGTGAAATATGGGATAGATATTCATATCCAAGAAAACTGTTACATGGACCTAGAATAAAAAAGAAGGTGCTTTTTGTAATTTAAGAAATCTGACTAAAATACTGAAGACAACTTACTAGGAAGATGGAAATAGATTAGCTTCATTTGCTTTTGTTTCTTTTCTCTGTTACCTACACATCCCACACATTTATATATACAAGCCAATGCAAGGATCTATTCAACCATTCTCAAAATACTTGAAGATAAATCCTGGAAAAGTGAAAAGAATTTGGGAGTTTGATATTATTTTTAGAAATATTCCTTGAGTTTAAATTTTCTATAACTTGGATAGCTTTAGTAGTCAACTTGCCACACCTGGACAGAGGAACTCTCAACTGAGGAATTTCCTCCATTGGATTTGCCTGTGACCAAGTCTGTGGGGGGATTTTCTTGTTTGTTGAGTGATACGGGAGGGCCCAACCCATTGTGGGCAGTGCCCCCCCTTGTCAAGTAGTCTTGTGTTATTTAAGAAAGCAGGTGGGCACAGGTCAGGGAAGCAAGGTGGCAAGCAAGGTTCCTCCGTGGTTTGTGCTTCAGGTTCCTGCCTTGAGTTCCTGCCTTGACTCCCCTTGGTGATAGACTGTAAACTGTAAGCCAAATAAATGCTTTCCTTCCCAAGTTGGTTTTGGTCAGTGTTTTTATCAGAGCAATAGAAAAGCTAAATAGTTCACTTGGTATACTTTTTCATTTATCTAATATATAATTATATCTTCTCTTTGTTTTAGGTGTAGGCTTATTTCGTTCTCCTTGTATCGTTTGTATTCAGTCATCCAGTCAAAACAATCAGAAGACAGTAAAATATACATTTAAATGTATTATGAATGAAACAGTACAATGAGAGACTCTTTCCATCCACAACCTAGGTGTACTTAAAGAGTTGTGGACTGATTGATTGCTTTTTCTTCTTCGGTTAGTGAAAATCAGTGGAATTAGCATTGTGGTCTTAATGCTGAAGTAACTAAAGGAGAGACTAGAGGAAAAAGGTGTGAGTTACTCTGGGTGTGGACATGGCTCATGGCCTTGAGCACACCTTCATCTGGCTTCAGCAGAGCCTACTTTTCAGATACTGCACTGTCACCATTGGAACTATAGGACTCATGGTTCCTTATGTGAAAATAATGAAACAAATTATTTAGGATCATGTCAACCTTACAGCTACCCACTGTGTCAAGATTTTGTAAAACCAACCTAATTTGAATTTATCATAAAATGACAAACAAAATAAGGGAAACATTGAAAATATTTTGACTTAGGAATTTTACTGCTGTTTAAAAGAGAAAAAATATGGTTTTCTTTATTTTATGGTGAAATATCAGTTCAATCACTATTTAAACTATAAAACTGAGGAATCAGAACATATACTCTCTCATCTGAAACTGGACTAGAAATAGAACCTCTCACTTAATTCCAACTTCATATTGAAGAGTATTACAAAGGATGGTTTCAGTTTAGCAGTGAAGTTTTAAGATCCTTAAGGGCAGGAAATATTAAAAAATTATGAGTGCTTTGCCTGCAGGTATATCAGTATACCATGTGCTTACAATGTCCACAAAGGCCAGAAGATGGCCAGGGCATCAGATCCCATGGAATTGGAGTGCGGTTGCTTGTTAGCCTCCATGGAGGTCCTGGAACTGAACCCAGGACCTCTGCAAGAGCAGCTAGTGCTCTCAGTCACTGAGCCATCTCTCCGTGACTGTTTATTTCAAATTTGATCATTCTGTTTCATAACAACACTGCTAGGAGTCCCTTCATAGTGTTGTAACTAGAGCTTTAAAATTCAGCAAAACACAAAATTTACAACAGTCAGAACCCTGCTTATTGTTCAGAGTATTACCTTTCCCATGTACTGAATTCCATATGATTAATAATTTTCCCAACAAGTGGCAAGCACAAACCAAATAATTACTTGATTAATTTAACATGTATTTATTGAGCATGCATGCATTGCTAGTCACTGTAATAGGCTCTGGGTTCACAACCTTGGACTATATGCACATAAAACTTGTCCATATTCTGCACATCCATTTACTGAGGAGATAAATAAAAATGACAGAGCAAAACACAGTTGAAGAAGGCTGCCTGAGTGTGTAGCAGGAACATCTTAACTAGTATTCTGTAGGAAAGGCTCAGAGGAAGCTTCCTGGTAGAATAATACATAAACTGTGGACAAGTGCATATATATATAAATACATAAAGGACAAGTATAGATTACACAATGCAATGAGGCAGCAACATCTTTGAAATCTGACAGAAAAAAGAAAAAGACTAATTCAGCAACTGAATGCAAATTAGAACTTGAAGTCCTGGTGTGAGTACAAGGAAGGCAAAATTGAAATTCGAGAATCAGGTGATGATCTGTCACTTAAGAAAGGAGACTTCATATTAACACCAATGAGAAGATATTAAAAGATTCACAGCAGGGGGCCAACATGATCATAATTGCATTATGTAAATGGGCATATTAGAATGATAATTTTCTGTTTATGTTTTTACTGAAGCCTCCAGACCTTAAGTACCAAAGTCTCTGAGGAGTAGACCCCTTAAGGAAGATTAGCAATGGGTTTCTCTAGTAAGGGACTTTGTAGTCCTTAGGTGACCACCGACCCTTTGAGTATACTAGCAGGTGGAGACCCTGGGCTACAAAGCTGAGAGGATAGAGAGATGATTTATGTAGATTTAGGATGGTTCAAGTTATGACATCTCTCACTTTGAGAGAGTTGGGGTTCTGAGGGAGAAACTTTCAGATATTTAATCTTTGGCTCTGTAGTTTGGGGATAAATGCCTGAGACAGGTAAATAATGATCATGATTATCTGGCTCTAGTGTCCTGAAACAGTGAAGCCCAAGTCCTGGTTTGGTATAAAATGTCCATAAGCACAATTCTACTGAGACTTTAAAAAAAGGATGCCTGGGTAGCCACCAGTGAGATGCAACACCTAAAAGAAAAATCTAAGTGGCCCAGTCAAGAGAGCTCGTTTTTTCCCTTTTTGTCCTTTGATTTATTCCAATCACATAGATGCTAAACACCACAGGGAGATAGGGAGAACATTGGTATTTCTTCCTTACTGAAGACTTCGCCCTATGTAGCTGGGAGGACTGGCAGGAGAAGGCACTCTAAATTTCATAGCTTTTGTTGTTTCCTTGGATTGGACATTTTAATTACTAGCTCTTTGAGGCTTTTAATTGTAACAGGAGAGAGGCAAGGAGATATAGCTCTCCAAAGCAGGATTTTAGGGAAGCAAGAGAAAAAGAAATTTATCGTTGAATTTTGAGTGTGTCTGGTTTTTAACACATTGGTTCCTATAGGGTTTCAGACTGCCATGTTAGAGTGATTTTAGACTCAACTGTCATGATGTTTTCTTTTGATGATTAATTACATATTGAAGATTCTCATTTCTTACTAGAAAGATGAACCTATTATTATTACACAATGTCTCTCTTTATTCTGGATATTTTTCTTACCATGAAAGCAGCTTTGCATGTGATTGAAAGAACATTGCCAGCTTTCGCTCATGTTTTCAGTATTAGCTTTGTATTAGTACCTAAACTAAAATCCTTTCTATTTTTTTCTCCATTTTAAATAGATTTGAAGCTGGTGTAATGGTTTAAGTCTATAATCCCAACTCTCTGGAGGCTGAGACACGATTGATTTGTGAAGTTGGGGGCCAGCCTGGAATACATAGTTCTAGGTGAATCTGGGCTACCAAGTTAACACCCTGCCTCAAAAAGACAACACACACACACACACACACACACACACAATTTAAAGTAGACTAAATTTTAGTGCAGTTTTAGGTTCATAGTAAAACAGAGCAGGAAGAATTCAGAATTTCCATCTTCTGCTCTTACTATCAGTGTCTTGCATGACAGTGCTAGATTTGTTACAGAGACTGTAAAGCCTTCCCAACTAGTAACATCATGCGCCACAGTGGTACCCACAGTACCAGTATTGAAACATCACTCAAAGTCCAGTTTTTATGAGGATTCAATATTGTCATACATCCCATAGTTTTTGACAAATGTATTATGATGAATGAGTTATCCGTAACTGGAGCATACTGCTCTAGAAAGCCTCTGGGTTTCGTCTATTCTTTCCTTCTTCTTGTTTCTGATGGATGATCATTGATTGCTTTACTACGTGTATACTCTTGACTTTTTCCAGAGTGCCATATGGTCAGGGTCCCAGTTAGCCCCTATCAACTGCACACATCTTAGAGTCATCTGAGGGGGCTGTCTGAATTGAAGACTGCCCAGATCATATTGGGCTATGGGAATGTCTGTGGAGAATTATTTTGATTTTCAACTGAGGTAGGGGAGTGCAGTCCACTGTGGGCAGCATTGTTCCCTCGGAAGGTGGTGCTGGGCTTTATAAAACGAGCTGGCCAAACTAGCTAAGCGTGGACCTCTCAGCAAGCCCTCAAGCAGGCTTCCTCGATGGCTTTTGCTTCAAGTTTCAGAAACTTGAATTCCTTCTCTGACTTCCCTCAGTGATGGATTATAACTTGTAAAACTGAAATAAACATATTACTCCCCTAAGTTGGTTTTGGTCTTGGTATTAACAACAACAATGCGATGAAACTAGAACGTTGGAAATCATGCAGTATGTCATTTTACATTGACTTCTTTGGCTCTATAATTGCTTGTCAAGTTTCCCTGTGTCTTTCATAGTTTGGTAGCACCTACTTTTTAAACACTGCATGATATTCTTCTGTTCAGATGAACTGCAGCCTACTTGCCTATTTTCTTTTTGAAAGACATGATTGTTTCCAAGATTTTGCTACTATGAATAACACTGTTCTAAATGGCTATATACAGGTTTTTACCTGAAATGTTTTTAAGTCATTTGGGTAAATGCTAAGATACACGATTACTAGACTATTTGGTAAGAAAATGTTTAGTTTTTAAGAATCTGCCAATTAGACTGGCAAGATGGAAGGGTGGGTAGAGACTCTTACTGCCAAACTTGATGACCTGAGTTTGATCTTTAGAATTCAGGGTAGGAGGGAAGAACTGCTCCTGTGTGATGTCCTTTGACCTCCACAGGAACACTGCTGCCTGCTTACATGTACTGATACTTGTTAGCAAAACAGAAAAATAAAACAAACCAAATCTGCCAATATACCAAGGCATGAATAAACATACTTGATGCCCGACATTCTTGCCATTCAATATTCTGGGTTTCACCCATTCTGATAATAACACGGCAGTTACTTCATTGGTTTAATTTATAGTTATAGAGGTTTATTATGTGAAGTGTTTTTTTCACATGCTGATTTGTGGTACATATACCTTCTTGGGCAAGGACTCTGTTGAGATCTATGAGTCAGGCTTATTTTCACATTATTAAAATTGAAAAATCTTTGTATTTCAGGTAGTCTTTTCACAAATGTTTTCTAGCAATTTCTAGCATTTCTTCCCACTTTGATATCAATATTTTCACAGATCATTAGGAGTGGAGAAATTGCTCAGTGTTTATGAGCCCTGGCTGCTCTTGCAGAAGACTCAGGTTCAATTCTGAGCGCCCACATGGTGGCTAACAATCGTCTGTAGCTCCAGTTCCAGGGAATCAGATGTCCTGCACTTACACACATGCAGGCAAATTACTCATACATATAAAATAAAAACAATAAAGTGTTTAAATTTTTCTTACATTTATCATGTGTGTGTGTGTGTGTGCACGCACGTGTGCATCACAGCACGCGTATAGAATTTAGAGAACAACATTTTTTCTCTTTCCACCATGGGGGCTCAGGGATCAAACTCAGCTCTTCAGTCTTTTCAAAAACTGCCTTTATCTGCTGCAACAAATTTTTGTAAGACTCTCCAACTGTCTATTGTCACAACACATCTATTCACACATGGTGTTTTCATTTTTCCACTAGAACTTTTAAATATTAATTATAGTTATTTTAAATTCTGTGGCAGCATTCTATCATCTGTGTCAAGGCTGGTCTAATTTGGATGTCTACAGTGTTTCCCATATTATGCTTTAACTGAATGTATTACTTGTATTTATTGAGAAGTTCTGTGATGTTTTGGGTATCTCTGGGATCTCCCTGACCAATAACTCCACTAACACTTTAATTTTAGCTACTAGACGTTCAATTCCAGACATGGATTTTGTTCTTGAAAAGCCGGTTCTGCTTTACTTAGATTTTAAGTATCTTTTATTTTCTAGAAAAAATTAAATATATTGTTAGCACATTCTTCATGAAAGTCCAATGGCTGAAGACTTTAGGCATCCCTTTTTGTTACTTGCCTTTGCTTTTACTTGCTCATTTGTATGTGTGTGTGTGTGTGTGTGCACATGTGTGTAGGCATATAGGATACTAATATATGTATGTGTATATGCATGTGTGTAGGTATATGGGATACTAATATATACATACATATACATATATGTATTCCAAGTATATTTTGTATTTTTATTCATCGACTATTTTAAAATTTTAGATTTGTGAAGGCAGTAAGTCTTCCATGACAGGATTTTCTTTCACCTCTACCAAATGCTTGTGAGTATTACCCTACCACTTTAAATTTTTATTGTTTCAAAGATTTAAGTACTAACTTTTATTTCACATGTATGTGTATCTACACGTACTTATGTGTCCTACATGTGCACTTGTTGCCTGTAGGTGCCAGAAGATGGTGCTGGAGCCTCCTGGAATAAGAGTTACAGAATGTTGTGAGGGACCATGTGGGTACTAGGGACTGAATCAAGTCTTCTGTATAAGCAGTACATACTTTCAAACAGTGAGATATCTCTTCAGCTTTAAGTTAAAAAAGAAAACAAAATAAAAAACAGCAACAATAACATTGGTCCCAAATTTTTTCCCTTATCTACCAGTCATAGTGCATGAAGCATCAAATCTCAAATGATGGGTTTGGGAAATTACTTCTCAGTGGAATTTTCTTATTTAATCCTCCTCTTCCAAGCCATGTGCATATAAATGGTGACACATTTTTATTATTATTTATAACGTTTCATAGGAATTGAATTCTTTGCACCTTTAAATTTTTTCTACTAGAAACAAAATGGGGAGGGGTCTAAATTTGATGAAGACC
The DNA here is from genome assembly GCA_035773235.1 of Eospalax fontanierii. Lineage (NCBI taxonomy): Eukaryota > Metazoa > Chordata > Mammalia > Rodentia > Spalacidae > Eospalax > Eospalax fontanierii. The sequence continues at coordinate 41,164,326 of CM069542.1, read as the reverse complement.
TATTATATGAAAAGCATAAAAACTCAGTAAAATGTTTTTTAACTTAAAAAAAATCTCTTAAAAAACATTTTATTTGGGCTCATGGTTTCAGATGGTTTGCTGAGCATGACAGAGTATATGGTGGAACAGTATGACTCACATCATGACTCCCGTGAAGTTAAGGGAATGTGCCCGTAACTGCTACATTTCTCCTTTTGTTGTTTTTATTTCCTCTTGGCTTCAATGCTATGGGATAGGGCTGTTCACATTCAGAGTAAGATTTTCCTCCTCAGTTAACCTTTCTGAAAATGCTCTTACAAGCCTGCCTGAGATGTTCTTAACTAATCTCCTAGGTACTTCTCAGTTAAATCAAGTTAACAAGTGAGATTAAACATCATAATTTATGAGTTTGATTAAGAGCATTTATCTTTTGATCTCGCTGCTGGAAAAGTAGCGATAGTAATTCTCTGTGGACTGCGTTCAAATCTATCCATTACTTTGTGTGGCTGGCTACAGATCTGCCTCTCAAGTGCAAATCTACTGACAGAGTGTCTCATAGAATAAGATGTGTTTATTTCTTCCACTTGATAGAGTAGCAAGTTCTATATCAAATACATGATGAACGTGGTAGATGAAATTGATCTTGAGTTTTACACAACGTCTTCCTAAAGTGCAGTGTTGTTATGAATGATCTCAGATTTCATTTTGACAACCAATTAAAACTGTTGGTAGGAACAGGCATGGAGGATATTCAATATTCATTTATTCTCATTTTTTCTTTAGTTTCCAGTTGATAGGTACTTTTTTCATTCTTTTTATAGAATTTCTATTTGTTGATTAAGAATTCAACCCTTTTGAAGGTCAAGTGTAGTGGCAAATGCTTGTAATCCTAGAATTTAGGAATCAGAGATAGAAAGAGCATCACAAGTTAGAAGTCAGCCTTATCCACGTAGCAAGTTACACACTATGAGGGCTTCATAGTTAGACTCTGTCTCAAGAAATTAAAATATATAGAGAAAGAAAGAGAGAAACACACACACACACACACACACACACGCACAGAATGATTTGATACAGTAAGATATGACAATCCACTCACACATCCATACTAGGAATTTCAATGTGGCAATATAATTCCTATCTTCACAGTCATGCTGACAATGGTTTTGTACCTTGTTTGCATTTGCAGAGTTCTGTGTCTCTGATTCTTTATTCATAAAAATGAAGATAAAAACAATTTCCACATACTAAGGTTATCCTGGGTATTCCTGACTAGAACATATAATGCACTACACAAATGTTAGTGATGGTGATGGGGATGATGATGATGATGATGATGATGATTAAGAGGATGAATTTATGCATGCAGTATTGCAGAAGAATTTTTACAAATGTGGTATAATTTAGTCCTTATTCATATTTGTTCTGAGGTTGGTTTGTACTCAGAATGATCATCTTGACATTTAAGCCTTAAATTATTAAAGAGTGAACTAGATGGTCAGTTTTAACATGTACAATCTTAAAACATTTGACAGTTTATGAATACTTCTTTTCCTTCCTAGCTCTAACTTGCTTTCATGTTACAACACAGTCATCACTAACTTTATCACACCTAACATCTTTTGAGAAATCAGGCTAACCTGACCATTTTCTCAAAGTGAGAAATTGGATAATAATGATTATCCCTTCAAAATCTTTCAACCACTTTCTAGGGATTAAGTCAAAACTTTACTATATAAGCTCCCTAAAAAAATTGGTTTCAACCTCACTTTCCAGTTTAACTTCTTCCTTTTCTGTCCTGTGAGATCCAGCTGCTCTCTAAATTCACTGAGCTTTTTTCTTTTTTTTTTTTTAACATCTCTGCTTCAAAGTTTTATACAAACTTCTCTAAGAAGCATTTGCCCTATATTTCTTCTCTTTTGATTGACTTGTCCTTTCTGCTTCTAGTATTGTTTCCTTGACCTCATTCTTTCAAAGCTAACCAGCAAAATCTGAAAAAATGCAAATGGATCATGCCTTTCATTTATGTAAACCCTTAAATGGATGATCCAAACTCTTTGAGGCAGTTGATGATACTCTTCCTTGTTCAAGTCCATCCCTCGTTAGACTGACCCATAGACTGTGGAGTCATTCAAAATTTCCTATACTCTGCTTTCTCATCTCAGTGCTCCTTCGTGTTTTCCTTTGGCCTCTGAGGAAGAGGCAACTCTTTAATGCATCCCTTGGATTTAGGGATGCTAAATGAAAGGATACTGGCTTGACCTTGAGTTTCAGCTAAGAGACATATGTTTATTAAAAGTAAGCTAAGTTTATTAATTGCTTGTTTGAAATTCACAGAGCTTCTGATATTTGTACTTCCTAAATGTATCAATTTTGCTCAAAATGCAGCTAAACATCATAGCAAAGCACAGTCAATTCATTCACCTAAAATCCTATTTTTTGACAGGGTCTTCCTTGTCCCAGCCTGCCTGGAACTCACTATGTAGACCAGTCTAGCCTCTATCTCATAGAAATCACCTGCCTCTGCTTCCAGAGGGCTGGGATTAAAGGCGCACAACACTACGCTCAGCATTTAACTTCCCATTTTTAAAGGCAAGTGCACAGTGCTTGCTTACCTGCTTCTTCTACTTAAGAGTTTATTATGTGTTACCATTGTAAATACAGAAATCGGTAGAGCTTAGTGCCTAGTGTAATGAAACTAGTGTCAAAGGTTTTATTGGAGAAACAAATGGATGACAGAAAGAAAACTAAGAGAACAGATATACCAAGATGTGTATCAAACATCACACTGAAGAAGAGCCTATAGCCATTTTCCCTAGCAAACCACTTTGACAATTAATTTTGAATTTACCCAGCACCCTTTGCATGATTATTTTATAGCTCTTGTAATCAACGTGCTATGCACAATAGTTACAACTGATTTCATGTCTATACTCTTTGCCTAGTGACCACTCAGCATTGAGAGAAGGAGGCTACATCATCTATTTATAGCGCTTTAGCCTTCCACATTGACCTGTTATTATCTAGTAGATAACCTATAATAATGATTCAGAGAAGGGATCTACAGTACACTTTTTGGGAAGGATATGTTTAGCTGAATATAGAAATGATATGTGATTAATGATGAAGAAATGTGCATTTCAGTTATGATGATAGGAGAGTGTTGCCTATCAAGTTGCTTTTTAAGTAACTTGCTCAATTAGAATAGTATACTTAGAGAAAGAATACAAACTTAAATCTATTCAGATAAAAGGGTCTAAAACAAAGACCCTTAATATACACAGTGTCATGCTGTGATTTAAATGCATAATTTCAGTTCATATTTCATAATAGTTTTATAAAATCAGCACCATTCTCTTCGTATATTTCTTAAAGATGTGTCTTTAGAGTTCCTTATGTATAAGTACTGGGAAAGAACTAAGTTTCTTTGTGAACTAAATTCTTGATGATTAAAAACATAACTACATTACATTATATAACAAATGGTTAAAGGAATGGAGCTTGTTTAGCAAGAAGAAAGTCTCCATAACATGTTTGTCTGTTAAGATCTATATAATGACAAAACCAGTTGACATTTCAAGGTGGATGGTGGAAATTTCACAGGCCTCACCTCAAAATGAAGCACTACAGACAATAAATGGGGGCTGAAGGAGGGAGAATCAGCTTTCTCTATGGATTAGCTCTCTGAGAGATTACCCTCTAATTCCAAGGGGGTAGCCCTAAACACATGAGTGCTACTAAATGGACTCAGTGCATTGTATGTATATATGTATATTTATAAATGTATGAATGTGTATGTAGTAGTAATAATTTAAGCAATAAGAGAAAAAGGTATTTAGAGGGACTGGAGAGGCACGGGAAGGGTTGGAGGGGGACTGGGAGCAATGAAAACAATTCACAGACAATACTCGTGTATGAAATTCTCAAAATAAAATGTATAATTAAAAAAAGAAGAGATAAATGATGTGAGGTATTTAAGGGATCAGACTGTTTAGTGTGATTCCAGCAAACTGAATCCAGGTATGTAGTGAATATGTTTGGATAGACAAGAATGGGAATATTCTAATTCCTAAAGTTATTAAGTGTAAATAATTTATTTATAAATGAAATAATTTTATAAGGGATATAATTGGTTTGAGCCTCCCCTAAAACTTACTTTTCATGTTCCTCAAGGATTTGAGAGGTGATGAAGGATAGAACAGACAAAGATGGGCTCTGTAGGTAGTTTACACTGGAAGAATGTGTTGTAGAGATTTACAGATGAAAAGCAGACAGGCCATGTGCTACTTTAAAGATGTTAGATTTAATGATAATGTCTGCCATACAGTCCCCAGCTGAAACTTCTGATATTTTTGTAGCTTTCATAGATCTGGTAGAATCTGGGAAAAGATGACATTTTCAAGCTTATAAGCATTTCAAATCTCAGATGGAAAGCCTTAAATACCCCCTGTTGGACCTTCTGTTTTACTGTTTATAGTAACTATCTAAAAGGATGCTTTATCAATGTGAAGTAAGCCTCGTATTGTGCTTCAGGGAAATTTTGAAATAGCTATTAACTTTAATGAGGAAGTTTTAGAGTGAGGAGGGAAGTGGTAATCTGGGCTTCCACATAGCTGTGAATCCTTAAGACAAATCTGAACCTACAGGTTCTTCAATTTAGGAAGGAGAGAAGTTCTTTTCTCTATGCAAATTTAGTTTATCTTTTGCTTACCATGTTTGTTCTTGCAGTCCAGGGACGGGATTTGTGAGGTGGTGTTGTGGAAGGCTTTAGAGGGAAGTTGTGTTAGACTGATATAGTTGAAGTCCACCAGGATTGAACAGCATATGCAGATGAGGGTCTGCAGGAATCATTGGCTATTCTAATGATGGACTCTTTCCTTCTGAATGATGTTTTTAGAGCTGCTAGGCAGGAGCGAGAGTCTGTGTTTTGATGTCTCTGAATAAGGGTCATTTTATTTCCCACTGCCTATTACCACAGAGTGATAAATATCTATCAAGTACCTTTCTCTCATTCCAATTACTGAGACCTAATTCTGAGGAGGTTCAGCTTGCTTTTTGGTGCTCCGGATGGTAGGATTACTGAAGGGAATTGCAATGCTTTAAAATTTTAAAGCGGCGGATTCCCTTATGGACTCAGAGTTGACACCAGTGTTACTGAAATCTAGGCAGGAGACCTTTCTTCCATTCCAGTTTTTGAGATCTAATTCTAAGATTTAGCTTTCTATTGGGTAATCTCAAAGGGACTGAAAGGAAAACAGTACTTTAAATCTCTGAATTCAGAAGCACAATTTCCAGGAGAATTGGCCTATGAGCACTAAGGGCTCCACATATACTGTTCGATGAAATTGCTGTATTGTGATACTCTCATGTAGACTGACATAAACTTTAAAAAATCACATCGAAAGTTTCAAATGTGACTCCAGAGATGACTCTGTGGTTAAGACAACTCATGTTGTTCTTACAGAGAACCCACATTTGATTCCCAGCACCCATATCAGGTAGGTCATTTGTCACTTGTCACTCCAGATCCAGAGTACCCGACTTCCTCTTCCCTGCTGATGCCCAGACTGCCCAGCTTTTGTACATCTACTGCCACTCACTCTGTGCATAGAATATCCAGTCATGGATAAAAATTAAGTGGTGCAGAATGCCAAACTGGCTGAGTAGGCTGAGCGGCTTGGCTTGACATGACAGCCTGCATAGATCTGTAACTTGACCTAGCATATAGTTGCTTTTTCTGCTCAGGAGACTATTTTCTCCTCAGTGTTTATAAGAATGTTGTAGGAACTGAACCCAAGTCCACTGCAAGGGTAGCCAGTGCTCTTTACCACTGACCTATGGGGTGCACAATGATTGTAAAAGCCACCTCTGGTACATGATCATGAGGAAACAGTGTCTTCCAGGCCTCTGGGAATTTGCTCATATGAATTTACAGCATGCACAAGACCCATGCAAATGCAGTCAGACAAAACCAGCACACAACTGGGAAAATGAGCAAGGAGGCCCCAACTTTGGCGAGGAACTATTGGCAACTGATAACTGGTGGGTGAGGGAGAGTTGATTTTCTTTAAGGGAGTGGCACTAGACAGGCTTAATAACCTCCAGTAGATGAACTTACAGTGAGGGACATCTGGTACACAGACTTGACTCCAGTGGGCTTAATATATATAACAAAATACATGAATGAAGTTCTGTGGCCGGGCTATGAGGGTGCAGATAGGGAAGGAGATGCTTAACATGACTAAGACATACTGTATGAAATGCGCAAAAATTCAATAAAAATATACTTAAAAAAAAATGTTGTAGGAGCAGGTAGGTCTTCTTGAAGGGGCTTCTCGAGTATTTGAACAAGAGGATGGTCCTGAAGAAAAGCAGCCAATAGCTCAAAAATACAGAGAGAAAACACACTAGCTAAGAGATATCTACAGGGATGCACTGTCTCTTTTGGAAAAGTTCTTGACCAAGTGCTTTACGAGTAGAAAGCAAAGTCTTCTATTTGAAAATGAAGGGAGATACTACCCTTACTTGATTTAGGTTTAGGCTGGAGATAGCAAGAAAAGGATCATGGAGCAGTCACAGGTATACCAAGAACACTGAAATCAGCCAAAGAAATGGAGTCAACACATCTATCAGGTTGGACCCAGTCCTTAACTACTCTGTCTCCTGTTATGAGATGCTGAGCTCCCCAGAGAAAGCCTGCTCTCTTATGAAACAGTTTCTGATGGAGACACTGTTGAACTTGGTACATTAAGTGGAGTGTCAAACAAAGCACGCGTGATATTATGAACACTGCACACCCACGTATGTATACCCAAGGAGATGAAGGGGAAAATTAACTCCTTTCCGACTGCTGTCTGCCTTATTCTAACATTTCATTATTTCTAATGAGTAGGGTCAGTTAACACTGGAGTTATGTTCATCTTGAGGTGACCAGTGTGGGGATGTGGAATTTTTATACAAGTTATGTTTGGCATAGTACATTTAGTACATTTTGGTTTCAAAAGGGCCAGTGTTAAAACTGCTTCCATGTCTAAGCAAAAAAATTGGTTTGTCCTGGTGGGAAATAAAACAAATAATTGGTTCCAGTGATAAGTGTACTGAGTATCGTTAATATTTGGAGTACTTACATCAAATTCTCATGGGTACATGCTAGAATCATGTGTTTCTGTGGAATAACTGGTTTCAGTGTGCATAGTTTTGTCATCAGTTGCACAATTGGTCCCGTTCCTCTAGACAAAGTTGTGACACATTTACTGTGCAAAAATGGTTCACATTCCTTTATTTGTAAAGTTGCCTGCTGTTTGATTTCATTATTTTGCCACACAGTTTATTTGTATTTAAGTGCCAATCTAAGAAGAAATGTAAAAGTGAAAATGAATTGCTTGGTGCTCAGCACCTCATTGTATTAAGCAGAGTAGCAGTAAACAAGAAACCCCATGTATTCAACTTTGTAGGTGTGTTTATTCTCTTTTTTCCTTTTGAGATTTTTTTTTTGATACTTGCCTAATAAACATGTGCTGTAAGAACAGTTAACAACAGTTAACAGAAATAACGAGATGATGGTTAGCTTTATTTAATATCTTATGAAATTTTTATGAATAAGTCAGGCATAATTGTTATGAACATGTGTATTAAGTTCATGGAAGAGAATAAAAGTTTTATGAATGGACTTTCATAAGCACACAACTACTTTCTCTACAGCTTCTCATGTAAATTATTAGTTTGGTTTTGAGACTTCTCTAAAGGAAATTGTACATTCTTGGAAACTGATTCCTTATTCCCTTTGGCAGCTAACGGACTTTTACCAAATTTAAATGCAAAATTTATCATAAAAAATTGCTAACATAATTAACGTTCTCAGGCATCTCCTATAGTCCCCTCCCTCTTTGATCCCCTCAGAGAAATTAAGTGGACTTTTTTTGACAGGGTGAGAGGGGAAGATTGATTCACCAAAGGTAACATGCTCCACTTAAAATTCTGATCTTTGGCATTTTCTGCCTTAGGGAACTACAGGGTTCTTTGTCTACCATAACATTAGGAAGCATTAGCTGTTAAATTCTGTGTTTCCAGATTGCTTTTTTAGTAATTTCTTGGTGCTCTTACAGCCTGCTTTGATTTCGATCTTTTATTTTTATTTGTTAGGTGCACTCCATTACCTTCCTTTTTCGCCTCTGTCCTGACACCAGCCATTCCTACTCGGTGGCCACGTTCCTTGGGAAAAAAAACAGCGTGATCATTCTGGCTTCACTCAGTGTCTAAAATATCCCACTTCCTCTCCTTGCATCCACAGACTTCCACATCCTCCTCCCAGCAGTACAGCATTCCTTAGCTGAGAGTGTGTTTATCTCCCTGGTGATCCTATCCTGAATGACCTGATTAGAAAGTCCTTCCTCTTCCTCTCTTTGAATAATGATGGTGCACAAAACCCATACAAAATCAATCAGACAAAAACCTCACATAGAACTGGGGAAATGGGCAGCAGGCCCCAGTGTTAGTTGAAGTTGGACAACGATTGGCAGCTGACTACTACTGGGTGAGGGGGAGATGATGTTCACAGGAGAGACGCTAGATAAGCTGACTAGACTTCATTGGATGAACTTGCAGGAGGAACATCTGGGTACACAAACTTGACTTGATAGGCAACATGTATGACAATGCATGAAATCTGATGGGGGTATAAAGATGATTAAGATGTTTTGTATGAAATGTGCAAAAATTCAGTACAGATATACACAAAATAAAAATAAATAAATAGGCAGTGGGGATTGCTAAGAGGGGAGAGCGCCTAAGTAGCATGAGACTATATTGTATGAAAATGGAAAAAAAATCAGTAAAAGGAAGTTTATTTCCTTTTCCTTTTAGAATGTAAAAAACTTCTCAAGAGCAGGGACAGTTTCTGTGTGTTCTGTTGTCTAGTATACTGTAAATGCTCAATAAATACTGATGATGGGAAAAATTTTTAAGTTACAATAATACATATAGCTATTCTGAGACAGAGCAAACGGCAGCAACTCTCCCCTTCATAAGTGCCCTCCTCATTCCTCGAGGACAGCACTGCAGGACAGTGGCTACTTTCAGAAACGTAAGGCTGTGCAAGGCAAGAGCAAAGCAAACAGCAACACAGACACATTAATTTGAAATCAGAGACACAGATGAACACACACAAAGCGGTGAGATGCCACCATATGTGCTGGCTCATCAAGGAAGAGTAGAAGGCTGTTTTGGGGACGAGGATGTGGCCACTGAAGTATTGTCCTTGGCAGCCTACTGTGAGCATTTGAGTGGTTGGCAGCCCAGCACTGCCCATCTAGTTCTACACAAAATTAGTGACAAAACCACGGCTTCCTCAGGATCTTCCAGCCACTGTGTAAGCACAGCTGAGGGCGGCGTGCTGGTCTGTTCCTGTGGATTCCACAGTGGACTGACTCAGTTTTCTAAAGCTTAGCTTGAGTCTGATATTCTTCTCATCTAATCATTCTGCTTTCTTTTCTCTCAGGCAGGCATAGTGTCCCGAAGGCTCTGCCTACTTTTGATTCCTTCTTTTAGCATTCAAGGAGATTCATTTTCTTTTGAGTTACTCTTGAAGATGCAGGACTAACCCTAAGGCTATACGTTTAATGAATATGCCAGTGGTGAGAAGGAAACAATTTTAATGTTATTCTTAAATGTGAAGTAATGGAGGAAGAAGACTTCAGTAACATATGCAAGTGTGTGTTTATTCTGTCAAGGTAAAATGGTACTTGTACCTGGGAGAATTTGGAAGGGGGTTGACATTAATGTCATCAGCGACATCACCAAGAGAACAGAGGTATGCCTATGGCGAAAATAAGCTCTGAGGTGGGAGAGTAAAACCCCTACCTAACAGAAGCCTAGTAAAAGAGGACATACAGACAGCATGAGAACAAAGAAGCAAGAAAAATCTTCAGAATATGTTGTTGCAGGAGGTGGTGTCAAGCAAAGATAAAAAGGGAAAAAAAAATCCAGGACACTGGTGAAAAAATAGACACTCTAACAAAAATTTAGAACTAAAAGAACCATTGTGATTGGAGTATATATAGTATAAACAAGTCTGAAAGCTTTTATCAATATACTTGCTTGTGAAAAAAGACAGAGGAAATAAAGGGTTTTGTGATACAATCACTTAAAAAATGGATAAAATGGGTCAAAGTAGAAAAGGTTGGATTAAGACTGATATAAAGAACACAAGTGAAGTATTGTTTGTGATCCACAATTTGTTGTGCCATCAACTGCTCTGGTCAGGTTGGTGGCATAGCTCCCTATTGATCGAAGACACAGTGAATCTTAAGGGCTTACTATTTGTTCTGGGACATTTATGTTAGATTAGCACATTATGAAAATTAATCAAGACTTTAGATAATTGCTGAACCCAAACATTAGGAAATTTAAAAATTAAATATATCATTTCTTAGAAATAACAACATACTTTTAAATATAAACAGATTAATAATACTTAACTAAATCTTTAATTTCCCCAAGTGTTAGTTTTGTATATGGAAATATAAAATCTACTAGCAAATTTTCTCAGCTGTCACTTTTCTATCAGAATTAATGCATTTAAAGGTTTGGGTTATCAGCATTCAGTGATCAATGTATCTCAGAGAAGAGAAAAATATAGTTATTTAAGCATAAAGAGAATGAAAGAGTTCAATTTAACTTGATTTTATTTGACAAAAAAACATGAGAAAACTCTAATTATACATGGATTGACATGATTAAAATTTTTATTTGTTAATTTAAAATTATCCAACAACAATAAAAATACCATTCATTAATTATCCCATTTCCACTTTGCTTTGAGTGGAATCAGAAACTCGCCATTTGTTTCAAATATCAAGTGAGTCCTGGTGATTCTATGACCATTTCTGTGGACCACTGCTTCCTCTGCTGTTAAACAGGGCACCCCATAAGTGCCTGATTTAGTGTAGGAAAAAATGCCTGGTTTACAGCAGTGACTCATTATGCTGTTGCTGCTCCCTCAATGGGAGTTAGATAATGTGGGTGTCACTGAAAAACCGTTGCAAAAGAAAGTGAGAAAGATTGATATCTAGGAAAAGAAACCATAAAAGAGGTGTAGATTAAAGAGGTCTAGAAGATCAGAAATCTAAATCAATATCACCAATGTAGGAGCAAACTATACATAATCAAATAAATCACAGGAAGACTTTCAAGAAGAATGCATGTTTTGTGAAGAAAAATGAGCAGCTTCATAAACATATGTGCAGCAAGAAGACAGGCGAAGAAGATGATAAGCCCCGTGAGAGAGATCGAAATGAATTCAATGACAGAAGTGGCAAATACAGCAAGAAAAGTGAATGACTTACTTGTTTCAGGGCTCACTGGGGAGAGCTTGAAGTTGTACCAGGAAGTGAAGAGTTTCTCAGAGGGCATGGCAAGCTTCCAAATCTAAGAAATAGATAATCACGTGCAGTGGTAGCATCTCATTGTGATATTATCTAAAGTACCTCTAGATTATTTGATGGAGACAAAATGTTGTTTAAATGGTTTCAGGTTAAATGCTCCTGTTTATTGACACATCTGCCAATTCCAGCGATGCTGCAAACTGTCATTACAGAGCTGAGTCCTGGCACCCTGTGACCCAAAGTTTTGAGCAAGACTGCTCTTGTTTGCATGACCCCTATTTGCATGGTTAAGATTGCACTACTGGACTTGACTACCTGAATGCTTGTGCTGAATTCCCTGGCCTGTCCTACTTTGCATGGCACAGATTGCATGCAAGAAACTGCACACAAAGAAATTCACCTAACATAAAAGTACTTCTCCAAAATGGACATCTCTGCAAACCAGTTCTCTCCATTGTAAGTGGAAGGTATGTGGACTGGACTCCAAATTCACATACCTTTAGTTCAATAGTTACCTCTTTTAGTTGCTCTTGTATTCAGAAAGACTTACTGTAGAGTTGTAAAAAGATAAGTCTCCTCAGTCTATTTAAAAAGATGATGTAAGATTTTAATTCAAGGTCCCCAGAAAGAAAACCTAGGAAAGAGATTGAATATATTTAATATACTGAGTAAGTGCATTCAAAAGCAGAGGCATGAAAGAGCCACAGGTCTGGTACTGGAAATAAATAAGGAAATAATCTTTGAAGTGGAATTTAATTTAGTCCCTCACTAAGGAGAAAGCTGAGGCAGAGTGGCCTCTGTGCTAGGTACTGGGTGGAGGCAGATATGGTTTGTAACTTTCTAGGCATAGTAACTGCTTATTGACCCAGGAGAATTATAAGAAGCAAATAATTAGGTGTCTTTTGTATCCATCTGCTTGAGGACAGACCCACTGTCCAAATAAAGTAGACTGGGGCAGTGCCCAACAGAAATTTAACCCATTTTCTAATGATAATTACATGACCCCATAGTCTGGGTAAGTTGTGAAGGAAAGAGATTTATATTGACTCCTTGTTCTTGGGGCCATCAAAGTGATGACCTTATTGTTGACAGAATCCCAAAGCACTGCAGGGTACCATATGTTTAAAGAGCTTGTACAGGTATATGTGTCAAATGTGCCTTATGTTCTCCTTCCTTATCTAACCACCAGGTTTCCAGAAGTCCCACATCTTAACACTATATTCAGGTTAACATCACCTTCTTAACATCTCCCAATGTGGGTACATTTCAACACAGAAATGTTATGGAGACAGATTCAAACCATATCCAAATTACAGCAATCAGCATCCCATGTCGTATTTCTGTTAGCTAATTTTATCCCTCTGTCCTTCCCTCTCTCCCTCCTTCCTTCCTTCCTTCCTTCCTTCCTTCCTTCCTTCCTTCCTTCCTTCCTTCCTTCCTTCCTTCCTTCCTTCCTCCCTCCCCTCCTCCCTCCCTCCCTCCCTCCCTCCCTCCCTCCCTCCCTCCCTCCTTTCTTCTCTCTCTCCCTCCATTCCTTCCTTCTTTTCTTTCTTCCCTCTCTCCCTCTCTCTCCTTCCTTTCCTTCCATCTTATCCTTCCTTCTCCCTCCATCCATCCCTTCCTACATTTTCCACTCCTCTCCTTTCCTTTTTCACTTATCATGACTGTCCCTGGATACCTAAATGCCAGCTCCTACAGATTCTGTTCTTGAGACAACAAGGTTCTACAGACAGTAGTTTATTCTCCTGATGTAGTTATATCTACCTAGTATTCAGTCTTCTGGAAGCCAAAAATGGGGAAGTGGTTTGCTTGATCATAACATCCAATATAAGCTTGTCGTTATGCTTGTTCCACTCCCCTGGGTTAGATGTGACCTCAAAATCTAGTCCTCTGTCATGGAGGCAAAAAGCTAACGAAGGATTAGGAAACATGGGAGTCAAATAGCTTCTAAAATAGCATTTTAACAAGTACTTTGGTTTGGAGTCTCTCCATACTCTATATCCTGTCCTTAGAAGTAACTGATTTTCCAAATCCTTGACCAATCCAGAGCTCTGTGATATAAATCACTGCTTCTTTTTTCTCATGACTTTTGATCCAATGTCCAACTCATTCTGTCCTGTTCAATAAGGTTGTAATGTATCCTGCTTTCCAGGTGTAAAATTTCCTTAGATACTTTGCCTACTGTCCTCTTTCTCCCATCTTCACCTTCCTGTCATGGTAGTTGATTTTAGGAGATTACCATGTATGCTCAATTCACTAAATCAACCTTTTATTTTCCAAAGAAAATAAGTTGTAATGTGCTAGATTTTCACCTATGTTGACAGTAATTATGATGCCCATTAATAGTTAATATTTGTTAAGCCAAGTAAAATAAAAGTGGTACATTCTTTCTCTAGCAGAGAGTACATGAACAGGGATTGGTGAGAAAGACAACTGTGACTTGTCCTTTGGGAATTCCTGCAGTTGTGTGAACTAGGTCAGTAATCCATTCAGAATCTTGATCTTGGGCTTTGGAAGAAGCATTCTTTGTGTAGGTACATTGTGGGGAGACTTTGGAGCCACAGTGCCCTCAATATATGGGGTTTTGTAACATGAATTTTGAAGTGCATGTCTACTTTCTATAGTCCTTATAGAAGTAACTTTTCTGTCTTCTGTTCTCAGAATAAAACTTTCAGACTCTTTCTTTGCTATAATATATGCCCATAATAAAAAGCAAGCTCTTCCTCTCTGGAGAATAACTCAGCCAAGGAAATTCATTTTTATGAGAAAACAGAGTTTCCCTTGAGATAGTCGATTGAGCTGGAATCTCAAAACAGTCCCTGCTTGAGTTTTGACATGAGCACATCACCATGATCCTATAATATCTGGTTCTGAAATGAATAATATTATTATTAATTTGCTCAAGTAATAATATTGATAAGATTGATTTTAGGGTGATTCACATTTGTTACATTAGTCTCTGAATGGTGGCTAACTTTATTCTTTGTACTAGGAAGCACAACACATATCACTATTCATACAGAACAGATAAAGTTACTGTTGAATGACCTGTCAAGTCTACCACAGATTATAAGCAGCAGACCAAAGTCTAATGGAACTCCTTTGCACTGATTCCTGTACGTGTTTTCTGCAGATCCCTGGCTTACTTTTTTTACTACATACACTAATAGACAACTCACATACTTTCTCCTAAATTTGCCATGTGTGATTAAAGGATTTGTGTTAAGAATTATTGGAGAAAACTTTCCAGGTAGCATGATTTTTCTCTTGAGAGAAATATTTATCTATGTTATTTGTTCTGTTTCCTTTTGATACTATTTGAAATGATTAAAAAAGAAAACAATTTCTTATTCGGATTTCTATAAAATCTGAGCTTTAGATTTTTTTCACATCTTTGAGGTGTGTGCATTATCAACCATCTAAATTACTTTCTTAGTTAATACTTAACTTTCTCTAAGTCTCTTTGGATTGAGGCAGTATCAGAATGCCTTAGTTCATAAGCTTTCAATCTTGGCAGTGGTTGGAGGGACAGGTTAATGGAGTTGTCCCCTGAGCAATAATAGCCTTGCATACTGTTTGAGAATAAATATAAAATACACCAATATAAAAGTCATAAAGAATAAGAAAAATAGTTTTAAAATTGCTGTTGAATGGGTTATAGGGCCGCTTAGTCATCAGATATGGATTTCTCAGGAGCTGTACACCAAAAGCAATGTGGATGTGTGCGTGTATGTATGTGCGTGACTGTATATGTAGGTGTGTGCATGTGTTATGCATACATCTGTGTATATGTATGTGGTATGTGTATGTATGAGTATGTGGGGGAGCAATGTGTGTTTGTGTGTATGCATGTCTACATGTATGAATGTACATATGTGTGTATGTGTGGTGTGTATATATGTGTGGTGCATTTCTATATGCATGTGCAATGTGTATGTATATGCATATTTGTATGAGTGTGTGTGATGTGAGTCTGTGTGTATGTGTGAATTTGTGTATGTGTTTTATGATTATGTGTATGTGTGTCTGTGTGTGGTGTATATATGCATGTGTGAATTGTGTGTTTTGTGTTTATATGTGAGTGTGTTATGTGTGTATAGGGTGTGTGCATGGTGTGTGTGTAGTGGTGTTTGTGTGTATATGAGGTGTGTGTGTGTGTGTGTGTGTGTGTGTGAGTGTGTGTGTGTATTTCTAAACAATCAATTGTACAGTATGGAACAACATGAAGTCATCCCATTTTGAAATTTTCCTTTGTGGTGCTGGCAAGTAGGTAGATTTTGAGCACAGGAGACAATAGAATCATTTGTGAATGCAGCACTTTCAACTAGTATTGAAAACAATTACAAATCATCAAGGTGCAATAGTTGCTGGCCCCTGGTGTGATTATTTCTAAGTGCAGCTGTTCATTATTTATGAGATCACCAACCATATTTGACTCCTTTCATGCAATTTATCGACTTTCTAAAAGCCCCAGTTAAATACGAAATACTCAGTATGGACAAACACCTGAGCTATCCCATTGACAACTGCTGCCTCAGGACCAATACAGGCAGCAGGTGTGTTGGCTGTCTGTTCAGAATGAGCACTCTAAATACTCAGTATGAAAGCTCATGACATACCATGATGAAACTAAGGTGTGTGCTTTACCAAAGGGGTTGTTATGCAGAGAGCAATTCATGTAGATTTAGAATGAAACAAAACAAACGATAATCAGAAATACTAAGAAGTTGAACATGTAAGAATAGTGGGATATTGAAATGAAACAGACATCTCATTCAAGTAGGGAGCAAGAGTGACCTTCTAAGAGGAAAAACGAAGAGAATCTAGGCGAGGAAATACTGAATTCACATGTTAGACACAGAGTACCATAGAGAAGCTGTATTAGAGGCAATGAGGATGAAGGTCTGTGTAAGCAGACTGTTCTGACATCAGCATCTCAAGCCACATACGCAGCCCAAAGGAGAATCACACTAAAGTGATGAAGATTTTCAAGGACCATACAATAGTCTTTTCAGTGAAGGATTGTGAAGGAGCAAAAACAATGAATGCAGAAAGTTCCCTGATGATTCTGGTGCAGTTTGACTCATGATTCTCTTGCTCTTCTGGATTGGCGGGGTGGAGTCTGAATGTTTTTGAAGAGTTATAACAAAGTTATAGATTCAATGGCATGGAAGTCAGAGATCATGACACCAGCGAATTTGGTGTCTGTTGAGAGACTGATTCTTAGTTTATAGACAGAGTTCACTGTCTGATTGGTGTCTTTTTGTCACATTCTTTGCTGAGGAACAGGTAAAGGGACTCTCTAGGTTCTTGCTAATGATTCTAGAACTTTTCCATGAAGGCTCTGTCTTTAAAGCTGGTTCTCTGTCAAAGGCCCTACCTCCTGAAACAGGAGTCAGGATTAATGCATATTTGATGCAATTATGCAGTCTATAGGAGATAAGACACATAAAGCAGTCTTAAATTTGTAATTTAATGTTTTAATCTTGTTTGTGTTATAGACATTAAATGTGAATGCTGAAGTTCACATTTGTTAAGAATCAAAGCAATCTGTAATACAGCCTTTTAAGTATTGTACAGTTTTGTAAAATTTAAAAAAAAATGCCATGATGTTTCCCTTTATGCCAAGTAAAGCAGATGCTTGATAAATAGTTACTTTCATTAAAGAATTAAGACATTCTTTCCTCAAGGGTTGACATTTTAATGAGAAAATTTTGAAAGAAGATTCTTTTTTTGGTTTGTTTTATTGTTTTTGTTGATTTGCACTGACTATTTACAGTTTGCCTGAAGCTAATTGTGGACATGGCCCTGTTGCCTTCCATTGCTTTGGGAGTGAATAATCTGTTTTGTGGAAGCATTTTCTTACTCTGCTCCTTCATTCCCTCAGGTGTAAAATAAGAAGACTATAACATATTAGCCAGATAGTTATTTGTTCTCCATCCTGTCCACACTGGGTTCATGCTACCTCTAAAGCATGCCTAATTCTCCCATTTCATAAACATTCTCCTTTCTCTGAGAAGGATAGCTTTGCATTTATTTATTCTTAGTCTCTGTGCATTAGCTACTTGTGAGCTTAAAGGCTGTGATATGCATATGTCACTGCACTGATGGTTGCTTTTGTTTCTGATTGCATTAACTCAGAAGATGTCCTCCTCTTGGCTCCTTTCTTATTTGGCACACAGGCCCCTCATGCTTAGTTTGAAGGAACTGTTTTCATCTGTGAGTGGTTTATTTGGTCTCTGGATAGGCATTCCATTTTCACAATTTACTACCTCAATGTAAGGACATTATACTGATTTTTAGGGAGATTTGGACCATTATGCCCGATGGACTTATAAAATCACGCTTACTCTTGCAGAATCATGTTTTTTTTTTAATGTGAATTTATTTACCAAAATGATAAGATATTTTTCTTTTTTTTCTTACCTTTTGTTTTTCCATTCCCAACACTCAAAACAAACTTGTCTTTGCCGCAGTATTCTGTGTCTCCTGTCTTACCGTCTGCTGAGTTCTTGAGAAAGGAGTCTTAGTGGAATTAGGAATTTCTTGAATTCTCTCTTCTTATACCTTGGTTATCACAGATGTTTGTTAGAGTAAACTTATATGAAAGTTATATCTGGGAACAGTGTTTAACAAGTCAGATACCTGTTCTCTAAGGCTAGAATGAAAGGATAAGACTGTTTTAAAATGTTGAATTTAAGAAAATAGACAATGGTCATATATGACTACTTTATGCCAGGAACGGAATGTGGCATTTTTTTATTCACATAGATCATTTTAGGATACTTAGAATTATGATAAAGGGGAGCGAAAACAATTTAAAGATGGCATATAAAATTAATAAGAAAAATTTGAGCGTTTGCTTCCTTCCGTTGAACCATGTTCGTGTCTCATAAACAATATCTTTTCATTCAAATTAGTGAAATATGTTAGAGTCCTGGCTCATTTGAATTCTGTGCTTCTTTCATGCACAGTCTCATGATTGTAATTATTATGTTTTCAGGTTGTTTTTGCTTATGTATGCATGTGTAGTATGCCTGTGTGTAATCAGTTTGCCATGTGTTTATAGGGGTATACATGCTCATGTATGTTCGTGCATGTGGATGCCTTAGTTAGACACCAGGTATCTTTTCTGAGCTATCTCCACCTTATCTGTTGAGCAGGGTATCTCGGTGAACCTTGATCTGCTAGTCTATCTGGCTGACTTCCTTCAAGCATTCCCTGTGTCCACTTCCAGCGCCCTGGAATTGTAGGTGGGCTGCTTTTACAATGGGTTCTGTGAATCCCAACTCTAGTTCTCAAACTTACAGAGCAAGAACTTTACCTTTTGAGTCATCTCCCTATCTTAATTAGTGTCTTCTTAAGTCTAGATTATATAATTCCAAGGAACAGACAATACTTAAATCATTTACAAGAAATATTTATAAAATCAGAAAAGACATTCCTAGAAATCAAGTCTGAGAAGGGTAGCTAAGCTTCCTAAGAACTGTAGTATCACTTGGTTTCAATCTTCTCTGTCTTTCAAGGGTTTATTATTTTGCCTTTTTATATCTGCCTACTTACTTGTCTCTCTCCCTGAATTCCAAGTCTTTTCTTTCTATTTGTCTATAGTCTATCAGGACTACTCCATCTGCAAGTACTGCCCTCATAGCAAGGCAAGAGAACAGCCTTTCCAAGAACTGCTGTTTTACTAGATGTGGCTTTGAATACCTGGGTATCTATAAGTCTTTGAAGAGTGAGCCACACATGTCTCACCAAACTTAAAAGAGAGAAATTACAGAATAAGTAATCTTTCTTGGGCACATCCTTCTGAGAAAAGTCCATGTAATTGGTATGTGCATTCTTAAACATTAATGTTGGTATGGGATGAAAATTTGCACGGAATAGATGAGCCTTGAGTGTGTGAATGCATAGTTCTTCTTTTTGAATAAAGCTCATCACATCCAGGGAACACACAGGACCACTGTGTCTAAACATTCTTGCTTGAAATTTTGAGGATTCTGAGAATTTTTTACTGAAATCTATCACAATAATTATTTGTCAATGTAAGAATTTATTACTATGTCTTATTTTAAACAGTGTTCTACTTAATGTGACAATTCAAAATACTTAGATTCAGGATATGAATTTCTATTTGTATTTTTCCACTGGAACCCACAAAATATAATGGAGAAGTCACAAGGATTAGGATATCTACCATACATACTTCAGTAGCTAAGTGACTTGGTCATTATGTCACATTTCAAATTTTAATTGGTTAAAAATATTTTATTATAATTTTTATGTGTGTGAAAGTATTGCCTGCTTTACATGTACCCATGTTGTGCAATGCACAGTGGAGGTGAGACGAGGGCATCAGACCCCCTGGAACTGGAGTTATAGACAGTTGTTAGCTGCCCTGTGGGTGCTGGGAATGGAGTCCAGATCCCCTGAAAGAGTAGTCAGTGCTCTTAACTGCTGAGAAATCTCTCTATCCCTAACTCTTTTTAATTTGTTAGGTATTCGATCTTAGTTTTATAAATGCCAAACTTAATAGCTTAAAATGAAATACATTACCATTTTCTCCATAATATACTAATGTTAAATTTCTTTCATTAGCTTATTTTCTTGAGAATCTATTGGAGCCAGGTAACTAAGCACTGAGATCAAAATACTGAATAAATCTGTTCATAGATCTTCCTCAGCTACAGCCTGAGAAAAGTTCCAAATTTGGATCTGGAATATCCCCATCTACTTTCTGATCAAACTCCAATTCTTAAAATTATATATTTTAGACATCTTTCACCTTATTTATACACAATTAACTAGCAGTTATGGCTGTTTTTTTCTATCTCCTACTATATTTTTAATTTTTATTTAATCTTTGTGTATTTCATACGTCTTGAACATATTTGACCCTTCCCCTATCTGCACATCTCACAAACCCCCTGCCAGTGTTCACGCGTTCTGTCATATATGATAAGGCCTATCAAGTTAAGTTTGTGTCCCCAGATGTTCCTCAGTGTGTCTACTCGATCCTGCTCAACCTGTCTAGCTAGCATCACTCTCTTAAAGAAGACTAGCTCTCGCTCACACAGCATTGATCTGTTGCTGAAAGTTTCTCAGCTAAGGTTATACTGTTACTAAGTGAAGGAACAGACTCAGAAAAAATAACCAAAGTAAATTCTCTCTCACTTGTGTCTCTTAATTCTAAATCTTCAGACATGAGTATATTCCCTGATATAGCCATAGAAGCCAGGAAAATGAAAAAGAATCATGGGAATTAAGGGGAAGAAGGACCTCAGTTGGGGGTTGCATATAGAAGACTGGTGTTATCAAGGAGGGAATGGAGAAAATGAGAGTATTTAGCTGGAAAAGGAGGAGGGAGGATATACAGGGGGAGAGAGGTAAGATAAATAATGCTTAGCTCGTATAAAAAAAACAGAAGGAAATACATTAGTTTATAAAGCCTACTGGAAAAAAAATGTACAGTATGCATGCAAATAGCTGAAGGTTGTATAACAAGAAACACAGTGCAGGCAAGAAAAAACCTCCCTTTGTATTGTTGGTCAGGGTCTTCCAAGACTCCAAAAATAACACAGGCTATTGCCACAGTTCTTAATAGCCTCATAGAACTTAAAGGTAAGTTCTTGCTGCTGAAGACAGGACATACTTCAGACACTGATTTTAGTGCAATGGAACTGGAACTGACCTGGAAGCCTCCTTCCTTAAGGATGGCTCTCATAGTATCAGAAGATACCGTGGAAGCTGATAAGGAAAAAATCAGTCAATCATCCTACCTAGCTGTAAAGTCTAATAACCACAACAATGGCTGGCACAACAAACTATCAAATTATTCCTTTTGGTATAGTAATGGCACTTTTTACTTTGAGATAATCAACAACTATCTAATTGAACTTAAAGCCTACTCAATAAGTGGGAAGTTACGTGTGGTACTATAACAATAACCAAACACTACTGGAGAGTGACATGCCTCCTCCAGTAAGGCCACACCTTCTAAGACCTCCCAAAACTGTGCCACTAACTGGGGGACCAAATATTCAAAACACTTGGAGCTTATAGGGAACATTCTGATTCAAACCACCACCGTGCCTCAGTGTGACTTGCCATCTACTGCCAAAAGAAGCTTCTCTGATGGTTGCATTAATATGTGAATATAATGATAAATACTTTGGGGAAAATTTAATACTATTTGGCAGAACAATAGTAGATTCTCCCCAATGCCTAGGATCTACTTTGTCATGTGTTCTTGGCCCCTTTAACCATGCCAGGAAGGAATTCTGTCCTGTAGAGTACTATTTAAATTTCAGTATAAAATGCTTCGCTACTCTTCTAATATATTTTGAATGCTCTCCAGGCCAGCAGTTATTGTAGCTCTCAGGGCTCACAGTAAGACTGTTTATTTCTTTTCCATCTCAGGAGCATGCACAGCACTTTCCACCACTATGAAACTAGACAGTAGGGATTAATATTATATTTCAGGTGAGTATCAGCTTGATTTCTCCATGTTCAATGATTCAAATATGTGGTATCCTCAACAATAGGGTCTTAACCATCAAGTTCTGGAGGGTAGCCAAAAGAGAAATGGCAATAGGCTGTAATGTTTGGGAATTTATGGGATCTCACTGACTAATGATTCCAGAAGAGGTGACCCATATCACCTGGCACTGGATATTTTATCTGATAGACTAAGGTGTCTAGAAGAGGTGTTGCCCCTGTATTATATGGTAGCTCTGTTTAAACACTTCATATATGTGTATGTATATATTATAAGAAGCTTCTAAGTAGTAGGTTTCTATATGGCTTTTCAAAGATCCTTAGTGTTAGTTATTCCTCTAACAGATATTTACAAATTATGAAGCATGATTATAAATGTTTTTTAGAATATACCCAACATTATATAGATTATTGTTGTTTAGCCAGAGCAAACAACATGTTCTAATTTAGAAAGAATCTTCATTTTTTGATACTACTGAAAGGGTAAGACACAGGCAGATTTGTTATATATTGTTTTACTAGTTTAGGGATTAATATGGTTTCTAACATACTATACTGAAGAAAAATTTGGGGAATTGGTAGCATCAGGACACAGGATCAGGATAATGTAAAGAGCTTGACAATAACGTGTCGTTAAAATTAGTAATAATTGAATAGAAATATTTTCTTTGAATACAAAGCAATTTTGAGAATTCTCCTTAATTTAAAATTCAAGTATATGACATTCTTAATTATATCTCATTGTACTGCAACATTATTCCACATCTCCTTGGACCTGGAGCTCCTCACTGAATACTGATAAGCAGAATCTAAATGAAAGGTAACTTATGCAACCAATGAAGGTCTGTATTTCATGAGAATTTGCACCTTAATCTTGAAGTACATAGCAATTCACAATAGCAGATGTCTGTATGCAGCTGATATCAAGACTATGTAGGCAAAGAGCAATGTGGTCTCTAGATAATAGTATTATTATTTTGCTTTTATTGAGCACTTATCTCCAAGGAACTAAAATGATTTACGAGAATTATCTCATTAGTTCACATAATATTCTCATGAAGCAAAGAGATTGCAGTTGATGTTCTTCCTGGTTTTAAATAGAATTCTCTGGGTATAGCCTGGGAAATTTGATTACATTGATGAACAGGATACATAATAATCTAATCCAAGGAATGCTTTCTATCAGACTTGGAAAGCATCATTAACACTCAAAGCACATTTTTAGAGTATATGCCAGCTAAAAGAGTTTGATGCATCTACTGGTATATTATTGTCAAGGTATATTAATACAAATTTAAAGTTTTAAAAGGGATTCTCTATTAAATTCACCAAACATAGCTGCAAAGCATTCCACAAGATTATGATTTTTCTGGGCATGGTGGTGCATGCCTTTAATTATAGGACTAAGGAGGCAGAGGCAGGTGAATCTCTGTGAGTTCAAGGCCAGTCTTATATACATAGTAAATTCCAGGACAGCTGGGGCTACAGGGAGTCCCTGTCTCAAAAAGCCCAAAAAAGAATATGGTTTCTTTCTTCAGGGCTTTTTTGGTCTTATTTGTATCTAAATTTACAAAGAGAGAATATCATTCAGGGTGTCATACCAATACATATATTATAAAGATATACACACATATTAATATCTCTGCACATAAAATACAAAATCCAAAAATTTAATGCCCAAATAAAGGTGATGCAACAGGAAACTTTTCTACGTGGATCATATAAACTCGGATAGGTAGATCATTTGAAAAAAAAAAGTTTTATTATAAATAGTTTCCCACTGCACTTAAAATAAAAGATGAATGTCTTCTAGTAGGTGGCCCTCAAGGTCAAAGAGGGTGCTTGGATTATACAACCAACCACATCAAATATAGAATGACTCCATGTTTAGCGTATTCTCAAACCTATAACTGCTCTGTTCCTTGACTTAAGTGATGCCCTTACAGCCTACTTCACCCAGAATACTGGAACCATCGGTAGAACATTTCTGTAAGCTAGCTCTACCACATCTATAGACTTGCCTTGGTCTGACATCATCCACTTTGGCTCCCTTTACTGTGGACGAGCCATAGCTGATATTTTTGAGGTTCTTTTGCTGTATTATCTATGTGCTCCTATCTTTCTGCCTTGCCAAGGCTGTGCTCCAGAAATGCCCCTCTCTGGAATCTTCAAATTTCCTTTTCTACTAGATTAGTAGGCAAACTCTTTCCATTTAAAATATCACTAATGTTGCTGGCCATGGTAGTATGTTCTTTAATTCCAAAACACCAGAGACTAAGGCATGTAAATCTCCATGAGGTGAAAGTCAATCTGCTCAATATAGCAAATTCCAGACTAGCCAGGGTTATATGGTGAGACCCTGTCTCAAAGAACAACAACTATTAGTAAGAGTTTTCTACTCTTATATCAGAAGTCTTCCAAGGAGTTGACTATGTCAAGATCTCATTATCTTCTTCTATTACGTTTTTCTCTCAGCTTCACCAAGGACATGTGTGTTAACCCTATGGTTAATCCTCAGAACACTTCTTTCTTGATTACCAGAAGTTAATAATTTCAATTTCCCATATTCCCAGTAGTGCTTACTAGTGGTTTGACATCAGCAATTAAATTTTCTCTCGACATTTCACATCACTTAATATTATTGTGGAGGGATAGGCAGTTCATTTTAAATTACATATTACATTAAAATTCACTGTTTCTAGCCTTTTAATGAACTAATTTTGGTTTTCTTTGATAATGCTGTTGCCAGTTTGTTTCAGCAGAAACATCTTATGATTTGAGCGGATGGAAGAGTTCCTAGGGCTGAGTATAAATTAAAGACAGACAAACCTTCTGAACAGTAGTTACACCACATGGTTAAACTCACTGGTTCCAAATCACTTTGTTTTCTACAGTGTAGTACAGTTTACAGTCCCTATATTGCAATAAGATAGAACATCTACTTAGATGCCAAGTCAACACAGTGAGTAATTCTTAGAGATTCAAGTAATAGTGCACCAGTAATTTCCAAACACCATTCTCCCTTGCCTTTTTCAGGCTACGATCAGTAGCAGGAATTTTAGGAAACCTATGATTGAAGGTCACCAGCCAGGCAACCATCACTGTTGTGGATAAAGGTGGAAGAAATTCACTCAAAGCTGACTGTATGGAATTTAAGGTTGTATGAAAGCAATCAGAAAGGAAAAAAAAATTGTATTAAAAACATTCTAGAATACCAAATACTAATTTGAGAGATTCCTACTCATCAAGAAAATTGTAGAAGTCTGAAGTGAAGATGAGCTCTCATTAAAAGAAATCACAGTGACTGGAAATGCTTAGGGAATGTGAGAGTCAGAAGAGGATACAGACAACTGGTCACCATGACAAGAGATAGAGAAGCTCTGCAAACACTAACTAAAATTGTATTGCTTGAACTTCTACCATGCATGGGTGTACCTTCTTTATAAATAAGGCAAAATTATCACTCAACACAGAACAATTGGATATAGAATGCATATCCCTCCAGGGATTCTTTAGATAGTTCTTGGTTTTTGTAAGGCCTCAAGTACACCAGGAATTTGAGATTCTTTCCCTAAGTAAAGGAAAACAAGTGAACAACAAAATACATGTATGTATGTAACTAATAATTAAAAGAAGAGGTCATGAAATTAAGGAGTTGGGGGCATGGGATGTGTTGGAATGGGGGGAGAAGGAGATACAGAAATGATGCAAATATAGCACTCATGAATGAAATTTCCAAAGCAGTTTAAAAAATCAAAGAAGAAAGTACTCAAAAGGACCAGTTATTATACACACAATAAGACAGCCCTGCTGTTTCTTAAGTCCAGTTTAACTTTTGATGCTGTTTTAAGAAAGCACCCAGTTCAATTCTATTGCTGCCCTAAAACCATATACAACTAGTGTTAGTTGCTGTTCTATTTTCATATTTTATCACTGTTTTTTGTGATTTTTCATATATCTACTTTCTCTTAAATAAATATAATGTTCATACTACTATGCTTTATATTAAGTGCAGAACATAATGAATTGGTATGATGTTTCTACAACCTGGTAAATAAATAAAGCTACTAATATCCAGCATAATTGAACCATTCCCTTTTCTTTGTAACAAATTAGTTGTAAGAATTACCTTAAAAAATTCAGAGTTGAGTTATAAGCAACCAACACCATTTATTTCATAATATGCATTTCATGAACTTTAATCAATTTTGTAAGTTATTATAGTTGTTTTACGCATTTCAAGTCAAAGTGAGAGGCTGATATTCAACCTGATGCTTGATGTTACATGAAATGATGTGGGAAGTACTTGCATAGTGAGTAAATCTGTTTCAGAGAGCTTCACCCACAAGGAAAGTGACAGACCGAAAAATGAGACAAAAACCACAGAAAGATTCAAGTCTATGCAGTTAGACTGAACATTTGAGCTACATAATTAGTGGTAGCATTTCAGACTGCTGTTTTGGTTTCAGGAGGAAGTCATTTGTACAACTCTCACATAAAGTAAAAGTTAAACTTTCTTGATAAAGAATGATACATATGTGCTGCTATAAAATCTATTAAGAATATTGAAAGTTAGCCAAGTTTAAGGTAGATATTCGATATATGGGTAATGTACAGAAGCACACAGAGAAATCAGTGTGATATTGAAGGTCATCACTCTGGCTCAGGGTTTAGGGGCGGGATGTCAGCCATACTTTGTGACAAATCTGCTGTGAGGGGAAAAATAATCCATAAACAAAAGGTCAAAGGATGACATTTTCTTCCTAGAGATGGAATTCACAGATGGTGTGACTTATCTTTAAATTTGTGTTTTTTTCATTTTTATATTTATATCACCATCTACTCTCTGTGTTTATGTGCAGTGATAAAACTAACAGTGGTTCAAGAGGTTTCCTCTGTCTTTTCTAGAACACTTGCAGACCTGCATCAGTCATGAGACACAATTTAATCATGTTTGAAAATCAAATATGGCAACTACATGAATTAAAATGAGTTTATTCCTAATATTTGAAAATAATAATGGGTTTTTCTTTATATATATATATAGCAAATAATTCATTTACCAAATTTATCCAGATACACATCATAAGACTGTATTGCTAAAAAATCACATTAGCTTTGCCCATTCAAAAAATGTAAGGATTATATATCTTTTAAACTCCACATGAATATTACCTGTGACTCTGTAATACTCAAGAATTACTCACTAAGATATAAGCTCAGAATACAGACAATCCACAATTCCATCCATTGGAGGGCTACTCTATACTAGTAATAAATACAGAATGATTAATCTTACCCATCTTTCCATCTCATAGACAGTCTTAGAATGAATACTGTATAGAATTAAAAAATAAAATATTAGAGGGGCCGGAGAGATGGCTCACCATTTAGCAGCACTGGCTGCTCTTGCAGAGGACCTGGGCTTTGTTCTCAGCACCGACATGGCTGCTAACATCCATCTGTAGTGCTGGCCCTATTCTGACCTCCAAGAGTATTGCAAGACATATTACATTTGCATATATGTAAGCAAAACACTCATACACATATGATAAAAACAAATAATTAGAAAATAATAAAATATTCAAAAACAATGCATTTATAAGAATTATTTTTGTTTAGTTGCCCTAAAAAGTGCCATCAACTAGAACACATTAAGCTAAAGAATGCGATATAAGAAAGCATAGAAATATTTGCACAGTTAAACTTTTTTACTCATTTGTGATTTCTTTTTTGTTTCGCCTTTAAATTATTTGTCAGAAAGAAGGTATTCGTCATTCAATTACAGTTTTACAGTACAAATGTTTATATGTATTTTGCTTTCTTTATGAAGCAGACAGGTAACAATTAATTTGACTATTTTTTAAAGACTAAAGAGAAATTAACTTAGCATGTACTAAAGGTATTTTGTTGAAGCAAGCATATTCCAAGAATTTATTTTCTAAAGATACTTTGAGAAATCTACTACTGCCCAAGAAGATATTTTCTTTACCTATTCTGGAGAGTATACCTGAATTTGTTTGCTAGATGCCTTTAGTAGGTGTCTCCCAGATAAAATTGCCCATGTCCAATCCATGTTCATCATATCTGCCCTAAACATATTATGACAACTGGTTATTCAATTTAATTTATGGTATAATAATTTCAACCCAGATAATAAAGTGCCTTCAAGTATCACATCTTTCCTCTTACCTAGTGATAGTAAGTCATCAAATGACACAAACTCTGTCTTCTTTTTCATCCAGTTTTATTGTTTCTTGTCCTCTGCTTTTGTTTCTCACTCAGATCATTTCAATAATACGCTGTCTCTCTTGCCTATGATTTTCTTCTTCTAATCCGCTATTCAAACCTCCCATCCAGTTCCTTAACTGAGCACACAGGCCCCCTCAGGACATGACCCTGGGGTCTGCCTGCAGTCGAATTCCTTTTACTCTTTTATTCATGCTTTGCTTCTTAGCACCAATGCTGCATGCTATTTACTTACACTTCTTCACACCAGTAATGTAAACGTTAGTGCATCTATATAGTCAGGGGCTGTTTAGCAGGGAACACAGTGCCAGGCAGAAGGTACCTCCCTTTGTGTGATTGGTAAGAGTGGTCCAAGAGACTCCCAAAGTAATACAGGCTATTGCCAAAGTTCTTGGTTATCCCCCAGAACTAGAAGATAATATACTACTGCTGGATTTATTTGAGACTCAGAGCAATGGAGCAGGAAGTGACTTGGAAGCCGTCTACCTGAAATTTAGCTCCCATAATGCTAGGTGATAACATGAAAACCGCTGTGGGGAAAATCAATCAATGGTCCAATCCAACCCTAAATCCTAATAACCGTAACAACTGGCAAAGCAAATTACCTCTGGAGAAGATGCTCTTAACACTGGATTGCCACAGGTAGAGTGGCAAGAGCAGGCAGGAGCAAACTCCCTTGTGTCCATTCCATTTTGCTTATTATATATATTGCTCCCCTGATAAGTATTTACTATACATATAATCTTCTGATTCCCTAATGCATTCCTACTTCTAAAACTTGTCTATAAACTAAATAGTTCTGAGTGATTCAGTTAGGTACTAAGGTGCTCAATTGATGTATCTTAAAAGTGGCATAAAACTCTGTATAAGTTCTACCCCCAATTTCTCTCAGCCAAGCCAGAGTAACATTGTCATATATTTTATATCTAAAAGTTCTGTTAAATTCTATCATTTCACCCATGGGGAATCAGTTTCTTTGATCATTCTTCATGCTTGCTGTGACTTTGAGGCTGTTTGAAAACTGTTTGAAATCAAGTGTAGCAATTTGAGATGGACTGATTGATTATCTTCCTCTAGCAGAGATGAGGCCAGTTTTCCATTTACTGTTATTAATCTTAAAAATGTGGATTTTTATGCCAGTTGTGAGGCTTACTGAAAGCATATCATGAAAAATATGGATATGATATCTGAAAAAGTTAAGGTGCAGTCAATATTGGTCTCATTTATGTCTTCAAGTCTCAGCCCAGCCATCAGACCAAGGGCCTTACTGCATTTGACTTTATTACAAATCTGCTTATATTCTGATTGAGACTGATTACTCTGGATACATAGAACCTCTCATCTAATATTATACATTTATTACATGAGTATTCCATGTATTGCTGAAGTGTCTACATGAACAGTTCTGTCTAACTTTTAAAAATATTTTCAGTGAAATGTACTTTGTGTTTTTTGTTTTGTTGGTTTTTTTGTGACAAACATCCAGAAGCCAAAAAATTGTGGAGATTTTGTTTTTGTACCCAATTCTGGTACTCCAGTGTTTGTATGAAAATGGTAATTCAACAGTTCTTCACAGAGTTCTCTCTCAGTTTCTTTGACTTTGTTCCACATTCTCATATAGACACTCCAGCTTGTTATTGATCCTACTTAAAATCTGGTTCAGAGTCCAAAACATAATATTTTACATTTATATCAGTGCACTTTTAAGTCACATTAGCTTTTACAACAACTACATGTAACGCATGAACTGCCGAGGGAAAGAACAAAATATTTACATATTTTTTTCTGATAAAGTTACTAATAATTCTAGTTTCTCTTCCAATATAAATTTTATTTTAGCATAATATACAATTATTATCAAGTTGTTTCTTCATCATTCCACCTGTCCAGTTTTTTTTTCATTATATGGATTGTTTTGTTGTTGACTGTTGACTAAGAGAGTTATAAAAAGAAATATTAGACAAAGACAACTCTATTAATAAATAGCAAATTACATGGTTTCATTTCATTCCACCCATTGAAAAATAATGCTTTTGTTCTCTTATTTGTAAGATAAACTTATTTGGTCAAGGAAAGAGAGGCAGGAGAGAGGGACTATGCTTTCTAAGGAAAATATGCTTTTACTGTCTGTTCCCTATCTGGGAGGAGGACATCTGCTGAACCCACCTTAGGTATCACATTACCCATTGATAGTCTGTATATAGACTTACATTATAAGAACATGCTTAACTTTATTGAAAGTAAATTTAAAAGGAACATGCTTCTGCGAATCTTGGCAACTGTCAATACAGGACTTGTCTATTCAGCCTGGCTGTGACCCTCCCATCTTGCCTAGCAGAGATGGCACCTCTTCTTTTCCTATATGCTTTTGTGCTAGTCTTAAGTTGGGGACCAATTAGAAGATAGTTTGAGGTATAAATATTATCACTTTAAACCCTCTTCTTCCGGAATAGCTTTTTATTTGAAGTATGCTGTGCTCATAGAAATTCATAATCCAACATAAGTCCTTAAAATCCTCTCACTGGCTAGCAAGATGGCTCAGTAGCACCCCTTTTTCTCCATCTCCCCCTTGATAACACCTGTCTCTCAGGGGAGAGAGTAGGGAGGGTTGTATTGGGAGAGTGAAAGGCAGAATAAGGTACACTTTGATGGTGTGAAAAACATAAGGAAATATATTGGCTCATAAGACACTTATTTCACATACCTGCCTCCCAAGGCTCAGGGATCACTGTGAAAGAAGGGGGAGAAAGAGTCTAAGAGCCAGAGGTGGTAACCACAAGAAAACAGAGTTTTATAATCATCTGCTCAGTTCCACATATGAACTCACAGCAGTGGTGACAGCATTTACAAGTGCCATGTAAGCTCAAACCTGACAAAATCCCTGTTTAGACATGGAAAGGTGTGTAAGAATTCCCAACCCAACCTTCTGGTAACTGATGGCTCCTAGAGAAGGAGTCTCTTACAACGATGGGAGTCTTTGTAGCTTGACCAGGCTCCGGTATATGGACCTATACTGAGGGACATGTGGGGACACAATACTCTATAGACTATACTTTATATATATATAGTTTATGTAGTATATGTTTAGTTTTCCTGCTTTTCTGTCTTTCCGGGGTAAAAGTTTGTGTCATGTTATTTGGATGCTAGAACTTTTGAGGCAAAAGTTGTCTTCCTCATCATGATGCAAGCCTGTCATCCAGGCCTTCAGTTATTTGTGTCCTCCTGAGATTTGGGCCTTTGAATTCTTTGAATTTTGAAAGTCAAGAATTGATGTTTTTATTTTATCTTCTTTCTGATGTGTCAACACTTTTATGAGTGAACAACAACAAAAAAGCCAAAGCTCTGAAATAACAAAAAAAGCGTTGCGTAATCTATCTGCTATAGATATATTCAGAATAGACATATCACCCATTTCACTTTGCATTGTATGTGTTCATATGGATGTATATGCATATGTGGATGCACATGCATATGCATGGAACACACATTTATTTGGAAGCCAGGGGCTGTTGTCAGATGTCTTCTTTACTCACTCTAATTTATCTATTTGAGAAATGGTCTCAACCTGAAGCTTGCCCATTTGGCTAGACTGACAAGCTAGAGAACCCCAGGGATCTTCCTGTCTCCTCCTCCCCCATGCTGGATTACAAGCTACACACCACTACACCCAGTTCTTTATAATGTGGGTTCTAGGAGACAGAACTCAGGTTCTCAAGCTTGCATGGCGAGCATTTTCGCCACTGAGACTTCTCAGCTCACCATTTTACTTTCAATGTGCTGAAGAAGATAACATATTTTAAATTTTACACCAAGTGTGCATGAGGAAGTACAGCATTCTCAGAATAGGGAATCTGTTCTTTTCTCCAGATTCTCTTCCCAGAAAATTGGAAGCTGTAAGAATACACCTGCTATCACAAGTCACTTCTACGTATTGCTAGCACTGCCATTACCTGTATAAAGGATGTTAAGTGCACCATTCCACTGAAAGCGAGTGGACTTCTGTAAGCTTTCTCATTATGTCTTGGTTTCTTTCAAAACAGTTAATCTCCAGGATTGTGAAAATTTACCTGCAATTTGCGACTAAAGCTTCCTAAGCAGTCTGAAGAATATTCCTCTCCCTAGGTACTGCTAAAGTGGAAAAACATGATATACTATACGTGCTAAAGAAGAGCAGTTGGCTACCTCAATGCTAGAATGCTCAATAGAAGGACAAATGATGGCTCTTCCCAGATCTAGGGAATCCTGAGTTATGTAATCAGTCACTTCCATTTAT
Organism: Eospalax fontanierii; assembly: GCA_035773235.1. NCBI lineage: Eukaryota > Metazoa > Chordata > Mammalia > Rodentia > Spalacidae > Eospalax > Eospalax fontanierii. Next base: position 41,131,947 of record CM069542.1, on the reverse strand, counting down.
GCATATATCATTTTCCCATGGCACATCTCGAAGACCAATACAATTAAATCACAAAGAATACATTCTAATCGAATGGTCAAAAGCTCTGCTTCTTCATCTGATTTATTAGAAGAATATACTCTCTCCTACTCTGTATCCCAAGGTTTAATGCATCTTCATTCTGCAAGATTAATAACTTTCTAGAGAGACTGATATTTCCTTTAGGTAATCTAAACAAGAAAGAGACAGAAATACAATTACTATTTTAGTTCATCTTATTGATAAAGTTGGTGAACCAACTGGGATTAGGCCTTTTATCTAATAATTAGGCCTTAAGAGAAGGACATTAATGAGAAATAAACATCTCTAAAAAAATCCAAAAAACAAAAAACTACAACAGAGTAACTGAGATATGTGTGCTGGCACCTTCCTGTAATTCCAGTGAGAGTGGTGGAGGCAGGAGGATTAGGACTTGAAGTCCATCCTTGGCTATATAGTGAATTTGAGGTCATCCTTTACTATCTGAAAAATGTAATTGATACAAGGAACCATGAAAATACTATGTACATTTTACAACATGATGTGACTATAGGATTGCATAGTGTTTGGAGATATTCATCACCTGCCATACGTATTTGAAAATAATTGATGGATGGGCCCTATTATAATTAGATCTAAGAGGAGTTACATCCATGTCCATTTCAAGGGAGCCGATGACAGCAGAGAAGTGGTTGGTAGTATTACCTCCATTTTTAGTGCTTTGTGCAACTATTAATTTCTGTGTTCATAATCTGTCATGAGCCTTTAATCAGTTAATACTTGTTTAATGATGACTTATGATATACTGTCTACATGTGCTATTAATTTCTTGAGTAGATTTGGAGCTTCAAAACACTATAATATTACTAGTTCTTTGCAATGCCCCGCTGGCTTTGGCTGATGTTTCCCTTTTTGTGGAAAAATGCTAAGTAAATTGCTTTATGTTTTCCTCATTTTTATATTCAAATTGAAATCCCAAGGGGAAAACTAAGGTGTCACACATACAGGCACGTGGTGTGCATTTCCAATTTCAGGGAAACTTTTTATTTGAGGAATTTAATTTTATATTTTTATTTACACATTATATAGTGAAAATGTTTTATTCATTTAAGACTCAGAAATTTTATTTAGACTTTTTGTTAAAATACTGTAATAAGCAAGTGAGACAACTTTTGAAAAGAGGAGTGAACATATATTTTCTTTCATGTATTATCATATTTATCTTATTTTGTTGCAGACAATAATCACATTCAACTTAAAGCATTTTGTAGAAGGAATTCAGTTCCTTTTCAAAGCCTGGTCACATTTGTTATTCAAGCAGGTGTCATGACCTAAAGTTTTTCAAAACCTTAGGGTCTTTTGGGAAAGTTTTAAGAATTCAGTATTCATGGCAGGAGTATTTTTCCTTTAATTCTTTGTGTTTACCTTAGAAAAATAATGCCTTGGTTAATTGTTCTTGAAAATCACTGTCCACAAATGACAGAATGTATGAATTCGAGTGTGTGTGTGGGGCGGGGGTGCTAAGGGAGGGTGCCAATGCAGAAGGGAATATAAAGATGATTAAGATGGTCTGTATGAAACACACAAAAAAATCAATAAAATTTTTATTAAAAATTTAGAAAATTTTTAATAAAAATTTAAAAATTTTAAAAAATGATGTTCGAAAGTACAATATTATATAGCACTATTAGGCAAATATGATAAAAATGTGAATAAAATGATGTTTCTTCAGTTGAAGATAATTATATGATATATTGAGGTATGTGCTTTAGTCACAAAAAGCTTATACTGCATTAATGATATTTAATTTCAGGCTTTATTATACTTAAATTCTATCTTCTATCATTTTATAGATGTGTGGTACATAGTGTGTTCTTACTAGTGATAGGAATTCTGTCACTAATAAAATAATAGAATAACTATTAAATACAGTTATCAATTCAGGTGATTTGTATGTGTGTGTTTAGAAGCATACATGCTTGGAGAGGCCAGAGAAATGTATCAGGTATCTTCCTCTATCGCTCTCAGCTTTATTCCCTTAAGACAGGGTTTCTCATTGAACTCAGACCTTGTCGTTTTTCAGATAGTCCTAGCTGGCCCGCAAGCCCTTTTTCTTACCTTAGTCATCAGAGTTACAGTTGTATGTAACCTACCTGGCTTTGTTATACAGGTACTGGGGATCCTAACTGAGGTTCTAACACTTCACAATAAATTCTCTTTCCCACAGAACCATCTCTTCAGGTTCATTCAGCAGAATTTTGCAATGTTAATATATGAATCAAGAAAAGAAAGGAAAATGCTAACTTTATAATTGATGTCAAACACTTGTTTCCACAGAAAATATACAATTTGTTTGTCTGAATTCAAAGCACACACTCTCAAGTGATTGATCAGGGAAAAATGCTTGGCTTGATTGATTATTTTATCCTCAATGATCAATTCAGCACCTTCCAAGGTAATCTTATCAATATGACCTTCATATAATAGTCTTCCATCTGAATATAATCAGACTTAATGCAATTCATTAAATCAATACAAAACAGCCAATCTCCTAATTTTCTGAAAATTGTTAGGAGAAAATGATCTTTTAATAATATTAAAATATGAATCTACTTCATAATATTCAAAACACAAAGCACAAGTAACCATATTGCATTACATAGAACATCAAATAATTAGTAGCTGTGTGCTAGATGGGTGAATGTAATTGAAGGGAACACCAGCGCCTGGCTTAACACCATCTACCCTTCTCTGGCTTTGTTGTGCCTGAATTCTTTCTTTTTTAAAAATATATTATTACTGATTTGAGAATTTCACATAGTGTATTTTGCTCTCATTCAAACACCTTCCCTCGTCTGCAACCCACTTTACTACCATGACTCTGTGTCCTCTATTTGTCTTTTTATTTGAGTCCTGTTGAGTCTAATGTTATCAAGTCTAATCTGTATTTTCCAAATGCTCTAAAGTGTGGGTCTATGTCTTAGACACCTGTTAACCTACCATGGATCACAGCAGTAAAGAAAACTGACTCTCCTTTTCTGAGCAACTATCAAATGCAATATATCCTCAACAAGGCCTGGAGTTTTGGCCTGCCTCTCCTTTCATGCTGGATCTTTGTCTGGCTTGGGCTGGCACAAACCTTCTGTATGCTGTTACAAGCACTTTGGGTTCTTATGTGTAACTGTCCCATGGTGTTCAGACAACAGTTTCCTTGTATTCCTCTACCACCTCTGGTTCTTGCAATCTTTCTGCTCCCTTTTCTGCAATGATCTCCAAGCCTTGGATATAGAAGGTGTGATATAGACATTCCAACTGAAGGTTGAGAAATCCAGAGTATCTTAATCTCTGCACATTTACTAGTTTGTGTTTCTGTGTTAATTGTCATCAGCTGCAAGGAAAAGCTTCTTGGGTGAGAGCTGAAAGATGCACTCATCAATGGGTATAACACCAAGTCATTAGCAATGAGTTTAGTACTCTGTCTATTGAGCAGAACAGAAGTAGGTTCTCACCTATGACCTGGGACCTGTCTAGCCAAATATTTTTGGCCATGATAAGAGTGACAGTATAGACTTCATGTTGTGAAGCAGGCCTTAAATCCAATCAGAAAGTGGCTTGTTGCTCCCATAACATTATGTGCCATTATTGCACCAGTGTGCGTATTTTGGCAGACCAATTGTTACTGTAGTTTATGGAGTTCACAGATTAAGACTGATGATTTCCCTTTCCTTCCTGTAATATGCACAGCAACTTCTAGTACTTTAAAAGCTATACGGTAGAGATGAAATTTTGAGGTCAGTACCAGCTTGATTTTTCCTTGTAATTCTATGACTTGGGTGTGGTTTTTGGCAACAGGATCTTACCATCAAGTTTTTGCAGGTAATCAAGAACAATGAGAATAGCCAATATTTTTTGAGCCTCTATGGGATCTCTGTGGCCAACAACTCCAAATGAGGGAGTCCATTCTTGGCATTCTTTTTTTTTTTTTTTTGACTTGTGGTATTTATCACAGGGTGACTACATTTAAACTCTTCTTATATGTATATAAAGTCCATATATATATATATATATATGTATATATCAAGTAGTTTTTATTTATACTCGCCTCTTGATTTTTTCAAACAGCTTCCACAATATGTTTTCAGAATACTTTCTTTAAAAGGCCCTCAGTTATCCCTCTCCTCACTCCCTCTTCTGCCCTACCCCCCCATTCCCTGCCCCATTCAACCTATCTTATTCCAATCCCACTATTCTTCTTCACCATTTACATCACTGCATTTTGTCTCCTCTCCTATGAACGACTCCCGATTACCCCTTATTACTTACCTGACCTCTAAGGACTTTCCAATAGGAAAATAGTTATCTAAAGATTCAAAGCTAGCATCCACTAATGAGAGAGAACATGTTATTGACTACTTAATATTTCCTCTTGAGTCACATCATTCCCTAGTCATCCCGCATTCCAGGAATGACAGGAATGATTGCTCTAAAGCTTTGGCACAAAGGATTGGAATTACCACTAAGAAATAGTGAACTTAGATTACAGGCTACACTTGAAAATGGGGGCAATTATCCAGGATGGTGAAAGTGTGCCTTGCAGGTTAAGTATTCACTTCATGTGAACCAGATGACTCCTCTTCAGTAATGACATGAATAGTCACTTCACTGGGAACACTTTGTAGAACTGAGAGAATACAGCAAAGTGTTTTCCTGAGGGAATGCTCAGCCAGATCATGTCCCCAACAAGACTTCTTAATTATGTGTCCCATTGGCCATGATTCTCAGATTCTTTCTCTGTCATTGACTAAGTGTTTTTATATCAGCATGCTTGTATATTTACTTGTAATTTTAAATTGGATGCAGAAGAGCAATATAAATAGGGATACACATCAATTTTAATTATATTTTTACCAATAAGATACATTTAGAATGCATCAGTGAAAAAGAGAACAGAATGTGCTAAACGGCTGTCCTATTTTATTCTCAAAATATTAAAATAGTTTATGATATTTTCATAGTGGTGTCTGAAGTCATAACTTTAGATTGGAAAGAAATATTTCATCTAGTGGTAAATAAAAGGTACAAAAGGGATTCCCGTTTCTATATCTGTATTTATCATCGCTCAGCTACATTAACTTCAATGGAAAATTCTAAGAGAAAAACGATATATACCCCCTCCCTTTGCCTTGAATTTCCTCATAAGAAAATGGACTTTAAATTAATTTTAAATTTTAATATGAGACTTTACATATTTTACTATGAAAAATTGCTTTCAACGATGGCTAGTGGTAGGGACTGGCGTGCTTTTATTACACCAACAAGACACCCCACCCTCCTCCAGGCGTTTGTGAGCAGCTGCTGACAGGCATGCCTAGTTGTCATTCCGCCTCTTGCTCCCAAACATCTAGACTGTAAAATTTGATTCCAGCTTCTCAACCATTAAGCAGCAATAATTATTTCTCAAATAGCAAGGGTGAAGTGTGACACCCTTTTCCAAGCTTCATAAAACTTTCGGGTTTCTTTTTCTTTCTTCGCTTATGAACCAGTTCAGGAGAAATGAGAAGCTAGAGAACGTAAGACAGAGGGATTCTTCACATGCTAGTATATTTTTCCCATAGACTTTAAAATAAACAAAAACCAGCACAGTGTACTTTTGTGGGATCTTTGAACATCATTGTAATATTTTGCGTCCCTGAAAAAGACTACTTGTTTGAGTTTGTTTGAAAGAGCTGCAGCCATGATGAACAAGCCCTATTGCTCAACTTACAGAACATTTACTGAAGAGAAGTACTAAAAATGGTAGAAAACTTCATGCTAGTTTGCATTTTGGCTTTAACTGTATGCTTTTCTTTAACATGGCAGTTACATTTAATTATATTGATGAGAGAACATTTTATAATGTATAAAAGTTGCATTCTAAAGTAATTTATTTAGGAATAATGTGGCAAAATTTTGCAACTTCATTTAAATATATACCTTTTATTATCAGGTAAGTATTATTTAACATAGGTAGTTGACATTTGAATCACTTGAACTGATGTTAAAAGAGTACACTTTGGGGATCACATATTCCAAATGAGAAACTGGGAAGCGGGCGAAGTTCAGGTGTTTTCATTCTTGATAAAAATTTACACTTTGAACACCTTAGTGTGATACTACTGCATACAAATTTTAAAAACTATTGATTTGACACAACTCAGAAGTGAAGTTTTAATAGCGTTAAGAAAAAACAAACTGAGGCTGGAGAGATGACTCAGCAGTTAGGAGCACTGACTGCTCTTGCAGAGGACCAAGATTTGATTCCCGGCACCCACATCACAGCTAACAACTGTCTGTAACTGGTTCCAGGGGATTCAATGCCCGCTTTTGACCTCTGCAGGCATTGTACATATTGGTCAATTTGCTTTCCTGTAAAGTCAGAAGATAAGATTTTTAACCAGGAGCAAAATGGCTTCACGTTTTAGTTGGATGTAATTTCAGAAGAAAAAGTATGCTGGTAATACAAAATATGGATTGCTATGATCTGAATGCTTGTGATGGCCCTCCCCCCTTCAAATGTTGACTCCTGATCTCTGGGATGATGTCATTAGGTGGATTAGTGGTTTGAGGTAGTATTAGTGCTTGCTATGTGAGATTATTTCTGAAGAGATATGAAAAAAATGTCTACTCACCCCCATACAGAACCATTGAGAAACAAAGTAAGTATATGGCCAAAGTCAAACTTGGTTAACCAAAGGTTTTTATTGGGTTTACTTACAGGACTATGGATGAGGAGTCAGTTTCCAGAGTAGAAATGACTCAAATGACTCATGATTTTAAAGCCCACGGCAGCATGAGAGTTAGCTCACACATTACACAACTTGCAGACAGCTCAGGAGTTTGGAGGGTGTCACTTTTGGTTTGTTATGAGCCTCTTCCAGTCCTCTTGGCTCGCCTCTGTTTTTTTTATGTACTTTAGCTGTCTGACAGTCTTCCAGGATATCTTGCTTTTCTGAGTGTCTCTTAGCCCTTCTCATTACTAAGTATGCTTGGGGTTCTAAGAAGAGGCCTTGTGAACTCACCAGTTTCACAGACCACCTGAAGCTACTGATTCATTTACTTCCTGACATTAAAGAGTTTCCTTGCAGGATAGAATGTTTCATTTCCCCTCAAAATATCCTATTGTATACCTTCCGTTACAACAGCCTGCTTTCTAAACCAGTTTTCTTCGAAGATGGAAGTCTAGGAGTAAATTGTTACACAATAGTGCTCTTAGAAAATAAACTCTGAGTTTATTTTGGCCCGTGTACTATTCATGAATTCACTATACAGTGCATACAAAGAGAAGATGCCATTTATGCATCAGGAATCCCACCCTCAACATAAATCAGTTTTGCCATCCTCCACAACTGTGAAAGATAAGTTTCTGTTGTTTGTATGGCACCCCTCACAGTCTTGTCACAGCTTCAGAATAATAGAAGAAATGGGTCTGAAATATGGTAATCCGAATCATAACTCTGCTTACAAAAGCTTAAAAGTATGCAACCTAAGTTTCCATCAATGTAGGATAGATAAAGAAAACGTGGTCCACACACACAAGGGGTATTATTGAGCCATAGAAAAGAATGAAATCCTGTCACTTGTGATGTCATGGATGGAACTGGAAGTTACTGTATTGATTGAAATAAGCCAGGCACAGAAAGGGAAACACCACATGATCTTGCTCATATGTAGACTGTACAGAATTTTGATCTCCTGGAAGAGAGCACAGTGGTGGCTACCAGGGAGAGAAGAGTGTAGTAAGGAGGAAGAGAAAGGGATACTGATCAAGAATCTCAAAGTCACAGCAATCTACCAGGAAGGAGATCTGGTGTACTCTTGTGCAGTGGAGTGACTGTATACAATCAGTTATTCAGTTTGTGTTTTAATGAGCTTGAAGAAAAAATTTGAATTATTTCATCATAAAGAAAGGAAAATCCTTGGGGGGTAGATGTGACCTGAATATTACACAATATACACTAAATTAAAACATCATATTTTACCACATTGATACATTCATTTTTATGTATTGAGTAAAAGTAAATTTTATTTCCTTCCTACCTTTTATTGAAGAATCCATACATGAGTATTGAACTTATACCACCTCTCCCCTCTTCTCCCACTGCATTCTTTTCATGCCTCCATCTTCCTTTCAAATGCATGACCTCTTAATTATTCTTATTGCTCCTGAGTCCATTTAGTGTTACCCCTGTGCACATGTGTTTGGGACTGACCACTGGAGCTGGATAATCTATCATTTGACTCATCACTGGAGAAAAGATTTGTCTCACGTAGAAGTCATTGATTGCCTGTAAGCTCTTCATTGAGGGGTGGGACTTTGTGAGATTTCCCCAACCACATGGACATGTCCACTCTTGTTAAAAATGGAAGTTAGCATGGGCTTTGTGCTCAGTGCCACCATTGCCACAAGTTCAAAACTGAAGCTTCCAGGGGCCTGAAAACCTCTCTTTCCCTATGTTTGTGGCTGGCTCTTACCACTTTTCAGCCTTCTTCTCTAATGTTTCATGAAGTGGGTGAGGTTTAATGTAAGAGTGCTACCCAGGGACACACACTCTGTAGTCTCTTATTCTCCAATACTTGGCCAGTGTTTGGCCTTCTGTGTGTATCATAGCTTGTTGTATAAGGGAACTTCTCTGGTGAGGGTTGTGGGATGCACTAGTTTTCTCTCTGTTACCTGTTCTAATGTTCCATGAGCCTTATAGTTAGGAGTTTCACTGTAGATGTGTCATCTAGGACTGGGCATCTCCCAGGAATTTAAGTCTAATCAATTTTCCATATCCTGAACTTTTGGAGTTTCCTATCTAGCCTTATTGCTTTCCTCATTTAAGCCACAGTAACATAGATGAAATAAATAGGCTTTCTATAATATTAAAGATCAGCCTTTTTCCCAACCAAATCTCTAGGCATTGTACTTTTGAGTTTATATAAAGTACTCAATTATTTCCCAGAGAAATAGTCACCTCGGTTTCCTAGTTTTAAACTTTAATGTTCAAATTCTTAAGTAACTAGAAAACTTGCTAGGTGCCTGGGAAGAAAGTGGATATTCAAATAGAACTGAGACTTTCATCAAAAGCTGTGATTAACTATTATGTAATCCTCTTTATTGGGTTTCATGACAGAGCAAGGAGGTGATTGTCCCAAAATAAGATGATTAATTGAGAAGGTAAGAAATCCACTTCTTAGTGGACTATTTGATAATCCTTTCATTCACTCTTCATCATTATTTATTTATCAAATATTTATTAATTTATTTACCATCAATAAATAAAGGGGATATAATAGAATGCACACACCCCGACACATCTGTATTTCTGGAGTATATACTTTAGAAAAAGAAGCAGAAGATAAGGAAATAAAGGAATGACCTGGGCAGATTCATGAGATAAAAACACTTCATGTAAAGAAAACACTAAGTGCAACAGCTTTGAGGGCAGAGAGTGATTCTCAAGTGTTCCAGAAAGAGCAGGGCTTCCTCTTTAGTGATAGAGATGAAGGACACAGAGCTAGCAGAGACACAGTGTTTCTGTGTGAAACTTAAAGTCATAAGCACAATTTTAAGAAAGGACTGGAAGATAATCTTATTTATGCTCAGAAGGCCATTTCAGGCTGCGTGTAAGAGCAAACAATTTTAGCAAGATTAGAAACAGGGACAGCTAAAAGAGAACAGGTATTTGGCTAAGATGGAAGGTCACAAACCAGACAGTGAAAAATTTAAGGTATCTGATTGGATTTTGCTTAAATCTGATAGGATTGGGCCCAAGGCATGAGAAGGCAAAAGACAAATTAAGGAACATTACAAAGTTTTGGGTTTATATAAGAAAAATAGTCATGGCCAGGAGAATTTTTTCTTTGAAAAGTGGGAGAATCAATAATTTTAGTTTGGATATGTTAACTTTGAAGTACTTGAGAATCTGAAAACTGTTAACTACTAAAATGGCCAGCAGAGCAAGACATGCTAACAGGTGCAACCGTACCACAAATGCCAAAGTTGTGGCCAACCGCGTTCTGATTGACTGTGTTGTTCCACAAGATGGAATTCATATCTGGCACCATTAACAGGATCAACAATCTGTGACTAGACAGGCCCTTGGCCCTTAGGTGAACCTACTTCTATCATTCTGCTAAATGGACATAGTATTTAACTGACTCCTAATGATTTATTGTTATGCCCATCTATTACTCCATCCCACAACTCTCATCAGAGAAGCTTCTTTTTACAGTACATACAATCAATACAGAAAATCCCACTGGTTAAGGTACAGAGATGAAGAGACAGTGGAACTCTCTGTCATAAATTTGGTATGTACATCAAAGTCCCTCCTCTCAAGGCTTAGGGTTCATTGTAGAGTAGGGGAAAGAAGGAAGACTGGAAGAGCCGGAGGCAGTGTATAACTACAAGGAAACTGTTTTCCTGAAACAACAGGGAGGTTGCACATATTAACACAGAGCAGTTTTGATAGCAGGCATAAAACCTGACCAGGCTGAGGCCAGACAAAATTCCAGCATGGAAAGAGAAGGCATAACATGGAGCCACACTCTGAGGTGAGGGATTATTGGCCCTTGATAGCTAGGAAACTGCTAGTTTCGTTCAAGGGTTTGGCCCAAGGTACTGAGACCACACTTCAATGGATGACCACATGTCTAGGAATAGATGAGCAGCATAAAGAGGACATTTTAGCAAAATTAAAAAGAGGACATGAAGTTTCGTGGGTAGGGAAAGTGAGGGTGGAGCTGGGAGGAAATGGGGAGGAGGCTGAGTATGATCAAAATACACAATACGCAATTCTCAAAGAACTAACGAAAACGAGAAAGTGTGTATTGTCCTTTTGATAGAAAAAATATCAGAGAGTGTGGAATCATCACACTTCATGCCAACAACATGTAACTTGAATTGTAAGGAAGTGAGGCAGTGGCTTCCGCATCTTTAATTAGGAAAGAATGAAGTGTTAATTCATTTCTCTCAAACCATTATCATAATATTCATAGATGTGTGATTTTTCATTTGTACATTAGTACCTTAACCAAAGGTAGATTGATAATGGTGAGGATAAACTTGTGTAAGGCTAAGAAAAGAGATATGGTTTCAGAAAGAGATATTTATAATTCCCAAGTTGCATTGTGTAAGATCTGATTTATTTCACCCAAGGAAGAGTTTTGTGCACAAATATGACCACTGTTTCACAGACTGTCTGGCACACATCTATTGCTGTCTGGGAGGTTGCTTGGAATTATGGGAAGTGGATTAAGGGAAGGCTTTGCTGCCATCTAGGGACTGCTAAACACAAAGGAGAGACTCCAAACTTCATTTTTATGGGTTTTATACTACCTCTCTGTAACTCTGCCTAAGACTTGTAAGGAATTGTGCTCAATTGCTTTTAGAAAACAGTGTAATGATATTGGTATCGAACATTAAAAAGTCACCCTTCTGTTGACCCAGCTAAATACAAGTGATAATTTTGAAGACTGGAAAATGATCTTCATTTTATTAGAGTTGAAAGTTTATAGACTTAAACATGAAAACCTTTAAAATATGTTCAATATGTGAAAAGATATTTCCTTTAGGACCTCTTGTATCTAGTGCGGCTTTTCTCCCTTCTATGAAAAGAAATGTATGGGAGGAGAAATGATCAAATTCCCAGCAGAAAGTTAATGCCCGCTGAGCTGCTGTGACAGAGGCAAGACTCCTCTAAAGCCTCATAAGTATGTGAGATCCAGTCTTCATAAAGATGACTCAGGGCTTGCTTGATGACAGGTACAATCTCCCATTTCTGAAGGTATTTTTAACCTTAGAACACAATTTCTGTGAATTTTATTCCATTGAACCTGTTCTATGCAGCATAATCATATAAGCAGGTTTTAAAGAATAGAACATGCTATTTGCCTTTGGCTGTTTGAAGACATAAAAAAAGAGAGAAAACGTACACAGTCATGCATCATCATTATTATGTTTTAATTTCATCTCAGCAATATTCCTAAGGTTGGGTAATATTAAATTTATATATGCATAACAATGACCAGAAGCTGTGAAATACAAGAAAAAAACACCTTTCAAATCTCCACAGTTTAGAATATAGAATTTGTTACTATAATTGACACATTCCAGCAAGTTTGTTAACAGATCATCAGGAAGCTTGTTTTTACTATTCACATCACCAGGACACTTTGGTCTTCATAATATAAGTTAATATTTTCATCTCTTTTTTCTTATTTCAATGATTGTTTAGCTTTTAATTTTGATGCAAGCAAAATGTTATAAAGATTTTAGCTGAAAATTCAAGTACATTTTATAATTAGATGTACTTTTGCCATGAAGTCCTGAGTTTTACTATGTAACTAGAATGGCACATAAATATTCAGCAAATTTTAAGAGTTTGTTCATGCAGGTTTGTTAATTTTATAGACCATTTGCTAGATAGGCATAGCATGTAATTGGTCTGTTTCTCAGGGATGGAATATTATACAAGTGAGAAAAATTAATAAAATCAATTCTAATATATTCATATGATGATCTGCTATGTAAATCTTCATCATATGTTTTCATACTATTTCAGAAATATTTAATCAACTATTTACATGCCCTGCAAGGAAGTTTTCAAAATGAAACATGTCTCTCAGTTTAGCATCAACTTGGAAATTTCTGCGATGTTTTTTTTCAGCTTTTACCTCTTAAAAAGAATTTACAAGGCATGATGGAACATGACTCAGAGTTTTTTGATAATATTGACAAAAGGTATAAGTACAGATCCTCCCTGAGCACGAACTGAACTTTCTGTTCATCTAGGTTCAATTGATACTTTTATTTGCAACTGTCTACTTCCCTCTGCAGTTCAAGATTTTACCCAGGAAGAATCATTTATCCTTTCCACAATTCCAATTTAGGCATAAAAACATCTGCAGGAGGTAGAGAGCTTTGTGGGGGCCTTGAAAGCAAGGAAACTCAGTGTACAGGAACACAGCAGTGAACAGAAGACTCTCAATGCCATAAACTAGATCTAGTAAGAATAAAATTATCTTAAGAGAACGGCATTTCCAGATTTGAGGAGTGACTATAATCCACATCTACTGTAAGAAGTACAACTAGCTTGGGAGGGTAAGTGGTGAATGTATGCTTCATGAACATTTGGAGTAGGTTTAGGACACAAGCATTAAACTCCATTACATTTTAGAGGTCAGGCAGATTAGTAGATCCTCTTTCTCTAACTGTAAAACAAAGAGAGATGATTTTTCCTTCTCATTTTGCAGAGATGTCTTGTTCCTCAGTATTTTGCAGGCCTCAGTTATGGGGTTCCAAGGTGATCAGTGGCCAGAGTGATAGTAAAACAATGGTACCCAGGGGTGCAGGCTAAGTCTGAGTCACAAATATTTGAAAGTGGCAAACACGAGAATAACAACTCCTTTAGATCCTTCATCAGTCAAAGGTAAGTGCAGAGCTAATGATTCAAGTATTTGATTTCTTCAAATCGCACTTTATATCTAAACACCAGAGAAGGTATGGTTTTATTTTGTGTTAGAATCAGGATTGCAAGAATCTATAATCACTTCATTGAGTCTTGGAAAAATTGCTGTAAATTGTGTTGTTCTTAAAGATGAAATAGTGTCTTTTCAAAATGTGTATATACCAAATGATTTCATCCTTAAAATTTAGACATTGCACCACTTGTGATATTCAGAGATTTTCTTTTTTTGTTGGTAATTAAGTTTCAAATGCAACTTTCTAATGGAAAAGTCAAAAGAGTCACAATATTACATATTAAGAATTTTTCATAATATCTCAGTCTTCCAAAGCTGGAACTCTAGTTTAGGGTGCTCTACTCACTGCCACTCAATATACAATGTTTTCTATTTATTTGTCAAAATGGTTCATTCTCATTTGAGGCCTCCATTTTCACCTCCCTTATGGTCATATTGTAGCTCACTTGAGATGCACAGCACTGCCATTTGTCAGTGATTACTTCCTGCTTCCCTAATGTTTCATGGTCTGTGTTTCTCTTTTTGTTTTGTGTGTCTTCATGGAATTGACTGCATTTACACATCTCCTTCAGGCTGCTGGTCCTCAAACCCACTTTTATGTCTTCAAAATCTATTTCTTTTGAAGTCCCTTGTGTGTGTGTGTGTGTGTGTGTGTGTGTGTGGTGTGGTGTGTTCATGTTGTTCTTTCCTAATCTCTCTTTTCTCTTAGCTATATCTCCTTTCTTTATTTGTGCATTTGCTGATGTCATTGATCGTGTGTGTGATCAGCACACCCATTCTTGTTGATGCCCAGAGTCTGGGACCTAAATCATTAGAACAATCTTGAATGTTTGTTCAGGGGTCATAAAGATTCCTTGGCCTGTGTAACTTTTGGAACCAAAATGAAAATAAAAGACAATTGACTGAAGCATCTTTTCTAATGAAAAATTATAACCGGTACCTTTAAAGGTCTTGATTCAAATGTATTTGAAAATATAAGATGCCAATGGAGGAAGACATCGAGAAATCTAGAATAACTCAGTTTCCATAGTCTAGACAAACTGCATGACTTCACATTCTGCTTTGATTCTAGAAAGGAAACAACTTAGCCTTTGTAAAGACAGCTTTCAAATTTTTCTATGAGCAAATGCAAACTTAATGTCATATTTATAGCAATCTATGAAAGTTTATGGTCTACAAATTTAAAATTTTTGAAATGTAGCCTTTGTAAAGACAGCTTTCAAATTTTTCTATGAGCAAATGCAAACTTAATGTCATATTTATAGCAATCTATGAAAGTTTATGGTCTACAAATTTAAAATTTTTGAAATGTTTGTTTCTAATGTCTAATGTAAGAATGATATGGGGAAGTTAGAAGATAAGCTTCATGGCATGGAATTTAGGGAAGAAGAGGATATTAACTCCAAATTGGTGAAAGGAGCCATTGTTCCCTCTAGTGTTCTAAAAGTAGGAAATGGTTTTAGGAAGATTAAAATTCTGTTCACAGTCTTTACATGAATAGTGCCATAAGACAATCTTTTCAGCTCTATTTTTTATCTGTACTGTTGACCCTCGGAAGCAACTGATACACAGATTGATTAAAAAACAAGAGACTTTATTTACCCTGATCATAGCTGCAGATCAAGAAAAACACAATATGTTTTTTTCTAGATTGTAAGGTCTATGTGATACGAGTCTTGCAGACTGCAAATGTTTTAGTGCCCAAACACAAATGAGAAGTGAGTGTTACATCAATTGTTTTCTAAAATTTCTAAGTTAACAAGATATCTGGTATAAAAATAAGAGAGATAGAAAAAGATATTCTCTTTGGAGTCGAGCTTTCTATAGTCATTTATTCTCTTCACTTGGACTAATTTCAAGTATCTTATTATCTCCCGCCTACTGCAAATGAAGTTTCTCTGACCAAGACTGAGAGCAGCACTATTCTCCCAGACTAATGATAATGAATTAGAGAGCAGTTAGAGTCTATGCAAATTATCAAAATTTCAGTATCAGGTATCCTCTGGGTTTTATGACCTCTCCTTCCAGAGTTGAGAAACCACAGGCTGTCAACAGCTGCTGGGAACAGAGAGTCAGTTCTCTTCAAAGTGATGTGGCCATGTCTTTTTCCTATCTGTCCATCAGCTTTCTTCTCCTTTTATATCTTATCCTGTGCTGTTCAATGTTGTAGCCATATTGGTTGATATTGCTTGTCAACTTGACAGGATAGACTCACCAAGGAGAGAAAACTCTGAGTATGTCTGTGAGAAAGTTTCTAGGCTAGAAGACCAGCCCTAAGTGTGGTGATACCATTCCATACTCTGAGACCTATAAAGAAAGAGTGCTAAGCACCAGCATTCACCACTCTCTTTTTGATCAGGAACGTAGAATGACAGACTCCCTCATGCTCCCTCTGCCTTTCCATTCCCGATGCAATGGACTTCACTCTCAAATCTTGAGCCAAAATTAACCCATCTTTCCTTAAGCTGCTTTTGCCAGACATAAACTCATAGCAGTGAGACAAGCAACTAATACAGTAGCTGTTAATCATTGGAAGTATTTAAAGTTTAAATATCAGAAATATAGTCCCTTAATCATATTAGCTACATGTGGAGAACTCAGCGTATATATTCAAGTAAAAGTGACCATTAAGAAATTTTCCATCATTGTGTGAATCCTACTGAATAATGCTACTTCCAAGACTGCTTCAGTGCCTGTAACTATAGTCTCTCCATAGTCAGGTTCCTAGCTTCCATTAATTGATCCTTACTTTTTATGCTTCCGGGACACTTTTCCTGTTTACCTAAACTTGACATCTCATGGACATGGTTAGACAATTATGACCTTTCTCTCATACTTTTTATTCTTCATGCCTTCCCTAGCATATAATCAATATATATTTTATGACCAAATTTTATAAGCCCTATCCTTTTAAATTGTTTATTCTTTGAGAATTTCACATGTGTATACAATGTATTTTGATCATATCGACTATCACATATCACAATCTCTCTGCCACTCCTTCTGGGAACCTACCCCCCATGTTTCTCTTTCAACTTTATATTCTCTACTTTTTTTTTTTTAATAGGTGACTGAATCCAAAATTAGTACTATCCAAATGCACATGGATGGGAAACTATCTCCCAGGACATGGTCAACTTTTCTGAGACCACTCCCAAAAGAAAATTGACTCACTCTCCACCGGTAGTCATCAACTACCAATAGCTCCTTAGCTGTGGCGGAAATGCTCATGTCTCTCCCTCATCCATGCTGGAACATTTACTGGCTTAAGTTTAAGTAGGTCTTTGCATGCAAGACTCACGTAGCTGCTGTGAGTTCATGAGAGCAACTGTCTTGTTGTGATCCAAAGACGGTGTTACAGAGCAGTCCTCCTGATGTCTGTCTCTTAAAGTCTTACCTCCCCACCTTTCTCAATGTTACCTAAGCCTTTATATAAATTCAGCAATGTGCTTGTTCAGTTGCCTCATATTTTCTCCACTATTAGGACTATTTAGTGTTCAAGCCCACGTCCAATAATCAATAACTTTGTCATAAATGAAAATAGAATGCTATCATTTCTCATATTAACTTTCAAATGGTTTTAATTTGAAAATCACACATGCAGAAAATAAAATATAATGTGTGGCTAATTACTTAATAGAGAAGAAACTGTCAATGACACCTCTACCTAGCTCAGGAATTAAAATATAGTCACCAGGGTAGAAAAGAACCTTGGATATTGCTTAGCACCTCACTACTAAAATTCCATATTCTCCCCCACATATAATCAACTACTCTGAAGTTAAGCTAATTATTCCATTATTTCTTTGTATTTTTGCTTCTCAGTGAACACTGTGAAAGATGTTTTGCTTATTTTCAAATTATAGAAGAGGAATCAGACATTGAATATATTTTCTTTCATGAATAACTCATGTTCTTTGACCTTACAATTACTGAGATTTCCATATGTCACTGGAGAGAATGTAATTTATTTATTTTAATGCATCTTTCTTTAGCTTATTCCAATTAGTCTCTTTCCATGTCATTTCACCTAAAAATCTAAAGTTAAGGATGCCTATAACCCACATCAGTATTGAACCACTGAAAGCACTAGACTCTATTTCTAGCATAAGACACTCTGCTCCACTTCCACCTTATTCAAACAGTTAGCAGACAGGTCCACAGATAGCTGAGAGAATATATACACAGATCATGAAGTTGTATAAGAAGCATAAATATATATGTGTATATATATGGATATTGGATATTCTGTGATATGCATAAGCATAAACATTACATTTAATTACTCAATAACTATGTAAATTTTAAATAAAGACTGTATGGTTGTTTTAAATTTGATTCTAGGGAGGAAATGATGTAATTAGAGTTAAGTTCTCTTTCATAAAAAGATAACCACAGAGGCAATATATGGTCATTGGCTCAGCAAAATTTTACTTAGACATGAGAGAATGAAAGACATCAGGGATGTGGGTATTTTTAAACATATTCACAATTCTGGGGCTTCTTACATCTTTCATTGTGGCAGAAAATTGATCATTTGGGAGCAGCATTAAGTGAAATAAAATTCTTTCTTTTATTGCTAGGGGAGATTGACTTCTTTAATTTCCTCAGATGTTAGACTTTCTCTGAAGTCTTATCTTATATGCTAAAGCATATTTTTTGAATTATCCAAAAGGGTCCTGTTATTTTTCTCATTTTAGTTATTAGTCTGAAAATTGCCACCATTCTGGGATCTCTGTGACATTTCTGTATTACAGCCAAACCCAAGAGCCAATTTACTTATTAGTGGCAAGTGAGTGAAGAGCGAAGAGACCATAAAGTCGAAGAGTTTTACATTAGGATTGGGATTGGTGCCCAGAATTATCACTTGAATGGGAGAACTGCATTTGAAATCTTACAGTTACTGTTACCACAAAAATTCACTAAAACCATAACTTTCACCTGAATTATCTGTGCAAAACGTCCAAAAAAATTTCAATGTGTCAGTTTTTTTGATACATACTTAATTTTCTTCATTCTGTGAGCAACTGAGAAACTTTTTCTAATTAAGGTAGCTTTGCCCTATAATTTATGTGCTTATGAAACTATGTCAAATTTCAAACCTGTCAATGGCCCTACCCAGGTGTAAAGCCTATGAACCACAGCAATGACTGGCCCAGAAAAATATTTCTATTGGTGCAGCAGTATTACTTTTAATGGCACTTGTGTCCTGGGGTAATCACTTTTGTGTAAGTGAACTTAGGGATACTCAGTGGAATGCAGGGGATGCGTGGTATTCTAAACATAGACAAGCAAATGTACGTGGAGACATCATAGATCCCAGAGAAGAACTTAGTGCTGCCACTTTCCTAGATCTGTGTAATTTTTACTATATTCTAGGTAATCATCCTATATTCAAAGACAAGTGTAGTTCTTGTTCCTCATCAAAGAAAGTTCTTTTTGCAATAGACAGAGACTCCTACAAAGTTCCACAGTTGATCACAATGCAGACAGTAAAGTGACTTTCTGCAACACCTAAATCTAAAGTTCAGGGAGCATCATGGAAGAAGGGGAGAAAAGATTGTAAAAGGCAGAGGAACAGGATGTCTGCTCCTAGATAGTGCATTATAGACATAATAAGGAAGCCTCATCCATGAAATCTCCACAATGTGGTTGGCTAACAAGACCTGAAAAATGATAACGTTGATCTGCTAGTGTAGAATGGGGAAATTTCACAGGGTGCCACCTCTGTATAAAGACCTAGAGGCAAATGATGGACACTGAGGGAGGGAGAATCAGTTTTATCCAGGGATGAGCTTACTAACAGGTTATCTAACACCAAGTGGTCAGCTATAAACATGTACACAGAAGTACCACTAGTGGACTCAGTGCCATATATATATATATATATACACACACACACACACACACACACATATATATATATATATATATATATATATATATATACAGAGAGAGAGAGAGAGAGAGAGAGAGAGAGAGAGAGAGAAGGAGAGAGAAGAACATGGGATATGTAAAAATGATGCGAAAAAATTTTTAAAAAGCACTGGAATTTTTACTCTCTTCCTCTGACATCATTGATTAAGATTGCTTGCTTTTTTGCTTTTTGAAGGATGATAAACCACATAAGTACAGGAAGGCAGTGAATTCATTTCACTGAAATATACAGAAAAGACATAGGACGGCTCCAGTTGCAGTGTTCAGAGTGTATCATGAAGTTTAGTGCTGCACACTCACGGTGAAATCCAGTTACCTCTGGAGATTATCATGCTGTGTCTGTGCTATATCAGAGAATGCTTGATGTCTCGAGGCAGTTACAAATGCTGGAGAGGTTCAGCTGTCCCTACTGACCCTCACATATTTCTATATTTATCAGCTCAAATAATGCTTCAGTAATTGAGAGCCTAGCCTTTGTCACAGGGGATGTAGGGGAATTATGGACTGATGCAGCTAGTGGATGAGAAGGCAGATTCTGAGACTGTCATTTTTAAGAAATACTTATGAAAAGACAACATGTTTCTTGAGCATGAGGTGATAAATATCCCAATAACCAAAATTAGAATGTCAAATTGCTACAAAGGGACATTAAAAACTAAATAAATGTAAGCACAGAGAAAATAAAGAATCCCCCTGGATCCACACATCTCTTATACCAACTTTGCAAAATAGTAATCAGGTGATAGTATGTTTATCAAAGTGGCTGACTAAATAATCTCAACCTCATTATTTCTGCATGCGTTTAAAATAAAACACATTCTTACAAGGGGTCCAACAGTGATGAAAGCTGATGCATTTAAAAATCTAAATGGGAAATGACAACCAATCATGTACTTTATATCTACTCTCCATTTCTTAATAATGAATCTGATTTTTATCCATGATTTAAATGTACTCATTTATTGTGTGACATTTATCTGTGACTCCAAGACTTCCATTCAAGAAGAGATATCCTGTTGCTATAAAAAAAATTCTATAGACTAGGTACCTTATAAACAATAGAAAGTTCATCCCCTGAACTTTAAACTTGCATTGAGGGATGGCAGGCGACAGTAACTTGACTTGATAGGCCTTAACATAAATGACAGAATCCATGAAATCCTGTGGGGGGGCTACTCGAGGTTGCCAGTGGAGAAGGTGGTATCATGATGATTAAGATATTGTTTATTAAATATAAAAAAACATAACAAAAGAATAAAATAAAACAAAGTTATTTCTTATTTTTTTTTGAGGTTGAGTGCTTTAAATCAATGTATCAGCATATATGGGTTTCAGTGATCACCAACTTCATACATAACCAGCTTTTCACAGTAATCACATGGAAGAGAAGTGATGAGAAATTCAGGGTTCTTGCATTTAGTCACCAACCACACTATGCGGCTTCACTCCCATGAATTGGTCATGGTACAGTGTTCCCACTTCCTAATACTGTACCTGGCGGACTAGGCTTTGACAAATGAATTTGGGGAAGATACAGACTTTCAGATCATAACAAGAGATTAGCGGATTTAGTCAAGATAAAGTGTTGTTTTAGAATTCTAAATGTCCTTTAAAGTTTATTCAGGAAATGTGTGCTTTTAAGTCTTCTTCCTTCTCTGCTTTAAGTAGAAGTGAAGATATTGCATTTGAAGCTTGAACTGCCATGATGGAAACGTCTTTCAATATGAGAATGGAATTTACAGGGATTGTGAGATAACTGAATGGGTTTAAATTACAAACAGACTCAGCACTCTGGAGGGAGAGGCAGAGATGGAGGAAGGTGGATATCTGTGAGTTTGAAGATAGCATGGGCTACACATCGAATGCCAGACCAGTCAGGGCTACATAGTGAGACTCTGCTGCAACAATAAACTGGTGAGGAACTGAGTTCAGTTACCCAGCATCCGTATAAAAAAACCCAGGTGTCCCAGCACTGGGTAGGCAGAAGCATAAGCTTTCAGGCCAGCCTAGTTTACATAGTGTGTTACAGGCCAGTCAGGGTTGCATAGTGAGACTCTGTCTCAAAAAGGGGAGAAAAAAGTAAAGCCAGCCGTGGCAGCAGGTGTTTGTAATCAGTGCTGGAGTGGCGGAGATGAGTGGATCCTGCGGCTTTGGTGACCTGCCAGCCTAGCAGAAACAGTGAGCTCCTCTTAATGAGATCTTCACTCATCGTATTTTTGAAGCAGGTTCTCCTTGTACTCCTAGCTAGTCTGGAACTTACTGACCTTGATCTCACAGAGGTCCGTCTGCCTCTGCCTCCAGAGTGTTAGGATTAAAAGTGTGCAGCACCATACCAACCCATCTTAATTAATCTTAATGTCAGATTCTGCCTGAAAAAAACAAAATAGAAATCAACGGAGGAAGACCAAACTCTAGATTCCACAGGCGCATGCACACACACACACGTACATGTATATACACGCACATACACATGTGCTCAGACATATATGCATATAAACACAACACATACATTATTTAAAATAAGAATTCACATTCAGTGACAATAGAGGGGAAATGTGCAAATACAGATCAATCTCTGTCATTCTTTTGTGAAAGAGAATTTAGGTATAAGCTACCGACATGTGGAGTTGCTTCTTTTCAGAAGCCAAATAAATGCGTTCCTGGGTCCTTGCTCTAGCTTTCCTTTAGCTTCAGGTCCCTGTGATCATCGTCAAATTGTGGCGGAAGGGTAGGGCAGGAAGTGAAGGAATAAGATTCGCCACAAAGGAGGCAATTGGCAGAAAGACACAGTCTTTTGTACAATGTTCACCATTGAGTGTCTGAGCTTTGTGTGTTGTGTGTGCATTAGGGAGTGCTGTGTATGCTTGTATGTGTGTCTGTGTGTGTAAGGATGTGTGTGTGTGCTTGCATTTGTATTCTTGTGTGTATATATGTGCTTGCATATATTTGTGTATGTACATATATGTGTTCATGTTTTTGCTTGTGTGTGCCTCTGTGTGTGTCTCTGTGTATGCATAGTTGGAGTAAGAGATGTAGATGTCATACAGTAAACTGTGAAACTATATTTTTATGAAATATTTTATTGTGAAAGTAAAATCCCGGACTAGCTTTTCCGAGGCCCATTGAGGAACTACAGCAGAATATGCAGATTTTGGAACTCGGCTTTGTTGATAATTAGATACATTCATGAATCATTTAATGCTCTCAGTCATTCAAAATAGGTTCTGGGTCAAAAATCAACATAGTAATTTCACATTTGCATTCCTT
Organism: Eospalax fontanierii; assembly: GCA_035773235.1. Lineage (NCBI taxonomy): Eukaryota > Metazoa > Chordata > Mammalia > Rodentia > Spalacidae > Eospalax > Eospalax fontanierii. The sequence goes on along the minus strand of CM069542.1, from coordinate 41,109,219 downwards.
CTTCCTCCCTCACTCAGTTTGCATTACATGCACATGTGAAGGTTTCTGTTGCTTTCCTGTAATTGTGCTTGTCCTATGTGCTACTTTCATGCTCATAGAAACAGGTGCAAACACATTTAGCAAATGTGTGAGAATGTGTACATCATGTCTACATGTAAAGTTCTGCTTCCTCAGATGTGTAGTTGTTTCTTATAAATTTTTCACTTTTAAATTCATGGCATCTAGGTTGTCACTGGAAGTAAGCTTTATTTTATGTCATCAGATGAGACAAGAAAAACTGGGTATTTAATGTACCTGTACTTGTTATCATTTCTGTGTTGTATTCATCAGGTCTAGCATGCTGCATGGAAATTTATGTCTCTTTATCATTGACTGAGTCCTCACCAGATTTTTAGTCACTGTTCTTCCACATCTAGAACACTGGCGTTCTGTAAGCATTAATAAATACCTTCTGAATAGATGAATGGGGCGGTTACTGGAAAATGATTACTAAACTGGAAGACACTTTTATAGAGCAATATCTTAGCAGTAATTTCTGTGCGCTCCTCTGATGGTTCTATTATATCAGTGGCTGCAGATAATCACATTTTTAATGGAGGTCTCTTCCTGATGGCAGATTGTTTGGGGTATCCTTTACACTTTATATTACCTAAATAATTCTACAAGTATCTATTTTGACTTAAAATATAACTTTACAAATAATTTATGGAATGATAAACTACACAGGGTGTTCAGAAGAATCTACTGTGTATAAGAATCCATCTCTTAAAATAAGTTCTTCTCTGTCTATATGAGATGGATGATATTTAGAGGAAAATCATTTCAGTGTTGTAGTCAGGAAGCCGAAGCCCACAGAGTCAAAAGTAGTATGCCCATGGGACTCAGTTTTTCATAAAGCTACTGATCAGAGCCTAGGCTCTCCGAACCAAGAGGCAAGCCTGAAACTACATTTGGAACCATAAAATATATCAAATCCTCAGGCTTATGATTAGTATAAACTTAAGGAAATTACCTAACATAATAAGAGATTCGCGATTCTATTAATATATATATATATATATATATATATATATATGCCCCTTTCATTGTCTTGAAATCAGAAGATAATGTTTGCTACATACTTGGAGAGGACTACACCAAAAGATGCAAACTATATAGACTTTGAATTATAAGGACAAACTGTTACATTTAGTTTTATTTTCCATGTAAATTTAATGTGGGGTGCTTACATTTTACAAAATCCACTAAACATCTTAAGACTATGAACTAACTTTATTTCCGTCTACTTTCCCTTGAGGCCCAAAGCTGGCACCCAGTAGTTTTGAATCCTAACACAAGACTCCGCAATAGGATTACAAAGTAGAGATGAGAATAATACACGTACTCACTGAACTCATAGCTTATTCAGGTGACCAAATAGCTATGAATCACATAGTCAGTGTTGATGAAGTATAGTATGGAAACATACTTAAAGGGTTTTCAAGGAGCAGTCATGCAAGGGCTAAAATTTCTGAAGGATGGAGGTTCAAATTAAGCAAATATTTTAGCATTGCTTTTAAATATGGGTGTTATCATAAGCAATCATAACTCAAGAAGAATGATACAAAGTCACAATGAAGGAGGATGACCTATATATTCTCAGAAGGACTCAATTCAGTGACTACATTGTCAGGAAATTACATAGAGGTGGCAAGAGTGACATTCAGTTCTGTCCTGCCAGAGACAGAGGTGTGGGGGCAAATAAATTTACCAGGCCCAATTTGCTATAACATTTTAATAAGTATAGACTGTGGACAGAAGCAAAGTGGGTGAATTCTCAAGAAAATCACAGTTCTAAGGAAGAGTGAGAAGGGGGTTGCTTTTCTATCAGTTAAGAGAGGCTGTTTAGTCTTATCTCATGGACATTTGCATGGGGTTGTATTTGAATAGATATTAGTAGTATGTCCACTACCTTTTTTATAAATTTTATAATCTCATTTGTCCCTTATGAGACTGGCGATTTGAAATAAGGTGCTAAAGGGTCATCGGAATGAGGCTATTATAATTTATAGAGGGTCAAAAGTCAATAGATTAATGTCAAAGCAATCAGTGTCAAAAAATTCAAGAGGAAGGGGTTTTATCTTTCTTTTTTGGCCTTTTCCTCTATACAGAACCCTCAACCCTCCTAAGCCCTTTTTTTTGAAATATGAAAGCTGAGGATCTTGCGAAATACTTCAAAGTGCCGTTGCGTGACTTTGCATGGAAATTTTAAGTTGTTCATCAAAGAATGTTATTGAGTGAAAGGTTGTGGGAGAGAAATCTGAAACCTAGATACATAATAATGCAATTTTCTATCTTAGACATTCTGTTGACCATATGTTTAGAAAGATCGCCAAGATTTGAGACTGTCTTCTGATAAAAGGTAAAATCCTTGATGCTGTTTAATTTTTTCTTTTAAAATATTTTATTGGGTTTTTGTGTATTTCATATAATACATCTTAATTGACTTTAGACTCCCCTCTTCCCATTCATCCATTTACCTCTGTACCATATTTCACGTATTGTGTCATATATATTAAGTCTTAGCCAGTCAAACATTTCTAAGTGTCCTTTGGTACAAGTTCATCCCCTTGAGTCTAGTCAACCTATGTAGAGTCACTCCTTTAAGGAAGACCTACTCTTCCTCACCCCACAATAATTTGCCAATAGATCCTTGGCCATGGTTGGCACCTGCTGCCCATTTTCCCATTCTATGCTGAGGTTTTTGTCTGAGTCAACATTGGTCTTGTGCATGCTGTCAGTATTGCTAAAAGTTCATATGAACGAGTTTCCAATGGCCTGAAAAACTGTTCCTTTATGTTCATGAATGAACTCTGTCTCTTCCAATCTTTTGCCTCTCTTCCACAATGGTCCCTGAGTTCTGGGTAGGTAAGGTTTAATATAGGAGTCCTATCTAGGGACAAGCACTATGTAGTCTGTTATTCTTTAAAACTTAGTCAGTTGTAGCCTTCTGTGTATATCACACTCTGTTGTATGAAGAAGCTTCCCTTGTAAAAACTGAAGGATTCAGTAGTATTCTCTCTGTGTCCTATTCTGATATGTTCCATGAACCTTAGGTTTAGAGGTTCCACTGCAGATGTGTCACATAGGGCCGGGCATCTCTCAGACATATATTTTCTGTGTATGCCCAGTTGTGTAACTCTGTAATAACCTCCATCTGTTGCAAAAATAAGCATCTTTGATTAGAGGTATACATTACATTTGTCTGTAACTATAAGGATCCTTATAGAAGACACAAACATGAAGCACATAATTTCAGCTACCTGAAACTTGACAAAGATACCAAACACACACACTGGAAAAAAGGCAGCATCTTCAGCAAATGGTGCTGGCAAACTGGATCTCCACCTGTGGAGGAATGAAATTGGACCCTTATGTTTTACTCTGCACAAAAGTCAACTCCAAATGGATAGAAGATATCAGTATAAAACACGAAACTCTGAAACTGCTAGAAGCAAATGAACGCAGTGCCCTAGAAGATATAAGTCTAGGAAAGGACTTTCTAAATTGTACATCAGTTGCTCCAGCATTAAGGTCAACAATCAACAAGTGGGGCATTATTAAACTAAAAAGCAAAAGAAACAACCAAAGAAGTGAAGAGGAAGTCCACTGAGTAGGAGAAAATCTTCACCTACTACACGTCTGACAGAAGATTCTTATCTGGAATATACAAAAAACTAAAAGAAAATGAAAAAAAGAAATAAGAAATTAAATGACCCAATAAAAAGATGGGCTAAAGACTTGAATAGAGAGTTGCCAAATGAATAAATAAAAATAGCTAAGAAACACTTTAAAAGTGCTCAACTTTCTTAGTAATTAGAGAAATAGAGATCAAAACCACTTTAAAGCAGACTAGCTAAGATCAAGAGAACAAAAGACACCAAATTCTGTCAAAGATGTGAAGAAGCATTCACTGCTGGTGGGATTGTAAACTTCTATGGAAAGCAGTGTGGAGAACTCCTAAAAAACTAAAAATGAATCTACTGTCTGACCTGGTTTTACCACTCCTTTGTATATACCCGAAGGACTCATCCTACTGTAGAGACACCTGTGCATCATGGTCATTGGAGCTCTTTTTACAATAGCTAAGAAATGGCAATGACCAAATGTCTCTCAACTGGTAGATATGGTACATTTACACAGTGGAGTTCTACTCAATGGAAAGGAGAGATGAGAATATGAAAATTTCTGGTAAGTGCATGGAACTACAAACTACTACTAAGGTAACACAGACTCAGAAAAGCAAGCGACATATATTCTCACTCATTTGTGGATCATAGCACCAATCCCTTATATCTGAGTACAGATATTTAGTATATTAAGTTAGTTTAGATAAATGTATAATTTTATTTATTTATTTACTTATTTATTTTGAGACAGAGTTCACTATATAGTCCTGACTGGCTTGCAACACTCTATGCAGATCAAATTGACCACAAAAAATCATAGAGATTAGCCTACCTTTCTTCCCCAAGTGCTGGGAATAAAGGTATGTGCCACCCTGGTTGATTCCCATGCCACTGTAAAGAAGAGAGAGTTATTTATTATCAACTTGTTGGCGATCATTTCATCTTGTTCCAGGTGTCAATGCTTGCTGTTGCCAAGGCTCTTGTAGTTTAGGCCTCTCATTCCCAGGAGAAGTAAACCCAGTTAAGAACAAGAATTACCTGTCAAGTAAAATATTGTACTAACTAGGATGCTGATATTTAAGAGCATTTTGCTGTATAAAAATATACAACTATGATTAAATGTTTATCATAATTACATGGAATTTTATGATTCTCTCCAATGAAAGGGGACACCATGTCCCGGATATGAAACACATGCTAGAATTATGTTATTACATATCACCTGTTAATTCAAATGATTCTTGAGAATTGATAAAAGTGTCTATAATGACTGTGGTGTGGATCATTTCCTGGGTACTAATGAAATAGTGGGTTTAATGGCCCTCGGCATTTCTACTATTTAAGGTTATTTATTCCAGATAAGTTGTCTGAGGCGAAGTCATTATTGCTTAATTAGTGAACTTTTTTTTTTTAATCTTGCTAATGCTTTCAGAATAAAATGACATATTTTGGAGACAACATGGAATTTCTTTATTGAGCATCGAGAGTAATAATATTTAAAGAAAACCTGTCTTCTTCATATATCAGAAGGGAGACTATGTCAAATGGCAGTTTGAATTAATTTTGTTCTATGGCATTCTGTTCCATGTACTAATTCAAATGTGGCAGCTTGCTTTGTATTATAGACTTGAAATGCTGAGCCACATTGTTCTGTACAGACTTATGCATGCTGCCATATTTACATGTTTGATTTGCTCATTTTCCCTTTTGCTAAAACTATATTGTAATTATATAATTATTATAGAAATTAAAATGTTACTCACACATTTCTTATCATTTAATCTCTTCTTGGAACACTGCAAATAACTATTGATTTTACAATTTGAATTAGGCTATCTTTGAGTTAAAAAGATAATTCTATATTAGAGATATAAAATTACATTTAAAGACTAATTATTAACAATGCTATAAATTTAAAATATAAACTACATATAATCTATGTTATTTTTTACAAATCATGATTAAATTTCATTATTTAACTTTTAAAACAAACATTGAAAACCCTTAATCACAATTAGAAACTCTGCTAGGAAATGGTCTGCCTTTATATTTATAATACTCAACCCTGAGTCACCCTGCATTAGTAATGTTATATAATACTGAAATACTGCATTACAATTCTGACACTAATAATTCACAGTTATCACACACTTACAAGAGTATACAGTCCAAAACAAGACTGCTATCTCTTATGTAAATCCATGAATTTGGAATTCCTTAGGTCACTCATACTTCTGACCAACTGGCTATAAACTAAGTAGTTCCCACAATTCCCTCATCTTTGATAACATATCAAATGATTAGGATGATGAAAAGAACTTAGGAAAGCACTTAGATAGTGATGAGAGTTTTACTCTAAAAGCTGCAGGTTAAGAGAGGGGTCACACAGGAAAAAGTCCAAGAGGGTCTCCCATTTCTAATGCCCTCAGACACACTGAAACTCCTCTGAGCTTCAGTATACAGATTTATTAATGAAGCCTGATTATGTACAGCATGATGCACTGGACCACTGGCCACATGATTGGACTCAACCTGAAGCTTCTCTGCCTTTCTAAAGTTGGGTGTTTGATACCATTAACATAGAGCCTCAAATCTCTAGTTTCATTGGTAGTGTTTTTAGGGGGATCTGCTTCCATCATGAACACCTCATTAGTATAAACTCATTCATGGTTGAAATTCCCACCACAGGTAAAATATGACATTACTACTACATAGGATATTTAGAATTAATCTACCAGGAAACAGAGACAAAGACCGCTTAATAGCTTTATTAAACAGCATATATACTACATATATTATTTAACCATTACAGAAATTCTCAGAGTAGATATTTGACTGAAGTTTAAAATTTATAGAGCTTGGTACAAGATCACATCATTGGTCATCTGACAATTCAACTCAAATCTTTTTGATTAATATGTGCAAGATTTTATATCTACATTTTACTAGCCTACCTTGACTTTCTCTACAGTTAGGCCTTAAAGAAGATTAAATATCCTGTTTGATATCATCTAACGGGGAACTGGCAGTGCTCATATATGAATAATTTTATCTTACAAGGTAACCACATGCTAACCCACTTTATAAGAAAAACAAAAATAATATCCATAACAAAACCCAGATCACCCAAAATGAAAATTCTATGTGTCAATATATTCCTGTTAAATAGTAATTTTCCAAATTGAGATTCTTAAAACCTCAGCCGGAAAATGTGTATTTTTCTGTTTCCTAGAACTTTTTAATAGTTTCATTGATTTCTAGACAAAAATGAAAAATAAAATGAAGTTAAAAATAGTTGCCTATTCTTCAAATGACAATAAACGCTGGTGAGGATGTGGAGAAAGATCCCGCATCTGCTATTAGCAGGCATGGAAATCAGTACAGATACTATGAAAGTCCATGTACACAGTTCTCAAAACAGAAAAACCAAACCTAAAAATAGACTACCATCTGACCCAGATACACCAGTTCTCAGCACACTAAAGGACTATATATCCTGCTACAGAGATACCTGCTCATCTATGTTCGTTACTGCTGTGTTTGCAATGTCTAGGAAATCGAATCAGTGTAGATGTGCATCAACACATGAACAATAATGAAAATGTGACACATAGGCACTGTAAGATGCCCCTGAAGAGAAACCCTCAAGCACTTCCAGGACTCAGCGGGACTGATAGATACCTTGGGGACTCCAGCTTAACTTCCAGAGTTCACAAGCATCTGTGAAAAAGGACTGACTACAGCTTCTTAACACAGATAAAGAGAAGCTTCCTGACAAGATAAGTTTCCTGATTTTGTTAATTACCCCACCCTTTTAAAAACCGAAACCCAAAAGCAGCAAAGGGGGCTAGCTTCTCCCACTCCAGAGCTGGGAGGTTAACCCTTGCCCCATGCCTTTAGTAAACTGGTCCTGTTAATTCCCCATGTGGGAGTCTCTCATTCATTTCTGCTGGGTCTCACTCAGAACCAAACCCGAACCCAAACCTTACAGGCACAAATAGAATTTTATTCAGCCATAACAATGAAATTATGAAGTGTTTAGGAAAATGAATGGAACTAGAAAACATCGTATAAAGCGAGGTAAACAGACTCCTGGAAAGGCAGATTCCATACGTTCTCTCTTTGTTTCTGATGATTAAATGATTAAATTTGTATATGTAGGTGGAAATAATCATGGTTAGTAAAGGCCAAAAAACTAGAAAGGGGTCCAGGAGACTAGAAATAGAGAGGATCTAAGGGAGTGAATTAAGAATAACAATAGAACAAAGCGAGGAAGGACACTGGAGTTGAACGCATACAGCAGAGGAAAAGTCATGAGGCCCCAGTGAGGAAGGGGCTATCAACCAAAACGAAGTATGTGTGACAGCACCACATGGAAATCAGCTAAATACAAGCTAAGTAAAATATGAAAAGTATTTAACAGTAGATTCTGTGTCTCTTTATTCCAATATTCTCGTTAACTTTTATTTTGATGCCCAAAGATGATAAAGAAATACTCCGAACCATCTCCCAAGCACAGCATATAAGCATTGTTCGTACTTCAGTGACTCATTCCACTGAAAGTGATTTCCTCCTGATCTGTAAACAAGATGAGAAGTAGCAAAGTCAAGAGTTGAGCTAGAAACACTATAGGCCAATAAATGAGATAATCTGAGTTTTCAAATCTTGTACTGGGATTCAGTCAGTCCACACCCAGATGGTCCATTTCTTTTACAGTTTTATATTTAATAGAGCATAGTTCTTAAATGTACACTTTTAGAGAATTTTTGAGTTTTGCACAAAACATCTTAATCATCTTTATACCCCTACCCTATCTATGGCACTCAATAGACTTCCACTGAATTTCATGCATTCTGTCATGTTTATTAAGGCCAATCAAATCAACTTAGTGTATTCAGATGACCCTCAGTACAAGTTAATCCACTGGGGTCTAGTTTTTAAAAGTATTCTCTTCAAATATTCTGAATCATTTTGGTGCCTGTTGCAATATTTCTGATTTTGTCTGATTTTCTTGATTTGAATTTGCTTTTTCTTTTGTTTAACTGGGGTAAAGGTCTGTCCATCTTTTTCCTTTTTTCTTTTCAAAGAACCAGCTCTTACATTCTTTGATACTTTGTTTTGTTTCCTTTGTTAGTATTCTATAAATTTCTGCTCTTATTTTTATTATGTCTTCTCCTTTGCTGGGTATTGGTTAGGTTTGTTCTTGTCTTTCTAGATTCTTTTTTAAACAAATTATTGAGCTTTTGCACATTTTATACAATAGCTCTTAATCAAAATTTAGATCCCCCCCATCCATGCCATCCACTCTCACATCAGACCTCATGTATCCTACCTGTAATACATGTTAGTCCTATCAAGTCAAACATTTGTACCCAGATGTCCTTTCTGGATTCCTGGGTTGTACCATTAAGTCATTTATTTGTGTTCTTTTGGATTGTTTAATATAGGTGCTTAAAGCTATATAAACTTCTCTTTCAGGACTGCTTTTAATGTGACCCAGAGGTTTTCTTGAGTTGTATTATTATTTTCATTTATTTCCAGGAATACTTTTATTTCTTTATTAATTTTTGCTTTGACCCATTCATCATTCAGGAATTTGTCTAGTCATTAGAGCTTCTTTTGCAGTTGATTTCATTTTTTATTGCATTGTGGTCTGATAGAATTCATGGCATTATTTAAGTTATTTTCTTATTTTGGGGGGATTGTTTTGTGCCCAGTATGTGATTTATGTTAGAGGAACTTACATGAGCTTCTGAGTATAATGTGTAATGTCACTTGGGTGGAATATTCAGTAGATGCCTGTTAGTTCCAGTTGATGTATGATATTATTTAATTCAGATGTTTCTCGGTTTATTCTTTGTCCAGGTGTTCTGTCTAGTGGAGAATGTGAGGGTATTTCAGTTACCTACTAATATTGATTTGTTGTTAATTTTTGTCTTGAAGTCCTTTAGCTCTCTTTTTATGAAATTGGGTGCATCACCATTTGGTGCACATATGCTCATGATTTTAAAGTCTTCTTGGTTAAGTTTTTCACTTTATCAGAATGAAGTCTAATTTGTTTGATATTAGAATTGCAACATCTGCTTCTTTCTTAGTGCTATTTGATTGGAGTAATTTTCCATCTTTTTACCCTGCGATAGTGCAAGTGCATTTTCTTGAGGTGAAATGAGAATCCTGTAGGAAACAAAAGACAGATTTTTGTTTCTTAATCCATTCAAGTAGTCTCTGTCTTCTGACTGGGAAGTTGAGGCCATTGAAAGAGGTGTATTGATTTCTGTCATATTAATTTATATTTGTGTTCTTAGTGGTTTTTTGTGGTTCCATAATTATAGCTTCATATGGTTGTTTGGTGTGTGTGCATGTGTGTGTGTGTGTGTGTGTGTGTGTGTGTGTGTGTGTGTGTGTGTAGCCTCTTATATATGGTCCTTCCTTACTTCAGGCTTGGTATGGCTGTAGGATTGGTTTAGTGGACATAAATTTTTTCTGCTTATTAATATCATGGGACATTTGTCTTTCCTCTTCAACTATGATGGACAGTTTTGCTGAGTATACTCGGTTCACATAGATGATCTATTAGAACTTGCAATACTTTGGTCCTGGCTCTTTTAACTTTTTAATATGCATTAAAGTCAGCTGTAATTCTGATGGATTTTCTTACAGCTTTTAGTATTCTCTCTTTGTTATGTACATTTAGTCTTTTTATTAGGATATGCCATGGGAACTTTCTGTTTTGTTCTTGTCTATTTGGTGTTGTGTATTCTTCTTGTATTTGTATATATATGTCTTTTCTTAATTTAGGGTTTTCTTTTTTCTATAATCCCGTTGAAGATCTGGTCCAAGCCCTTGATGTGGGATTCATTTCCTTCCTCTATGCCTATGATGTATGAATTTGGTCTTTTCATTGTGTTCCAGATTTCCTGCATATTCTATTTCTTTTTTCCTAAATTTTATCATATTATTTGCTTATATACTTCAGCTATTCAAAATTATTGTTTAGTCTTCATATTCTGTTTTCCATTTCACTCATTCATTTCATTAGGCTTTTTTCCTGTCATTTCAAATTGCTTATTGAGGTTTTCAATTTCATGTCCACCTCAGCCTGAGTTTTCTTCAATATTTCTCTCTTTCATGAATTCACTTTTCAAATCCTCAACTGTTTTGTCATTTCATTTGTCCTTATATTTGCATTTTCTTGAGCTTCATTCAGGAGTTTATTTCTATCCTCTTTATTTGAGTTGTGTGTTCTTTAAAGTTGTTGAATTCTGTGACTATTTTTGATTGTTGTTTTATATCTTGTGTCCTGGTTTTCCTTTTGGTAGTTCTCATTGTAGAACAATTCTGTAAGACTGGTTAGGTTTATGGGGACCTATTATTTTGATTTTTCATATTATTTGTGGTCTGTGCATGTGGATTTCAGTTTTTACTTGTATGTCTCATATGAAAGCTAGTTGAAGTTTGATTTTTTTTATATTGTTGATATAGCTTGGTTGCATTCTGATCTGGTATCAATATTTACTTGGTCTCTGCTCTGGAGCAGCTGGGCTGGATATAGTGTCACAAAGTTACTTGTATATAAATATTTATCCTGATACATTGAAGTTAATAGAACAAAATAAATTTCTGTAAGACAACATAAGGCAAACAGTTGAGTGGTCATATTCCTTTTGCAATATTTTACTGTTGTAGAATTAGGTAAAATGTTAGTATCATTTTTTATGAATAATCTTAGGTTATAAACATTTTTCATGTAGTATTTTAAAATTTATTTTACACCATCATTTTGCATCATTTTCAATAAATTTAAATCAAATACATGAAACATTAATGATAAATGAATCAAGACAGAATTTGAAATTTTTCTAATGTGTAAATTATGCATCTTTGGATGCTGTTAGTAATTAATGAAGATAAAAATGTTTCAATAATAATATAATCATTTAACAACTTTAATAACATGTACCATATATCTTTTATTTACTAAGAAGTAGTAGGGAAAAAATAAAAACTGAAGTGAGATTATTCTTTTTATAACAGTAAATAAAATAATGTCAGAGACTTTACAAATATGTCAAATAAAATTTCAACTTATTATTTGTTGGATTGTACTTTAGTGGCATATCAGCTTTCACTCTTGATTACCGAATGGATATTTAAAACTTTTAATGTATGACTAGCTAAAATTCCTATAAATGTGATTTTCTTTCTAACTTGTTTTTGCTTTTATTATGTTTCAGAGTTACAGAATTAAGTTTTTTTCTTCTGGTGTTTTACTATAGTTATAATTTAATTCCATATTTTCAAGGTCATAGTAATTTCTTTCCAACTCAAAACATTTTGTGGCATATTTTCTTCTCAGCACTTGCAGATTTATACCTGGAGTTTCTATTTACAGAGAAATAAGTTTATAATGATCCTTCACAAAAAATGTTAAAACTTTTCAAATTAGATTGAGAACAGAGAGTTAATTTTCTTCAATTCCTCAAAATACTGCTACATGTTATTTTGTAAAAAATAGGGATTTTTCTTTAATCTCTGAATCTTGGAAAAATTAAATATTTTTCTGTGTTGAATCGTCAACAAATTCAGAAAATTTTTTGGACTCAAAAAGACAGCAAAATAAATATAGATAGAATGAACATATTTTCTACTGTTTTTATACAGACTTTCACTGTATTATATTATGTTATATTATATTATATTATATTATTTCTTAATGTATTGAATTCATAAAATATTCCGCCAAGGTCTTGAGAGATGTTCATACTTGAGAGGTCCCAATTTTGATTCCTGGACCTCATAACCACCTGTTACTCCACACCCAGAGGGATCTGACACGTTCTTCTGGCCTCTGCAAGGACCTATACTAACAGGCATAGACACACAAAGAGAAGAGCAATTAAAACTAAGAGAAGACTGCTTAAAAATATTCCCTCAAATAATTGTTGAGCTAGAAAAATGCTCTCTTATTGTATGTGTAATTCCCTTAATCTCATCTAATTATCTTTACCTCTTTTGTATTCATTAACCAACATGAGCTTTTTCAAAGATTTATTGAATATGGAATCTGAATCTAATGCTTTACACCTGCTTTTCCCTAAAACTCTATGTGGATGGATATTTAAGTAATTAAAAATTATTATAGAAGGCAGAGCAGTATTATGTAAATGCTTATGTGGCCTCTTGTTTTGTTCTTTTCACTATATACTGAAAAGCATGTTATTGGCATGTGCTAAGTTCTTCTTTCTTGTTTGGTACTAAACAAATGAAACCACAAAATCCATATTTCAGAGGGATAGGGTGATTGAGAAATCGATGTAATTAATAAAAACGCATGGAAAAAAAGTATAAGGAAACAAGCAGGAGCTAACAATCACAGGCTTTGGATTCAAGCATGCTTGGCTGAAAAACTTAAATGAATCATAAGGGATTGCATGAGCTAGGGTGAATTTTTAAGCTACTTAAATTTTACCATCCTTTCTTGAAGTGACACTTGTAGATAAATAAGTGCTAGAGAGGTGGCTCAGCGAGTGAAGTGATTGGCATGCCAGTATGAGGATCTGATTCAGATTGACAGAACTCACATAAAACTGGATGTCTCAGTGTGAGCATACAATTATAGGGCACTTAAAGTGTGATGGGAGGCAGAGACAGGAAAATCTGAATATCATGGACCAGGTAGCCTAGTGAATAATAAGACAACCTACCGCAAATGAAGTGAGAAGTAAGGACTGACAGACATAGCTGTGCCTCAGACCTCCATACATGCACCATGGCACGTTCAGGCCCGCACTCGCACACACAAACACATTATCCACATGGAGGAAAATGAAATAATAAACAAGATATTGTACATATATACATATAAATGAATCCTTCCTAATTCAACAAATACTAAATTCGTATTTCAGATCACTCTTACTTCTACAGATAGACAAGAAGCAAGTAGAACATAGATTTTAATCTTATTAAAAGGTTCTCTTATTTGGCCAATGAGCAGGCTTAGGGAATAAAGGGATTTGCTGTGAAATCTTAGGACCCGAGTTTTAATACCTAGCCTTCAGGTAGTGGAAGGAGAGAACCAACTCCAGCAATCTGTCCTCTGTGTGTTTGGTGGTGGGCACACATCTGCACACATACACACATGTTCACACACATGAAATAAATTATATGCAATAATTTAAAAATTGTTCTTGTGTTAAGATTTTATTACAGACCACAAGACGATTATACAGCCATATAATCTTCAAGATAAACAATTTATGTGTAGTCTAATGCATTCTAGACAGAGGAGCCTAAATTTTAAAGGATGTGATGTTTCATAGGTGGACCAGATTCCAGGGGATGGATTCATATGAGCATTTGGAGGACACAGATTAGACCCAGTAGGCCTGTAAAAATGGAAAAATAATACTGAAGGATATGAAGTGAGGGTAGCAGGCTGGGCATAGAGATGGGGAGTGGTCAAAATATGTTCTCTTTGATGCTCAAAGAATCAATTATTTTTAAAAACTAGAAATATTTCAATTAAAAATTCTGTCTCGTATCAGTTTAATATAGTATTCTGCTTACTTATTTTCACGAAAATGAGGAATAGGTGAAATTAATTTAATTTTCTGTCTTATGAGTTTTTGGTCAGGAAGACCCCTGAGGGCTCATAAAACAACAGAGATTATTGTCAGTTTTCTAGTTGCCAACCAGAACTAGACTTTTTGGAAGACACTACACATCTTGGTTGTAAAATACAGAGAAAACAATCTGAAACTGACCCAAAAGCTGCTTCTCTGTGACTAGCTTTTGTAGTTCTAGGTGATGCTGTACGCCCTGCTAATAGAAGTAAAGCATCAGTAGTTTTATCCAGTTGGGCCTGATGTGCCCACTAGTGCAATTGTGGTACAGCTGTGATAGGGATAACCAGATGCTCTCAGCCTGGATTTAAAGTCTGTTCTTCATGAGGAAAAACGTGGCTGATACTGCAAATCTGGTCAAATACACGTAATTGGGAAGGTCATAAACCCTAGAGGGCAACTCACTATGTGGTTTAGCTAAATTGACAAGGCACCAAACTTCAGTCTAAATATATCTACAACCATAGACCAATGCTACTGTTGCTCTTAATCAGAGTAGCTTCTTTTTGCAATGAGCAATGGTGAATGTGGACACTCATGACTGTTCAAGATGAATTAGAATAAAAGTTTAGTGCTCAGTCCTAAGCATGAAACTTACTGTAGCCCCTAGGAGGCTCAGGAAACATTGTGGAATAGGGAGTAGAAAGAATGTAAGAGCTGACAGAAAGGGAGAGGAGATAAGGAATGCTATCTTCCCATTGAGTGGGCTCTAACTCCAATTAGGTAGTGTTGAACTGGTGTCATAGATGTGCCAGTCACTGATGTGGCCACTTAGTCATGATGCAGGTGTTGGGCCACTGATTGATATTTTCCTTTAGCTGCATGTATAGTGCTATCCAGAGCTATGAGAGCTAGCCTTCAAGGGAAGTGACTCCCAGGTCAGTTCCAGCTCCATTGCTCCAAATCTGGCCTCTGAAGTATGTCTTGTCTTTGGCAATAGGGTCTGAACTTCAGGTTCTAGGAGGCAATCAAAGGCTGTGGCAATAGCCTGTGCCATTTTGGAAGTTTTTGTGCAAACCTGGTCAACAACTCAAAGGGAGGTTTCTCCTGTCTCGCACTGTTTCTTGTTATGCAGCGTTGAACTCATGTAGCAATACTGTATGTGTAATTTGTCACTAAGTTGTTAGATCAGTATGACTCCCTCCAGTGTTTTAGAGCAGGTAGGCATTATTTATCTCTCATCTCTCTCTGTCTCCCTGTCTAACACCCCCTCCACGCCTTTCCCATTTTCCCCATTTCTTCTCTCAAAATACTAATCTCCTATAGTCCCATCTCTCTTCAACTCCTCTTCTTGTATATCCACAGTTCCTTGTAGAACCATCCCTCCCAATTCCCCTTTAAATGTTCACTTTTCATCTATTTCTCCCTTAATAACATCTGTCTCCTACTATTCTCTGTCAGGTTTTCTCTTTCTCTTTACCTCCCTAATTCCTTTCCATTTTCCTGGTTCCTGCAGTTACATCAGGATACATACTCACATAGTCATGTGTGGTACTGTAATCATAGCCAAATACACATGGCTGAAGAGGTCGTATTTCTTAGAGAAATTCCCAAGGCTGTCACATCCCTAGACTAATGTAACTTCTTACTAAATGCAAAATATCATCTTTATATTTAGAGTCAACCATCCCAGTCACCATTCATCAAAGAAGCTTCTTTTGCATCAGAGACTCCTACAAAGTACCACAGCTGCTCACACACAGACATTGTTTGTGAATTGCTGAAACCTAAGTGACACCTACAATGCAACCTCTACACCTAAGGCTCACACAATATAGAACAAGGAATAAAGAAGACACTAGTGAATCTCTCAGCTCTCATTAATGAAGCCCCTGCATGCAATAGAAGACCAGAAACACAAAAGTCACAAATGGCCAAATTTGGGAGATTAGGAATCCACACAGTGTGGGTCCCTGGACAGGACTCCTATATTAAACTTCAATCACTCAGGGCTCATAGACCATTGTGGAAGAGGGGCTAGAAAGATTATAAGAGGCAAAGGGTAGGTGCATGGACACAGGAAAATAGAATCCTGCAAGTTCTTGTTCATGCGAACCTGGGGCAATGGTGTAGGCATGCTCAGGACACATGCAAATTTGGGGAGACTGGAACCGCATGGAGCTTGGGAAATGACAGCGGACTCTAATCTTGGATGGGGAAATGTTGGGAGCTGATTGCTGTTGTGTGGGCAGGAGCTGATCTTTTTGAAGCCAGTGTCTCTGGAGGGGATGACAGAACCTCAGTGGATGAACACGCATTGGATATTGTGCAGAAGCACAGCTTTGACACAGTGGGCCTTAGCGTAAGTGACAGTGTATGAATTCTTGGGGGGAGGGGAAGGCGATGTGAAGGTGATTAGGACTGGTTGAGGTCGTCTGTATGAAATGCGCAAAAATTCAATAAACTATAAAAACAGAAGTAATGCTACCTTCAGGGCATGGCATAGACATTGCAAACATGACTCCAGTAGCAGTAGTGGGTTTCATGTGCGGGGCCTGCCCAAGACTGGGATACTCAACAGCTAAATATGGATTGGGGAGGGGCTCATAAGTGCTAACCCACACTGTTGAAATTTTGGCAGCTGATAGATTCTGGGGGAGAGACATTGCCTTTAGTTGTATACCAAAGGAGTGGCCCACCAGGCTCCAATGGACAGTCCAAACCTGTGGCCATATAGACAATCATGGTTAAAATCTCAGTGTCACAAACAAACAAAAAGGCAAGAATGCAGGAAGGGAATAGCAGGGAGCAGTCAGGGCTTTCAGGGGTGTGGGGAGATAGGAGAGTGTGGGGGTGGGGAGTGAACAATTCCCTACACGTGTATGAGTGTAATCAATTAAAAAGAGAAAGC
This sequence comes from Eospalax fontanierii, assembly GCA_035773235.1. Taxonomy (NCBI): domain Eukaryota; kingdom Metazoa; phylum Chordata; class Mammalia; order Rodentia; family Spalacidae; genus Eospalax; species Eospalax fontanierii. Next base: position 41,092,075 of record CM069542.1, on the reverse strand, counting down.
TTTAGATCAACTGCATTCTTTCCTTGATAAGGAAACAAGATACCATTTTTTTTCCATAGGGCTAAGAAATCACTTGAAATAAATTATCTTAAAGCCATGGAGCATATTTCCTAGAAATTTCTTAGAACAAATGAAAGCACAACACCTGTCAGAGAATGAAAAGGACAGAGCAATGTGCTCGGGACTGGCATTCCCAGAGTGAGAAAGCTGAACATGTTTCTCAGCTATATGTGATGTTAAGGAATCAGAAAGTGAGTGTCACTGTAATGTTACTGATCATAATATGAGGAGTTAAGAGTATGTTACTCTTCAGACAGCTGCCTGGTTTTGATATCTGAAGTTCCCAAGTTGCTAAGTTGAGAGGATACATCCAGGTATTTTACAGTGCTTTACAAATATAAAAGCACTTTTGCATTCTGAAGATGAGAGATTGAGAGTATTTTTTAAGTATTATAAAATTACCCTTAAACTATAAATATATATATATATATATATATATATATATATATATATATTTAATTTGCAAATTTGAAATTCTAAAAGGTAGGGAAACAATGCCTTTATTTCTTTTTGTGATGCAGGCAATTTAGAATGAACTACTCTAGGAATGATTAAATTGTGTGGTTCATTAAAAAGATAGAATAAAAATCAGTACTTTGGTTAAAACAGAGCTCATAAAATTTACAATTTTATTTATCATGTTTTATTTAATAACTACTAGGAAATATAGACATGAAAGAGAGAGATCAATGATTGAAACTGGGTATTGGCATTGCAAAAATGAACTAGATCTTACATTCTACATTTAACCTTTTAGATATACTCAAAGGTTAATGTCCACATAATGTTAATCTGTCAATTTGACTAGGCTTAAATCCCAAAGAAGCCATGTAAGGGATCCCAGAGAAACAGACCATACCATGCAGTGGGGAAAGGGGGAGAGTGGTTGATGAGGGCTGAGTAGAATGTAGGCGATATTAAATAAGGAGAGTGGACACTGACTGTGGAAAGTTTCAAAGAGGGATGGGGATGGGAAGAGGAGGAAGAGAGCAAGCAAGGTGAACCTTCATACGTTGTTTTGTTTATTTGAATTCACAAAGCAAATCATTCCATTGATGGTATATGAGTTATTAATCAGTCTAATCCATATTGAATGATTTATTTTGTAATACACAATAGTTCATTGATAGCAGGAATATTCAAATTTTTTATTAATTATACAACCTTACAGTGTAGTTGCCACTTTACAGATGAGAAGATCAAAGTTTAAATCCTCATACACTCAAAAGGTGTGTAATTAGAACACTGAGATACTTTGGTTAGATCTTAACTCTTTTGTTAAGGATTTGTTGATGGTAATTTTTTTTTTCATCAATCAAATATAGCCATAGGTGGGTTGAGTAATCAAAGTACTATAATTAGAATTTGCCATTAGATTTTTCTGTAGTATAGACTCCATCTTATCATAACTTTAAAAAATTGACATAGGGACTAGATAGATGGCTCAGTGGTTAAGAGCACTAGCTGTTCCTGCAGAAGGCCTGGGTTTGGATCCCAGCACACACATCGTGGCTAACAACCATCTATACTCCAGTTCAGGATACTGGACTCCCTCTTCTGTCCTCCATGGACATTGCCCTACATGAGTGTACCCATACATGCAGGCATAACACTCATAACATTAAAAAGTTAATAAAAAGAAATTGCTAGAAGATACAGTTAGTTATAAAATTTGAGACAGGAAATAGTTCAGAGACATATAGATAGAAAGATTGTATATATATATATAATATATATGTATATAATATATGTACACACACATATATTTAGGGAATAGGTATAGAACAATGTTTTCACCAAATTCATATCTACCTAGAACCTCAGCCTGTGAACTTATTTGGAAACAGATGCTATACAGATGCAAGTCCGGGAGAGTCTCAGGCTGAAATCTTTCTGAAATGTTGGTTAAAATGAGGAAAAAGAGGTTTATTTATAGTGGCACCAAAAACTAGATCATGCCACTTCAGGGGCATAGATTAGATAAATGCATTCACAAGCCACCAAATGCAGGAGTTACCAGAAATGTAAGAGGCAGGGTCAGAATCTCCCAAAGAGTATCCCAGAGAGGCTGGTGGTGCTGGCAGCTTCACTGCAGAATTCTGACCTCCAGAACTACAAGGAAACACATTTCTGTTCTTTTAAAACAGGCAGTTTGTTATAATTTATAATGGTAGCCCTAGGAAACCAATATATCATAAAAATTATTTTCCTCCATGCAATTTAGGGATTATTCTCAGTACAAGAAATGAAAAATAATAATTGCTTCTTGTTTAAAATAATATAAATGTGCTATTTTGTACAATACCATAAAAGTAGGTTATATATTTGTATTACATTCCTATATACATTCTCATACATACCCACATCACATATCCATACGCTCCTCCCCATAAAAGTTAAAAAAGCACAAGGAACTGAAGAAGTGGATCAGCGGTTAAAAGCACTGGCTGCTCCTGCAGAGGACTCTGATTTAGTTCCCAATATTCATATGGTAATTTCCAACCATCTGTAATTCCAGTTCCTGGATTCTGATGTTCCTTTCTTGTATCTGTGATCATTGCTTGCCTGTGGTGCACTTGCATACCTGCAGGCAAAACTCTCATGCATATAAATTAAAAATAAATTTTAAAAATAAAGAAAATCAATCCTTGTTTCTTAGGTAGAATCAGTCTTCCTTTAAGGACAACTTGTCAAGATAGGTGAACAGGTAGATTAAGTATGTTTACTTGCTCCATATTTTGGAGGTGTATGTGTGTGTGTGCATGCATGCTTGTGTATGTATGTGTGTATAGTTAGATGATGGTTAGGAAAAGTTTTATTTCTGTAGACTGACTCATTCGAGCCTTGGCTCCAACTTAAATCTTCCTAGTGCTTTTTTTTCAATCCAAACTGCGCATTTCACATTTCTATGCCCCGATTGTTCTGTTCACTGTAGATTTTGCATAATATTAACCATTAATAGCCATTTCTACATTAGATGGTCTTGAAATTTCCTTCCACCATAGAAATTAGCCCATTGCTTTTCAACTTAGCCTTCATCAAGCTCTTAGGCTTAGCAAAGCATAGTGAACAAGAAGAGGAATCCTCACCTTGATGACATTCCAATGAGCAATGTCAGAATATACATAATTATACATGGTGTGTGGTGATAGTGTGTGACCAAAGCAGTGCAAAATGAATGATTTGTACTGTTAAAGAAGCAGTGTGGGGTGTACATTTACTGTTCAGATAAAGGCCTGTAACAATGAATTCTGAATGAAGTACCATAGGAGTGGGTTGTGGTGCCAGACAAGGTAGGGAAGCATTTCATGTCTGAAGATGTATGACCTTTGTTACTTCCGTGTCTTTAATGTTTACTCTGAATGAATGACTCTGATCAGAAGGTTGATTTTATATGGAAGATTCTTCCAAACCTCATTCTGTATGGTTTTCTAAGAATGAGAAAAAGGTTGATTATTTGGATTATTTGGGTAGAGTTTTAAGGTAGAGTCACCTTGGTTTGTCTGATATTGACAGTGGGGCAGAGGAAAAAGAAAGTAAGAAAAGTTCTAAATGTACACAAGTGTGTTCTTTCTGTTAAACAGAATTATCTCATGAAACATTTTATGCTTCTATGAAAAAGGCTTAGTAGAGAAGTTTTAAAGGCTGGAAACTGTATATTAGTTTCTTTTCATTGAAATGGGAAATTTCAGTAAATGCTAAGTAGATAGGCATTTTATGACATGAAACCGGAAGGTAAACCATATGCAGTATTATCTACAGCCTCGAGACTGTCACATGTCATTCGTGTGGTAAAGGCAGAGCTGTGAGAATGAAGTTCATGAGAGTCCCCCTTTTAAAGGTTAGAGCATGAGGGCCTTTAGCAATGTTGGTGACCTGACTGAAGACGAAAGAAGAGACATAATCAGTGTAAAAAAATTGAAGCTCTTTTTCTTTTCTCTCACCTTTCTTGTTACTTTTCTTTACTCCTTGTATATGATTTTGGTTTTTTTTTTTACTTTTTATTAATTCCTTGAGAATTTCAGAGTATTTAGCTCATATTTACACTCCTTCTCCTACTGATCCACTTTCCTGCATGCACTGCTTCACGTCTTCAGGTTTTTAATTCATTACCATATGCCCTTGGGTGTGGGGCCATCCACTGGAACACTGTCAATCTTTCAAGGGTAAGGGCCACATTTTAGAGAAAATGAAATTTCTCCGTCCTCCTCCCCCTCCCAGCAGCTATATCAACTGTCAGTAGACCCTCAGTTACTGTCCCTCCTTATTCTTCAGTCATTGTTTCTTTCTTTTCATTTTAGATTATTTCATTTCTAATTTTAAAATCTTTTGTATTTCTTATTGAGATCTATTTTAAGAAATGCTTTGGTTTTTTAATGCTACATATAACAACAAAATTACACATATTTTCTTAAAATATTCAGTAATAATTTTTTGGTTGTTATTATTTACTTTAATATAATTTATGCTCAAGATTTTCAAGTATTTTATTAATATCAGTACAGACCAAAGACTCAGTTTCTGTCAATTATTTCATCAAAAGCTAGCACAGCCTGTCAAAGTAATTATAATAGTCTGTATCAATGTGATTAATTTTGCGTTTCACAGAAACTTGGAATTGGAGAGCAATTTTTAGAAAAATAATTTTAAAATGACAAAACTGCATAACATTTGAGTGATTCAAAATGGAAAATAGTTTACATTTATGAAAATGAATTGTTTTGAATATTTTAGAAAAGATAAAGTTCTACAATCTACCAACAATATAAAATAGATAATAGAGCATATAATTTTGAATAACTATTTAAACTTTTCAAAGTATCATTAAGCTGGGAAATACTGTAGTTGAAATAGAAGAACCCATCCTTATACTTTTACATCTTTATTTGGTCCTTTTTTTCTTGTGTTTCTTCTTGGGGCCTAATTTAACAGATATTAAAGCTAATTTTGGAAGGTGTTATTCTGATTTTCTCATTATTCTTCCAGATTCACTAGGGAACATCTGACAAATCTTTATAAAAATTTTTCTCTCCGAGAGGTAAATGCATCTTGCATATCAATGAAGCTGTGTGATGGTAATGTCACTCTGGAATCTGGTTATTGGAAATCAAAAAGTCTTCTGGGAATTAAGATGCCCTTGGTGATATTTTGGGAATCAAAATGTTGCCAGACTACTCAACCAATGATGCACACTTAATCTAAAATAGTTTCTCTTGGAAGAAATAAATTATGTTTGAATTTTATCTTAAATATTGTTTTAAATTAAAAGGTCAGCATACCAAACTTAGGAATGATGACATAAATTTACATTTTATTGAAATTTTGAGATTCATACAATATAATTTGATGGTATTTAAATCTTCTCCCCTATCTGCACCTCTCCTTATTGCCCCCCCCACAACTTAATGTAATATATATTACATAATAATAATAATGTCTATATATCTATCTATCATCTATCTGTCTAATATATCTGGTTAACTTATCTATCAAGAGTCCAACACTTGAAAGAGACTGTCTCTGCCCCTCCCAGCAGATATCTGTTGCCACAATTTCCTTAGGTGGAATTGGAACTTCTTACCCACTTCCTTATATCTACACTAGCATTCTCTCTGGTTTGGGCTTACAGGGACTTGTGCATGCTGTCGCCTTCATTGCGAGTTCACATGAGTAATTACTGACCGGCTCTCTGGAAAATTATTTCCTGTCATTCATCCCCTCTGGCTCTCACAATTTTTCCACCCTTTCTTCTGCAATGATCCCTGAGCCTTGGGACGCAGAAGTTTGAGAAAGACATCCTATTCAGGGACAAGCACTCATCAAACTCTTGTTCTTTACACATTAGCCAGTTGTAGATTTTTGTGTTAATCACCTTGTATTGCATAAGGAAACTTCTTTGGTGAGATTTGTGAGAAGCATTCATCTATGGGTATTAGATTCTCATTGAGTCAGTTTAGTACACTAATTATTTAGGGGAAAAATTGTATTATGTTATCCCCTGTGTTCGGTTACCCATTTAGCCTCAGTTTGCTAGGCCTGATATCAATGTCAGGCAAGGATTCCATCATCAGAGGTAGATCTTCAATCCAATTATGGGCTACTCCCATAATGTTTGTGCCACTATTGCACCAGTGGACATATTTTTTCAGGCTAGTCATTGTTGTAGTTCACAGTATTCAGAGCTGAGTAAAGCTGACAACTATTTTTTCCGTCCTGTAGTGTGCCAAGTACCGTCTAGCACCATGAACACTAGTCAGTGGAGATGAGGCTCTGAAATCAGCACCAGCTTGATTTCTCCTTTTTTATTCTACAGCTCATGTATATAGAGTCTTTGGAAATAGGGTCTTACCATCCAGGTCTGGTGGATAACCAAGAGGAGGTGCAATGGCCCTTTTTATTTTCTTCCATAAACGTGTGATGTCTAGGAAGGGAAATGTCCCCTTGTTATAGAATAACTCCTTTAATTTTATTTTATGGTCTATGGTGTATATGTATATATTTTAAGAAGCTTCTGTCGTGATAGGTTTCCAGATAGCTTTCCTAAAGGCTCTAGTGTTGGTTATTCCTCCCTGTACTCCTTCCTCTGCCCCGCCCTCCCGCTCCCCACCCCATTAACCCTTCCTAGTCTAATGTTTCCCCTTCTCCCTGCATATACGCCTCCCAGAAAATCTCCCCTCCCCATCCATGGATGCTTATTAGTTTCCTTACCTCTCTGGATTTTCAAACTGAAACATGCATGTGTCAGTTTTCAAAAGCCAGAATCCAGCTATGAGAATATGCGACATTTGTCTTTCTGATTCTGGGTTACCTATCTCAGAATGACTGTTTCCAGTTCAATCCATTTACCTGAAAATTTCATTTTTTAAAGAACCGAATAATATCCCATTTGTATATGTACCACACCTTCATTCTCGATTCATCCATTGATGGACATCTAGGTTGATTTGGAACATCCAGGTTGATTCCAATTTCTGGATATTATGAAAAGTGCAACAATAAACGTGGTTGAACAAGTAATTCTGCAGTAGATGACGACTGTGTCCCCAAGAGTGGTCTCGCTGGGTCATACGGTAGATCAGTTTCGAGACCTTTGAGGAGTATCCATGCTGATTTCCACAGTGGCCTTACTAGTCTTCACTCCCACCAGCAGAGGACAGGAGTTCCCCTTTCTCTATGTTATCACCAGCATTCGTCCTGGCTTGGTGTTTGGATCTTTGCCATTCAAAAAGGGGTAAGATAAAAATCTCAAAGAGGTTTTAATCTGCATTTCCTTGGTGACTAAAGACGTTGAACATTTTAAAATTATTTCTCAGCCATTTGTGTTTTACTTTCAGGGAACTCCCTGCTCAGCTTCTTGGTCTGCTTTTTAATTGGATTGTTTTTTCTGACATTTAGTTTTTGGAGTTCTTCATGTATATTCTAGGAATAACCCCATGTCAGAGGTATATCAGATAATTTTTTTCCTATTCTGTATGTAGATTGCCTTTTCACTCAAATGGTGTTGTCCTTAAAATTTACTCTTAAAAACCTGTGGCTACACAGGTCACTGGCCACAGGGGGAGAACCTACTACTGGTATCCTGCTAAAGAGAAATAATCTTAAACTGTTTCCTAATGACTTGTTCTTATCCCCGTCGCTTAGTGTGCCTCTCAACTCTCACTAGCATAAAATTAGAAAAATGCACAGCAGGCCTCAACACTAGCCAAAGAACTATCAGGAAATGATTACTGATGGGTGAGGGAGAGTAGATCTTTAAGGGATGATTCTAGATAGGTTGACTGAACTCCAGTAGATGAATTTACCCCAAGGGACATCTATGTAAAAAAACTTGACCTGATAGGACTTAAATATATGATAGAATGCATGAAATCTAGTGGGTAGAGGTATGTAGTTTGCAGATTTAGGGTGGGGGGCTAAATTCAGTTAAGATCTAGTATATGAAATGCACAAAACTCAGTAAGATATGTTTTAAAATTTATACAAAAAGGGAAATGAACAAGAATAACCCCCCAAATTTTTATAACTAAGCTAGAGAACTCTCACTTAAGGACTTCAGGATGTACTCTCCAATACAGAAATGAAAAGAGTGTCATGTTGGGGAAAATACAGACGTGAAGCTCAGTAAAATGCAATGGAGAGTTCAGAAATAACACTGCTAAAACATGGTCAACTGATTTTTCCACAAATCCTAAAGCTAATAATTCGATGTAGAAAAGACAAGATTTTAAACAAAGATCCTGTAACAGTTGGAAGTAACCTCAAAAATGCCACTAATTTGGGATTATTAAAGGAGATTTCTAGACATTATGACAAAGCTCAATCTATATAAGGTTTTGTAAACATTTCGGACTTTGTAGAAATGAAAAGAAACTTGGATTTCTGCAATCAACAAAATGGCTATGTTTAGATTTAACTGAGCCAGAAATGATATTTCTTAGGATATATAGAATATGTTGGGAATTGAACCCTGGTCCTCTGCAAGAGCTGCACAAAGTCTTAAACCCTGAGCCATTGCTCTAGACCCAGGGATTAGTTGTTAAATAAAGAAATAAAAGAATTACATTAATACATTTTATGAATACAGAAACTTATAATAAGATTCCAAATTTAGAAATAGTTTAGAAGCATATCTTTTAAAATACATAAAATACACTATATATGAAGTTATTGGAAAATTAAAAATTGAACTAGACATTTGAAAGCAGAGAAATTTTGAAGTGCTGATAACCACTTGAACAGAAGCTTGATATGAGAGAGATTTTAATAACGATATTTTTTAGCTAGTTCTGCTGTTTTGAGACAAAGTTTCACTGTGTATCTCTGCTGGGCTGAAATGCCCCATCCTCTTGCCTCAGTCTTCCATGTGACAAGTTGCTTCAGGTAACATCTGCATATATATGCTGTATATATCAAGAAATGGAAACCATGGATTTGTAATCCAAAAAAGTAATCTGTTAAGATTTCAGGAGATTAAGATTTCAGCATAGTTTTCTCCATTGGGGCCTCTCACATGACTGTCAGCTGGTTTACAGTCTAGTAAGTCTCCATTGGAGAGGGAGCAGCTACACTTTGCCTACAGAGGTTGTAAAGTACTCAATGTCTTTTTAAACTATTACCTTTATAGTCATTTACTATATATAAATAAAAAAATCTAAGTTCTCTTTTTTCAAATTTAAATGGAGATAATGATTATATTTACGTGATAATATGAATTTGGATATATATATATATATATATATATATATATATATTTGTATCTCCATGTATAATATTTCAGAATTGTAATACCTTTTTTCCTAAAGTAGATTTACTTACTTTTATGACTCTTTATTCTTATGTGATTATGGACTTTTAGGAGTATGATTTGAGTGTATGCAGGGCCTTTCAAATTTCTCTGGGGGTATTGATTTAGGTCAGAGAGGACCTAACATATCAACCTTGCAAGCACTGTGTGCTGTAGAGTTAGTTAGGGATGTGTTGCTTCTTACTGAATATCACTGAGGATTTGCAGTAGCATCTTTTGGAAAATGAATTTTGAAATTAACTTTCTTTCTGAATAAATGTACCTTGGTGCTTACTTTTGCAGTCTCCTCTGCAATGATGGTACTTTATCTGTTTTTGCTGGATGAGTGCAATTCTGAATGATGGCAATGTGGTTTCTGGACTCTGTTTTATAGAGATAAATTTAAAAACATTTTCCCAGAAGGCACTATTTTGTACTTTCTCAGGAAAAAAAATCAAATGACTTAGCAGAACATTCACAGTGTTTTGTTATAAAATTGCAAAAGCATCTATCCTTTATTCCACTATTGGATACAACTTCTTAATAGTCAGTGCACTAGAGATTTGCTCCCCCAAAATCCATTTACTACATACACACAGTGCTTTTTTCCAACTTCTTTAACTCTCTTACTTCTGCTTACGCCAGTGTGAGTCAGCATATGGAATCTCACTGTACATTTTCATTATAGCTTTATTTTTCACTTTTGGGTCATTTTAATTTGTGTATGACATATTATCAACTAGAACTATTATAGCTTTACTTTTATAAATTGAGCATCAATTTTCAAAATATTTAAACTTGCATATAAAACTGTTGAAATTTATGTAAACAAAATTAAATTTGTTATTTATCTTGTTTGGAAGTACTGCTTGCAAAACGGAAGAAAACCCCTCGTGGTTTTTGGACCAGCATTTAAGACAGGAACAAGGTCAACCCATTTACTTGAGCTTCTTTTTCTTCAAAAATTGGGTTGTATGTGTGGCCAGAGTAATATATTGAAATAGTGAATTTCTGTATTTTCCTATGGAAAGATAATAAAATTAATATTCTCTCTAATATTTCTTTCCCTCGTTCCCTATCTTTTAAGAAAATCTTAATCCAGCCTAAGTTTTCTAAAGCATAGTAAGGAAGGAAAATAAATTTAGCCTATCAATACTTTATGAGCTCCTGTATAAGAAATTGAAGTATACTTTAGCATTAAATGAACCTCAACTTAACTTGGGAGGATAATCTTTATAATAACTGAGAAGTGTGGAAAATCAGAATCACTGAGGATTAACCAGTGTCAAGCAGCACACTCATCATACCATACCCAAATAAGGGAGATGCCTACTGGTAGCACATCATATTTCTTTCTTTTTGTGTTTAGAACATCTTCTGTTTATGCTGCCTGGGTAGAAAGCTCTCTATTCTGAATTTCTTTGATTCATAAAACAGTCATCACTCAAACTGCTTAAAGTGACCATGGATTTTCCTTTTCTTTTTTTCAAATGCATGCTTTTTATTGAAGTTTTGTACATTTCATACAAAAGATCGTAGTTTTATATGTTCTTCCCCATTTGCACCCCACCATACCTTCCCATACACCTGATTTCATGCATTCTGTCATACATGTTAAGGGGTATCCAGTCTGTATGATGTACTCATGTGTCCTGCAGTACAAGTTCATCCACTGCAGTCTGTTAAGCCTATGGAGAATCACTGCTTTAAAGGAGATCTAGTCTTTGCCACCCTATAAAAGTCAGCTGTCATTAGTTCTTTAGCTAAGGCTGGGACATGTTGCTGATCTCCCCACTTTTATGCTGAGTATTTGTCTTATTGAGTTTGCATGGGTCTTTCTCATCATGACAACATTGCTGTAAGTTCATATAAGCAAGTTCCCAGAGGCCTGGAAGACTGTTTCCTTATGGTCACACAACAACTATGGCTCTTACATTCTTTCTGCTCCTTCTTCCTCAATGATCCCTGAGCTTCTGGTGGATGATGTTTAATACAGGAGTCCTATCTAGGAATACACACTCTGTAGTGTCTTATTCTCTATACTATAAGTAGTTGTGACTTCTGTGTGCACCACACTCTATTGAATGAAGAAGCTTCAATGATGAGCGGTGAGAGACAGATTAGTGTACCCTCTTCCCCTCGTTTCACTATATTCCAGGAGTCTTAGGTGTACAGGCTCCACTGGAGATGTATCATTTAGGGCTGCACACATCTCAGACACTTATTCTTTGTGTGTGACCAGTTGTAGAACTCTGTTATAATCTCTATCTGTTGTAAAAAGAAACTTGTTTGATGAGTAATGAATGGTACACTTGGCTGTATTCAAAAGGATCCTTATTTAGCATACAGTAATAAATTATATTTGTCTAGGGATATAACAGATGTAGGGTTTTTTTTCCTAGCCTCTGTGACCTCTCCAGCCATGTGTATTTGAATATGTTTAAAGGATCACACATGAGTTGCCTTCCATTGAGATGGCTTTAAGTTTAATTAGATAGCTGTTGATTACCCTCTGGATAAAAGTGGCACTATTGCACCAACAGAGACACTTTGCTATGCCAGTCACTGTGGTGATTAGGCTTTACTGCTGGATAGGACCATTGATTGACTTTTCTTCCTTAAAACCTTCAATAGTGTCCTCTGGAAACATGAGAGCTAGTCTTCAGGGAGAAGAATTCCAGGTTAGCTTCAGCTCCACTGCTCCAAGTCCTATGTCCTGTTTTCAGCAGTAGGATCTTACCATCAAGTTATGGGAGGTAATCAAGGGCTGTACAATATTCTGTGTTATTTTGGGATTCTCTTGGACTTCCCTGGTCCACAACTTGAAGCAAAGTTTCTCCTGTCTGACATATGCACTAATGTTCAGATATTGTGTGTGAACTTTTCAGTAGGTTTTTGAGCTAATATATTTCCCTCTGTTTTTATACACCACCTAAACTTTATTTTTTATTTTCTCCTTTCTATTTTCTTTTAACACCAAGGCACAGACTTATTTAAAAGAAATCCTCAGTGTATGTTTAGTAAATTCATCCTCACAAAAACCTATAAGGAAAATTTCCAATCTTCCTGTGTTCAAGAAGCTGCTGTGATGGTAACTCTCTAAGTGATGATAAAGTTTGTAGAAAACAGACAAGAACATTCTTTCTTTTCTAAAATTTATAAATTTATTAATTCTTTGAGAATTTCATGCATTGCATTTTGATTGTATTTACCCATCCACCACCCCACCATAATCAGTGCTACCTTACCAACGCACTCAATTTTGTGTCCTCTTTTTTTCAAGTCCCCACTCCTAGCTAAAGAGCTACAGGCAATTCATAGGTGGTAGGAGAGAGACTACCAGTTTTCTTTAAGAGTGCTCCCCCTTATAGCTTGATCCTGTTCAAGTGGATGGCCAAACACTCAAGGAAGTGCATATCAGCAGCACAAATTGGACTCAGTAGCTTCAAAAATAAAAGTGACAACACGTAGTTTCTTTTTATAACTACACTTATCTAGTGTTTGTGCATATGTATATATGTTTGTGTGTGCATGCAAGCCTGCACACACATGCATTGCACATGTGTGGTCAGAGGACAACTTGCGGAAGTCAGTTGGCTCCTTTTACCATGCAGTTCCAAAGGATGGAACTCAGGGTGTCAGACTTGGCAGCAAGTGCCTTCACTCACTGAACCATCTCCTAAGCCTAAGATTGGAGCTTGATGTTGCAGAAGAAATATCCCAAACTATGTATATCATCATCTATAGCAAGGCTCAGGTCTGCAAACCTCTCCCCATTTGTATTGCTTTCCCAGAATCCCACAGTTCCAGCATCAATGGGCAGGGAGACCCAAAGTGGTCTAAAACCACATGCTTAGTAATTTTGATGAGCAAATGAATCTGCTGGAATATTTAATTTCTTTTATAAATTAAAAAATATGATTTTTCTCTTGCATGTAAGTTTTTTGAGACAAATTTGATCCATTTATATTAAATATATCTGAAAATGGTATAACTGGAGAACTGAAAACAGAAAGAAGGTGGGTAGAAGCTTTACATAAGATATAAGACCTTTGATTGGTAACCAGGGATTCATTCATTCTAATAAAATTGACTCTTCCGGCATTTCTTAATATTTATTTATATCCTTTAAAAGTTTTTTGCCTTTGTATCTAAATGTACCATGTGTATGTAATGCCCATGGATGCCAGAGAAAGGCAATGGATCCTCTCAGACTGGAGTTGTGGATGATTGTTAGCTGCCATGTGGGTACTGGGAACTGAACCTATGTTCTCTGCAAAAGTAGCAAGTGCTCTTATGTGCCCAGCCATCTCTCCAGCCCCAATTTGCAAGTATTTATGAACATAATTTTTGACTCTTTTAAAACAAAAAAAATTCACATTTGGATATGAGAGAAATTAGAAAAGATTGAAGCACTTATTATTTATATGAATATATTCTACAAAACATTTATTGTTAATTCTATGTCATATGTGAAATCTTTCAAGCAAAACTTTTAGATGAATATATATATATATATTTTTTTTTTTTCTGTGCTTGGAATTGAATGTAGGGATTCACACAAAGCAGGAAAGTGCTTTTTCTCTGAACTATATTCCATGTAATCTGTTTTTAGGGAACTCTTTTTTAAAAATATTTTATTGAAGCTGGAAGTGAGTAGTACATAGGCTGATCTCTATGAGATCTGGTCCATTCTGGTTGCCACAGTGAGTTCTAGGACAGCTGGGGCTGTGAGGAGACTCTCTCTCAAAAACAGAAACAAACAAAAACAACACAAAATAAAAAATATTTAATTTAATTTTACAACTTTCATTCAACATATTTTGATCATACTCTGACCCCCTCTACCGAAGCACTCCCGTTAGTACTGTCAATTTTCATGTCCTCTATTATTGTTCTTTTTAATGTCTATGGAGTTTAATTTGTGTCCCCAGATGCCCTTCAGTGTAGGCCCATACCCTGGAGCCTGGTAAACCTACTCAGCATCACACCCTTACAGAAAACCAACACTCCCTCTCTTAGCAAGTATCAGTTCCCAATATTTCCTCAGCTATAATTAGGGCTTCTTACCCATCTTCCTTTCTATCTCAAGAACTGGTTTGGTATGAGCTTAAGGAGGTCTTGTGCATGCTGTCACAATTGTGAATTCATATGAGTACATAACTGCCCAGTGTCTGGTAAATAGTGTTTTCTATGTGATCATCTACCACCTCTAGGTCTTACAATCTTTTCATCCCCTTTTCTTCGATGAACCTTGAGCCTTGGGAGGCAAGGATTTGATATGGATGTCCCATTCGGGACTAAGCACTCTGAAACCCTTTATTATCTGTACATTGGCCAGGCTGGCCTCAGACATACAGAAATCTGCTTGTTTCTGCCTGTCCTCAGCGAATCACTATCTCACTATGCCATCCAGGATGATATGGATTTTGCTGTCTAGACCAGATATCTGTATCAATGTTGTAGTTTCCTTCTTTAGCCTCTTCCATCCACGCATTTCAGGTTTGATCTATCTTACCCAGGAAAAATAACTATCAGAAGACCAGTGAATATTTATTTGGATGCTATTCCAACTTCCATGTATAGATACATCTGTTTTTAATCATGACTAGAGATGTATTTAATTCAGGATGTACCAGGATTTTCAAAGATAATCTGCATTCAATATCCATTCAAGCATATGTTTAATTTAAAAACTTACTTTTTGCCAAGATGGTACAGAAGCAAAGAAGGAAGCTCCTGCCCCTTCCAAAGTCAAAGCCAAAGCAAAGGCATTGAAAGTCAAGAAGGCAGTACTGAAAGGCATCCACAGGCACAAAATGTAGATCTACACATCACCCACCTTCCAGCAGCCCAAGACCCTTGCAAGAACTCCCCCAGGAAATCAAACTTGACATCCTCAAGTTCCCCCTGACCACTGAGTCAGCCATGAAGAAGATAGAAGACAACACATTTGTGTTCATTGTGGATGTCAAGGTCAACAAGCACCAGATCAAGCAGTCTATGAAGAAACTCTACTACATTGATGTGAGCAGTTAATACCCTGATCAGACCTGACAAAGAGAATAAGGCCTGTGTTCAGCTGGCTCCTAATTGCAATGTCCTGGATGTTGCCTACAAAATTGGAATCATCTAAGAAGTCGAGTTGGCTAATTCTAAATACAGATTTTTTTCCACTGTTAAAGCAAAACAGAAACAAAAACAAAAAACCCTAAAAACACACAAAAGCAAACAAACAAAAAACATATGATTACGTTCTAGCTAAAGAAATATTTTTAAATTTTATAACTAAATATAATTCAATTTAAATAGAAATATTGTTAGCTGTAGGTGAATTGTACACAATATATAGATAAATGAGAATTAAAGAAATAACATCCAGTTGGATTTCATAGTTGAAATACATGATATAGTCTGGAATTTGTCATCTGAGGACACAGCTCTCCAGGTAAGTCTGATAATTGTCTAGAGTAGAAGTTCAAATCATCATATAAAATAATCAAATACTTTAAAATTAAAATTCATGATGAAATTATAAGTCTGATTAGGTGATATTAAACTGAAATATTTTCTGATTCTCTACAATTTCCAAGCTTCTCCACCTTGACTTATAATTCGAGGCTTTGTAAATATGCGTGGTTTTTGATGCTAGGCTTACTAAAGTTCCAGGAATCTTTTGGATCGTGACTCTTTTGGAAGCAAGAAAAATAGTTTATAAAAACAGTAAGCTAATGCTATTTAAAATTTTCTAGAAAGCCAATGCAAGACTCAAAAATCCTGGAACATATTAATGAAAACTACATGAAATTATTTTCTACAGGAATGAATTAATCCAGTATAAATTTTAAATTAAACAGGAAATCAGAATGAACAAAATATAAAAATAATGTCTCAAAGAACATCTAGACAATTCTAGCTGAAACCACAGAAAATCAGAAAGAAACACATAAAAGCAGGCAGAATCAGCAGCTTTCAAGTAACTGACATCTGACAGCCACAGACAATAAAATGCTATCTTTAAATAGCTGAAAAGGGTTTCATTGCTGAGATTTCTTTAACCAGTGATAATATCTGTCAAGTATGGATGAAAATGGAACTAACATGAGGAAAAAAATGAGAGTTTGCCATCAGGAGGCACTCATGAAAGGAAATTAAAAGGATGTTTTCAACGTAGCAGGAAATTATTTCAGTAGGTTACAAGAAGTAATAAAGAAGACTGTGAGATTGAAAACCCAGTTAAATAAAGATAAATAAATATTAAAATGTGCTGCAATAAAATGGTTGGTGATTTTTATAACTTTTACTTTATTCTTTCCCCAGAGAGATGAGAACACAACTGTCTTGAGCTAAATCAAACCTCAAGGTTTTAAATGATATCATGATAAAACATCCATCATAAGTGTGTTCTTATTCTTTTGGAATGTTTTTCCAACTTTTTTTTTTATTAACACTCAAACTTTATATTTTAAAGTAGTTAGAAATTATAAAACTGATTAAGTATAAAGATTATTATCTCCATTAAGAAGACTTATTTGAATGTAGTCCTAGAATATTATGAGTTACTCTACTAAAGTATTGTTTATAGGCATTTTTGCTGCTTCAGATTAGTTTAGGATGGAGGCACATTAAAATAAGATCTAAATGAATAAGTTTAAGAAATTAACATGTGTGAGTTTAGATCTTCATTGACACCCTAATAGATTGGAGCACATGATGAACTTTACCAAAGGGCTCTATCCAAGAGCCCTATCACTTCAAAACAACAAAGCAATGAACAAGCTTTGGAATTCAAGCTTCAGATTTACATTGTAAAATATTTAGTTTGCTTTAGCATAATTATATAAAGATAAACTTCTCCTGGAGGATTTAAGCATTTCTCACCAATACTCAAGTTTAAAAGGATGGGAGATGAAGAAGTATACAAAATCAAGGAAAGATTTTTTTCCCCTGCTTGATTAGAAATCAAGTATTATTTTCTGAAAGAATGAGAACTCCTTTCAGTCTACTGACACAATTGTTATTTGATATCACATAAAGACTTAAAAGAATTTCAGCAACATGTTCCATAAACCCATCACTGATGAAATCTACTAATATCAGGTCGTTACTATTTATAAACTACCCCACTGAAAATTAATTCTTGGCTTACATGCACAAATTTTATCTCATGTTTCAAGGTAATAGATGTCATGAAATTAGTTCCTATATAATGTTTTTGTTTCCTATTGTATTTAACCAATGTGTTGTAGTACCAGAATTTGCTCTGCCATAGCATTTAAAAGTTAAGGTTTAAACACTTTATTTAGAAACTTTAGTTTTTGTTTGAAAATATAGAGTAAAATTTCACAAACATCAAAATTATGAGGGGAAGAGAAAGCAGAAACCATTTTGACATGATGGAAAAATAAACAAGTGAGAGATACAAAATTAGACTCAATGGACTTTATAAAAAAGTTTTAAAAAGAAGAAAAAGATGGCCGTGTAGTGTGGCAGGGGTGGATCTGGGAGGAGATGGGGAAGGAAGGGTGAATATGATCAAAACGAATTGCGTGAGATTCTTAAAGAATTAAGAAATTATTTAAAACAAAGAAAATGACGTAGAACACCTAGTTTATGAAGGAAGAAGCACACGTTGTGAATAAAATAAAAGTTGAGCTGGAATGATGGGGTAGAAAGGCTATATTAGGAAGAGCGGAGAAATCAGGGGATTAGGGGAAGGTTAAGCAAAAGAAACTGTGTTTGAAAAAAGAAACAATGGAAATCCAATTAAAACTATAATTGGAACGGAAAGTAGACTATGTAAAATATGAAAGAAGATGCGGTGTTAACGAGTGTTAAAAGTTTAAGTGGTTGGGGAGGGGGGAATGCGGGAGTGGGTTAGCCCAACCTGACGGTGCATGGGAAGAGTTAGTTTGAATGAGTGGACAGTGTCGTTTCCAGAAGACATGAATTATTAAGCGAAATCATAGTTCTAGGCATGGAACACCTCCCTACAATTATTTATCAAGGAGGCCCAAGACATCTCCAAAATAACATGGACTATTGTCATTGTTCTTGATTCCTGACCATAACTACTACATGGTAAGACCTTATTCTTGAAGACACCAGCACAGTTTGGCGGCGGGACATAAGACATTAATCTCAGATTGACTGGGACATGTTCTCCCTGCTGGCTAACTTGCAAAGTTCTGGAAAGTGCTATGCATGCTTCTGAGGGAGAAAAGACTTTTAATGTACTCACCCAGGACTATACCTTGCACACTTCCATGCTTAATCTGCGAGACAAAATGTGCCCATTAGTGAAATGGTGCTATAACTATTTTGAGATAACTACACCTCTGTAACTGAATTTGAGACCCACTCCACAGGAGAGAACTCATGTCTGGTACTGTAAACCTGGTTAAAAGCTCACAACTCCAGAAGGAGTTTCTGGGCCCTGGAGGAGAACCTATTCTTTTTATTATGTTAAATAATCTTGTCAAACTGCCTTCTAAAGAGTTATATTTCAATCCATAGACCTGGACTGCTCTCAGTCTTGACCAGAGATGCTCATTTTTACAGCGGGCATTCAGTCAATTCAGAGACTCAGAAGTACTGAGAATAAATGTCTGTGAGTGCTCAGCCATAAGTGGAACATCTTTATCAGCCTCCCACCAAGTCTCAGTGAGCATTTCAGAACAGGAGGCAAAAGGAACGTAAGAGCTGGAGAATTCGGGAAGAATGTAGTGAAATACTGGCTTCTGGACATGACACTTTAATGGTAATTGCAGCCTTGAACTCACAGAGACTGGGGATACCCATACAAAACCTGCCCAAGATCAAGCCAGGACAAATGGGAGAATAGTTCACAATGCCCCGCCCATAAATGAATAGTTATTGCCAGTTGGCAGCCGTTGGGGACAGTCATTCTAGCTTCGCACTGGAACACTTCCCAAGCTCCAGTGGATGCCCCTATATTAGTACACAGCAGTAATTAGGCTCAACAGGTTATTAAAGAAATAAAGGGACTAGAGAGATAGCTCAGCAGTTAAGAGCAATCCCTGCTCTTACGGAGGAGTCAGGTGCAATTATCAGGACCGACATGGCAGCTAACAACAGTGCGCAACTCTAGTTCTAGGGGATCGGATGTCCCGCTTCTGACCTCTGCAGACCATGCATGACGTGGGTGCAGGCACGCATGTAGGCAATACACATAAATTTTTTAAAAAATAAATAAAATATTAAATAAATAAAAAAGGACATGAAGCTAAGAAGGGGATGAGGCATGTGGGGAGATCCAGATGGAACTGAAGGTGGGAAACTTGGGGTTGATATGATTATATTGAATTGTGTAAATGTATGAAATTATAAATAATGATCTAAAAACAATTATGGTGAGTTTCACATTACATGATCATCAGTGTGATTCATAGTGTCTGCTTGGTTTAACAAGTAACAGAATTATAGTGAATTGATGGATGAATATCATAAATAATAACTTTTCCTGGGGAATTTAAGGCACTGAATTGAAAGGACAGAAAGACCTATGAGAAGTCTACTCTGAAAATTCAAAGTTTAGTTGTATAATCTAGGAGGAAGAAGTATAAAAATATTATGAATAATAACAAAATAATTGTAAGTTTAATCAAAAGTGCTTTGAATGCGAAAAGTTACGCAGCGTTGTCGAGGAGTAATTTCAAGTTGGGGAAGTAAAACAGAGTAAACAAACATAGTCATGTGCTTTTAAAATCCTTCTTAATTGAGTATTTTAACATTCAGTATAACAGTTCTTAATCAAATTTACGCCTCCCCCTCCATGCCCCCCTCCCCCCCACTGGACGTCGTGCATTCCACCATACATGTTAAGTCCTATCCAGTCAAGCATTTGTACTCAGATGCCCTTTGATGCAAGTTCATCCACAGGTGTCTAGTCAGCCTATCTAGTCATAGATCCTGCAGAAAACTGTATCTCTGTCATATCTCTAGATAAAAGAAATTTCTTACCATATGCTAAATATGGAACCTTATATTTTCAGACAAGTATATTGTACACCACTCAACAAAGAAGCTTCTTTTTGCAACAAAGGAAAGCTATTGCAGAGTTCCACAACTGGTCACACACAGAGAACATACGTCCTAGAGATGCCCACCCCTAGGTGCCACATCTACAGTGACACTTACTCTGCACTTATGACTCATGGAACATAGCAGAACAGAGAGTGGAGAGAATATTAGTGCATTCCCTCAACTCTCACTGGCTAAGCCTCCTTATGCAACAGAGAGCAATGCACACTGAAGGCTACAAGTAGCTAAAGTTTAGAAGATAATCATGTTCTTTATGTGTGAACAAGAGAAAATAGAGATTTCACTAATAAAAGTGAATAATTTCATAAAGGAATGGACCTTATTCATTTATTCAAAAGAAAATTTTATCTGGCAAGGTGGCTTAGTGAGTAAAGTCACTTGCCACCAACCCTGACAATCTAAGCTCAATCCCCAAGCCCTACATAGTAGAAGGAAAGAATAATTTCCTTTAAGTTTTCCTTTGATATGCAAATGTCTGCTTGCATGTGCACACACAATGTGCACATAAATATACACACAAATAAATAAGTAAAATGAATAAATGAATGTAACAAGAAATCTTTGATTATCAACTATACTAAAAAAATTAAGGTATATTTTGGGAATGAAAAGCCAAAGAAGAGAGATAGTTGTTGCTTCTTGGATTTTGAATTTTTATGCAAAGTGAACATAAATAATCCTCCTACAAATGGAAAAATGTAGCCAACTAAGTTAGGCCTAGAAAGAGACATTCTTGAAAGTAGATACTGTGAAGTATTCACAAGGGACATTTGACTGGTGGAAGTATTGAGACAGGATTTCTATAGAAATGAAGACTTTAATCACTTGGGTAGAATTACACTTGAAAGAGGTATGAGGTTATAACCACACCCTGAGAACTGTGCACAGTTGGACCCAGATTTAATATATTCTAGAAAATACTGAGCAGTCTGTTCTTCATGATGACTAAAGGAAGATGAAAGACGTGTAAAACCATGGAGATTATTAAATTCCCCCTGAGCAAATCACTCACTGTCCATATAGAAATTATTCTTCAGTCAGAATATAGTCATTTGGGGGCTTAATTCTTTCTATTACATATAGTCATTTCATGTTGTTCAGATGACAGAGAACCACACTCACCATATATTATCTTTCCAGTCTTTTCTGTAACATTTCTCTTATACAAACCTCACATTTTCAACTATCATATGTAGATTTCAGGCTATCTAGAGGACACAAGTATTGTGATTATTCACCTATGGTTTTTATTATAGCACAATACACTCTCTTCCTGCCTTGCATTTATATAGATTACTGCAATCTTAATGTTAAATGATATTTTAACACATGCTGGAACTCCAGCATAGAATTATATTAGTTACTTTATTAGCTCATTTACCACCTACTATGCTATATAACTAGATAATTCCAGGGACGTGTGCTGTTTCTGGTTACTTCTAGTAGTGATTCAAGTATACCTTTGGCCTTCCACTTCCTGTCTCTTTCTATAACTGGTACATACTTGTGGTCTCCTTTAAAACTGAAGCAAACTTGTCCATCTCTAATGAAGATGAGCATCAGGTTACACAAATGAGGAACTAATTATCACCTGAAATTAACCATATAATTTCTAAACTCTTTTATCTAAAGAAATTAACCTTGGACTATATATATATTTTAAATAATTTCTACAATTACACTGAAAGAATTTATGATACTTTTCTTTGTATAATGTACTTGAAACAAAGTCAGTAGGTAGATGTATTCTATTGTATGTCAGCCTTATTATTCTAGATATAAACATTAATATTCTGTGTGATTGTTATCAGCTGCAGTGATAACTGACTGATATTTTTGTTTTTTAATGTATATTTTTAATGAGTTTATGGACATTTCAGATAATAGATCTTAACCAAATTTCAACCCCTTCCTCTGTCCATACCTCCCATTTCCCCCACTGGATTTCATGTATTTTGTCATACATGTTAATGTTTATCCAGTTAAGTATTTGTACCCAGATGTCCCTTGGTGCAATTTCATCCACTCGAGTCTAGTCAGCCTATCTAGAGTCACTCCCTTAAAGGGGATCCAATCCACCCCATTCCACAGTAATCCATTGCCAATAGGTTGGAGAATGCCGCCCATTTCCTCAGTTCTATGCTGGGTTTTTGTCTGATTGAGTCAGTATAGATCTTTGTATAAGAACATAATTTAATTTCTGAAGAGTCTCTATCTTGTAGGTTAACAAACTAAATGTTTTTTATCTAAAATTTACTATTTTCTGTTGTTAGCTATACTTTCAGTTTTACTCTGCTGCCTTTTCTTTTTCTGCAGTATTGCTCTGGGTTGGTCTATGACTTTTTATGTCATTTTCACGTAAAAAAAAGAAAAACTTTGTGTCTCACAGTGTCCTGCTTATAACTTTTACTAATGTCACATTAAAAATCATTTCTTTCTCCTTCCCAGCACTGGGTTGAATATGGTATCCTATAATGTTAATTCATTCTGGTTTTTTTTTTTTTTTTTTTTTTATCCTTTTTTCCTACCTGTTGAGCCTGGGGATGCAAAGACAGTTAAACAGGGGAATGGATATTTTTTGTCATGTGGAGAGAAACAACATTAAGTCAAAACACAAATAAAAACTGAGACTGTACTGCAGTTAATGAACATGTTATAAACAGAATGAAAGACAACTGACTTCATTGAGATTTTGTGATACCTTCTCTAGATACAAATTTTTAAGCTTTCAGATTGTACTCTGAGACCTCAGAGGCAAAGGAACTTTCACTAGCACTGAGCCATCTCCTAAGAGGTTTGGGAGAGTATAATCAGGAGAATTAATCTCCTAATAAGAAGATCCATTCCTCACAAGAGTGCTACCATTCTGACATCCTCATCTCAGACTTTCAGATCCCAGAACTGACACAAAATAGACTCTGTGTTGAAGCCACTCAGTCCCAATGCCACTCAATTCATGATATTTTCTCATAGTATCTGAAGTTTGCAAATAATAATGCCCTCTCCAAATTTGGTAAACATTTTATTCCTTGTATTATGATTTCAGTTTCTCACTCTTTTATCATGTTGCCTTCTTGTTTGGTCAAAGAAATGGAACCTTATCTGTCTGAAATCCATGACCACAAAATAATGTTAAAATATTCCAGTATGTAAGAAAAAGGGGAAAAAAGTGTTATTGCATATGACATGGTCATAGAAATCTGGTGGATTTTTAACTGTCAACTTGAAATAGCCTAGATCCACCTAAAAAGAGAGTCTCAACTGATGGATTATCTAGATCAGACTGGCTTGTGTACATATCTGTGTTACTGTCTTGATTTTTAATTGATGTAGAAAGGCCCAGTCCACTGTGGGCAGCACTATTTTTAGGAAAATGGTTCAGAGGTGTATAAAACTAAGCATGAGCCTGTGAGCAAGCCAGCAGATGGATTTCTCTGTTGTTTCTGTGTATTTCTTTGGGTTTGAGTGAGTTCTCTGTGTAGAAGTAATGCTGCGTGGAATAGCAAGTTTCCACTTCACCTCCTCGCCTGACTTTTCTCAGTGATGGACTGTGACATGAAAGTATAAACAAATAAACTCTTTATTCCCCTAAGTTGTTTTGCTTTAATCAGAGTAGCAGAATGGAAGGAAAATAGATACTATGAAAGGAAAAGCATAAAAATGACAGAATAATAAGCTGTTCCATTACTGTTGTATATAGTATTACTGAAATTATTTGCATTATTCCTTGACCAGATCTTCAACAATAGACATGTTCTTTTGCTTTTAAAATCTTGCTCCAGTAGCTTTGAAATGGAACAGCACATCAACTCACGTTTATTTTAACAGGAAACAGGAATCATATGATGAATTCTGAATTTTCATGGGTTGACCTTAATTACAGCCAGATTATTTTGATAAAATATCATCAGAAGCCAAGCAGTCAAATTCACAAGTTAAAGTGGCAATATTTTTTCTTTAGTCTGTTTAAGAAGAAGCAATATTAGGGCTGGGCATCTTTCAAACATATATTTTCTCTGTGTAACCAGTTGTGCAACTCTGTAATATCCTCTGTCTTTTGAAAAAAGAAACTTCTTTGATGAGTGGCATACAGTATACCAGGAACACTGCATATAAGAATCCATACTTATCATACATTAAGAAATTTCATTTGTCTAGAGATATGGCAGGGATAGGGCTATCTCTGGGGCTTACAATCTCACTAACCATATGTATCTGGCTATATTTACAGGGCCCCCAATCCTCTAAAGTAGAATCTATACATCTTAGACTCATGGAAGGTAGTGAAGCAGGAGGTAGAGAGAATACTAATACATCCCTCAACTCTCAACCATGAAGCTTCCTCATACAACAGTGTGATGCATACAGAAGGTCACAATTGGCTAAGTTTTAGAGTATATAAGACAGTAGAATCTCTGTCCCTAGACAACACTCCTATACCACATCTCACCCATGGCTCAGGGACCATTACAGAAGAGGAGGTAGAAAGGTTGTTAGAGCCAGAGTAGTTGCACGAACATAAGAAAACAGACTTTCAAGCCTTTGGGAACTTGTTCGTGAACTTGCAACAGTGGTGACAACATGCAAAAGACCCATGCCAACTCAATCAGACAAAAATCCATCATATAACAAAGTAAATGAGAAATAGTTCCTCAACTGATTACTGTGGGTTGAGGGGGAGTAGATCTTCTTCAAGGGAGTGACTCTAGATAGGCTGACTAGAGTCCAGTGGATGAAGTTGCACCTAGGGACATCTTGATATTAATTCTGGACCAGATAGAACTTAATATATATGACAGAATACCTGAAATATGTTGGGGGGGTTGGGTTGTAGAGAGAAGGAGGTTGGGAGTGGGTCTAAATTTGATTAAGATGTTTTATATGAAATTCACAAAACTCAATAACAATTAGAAGGAAAAAAAATCACCAGCTACTGGAATACTAGCCATGATGTACACATCTTCAGTTAGCATGTTTTCTGAGGATTGCTATGACATAGAAATTAAAATGTGATTCTTAAAATGCTGCTTATACTATGAGATTTCATAGCCAAATATATGAGTTAGAACATTTTATGAAATCAATAATAGAACAGAATAATAGAAAAATATTGCTAAAATCTAGAACATTTTAAAATGATGTTTTGTATTTATTTTTACATATAACAGATTACAAAAATATGTAAAAATATTCCTAAAAGTGTTTCAATTATTTATAATAGACTATCATATATAATTAATCCAATGTTATTGATATAAAGACTCCCTTGTACTCTATGGCTATCGATGTCCCCAGAAATTATATAATTATGTGAGGCTCCCTGTACCTACCATTACCTTTTATATGAGGTGTTTCACTTAACTCTTACTGTATAAGTAAAACATTGATACTTAATATTCTAGAAAATAAGAACATTATATATCATTGCCAAATAAATTGACTAGATGGTTCTTATGAGATTTGTATCTTGTCTGATATATTTCATGTATTTGTACCAAGTAGCCCAGGTAGAATTGGGGTCAGAAAAATCTGTTAAGGCCCAGGAGTCACATTTTTCATCTTTGCTAGCAAGTGGTCTCTGTTGTAGCCATCCCACCTTTCCACAGTCCATGGAAAACGAACCATAGTTTATTCAACCGTATATCATGAATTCTCTCATGGTGAGGCCCAGCATTCAGCCGCACCCCACCCCTAAGTTTGAACCATTTGAGTGAACGGAAAATGTTCTTCAATTAGAGAAACCAGTTTATTCCAGGTTACTTATAAAGAATTCATCCCTGGGGAGAGACAGAGATTTCATATGGCAGAGCCTGCATTTTGATCATAAGTCCCCTGAACCTCTGGAACATGCACCCAAGAATGGAGCCCTGGCACCTTCATTAAATCTGTAGTGAACACAGTCCTGTCTAGTCCTATGAAAGTTGCTCAGCTGTCCTGCTTCTACAGCACTGAAAATAATCTCACCTGCTCCCATGTCCCACAGCCTTACAAGCCAGGTATCTAAGGGTTCCCTTCTGGTTTGTTTGAACGTCTTTCCTAGCTCCAGCAACTCTAGGGATGAGAACCCTTTAGGGGCACATTCAGCTCCTTCTGGGTTGCTTGCTTCTTCCCAGGGGTTCTAGGTTCTAGGGTCCCAGGATGGGTCCTTCATTATTAGCCTGACCTGGGTTTTCATCCCTTTTCAACGTCCTAGCTGTAATAAGTGGCAGGCTAAAAGCTCCATCTCCTTTTCTTTTTTATCCAATTTGTTAGCAAGCTCAGAGGCTAGTACTGAAGAAGCAAGGCTCGTATCTTTCTCTAAATCTAATTCATCTCTTACACTTTGAATCTCTCTTTGTGCTAAGACCTCAGCCTGGGACTGCCATCTCAAACTGGACCTGTACACCACAGCCTCCTCCATGGCATCTCCACCAGTGGGCACAACCACCACCAGTATTTGTCCCACTGATCTCATCCGCTTAGGCAAGTTTACCTTAATTACATATTTCACTATAAACTGCCCCAATCCTGCAATGGCCGCCATACACACCAGTCCTATGGGGATAATCCACCATATCAAAATTTCTTCTGCCCATACTTTAACCTTGGCTGATCCCCATATTAGCAGCAGCTCCATAAATCCTTTTCCCAGAAGCATTCTCCTTTTGTCAGTAGGTCCTGCTCAGCTATGCCAACTGTATCATGAATTCTGATGAGGCCTGGCATTCAGCCCCACCCCACCCCCAGGTTTGAACCAATTGAGCGAATAGAGAATGCTCTTCAACTGGAGAAACCAGTTTATTCCAGGTTACTTACAAAGGATTCATTCCAGGAGAGAGATGGAGATTTCGAATGGCGGAGCCTGCATTTAGATCATAAGTCCCCCGGAACTCTGAAACACATGCCCAAGAATGGAGCCTTGGCCCCATGGCCACCTCTCTCCTTCCCATCCTTCCATGCATTTCCACTAGACTTCCCCTCTTAGGTCATTGGTTAGTTGGCTGTCAATAACATTTGGAAGCCTATCTCTGGCAGCAGAGAGGAAAATGTATATGTATATAACAAATGGCTATATTTTGCAGTTCCCTAATTATTTCTATCACAATTTTATAATAATGTTTGACAGTGAACCAGCCATGACAGAGGCTAGAGACATTTTTGCAACAACTGGCAATATCAGGAGAGCTATTGTCTTTATATCTTGCCTTACAAATGTATGAAACTGACATGAGGCTTTGGATATTGCTTTACTGAACAAGGCAGTATAACAGCAATGACACTTTTCACAAGTCTATGACAGTATCTACTTATTTGTGTTCAGTTTATGATTAACTGGGACTGAAATATCTTTTATCTTATCAGATTAACAAACAATTCCATATTTGTTAATGAATATATTATTATAACCTGCCTTGTTTTAAAATTATAAAATATTTGAGTCAAAATTATCAAGTTGGGCTGTTCACACACATTAATGACACCATAAAATTAAAATTTTTATGAGTGTAATTTAACCAATTATGCCTCTTGTAAAATTTTATTGCTTGAATTTTTATTTCATTTCAGTTAATATTTTACAATAGTAACTATATGCTGTGATTGTAGTATTGTAATAATGGAAGCAGTTTATTCATGGAAAAATATAAATAACCATAACTGAAGAAGGAAAGAATGGAAAACATAAAAAGCTCATAAAGCCGGGAAATACTGAGATCTTTAAAGAGTATATATAAGAATAATTACAGAACGTAAACTTCCAAAGTTTCAGGCTAATTATCATTCTTTGAAATATTTTTTGCAAGTTAGAACCATGTAGAGTCGTAGAAGTTATTAAAAACAAAGAGGAAAATAAATATACTTTACAATTTTAAAATAGCATATTTTTATTATTCTCAAGTTTTTAAGTGACAGAACTTCAAATTGCAACTTTTTGTCCATTTCTCATGGAGGATTTGTCATGGACTTACTGTTACTAACTCCCGAGACAAATGGCCATAGTGAACTTCCGGTATGTATGGTCTGACCCCTCAAGAGCAGGAACCCAACTAGACTGCAGCATTTCTGAAACAAGTCTGAAAGTCAAATTAAACTGGTTAAAATGCATCTTGACTGCATCTCCAGTGAAGCTATGTAGCAAAACTAGTGTTTCAAGTTTGAAATATGGTACCGGGGTGCATGTGAATAAATGAAGGAGTAATCTTGCTAAAATAGAATGACTTCTTATTTATTATAGTATAAGTAGGATTGGACCCCAAATCCTGCCATCTTAGTAAACAACTTGAATTAAAACACAAGTTAGTTTGGTCTAAAATATTTTGTTTAAATCACCTAAGATACAAAATAGATCCACATTACCATTTGCAAAAATGAATGCCAAATATCAAAGGAAAATAAATTTTAAAATTGAAACATTACTTCCAGAATCTTCAAGATAAATCAATATTATCATGTTCAAAATAAAGATAACAATATCACTTATTGATAAGTAATTTAGAAAGTGAATATATGTTTTAGAAATAATTTAATTATTTTATGCATCTAAAATATCTCCTAAGAATCATAAATATGTAAGTAAAACCTTTTAGCATCTGAATACCTTAAGTAACAATCAAACATCCTCTTTTTTCATTTTATCTTAAGCAATATCACTATAATAATGTAGAAAGAATGGTATGAAACTACATAATATTTAGTTTCTTTATGTAAATTTGACAAGCAGCATTAGAGTTTTGGTATCTGACTTAGGAATCTGAGATTTTAGTGTTTTAATTTTATTGTGTCTTTGAATATATAAAATACAATGTGCTACAGTTTGCAAAAAATAAAAAATATAGAATCAGTGCTTAGGAAAGTTTTACTTCTGTTGTTATTGTTTTTTGCCATGTCTGATTCTACCCTAACTATATCCTGACAGTTTCCAATTATTGGCTCTAGAATTCTTTTTCCTTTTTACTGGTGCACAATGTCATTGTAAGGATATTCCATTAACTAGTCAACTTGTACCTTTGTAGGTAGGAGTTGAGATTCTCTCCTACATTTTAGTATTATCAATAACTACAAAATGGGAATCCTGTTAACATTATAACTCTACGAATGGAACCAATTTTTTGGTGTATCAAAGTGGAATTCTTGAGTAGGATTCTTCTTGTGTTCCCAGCTGCCATCCTTTCTCTGTGTTTCAGAATCTAGAAAGAAGGAGCACTGTATTCTCTGCTCTTAAAAAATGTTATACTACATTGATTGACAGATGAATTGATTGTTGGTGTATACAATAACTATGAAAGCTTCACAGCATGCCTATGAAACTTGAGCTAACTGGTTCTTTCCTTCCATCATGTGTGTCCTGGTGATTGAACTAAATTCTTTAGACTTGAATGAAAGTACCTTTACCACCTGAGTTATATTGCTAGGCCTTATATCTCTTTATCAACATATTTAGATCAAGAGAGACTCCCCTCTCTTGACTGCATCTACACTTGACTGTCTATTACAGTCTCCACCTTCAAATGCCATTACATTGGAGGCTAAATCTGCAGCATGGAGCTGTAGGCAGACCCAACTCTTTCCACAGCAGCAGTCAATGATGTTTGCAAATGCACTTGCTAAAAAACAAATGTGAAGACTCATGCATCCAGTTCTGCAAGGTTAAAAAGTATTTTAAATTTCACCTTCTGTACTTTAAATACAAGCAGTATCTCAAATCTCGTGTGAGATGTAGGTTACTGATAATTTATTGAAAGCAATTTTATACCAAGAGGATAAATAATGTTTATATCAAAAAGCATCCATCACTCAAATATTAATTTATGATTCTTTTGAGATCATATATAATCTCAAAATTGCAAATTCCTCCAAACATAGAATCAATTTAAATATCCATTCAAAATATTGCTTAAATTTCACCTAGCATATTCTGTTTGATGCATAAAGGATATGAGGCTGTAGAAAGCAGTTGTCAAAATCCTCATTTATTATTATTATTTTAAGGTAAGGCAGCTGGAGAATGTTGTCAATTACTCAAAGTTAATCTGGTGACTTTGCACAAAACACCCCTACTGGGTAAGTAAATGAGAAACACATGCAAATTAAGTCAATATCTCACTGTCTGAAGAAAATGGTGGACAATTAAGATCATTTCTCAGTTTAAAATAAAGGTTGAAAGTTTCTGGAGGAAAAAGTTTGCTTTCTAACTTTAGATATTAGCTGACACAGATATCCAGTAATGGCTCACTTTCCAAAGCACAGAGATGAAATAATATGCTTTTATTCTAAGTCAAATGAAAGCTGTTTTTGTGAGGTTAATTAGCAATCTGGACAGGAGCAGAAGCTCATCTGTCAGTTAGAAAGATGCTTGATTCAGGGATTTATAGGAAGGGAGAGGAAGAAGTTCAATGTCCAATCCATAACTAAAAGGTAAATTTTCCATTTTTTACAGTTGTGTCTTTTCTCAGGTCGCATGTTTCTTTGTATGTGTAAGGCTAATTATCTTGTTCTACATAGTGGATATTGCACTTGAATTCAATGAACTGGCTACTTCTATAGATGTCTTTTCTTTGTAAAACCCATTTCAAATCATCCTTGAGTGGGTCCTGGAGGCATTTCTTTTATTTTTATTGAATCATTATGTATTTCATACAGAACACCCCAAACAAACTTAATCATCTTTATATCACCTCCCCAACTCGCACCCCCCCAACCCCCAACTGGAATCCATACATTCCTTCATCTGTGTTAAGGACTATTAAATCAAGTTAGTGTTCCCAAATGACCTCAATAGAGGTTCATACACTGAGATCTAGTCAGCCTACCCAGAGTCCCTTGCTTTAGGAAGGCTAGCCCTTCCTGACCCAACATTAATCAGTTGCCAATAATACTTCTTAAGAAAAAGCTGAGGTCTGTAACTCATTTCCTCAGTTTCATGCTTGGTTTTTGCCTGCTTGAATTTGCATGAATCTTGAGCATGCCAAAACAGTGGTTGTAGGTTCGTATGAGCAGGGTCCCAGGAGCTTGTAGAATTCCATTTCTCCATGGTTGTACAATCCTCCCTGACGTACAATCCATCTTCTCCCTTTTCCACAATAGTCCCTGAGCTCTGGGAGGGTGAAACAATATGGAAGTCCTATTTGGGGACCCACTCTCTGCATTTTTAGTCATTTATGATCTTTTTGTATGACTGGCCCTTTGTTAAAAGAGTGAACTTTATTGATGAGAGTTGAGAGATTCATTTGTGTTTTCTTTACACCTGGTTCTATATTGTATGAGCCTTGGGTGGAGAGGCTGCATTGTAGATGTGTTACGTAGTCATAGGAAAATCACAGACAATGTCTGCATGTGACCAGCTGTGGTACTCTATAGTGGTCTTTGTCTGTTGCAAAAGAAGCTACTTTGATGAGTGGTGTCTGGGATAAATATAAGGATACGTATTTTACATTTGGTACTTAGTTACATTAGCCTAGGGATGTGACAGCCTTGGGGATTTCTCTAAGATCTACGACCTCGTCAGCTATCTGTATCTGGGTATTATTATAGTATCACACATGAGTTTCTTTCTCTTGAGTGCGTTCTAAGAATAGTAGGTAGCTGGTGATTTGCCCCATGATAAAAATGCCACTATTTAAACCATGTCGAATGCTATGCCAGTCATTGATATAATTCTTTGGTCAGGAAGATGGGCCATTGGTTGATGCTCTCCCTTAGTTGCTTGCATCGTGCTTTTCCAGTGCTATGAGAGCTAGCCCTCAGGGGAAGTGGATTCTGTGTCAGACCCAGCTCCATCACTCCATATCCGGTATCCAAAGTATGTCCTGTCTTCAGCAATAGAATCTTATCTTCAAGTTCTGGGAGGTAATCAAGGCTGTGGCAGTAGTCTGTGTAATTTTGGGAGTCTCTTGGACCATACTGACCAAATAGCTCAAAGGAAGGTTTCTCCTGTCTGGCAATGTTTCTTATTATGTAGCCTTTGCATTTCCTTAATTATTAATGATGTTGAAAACATATTTTAAGATGTTTTTCAGCTATCTTTATTTCTTCTTTTGAGAACTTTCTACTCAGATCCTTAGATCGTCTTTTAATTGGGTCACTTGTTTCTTTGACTCTTTGTTTTTTGAGTTCTTTATATATTCTGGATGTTAAACCTCTGACAGATATGTTACTTTTGAAGATTTCCTCCCATTTCATGGATTTTCTCTTCACTTCCTTGGTTGTTTCTTTTGTTGTACAAAAGATTTTTAATGATGTCCCAATTTTTGATTAATGACCATAATTTCTGAGCAACTACTATCTGATTTAGAAAGTCTTTTCCTACACCTATAACTTGGATGTTATTGCCAATGTCTTCTTTAATAGTCTCAGAATTTCAGATTTCAAATTGAGGTCTTTGATCCATTTGGAGTTGACTTTTGAACAAGGTGAAAGATAAGGGTCTAGTTTCATTCTTTCACAAGTGGAGATCCAGTTTTGCCAGTACCATTTGCTGAAGATGCTATTTTCATCTGGTGAGTGTTCTTGGCCACTTTGTCAAATATCGGGTGGCTGAAGCTGCATGTACTCTTGTTTGAATCTTCAATTATACTTCCTTTGTCTACAGGTCTACTTTTGTGCCAGCACCATGCTGTATTTATGACTATGTTTAGAACCCCTTCCACCGCATTGCTCTTTGTGCTCAGGTTTGATTGCCTATTTGGAGTCTTTTCTGCTTCCATATCAATTTTTGGATGTTTTAATTTCTAATTCTGTTAAGAATGTGATGGGGGTTTTGATTGGGATTGCACTGAATCTATATATTGCTTTAGTTAGGATGATCATTTTCACATATTATTTCTTCCAATCCATTAGCATGGGAGGTCCTTCAATCTTTTGGTATCCTCATCAATCTATTTCTTTAAAGGTTTAAAATTTTCAACATAGGGATCATTAATATCTTTGATCATGTTTATTTTGAATTATTTTATTTATTTGAGGACAGCCTTTTATGGTTCCTGATTTTAATGGGAATGCTTTCAGTTTTGTCCCACATTTCCCACATATTTTATTGCTGTGTTTTTTAAAATATTCATAATCTTTTTTTGAGTGCTCCAGTTATTCAACTTTATTGTTCAGTCTTGATATTCATCACCATAGTTCTTTATTCAAGTGAGATATATGTCTTATAAAGGTGAAAGGTAATTGGATAATTTGCCAACTCTGGGACAACTGTACTTTAAGACAGAAGAAACTGGAGCACTAAAGAACATATAAGAAAAGACTTTCTATCCAGCCCAAACTGCCTTCACATTTAATCAAACAAGCAATGCCACTGATCAGCTTTGAACACTTGTGTTCAACTTCTGGAATTAAAAATATTAATTTTAATTATGTGTATGTATGTGTCTGTGTGTGGTATATGAACATAATTCCAGTGCCTATGGAAGCCAGAAGATGGTGTTGGATATCCTGGAGCGGGAGTTACAGGTGGTTGTGCATCACCTTATGTGAGAACTGGAAGCAGAACTTGTGTCACAGCACAAAAGTAATAGTGCTTTTAACAACTCAGCCAGAATTCAGCCCATTAAAATAAGACATCATTTAAAACTTTATTCATTTTTTATTCTCTGGCAGTTTCACACATGAATATAATGAATTTTACTCATTGTCACACTGTTTCCCCTCCTACCCTTTCTTTTACCCACTGAAACCTTTCTTCTTCCCTTCTTCCCAACAGTTCCCCTTTCTTTGTGTGTGGTGTGTGTGTGTGTGTGTGTGTGTGTGTGTGTGTGTGTGTGTGTCCCACTGAGTTTAATTAGAGATACTTTCATGATCTTAGGTAGGAAGTTATTTACTCAGGGAGGGATAGATTCTTTCATCATCTATGATGAAATATTGAAGAACCTAATTTGTGCAGATAACCACAGATGCAATAATTTCATAAATAAGAGGGCTGAGTCATGTGCAGAAGACAAGCTTTGGCTGCACATGTCCCTGTCCTGTGGCTCTTACATTCTTCCTGCTCCCTCTCCTGCAGTGCTCCCTGAGCCTTAGAGAACAATACAGGTGCAAAGCACTTTACATCACTTACTCTTAGCATTTTGACCAGATATGGACTCCTTCATTAATCAATGTCTGCTGCAGTAGAAATCTTCTGATGAAGGCTTAGTGGTTCTGACTGTTTTTCCCCCAAATGAAATATGTTCCAGAGTAGAGAATTATTTCTTGAACTGGCTGAGCAGTCAGTTCATTTAATGGTTCTTCCCTGAACCAGAGCCATTGTAAATACCTGAGTATTTGTAAGGTATTGTGATTGTGACAATATGACCATTTAGTAAGACAATAACAGAGTTTAATCTGTTGTCAAGGTTGACTCACTCTGCATTCATGGTGAGTCTCCTGCCTCAGCCTCCTGAATGCTGATTACAGGTGAGAGTTATAATATGGATATTTTTAAATACAATTTGGGGAAATAGGTAAAGTAGATCATGTTTGCAAACACTGGAGAAATAACAAGAATGATTACAGTTTATCTAACTTGGCATAAAGAACAAGGAAAACAAAAGGAAATTAAGAACATGTAAGCTATTACCATTGGTAGAATTTTTATTAATTTCAATAAAGATTATGATTATGGCTGGATGAGGATGAACTGATCTTCCTAAAGGGAGGGATT
This sequence comes from Eospalax fontanierii, assembly GCA_035773235.1. Classification (NCBI taxonomy): domain Eukaryota; kingdom Metazoa; phylum Chordata; class Mammalia; order Rodentia; family Spalacidae; genus Eospalax; species Eospalax fontanierii. The sequence continues at coordinate 41,057,051 of CM069542.1, read as the reverse complement.
CTAGATAGCCTGACTAGACCTCAGTAAATGAACTTGCACTGAGGAAAGTCTAGGGACACTAACTTGACACAATAGGCCTTAACACAAATGACAGAATATATGGTTTACAGTTGGGGAACTATGGGAGAGTCCCAGTGGGGAAGAGATATAAAACTGCTCAAGATCAATTGAGATGTTCTCTGCGAAATATACAACAATTCAATAAAAAGCTTTTTTTTTTAAAGTAATATATCTATCTGATTACTATGGCAAGCAAAATCTTTCATCTCCTAGGACAAATTTTAAAAATAAGAATGTTCATTTATTTTTTAATTTAGGAGGTTCATATATCCTTTGAATTCCTTAAAGCTAATGAGAAATAATAGTTTATGAGTGCTCATGTGAATGATATTGTATATAATGAAGTTCAAATATAGTTTTTCTCTATCAAAATACTGCTCTTGAGACTATTCTTCATTGTATCACAGTGTGCAATTAATGAATGGCAATTAAACATCTGTAGACAAAATTTTCATACTGGTAAATCTTTAAACACAAATTTAAATTTAATATTATTTGCATATTATTTATTTGAAAATCATTGGAAGAAAATATGCCATTAGGAATTTAATAGACCTGAATATTTACTCCTCCCAAAGAAATTTGTGCTGTTTTCCTTTGTAGGGGATTATTTCTTGAGGTGTCCCAGAGTGAGTTCATTACTTGGTTTCTCCCCGGAGAGGAACCAGGCACAGCCATGTGACTGGGGTTGTAAATAGAACTTAATTAAATGTAAGTTTAACTTTAGAAAAGCATGGTTTATTTTCTGGTTAGTACTTTTAAAAAGCTGGTTTGACTTTTCCATTTGTCTTTATTCTGTCAATAGTTGGAGAGAATTCTAAGACCCTAGGGGGATAGCAGTCAGAGCTATAAAATGAAAAAGACTTATGAATCACAAAGGGCACAAAAGCTGCCTTTGAACAGGGAATCTATATGAAACCTTAAATGAAAAAGAAATAAAATTACTTTACATCAAACCACTGATACTTGGGGAGTTTACTAATGAAAAAAAAAACAATGTTATCTTTCTCAATAAGAAGTATGACTGATGTTTTCTGAAAATTGATTATCATATTTGGGTTTATATGCTCATTTATGGAGTGAATGACTTTGTAATCTATATTTTCTTGATAACATCCTATAAAAATTAGAAATAATCACGCAGTATCAATACATTTCATTATGTTAGAGAGATTCTTAGTAAACCACACAGTATTAATTACACAATTTTATAAAGCAAAACAACTTTAATTTAATCATTTAATTTACTGGTAATCTCTTTATCAAATGAAAATTTATGGATTTTATAAGGGAAGCATGATTTCTAAATAGAAAGTACTAGCTATAACCATATAGCTTGAAGACAAAGCAGTTTGAAATGCTGTGGTTTTCTGTGGTGGTTTTGTGGCCCCTGAAGTGCATAACACAGAGCATGCCACTGAAAAACATAGCAAGTACCTATTCACCTGAGTATCATGAGAGTCGTCAGTCCAACTTCATCGGAAAGTGCTGCTCTACATCTCTCTGTCCTGCTGCTGGCATGAACAAAATCTCATATAACTTCTGTCTTCATGAATCTTAAACCACTTAATTTGTATGTGATTATCCTCAAGAAGTTTTCCACTGGCACTTTATTTTATGAATTATTTCCAATTATTTTCTCCACTGAGCTTAAAAAGAAGAAAGATAAAATTCAAATCAAGAATACAGCATTTTCCTTTCTGAATGGCACAGTACTGACCTTGCTTGACCTAGACGGTTTTGTATTGTAAATGTATAATACTGGTAGCCCAGATCTCCACAGTTAGTAGTAATCTTCAGAGTACGTTGTTATCAGCAATGTGTAAATGTATAACAGTGAATTAAACTAAGAAGTTATGTGCTCTTACATTTCCATTTTTTCACTTTGATAAACATTCACCTTACTTCCAAGGTGATTCTCCTTCACGTCTTACAAAAAAAAAAAAAAAAAAGTACAATTGCAGTAGAGATTTCCAGCCTTTATAATTCCAGAACTCATCTATATGTTGTGAATTATATTAGGGTATGAATTGGGAAACTGAAGAGATAAGATAAGGAGAAAGGAAAAAGCTCATGATATTAGTCTTTTAAAAGTGTCATATAACTCTAATGTAATGAGACATTTTGTAGCTCTTTTGAAGGATTTTTTTTATGAACAGTCTTCAAAAGGAAATTATTAAAAGCCTTTGAACAATGTTAGCATGATTCAAAATATACTTTGGGGAAAAACTTCCTTTCATAGTAAAAGATTGAGGGCATTAAAAATGTACTATGTTTTTTCAATTATATTTTGTATTCAATACTGAAAACTTTAAATGGAGTATTAGCTTAGGTTCAGGAAGCTTGGAGGTTTGAGCTTTCTTGTTTCTTTTCTTCATTGTTCAATAACATTCCCAAACAGACCATAACAATAACTAAGCACACTTAGTAATACACTAAGCATGCTAAGAAAGATAAGAGAAACTCTCCACTAAGCTTGTATAATAACTCTAAAACTTAAGGGCCAGTCAAGAAGGGCTACAATGTAATGTCAGAATCAAGTTTTGTTTTTAATTTTAAACAAAACCAAAATTATTTGAAAACAATTTGCTGGGTTTATTACTAAAGATGTCTGTGTGCATTCTGTGACGGATACCCATGACACTGCCATCATTGAGAAGGCACAGGGTAATCACAGATGTCTCAGTGATGTTTATCTTCCAAAAAGTGAGAGTAGGGACAGACAATGCTTCAATAGGGCTTTCTCCTTTCGCTTGGGAAGTTAGTAATCTGAATTTTATAGCCTAAGAAATAATGCTTAACATTTAGAGTCAGTAAGGCCAGAGAATAAGCAATGTCTTAATTTTCAGAGGTCACAGGAAATGGCAAAGAAAGAAGAGTTCTAAGGAAGAGAAAGACAGCAGGTTAACCATAGTGCTGACTAGATGATAAAATCATACCAAAAATTAACGATAACAATTCAGTTGAACAAAAAGTTCGTGTTAAATTGAAGTAGATAAATTAAGTCACTCTCAGATTCTGATTTTAAGTTAATAGTGGAGGAGACTGGTTGCAGGTAAATAAGGACGACCACATATCATACTTTAAAATATTTTTGAGAAGAAGCATTAGAATATCATAGGTAACAATGAGACTAATCTTAGAAATGGCAAAATTAAAGATGCAAGAAATGGAGGCTGTAATGTTTAGAATACGTCCCTAACAACATGAGAGAGGTTTTGGTCATATGAACATGACACAGTTGACATGAGATGAATGGTTGTTTAGGAACTCCTGAAAGTTTAATAAAGATCAAGAGGTCAGTTGACAAATTAGGTAAAACATTTTCCCTAAATTTGTATGGCACAATGATAATGGATAATAGAATTATTTTCACATATACTCTGTTGTCAACTTAACACACCTGGTTAGAGGGAACCTCAGCTGAGGAATTTTTTCCATTATATTGGCCTGTGTTTGCGTCTCCAGGTCATTTTCTTGTTTGTTGAGTGATGTGGGAGGGCCAAGACAACAGTGGGCAGTCCCACCCTGGGCAGGTAGACCTGTGTGGTAGAAGAAAGGAGGCTGAGTGTGAGCCAGGAAGGTAAGCCAGTAAGCAGTGTTCTTCCATAGTTGGTGCTTCAGTTCCTGCATCTAGGCTCCTGACCTGAGCTCCTGCTTTTGCTTCCTTTGATGTTGGACTGTGAATTGTAAGACAAATGAACCCTTCCCTCCCCAACTTGGTTTTGGTCAGAGTGTTTTGTCACAGCAATAGAAGGTAACTAAGACAGGTACGTTTTGTATCTTTAGTTTAAAATTAAAATCAGCATTAGATGCAACTCAGCATCCTGTCGTAATAAATGAGGCAGAACAATGCATGTATTGAGGAAAAAATAGAGCCAGCACAATTTCGTGAAGGAAATAAAATCTTGCTTATATGAGTCTCTGTGAAAGTGCTGGAAGTGAATAATTCCAGCCAGAGTTCAATCTGTCTTCCAGTCATCATCCTCTGTCAGCATTCTGGGGAGGGTACTAGGAGCATGGCTCTTTCAAGCCCAGGAAAGTGGAAAGTTGGATATTTTTTGGAAGAGATTACTTTACTTTAACTAAAAAAGCAGGAGTCTGTTCCTGACATTGGGTTTTATGTTGCTAGCCATGTCACTTAGTAGGGATAAATCCCCATTATGAGATTATTCTTTTATATCTCATTTTGTAATGACTTTACTTTATAGACTTTAAGAAGCTTCTATAGTAGTCAATTTCCATATGGCATTATCTAAAATAAAACTCCAATGCTAGGAATGACCCCAGTCCTTGAATTTTTTGGCCGGAGGTCCCATATATCCTCAAATACTCCTGGCCACTGCCTGTATCCTTAGTTATCATCAGAACTGCATGGGGAGAATTTATTGTTGAAGATACTACATACATAAACTGTAGAACCAAAAAGGAGAAATTAAGCTGGTGCTGACTTCAGAATCTCATCTATACTGGCTAAGTTCCATAGTGCGGGAGGGTGCTATGCATGCTCCCTGCTCATGGAATGAAAAAAAATTATCATCAACATTACCAAGCTGTAAGTCCTGTGAACTTCAACAACAACTAGACTGGAAAGAAGATGCTCGCTAGTACAATAGTGGCATGACTATTAGGAAAGTTACCAACTACTCTCTGAATGGATTTAGGATTTGTTCCATAGGTAGAAGCCCATACCTGACTGATAACAGGCTTAGGAACTTGAGACTAGACAGGTCATAGGACATAGCGGAAAGCCTAATACTAATTTTCTACTAAATAATCATAGTACTAAACTGACTCCTAACAATTTATTGTTATGCTCATAATTAAGGTATCTCTCAACTTTCACCAGAGAAGATTCCTTGTGCAACAGATAGTAACTAAGACAGAAATTCACAAAGAGCCATTGTGCCCAAAACAGGAGGATGCAAAAGTGCTTATCTCCGAATAGGACACCTATATGAAACTTATGCCTCCAAAAACTCAGGGATCATTGTGAAAGAAGGAGGTGGAAAGATTCTAAGAGCCAGAGGTGGTGAATGACCACAAGGAAATAGGTTTTCAAGCAGCTTGATCGTTTACTAATCTGAACTCACAACAGTGACAGCATGTAGAAGTCTCATGCCCACAGCAGTGAAAAATCCCAACATAGACAGAGGGAAGTGGCAAAGAAACCCCAAACCAACCCAAGGAACTATGGGTAACCTATAACTGCTGGGAGGATGAGAGACAGTATTTTCAGTATTTTGGTAGGTTAACTGGGCTCCAGTGGATAGACCTACAGTGAAGGACATTACATTTATGGGCACAAATAATTCTCTCCCCCTGTCTCTCTTTCATATATATATATGTATATATGTATGTATATATGTATATATGTATGTATATATGTATAATGAACTTAAAATCTCGAAATACCCTGCTAGATATTTCATCCAAACTTCCTCTTTTTAAATTATTAAATTGTTTATATATATATATATATATCAATAGATTCTACTAAAATATTTAGAACAAGAGTATGTGAAAAATATCAATGTTTTCCTTTAAAGATATTACAAATAGAACCTAGCTCCACAGAGAATAAAGATCAGGAAAATTAGAAGAACTTGACATTGCAGGGGCCATGAATGAACACTGAAAGTTTTACAAACCTAAAAATGAAACTATTTTCAATATGGATGTTATAAATTAAAATTTAATTTACAATGACAATGTTAGCTACATCTTCAGACCATGACCATCTAAATCATACCTTGAGAAAATTCTAAGGATTATCAATCGTATTTTCACAGTTAATTACTTAATCTTCAAAGCCTAATGGCAAATAATCACTATGATAAGCAATACTCAATCTAACTTTGATGAAAATTGCATTTGTATGAATAAAATACTTTTAAAACTATAAAGTTTTTGTTCTAAAAAAATAACCCTAGAAAGTCAATAAGAAAACACATCATGCAAACCTGGGCAAAAGATTAAAACAGACACTTCAGCAATATATGAATGGTTTACATAGGAAAATATAGCTTAAAATCACAACAAGATGCCATTGCACAACCATGGAAATTGTGATAGCTACTACCGTCCAAAGATGTTGTGTCACGTATTTTTAAATATATCAAGAAACTGAGTTCCTATGCACATTGTAGGTAATGTACCATATAGATGCAACTGGAGATCTATTTTATAGTTTCTTCAGAAATGAGTAATAAAAATGATATAACTCCACTCCAGCTAATATACTTATAAGTGGGAATGTTTCTACATAGCCGCTTGTAAGTAAACATTTTTAGTAAACTAATTTGTGGTAAGCCTAAAATCCAACAAAAAATTGTCTTAGTTTGTGACTTGGTAAGTGGGATATATAATCATAAAATGGAATGCAATATAACAGTTCAGAATAAGAATTACTAACACAGGATAGGACATGATAAACTTCAGGCCAAGAACATACAAAATTGTATGATAGTTCACGTACATGAATAGAAAATAAAAAGCTGTCAATTCTGAAATCAGACTAATGTTTACCTAGGGGTCAGCTCACAAAGGCATACAGAAGAGTTTCTTAAGGTGGCAAAAATATGTTTTTTAAAAAATTGCAGTGACGTTTGCACGAGCATGAATTTACTAAAAATTATTGAATTACATACTTTAAATGAATGAAAGTATAATAAAGCACAGCTCCATAAAGCTTTCAAAACCAATAATCAGCAAGGGTAAGAAATAGGGCAATAAAACTGAATGAACAAAATGAAGTAGGTCTCAAAACAGTTTTGAAGTTGTAGTGTAAAGGATAAAACTTATGCTATAAATCAGTCTAAAAAATATATCATGTAAACATAGAGCCAAGTGCCTTTTATAACCAGCATTAAGCTTTATAGTCTGGAAACTAAAAATTCTGCCATCCTGAAGCCATTTAATTTCTATCCTGTAAGTCAATAAATCAGTTTAGAGAGAAAACAGAATTAATTTTTTCTAACATGCCATTTCTCTACTAAATCAAAATACGTATGACATAAATGGTTGCAAGTTAAATGGTGAGAACAATTTCATCTTATTTAAAGTAAGTCTAGAAAACACAATATAATAGTTAACCTCAAATTAAAATCCCAAGTTCAACATTTAAATTTTGTTCATTTATTTTAAAATTCATCTTGATTTTACAGATCTTTCTGTGAACTTCTAATTGTAGGATTTGATAGGAGATCTTATTAAATAAGACATGGTTCCTAAGGAAGAAAAATGTAACTTCATATGTTCCCAAATTGCCTTTTCTGTTGTTTTCTTTTTTATGTATTCATTTTTACACATGGGTATAAGAGTTTTGCCTGCATGTATGCAAGTGCAGACTTGTGTAATGCCCATGAAATCCAGAAGAGGTTGTCAGATCCCCTGGATTTGGAGTTGTTGGCTCCATGTGTGTGATGGGAAGTGAACCCAGCTTCCCTGCAACCACAGCTGGGTCGAGCAATTTCTCCAGCCCCATCAATAGGTTCATTTTTTTTGGAAGATATTAACTTTTTCTTTTGAGATAAAAGTATATTTTGAGTTATCATTTATAACATATTCTATAATACATAATATACACATATAAATGTGTTTATATATGTGTATACATCGTTATTATTGAATTTGGAAGAAAAATGTATATTATTACACAACATCATAACAGTATTTTATAAATGAGGGGAATCATCTGTACTTAACAACAAACAAAATTAACCAAACTAAATGGTACTTAAGACAGTGATGGATCTTGGGCTATGTCATAGAGTGTAGCAGTTTCTAGTTCCATCCATTCACTTACAAATTTCATTTTTCTTTATTGCTGAATAGAATTCTATTGTGTAATATACCATATTTTCATTGCACATAAATATAACACATTTTCATTGTCAATTTATCCTTTTAGAAATATTAAGTTGTTTCCATTTTCTATCTATTTTGAAAAGAAAAGCACTAACTATGACTGAGCAAACATCTCTGCAGCAGGATGTCAAGTCCTTTGGGTATATGCTGGAGTGATAAAGCTGGGTCATATGGTAGATCCATTTTTAGTTTTTAAATATTTCTCCACACTGACTTCCATAGTGGCTGCACCAGTTTGCAATCCCACCAGCAGTGAATGAGGGGTCTCCTTCCCTACATCTCCACCAACATTGTTTTCATGATCTTAGTAATCCTCACTGGGAAAATTGAAAACTGAAAACTTTACATGGTTTCTCTTTTGTGAATTGTAACTTCAAATCCTTAGATGCAATTATATATCCTCCTGTAAGCATAGGAGACAGGATAATGGGAAGAAACTATGAGGAAGAACGGAAGGAGGAGCTCAAGAGAAAGGGATTCTAGGAGACAGGCATTATCAACTGGGAAATGGGGACGACAGAGGGTACTTTAACTGGTGAGGAAGGAGAGAACATTATGCAGCAGGAAAAAGAGAAAAAGGATAAATAATAATGGTTAGGTGACTTGAAAAAGCCAAAATGAAATGCAATATGTAATTTACCTACTGAAAAATAACCATATAATATGAATGTGAGTGCATGTGTATTTCTGAAGATTATAAAACAAAAATCACAGTTCCAGGCAAGGGAAACTGTCCCTGAAAGTGCTGGTCAGGTTAGTAATAAAAAAAAAGATCACCGAAATAATACAGGCTATTGCCACAGCCCTTCGTTGCCCTCCAGATTTTGAGAGTAAGATCTTATTGCAGAAGACATAACATATATCAGACACAGGATTTGGAGCAACTTAGCTGGAATTTGACTCAGAAGCCTCCACCTGAAGAATAGCTCTCACAGTATCAGAAGATACTATTTAAGCTGTGGTTCCATCAGGGTTTATACTCTCATTTAGGGATCTGGAGCTAAGAACCACAAATGAGAGAGAACATATATTGCTTGCTTTTTTGAGTCTGTGTTAACTTCGGACAGGTTTCTTGTTCTATCCATTTGCCTATGAATTTCATTTTCTTTATTGCTGAGAACTCGTTGTGTAAATATGCCACATTTTCCTTATCCAATCATAAACTGAGGAACATTCAGATGCTTACTTTTCTTAGCTACTGTATATTCTGGATATTATTCCTCTGTTAGATCAACAGCTGGTGAAGAATTTTTCCCTCTCTGTAGATTTCCCCTTCATTTTATGACACAATATTATATATAAAAGATCCCAAAAATTCCACTAGAAAACTGCTATAAGTGATCAACACTTTCAGCAAAGTGTCATGATACAAAATCAACCTACAAAAATCAGTAGCCTTTTAGGTACAAACAACAAATCATCAGAGAAAAAGTTTAGGGAAATATTTCCACTCATAGAAGTCCCCAAAATATCTAGAGATAAGCCAACACAAGGCCTATTTAATGAACCATTTAAAACTTTAAAGAAAGAGATTGAGGGAGACACAAGGAGATGGAAAGACCACTTCTGCTCATGGACTGTTCGAATCAAGACAGTGAAAATGAGCATTCAACCAAAAGAACTTACAGAGTCAATGCAATCCCAATCAAAATCCCTGTGCCATTCTTCACAAAAATAGAAAAAGCCATCCTAAAATTCATATGGAAACACAAAGGGCCCTAGATAGCCAAAAACAATCCTGAGGAAAAAGAACAATGGTAGGCTGATTACCATACCAGACCTCAATCAATACTACAAAACTGGTCTGTATTTAACACAAGAAGCTTAAATTCGTAAGGGAAGATTTTGGTTTAGACATGATCACGTAGACTCATTTATTCTTATTCTTTTCTGCTGTGAACCAATAGAGGGGAAATTCCTGGAGGAGGAAACAGATGAAGTCTGAAAGATGGGAAGAGGTTGGGAGTTTCTTTAAGGTCTTCAGCACTGTTTTTACTATTTAGGGGCTGTGTGCCTTATGACACACCCTCAGGGTGATACTGATTATGGACAGTCATGAAAAATGACCCCAATAGATCACTTTCCTTCTCAGTTTGAATAAGAAATGCTGAGGTCATCAGACAAGTATAACAGCACCTTCAAGGGAGCTGTCTGCCTAGACAGTCACTGAAAGTATTTAGACTGTTCAAAGGCCCTACCCCCTGATTGACCTGAAAACAGAAACACAGGTAGCACTAGCCCAAGGAATACCTAGCTTTGTAAGCTTTTTTTCCTCTTTGGAACTGGGACTCTCCTTTCATATCCAGGTACAATGAACAGAGTTCAAAAGGGAAGTAGAATCTAACCATTTCAAATAGAGGATCCAAGAAGCTCTCTGCATTCCCACACAAAGGCAGCCCATCTGGTAAATAATTCTTGGAAAGAAGTTTCTGATCTAACAGAACCTTAGATATCCTCAACGTAAGAAATAAAAATAGAACATTTCTGTTCTAGTAGAGCCCCAGATAACCTTGCAAGTTACCATGGCATGAGAATACTATTACTGTCTTGAGCAGTCAAAGATGGTACTAGTGGAAACACCAGACATTGCAGATAAATTAAGCTAACAAATAAACCTCTATAAAGTTTTACATATTAGATTGTCATTAGAACAACAGTTCACAAAAGTGGACAAGAATCTGCATGTGAAATTCATGGATGGTTATGCAACAATAAGCAAACAAACAAAATAAAACAAACAAAAATTTAAGTAGTGCCTGTTCTCTAACATTAAGGGAAAGAACGATCCAGGATTCTAAAGAAATAAAGTCACAAGAACCAAAAGAATTACAGTTTTGGATGAAATCATATAATCCATTGATGTGAATACCAACCATGGTCAATCATACAAAGCTGGAATTGTTAGACAATGGTTTTAAAGCAGCCATTAAACATGCTTTAGCAAAAAATTATAAAATCTATAGAAAAATATGAGTAAAACTGAAAATCATGCCAGAAACAGTTATGCTATTAGATGGAAACTAAGATAGTGAGAAATAGAACAGAAATAGAAGATGTACTGGAATGACTTAATAGGAAACTTTAGGATAGATGAGCAGGGTTTACTCAATCTGAATAAGAGTGGGAAAAAAGACTTAAAATAAGTAAACAAAAAGAACAACACAATGTAAGATATATTACATAAATGTAATTTATATTGTCGGAGTTCCAGGACAGAAATAATATGAAGGTAAAAAAAAAATTTAAAAACTTCCCTAATTTTATGAAAAACATAAAACTATGGAATTACAAGCCCAAGGAAACTCCACATAAAACCAACGAAGTGTAGGCAATGACAACTCAGTGTTAAAATTAAAACTAGTGACAGAAAAAAAAAAATCTGAAAAATGCCCAGCTGACAAACAGGCCAGTGCCTCTGGGGCAGTACTAATTTGAATGGCATTAGATTTTTCAACAGACTATGGAGGCCAAAGGATGATTCGCTTTTCTCAATTGTAAGAAGTGAAGAACAGTCAGTGATGAATTCCAGATCCTTTAGGAATTAAGGGGAAATAAAACCATTCTCAACAGAAAGAAAATAGTAGCACTTCATCATGATCTGATCTGTCCTAAAACTTTGACTTAAGTTCTTCAGGAAGAAAAACATAAAGATGACTGAACAAGAAATGTGAATCATTGCAATGGACAATGTATAATAAGAGCAGAAATAGCTGAATTTATTGAATGAAGTTCATGTGTCATACTTGATAATTGAAACAAAGATAATCCAACCAGATACTGAAAACAGTGGAAAGGGACCACACTGAAAAGTAGATTTCCATAAGGCTACTGAAGTTAAGCATATTAATACGGTTTTATTGTGACATCTGACATTTGCATGTTCTCTAGAGCAAACTGTGAAAATATAGATCAACAGAACTTACTCAATGAACAAAGAACCACATTTTGAAATGCTGTAAATAATCAAGATGAAATCTTGTGAGAGTTGTTCTAGTAAAGATGAAAAGACAATTAGGTGAGATGGCTCTTGGAGAGTAGAGGCAGGAAGGAATCCTCGAACTTGAGAACTTGTTTCAAGAAAAAAGAGGGGTGGTGGAATTGAAATGTAGAAAACATTTAGAGGAACCCCTAGGCAACAGGAAGGGTACAGTATATTAAACATTTAAAATATTAGGTATTCTAAGTATTCAAAATAAAGGAAATTACTGAGAGAGGAGATGAAAATGTAGGCCTCAACTATACTTTGTAAAGACATATCTTAAAAGAAAGGTGGGATATAAACTGATAGAAAAGAATGTACCACACAAATATTAGTTTAAAGAAAGAATAGAAATATCTTCATTAATATCAAATAAAGTAGATTTCAATTCATGTAGAATATATTATGGCTCTAAGTTTACACTGCACTGTAGACAGAATCTCAATACACACAAGCAAAGATTATGTGTCTGTAAAGGTGAACAGGAACTTTTGGAGTTCTAATTAGGAACCTCAACAATTTCTCTGGTGATTTATAGAAACGATTCATAGTAAACCAGGAGAACATCTAAGCCTGGTACAAAGGGTCAGGCTTATTCACAGTTTATTGTCTGTCTTCTTCTACCTGTAAAACCATACTGAAAAATTATTAAATGAAAAATGACTGAACTGAACAATTCATAAGGTGAATTGTACACACTCCAGCTCCCTCTGGTATATAAATGAGCATTGTTTAGCAAAATTACACTGTGTATGGTACTTGCTATCAGTTACTTGCCAGCTGTCTTACATATAAGGTTTGCACTTGAGGTATCATAAGACATGTCCAAGTAACCCTTATTTCATTCTAATAATGGTAATTGTTCCCTTTGTACATTTTAATATCTGCTATGCCTGCCTTATAAGCTGACATATCTATCATGGATAGATAGCTACAAAGAAAAATATATTTGCTTTATATGTTTTCAGATATCATAGAGTCTTATCCATGTATTTTCCAGAGATAAGGACTACTGCATGATATAGTTATATGGTATAATTCACTGAAAATGTAGAATACAATTTTTATGTGAGTATGTGAGATATTCACCAAAATATAAAATACTTTGTGCTTTATATATCAACAAATGGAAAGTAATTAAGGTTATGTAAGATATGTTCTCCAACCACAATGAATTTAATCTATAATAGAACAGCAGCAGGTGTGTCACATTTGGAAATTAGCATGCTTCTAAATAATTCACACTTGTAAATAATTCATGAATTAAAAATAGAATCTTGAAAGATAATGTAAAAACTGAGAATGGGAGATAAAATATACAAAGCAAGGTTGCTGGGAACAGCACTTGTCCCCACTACTTATGAGGCTGATGCAGCAGGATCAGCTGAGCTGATAAGTTTGAGTCCTGCCTGACCAACATATGGTAGCCTGTTGAATGATGCTGTTGACAAAAGTCTCAACCTTTCCATTCAATCAATATGTTGTCCATTTGAAAAAGGATTACCTTTTCTAAACTCAATGAAAGTTTGAAATTTTCCTCTATTGTGTTATCAACATTTTACTCAGAAGCTACCAGAATTTTCTGGCTCTATGTGTTAATCAAGAACCTAATGTCTTTTTATTTCTATCTCAGTTCAAGTAATACAAGAATCTTGGGAGATCTCATTGGGTCAAATTTTGCTGTCTCTTGTCTTTGACTTCATTATATCTTGCATCAGTTTTTACATACATTTTTGCGACTGACAGTTAAGCTCTTCCCATGGCCTTTGCAGTTATGGTTATTTATTTGTCCCGATGAAGCTAGAGGTCCCAGTTTCTTGGCAATATTTATAATATAAATCCTTTTCCATAAACAGCAACCATGTTTCAACTTCATCAAAAATGTCCTGTAAACTGTAAAACCTAACACAAATGTTAGAAAAATATCAAAAGACACTTAGTGGGTACTTTAGGGCTTGCAGTCAAATATTTTCTTTGCTTAGTTTTACAACCTTCTAAGAGTTAAAAATCATTCTTAGTGGAAAAATTACAAAGCAGCCTCCCCATTTAGCCTCAGGCCTCAGTTTATAACTCTAATGAATGAATCATAGAACAGGTATTAATTTCTTAGCCTCACATAAGATATTTTTTTCCTATCATTCAAACCACAAACCTCCCCCAGCCCTAGTTTTCTTCCTCCATACACTGCCTAGTAAGTTACTGATACTTTTACCTCAGTCACACAACTTTTATAGATTCCAAACCTTAAGGAGCCATTACTACAGAATCTTAGGACAGACTGTAGGTGTACACTAGAAAGATATCAAACCCTAAATGATGAAAAATTGCATAAATGCCCTGTTTTATACCCCACACATTCAAAGTAGATGTTCTTCTGTGTTTCTCTAGTTTGCCTTCTACAGGCCCTTAAATCCCTTCATTTCACAAGCAAGATATTTTCTTGGGTTAGGCAGTATAATTTTGTTTGGGGGCTAAGTTTACTCTTTTAGATAAGAAAAGGTAGTTTCAAGTGAAGAGGTAGTAGAGATGGATCCTCATCTCACTCAGACTTATGTATAAAATTTAAAATTTGGTATAGATGCTTGAACCTTAATGCTTCAAGGTTTGCACCTTTTAGCTGTAGCCATTGCAGTGGAGCCAAAATGAAGAACAGTGATTATTGAGCCAAGCTGGGGAAGTCCTGGGTAATAGAAGATGGTACGGCCATTACAATGCCAACTGAGTTAAAAGATAAATATGAGACATTGGAGCCATATTCATGTTGACAACAGCACCAGTGAGGAGCTGGGGAAGGCATCGCACTGCTGCTCTTCTGGCAGCATCTATCTCCACTGAAGGCTGAGCCTGGCAAAGGTGCTAATCCACCAGAAATCAGGAGAAATGTGATGCTGCTGGTGATGCTGTCATTGTTGAACTTATGAGGCAGTCTAAACTTTTGAGACTTCCTGGAGAAATTGCTCAGGTTGCTACAGGTTCTGCAAATGGAGACATGGGAATTGGAAACACCATATCTGATACAATAGAAAAGGACAGGAGATCACTGAATGATGAATTAGAAATTATTGAAGGCATGATGACTGATAGAGGATATATTTCCCCATATTTTGCCAATACATCCAAAAGACAGCAATGCAAATTCCAGGATGCACATACTCTGTTGAGTGCAAGGAAAATTTCTAGTGTCCAGTATATTGTTCCTGATCTTGAAGTTGTGAGGGCTCACCTGAAACCCTTGGTCATAACCCTTTAAAATGTAGATAGAGAAGCTCTAAGTGCTGACTTTGAATAGTCTAAAAGTTGAACTTAGGTGGTAGCAGTCAAAGCTCCAGGGTTTGACAGCAATAGGAAGAACCACCTAAAAGTTATGGATATTGCTACTGGTGGTGGGGTATTTAGAAAAGAGGGGTTGACTCTGAAACCTGAAGATGTTCAAGATCATGACTTGGGAAAAGCTTGAGACAAGATTGTTACCAAAGATGACATCCTGCTTTTGAAAGGAAAAGGTGGCAAAGATCAAGTTGAAAAATGTATTCAAGAAAGCACTGATCAAAAGTAGACATCACAACAACTGAATACGATAAGGAAAAAGTACTGACAAAAGTATCACCATGGAGTGGTTGTACTGAAGACTAGAGAGACAAATGTGGAACTTAATGAGAAGAAAGAGTTTTAGGTTTTCAACAACTACAAGAGCAGTTGTTGAAAGGACATTAGAGGGAGGGATTGTGTCTGCTTCATTGCAGCCTAGTCTTAGACTTATGAAAGCCAGCCAATGAAGGTCAGAAAATTGGTACAGAAATTATTTTAAAGCACTGAATAATTCTGCAATGATGATTGCAAAGAATGCAGGTGTTGAAGGCTCTTTGATAGATGAAAAAATTCTGCAAAGTTTAGAAGCTGATTATGATGCTACACTTGGAGATTTTTGTGAACATTGTGGAAAAGGGAATCATTGGTCCAATAATGATTGTAAGAACTGCTTTACTGCCTGCTGCCGGAATGGCTTCTCTGTTAACTGCAGCAGAAGCTGTGGTCACAGAAATTCCCAAAGAAGAGAAGGACCCTGGGATGTGCGCAATGGGTGGAATGGGAGGAAGTGTGGGAGGGGGCATGTCCTAACTCCTAGAATAGAGTTTTGCTCTTAGTGAACTGAGACAGCAAGGCAAGGCAGGATTCTTCACCAATATCATCAGAGAAGTATGTTGAAGAAAACGACTGAAGAAAGGCTGAATTTAAGAAAAATCCTATAACCATCGTCTACTGGTTTCATTTGACAATTATAATTTGACTATTGTCTACTACTCTAAATAATTTATTTTGTGTTTGTAAAAACACTTTTTAAAATTTTATATGTATGAATGTGTTGCCTGCATGTGTGTACATGTATCTGTGTTGGAAAATGCCCAAGCATCCTCTAGAACTGGAATTATGGACAGTTGTTAGCCATCATGTGGATGCTGGGAATCAAACCCAGGTCCTCTGCAAGAGCTGTCAGTGCTTTAACTACTGAGCCATCTCCCCAGCCCACATTTTGTATTTTTGAATAGAAACATTTATACATTCTTGATGCTGGATGAAAGAGCCACATATCAGTGTCCTGCTTTTAAGTTAAATCATGGAGGCATTTCTATGTCTGTTCTGTTACAGTCAGGACTTTGGAGTTTGCCATCACCAGATGAGAAATTCAGAAACAACTTTTCTGTAGAGAGTAAAAGTATCCAATTATATTATTACCTTTGTGTAATAAAAATTTGCTTAAGTTAAAAAAATTAATTGTGAAGACTGGTTAAATCTAAAAAGTCAACTAATTTGCTGAATGTCCTGTAAACCTTAAAGTAAGGAAATCACAATCTAAGATCATCCAAAAATTATCAGAGCCTTCTGCAGAATTCACTAGCTCCACACTGAAGCATATAAAGAAATGGACATCTGATATATCTGAGGGGGAAATGTGAAGAAAAGCAGACGCAGTATTTAATTGCAGATGTGGTAAATCATCAGAGGAAACTGAACAGGCACTGGGCTAGGCTACAGTCTGGGCATTAAAGACGTAAGAGCACTGAGAAGGAAATATTTGTATGGAGATAGCTGACATCCTTGGACACTCAAATTCTCTCGAATATTTTGGGCCACAAAGCCTTTTACTAGTCTGGTCTCATGTAGTAAAGAACTATGGGTAGTCAGAGCATTTCTGCAGGGTGTCGGCAGGAGTGAATGGGATAGTGTGGGCCAGGGCCAATGAATGAGAGCTTTTTAAAATGTTTATCTTATTTTAAATTTGTTGTTTTTGAACAGCATACAGGAGTTAAATGCACATCGTTTTCATCCTTCCCTGTTCCCTTTCATATATCACATACATCTGGTTCACTTGGTGATGCTCCCATTTACCTGTGTTTAGGGATGCCCACTTGGAGTTAGATAACCTCTCAGGGTGCTAATCCCTGATTCTTATCCCTCAGCATCTCATCCTCACAATTTTAACTTTCAAAATACTTCAATTTCATGGTACTGGGAAGGGACAATGCTTTATTTTCATCAAACCATCTTGCATGATTATCTTAATCAGTATGATACTATAGGCTTCTGGACATTATCATTAGGGACAAGGACCAATAATGTGACCTTTGTTATCTCTGGGCATACAGGTGAACAATCCTTTTAGAATATCATCGTGAAGTTCTACATTCTGGGGTTAGTTATATCCAGTACCAAATGAATTAAATTGAGTTCTCAAAGTATAGTTAAAGATTTAGAACACTTCAATTTCTAAGGTATGGAAGCCTAGGAAAGCCTAGACAAGTCAGAAATAAAAGAGCATGGTAAAACACTAACAGTTGAAGTTATTGTCACAAGAACACAGGGCTCAGTTATACTATGATGTGTGAAGAATCACAAAGGATATCTCCAGTAATTGTCTATCTGCTGCATAAAGCTTTAGATCCATCCATAGCCACCCATTCTTGTTTCCCAGAGTTGGACCAATTACCCATGCATTCTTTTTGTCTTGGTTTAAGAGCACACAGCAGTCCCCAGTAGTATAATGAAGCTCTGAAACAGAGAATAGAAATATGTGCTTTTCTACCCTGTGACGAGGCATGGAAAGAGCGCCAGCTTTCCTTTGCAAGTAGCTGAGACATAAGGAAGACAGAAGAATTGAACCCACCACTGAAGCCCTATAATAAATGACAATAGAAATCCACCAAGAGGTTAGAAGAATAATTAAGAACATATGTTCTTTCAGCACTGATCTCTTTCTATAGTAATCTGAGGTCTGATAATGACATCTGGGTTCCTTGTATTTGTCAAATGAAATCAGGCATATTTATACTCATTTTATTCAATTCATTTAAATGTCATTTTTGTACCTGCTAATGGCTTAAATTTAATAATAACATCTTAGGGACACATTTTTAGATCTATTTTAAATTTTAAAATATGTACATATCTCTCATACTGGAAAGAATATAATTCCTTTGAGATGCATTTTATGACATGATCTCATGCAAGAATCCCTGGCATAAAAAAAAAAAAAAAAGATCTCCTTAGAGGCTTCAGAGTCTGAGAGCAGAAATAAGTAGGCAATGAACTTACAAAAGGTCAATGAAATTCAGGACAAAGTTTCTTTTAAAAGAAAGTAGAGAGAAGACTGCATTTACTCTCTATGGATGTTAGGATAAAATTCAGTAATATGAAAAATACCGACATATTTGTAAGACTTTGAAAGGCCATTTCACCAGGCAGAGTAGTCAACAGAGTTTATATCACTCACAAGGGGCAAATCTACATGAGCTCTTTCAGGACAGGAGAAAAAGCAAACTTTGACAGTTACGGCTACGACTTCAGATTTTATTTCAAAAAGTATATACATTTCTTAAAGAATTATCACTTGACTTGTTCATTTAAATATATATGTATCTGAAAAATGCCTTGACAAATGTTCTCAGTACTACATTTTCAAAACATAATCAATTTTTAAAAATCAAAATAGATGTATTTTTCTATAAAGCCACTGTTCATTTAATTATCAGTCTTTCTTCCTACTTCATATAGTGAATGCATGATGATTATTTATGATGTATCAGAACAGGCTTATACTATTGACAATGTGGTTTAAGGGCTTATAATTCTTCACTTTTCATAAATCTACAACTATAAAATAACAGTGAAAATAACTGTGGAGAAAGTAATTCAAGTTTTTCTCAGCTATTTCACAAATCATTTTTAAGAAAAAAATGGATCCTTACGAAGGAAAATAGTTCTGTTTATTTTTACACCTTCATTTCTTTATTTTTATCTCAAGACTAATAGAGGCATATGCTAGATATTTTCGATGATGAAGGGAAAAACCCTAAGTGACATTTTTTAGTTCTGGTGATTTAAAACAATAGAAACTATATCTTGCTGAAATAAGCAAGAGTTGATATAAACTGAAAAACATAAAAAGAGAATAGTGTGTGGAGATTGAGATTCAACTACACAGAAAACAATGCAGCTTTAAAAGTTGGGGCATAAGGACTGGAGAGATTGTTCAAGAGTTAAGAGCACTGGCTGCTCTTACAGAAGACCTGGGTTCAATTCCCATCATCCACATGGTGGCTACCAACCATCCATAACTCCAGTTCCAAGGAATCTGCTGCCTCTTCTGACCTCCGTGGGCATTGCAGGACATAAGTGCACTTATATACATGCAGGGAATACAGTCACACACAGAAAATAAAAATAACCGTTGAAGTAAAGACATGGCTCAGCAATTAAGATCACTGGCTCTTCTTGTGGAGCACCAAGGTTTGAATCCCAGCACCCATATGATGACTAACAACCATTTATAACCTCACTTCCAGGGACTCTGACCTGACACCCTCTTCCAGAGACCCTGACACCCTCTTCTGTCCAACCAGACCATTGCACAACTTGACATGGGTACACTTACATACATGCAGGTATTACACTCATGTACATACAATAAAAATTAAAAATTAAAAATAAAAATAAACAAAATATTATTTAAAAGTCGGGGCATTAAAACTTGATAAGGGTGCATCTGCTGTAGAGCCTCTCAACCCCTCCTTGGGGCTGCTCAAGATGCAAAGCTTTGTAAGAATGGAGAAGTGACCCTGAGGGTCTGAAGGGCATTGTTTCCAGAGCTCTCTATCAGATCTCCAAATCAGCTGATATTCAAGTCCTCTATTTCATAATATGGTATATAATTCTTATAAACCCTTGTGCATATTGAATCTTCAAATTACTTATGTCATAATGCAATATAAATATCATGAAGGTAGTCTTATTATATTTATAAAATAATGAAAAGAAAAAGACATTTACTATATTTTATTAGATATGGAGGAGTTTTTTCATCTGTGGTTGGATGAAATCTTTTGCAACCAAGATTGTCTATGGAAAAACCTTTGATATAGAGAAGACTGAAAATGATTACCTAGCATCTTACTGAGTATGATATAGACTATATGGGATAATTTAAGGAAGTGATTGTGTCTTTGACTAAGGCAGCAGGGAATGACACCGAGGCTTATTAAGATCATACATGGTAAAGTTGAATTTGTACTCCAGTACAGAAGAGGAGGATTAAAATTTAGTACACAGACTATATTTACAGGAAACAAATGAATATTCAATCACGATCTGACCCACATACAATGAAATCATTCAGACTAATGTATTCCAGAAAAAAAAATCTGTTTGCTTTGAAAAGAAAAATTGCTGAGACTTGACCATTAACAGACGAATGAAATAAAGAAATCACCTACCTAAGTAAGGCGTGCATAAGCTTAATGACTGTAATCCATGTGTGATCAGGGTTAAGTATTACAACTGGCCTAACAATGTTTAGATTGTAGAACTTCTTAGGTGGCCTAATGTATTGGATACATTAGAATGAATGGTAATTGGTGTATCACTTGTCTTAAGTGGTTCCTTTTAAATTACTAAAGTGTAGAAGGACCATGATTAACTGGAGTTCAATATTTACAGCTCAATTAACAAAACTCTTAGATCATTTTGGAGTTTAGTTCTAGAAGTATGAAAATAAATATAAAGATACCCAAATGAGAACAATTCAGAGCTTATTTTAGCTAAGGCTTCATCTACAATCACTTTTATTTGAAAATAATGAAAGGTAGGCCAAAGAGTGAAAGCTTATGGTGAGAAAAACAAAAACATTAAACTGTTTCAGACTTTGTAGAACTAACATCTTTGGGTTCAGAAAATTATTATAATATTCCTAATGTTCTGGGACATTAGGTTAAGAAAATGACGTTATATATTATGATGAAAAAGGAATCAGTATCAAGTATGTGAGGGACAAATAGAGACCCAGAAAAATAATGTTCCCGCTGTTGTGCATAATATGACATTAGAGAAATGGTTTCCCATGAGCTAGATTTCACATTTGAATTTCTAATACTCTTTTCAGGCAACAAATGATTGTCCCCATTAATATATGAGGGGTTTAGCTCAAAGTTATAATAATTTTTGCACAATGAACTTTTTTTCTATCACAAAGAACAAATTAATGTCATTTGTAAGAAAATGGATGCATGTAACGGCCTGCATTACAACCGTGTCGGAGTCTATCCAGCAAGGGTCTGAGAAATTAAGACATACAAAACTTACAACACAGACACCAAAAATGGTGGAGAAGCTTCCGATTTATTCAAGTTGGGTGCACATATATATACACCCAGCAGATGCAAGTGATTAATAGCAGAAAATTCCAGGGAAATTGGTAGGGGAGTAAAAAGTTCAGATTCCCAAGGAATGTCTTGGTGTGTGACAGTGCCTGGTTCAGAACAATTAAGTTTGGCATCTAAAGGTCTGCGGTTAGGCCTCTGAAGGTCGAGTTGTTCTGGTCAGGCTGATCTTATAGAAACTGCAGAAGTTGTTCTCATAGAAACTGCAGCTGACGTGCTGAAGCTAGTTCCTGATCAGGGAGCTAGCAGAGAAAAAGGTATGCAGGGAGGCCAGAGGCCCTACAGATGCAACTGGAGGCACTCTTATCAAGCAGGTTAAATCAGAGGCAGAAAGTAAAGTACCATGTTTTCTCTCATTTGAACACCCTAGATGGTATTTAGATACATTAAATCTTATATACATATAAGACATCAAAACAGGTATGAGTTTGTCTAGAACAAAGTGAACTAGGTAAGTACAGACATGAGAAAAGGAGAGCAGGGCAATAATATGGGGAAATATGCTCAAAGATCGTTATATATACACACATATATATATATAATATATGCCCTTATGAGACCCAATACTATTATAATGAATATATACTAACAAAACTCACCTTATTTTTCAGTCTAAATACAGAATGTATCATATGCTCTAACACAATAACATGTCCATCCTTTAACATGTTTGTGATCTATTTCCTGATCTAGCCACCTTGTGCGTGGCCCCAGGCACTCACTGCCCTTGAGAGGAGGTACTCTCCTCATTCTTCTCTACCATCACAGAGTAAAATAACTGACATGAGGGAATATAAACCCTCTTCCCACAAGTTATTTTGGTCAAGTATTTTATGACATTCAACAAGGAATATTCACCTCATAATACTTGTGGACACCAAACAATATCTCTTTAAAGATTATTACCTGAGTTCCTGTTCTTCTATTAAAGAATCAGGGGTTAAATGTTCTTTGAGAAAGGTCAGTTTGAATTACTTCGCAGATTTTATCAGGCTCATAATGTTAGTTATTATTTTATGTTTAGCTTATAGTCTTCTAGAACGTTTCGTAAGCTTACACAGTCTCACTGTTTACATATATCCTGCCTTTGTGAGAGCTATCTCTCTAGTTTTTAACATATTGTTCTAGAAGGTCTTCATTTGTTCTCTTTTGATGGGCATTCTAGCAGCAATGAAAATAATCTTACTTCCAAAGTCAATCAGTATAACTATTTGTATTTTGTTACTGCCAGTAGGCAAGACGCTCTCAAAAAGGCAGCAACTTTTATTATCTGAGATAATTCAAATTAAGGAAACCCAGCTATATGGAAACTTTAAAACACATTGCTTACTGAAACTCTGAAACTTCCCTCTTAACTTAGCTATAAAGTCATATTTCCTTTCTTCTTATTCTTCTTCTTTTTTTTTTTTTTTTTTTTTTTTTGGTCTATAGCCTTTTTTTTTTTTTTCTTTAAGCTTTTTGAAGATTCTGATAAACTAGCTAGAATCTCACTTTATTTCAAGGTTCCATATACAATGCAGACATTACTATGGAGATTACGCACACATCAGCTAGCACTTTGACATTTTATGAAATTCAATTTGGTCTCAATTTCGAATGTCACCTTTCAGGTTTCCAACACTCAGATTCCCCCAAATGCCCTGCTGGTTTTACAATTTTTGTGTGTTTATTTGTTTGAAATGGGGTGTCACTATGCAGTCCTGGCTGGCCTAGAACTCACTATATAGATCAAGCTTCTGCCTGCCAGTGCTGGGATTAAAGGCATGCACCATCATGACCAGCTCAGGCTTTAATATAAATAAGGAACTTTTCACACTTTGTTTATACTTAACAGACTCCAATTCTGATATTTAATCTATTTGTTTTTGCCTTTTGTTTTGTTTTGTTTTTTGAGATAGGGTCTCCTTATAAACCAAGATGGCCTGGAACTTGCTATATAAATCAGGTTGGCTTTTATCTCACAGAGATCTGCCTCTCTCTGCCTCCAGAGTGCTAAGTCTAAAGGCATGTGACACATGACTGGCTAGTTGTTTTTAAATAGCATCCCAATATAGAAACTAGTGATTATCAAGGAGGTTTAAATTCCCTGTTAGAGTATAGCCAAAATGTATTGAGTCCCCTGTAGTTTAGAGGTGGGAGACTAAGAGTAAGATCCATACTAGAAAATAAGGAGATACAAGGACAACAAATGGCAGAGTAGTATTTGTGTTAGGTTCTAGTGGAAAATAACTGCTAATAATTTTTATAATCATCAACACTGTGAACAAACCAATAATACCCTTTTACATGTGTTGTGTTTGTGTATGCATATTTTTGTTTATGCTTAATATAGGGGGAAGAGGAAAATGATACAAGTTACAGTGGAATTTATAATGAGTGCTCTGGAGATGAGGTGCACAAATACGTACTTGCTTTCTCCCCTGACCTCAAAGAATATTGAGAAAATCTGGGTGAAGGTTTTGTAATATCTGTCTCAATTTTATTAAATAATAACATAGCAATTTTCTCTGAGTTTATTTTTATGCCATAGAATGTCCAATGCACTGTCCTGATTTTTTAGGGTAAATATTAAATATAAAAGGAAAGACCGTTATACATGCAAATTAGATAAAATTGAATTGTGAGAGAGAAGCTCTCCTAAAATCCACAAATAGCCCATCACTGTGCACTTAATTTTATATTTTCATGTAAAAATCAAATCATGTATGTGTATGTTTTCTATTTCAGCTGCAACACAGGATAAGAATAATTAATACAGTATGACTCAGATTAAAAAATCTAGTTCTATATATGTCAGAAATAAGTCCAAGTTCCCTTTGGATTAAACAGAAACTAGGAAATCAACAGTGCACTGTGTCCTAGAAAGCATAGCATATCATTAAAATGTTTTTTCTTTGTCTCCTGGACCTTGTTCATGTGAACCTACAGCAATTGTGTTAGCATGCACCAGACCTATGCAAACTCGAGCAGACACAAGCATAGCATAGGACTCTAGAAATGGGCAGTACGCTACAGCCTTAGCCAAAGCACTATTGGTAGCTGATTGTTGCTGAGTGAGGGAGAAGTGATCTTTAATAGACTGACTCTAGATAGACTGATTAAACCCCAGTGGATAAACCTGCACTGAGGGTATCAGGTTAGTACCTAACTCTACTCAATAGGCCTTAACATAAATGGCAGAATACATGAATCTTATGAGAAGGTGCAGAGGGGAGGGAATATAAAGATTATTGAGATATTCTGTATGAAATACACAGAAATTCAATAAAACATTTACAATTCTCCCCCAATAAAACAACAAAATTTATCTCTAGGTGTAACTCACATCCCTTAATGACTGAGCCTCTTCGTCCATCTTCAAAATTAGGCCTGTTCCATATCTCTGAACATTTTTCTACTGTGAGACTTCCTTCTTCTTCTCTCTTATTTTTAAGAAATATTATAAATGCTTTGAACCTACCAGGATAACTCAGTATAGTCTGTGTCTTGAGGTTCTGAGGTCAGCTGATTATAAAACTGAATTCCTGAGATGGGAGTGGTTAAGAGTACTTACTGCTCTGTCCTGGACCCACTTGGTGGCTAAAAACCATTTATAACTCCAGTTTTAGGGGATGTGATGCCCTCTTCTGGCCTCTATGGGCACCAGGAATGCACGTGGTGAATTTACATACATGTACGTAAAACACTCATGCACATAAAATTAGGCAATGATTTTTTTTTAAATCTTAAAAAAAAAAAGAAAACCAAAATCCCTCTGTAAGTTTACTTATACTTTGCAATATAAAATATTCTCAGATAACAAGGATTAAGGTATGTCTTTTACTTTTCTTTCTTTCTATTTATTTTTATTTATTTATTTATTTATTTATTTATTTATTTATTTTGGTAGAGGGGCATTACTCTGGCACTCATACTCCACTAAGATAACATTCCAGAATGGATGGAGTGCTTTTAAATAATGAGTCTAATATTAGAAAAAGAAAGAACACCCTTTTGATGTCTTGAGTATTTATTACCTGTTTGCATGACTGCACTAAGAATGAAATGTAATTAATTCAGAAAGTTTAGAACCTGTATCTTAAGACTGCATTACAGAGTAGGGCCAAAAAGAGGTTTGTTTTTTAATAAGAAACAGACCTTTGAGAAGAATTTTTTTCAATATTTTTGGGCTTATTTGACCCTCAAATTTGTTATATAAATAAGGATAATCTAAAGCACCTAGTTCAGTTCAACCTGATTTCAACATTCAGCATCTCCGAAGGATATTATAAATCTCTTCTTAGTTCAGTCCAACCAGATTTCAGCATCCATCATTCAGTATCTGTGGGTCTGGCAAATGATTCTGCAAACTGACTCCATTAATTGGCAAACTTTAAGTCCCAAGTTGAACAGCAGAGTCTAAAAGATATGGAATGTATGTCTTTATTGTAACTGATTCTCCTTATTGTGAATGGTGTTTTAAACACAGCACTATGTAAATCGGAGGCACATAGGGAGGGAGGGAAAATGTGTTTGATCCTCCAAGGGTAACCAACAATTACAAACCAGTAACAAAGCTAATGAAACTAAGAACAAGTTTCTGAGGAACTCATTACAAAAATTATAGAATTTGGAATTTATGATCATTTACTACTCTGTAATTGACTCTCTAAGTCAGAAGCAGCAAGGAATAAGGATTTATGTGGGTGCTTCCTCTGCTCAAAGGCTAGGGATTACAGCAACAGTGTGTGAAACTTACTTGGTGGAGTTACTAGGAAACAATACATAAAAATGAAGGACTGCTGACAATAAACAAATAAAGCTTTTTAAAAAGTCAGTGCTGTGGTGTATGCCTGTAATCCTAGGATTTGGGAGGTGGAGGCAGGAACATCCAGGCCAGTCAGGGCTACACAGACAGCTTGAAGTCAGCCTCTACTTCATGACTGTATTAGACTCTCTCTCTCTCAAACAAAGAAGCAACCACCAAAGTTCATTTACACTTGGGTCAAGCAGGGCATCAGCCATCAGGGAAGAGTGGACACACACTATATATGGAAGAAAAAAGAAGATATCTGATGGCTCCTAATCTGAAGAAATTAGCATAGTGAGTCAGCTCCTGGAGCACTAACTGAACAGGCAACTTGCAAGGGTTTGGTGTAGGAAACATCTTTCTCAGGTAGTTTCTACTTATGAATGGAGGCAAAAAACAGGGGTCTGGGAAACATTATGGTCATTATTAATGCTTTAGAAATGAAGCTAAAATTTCTATGACACAATATTAAGATTCCTCAAATTTATGGTCTCTATAGATGACTCATTTACCTGTTTAGAAAGCACAAATCAACATACCTTTACCCTTCACATCTCTAATGGTGGCACTTCCTTTTGTAATTGTCCTGGCAATGACCTACACCTTCCCCACCAGCCCCTTCCGTAAACCCTAACAACTTTTCTCTTTCAATATCTGCTATTTTTTTATCTTAAATACAAGTATATATTTTTCATTGTATTTATTTTTATTGAGTTTTATACATTTCATATATCAGTCCTTAATCAAATTTAGAACCCCTCCCTCAACCTCCCAACCCCTACTAGATATCATGTATTCCGTCATACATGTTAAGTTCTATTCAATAACGCATTTGTGTCCAAATGTTTTTTAATGAAGATTCAACCACTGGAATCTGGTCAGGCTATGTAGAGATCTTAAGTAAGGCATACTGTCCCTTTCCCAGTAGTGATCAGTTTCCAATTGTTCTCAGTCTAGGTCTGGCCCATTACTAGTTTCTTTTGCTCCACTCTGGGCTCTTGTCTAATTTGAGATGGTGTGCCACAAGTCCATATGTGCAAGCTTCAAGTGGCCTGAAAGCCTCTGCTTCCATAAGATCATGAACCAGTCCTGGCTCTTACAATCTTTCTGTGGCATATTCCACAAGGGTCCCTGAGCCCTAGGTGGGTAAGGTTCAGTACAGGAGTCCTATCCAAGGATACATACTCTGTAGTCCCTTATTCTATAAAAGCTGGCCAGTTGTGGCTTCTGTGTGCATAGCACTATGATGTTTGAGGAAGCTTCACTGGTGAGAGTTGAGGGATGCTTTACTTTTCTCTCTTCCTTTCATTGTGTTCTATGAACCTTATATGTGAATGTTCAGCCGTAAATGTGTCACATAGCACTTGGCATCTCTCGCATGTATATTCTCTGTGTCTGATCAGTTGTGGAATTCTGCTATAGCCTTCACCTGTTGCATAAAGAATATCCTTTGATGAGTGGTGTACTGTATAATTGTAAATGTAAAGATCTGCATTTAGCATTTGGTAAGATATTTCATTTCTCTAGAGGTATGATGGAGATAAGGTTCTCTCTTGGATCTATGCCTCCTCCAACCCGGTGTATTTGGCTGAATTTACAGTGCGACCTGTAAGTTTACTCCCATTGAGAGGTTTTTAAGTCCAATTATACAGCTGTTAATTATCCCCCAGATGACACTGCTACTACTGCACCCATAGAGGTAGTGTGCTGTGCCGCTTGTGACAGTTACCAGAATTTAGAAATGGGTTGGACCATTGATTGATTTACCCCCTTAATATTTTATATGTTATCATCTAGTATTATGGGAGCTAAATGTCAGGTGGAAGGCTTCCAGGTCAGTTCTGCTACATTGTTCCGAGTCCTGTATCACAAGCCTGTTCTGTCTTCAGCAGTAGGGTATTATCATCTAGTTTTGGGAGATAGCCAAGAACTTTGGCAATAGCCTGTATTATTTGGGGGGTCTCTTGAACCACTCTCACCAACCACACAAAGGGAGGTAGATTCTCTCTGGCACTGTGTTCCTTGCCAAACAGCCGTTGCATATACAGATGCACTAGTGTGTACACACTGTGCATTTCTCAGGGGGGTTGGGTGACATCACATTTCCTTCTAGCTTCCCTAGACCTCCAAGATTCATTCATCTCTGCTATTTTCCCTTCCATCTGACCTCCCTCTTCCTTTCTTAGTCCCAGGACAGGTATTATCGCCACCCTCTCCCAAATTAGCACCCGGATCCCTCCATCCTCCTCCACCTCCAACTTCACTCTCTCCACCAGAGTGTGACCCCTTGCATGTCCGTCCTTCTTCTCTTCCCTAAGGAACACTTCCACTTTCCCCACCATACCCTGGTAATATCTGTTACCTACCATCTCCCTTTTTTGGGTTCTGCCTTTGCCTTTACCTGCAATGTCATGTATTTTTAACTACTCATTGAGTTTTAAAGGAATCAGTGAGTGAATTTTCGATAAGTAGACATTATATTTTATTTGATATTAACCTTTAAATATCAGTAGATATCACATACACACATACATGCATGTATATGTACATAAATGCACACAAAGTATAGAGTGACAGGGACAGAGTGGAAAATGGGAGGAAAAGTGAATAAAGGAAAGAGAATAAATGTAGTAAAATGTGAACAACCTTGGGAAACTCGAGTAGAATTTTGTAGAAGTCTTGAGCACCAGTTCTGAAAAGTTTTGGTAAGTTCTATCTGAATACTTGGAAATAAACCTCTATTTGTTACTTCAAAATAAAAATAAAAGCCTTAAAGATAAATCTGCACAAGAAGAGAAGAATGCTGGCCTTGGTAGAGTCTTAGCTTTCAGGTTTTCCAGGTCAATTACCCAATCACAGGACCACCCTTTATTATCATGCTAAAGAAATAAGTGGAATATCTAGTGCATTATGGAATGGTGACCATTTCTTGCCCAGAATCCTGTCTCTTAGTGCAGTGCTTATGAACCAGGCCATAGACAGACATACAGCACTCCGTAAGTCTGCCTGCTTTCTGGAATTCTTCAGAAAAGCGTGGCTTCTCCAGATTTTTTCCTATCTCATTACCATAAATTCCCTGACAGTCTGGGCTGAACATGTGGAGTTCTTTATTGTTCTCTGAAGTGCCCTTCGCCTCCCCACCGTGTTGTTGTTAGTCAGCCACATATCTGACCTCTATGTGGCCCCAGTGGGCATAGCTTTGTGACTGTTTTCCTTCTACCTTTCCTTCTCTCCATAAGGGCAGCTGCTGGGTTTTACAGTTGTCTGCCCTGAGGAATTTTCTTTAAACTCTAATAAAATTGCCTTAAAGCTTATGTTTGAGACCATTCTTAAATTATTTTGTGAATGAGACTAAGGACCCTAAAAAGGAACCCCATTTTCTTCTATATCATTATGTCTATGATCAATGCAGCATGCATATCTTGCTGGACATCTTAATATTGTTCTTTTCTGCTTGTTCATCCTTGCTACAGTATCGTGGATATCTTGTTATGACTTTAAATAACTCTTAGGGATTATGGAAGAATAACAGAACCAAGGAGATCTTAACCTACCTGGACCTTTACATAAAACCAGACAAAAGAAAGCACATATAGAAAATGAATAGGAAAACAATAATATAGGAAAACCAGAAACTCTTTAGAGTAAGACTTGGACTGTAACAGCCACCATATATCACATAAACCAGAGCAGTGAAGAAAGGAACAACCTCTTAACTTATTGAATTTCTAGTTGCAGCCATCCTGTGGCAAGGGTTTACATTTCATGCTTTTGATTCTTGTGGAGTTGAATAATATTTCATATTACATACAGGTACCACATTTTCTTGACACATCTGTCAACTTATGGACACACTGGTTGTTTCCATTTCTTAGAAGTTGTGAATAGTGTGGCAAAACCTTGAGACTGTGGATGTCTCTACTGACTTGATGCTTGATCGTTTCGGATGTACACTCATTCGTGGGATGACTTTCCGGTGTGGTAGCTCTGTTTGCAACTACTGAGCGTTTTCATAGTGGTTATACTAATTTGCATTCCCGTTTCCTTTTTTTCCACATTCACACCTGTGTCCGTTATCTTTTCATACTTGTTTGCTACACTGAGGATAAAATTCAGGGCCTT
This sequence comes from Eospalax fontanierii, assembly GCA_035773235.1. Lineage (NCBI taxonomy): Eukaryota > Metazoa > Chordata > Mammalia > Rodentia > Spalacidae > Eospalax > Eospalax fontanierii. The sequence continues at coordinate 41,026,522 of CM069542.1, read as the reverse complement.
GTACATGCTCGACAAGTGCTGTGCCACTGACCTACATTCCCAGCGCTTGAGTATTTGAATCTCTGTGTAGTGTAGGCTGTCCTGAAACTTTTAATTCTCAACTTCTGTTTCCCAAGTACTAGGGTATTGACATGGACCACCATACCTTGGTAGTTTCTTTTTTCCTAGTATTCTTTCTTATTTTTGTCAACTGGGATAGTTATGATGCAACACAAAGTAGTGTTATCTTATCAAGGAAAGATAGCTGCCACAGAGACAATGCTATCAAACCTGTATTTTTTAATTGGATGTATGAGATTTTCATAAAATATGGTTTGATGGTATTTAGATCCTCTCCCCTCCCATTGACCACTACCCAATCTAATGAACTCTTTTAAATATGTCTTATCAAGTATGATTTGAGTCTACCGATGTTCTTCTGTGTAGATCTATCCACTGAGCCCACCAAGAGTCCCAACTCTGTAAGACACCCTCTTTTCACCTGTCAGCAGCCAACAATTACAAAAAATTCCTTAGATCGGGTTGATAATTTAAAGCAAGTAAGAAATTTAGCTCATAGGTCAGTAGTTGTGCAGTCTTGCATAAACCTTCATAAGATTGTGACTATGACTCAGGAGTCTTCATAATACAAAAACTCAGTCTGAATTTAAAAATTTCCCTTTCAAGTAAAAAGTGAAAGAGTTTTTTGTTCTTTACATTTCAAGTTTTATATGTTATTCTTAAATATTTAAAGATAATAAAAAACTGGTTCTATTATTGTTCAAGTCTGCATGTCTTAGTGAACTTGTGAATTGGGTGCATAATTATCTTCTATTGTATTTGTTCCTGGAACAGGTATAGTCCCTGAATTAGAAAATGGCACTACTCACTGTAAACATTTGATAATCTACTGGATTTTTTTTGAGGATTAATTATAACCTTTGGTGTCTGAGAATGTAAAAGTCAGTTCTGAATGATGTGGGCTGGTGCAAGGCACAGAGTGTGCTAAGAGCTAATGCCCTCAACAGAAGAGAGGATAAGATCATCTATTTCATTTATCTGTTGTCAATGGCAGACGATATTTCTCAAAATAGTTTTTAAGGTTTTCTTATCTGCCTAGAGTTTTGTCAGGGATAGGAAAATCTGTTTCCTATCAAGATGCCAGTTACATATGCCTTGGCTCTTTGCTATCTTACCCTAAAACTATGAGGTTACCATCTCATTTTAAAATAAACCTTGGATCTTGAACTGAATTTTGCTGTGTAGAAAACATTTTGTCACTTACTTCCCATGGTTTATTTATTTCTCTATTTTTTTTCTTTTCTTTTTCAATGAGCTGAAACAAAACAGTTATAATAGCAAGTAGCCAGTCCACTCAGCAGTGCAGTCAACCTCAAACCACACTGGAGAAACATTATATTTGATTTTGGCATTAAATATTCCCAGAAGAACAGTTCACATATTCCCGTCTAGAGAGGAATTACTTATGAGTGCTTCAGTTTCTATTGTAATCTTCAATACAGCTCAAATCAACAGAACGATTGCTTTAGAAGTGAAAGATGGAGTTTGCACTAACATTGTCTGACATTCACTCAACCTCAAACTGACAGAAATAGATTGTTACTAGGATATACAGAGTCCACTCCAAAGAATTATGTGTCCTTTCTGCCCTTGGCTGTGAAGTTCAGCTGCTTACACAGACTTCATTGGTTTGTTAGCCTTTAGACTATCATTTTAAAACATCTTACTCTTATAAAAAAAATCCACATTTTTAAAGTAAGCAAAAATAATTAAATGGTTAAAATTTATCCAAACAATTGAAAGCATTATACTTACATTAATGAAAAACTTGGTAACTTCAGTAGTGAACCCATTATATTACACAGAATAAGGTGAATGTAAATTTGATCTCATTTTGTATGTTTTATATCTGATTTATTCTTTTGATATCAATGTTTTTATATTTTATGCATAGTGAAGACCAATGTTTTCATAGATTTAATGGATGAAAGGCATACAAGTGGTATTTGAACATTAAACATTCATCATTAAGCCATTATTTAAATTTCACTCTACCTGGCCTTCTCTGTCACTGTATCTGAAATGCTAAATTCAAGGTGATGAGTAGATTATTATAATATGATTTATTTAGATTTGTGCTTGCATATTTATAACCCCAAACTAGTTAACCTAAATTAATATGTATATTATATTTTTTAGAATTATGAATGTCGGTGCAGGTTTACATACATGAATTACAATGAAATACATTAAACTGTGATCAAATTAATTAATCCATTGCTTTGGTTTACTAGAGACAAAAGTTTTAAATTACATATAATTTTTATATTCATAAAACTCATCAACTTGCTGAAATTTATTGACTGTTGAAGGTCTAGTTTCATGATAATACCTCCTGAATTTTGTCATATTTTCATTTATAAAATATGGCAAACCATGTTATAATGAAAATATTAACTCTATATTAAACATATTAAACACTGGCGATTTTATCCATATCAATTAATAATTTTGCTTAGAAAGACTAAATTATGTTAACACACATGTATAGCTGAATTTTCTTGTTATATTTTTTAAATGCACATTGTAGAGTTCTCTATGGTTGCATATAGTGGTATTCATAATCACTAACATTTATTTGTGTATATGATATGAAAGCAGATATGGTAGTATTTTTTAATTAATAACCACTTCAAAATCATTGAGTAAGAATGGCGAATATAATTTTTTTCTAAAAAGTGTTAGATAAAATATCATTTTGATTTTCATGTATATCATCTAATGAACATCCATGACTACATTATCATATTCGTGAACTCTGAACATTATTGGCAACTGAAGGAAACACATATGCTCACAGGAAAGTCAGATTGAAGTAGACTGTGGAAAATTTAGAAACCTGAGGAAAGAATGTGCTTAAATGTGATGAGAAGAAACTGTATTTACATCAGATGTCAACGCCACCTACTGTTTGGAAAGCAAAAGTGCACATTCTGAAATGCCAAGAAATGAAATAAATCAAGAAGCAAAGGGCAGAGGGTCGCTGGCTTGAGCGCGCAGGGTTAAATGCGAAGACAGAGAGCACCAGCATCAGCAGCCAGGCCCAGGCATTTAAGAGGTTGTGGCAGAGTTGTGACCCTGGCACTTTCAGAAAGTGAGAATCTAAAGCAATATACCTAGAAGTGCCTCAGGTGGGCCTCCAAGGGCAAAGCAGGGGAAAGGGCCGTTCGTATGGCTCCTGTAATGAAGTCTCCAGAGATGCAGACATTGAAAGAGAAATGGAGAACTTCCTACAGGGAACAGAAATTGCTTTCTGAAACAATATTTATGATTTAATCTAAACCAGAAACATTTCTACTAAGAACAGTTTTAAATAGAAGGCCAGACCTGAGAATTGAGGTAGTTTTTGCGCTCGAGGCCACTATTAATGAGAGCAATCATAATTAAGTATAATGGTTTCTAGTAAGATAAACATGTCCATCACCTTTCTTTCAAAGTTTGTTTTTTTTTAGATAAGGTAAATTAAGAAAGAAGACTGATGATGTAACATGTCTTGGTTTTATTATGATACACTTATCTGTTGCAAAATGGCCTTTTTGTAACAGAATTTTGGAACTGGTCCATCATTTAGAGTTTGTTTTCAATAGACACACTGCTCAGAGATCACGCCTTTCTACCTTCTTCTCTCTGTGAAGCTGTCCCCCTGCACCTCTGCCCATGCAGTGGTCTCTGCTTTAATGAACGGCGATCATACTTCTCTGACAAAGGCCTCTTCTCTCTTAAGAATTCAAGTTAGATCAAAAAGAAAACTAGCTTCTTATACATACTTTTTTTCATAATTTCCCAGACAATTTGTATTGAAAAATATAAAAAATCAAGATCTATCACTTCAAATCATTAATTTTCTTCATAACATCTGACTGATATTTGTACAAAATTTCACGGAAATTTTGGAAAGGAGTTGCTTGATGTGTTTTGAAGCAATGGCAGTCATCTCTAGGAAGTCCTAATTGATAGAAATTGCATCTGTTCATCTTCTCTTGCTACTTGTCTTTGTTTTTTGTCAAGCTCTCACCATTTGCTGCACATGTATGAAGGCACATACCTCGGTTGTTCTTTTGTTACTGTGACTACAGTACCTAAAAGAAGAACTCAAAATAAGGAATAATGTATATTGATAATGGTTTTGAAGCATCCATTGAATATGTTAGGTTAGGCATGGCAGGGCAAAGCACCACAGTTCATAGCATGGAGGCTGGGAATGAAAACCAAAGAAATACAATACAGGAATGGGCTAGGACAAGATAGCCTCCAAAGACATGTCTCTAGTGACCTGCTAATTTGGCTACTTCCCACCTCCCCAGTAATTAATCATATCATGAATCTATCAAGATGGATATTTAATTAATGAGGTCAAAGCTTTCATGATATGGTCTCTTGGGAAAGGGCTTGTCCTCCGAGACATTCCCAGAGATGATTTTCCAATTGCCAAGATATCACTTAATTCAATAAACTTGACTGCTATGATTAACCATCACACAGCATATTGCTATATTATTAAGAAATCTAATATGGTTAATGCCTGCATAGAGGTTAAAATTTAGGGGACAAATGAAAGATTAAACAAAAGATTCAGAGAAATATCTCTAATACAGAAGTTGACTGGAATCTACCTGAAACACACTGGACTTGAATCAGAGTCTATGCCCCAGGTGACATCCAGAATATTCTCCTAGATTGTTCTACATTGCTAGGACCTTTGAGTCACTGGATGTTCTTTAATTGAGCTCCTACTGTAAACTCTGTTTCCAATGAAGAACAAGTATGTGACAGAGAAGTTCTTATAATTGATAGAGGGATGAATAAAAAAAATGAAGAAATTGTATTTCAGAAAGATTCTGAAGACTTTTACAAAAGGTAAAAGAAAGAAAAGTAATCAAGAAAAACATCATTTGTATATTAGTTTTATTTTATATTTTAAGAACAACAACAGAATCTGCCATGGTGGCATATACTTTTACTCCAGCACTTGGGAAGTCAGGGCAGGCAGAACTCTGGTTCAAGGACAGTCTGGTTGATATCGCCACTTCCAAGTCAGCCTGAGCTATACAGTGAGACCTTGTCTCAAACAAATCAAAACAGAGCAAAACACAATGACAAAGCCCACATACAAAAAGAAATACGGCAATCACAATGTAAACTTCCAATTTATTTCACTATTTCTGTAATGCCTTGAGACCAGGTCTGGCTCTGCAGCCTTGACTGGCCTGGCACTCATCTTGTAGCACAGCCACCCATGTGCTAAGATGACATGTGGATACCACTACAGTACGTGAAAATGTGGGTTTTTTTTTTTGCATTTCTGTCATTATTTGCTGCATATCCTTCATGTTATATCATTGCTAGTATACTCATTTATAGTATTTTTAAACTTCTTGTGTTTTGAAACGTTTAAAAAAGTACTTTGTTATTTTATTTTATGTGTATGAGTGTATTGCCTGCATTATATAAGTGCACCTGTGTTGTTCAGTATCCACAGAGTCAAAATAAGGTGTTGGATCCCCTGGAACTGGAGTTACTGGAGTTACAGATGGATGTTAGCTGTCATATAGATGTTGGGAACCAATCCTAGGTCCTCTACAAGAGAAGCCAATGCTCTTAACTGCTGAGCCATCTTCAGCCCCATGTTTTGAAAGTTTTATACAGGTACATCCAGTCTGACTTTTAGCTGGCATTTTCTTTGGTCTGGGGTTATTCTGCATACAGCCATCTATATCTTGTCCTCTTCCCAGTACGTCTTCCTAAATACTGGATAAAATTTTTACAGCTAACTCACCTTTGTAGGCTTTTGTTTTCTTTAATTTTCTAGTCTCTATTTTGATCCCTTGCTTTTGTGGTCATCTTACCCATCTTAGTGTGTGTGTGTGTGTGTGTGTGTGTTGTGTGTGTGTATGTGTGTGTTTATGTGTGTGTGTTGTGTGTGTTTATGTGTGTGTATGTGTCTGTGTGTTGTGTGTTGTGTGTGTATGTGTGTGTGTTGTGTGTGTGTATGTGTTGTGTGTGTGTATGTGTGTGTGTTGTGTGTGTTGTGTGTGTATGTGTGTGTGTTGTGTGTGTATGTATGTTTGTGTGTTGTGTGTGTATGTGTGTGTGTTGTGTGTGTATGTGTGTGTATGTGTGTGTGTGTATATGTGTGTGTTGTATGTGTGTATGTGTGTGTTGTGTGTGTGGTGTGTATGTGTGTGTGTTGTGTGTGTGTATGTGTGTGTGTTGTGTGTGTATGTTTGTGTGTTGTGTGTGTATGTGTGTGTGGTGTGCGTTGTGTGTGGGTGTATGTGTGTGTGTGTTGTGTGTGTGTGTGTGTGTGTGTGGTGGGTGTGTCTGTCAGCATGCACAAGAGCTGGGAAAATTTAAGCCAGACAGGGGCTCAGCGTGAGTGGGGGGAAAAAAACAGGAAGCCTTTGGCCTAGATGAAGATCAACTGTCAACTGATGGATGCTGGGAGAAGGGAAGTTAGTTTTCCTTCTTTAGTGTGATGCCTGATAGATTGAGCACAGTCCAGAGAATGGAGTCACTCCAGGAGTACTTGGGAAGCATAGATTAGATATGATATGATGTTTCAAACACAAATCAAATAAAAAGTACAGGATAATAATGGAGGATATGAGGTCCAGGGGAGGGAGAGTAGGAACTGGGTGAAAAGTCGGAGGGAATCTAAATGTGATCAAAATACATTGCATGAAATTCTAGAATCAATATTTTTAAAATTTTGAATAACAATGTAAAACATTTTTATATTAATGTTTAATTTATATTAATGTATTCTGTGTTAGGTCAAACTCTATATAACTTACTAATTTTAACGAATTAATTTCATCATTTATCGTCTTCAAATTATCATGGCCACTTGAATTGCTCTTTCTCTCTGACTCTTCACACCACAGCAACTGTCATTGCCTTTGAGTATTTCTCCTATTCTCTGACCTTTTTCTTTCATAATCTCCCTTGGTTACTGTCCTAGTTAGCATTAATTGTCCACCTGAAAGAGCTCATAATCAACTGAAAAAAGACTCAGCTGAGTATCTTTATCAGGTTGGTCTATGAGAAATTGCTTTGATTGTTCATTGATGTTGGAAGGCCCAGATTAATATAGGTGTAGTACCATTTCCTGGGAAGGTAGTCTTGGACTGTATAAGGAGGCTATCTCGACTGTAAGCAAGACAGACCTCACCTGGAGGCAGCATGACTCCATAATTTCTGCTTCTAACTCCAGCCTTGAGTTTCTTATCCTAACTCCCTTGATTGATAGACTATACCCTGCAAGTGTAGGCCAAATGAACTCTTTCACCCTCTAAATTACCTTTGGTCTCAGTGTTGATCAAAGCAAAAAGGACACTAGAACACTTTTGAAAGAAAATTCCTTTCTTTGAGTAATAATGAAGAATGTATTTGTTATCTTTAAAGATTTGTTCCAGCTACACCCTTATGAGTCCCTGTTGTCGTCTAGTGGCTTAGGTCTCTGCCTGCACTACACAAAACCAAACCAAACTATTCTATCAGTTAATACTAAGGACATCAGTTTAAATAAATAAAATTTAACCTTCCATATACATCCATACATTACCATAAAAAATAACCATAACTCTTCCCCACAACTCCTTGAACTTTCATGTAGTGTGTGCACCCGTGTTGTGCAGTGCCCTCTGAGGTCAGAATTGAGCACCTGATCCCCTGGACCTGGAGTCACAGATGGTTGTTAGACAATATGTGGGTATTGGGAACTGAACTTGGGTCTTCTGCAAAAGCAGAGAGTGTTCTTAACCACTGAGCCATCTCTCCTGTCCTTAGAAGTATAATTCCAAAAGTCTCATTAATAAAAAATATTTGAAAAGTGATTCAGTCTATTAACCTTCAAAAATACGATATAAAACCACTCCATAAATAAAAGTAATATGCATACAAAAGATAAAAGGTAGAAGCCAGCTAAATTGTTTTTTAGCTTTCAAATCCATGTGAGATGTATATTCTGATCACCATATTTACTAAATTTGACTTTTTCTTGATGATATATCAAATCTTGTTCCTAATAATGAAGTTAAGATGAATTTCTGTGTTAAAATGAGGATGCAGGTCAACACCTTTGAAAGTCAGGTGTCAGATATGAATGGCTAAATATCTGAGACCTCTGACCAAGGCTCTGTGGAAGCCACCAGTTCACCTTGCAGCAGCAATTGCAGCAGAATGTATAATTACTATAACAGTTTCAGCAAGAGAGATATGTCCCTGTGAATAACAGCCATGGAACTGGAAATTTCCAAACTTTGAATTAATGCCTTAACATTTGATAGCACTAGGAAATTGATAGATTGCTCTTATTTCTCTTTTGAAAAGGAGGCTTTTTGTATAAATAGAAATTAAGTTATTGTTCTACACAATATAAATTCTTTAACAATCATCTCCTTTTCCTTCTATGAAATACTTTACTTGTAATTTTTGATTTATTTATTCTTATCTTATGTGTATGAGCATTTTGTCTGAATACATGTAGCTATACCCATGTCATGGCAATGCCCACAGACACTAGAAGAGGAGGAGGGCAACAGATGCCTTGGAGTTGCAGACGAATATTCATTATCTTGTGGTTGCTGAGCTCAAACTTGGGTCTACTGCAAGAGTAATAAATGCACTTAACCACTGAACCATCTCTCTAGCCCCACTTATCCTTCTTTATAATGCACAAATGTAATTAAAATTTCATCTACCATACTGTGTCCCAGTAGTATAATACTACTTTTAACTGTACAAATGCAACAGCATTTTTAAATGTGTATTTTTGTGTGTTCATGAATGTGTGTATGTTTTCTAATGTGTGTAGGAGGATATGTGTACACAGCCTGCTTTATTATACACATATGGGCATGCACACAGCATGAGCACACATGCACATGCATATTTGTGTACCCACAAAAGCACTACAAGAAAGAAAGGAATGAAAGAAAATGTCAAATATTACACCATGCCATGTTCTGGTGATGACCGATTCAAATCAGCTTGATTCTTATATCCATTTGCCAAGAGGGAACCAAGTCTGAGTACCCATTCCTTCAGAATTCTCTCTGAACTGTGCTCCTAAACAAGGGTCTGTGTTTCTTTTATGGAAACAGTGTACCCAGCATAAAATGGGGGAGGAAAAAATGAACTGTGTTGTCAGAGGATTATATCTCTTCTGACCCCTGTTCTAGAACAGCACAAAAAGATGCCATCAATTTAATCCCATCTGCTTTTTGTAACACACATGGGATAATCTGTTGCATTAACCAATCTCTGCTGTTGGAAATATTTGATATTCAACACACATTTATACTTTGTTTTGGGTCAAGGATGAGGAAGTGTTATGAGGGATTAAGACTTTGTTTTAGGTTATAAGAGTATCTGAAGTCTTAGTAGGTATGCTTATGTTTAAACAAAGTAAGGTAATACTAACATTTTGGTTGCAATGTTAAATAAAAAATCATTTGTCTGGATTGTAAAATTCATTCCCACAGTGAACGAAGTAAAGAAATGGAAAAAAGGATTGGATGGAGAAAGAAAAAAAAGTGAAAGAAGGAAAGATGAAGGAAGGAAGGAAGGAAGGAAGGAAGGAAGGAAGGAAGGAAGGAAGGAAGAAAGGAAGAAACAGTTTTAGGAACTTAATGTCAAAGAAATGCTCACGAAATGTATTATAACATAAAAGACTGCTGAATCCTAGTGAAACATAGACTATGCACTTGGCAATGGACTCATCTTTTTTCATTTGGTTAAAATACAGAAACCTTTCCTAGAGACACTTAATGCAACATATATTTCTAGATACTCAAACCATAGTACTGTGTCAAAAGATTGGCAATTTCTTTTTAAATGTTATCTGTATAATTCTATTTTGTTTTATTGAGAAAGCAACTGAACACACATGACAGGTTAATATTTTCAACAATTAGAAACACAGATTAGAAATTTTATGCATTTAATTTCCCTGTCTTTGAGTAGCTCTTTAAGCCTAACAAAACAACATTTTTTGGAATTGTACCCTCACCTGGAATAAGCTGATTAATCAATAAAGGTTTACAAATGCTTGTTGAAAACATCCCCAAAATCCAATATGCTACAAATACTAAAATGACAAAGAATAAAATAAATCCTTCAGTAACACACAGTCATAAATTCCCTTGTTCACTTCTTGTATAAATTATGGGTAATAGAGAATTTTCAGGAATTTATTCATTTGATTAAAGTGTAAAGTTCAAGTTATAATGAAAAATGTGTAAGTTTGAGTTTTAATTTCAACTAGGCTATTTTTTAGCTCTTATGGTGTAAGGGACATCATGGATCTAATACATTCTCTATAAATTTTCCTGAGATATGCTACATGTCTTAGTCAACACTGAACCCATAAAGAACCAGGATCATAACATCTGTATCTTGGGAAGTGTTAGAATTTTATTAGATATGTTCCTTTATGTAAAAAAAAGACTAAATGTTTATTATGCTGTTCATTAAAACAATACAAATTATACACACATACACACACAAATCACTGTGTGTCAAACAGCACTGTATATTCAAAGCCTATTGAAAACTCACATTTGAATATCTTAAAGGCATTATTAAGCAACATAAATTTAGGCTTATGCCAATTAACCTAATGTTAAAATGCATTAATGTCAGATTGATAAAATCATTTGTCAAGATTAATATATATCTTTTTATTTTACAAGATTTATGTTACTGTATTTTTCTATTCTCTCAATAGTGACGGCAAATTCTCTTCATTTCAGACAAAATTTTAGGCTGTTATACTCTTAAGAAATTTAGACTGATAAAGATTGGGGTGTATGCAAATTATTAAGCCCTTATCAACTAGAGAACATAAACATGCGATTTCTGCTTTTTTCTGTTTATTAACTAATTTGTAAATATCAAAATGAATTTTCCTGGCACCCCAAATGTCCCAGATCCGTAGATATCAATAGAAATACTCTCAAATTTCAGAGTAAGATTCAAAGTCATTAAAATTTTTCTTGCTTGGTAGGATGATTTTATATTTAATAATAAAAGCATAACTTGTTCTCTGAGTTTGCTTTACATTTTGGAAATTAAAACTGAAGAAATAGTTAGGGACCAATGAGCAAATGAACTTAGACAAAAAGATGGAAGATGAATGAAACACTAAAAAAAAATAGATACAGTGATTTTCAAAGATGTAAATGTTTCTATGTTCTGCTTCAATAAATTACATTTCTTTCAAAATACAGTTTGCTATATAGTTATTTTAACCATATCACAGGAAACAAAAAAGCTCTCCTGTACTTACAAAATGATAATATAATTAATAGAAAATTGGGTAAGCTTATAAATAGTCAAACTGCTCATTGATTAACCAGTATTAAGTAAATTTACTTTAGATGGACTGGCTCTTTTCCAATACAGTATTTCTAAAATCAACATAGAAACTTTTTTAGAGCTTTACTAAAGAAAAATACAAAAAGAAATTTTAGATTTTGAGCTTTTTGTAACTTGATAACAGGCACTGAATTGTCAAAACAGGTAAAGAGATTTGGTTTTGTTTTTTACAAATGTGTCTAAATCAGTCATTTCTCTATAAATGCAATATAACATATGAATAATTTTGAGTTTAATTTTAACGACCAAGCATACCAAATTTGAAGGATAACACATCTTTCCATAGTCTCCTGATCAGAGGACAGTCCTAAGCAACACTTCTCCCTATTTTTTTAAGCGTATTGTGTTTGTCCCTCAAATACTCTGGCCATTATCTATCCATTGGAGCCCTGTCAATATACCCAGCATTACACTTATAAATAGACTTCCTATCTCCCAGAAGCTATCAATTGCCTGTAGTTCCTCAATTAGGGATGGGGCGTCTTGTCCAACTCCCCTGTGAATGCTGGGATTTTTGTCTGGCTTGCATTTGACCAAGTCTTAAGCATGCTGTCACAAGCACTGGGGGTTCATGTGAGCAACCTACCTACTGCGACTGGAAAACACAGTTTCCTTGCAATCATCCACTACCTCTAGCTATTACATTATTTATGCTCCCACTTTTGCATTGATCCCTAGGCCTTGGGAGGATAGGATGTGATATAGGATATCACTTCATTTTGGGATGAACACTCCATAATCTCTTGTCCTGTGCAGGTTGACCAGCTATGGATCTCAATGTTTAATCGCTATGTACTTCAAGAAGAAGATTTTCTAGTGAGAGGTGATACATGTACTAATCTTTGGCCATTACAATAAGATTCAGTTTAATATCATGTCCACGTGGCAGAAAAAAAATAATAGCAGGCTCTCCCTTATTGCCTATGATCTGTCTACACACATGTTCTTGACCCTGCTAACAGTGCCAAGTATAGACTCCGTCTGACAACGTGGGCCTTAAATCCAGTCAGAAAGTGGTTAGTTATTCCCATAACATTCCTGCCAATAGTACACCAATGGGCATAACTTGTGAGACCAGTTGTTATCGTAGCTTGCAGCATTCACACGTGGGCAATGCTGATGATTATGCATGCATGTATATTAACTGTGCAATATAGCTATTATTTTCAGAAACAAATCTGAGTTCATTACTTGAGAAGAGCCAATAAGTACACCATTTGAGAAAAGAGATAGGATTTTATTTATTGGCCAATAACGGAAAGGAGTCAAACTCTCACATTAGTCTTCCTACCCCTAGCATATGAAAGAGAACATTATATTCTTTCTTAAGATGAGGAGAACTAGGTGGATTAATATATATCTGAGTAAAACGCAAATAATTTTAAAAAAGAGACAGAGCTTTCCTATGAATTCTATCTCTCTCTTCTTGCTTGATTTCATGTTTGGCCAGATGTGGAGTTAAGTGATTCAGATCATGGATGTTGTGAACTTGCACAGTGTTATTGGTTGAGAAATCTACTACAGAGTTGTATTACAGTGAGATAGTAATGAAGTTGGGGGCCACTGTGATCAAGATAAAAGACAAGTGAGTTGGAACTAGCCTGGCTCAGCTGGGTTACAATCTTGATTTTTATAGAAACTCGCTGTAGCCATGTAAATTAAGCATTCTTTATGTACAGACTGATCAAACAGAATTTGATTACATCAAAGCCTGATCCAAGGAAGAAGGGGAAAACAGTGGGAAATGAAGAAAAGGAAAGAATGGCCTAGTAAGATAGTGGTAATAATTGTATTCACGCAATTAACAGCCTTCAGTGGAAAAAACAGTTCTTAGATAGTTTAATTTACAGCTTGGATGTGATACTGTTTGTTAACTAACCTGTAAATTCAATCAGGTTTTATGATTATTAATCTTTAAATGACTGTACTTATTGAAATGTTGAAAATACTGTTTGGGAAGAAACAGATAACTATTGAATGGAATAAAACATATAAATACATTAGTGACTTTAAGCATGTGCTTTCAGAGAGATTCAGATTTCAGATACATTCAATTCATCCTTAAGTAAGAACACAGTAGTTTTATTTTTTATTTCTTTATTTAAAAATGTTTTATTTTTATTTTATGTGTACAAGTGTATTGCCTTCATATATATATATATATATATATATATATATATATATATATACATCGATGTTATACAATGTCCAAAGATTTCAGAAGAGGGCATCAGATCCCCTGGAACTGGAGTTACAGATTGATTTAGCTGCCATGTGGGTGCTGGAAATGGAACCAGGTGCCCTGTATGAGCAGCTAGTGGCCTTAACCTTGAGTCATCTCTCCAGCCCAGAGCATAGGAGTTTTAATCTCACGCATGCCTTTACTCACCCAACAAATCACTCATTGAAAACAAATTATTGAGCACATAATATGTATTATGATAATTAGAATTAAGTTTAGCATACATTAAAAACACAGAACCTGTGTCCTCCTGCAACTTAAAATTTAACAGAGAAGACAATGATCTAATGAATAACAACAATGAGTAATAAGATGTAGTTAATGAAATGTACTTTGAATAGAAGCAACTGGTTGATCAATGTAGTTTCTACTGAAACTAACGGGTGAGTCAGTGTTACCATTTGCAATTATAGAGGAAGAATCTGTAGCAAAGAAAAGAATATATGTGAATGCCTGAGTGAGTGAAAGTCTTGATAAACTTGACAAAATTAAATGGTAAGCTAGAAAGGGAAGACTGGGATAGGGATGGTAAAACAAGAGGCTGAAGAAACAGAGATGGACCAGAGCAGACTGTGAGGTAATATCAATGGTTTGGATTTTGTTCCAAGAGCAGTGGAAAGGCATAAAACAGATTTACCTAGATAAGGGCCAAGCACACCTGGCGTTTCATAAAGATTCTTTCCACTGAAGCTTGGCAACTGAAAAATCCCAATACAGAACTTAAACTCTGCTTTGTCTGTAACTATATCTTGGAATATTAATATGACTGCAGATACAGTCGAAATTTGCAGAAATCAATAAAAGCTCTGTAACCTGCACCACAAGAAGAAAATCTAAATTGAATATCAATAACAACATTTTGTTCCATGTTTAACATAAAAAGAAAAGAAATAGAGCAGCAAGTGAAGACCAGGAGCAAGTGAGAGAGCAGAAGAACGTCTCTGAATATCACATATGTGCTCTTTAGCCTCAGTCAAATAAACTAGTTTTTAAGGAGTTAACATACAAAATATTAAGTGTAAATCAAGTTTATATGCTTTACAGTCATATTATTATTAATAATATTCAGCTACAAAGCTGTTGCCAATATACAGACATGCAACAACAATTTACATAAAATACATATGTAATTGTCATGCTTCAGTTGTGAGGTTAATAAATCCTTAGTCTTTCTGATGGAGAAAAGCAATTAGCATAAGCATCTCATTATACTGTGGTAAATTTGTATAAGAAATGAACTAAGTAAACCAAATTATTTCACAAAGACCATGAAAAAGCTGTCAAATGAAAATGGCTTTTGGTAGAAATCAGTGGGGGTCTGATTGACTAATAATATAGGGATTATGGGTACATAATTGTTTTTTCAGAGTCCCCAAGCTTTCTACTATCTATTTTTCTTTTAGCAGAAAGTACCAGTAATATTTTTCCTCTATCAGCATTAGTACTACTGCACGTGTACAGTATGGTGGCTCAGTGTTATAATCTGTGCACTTGGAATGCTAAAGCAAAGACATGGTGAGTTTGATTACAAGATTTTGCTTTAAAAAACCACGATTGTCCATGGTACTCAACAAAAAGTGTGAATTTCCTGATGGTTTAAGTAGAATGACATAGCACCATGTCAACTGACATTCTGTATTTTACGATATTAATACCACAAATGGATATTTTCTGTTGGTTAGTATTAAGTTCATTGGATTGTGCCCAAGATAAAAGTGGATGGAACTAGAGCATGTTGTACTAAGTGAAGTAACACAAACACAGAAAAGCAAACAATATATGTTCTCCTTCATTAGCAGACTGTACCACCAATTCACTATACGTGACTATAGATCCTGATGTAGTACCAGGAGCCAGGAAAAGAGAAAAGAATACGTGGATGCAAAGAAAAAAAAAACAGTAAAAGGAGGATAGAAGGGAACAGATGTTACCAGGAGGGAGGAGGAGAAATTGGGAATGTTCTGCAGGAAGGAGAGGAGGGAGGGACAGACATGCGGTCACACTGTAGGAAGGAAGAAAAGTCAGGAGATGTGGGATAGAGGGAGGTGATTGTTAATGAGGTTGGGGATAATGGGGTTGCTGGGACTGGGAAGAAAAGAAGGAGTTCTGGTGAGAGGAAAGAGAGCCTAGATGAATAAATCTTGGAGGGCCAGGGAAATGTGACTCCACTGAACCCCCTGAGAAATGCATGAAAAGTGTGTAAACATTAGTATATCCATATACTCAGGAACTGTTTAGCGAGGCACACAATGCCATACAGAAGGTACCTCCCATTGTGTATGCTGAGAAGGGTCCAAGAGACTCCCCAAATAATACAGGCTATTGCCAAAGTTCTTGGTTGTCTCCCAGAACTGGAAGTTAACACCCTTCTGCTGATGATAGGACATTATTAGGATACAGTATTTGGAACAATGAAGCAGGAACTGACCTGGAAGCCTTCTACTGAAGCTTAGCTCACAAAATGCTATATGATAACATGCAAACTGCTAAGGGAGGATATCAATTAATGGTCCAACCCAATTTTAAGTTCCAATAACTGTCACAACTGGCACAGCACACTACTTCTATTGGTGCCGTAGTAGCACTGTCATCTGGGGTTAGTCAACAGCTGTATAATTGAACTTAAAACCCTTCCAGTGGGTGTGAACTCATGGGCAGTACTGTAAATTCAGCCAAATACACAGGGTTGGAGAGGACATAGCTCCTACAGAGAACTCTATCTCTGTCATATCTCTAGAGAAATGACATTACTTATCAGATGCTAACTATGGATCCTTATATTTACAGACGAACCTACAATATACCACTCATTAAAGAAATTTATTTTTGCAACAGATGGAGGCTATATCAGAACTCTACAACTGGTCAGACACAGAGAATATACACCTGAAAGATGTCAAGTCTAGGTGACATATCTACAGTTGAAAATCTACACCTAAGGCTCACATAACACAGTAAAGAGAAAACTAAAGCATCCCTCAACTCTCACCAGTGAAGCATCCTCAAATAACATAGCGCTATGCCCACAGAAGGCCACAACTGGCCAAGTTTTGTAGAATAAGAGACTACAGAATGTATGCCTGGATAGGACCCCTGTATTGAACCTTACCCACCTGTGGCTCAGGTATCATTGTGGAAGAGGGGCAGAAAGAAGAGCCAGGTCTAGTTCATTAACTTAGGGAAGCAGAGTCTTTCAGGCTACTGGAAGCTTGCACATGTCAACTTGTAGCAATTAAGGCATTGAGCACCAGACCCACACCAACTCAAGGGCCCAGAGTGGAGGGCTATAAATTTGTGGCAGGCCAGACATAGACTGAGAAGCATTGGAGATTGAGTACTACTGGGAGAGGGAGAGTATGCCTTACTTAAGAATTTGAGATAGCCTGAGCAAACTCCAGTGAATGAATTTGCACTAAAGGATCTCTGGGCATAAATGCTTGAAGGGATAGAACTTAACTGCTTGATCCTATGGGCGTTCAGAATGATGGATGGAGGGGGAGGTCTGAATTTGATTAAGAACTGTTATATGAAATATGTAAAACTAAATAAAACTACCTAAATAAAAATATTTTAAAACATTTTTATAACAAAAAATGCTGCAATTGTGGAAGAGAGCTAATCTGCTGTACCTTTCCTGATTTTGTTCTTTCAATTAGATTTTTTTCTTCATACCTTAGTGTAAAAAGATTTAGTGAGGTATTTTGTTCTGTACTAAACAATTTGCGTATGTCCTCATCAATTAGTAAATGAACAGAATGAATCCAATGTGTAGTTAAAATATAAAAATACCATAGAACTGTTTTACACAATAAGAAAGAAGCAAAATCAACAAGTCAAATAGAAGTCATACAAAGTACCAAAATTCTGGATAGATAGACCAAGAAATATAGAAAAAAAACCCACTATCTTTATTAGTACAGCAGTAACACTTTTATCTTGGGGGTAATCAAAAGCTATTTAATTGGACTAAAATTCTGCTCAATGACTGGGAACTCTTGTGTAGTACTATAAGTACAGCCAAATCCATGCCGCTGGAAACATCATAGATCCTAGAGAAAAACTGTCTGTGTCTTTCAGATCCCTAGAAAATGTAATTTCCTCTTTTTAAATTTCCTTTCTTTATTAGTGTGTATATGTATATTAGTGTATTTTGGCATGTATGTAGTGTACCTGTGTCTTGCAGTACCTGCAGGGGTCAGGAGAGGACATTGGCTCCCGAGGAAATGGAGCTACAGACAGTTTCTAGCCACCCTGTGAGGGCTGATATTTGAACCCATTCTTCTGCAAGAGCAGCCAGTACGCTTAACCACTGTGCCATCTCTTCAACCCCAGAAAACGTAACTTCTTACTATGTACTGAATGTGTATCCGTATATTTATAGACAAGTATATTTCTCACCATTCATCAAAAAAGCACCCTATTGCAACAGATGGAGATTATTACAGAGCCCCACAATAGCCAAACACAGAGAAAATATGTCTGTGAGATATTCATCCCTAAGTCACACACCTGCGGTGGAACCTCAATACCTAAAATAGTGGAACGGGGGAGTAGAGAAAATATGATTGCATTTCTCAGTTCCCTACACTGAAGCTTCCTCATGCAACAGATAGTGATTAACACAAAAAGGCACAATTGGCAAAAATGTAGATAATAAGAAACTGCATAGTTATGTTCCTGGGTAGGACACCCAGGGCTCAGGGACCATTGTGGAAGAGGGCCCAGAAATACTGCAAGAGTCAGGGGTGGGAAATCACTCTCATGAATGAAACTCCCTCATGTTACAAAGGGTCAGTAATACAAAAGGTTGCTAATGACTAAAGCATTGTGATTAGGATTCTGCAGAGTGTGGGTCCCTAGACAGGACTCTTATATTAAGTTTCACTCAACCAGAGCTAAGAGACCATAGTGGAAGCAGGGGTGAAAAGATTGTAAGAGCCAGTAAGGAGGGGCATAACCGTAAGGAAATAGAATCCTACAAGCTCCTGGGACCCTGCGCATATGAACCTACAGCGATCATTTCATTTTGCTCAAGACCCTTGCAAACTCATGCAGACAAAAATCCAGCATGGAACTGGGAAAACTGATAGCAGTCCCTAACCTTTGCTTAAGAAATATTGGCACCTGATTACTGTTGGATGAGGCTGAACTCAACTGACTAAAGCAAGGGACTCTGGGTAGGCTGACTAGACCTAGGTGAATGACCTAGAGCTGCACTGAGGTCATTTGGGGACACTAACTTGACCAATATCCGTTAACATAGATGAAACAACGTATGGATTCCAGGTGAGAGACTAGTGGGGTCCTGATGGGGAATGTGGTATAAAGATGACTAAGAATAATTGGGATGTTCTGTATGAAACATACAATTATTCAATTATATATATATACATATATATATATATATATATATATATATATATATATAC
Source organism: Eospalax fontanierii (assembly GCA_035773235.1). Taxonomy (NCBI): domain Eukaryota; kingdom Metazoa; phylum Chordata; class Mammalia; order Rodentia; family Spalacidae; genus Eospalax; species Eospalax fontanierii. The sequence continues at coordinate 41,007,412 of CM069542.1, read as the reverse complement.
AATATTTTCTGTTTTAACATTTGATAATTGCTTATTATCCAAATAACTATTTTACCAAATAATCAAACATAACATTAGAAACAGACAAATCAAGACAAGTACAGTTAATCATTCTATCATTCTAAAGCCCTGAAATACTTTAATTTATTATTGTTATTTTCTAACTGAAATATTCCTGCTTCTGAAAGAGTACTTGACAAAGTTTATAAGCAAGATCAAATATCTACTTTTAGTCATAAACTAAGGAAAACTATATCTTGAAATATCACTTTAAGTATTCCAGTGTATTAAAGTGTTAACAAATAGGGGTAGAAAATTTCTCCATTTGTCTCTTTCATGAAATGTTGACAGATGATCAGTGTAGCTTGAAATAGAAATTTATGTCTCCTGCTGTTTCCAGTATCAAAGAACCAGAAGCCAGATTCAGTAGGATAATTTGTGGACAAGAAGAATGTAGGTAAGATAACACAGGTCATATATATCTCGGACTGACAAAAGTAATTTTACTCATAAAGCAGGATAAAGAGTAAAACTTTTATAAGAATTAAGGTATAAAATTAATGTTTTGATGGTAATATTTTGTTTTAGATAAAATAAAGCATAGACACAAAAGCAACAGGAAACAGGAAAACTCTCTCTGTCTCTCTCACATACACATACCCCCCCCCCCACGCAAACACATACACAGGGCCGGTGACAAGACTCACTGGGTAAATGTGTTTACATTTTATTTTTTCATACTTCACAATTATTATAAGCCAAAAAGTTTTTTAAAATTAGATTATTATCTCTCTAGTTACTCTCTATCCTTTCCACGGATACTAGTTTTTAAATGAGTACTGTCCTCAATAGCCTTAAATAGGACGAAATTATGATATATAGTTTGCTTTCATCAGCTATATATCTCTAAATTAGAGCATTTCTTAGGAAAATGCAGGGGAGGTTTTTTTATCAATTTGTTTATTATGTGAATCGTTGGATTACGGCTACTTAGACATGTATGCATATGTACATATATGTATAAATGTATATATGTAGAAAGAATAGTAAAAATAACTCCATACGTCTATTACTGAATTTGAGCCATTATTAGCATATAGGAATTTTGTTTCATGTATAGCCCCAACTATTTCCTAATATTCTCATGAGAATTTTCTGTAGCAAATTATAGACATCAAATTAAGTATTAAAACACATACATACATGTTAACTATTTTCCATAATTATTAGACTATTATTTTTACAATTACTATTATTACATAAAGTATTTTTTCAAATCAGATTTCAAAGCACACACCATATTTTGTTGGTGGTTTTTAGCTTATACACAAAAAAAAAACCACAATGAGATTTTTTCTTAATTTTCTTTAAAATTTACTTTCCAGAGAAATTAATGTTTTGCTTATTCTAGAGTATTTCACAGTTTGCAGTTTGCTGATCCATTTCTGTACTGACATTTAATATATTATTCTCATTTCTAGATTTAAAAAATGCCATCCTCTTAAGTGTATATAGCAGTGTTCTGTTAATCACAGGAAACTCTGTGACAAGAAGTAAATAAGCCTCCAACTCCAAAGAAAAAATCTGTTGAAAAATAGAAAAACATAAATCATAAAAATGTTAATTAAATTTGAAACGGCATTGATGAATAATTATTCATTAATTCATTAATTCATTAAAAATTCATAGATTAACACTTTAATCCTAGGTTATTATAAAAGAAAGAAATCGAGGATCTGCATTTGAAAAAAGACCTGCTGAAATGCTCTTTGGAGAGGCATTGAGATAAAGTTGTTGAAGGAAAAAAAAAAAGCACAATATTAATATCACTTTGACCCAATTTCAATAACTATGACTTTGTGAATGAATTTAATAATTCCAGTCCTTTTAAGATGAGAGAGATATTTAATTATTTGATTATGACAAGACTGCTTCTCAGTTTTCTCTCTTGGGAAACAATATTTGACTTCAAAAGGAAATTTCTACCAAGTTTATCCACTCCTAAATTCATTTCTTTACAAGCAAATATTTCATACTAGCTTAGTTAGTGGCATAGTAGCATAAAATTTCACTTTGTATGCTTAGTTTAAAAGACATATTATCTTTTCTTGTCTAAATTTTTATACATACTAATTAGTTTCTTTTGAAATGATTTTGTAATATCCTATCATTTCTTAACTGCTATATATCTCTTAAACTCACCTTTAATACTTGATGCCTCATTGTAAAACCACTTATTTGATTCCCATTTTGAGAAATGAATGAAAGATTAAATTCTAATTAGAACATTACAAATGTAAGCTTGATATAAAAAGAATGAGCTTCCTCACAGACTAAGATCATTTCTTGTCAGTCACACACATGAAATGATGCATCCACCAATACTTTTTCTTACGGATTGTCTAATTACCTGTTTTCATCTGTAAGATAAATCTTTTCTATTTCTTCTTCTGCTTTAAATAACCCTTAAATGTAAGAAACAAGGGAGCTGAAGCGATGACTTAATCTGTAATATGTTTATTATGCCAGCATGAGTTCTATCTCCAGACTTGTGTAAAAAGATACATGCAGGAGTTCATCTCTGATCCCAGTGCTGAGGAGGTGTAGACTGGAGAATTCTTGCAGCTTGCTGTCCGTCAGCCTAAAAGAACTGAGAATCCCGAAAAGAAAAGAAATGAAAAATATAAATAAAGGATAAGAAAATAAGGGTGGAGGGTACATGAGGAAAACAACTAATGTCAACCTCTGTGCACAACATGACCATGGAAACACACTCATTTACATATATACACACACACATGCACACAAAGACACAATCATATCTTTTATACACAATCATATGTTTTATGGAAACATATACACATATATATTTACACACATGCACACAAAGACACAATCATATCTTTTATACACAATTATATGTTTTATGGAAACATACACACATATATATATATATATGCACGCACACACACACAAAAAGACAATCGTGTTTTATGGAGACACAAATACACATACATATGTACACACATGCACACAAAGACACAATCATATGTTTTATGGAAACACACATACACATATATATGTACACACACATGCACACAAAGACACAATCATTTGTTTTATGACAATTCCAGCAAGCAGCATTGCAACAGCAATGAGATAAATGAGTGAGACAACCAAAACTTGTAGGACTTATTTTATAAAAAGAAGGGAAAGAAAGTGGTAAAAACACAATAAGTGCATGGCCTTGTGCAGATGCTCAAAGAGTTTCATTAGTTCTCAAATAATCCCTCAAGTAGCCACAGTTATTTTATGTCATGTATGCATTGGTGTATGTTATAGGTGAATGGGGTGGGTGAGGCATTTAAAGAAGAAGCAATCTCCTTTTAAATGTACTAGCTTTAAAATTTCTGATTTTGCCCCCATTCTAACTTGATTGTGAAGCAACTCTCCTCTCGGGGAAATGAAGTTCTCTTTTATTTCTGTTGTTTCAGCTTAGGTTTCTCCAAGACAGAGTTTCAGATTAATAACCCCTTGAGAGAAGCAGAAAAAAGGCTCTCCTTTTCCCCATGAGCATTGTAGCTATACCTCCTGTGACAGAGAGTGCCTCAGAGGCGAGGTAGCTGTCGATAGAGGCTCTCTCTGTTAATGAATGGGGAAAATAGTCTTCAATTTGCCTATTTTGAAACTCACCTAAACTCTAGGCACTATTTCATTTTCTACTTAAAAATTATAACAAATGCTCAGAAAGTTCAAGTGATTTGCGGTTCTGGTTTTCTGTTATTTGAACTTAGATGATGTTACATTTTCCATCATTTATTTCTTGCGTGGTTATAAGTTGGGTTGAAATATGGGGAAAATAATTGTGACATTTAGCAGGTTGGACTTCTGTAATAGTCTCTTATTTACTTCTGAAATTCATAGCAAGTTTTCTCAACTTACACATGCTTCATGACTCTGTTACATACTTTGTAAAGCTGGAAAGAAATTCACAGTGATGCAAACCTAGATCCACCTGTCTTCCTTCTTGTTCCATCCTTAGCAGTATCAATGAAGGTCATTTCTTTTATGGGTCATCAAATTTGGAGTCAGGGAGTGTATGGTAAATACAGGGTTCTCTCTGAAGTTTTTTTTTTTTTTTTTCTATTGGTTCATTCCAGGGCAATTCCTGCCCTCTGACCAATAAGGGGAAAGGAAGGTAGGGAAAAAGGAGAGACAACATGGCTGCGAGCTGGAGAGGGGCACTGAGATTACTCAAAACCACTCAGGAGGAAAAGTGCTGGGGTCCTACGACCACGCTGAAGGCCAAAACCCAGGAGGCAGTGTTCCAAGTCCCGGCAGTTATAAGGATCATGTGCGTGGAAGCAAAACGCAGGCAGGGAATGGACAAAGAGCCAGGCCCTACCAGCGGACCACCAATAACCAGTACCTTTGTAAATTGCCCTAAATAAATCAATCCCTCTAAAGAACATTCTCTATTCCTTCAGTCGCTTCAGACCTGGAGGGTGGGGTGAGGCTGAATGCTGGTCCCGCCATGAGAAATTTTATGCAACAGAGAGTATGCATGATGTAAGGTCCAGCTTGTCTTTGCGATTCTTTTTCTCTTCATAGCTTCTAGATGTCAAGCCCAGACTTTCATCTTGACAGTTGGTCCTGCTGCCCTGTATTGATTTCAGATTAATTACGAACCCAAGTCAAATGACCTTTCAAAGGTATTCTCATTAACTCCCTTGATTTTGTGGTATCTCATTTCCCTAATAAATGTCTCACTCCAAATGCCCATTCTGATTTAACTGTTAATAGAAAACAAGTTACATAAATATTATCAGAAAAGCTTGGGACCAGTATTGACATGGATTCAGTTTTTTTCTTTTTTTTTAAGATTTGAAATTATTGCACATACATAGCTATCTTTAAGATCAGATACATAATTAAATATGAAATTCATTTTTGATCTATATACATATGCCTCACACACAAAGTACATAGTGATGTTTACTTTTTCTTTAATACTTTAAGTTTTCCTACATCTTGGCTGTAATTCATCAATCACATGTGTTCAAGTGGGGTATTTTTCACTTGTAGTACCATGTTGGACCTCAAAAACGTCTTAGATTTAGTGCATTTTGCACTTAGTTTTAGGATAGGGCAATTAAACCTGTACTTTCTAATATTACCTAACTGATATATGGCTAAGATTCAAACTTCAATCTGACTACATTATACATGCACTTGCCCCATCAATAGTTAAGATGATGCAAAGAACGTAGAAACTCAAATTTGCCTATCCATTAAAGATCTGAGTAAAGAACCATGAATTCTTCCTTTTGCTTGTCTATGTATGAAGGCTTCAATGAGATTAGGCCAGCACTGCTGAAATCTGCTGCTGGGCCACCAAATATTGAGGAATGTAAATATCTCTATTAATATATCATATCCCAGGCATGAGAGCCCTCTATTGTTTCTTGTGCATCACAGTAAAGCTTTTTCATATTAAATTGTATAGGCACTCAACATAGTCACCTTGCCCAGATTCACTTTTGCAACTATAATCTATATGCATTTATATGATTCTGGTCTTTGAAGTGACTGAGAAACTTTGGGCAGTTAATCCCGTTTATGTTCTGAGTGACCAATTTATATGTTATATTACCTGACATAATATCCCCATTGTACATAATGTATTTTTGATTTAACAGCTATAATCTCACCAAGATGCTATTTCTTAGTCAAGTGGTTTCATGGACATCGATTTTTAGAGAGACTCTTCCTGGCACTGTAGCCGATCGTCATCTAAAGGTATTGTATTTGCTATAAAATATCCTCAGCTCCTGTCAATAGTGGCTTTTCATTATCAATATTCTTGTGTTTATGTAAAATTCTTGGCTGAGTCATGTGGAATGTTAATGGGTGAATCTAATTTTTACCAAGACACGTTTCAAGCCAAGAATATTGTTTAATCTTAACTTAATAATTAAAACTTTCTTTACAATTTACTCATGGTGGATATTATTAACTTTAAAAATGCAAGAATTATGTCATGAACCGCATTTATTGTTTCTCTTTAGTACTTAAAGGTGACTAGGCTGAAATACCTTATTGACTGCCTTAGCTAACAAATAGTTGGTTAAAGATTGTACATGTGTACTGAAAACTATTTCTAGTACTAAAGTCTGTCAGATTGGGATTTTGATAGAAACTTCAACTAATTCTGATGCATATAAGACAATCTGATTTACTTTTTTACAACTTTTAAACAAATCAGATCAGGGCTATGAAGTTGAATATGCTTATATGTGAATTCTTGTTTTTAACAAACACAAAATTAAACTGTGAGACCCAGTTTGTGCCTTAATGACTGAAATGGGTGAATGATAAAGGATCACCAGAAAAAGGTAATTTGAGGAGTAATTTGTATTTTGAGCTTGCTTTAAAATATTTTCTGAGTGCCAATTTCCTCTAGAGAAAATTAGAATAAATATTATTCTAATTATTTATCTAAAATATTATTATAATTATTATCTTTAAATATCCAAGGCATATATATATGCCACAAATAACTTTGGGGATACTTTTAATTCTCTTGCTTTTAAATTAGTATATCAATACTATCTGGTATATTATAGATTTGTATTCTCATTATGTGTGATCTTTTCAGTAACAAATAAGGCAAAACATAAGAGTTTTCTCATGATCACATCTCTCTCTCCTAAAAGAATTACATGTTAGGCAGAGAAAACCAATTTTGAAACATTTAAATCACTTTATTATGTTCCAGTCTTAATAAAAATGTTCAAAATTCAGTTTCTTCCCATATAAAATTGCCAAAGAATAAAAAAAGAATTATAAATGATATACTTGATGCTTAATTTTATGTTGACTGTTTATCAGATAGATATCTAAAGTGTACTAAAGCTGTAAACTAAATGTAAAAACATGTTTCAAGGGCTTTGAGAAGGGAAATATCTTACATGATATGTGTGTGGAACAATAGGCATTATTCTTTTAATAAAATTTAAACTGTTTAGGATAGATTGAGTTTAGATTTAGTACTCAAGAACAGTTTAAATGTTAAGAGTAAGGATAGATGATAAAAATATTTTCTTATAGAAACAAGTAATATGTAATACATATACTATGAGGCAGGGACGCTTTTTAGAGTTTTTATTTATTGATACATTTGTATATATTATTTTGGAAATGAAAGAGATGTTCCTCCTCTGGCGTGGTCTCTAATTAGATGCTAAATATTGGCAACTGATTACTAATAGGTGAGGATGAGCTAGTTTTTCTAAAGCAAGGGACTTTGTGTAGGCTGACTAGACCTCAAAAATGAACCTGCAGTGAGGTCATTTGGGGACATTAACTTGACACACTATCCCTTAACACAGTTGAAAAAAATGTATGGATTCCAGTTGGAGGTCTATGACAGAGAATGCCAGTTGGGAAGGGTGTACAATTTGATTAAGATTGATTGAGATATTCTGTATGAAATGCACAATGGTTCAATAAAAATTTAATAAAAATATGGTTTATCAAATACTAACACAAATAGTTATACAACAGTCTCATGTAATATACTCCTGAAAAAAGTTGAGTTATTATGAAAAATAAAATGATAATTCACTAGAAGGCATAATAATTCTATTGTAGACATACTAAACAACACATATTCAAAATATATTAAATAAAATGATAGAACAAACTGACAAGAGAGACTGTCAAATATGCAACTATATTAAATGACTTTATCATTCCCTTTCAACAACTAATTGAAATACTAAAGAGCTAGCACAATCCAATAACAGATTCTAATTGACACATGTAGAATACTTCATAAAAAAGAATCAGTAAAATAGATAACAAAAGTACAAAAGAAAGTACATCAATAGCTGGTTTGAAAGTAATAGAGAATGATTTTACAGATTCTCAGCCAATGAAAAACACAAATAGGAGATGTCATTGGAGAATATTACTTTTAAGGTGAAATTCCTTATACATTTGTTTTAGGTATACATAGGTTTTAGGTTTTGGTTTTCTTTTTTCACTGGAACACAAATCCGGCTTTTAAAAATAAACTGAATCTCCAAGTACATTTTTTATTTCATTTCTCTTCTTTGGTCTCAGAATTGATACTCATTTTATTGGATTTTCTTATGGATTATCTTATTTATTCATTTCTAGTAAGATATAAAATATATTTCCAATTCAGCCTTTCTTCTTTCTTTTATATAGTTAATTATCTTTTATCTATCAAATTATTATTAGCTTTAGTAACTGAAATTATATTTCTGATAAATCTAAATACTGCCATTGCTGCAAAACATACATCACTAAACACTACAAAATACCCAACTTAAAGCAAAAGGAGAAAAAACTGAAAAAATTTGCATCCTTTAGAAAAACTAAATTTATTTAAACAAACTAATGTCTGCATGTTTTAATTGGGAGATTTTCAGGAAACATTTAAAGAAAATTTAACATTTTTTTCACAACTTCTTATAGAAGACAAGGTATATTTCACAACTCAATCTATCAGTCAGTCTACACTTAACCAGATATTAAAATCTTGCTGATTTTACAATAAATAAAATACAATATAATATATTAGATAAATTAAACACATAATCCTCTAGAGAATATAAGCAAATTAAATTTAGAAAATTTGGAATTGAGTAGAGATTTTTCAGGATTATAAAACTGATTTGCTTTTATAGATCATTCACTGTGACTTACCGCATATACTAAGTATAAGGCCTACTTTTTAAATAAGAAAAATGTATGTAGTTCATGTCTACTATATGTAAGTTCTGTTCATTTTAATAGGTATGAGAAATTATGTGCTTTGGAAAAATAAATATCTTTCTATCAGATGACAAAATTGCCTATATAAATTCTGCAAACAATCCATCAAAGCATTTTCAGAATGAATGAGAAGAATAGTTTTGCAAGAAATGAACTCAATATACAATTGATTACATTTCTATGTTCTAAAAAGTTTACATGCAGAAACCAATTTAAAAAGAATGTAATGCACAATGCTCTTAAAAGAAAATACCTAGGTTATACTAGGCAGAACTTAAACATAATGTGTACTCTGATTTGAAAAACAATACCAGTGAAAAAATAAAAGTAAATATAAACAAATGAAGAGGAACACTGTGTTCAAGAATTGAAAATTCAACATAGTAAATATGCAAGTCTCCAAATATGATCTATAAGCTCGATGGCTCTTGCAGAGAACTTGTGTTCAATTCCTAATACTCACACAGCATCTAACAGCCAACCATAACTCAAGTTCTAGGCGATCCAACGCCCTCTGCTGACCTCCCCAGGCATTGCACGACATGGGTGCACTTACACACATGCAGGCAATATATTCATACATGAAATAAAAATAATAAATTAAATATTAAATTAAAACTGTTCTTATTTTGAATTTTGCAGAAACCTGCAGCTGAAAGACTTTTAAAAGACCTTGAACTTTTAAGTGTTTGAGTTTTTTAAGGACTATGGGACTTTTAAGGTTGTACTGTTTCCTGTTTTGATATTCCCATCATATCTTCGGGATGACAAATGGAAGGCTTGTGTTTTAAAAGTGATACGTTTGTGTGTCAAGTTGACAAGGGGTCAGTTGTGCTGGATAACATATTTGTCAACTTGATGCACCTGGGTTGAGGGAGTCTCAATTGCGGTATTGCCTCCATAAGACTGGCCCATCGCTATGTCTGTGAGTCATCTTCCTAACTATTGAGTGATGTGGGAGGACCCAGTCCACTGTGGGTGGTGCCACCCCTGGGCAGGTTTTACTGTATTGTATAAGAATGCAGGCTGAACATGGGCCAGAAGGGCAAGCCAGTGAGGAGCATTCCTCTATGATCTGTGCCTCAGCTCCTGCCTCCAGGTTCTTGCCCTGAGTTCCTACCTTGAACTCCCTCAGTGATAAATTGTGACCCAGGAGATACAAGCCAACTAAATCTTTTCCTCCCAGGTTGGTATTGGTCAGAGTGTTTTGTCATGGAAAATGAAAACAAACTAGAATATCTTTCAATTAAATGGACTACAGGACCAAATGAATACAACTCTGAATTCTCCCATATCTTAAAAGAATACATAGTACCGATACTCCCTTATTTACTTCATGAAATAGAAAAGGAAGGAACACTCCGAAATTATTTCTATGCATCCAGTACTACTTTAGTACCCAAACCAGACAAAAACCCAAGAAAAATATATAGACTAATTTCTCTGGTATACATAGACAGCAAAATTCCCAGTAAAAGATTTGCAAACATCAAAAGCGCTAGCCTCCATGATCCCACTTGGCTTAATCCCAGGGATGTAATGATTGTTCATCTTATGTAAAGCAATATAGGCAATCCACGAGATAAACAGGCTCTAGGTTAGAAATCACATGACCATCTCATTTGATGCAGAACAGTCCTTTGACAAAATCCAACATCCATTCATGATAAAAATCATTGATAATATAAAAATACAGGAGACATATCTATGCTTATTAAGGGCAATATACAGTAACCCCATAGTCACCATGATAGTAAATGAAGAAAAACTGAAAGCATTCTCATTAAATCAGGCCAAGACAAGATGTCTATCCCTGTTATATATAGTACTTGAAGTCTTAGGTAGACCAGTAGCACAAATGAAGAAGCTAAAGGGGATATAAATCAGAAAGTAGCAGTCAAAGCATCATTATTTACAGCTTATGTTACTCTATATATAAAATACCTTGAAGACTTCACCTAAAATCTTTTAAATATGATAAATGAGTCAGCAAAGTAGCAGGATATAAAGTGAACACCCTTAAATCAGTAGCTTTTCTATGTGTCCAATCAAACACACCAAGAAAGAAATCAGGGTATAAATACCATTTATGATTGTCTTAAAAACCATAAAATATCTATTTATAAATCTTACCAAGGAAGGGAAGGACTTGCATAATAAAAAGTTTAGTACATTGAATATATAAATTAGATGCCAGAAATTGAAAGACTTTTTATTATGTTGGATTAACAGGTTTATTATTGTGAAAATGGCCATCTTGGCAAATCAGTCCTCCAATTCAATGCAATACTCATTAAGATTCCAACCAAAGTCTTCACAGAAACTGAAAAAAAATTAATCTCAATCTTCATATGGAATCACAGACATACAAAAAAATCCCAGATGATACCCAAAATTATACGGAACAAAAACAACAAAACTGTTGCAGCCATTATCATCCCTGATCTAAAACTGTACAAAAGAACTGTAGTAATAGAAATAACATTGTACTTCGGCATGAAAACAGACACACTGATCAGTACAGTAGAACTGAGGACTCCAGTTTGAATTCACATACTTACATTTAACTGATTTGTGACAGAGGAGCCACAAGTATACACTGGGAACAAAGACATGTTCAACAAATGGTGCTAGTCAAACTATAAAGTAATACGTAGAAGAATGAAATTAGATTCTTGCCTCACACCATGCACAGAACTTAACTCAAAATGGATCAAAGACTTCAACATAACACAATACCTGAGGAGACAGAGGAGAACGTAGGGAACACTGGAACTTACAGAGAAAGGACTGTGCTTTCTTAACATTACTTCTAGAGGACAAGTATTAAGTTCAACAATTGGTAAACGGAACCTCATGAAAGTAAAAGAGTTTCTGTTTCTGTACAACAAACCTCACTATTATTTGAGAGGACCCTTTACAGATGTAAAAAAACTCAAAAAATCTAAACATCAATAAAACAAACAATCCAATTAAAAATTATTGCAAGAGGAAAGATGGTGGAATGAGTCATGCCCTGGACAACAGGCCTCAGGGCCTATGGAACACAGGCATCCAAGAGACTGAGTGTGAGTCCTGGAAATTATGAGGAACCTTCCCATCAATTGTTTCTCCTGGATATGGGGAGAAGGATGTGATGACGGCAGACACCAGGGAAGTCAGCCAGATCTGTGACCTGTGAAAAACAGATATCTGGCCTTCCTGCTCACCTGACACAGGCCACCCACTCCACTTTCCCAAGAGCAACCCTTGCAGGTGGGACTTTGGGGTTCCTGGTGTGAAGGCAGCAGCTGTTGCTGGGGGCTGGGGCTGCAGATGGCCACTGTCCCACACACCCACGGATGTCCAGTCTTCAGCATCCAGGTAACCAACCCCGAAATAGCCAACTGCCAGGCACAAGCAAGGACGGACATAGGATGTAAGAAAGAAAACAACAAAAGAATCAAGATGGAGGTGGATGGCAGAGGTGATGGGTAGCTCATGCAAAACTGGGTTCCATAAAGAAGATTTCGTATGACTAGGTACCCATTGTTATGATGGAAGATGTGAAACAGCAGACACAAAATGAGCCACCTGGATGCTTGACCATAAGGAGACTCAATCCAGGTGTCTCTTTGAGTAAAGGTGAAGGGGAATTTACTCCAATATTTTTAGTCCTCTAGTGGGAAGTTCAAGTCAGGAAGTAAATATTGCCCATGTTTACTGCAAGGAAGTCAAGATGCTCTTTCTTTTTAAAACAGTAAATATTTTAATTCAATTTTTGTGCATTTCATACAAAGCATCTTAAGCTTATTTAGAACCCCTCCCGCTATCTGACCACATAACCCTTCTCACCAGATTTCATGCATTCTTTCATATATCTCAATGACTACAGTAGCAAGTTTGTGTCTCCAGAGGTCCCTCAGTATGAATCCATTCACTGGAGCCTGGACAACCTATGTAGCATCGCTCCCTTAAAGAAGACCTAATCTCCTTTCCCTAGAAGTGATCAGTTGTTCCTTTTAAGCACAGGTATACTTGTGGACAGAGAGATAAAGATAGGAAAATAGTAGGAATAATTATAATTGAAATCATGACCTCCTCTGTGAGCTTGTAACTATGGTCATCTTCCATGAGTCTTAGACTGCTGTCCCCTACAGTGAGCTTGGGGTTGTGTTTCCATCCTGTGAACCTGGAGCTCTGGTTGCCTCTCATGATCCTGGAGCTCGGTCCGCTTCCAAGACCTGGAGATCTGGTTTTCTACCATGAGCCTGGAGTTGTGGCTGACCACCATTAGCTCCATCCCATGAGTAGGAGCTGTGGCCTCTTACTTTAAACTGGAGCTATAATTCCCTGCCATATACCTGAAGTTGTGCTCTCCTCAAGTGAGCCTGAGATGTGGCTCACTTCTGTGAACCTTGAGCAGTGGTTCCCCTACACTGAATCTTAAGTTGTAGTCTCATTCGCTGAGCTGGAGCTGTGGGCTCTTATATGACTCTGGAAATGTATTCTACTCCTGTGAGCTGGAGCTTTGGTTCTTTACCATGAACCTGGAGCTGTGGTACCTACCTTCCACTGAAACCAGAGCTGTGGTCCCCTCCCATTAGTTGGATCTGGGGTCTTCTCTTGTGGGCTGGAACTGCGATCCAATCCTGTGAACATGGTGCTATGGTCCCCTCCAGTGAGCTGTGGTCCTCTTCTGTGACCCTGAAGCTGTGGTTTCCTTCAGTGGACTAGATTTTTGGTCCTCTCTCAAGAGCTATGGTCCCCTCCTGTGGACCTCAAGCTGTGGTCTCCTCCCATGAGCTAGAGTTATGGTCCCCTCCTGTAAGTCTGGAGCTATGGTTCCCAAACATGATCCATGGCTCCACATTCCTCTTCCTGTGGGATGACAATGAAGAATACTAAAGTGTGTGTGATTTAGAGCAGCTGTTTAATCCTTCTCTGAGTGACTTCACTCTCTACCACCCCCTGCTCCTAAGGTCCTGCTTGTACAAGCACAAAATGGTGCTGTCATTATGGAAATCAGTGTAGAGATTCATCATTTGATACAGCCACGGAGCTCTTGGGCAAATAAACAAAAGACTCTATACCCTACTACAGAAAATGTCTGTTCATCCATGTTCATCTCTCCCTTTTCTTAATAACCAGGAACTGGATACAACCTACATGCCCATAACTGGTGAATGGAGAATGAAGGCATAAAACATATATATATATATATATATATATATATATATATATATATATATATACATGTATATATATATATATATATATATATATATATACATGTATATATATATATAATGGAATATTATTCAGCTTTAAATTTTATTGACTCATTGTGTATTTCATAGGGAATATCTCAGTTACTCTTATTCATCCTTGTACCCTCTTCCCCACTTGCACCTCCCCTGAAAATTCCCCCAGGTGGAATCTATACATACTTTCATCTGTGTTAAGCTCTACTGTGTCAAGTTAGTGTCCTCAAAATATTCCTCGGTGCAAGTTCATCCACCGAAGTCTAGTCAGTCGATCCAGAATCCTTCATTTTAAGATTAGCTTATCCTCACCCAACAGTAATCAGCTTTTAAAAAATGTGGATGGAACTGGAAACAAAGCCTTTAGGAAAAGTCATGGAAACCTGTCAATATGGAAGCTATTAAAAGGACACATTATATATTAAAATAAAAGTTTAAAAGGAGTTACCTTATAATATGGGGACAATGCCCCTACTAGGCATAATAAGTTTGCAAAGTAAAAGCCCAATGCCAAGAATATACTCCTTTTCACGCGGTTGATCAGGGATCCCTCAGGCCCTCAAACAATCCTGGTCATTGCCCATGTCTTATTATCCTCAGAACTTGATAGTAATATCATATAGCTGAAGACAGTAAGTACATGAACTGAAGAACAAACAAGGAGAGATCAAACTGATGTTGAATTTAAAGCCTCATCTATCCTGTCTAGTTTTCATAGTGCTACAGAATGCTCTGCAATCTACCTGAAGAGAAAATTTAACAACATCCTTACCCAGCTATGAATCCTATGAGCCACAACAACCAGCCTGAAAGATTTGCCTTCTGGTGCAGTAATGGCACAAATATTATAGGAAAAACCAACTATTTTCTAATTGTATTTAAAATATGCTTCATAGGGTGGAGCCCATAACTGATGTTGATATTAGGCCTAAGATCCTGAGGCTAGGCCATGAGAAAAAGCCTAATAAAACTATTCTGTGAAATAGATGTAGTATGAAATTGATTTCTCATTACTTACTCTTATACCCATAGATTAATGTATCTTTAAACTCTTAGCAGACTTGCTTCCCTATGAAGCAGATGGATGGTGATTAACAGAGAACAACAACTGACTAACATGCAGAAAATAAGAGGCTGCAGACTGATTATCCCTCAATAGGACACCTGTGTCAAGCTTCTGCCTCTCAAAGGTCAGGGGGCATTGCATTTAAACAGAGGTGGATGACCTGGTTAATCACTAATGTGGCAAAATAGATACAACAACCTCATCCTAATAGAGCAATTCAGGCCTTAGATGTGTTCTTTGGGATCTGTAAGAGACGTTGGTGGATCACAGAGTAAATGGGGAATAATAGGACTGGGGATGCAGGTAAAAAGTTGAGCTTATCATCAGCTTTTTAAGTGACATTCTTTATATTGGAGAACTGAGATTGGATAGAACTAATAAAATAAATGATTTCATAGAGAAAAAATATACCAGGATGAAAAGAGTGCTTAAATATAAATGATCAAACTTCAATTCTGCAGGAGCCATTACTTTAAGGAATTCTTCACAGTAGCATAAAATAATTATGAATATCTTTCATAATATAATCAGATATGCACTATAGGACTTTTAGGATCACCTTAGAATATAATATGAATAATTGATGGTCATTTCAAAATGCTACATTTTTCATATAAACAATGAATGACTATTGTATGTGAATTATTTTCCAGAATTGTATCAATCTATAGTAGAAAACATGCCTGTTACCATTTATAAACATACTTTCTAATAGAAAAGTGTCTAGAATATCATTTTGTATGCAAAAGTTTGTTTGATAATTAAAATTTTGCAGTTAGATTTTATTAAAATTTCTAATGTTAAAACTATTAAGCACATGGAACTTAATGTACTGGCAATGAAATAATAAAGGAGATTCTGGAAACAGCTTGCAAGTCAAGTGGCTAAAAATAAAATCAACATAGCAATCTCAAGCTTGAAGCCTATGATGTTCTTAAATAATGTAGGATATATGTTTTATTATTTGGTTTTACTGTAGAGGAAAAAGTTTAAATAACCTATGGCTTTCATTGCAAAACAAATTGCTCTCTCTGAAAACAAATAATTTAGAAAGAATTTATCATGAATCAATAGAGCAGCATCCTTATAGTTTATTCCACTTTTAATCACGCTTTCCTTAAACGTGCCAAAGAAGGGATTTGAATTTATCACTGCCCATTAAACCTGTAAAAAGGCCATGTTAATTGGATGTCAATCTTTCTTTTACTTTCTTACATGCTTATTGACATTAAGAACCATATAATTTAAAACTAATGTAATGAATATGGGGGTATTTACAATATTTACTAGCTTATAGAGAAATAAAGTATGGACTCTAATGCCATTAAAGCATAGACCTTCAGTGTGCAATAAATGATCATTCATTTTTATAAGGCAATATAAAAACGTATTTCTACATTGAATTGAATGTTACGAGTGCTAACAAGATCTTCAAATATTTGAATGGACAGACTAAAGACATTTATTAAAGAATGTTTCATGTAGGTGTTCATCTGTACACAGTTTTGTTTATGTTAGATAAAGAAAGGGAAATCACACATTTTAACACACATATAACATTCACATGTGAGTGGAATAAAAGCTATGCTGCAATATCTCAAAATTCTGTTATCCTCCTTTGAACTTCATTAATATTTTACTTTCTTAGTCTGTTATGCTTTAAAATTGTAATTGTTATAGAAATAAAACAAACATCAAATAATTTTGTGACAGCCATGAAAAATGTGGGTCAAAATAATTCCATTTTGTCAGTTCCTGTTCATGGAACATAAATGAAGAATTTGATTTAATGTTCCTATTTTGGTGATAGACTGCCATTCTTCTGCCCTCTAAATTGTAGTGTAGATTAAAACCTCAGAGATCAGTGATGTGACAATTGCTATAAGCCTATGAAGTCAGCATAAATAAGACAACTGTGTAGAAATATGTTATTGTTAACTGGAGATGGAGTTGGTACTGAGTCATTAAAATTTATATTCATTTAAAAATATTATTGATATATAAGCACACAAATTTCACTAGGTCATGCCTGTAGCCTAATGAATTTTCATGATTGAACAGATTATAAAACCAGGATCAGGAATAGGAAACATATTACCCAAAACCCTAGAATTTACTGGCACTTTTTTTTCTACTTGCTAGTCTCACATATCCAATGTAATTCCTATTCGGTATCCTATCATTAAAAATCAGTGATGGTTTAAAAAAATAAATACCATTGCATATCTAATTTTGTGCCTGTCTTCTTTCTCTTAATAATTATCATTATTGTATGTGTTCTCATATTGCCATTCAATTGTAGTCTGATCATCCTTTCTATGTATTATGTGTGCAATTTCTATACTATATATATATATACACATTATATATACGATATATAATAATATATATAAATATATTTATATATTATATACATTACTTAATTGTCATGGCTTAACATCCATAAGTATTCCATGTAGTTTTTGTATGTGTGGAGGTACATTTATTTACATGAATGCATTTGTATGTACATGTGTGTGGGTGAGAGTCTATATTGGTGTATTCTTCAACCACTCTGTTTTTTTTTTTTTTTTCATCCAGGATTCTCAGTTAGCTAGACAGGCTGGCCAGTGAGCTAAGGTCTCTGTCTGTTTCCATCTAGCCAGGACTGAGACTGCAATGTGTTGCTGCTATCAACAGTTTCATACCTGAATACTATACACAGAACTCAGGTGTTCAAGTTAACATAGCAAGCCCTTTACCAACTAAGCCATCTTCCCAGCCTCCAAAACTGAATTTTTATGCAATTCTAGTAACTTTATTGTAAATTTATTTAGAAAAATCTATTTTATTTCATAATTTCCTTCTAGAAGAATTCAAAATATTTCCCTTAACTGAATTGCATAAAACACTTAATATTACAGTAGTCAGAGTCTCCACATTCAACATTATAGAATATGTTCTCATAAGCATAATATATAAATTATGCTCTTGAAAATTCAAATTATCCATGTCTTGAACAAAATTAATATCAGAAAACAGTGGAATTAAGGGAACATCTATCTGTTAATAATTAAACATAACATTTAATAATAAAAATCAAATATTAGGGTCTACATTATCTCTCCTATATTATGAGGAATAAAAAGCTAAAAATTACATTTTCTACATGACAGCTAAGTCTAAAATACAATGTGAATTAAGTTAAACAAATGAACTCATGAGAATTCTGTAATCAGATTTTATCATTTCATCTTTTACTAGCCAGTGATTGTGAAGAAATAAACTGTTTTCTAAGTATGTCCTAATGATCCTTTGAATTGGTACCTGCTCAACAGCTCCCTTAATAGATAAATTTATATTAATATGGGTCTCCTCTACCTTTATAATGGTTAGTTGACTTAAGGATTTGTCAATCTTCTTATGGTTTCAAAAACAATTTTATTGATGCCATATAGTTTTATTTCCATTTCAATAATTGTTGCCATGATATTTATTTTTTGTTTTGTTTTCTACCTACTAAGTTTGGGGTTGACTTGTTCTAGATTTTCTATTTACTGAAGGTGCAAAGTTAATTTATTTGTTTGAGATGTATCTGAATTTTAATGAGATATCTATAACTGCAAATTTCTCTTCGAACTGCTTTTATTTTATCCCATAGGTACTAAGTTTCAGTTCCCCATCCAACTTAGGAATTTTAAATTTCCCTTTCTTTAATTCTTTGCTAATCCTTTCACCATTCAGTATTGTTAAATCTTAATAAGTTTGCATATTTTCTGTAGCTTCATTGATCTTAATTAGCTATTTAGTTTTTGACTGACTTGATCTTGTGTAGATCTTGTGCATGCAATCACAGCTGCTATGAGTTCATGTTTGCAATAGCATCACAAGTCTACTCCTTGTTAACCTCAACCTCATACATCCTTATGTCATACTTAGTTTCCAAATGAAAAAATAACAAGGTCATAATCTTGTGTAACATGATATAACTATTCCAGATACAATCACAAATGAATTATATATCTTTAAGTAGGTGCTAAGGTCTTTGAGGAATGGTTAGTCATTTAGTGGCTCATAACCTATATATTATAATATAGATTTACAACACTTAACCACTTAACACCTATCTGTATTACACATCCAAAAGGGAACAATACAAATATCTTCTTAATATATGTGTTTATATGCACAAGAAGACCCTTAACCAAATAAAACAGAAATGCTCATGTCAATTACAATCCACAGTTCTGCAACTGGTCATGTGACCTCAACTGATATTTATAACTATCTTTCTCAACTACCCATTCTGCATTTCCTGTGCCATCAGCAATCACATCTGCAGACCTTGGCTCTTTCCCTGGAGGAATGACCCATACATTCATCCCTGAAGGGTATGGGTCATCTGTCATCCTGCCTGGATTGGGTTGTTCCAGTTTCCCATTGACCTTAATCACAGGACGGTAGCACCAAATGAGACCGTAAGGAATCTCTTGCCTTCCAGGCATAATCTTTCCTACTTCCATTGTGGAGAGACAGTCCAGTTTCCCCTTCATAGTGTGGATCAATCATCCATTCTCATACTGTGAGTCCTTTTTTAGTCTGTTGACTTAAGAGCATCAGACAAAAGTGGCCAGGAGGATGTCTTAGCTTCCACAGTTCAATGGAATGTTTGTTGTGTCTTCTGGGAAAAGCACTCCCCACTCTGGCACCAAAACTTCTAGGTCAGCAGAGCATAAATTCAAGGGTACAGGAAGCAAAAATTTTCCCAGTGGGTCACTACCGATGACAGAGAGTGAAATCATTCTCACTTCCACCCCTTGATTCCTGCACACGTGAATCCTGGCTATAGGAGAAGCAGTACCATATATTGGACACTGGTTCAAAGCATATAGTGCCTTCTGGAGGACTCTGCCCAAGCCATCCAGGCTATTGTCACCTAATCGGTGCTATAACTGTGTCTTTAAGAGGCATCCCAACATTCTGTCAAGACAGCTGCTTCAAAATGATGGTGAACCTGGTACAACCAGTAGATTCCATGACCATGAGCCCATTGCTGCATTTTTTTGGCTGTGAAGTGAGTTCCCTGGTCAAAGTGATATTGTCCTGAACACCATAGTGGTAGATAAGGAATTCTGTAAGTTCCTAGATGGTAGTTTTAGTAGAATCATTATGTGCAATAACGGCAACTTCATAACCAGAATAAGTGCCTGCTTTTGTAAGGAAAAAATGCTGTCCCCTCCATGATAGAAGTGGTCCAGTATAGTCAACCTGCCACTAAGTTTCCAGCTGATTACCCTGGGGAATAGTGCTATATCATGGGCTCACTCTTGGTTTCTGCAGTTGGCAGATCTGGCATGGGAATTCATGCTGTTGAGCCCATGCATAACCTCCATCTCTGCCACTATGGACAATTTGTTCATGAGCCCACTGAGCAATGACAAGGATAGCTAGAGAAAGAGGCTGACTGTGCACAGAATGAGTCATCCAGTGCAGTGATTCCACTCACTGTCACCCATATTGACCCACCGGGAAAGTTTTTGCTTCCTTAATTGTTGAATTCATCTTCTGCTAAAATAACCTTTTGATGAACATTTACATGAGGCATCCTTTGCTCATTTGGAGCGATCTATCCACGTATTTCTTCTCTAAATCTCTTTCTCGCCAATTTTCTAGTTATGCTTCTTCCATATCCCTGACGGTTCAGCCAAACCATTGGTTACAGCCCATGAATCAGTATATAATTGCACTTTATGCCATTTCTTATTCCAAGCAAAATTCACAACCATGTGTACTAGCAAAAGTTTTGCCCACTGTGAAGATTTTCCTTCAGTAGTGTCCTTCAGGGTTGCTCCATAAGTAGGCTCTAATCCTGCTCTCCACTTTTGGGTGCTGCCAGCACAGCATGCAGAACCATCTGTAAACTGAACCCTAGTCTTCTCTTCCTCAGTCAGTGGATCATAGGGGACACCCATGAAGCCATAGGTGCATGCTTGAAAATGGGAGGCACTATAAAATGAGTAGGAACCATAGCATTTGGGCAACTTCGTCATGTAACTTGCTTATGCCTGATCACCCACATACCACTTCCATTAGACAATGGATTGTTATGCATGGCCTACCTTATGACTTGGTGAGTCAGATAACACCCAGTTCATGATGGGTAGCTCAGGTTGCATGGTGACTTAGTGGCCCATTGTCAAATGTTTGGTTTCTACTAAGGCCTAGTAGCAGATGAAAAGCTGTCTCTTAAAGGGAGAAGGCAGATGAAGGTAGAGACTTACTCCAAAATCCCACTGACCTCTGCTGTGATTCTACTATGGGGGCCTGCTAAAGACTCCAGTCTACATCTCTATCTGGCACTCATACATCGTGCACCATTGGGTCTGCTGGATCACATGGCCCAAAGGGCGGAACAGCCTGCACAGCAGCCTGGATGTGTTGAAGAACCTTCTCTCTCCCAGGCCCTACTCAAAGTTAACTGCCTGTTAAGTCACTTTATCTATGGGTCATAGTAACACACACAGATGAGGATTGTGCTGTTCTACTTTGCTTTTCAATTCCTGTGACAAAACACTTTGACCAATACCAACTTGGGGAGGAAAGGTTTTCTTTCACTTACATCTGTCAGATCACACAGTTCATCAGGAAGCCCAAGGTAGGAACTCAGGGAAGGAAACTGGAGGCAGGAGCTAGAGCACAGGCCATGGAGAAAAGCTCCTTATGGCTTGCTCCCCTGGTCCATGATCAGCCTGCTTTCTTATACAATACAAAAAAAACAGGCCCAGGGGTGGCACCATCAACAGTGAGCTGAGCCCTCCCACATCAATGAACAATCAAGAGACTACTCCACAGACATAGCCACAGGCCAGTCCAATTGAGGGAATTCTCCAGCTGAGGCTCCCTCAAAGTCACTATATAGACAAGGTTGGCCTGGAACTCACAGAGGCTGCCTTTGCCTCCGGAGTGATGGGATTAAAGGCTGTTTTGCCACCTGTTAGGGCAAATTCTTAAATTTAGCTATTATGTAATATTTTATAAACATATAAGGTTATATTTAATATAGTTGACAGTATTCTATAATGTCATAACATTTTAGGAAACCCACAAATTCAATTAATTTTAAGATGCAGAATCTTTTGATTGTCTTTCAAAATCAGAGAATAAGAAGTACTTTAATTAGTGATAATTAGTAGTGACTATGATCATATTGAATTGCACCATCCTCTTTATGGCTATAGCACTATGATGTAAGCCTCTCATGTCTTGGTAAAAGATTGAAATAATACCTGAAGTAAGCAAACAGAAGGAATGTATACATCTTTTTAAGCTCCAGCAATTGCACATTTTCTTTGTTCTTAATTTGAAATTCTTATTTTCAATCACAGTCTGTCAAAATACAAGAGGTTTATTTTTGTGGTAAAACACAAAATGATTTTTTTCAGGGAAACTATGTAAATGGAAGCAGATTAGAATGGGTAATAATACGATATTTATGGCAGAACACTTTGCATGCTACACATTCATTGTCATAGTGTTAAATATCAGATTTTGTTAATCAAAATTATATCTTATTAGATTTGAAAAATATTAAGTCATTATTAAGTCAATGATTAGTTATTATTATTTGCTGAGTGAATGTCTATTGTTCTCCACTGATGACTAAAATGTATAGCCAATCAAATATGAATGAGTATGTTTTTGCTAACCTATATTCTTCGTTGCTTGCTACTAGCCAAGAACCTGCTTTATTAGAATAACTGTCTAATATACATCTAATACAATGTTCTTAATTAGAACCTCACTAGAAAATTTCTACATTTGGCATGTTTTCTAAGAAAATTTTAGTTGACTGTACATAAAACAAAATAATTTACTTTATGGCACTAGCTTCATAAATCTGACCACCTTTCTGAATTACTTATGAAAGTATGAATTTTTCTTCTCTTTCTAGCAGTGTTCTAAACATGCTGTCTCTAACACTTTGGGCTTCCTCTCTCTGTAAAGTTCCACTTGCTGATATATATAAAGGCCCAGTTGCTTGTCCATCATGTGCCTTGCCTGACCTCCATGCCAACTTAACTCAAAATGTTACAGCATTTTTTTCCTCTTCTGAGATTTACAACTTGTCTTTCTTGTTTTGTTTTTCTTTTAAACTGTAATAAAATTGTCTTTGAGCTTTCATTTCAATGTGTTCTTAAATTATTCTATTAATGAGACAAAAAACTCAAGGTGGGGGACCCTAATTTTCCCCATAGCCTATGCTGACCAGGAAAGGGATCCTCAAAATTTTCAGTAACGTATATATAGGGCTCATTTATGGATGTTATAGAAGTTGCTCAGAGGACAACAGGTGAACACAACTCCGGCATATGAGGAACCACCTTTAGTCCTGGAGCTGTATGCTGCTTGCCTGTTGTTCTGTCTCCCTGGGAAAAGACAGAATCCCTGCCACCTTTTGTGTCTTCCTTCCCATTCTTCTTTCTTGAGAAAAATGTTAGGCTATGGAATAAGCCTTCAATGCCTCTCTTTCTTGGATTGTTTTCCCATGACTTTGCAGGTGACCATACTGTGGGAAGCGAATAATGGAAAATTACTTCTTACCATCTCTACCTAGGCAGGGGGCTTTTGTTTTTCCATCTACACTGAAGTTCCCTCCATGAACTAGGAAGACATTTGATCAGGTTTGGGAGAAGGGAGAAAAACAGACAGAGGAGTTTGCCATGATTCAGTCTTCAGGTCCCTAAGAATAATGGCCAGCACCAATGCTGTCTTGCGCTACATGGTCCTCAGGTCGTTGCTTTTCTAACTGGATGAAAGTGCTACACATGGATGCTAAGATTTTAAATCACTGTTATTATTCTTTTTTATAAAATGAGTTTCTTAGAGACTTGAATTCTCACTAACATGGAATGTTACAGAGCTATCCGATTTCAGTCCCATGTCGTGCTCCAGGGGATCAAATTGGCATTGAGAATACTTTCCTGTTCCCACATTCTCAATGTGCTGCCCCAAACCAACAGAGCTATCTATGGGTATTGGCACATTTCCCTTTCCCTTCATCGTCTTTCATGTGATTTTGCCTAGCAACAACTTGTACTGCAGAACCAGAGAAAGATCAAAGCGAGATTCAGATGATGTTGTTTGGTACTCCCTGTTACAGTTGCCAGTAAAGACAGTATACTTCCTTCAGTTGAGACCATGGAATTCCTTCCTCTCTTTCCTTGCTTGGCTGATTCCTACCTACATTCTAGGTCACATGTGTTCTCTCCTGTTAACTTCTTGCAATTATAACTTGTGTATTTTAAGTAATAGGTGATGACAATACACACTTAATCTGGGAAATTTATGGATCTTATGGGAACCCATGAGAATGGGGCAGAGGATAGTTTTATCATGGAACTATGCTCACAGCAGGAAAAAAAGTTAATGCGTGACTTTATTGCCATCTTTGCTAGTAAGTTCCTCAAGGTCAAGGTACTGCAGTGTTGAATCGAGTGTTATGTCTTACATCTGGAGAGCATATTTTTTCCTATCATAAAGAAAAACTTTAATGATAAATAGTTGTCTAAATAACATCTATCATTGATTTTTGTCTAATTCATGGGGAATGTGATACCTTGAACTGTTTAAAAAATACTCAATTCAGTATTGCAGTGCCTACCTGTAGTTTATAAATCAGGTCCATTACTATTTTAGCCTAAAAAGTGAGTAACAGTTAAATTTCTATTTTTCCTCTCTGCAAGCCATCTGAGAGGGACCTCACACAGATTTTAGCAATTCCAACAGCTATCAAAGAGTCTGTAAACAAATCCAGGATTCATCACTCTCTAGTCTAGTCTTGGAAGTCAAAGAAAAAGAGAGCAAGCTCAACAGATGGATTCTGTGGTATCTGTTGAGATTCAAGTGAAGACTGATTTGAAATGAAAGAATAAAGGATTAATTTTGTGTGTAAAAGTATTTTGTCTGCATTTATGTAAGCCTACCACATGTATGCAATGCCCTGGGATTACAGTTGATTACTATGTACTATGTGGGTGAAAGGAACCAAATTTGGATCCTCATCAAAAGCAGCCAGTTGTCTTTACTGCAGAGCCATCTTTAGCCCCACTTTGACTTTGAACCTCTCTGCTTCCCGTGCTGAGGGTAGATGTGATCTCTCAGCTTCCTGCCCCAGCTCCCTCTGCCACCATGCCTCCCTGCATGATAGACTCTCATCCATCTGGAACAGTAGCCCAAATGAACACTTTCTTCTACAAGCTGCTTTGCTCATATTATTGTATCATAGCAACAGAAAAGTACCTAGCACAGGTATTCTTTGCTCCTGGAAGGGAGCACTATCAGCCCCCTGTGTCATAACTTCATCCAAAATATATTTTTTTCACACACACATATATATTATGTATCTTTAAGTTACTGTATACAATAATTTTTTTCTATGACTTTTTTTCAAATATCCTTAACGCTATTTTTCCTCATTTGTCTCTCAATTACCTTCTTTCTCCTTCCTCAGAAACTCAGCCTTCTTTTTCTGCCTTTCCTCTTTCAAAACCCCTGTATGCTTCTATCCTCCTCTCTTGAGCTCCTTCGTTCTCCATGGTATCTTTCTTCTTTCCTGATTTCTATGGTAACTTCAAATTACATTCTAAAATATAAAGATTCAGAGCTAGGTTTCACAAATAAGAGAGAACATATTGCATTTCTTTCTGGGCCAGGGTCACCTCACCCAATTTAATATCTCCATTTAGAATATAATAAATTTCTGAGTTCAAAATATTTTAAAATCACTGGTCTAAAGCAAGTAACCTTGCTGTAAATAATATTATGTTCTACTGCATATCATTAAATAAACATCTCTGTAACAATTTAATCTTATGAGCTAGTACTCCTTATTTTGAAATCAGAGAAGTTAAATTATACTTATTCCATAGAAGAGTTTTTTTTTTTTGATAAAAATGCTATTGGCCGTAATATAATCCGATTAATGCCAATCACATTTTCTTGTCATTTAAATATCGATCAATATTTTATGCTGTCATAGGGATCATTTGTTTACTGTTTTTCAAACCAAGTGATAAAATATATCTCTAGTCACCCCATTTATTTTATTTCTCAGAAAAGCTAAATTCATATGAAACTTAAACGGTAACATTCAAATAAACTAATTTGTTACAATGACTTTACAATTTAAATGCTTTACAGTTTCTTTCTAGATTGGAATAAGTGTCAGAATATTTGTATGTTGATGGTGAGACGTAATCAACAGGAAGCACAGGAGGATCTGTGGTATTTACTTGCTGCTCCTTAGTTTGTTCAGTGCTGTAGCTTTAAATGAAATCCTTAAATAATTCAAATTTTATCGAAGCTCACCTGGAAGAGATATTGGATTCTAGGTACGCTCCATCTTCTCAGTTGATGAGTTTTGCAAGAGACAGAGACAGAGATGTGCTATTATTTAGGAAACACTGAGAATTCTTGGAAAAGTCTGAGGGATCACCAGTATAGAAGAAGACACCTTCACCTTACATAGTTTCCTTTTTTACTAATTTCTGTTTTTAGTGCAAACAAGGTTTCTTTATTTTGGAAATCTGAGTGCTTTTAGAATTACCTCTCTTCTTCTAGACAAACTTAAATTAAAATTTAGGTTTGTGGATTTAGGACTGGAAGACAGGGAGGATACTATGATATTTTTTAGCACATGATATTAAACTGCACAATGAAAACTACAATGTACTATCACAGAAATTTTATTTCTCACAGCTGGAGAAAGAAATGCAGTACACAGCAGGCTATATTTTTTGTAGTTCTTCCACCCAACTCTCTATGAAAGTTTTGTTTGAAATAACTAGTCAGAAGCAAAGAAAGAAAAAATAATATAACTCCTTAGGTATATTCAGGAGAATTTCCTTTGATTACAAAGGAAACAAATAACTTTATGTGTTTTGGGATAATTTTTGAAGGAAAAACAAGTGTTATTACAAAATTCATTGTAAATTTTTACATAACAAATGGATAATGAATTTGAATCCACAATAATACAGTAATTTTAATAGCCAGCTAACTTAAATGATATGCCCTTTCAAACTATATTTAGACTATTTTTATTTTTGGTATAGTTTCAAGGTCTGAACATTTTTGAAAATATTAGTGATTACCAGGTATGCTTTGAGAGCTGAGTCATATCTAGCAAAGTTCATTCAATGACAGCAAATATCGTATTGGCTTTCAGTTCTGGAAAAACAATTTAGAAATCAAGTTTTCATTGTCTGGGAATAGAATTTTAAAGGTAAGAAAATGTTCTTGATTTTGAAATCACTTTGAATGCCCTGTAGCATGGCAGGATAACTATGGTTACCCACATTAATTGATAATTTCAAAAGAGCTAACACAGTAGAGTCTTGAATGTTCCCAGTACAGTTTCTCTGGTCTGATCATTACATATTCCTGTATGGATTCAAATGGCTCACTGTTTCCCATAAATATGTATAACAACCACTGTATGTCAGTTCAAATAAAATACTTTAAAAATGTCCAGTATTGGAAGACAAGTTTCTTACAACTTGTGGAATGATCTAAGGCATAACGCATGCCATCCCAGGAAACCCCAAAGAGGATGAAGTCTATCCCTAAACTTCATAGAAGTCCTTCAGCAATTTAAAGTATATGTAACAAGGAGAGATGAGCCCTCAAAGTTTCAGAAACTATCATGTGCCTCAGTGTTGGAAACAATGGATTGGAAACTTGGATTTTAGTAGTGACTCTAAAAAATAGAGGGGTGACCTCCTTCCTTCTCTCTAGTTCCAGGAAGATGTGTCAAGGTAGGATTCCCCACCTGAATGATGGAAAGCCATACTTGAGTCTGTTCAGTGGCTTAGCATTTCCCCCAAAGAAATATAATGAATATAATAAGTGTTCCACCCAGCTGGCCTTCAGTTGAACCAGACCAAGGTTTCTCACACGCATCTTGGAACTAAAGAAATTGCTTGTAGACTCCATGACCTTGAAGAAAACTCTGATGTAAAATGACAGTCTGTAACCAGGGGCTGTGACAAGAAACATGGAATAGAAACAGTGAATGTCAATACAAATCAGAAAGCTGAGCAGAATTTCCATTATCAGTGAACAGCCACGAGTGGCAAACACGACTGCCAGAGGTGTTGTTGAGCTGCCACAATATGACTTAATTTTCCACAATCTTGACATACCACAAAGATGAAAGCTGAAAATTTAGGACAAGTGAAAAAATACAAGTCTGAAGTAATCCCATAATGTTGTTAAGTAAAATGTTAGTTATATTTCAGAATCACATTGCTTTTCCACTTCTGCAGCAGTGGGATTAAAGCCTGAGAATGTTAACGATTATGTTAAAGGGGAAACAAGGCAAATGAAAACAAATAACAAAAAGAACAAAACATAGCAAAGAAGTCATAAAGAGAAAAATGGTAAGAAGAAAAGGGAATGTGTACATAACCGATTATAGAGATTAGCATTTTCATTTGTTTTTGATACTGGGAATTAGATTTAAGGTCTTAGAAGTACATATACTAGGTAACCACTCTGCCATGGAGCTGTATTTTCAACTCTAATTTTTTACTCATTAAAGCAATGTATTATTATTATAAATTTTAGTGTAATTTTCCTCTGATACTCTTTCTCCATACCCCACCCCTGAGTGCTGGGATTGCAGATGTGTACCATCATGCTCGGTTTACGTGGTGCAGAGGACTTAACTATGGGCTCTGTGCATGCTAGGCAAGTGCTCTACCAACCTAGCTCCAATCCCAATGTGATGTACAGGTGTTTTTTAGTTTTCCTCCCTCCCTCCCTTCCTGCCTCCCTCTTTCTTTTCCTTCCTTCCTCCCTCTTTCCCTCTCTCCCTCCCTCCTTCTCTTCATCCTTCCTGTCTTCTATCCCTTCTTCTCTTTCTTTGCCGTGTATCTGTTGAGGCTTAAGTGTACAATGTGCACCATATGTGTGAATTGCCCATAGAGGCCAGAAGAGGGCATCAAATCCTTTGCTTCTGGAGTAATAAGCACCTTTGAGCTGTCTGATATGGGTGCTGGAAACCAAGGATCAGTGTTAATTCCTGATACATTCCTTCTGCCCCAGCCCTAAATTTAAAGACTTTCACAATGTATGATTTTTAAATTTTTCTTAATATAGACACCATATATTTCACCAAAATAATTTTCATTGAGCTCTATACTAAATGCAATTATTCCAGGAAAACTACAAAAACATACAGAAATGATTGTGCTGTATATAATAATTGCTTAAGCTCTCTCAAAATATGTAGAATCATTTTGTTGGTATATTAAAATTACATGAATTATTAGAAAAACTTTAGAGCTTTGTGGGGTTTCAAAGCTTTTAAAAGCTTCATTGAATATGATATGAATATTTATATCATTATAAATACCAAACATAATTTTTTATACTCCAAAATAACAAAGTATTATAAATTAATTGAAACTATGCTTTCATTATAAAGAAGTTTATATTTGTTTTATTAAATATTTATTATGAAAACTTATTGGGATCTGATTTATCACAGCAAATTTTACTGGAAAATTTTACATTTGTCTAAGTAAGTAAAACTTTGCCTTGCAGATAAAGATTGAGTTTGAAATATTATGAATGCTTTTCCTCTTCATCGACTTGTCTAAGCTCCCTAAATGTCCATGAGATTTAGTGAGATTACGTCTATAATAGGAATTCATAAATTATGAAACATTGAAAATTCAAAACTATTATTATTAGACTTGATTTCCTTGCGTCTTGATGGGTTGTGTGTATCATAACATTGTGTCAGCATTTTATGGACTTCTTTTTCTCTCTTTTCTAATGAGATTTTTGTGTTCTGTAAATAACTGAATAAAGAAAATATAAAACGTAGAGCCAGTGCTTGGCTGGATAATAAGGTAGCTGAAAAATTTGGTTTGAATTAAGGACAGTAGGGATGACCGAGAGGGTATGTCAAACAAGATGTACAGTGTCCCAGAAAGAGTAAGAAAACCAAATGAATCCTTGCTGTATAGATTCTGTGAGTGACTTATTAGATGCTATTGCAATGCCTCTGACTTAAAATTTAGTGTGAATAAAGAGGATTTATTAGTACATGTTAAAAAGCCGGGTAACATTATGTCCCCTAGGTCCACCTATTCTGCAAAATTTATGTATTCACTTTTAATAAAAAAGAATAAACCACTACGTCACATGTATTTCAGAAAAATCTAATTCGTACAAAAATGATCAAGTGATCTATGATCAAGTACATTACAAACATTCATTTAAGGGACTTTATTGTTGTTTTTGTGTTTTGTTTTTAACAAGGTCATGAACCAGAGCATCCCGAATGCTCTTCCAAAAAAACAGAATCTCAGAATGATTAACGTTGTAATTTCTTGCTGAAGATAGTTCTCCAACATATTTTTAAACATGCGATTTATTCTACTGATAACTTCTCTACTT
Source organism: Eospalax fontanierii (assembly GCA_035773235.1). NCBI lineage: Eukaryota > Metazoa > Chordata > Mammalia > Rodentia > Spalacidae > Eospalax > Eospalax fontanierii. The sequence continues at coordinate 40,976,851 of CM069542.1, read as the reverse complement.
AAAATTAAATCCTAATATATCCTATCACTCTTTCTTTGATAATTGAAGTTTTCTTTGCTCCTAAGCATTTTTCCTCATAGCAAACAAAAAATATGGTTATTTAATTGCTTATCTCTGCCAACCCTATTGTTATTTATGTGAGGGAATACTTGAACATGATTGGAGAACATGAAGAGTGAGGGCTTCAGAAAGCTGTAGAGTCTGGGTAGCATATGGCGGGGGAGTCCCTGTGAGAAGAAGGATCTGGTGGATTATGATATCCTCAGAAGCTGTGAGGTGAAGCATTGGGTATGGTGGAGATCACAAGATGCTGGAGATACCAGAGCTGTGAGACATTGCCAAAGAGAACTGTATGCATTGAGTTGAACCATCTCATGGAAAAGATGCATTTTGCAGGCAGCAATGCCCTTTTGAACTAAAGCCCAGAGATTGATTCTAGAGTTACATGTTTTGGTGTCAGTTCTGCTGGGTTCTAGTCTTGTTATTGTCCCATTATTGAACATGTTGCCCCCATTTAACATTTTTGGAATGGGAGTGTGTAGTCTATGTCATTGTATGTATGAAGCATATAATTTGCTCTTTGGTTTTGCAGGGGATTAGGGTTAAGAAAGTGCCTTGGGCCCCAGAAGAGACACTGGACTTTTGAAAAGTAATAAGAATGTTAAAGACTATGGGGATTTTTGAAGTGGACTAAATATATTTTGCATTGTGAATTAGTCATGAGTCTCTAGGGTGAGGAACTGGAAAATAGTGATTAGAATAGATCAGTTGATGGGGCTGATCTGGGAGGGTCACTTAACTTTAGGAGGTATAGTTTGCTGGAGGAAGCACATTACTGAGAGTGAGCTTTAAGAGTTCACAGCCTTATTCTAGTTTGAGTTTGTTCTTTTTGCTTCCTGTTCCTGCTCAAAGACATGAAATCTCAGCTTTCTGCTCAGGCCCCTTCTAATATTATGTCTCCAGGACATGATGAACTTTTTATTTCTCTGGAACTCTAAATAAATTCCTTTATCTATAAGTTGCCTTGGTTCTGGCACTTTATCACAGCACAGGAAAGTAACTAGTAAGTAATGTGCCATATTGTACTTCCAATCAACTTAATTAGGAAACATCACACTTTAAAAATATATTCCTACAGTTTTCCACTATACTAAAAGCACAGTTAGAACTCTTACAACAGCACAAAGTCTTGATTCCTCCGATTTGTCATTGACAACTGACTTCGTCTTGCAGTGTTTCTTCATTCACTCAGCTTTGGTGTCACTGGTCGCCTGGTTGTTCAATGAACATTCCACACATTTGAACCTTGGATCCTTTAAACTTTCAGGGTCTGTGAATAAATAGCATTTTCCAAACACCCATCCAACTCCATACAATACTCGAGCCTTGACCCCATTCTACTGATAACTTCTCTACTTAAAATTAAATCCTAATATATCCTATCACTCTTTCTTTGTTAATTGAAGTTTTCTTTGCTCCTAAGCATTTTTCCTCATAGCAAACAAAAAATATGGTTATTTAATTGCTTATCTCTGCCAACCCTATTGTTATTTATGTGAGGGAATACTTTGAAATTTTCTCTATTATCTTGAACATGATTGGAGTATATTAAAATTCCACTAAATGTTTTATGTACGAATGGGTACATTAAAGAAGCATTCCAAATATCGATGCCCAAAGTTTTAGCTTCAAATTTCAGAGAGAGTGAGAGAGAGATAAGATGTGTCTTGAATTTTTCAAAGTCAAACATTTTATAATCTGAATAATCCATGAGCACAGTTCATGTCAGCTATTAAACAGATATAAGTGAAATCAAAGCAGCAGAAATATCTACAATAAATGACTGAAAAAATCATCTTTGGAAATATGAAATAGACTTGGAACCAATCCCTGCATAGTTTTGATATTTGTTTCTTAGGTGTGAAAATTATTTTAGCTTTCATTTTCTTTGCTACTGAAGGAAGAGTAATACAGAACTCTCATTTGGAATAGGAATGATGTGTGATGTATGCAAGACTCTTAATACACAGTAGGCCAGCAAGAAAAACAGCATATTAAAAAGAAAAATGAACATAGGTTCCTTTTACTTTTTACATTATTTTTCAATTTTTATATATATTTCCATTAAATACTTTTAGGTAACTATTATTTTTACTATATGGGGAGTCAGAATATAATTTTATTTTGTTAATCAAATCATACATTTCTACAATTATTTGTGTATAATTTTATGTGTCATAAACTTTACATCCTTATTAGTAAGTTTCACATTCTAATTTCTACATAAGAAGTAAGGGACTGTCTCATATACATAGCAAATTAATGTGTTTGTTCATATATAAATATAAAGAATTCCTGGGACCTTTAACAATTATACTCCATAAACTGGTGATAAAATTGCATATTTATGAGAATATACAAATGCAATTCAGATTTTTCCAGCTTCTGAAAGTGTTCTATAAACCACAAGTAAAATATCCATTTGTAAAATTGAATTCGTACCCCATTCATTGCATCCATTTACAGGCCTTGTAATTCTTTTTTTTTAAGACAGAGAATGAATGAATATTTTCCTGTAAGAAAATATATTCTGCTAATTTAAAAACTTTTAAGAAGGAATCTTTTATATATTGAAATAATAACCTCCTGTTAAAGAATCATATTTCAGATTTTTAAAAAAATGTCCAGTCCTTGTTAACATGTAAAGTTAGATGAATTTCTCCAATACATTTATCATGCTGCATAGCTTTTTGATTTTGGAAACTGCTCCCTGACATTATCAAAATCCTTGTTTGTGCTAATTACTTCCCTGGTTCTACGAATTCATATAAAACAAGTAAACATCCAAGAAGTAACGTAGCCCAATTTTTGGCTATCCAAACTAAAATTACAGAAACAGTGTCCTGGAGATTACACCCCACCTTAACATATACCACAACATTCTGCCATTGGACATTATTGAAAACACTTCAAAATAGATGCCATGCAAAGAGGTAGTGTGAACACTGAACTTCAGAAGCAGTGCTTCAGAAGGAACAGCGGGAGGACACAGACCCATGCTGCATCCTCATATCAGTTTTTTTTTTCACATATTGTTTTACTAGAGTATTTTATGTACATAATTCCGACACGTCCCATGCCTGTCCTCTGTTGCACTCCTAACTGAAATGTTATAAATGGGCTGATGGTTGTTGAGCGAGTGTCTCTGTTCTTTGAGGGGGCCCTCTGGCAGTATGTGAACGTGGGAAGCACTGATTTGATTCAATGGGTCATGGAAAAATATACATGAAGCTGAGAGCTATGTTGCATGGGGGATCAAGGAGAATTTGGAAGGACAGGCTTGTGTATATACAATTAAATTGCATTGTAAAGGGGCTAGATAGAAATCTCAGTGGTCAAGGGCATGTACTGCTCTTGCAGGAGAAATGACTTCACTTCCAAGATACTGTGTTTGGCTGCTGAAATTTTAGCTACAGGGGATCTAATGCCTTCTTTTGGCTTCTGTCTGCACCTGGATACACACACACACACACACACACACACACACACACACACAGAGAGAGAGAGAGAGAGAGAGAGAGAGAGAGAGAGAGAGAGAGAAGTAAAAAAACATTTTTTCAAAATTTTTATTCTAGACATCTATAAAATTTTCAAAGAATAAATAAAAAGAAATACAATGTATACATTATATAAATTGTGTATTTTGTAATAGAACAATATTTCAGTTGAAAAAAATAACTAAACAATCAAATTTAAGCAAATATATAAACCTTCAGGCAAAATTCAGTAAGGCATCAAGTAAATATGGCAACCTTGGATGTGAGTATTTGCTTGTTAGGGCCACAGGCTGAAGATGCAGGTTAGAATGAAAATGGAGAAATGGAGAACAGAGCATCTCTAAAGGGGTGAGAATTAAAGTTAATGCAGATAGAATGTGTGGCGCCTCAATGCTCAGCCACTTTTCTTCTGAGATTTTGGTGACATCTGAAAGGGGGTTGTGATAACATCTATGGTGTTGGCTTTCAAGGGGTAATCACTTTGCAGATGGAAACAATTGATGACTCCCAGGATTCATCCTTATAGCCCAGAGACATATTTAACTGCAGTCACATTTTGGGTGGTGTAATCTATCTTTAGTGTAGTCAATTACTATAGAGGAAAGGTTTTCTCTTGGTTCAGGAAGCTATTTTCCTAGACTTCTTTAGTATTTACTTAATGCCCCTCTTCTGTTGAAGTATATCATCTAAAATTAAATCAATCACAGTAATTACATGGGCTTCCATTGTAATTTTGATGATGTTTGCCATTCTGAGAACTCATCATTAGGACTTTTGTATAATTACATTTCAATTTGTATTTATCTTATGTTCAACTAATATTTTGTTGTTGTATTTTGGAGGGAAGAATGGAGAAGTAAATGTCCATGAAGGTCACACTACAGCAAGTGCATGTCCTCTCTCTGTGATCTATCACTATGATGTTAGTCATTATTACTTGACTGGGTAGAATTGATCAAATTAATGCAGTGATAAGTTACTTTCATTTACCCTTTTACTTACTATCTCTTTAAAAAGAAGTTTCTATGCTTAACCAAAACTTTAGGGCTGGGTACCTAGTCATTCTTCTTTGTACATGATCTATGTAAATTATTTGGAATTCTTAGGCACAGAAAATTTGACTCTTGGTAGCTACAATATTTACTTACTGTTCAACTAGTTATTTTCTTTCTGTGACAAAATTCTTTAGAAAAAAACTTAAAGGATTGTTTTGTTTGGGGCTCATAGTTTGAGAAAATAAAGTCCATAGTGGGAAGGCATAAATGACAGGGACAGGAGTTGCAGGTCGGATGGCCTCTGCCATCAGAGTGGTGGATGTTAGTGGCAAGTTCACTGCCTCTTTTTGCCTGTTTTCTCCCTCAGGGTATTATTTTAGTTGAATCTGTTTTCCATTTCTTTTATACACTGTAGTTTTATTCTTTAAATTTATTAAAGGATATGAATTTGTATAACATATAACACTTAACCAAAAAGCTATTTATGACATCTGGAGGGGAGTTGGGGAGAGCCAGACCCTAAAATACTTAGAAGGGATCTTAGAGGGTGCATATAACAGAAATACATAGTAAACATTATGAAAACCTCAAAAAAATTAAAATATATCAAATCAGAGAACAAGAACATGTTAATATATTTCAACACTTGACAGCAGTTAAGAAATTTCTTACTATAATTTAGTATGAAAACTCCAGAAGTCACCTGATGTCTATCAGTCCAAAACTTGATATTGACGAGGGAGAGATACAATTTCAAATTTATGAATGAATAAATATTCAAAACCACTTAACATAAAAATAAGCATAACTGTGGTAAAATAAAATTATAATCTTTTGAAACTGAAGACAGCTTAATGTAAAGTGCTCAAGTGCATTCTATCTAGAAGAGATTGCATATGCTTCGGGAGATTCTGTAGGTTACATTTTGAGAGCCAGACTTCAATTTCAATGTCAAAAGTAAATTTCTAATCGAGAAAACCGTCCAAATATGGGAATTAGCTTATAAAATGAGTTTCAAACTAATGAAGATGCTGCAGGGTAAGAAGCACATTGAAGGGAGGAAATCGGTGGGGAAGACGGGAGATTTGGACAGGACGGAAATGGGGATGGTTTCAAGCAAAAGACATTTATACGCATGTGTACAATTCTCAAATAACAAAATAGATCATTTTTTAAAATACAGTTTGATATTTTAATTTTTAACTTTAACAGCTGTGCCATCTCTCTGGCCCTAACAAATGGCTGCTGGGAGGAGCAAATATGTAAATATATATATATATATATATATATATATATATATATATATATATGACTGAATGGAAATCAAAAATTCCAAAAAAGTAAAAAAATACTTACTAAAATTAGAGTTTATGAAGAAGAATAATGACTCAACTACAATTTTGAGACTGTGCTGGTTTGTTTTTTCCTACATGTATTCTGCCGTCTCTTATTTCCTATACCTTGGCTAGCTGTGGCATTCTGAGTTAATTGCCCTCTGTTGCATGAGGAAGCTTTGCTGGTAAGAGTTAAAGGAGATTCATTAATATTCTCTCCACTCCCTTTTCCACTATGTTCTGTGAGCCTTAAGTGTAGAGGTTGTATCGGAGATGTATTCTTTACATCTGGGCATCTCACAAACACATATTCTCTGTGTGACCAGTTGTGGTCACACAGAGAATAGTCTCTATTGCAAAACACAATCTTCTTTGATAAGTGGTGACAGGTATTCTTCTCTTTAAATATGTGGATTCATATTAACATGCAGAAGAAATTATATTTGTCTGAGGATGTGACAGATGTACAGTCTTCTCTAAGATCTATGATCCCTCTCCCACCATTTGGATTTGGCTACCTTTACGGTGCTACACCTGAGTTCTCTCTCATGAATGGGCTTTACGTACAATTAGACAGCTGTTGATTACCCCTAAGATAAAAGCACCACTACTGCATCAGTAGAAAACAGCAAAATGACCACCACAGCAAACTCTTCTAGGCTTCTTGAAAACTTCCTAGTTTGTCCCAAGAACATAACTATTTCTCTGAAAAAGTTAGCTATCAAAATGTAGCTATTAATTTTGGTATTTAATACTGGCATATCTTTGTTCACTGGCCTTCTCTGCTAAAAGAGCAATAAAATATATGTGAGTATTCTAAGACACATAGAACCAGATATCTGTAATTATATCTCTGCATAAATATTTATATGAAGTTAACTGTTTTATAATGACCCCCAATTCTAATTACTTACCACATTAATCATTTTAGCTTCTTTATCCTGCTTATTCATAAACACCTATTCCAAACAGTAGAAATTTTCCTCCTAATACCAACCTACTAATTACTAAATTGTTTAATTCCTGTGACTATACAAATATATTAGCCTACACTCTATCAGAGACAATTGTACCAAGGAGCTTACAGAATTCAACACAATTGCTTTTGCCTTCAGTCTTACACATTTTCCTCTCATCAAACAATAAGTAGAATATGATTGTTCAAATATTTCTTCTATACATTAGTAATACATTACATTATTTTGTAAACTTCAAGATTCCAAACCTATTGCTTGCCCTCCTAATTGTTTTAATAACATATTTTGAGGTTTCCCAGAAGTTACTTCTTTGCTGTAAAGTTCTGAATGAAAAGATGTTATATAGCTACATATTACAGTCTGATTGCAGAATATTTCACGACTCTAAAATTCTTAATGGAATTTATCATTTCAACTATCTTTCTTCTCCAAGTCCTTAATAAAGTTTCAAAATTTTTCTTAATATTTTCATAATATTCCAAAAATCCTATTACTGGAGTCAGTCACTGTATAGCAGAACCTTCACAGACAGATTACTTTCATTTTCAATGTTTTTAAATCTACTCATATTCTCATGCTGCTCAATATCTTACAGCATCCCTTCCATTCTCTTGAATAATATGAACAAAGATCCTGGTGGATGTCTGAGACAATCAATAATACTGGATTACACATATAGCCACACTCACAAATACACTGACACAAATACATACTTGTGCACACACATACTACACTCACTCACACACAAATTCTCACAAATGTACTTACACAGTCACACACAGACTCAGGCACACAAATACACACACACATACACACACACTCACACACACACACTCACACACACACACACACATACACATGCTGTTTCTGAAGTATATGCAATCATATTTGTTTTATTTGTGAATTAGTCACTTAAAATAAAATTTATGTAAAATTATCAATTATTCAGTTTCAAATTGTTTTCATTTAACATTTTCAAGACAGCATATGGAAAGGCTGTTATGTTCTCTTTTCTAAAAGTAATATTATGTTGAATGAATGTTACATAGTTTTTCTTTGATCTTAGGACATCCAAGTTGTTTCCAGTTTCTATAGTTCTGAATGATGCTGTTATAATAAATATTAGCATTTAAGTTTTTATGTAAGTACAAGTTTTCAAAACTGTTAACTAGATGTACAATGTTCTAAGCAACTACCACAATGTTTCTCAAAGGTATTATTATGTACACTAAGAACAATAAGTAAGCGTTCCCTTTTGATGTGTAACAACATTATTTTCTAGTAAAATCAAACATTTCACAAAAGCACATTAAGGGATAATTAGTGAAACGGTTGCAATGAATAATTATTAAATCAATAATTGCACCTCCAGATGCACTGATCACTTTAATCACACACACAATGTTGTGGAATCCATTTAAAGTAAAGGTAAACTTTGTCCAGTTCACTGTGAGAGTTTAAATATGTTTCGATTAACAGTGTGTACAGATATTAGTAGAAGATATATAAATGTGTTGCTAAGAAATTTAATGGTGAGCTCATTCAAGAGTATAACCATAAATATAAAATAACCTGTGTATAATAAGTAGGTAATATAAAATTAATATAGAATAGCTACTTAATGTGTTTCTGACTTGCATGAAAATGTTACCATTCAGATTTGTGGTGCTATTGAGGAATTTTAGCTCAATTTCAGCTTTTTAAATAATGCTTTTTTCCTTAAATTTGAAATACCAGATTTCTATTTCATGATTTTTTTCTGTGAATAAAAGTTTAATGATAAAACTTATGATAACAAAAATCCCAGCAAGCAAAATCTCCTGGTCTGCAGCTTTACTGTCTATTAAATTCTCTTCTATAACCACCGTAAGGGTCCACTTAAGGATTAAATAACAATTAAAACAGACCCTATGTTGCAGAATTGCATCCATTGCTTCCTTTTTTCTGAAGTTCTTTTGAAAATTTCATACTCAATAAGTAATACTCAAAACACCACTGACAGAAGAAGTGCTGGTGTTAAACTATAATGGCCTATACAATTTATTTTATATGCACATATTTATTTTTTAATTTTAGCTTTGACCACTCTTTGGAGCTGATTTAAACAGGGAATATCTGAAGAATATTCATAGATGTGGTCTCTCTCAAATTGCCTTTCAAGAGTATTATAAAATGTGATTCTATTAAAATTATGCTATCAACCACAATAAATTTGTTTATATGACTGAGGTTAGCATTGCTATTCTAAAAGAAAATAGTCTCAGATTACTGTGCAACATTTAAAATAATTAGAAAATTTCAAACTAATATTACATTTAGTCAGGAAATATTACCTGCACCTGTCCTTTAGAATGAAATGCATAGTGAGGATGTATATCACATATAATACACAATAAGAACACTGAATGTAATCCAATGAGACCCAGCCATGATGGCCACAAATGCACATTGATAACCATCTTCTCTCTGCTGTAAGCTAGACATCATGACCTCCTCAAAGGTCCTTGCCTACAATGATCAGTTTTCTGTTCATGAAGCTGTGATTTCCCTAAAAATCATATAAATACTCATATTTCCCTTTAAGTTACTTCCTTACCTAAAGTAGCTTATGCTAAAATTATCTGTATCTGATCGTCCATCTCTTTGCTTTTATTCCCACTATATGAATGCACAGCATTTTGTTTATCCTTCCATCCATTGATGTACATTTGATACTTTATAGTTTTTGGCAGGTAGAAACAAGTTGCTACAAATATTAGAAGTAAATTGCTACAAATATTTGCGAAATTTTTATTTTAATTGAGTATTGCTTATAGTCAGAACACTGGTTCTTATTACTGTGTATCTATTTTTATAAGAGGGCCAAATAGTTTATCCAATAGATTGTTCCTTTATTAAATATTCAGCCTATGAGATTTCCTGTTTGAAACTCCATGAGGACTTGGTATTTGTTTTAGTCTAGACCCAATCATCATGGTATATAGCAGTATTTCATTATGATTTTATTTGCATTTCCTTACTAATGATGTTGAACATCTCTTTCATTTGCTTCTTAAGTGAAATGCCAAGTCTTTTTTCTCCATTTTTATCGGGATGCTTCATTAAAATTTATATTTAAAGTTTTCTCTGTTCTATGAATCAGTTTTGTATTTTGCAAATACATTTTTTTTCATCTTCTCTTTCAATTTTCTTAACAGGATATTTGAAGAATGTTAATTTTTATTTTAATGGAATTTATCACCTATTAAAAGTTTTTCTCCTCCTTTTTGCATATTTTATGTACATAAGTATTTTGCCTGCACGTACGTAAGCTCACCTATGTGTGCAATGCACTTGGACACAAGAAGAGAATGTTGGATTTTCTAGAAGTGGAGTAAGCAGTAATGTGCTTGCCATTAATTACTGAGCCCTCTCTTCAGTGCCCAGTGGATGCTCTTTAATTCTTTGTAAATATATCTCTTACAAGATGCCTGCAAATTCACACTGCTTTATCTGTCTTTCATGTGAAAGGGACCTGAGAATCAAAGGCCCACATTCTTCATCATTTACCTGTCTTGGTTGTGGAGAGAGACCCACTGACCCTTAAGACATGTCCTACACCATTGTAACTAATATTTTTGTCTTCACTTTGTGAATGAAATGCTGTTCTGCCCAGAACTAGAGTGATTTGTATTTCTTCGATGAGATGATGTTAAATGAAATGAGCATGAGCAGGTAGGTCCTTTGTAGGAAGGATGCAGAGCATACAGTGTTTTGATGAACAGATTTCAGGTTCTTTTCTAAAATAATTGAACAAGAAAGAAAATGCTTTTACAAAAGAAGTTTATAAGATAGAGAAAAGGGTGGTCAATAAACCATAATAACATTAAAATGTGAGAAATAGTCTGTATAAAGTGGTAAGCTCTGTAGCCAGAAGAAACAGCACAGAAGGAGAGGGGATGCCAGATTTGAATGAATCAAATGACTTATAAAATACAGAGTATTTGTTACTTTGTAAGGACATCTTAACTTTCTGCTCATTTTGGTATTATATAAAAACAGAATTACTCTATATTACTCAAATGAATCACTTTCATATTACCCACAAAGAGAAATTAATTATAAATAATGAAATATGAATAATTACCTCATTATTTAATTTAATTGGTTCCCAAGTAATGATTTTAGCTATGAATTCACAGATGGGATGATGACAGATTGAACAGTTCCCTATTTCATTAGCATGTACTGATACAATACAAATTCCTGAGGAGCACTGAGATTATTCAGTTCTTCAAAATTATCTCTTTTTTTCCTGTTGAATACACTTTAATTTTAAAGTCAATGAATAATGGTAACAATTTGACTATAAAAGGCTTATGAATCATTAAATCAACATATTAAATGTGTTATATCTTCAAATAAATAATCTCTAAAGAAAGAAACTATTCAGAGAGATCACAAATTATATTTCATATTAAAATGAAAATGAAGTCTTGCAAATGTCTATGTTTACTTCTATGTGGATTAATAAGAAAGATAAAGAGGACAGTTTCCGTATCTTCATATGCCATTTAGCAAAAATGTCTGCTCAATTTGTTCAATGTATTTTATAAAACATTTTTATTCAAACATCTCAGTAAAGTCTATGACAACTAGATGGAGGGGTGAGTTAATATCTCACAGTGAAACACATTGCACACATTAATGAAGAGCATTTGTTGCTTATAATTTTGAAAGAAAATAATTTTATTGTGATTTGAATCAACAGTAATTTCGATTATAAATTCACATGACTGTTCAAATAAATTTAGGATTATAATAAGCAATGGAGTTCTTTTTAAAAAATATTTTAGTGCAGAACACTGCAATAATTTACTGAATATTAAATATATTAGAGTGATAATAATTTCCATTTCTTTTACCTCAACAAGAACTTTTTAAAATATCTATGCCAATGTTCCTTTTTATGAAATATACTGTACAAAGTAAACACACAATTATCAGGCAAAATATCAGAAAAAAATAGTAAACATGTAACACAATTGTAAATTATTATGGATATACTGATTGATCCCTGAGCTTCCCTTGTAAGCTGAGAATATAACTTTTAATTCTTTATGACCTTTCTTTCCCTCAAAGCAAAAGCAATGTTTGAATTCATATTTTGAAAACAACATAGATATTAATTGGAAACAGCAAATATATGAAGAGCACCTGGTTCGTGTTCCAAATAATAGATGTGATTAAATTAATATCATTTATTTGTGATTGTGTTCCTGCTGGTCTATGTCTAGGTATCTGAAAAGGTAAAATTCTGTGATAAGATGAAGGTCTGAAATTTATTTTTTCATTTTATGTTGAATATACTGTTGCAACAAAAGAAAGAGCTAGACCTCTGTTTGAGAGAAGAATTAAAGAACAGGTTCTCAGCAGTTGTGGTCAACTTTTGCCCTTAAGAATTGATGCTGAGAGTCAGGCTGATTTTATTTAATTATCACCATAATGTGGCATTGTATAGTAAACACCACACAGCATGAATCTTGGGGTGATGTCATAGGATGCACAGTGCTTGACTGAATTCAGACCTCAGAAGATATGCAGATGTTGAGCAAAGTGTCTGTCCAATTGGAATTCTACTGCAGCACCAGAGAAACAGAGACTAGGACTCCTCAGAGAATGTGGGCAAGGTAGTCTAGTCAAGTGGCTGAGCTATGGCTTCAAGCTGGAGATTCTGTCTCGATACATAAAGCGGAAAAGAATCAAAGATCAAACACAGCCTCAACTTCTGGAATCCGTAGACACATGCACATCTGTCTGCACACACCCACCCCCCCCACATACATGATTACACATATACAATCATTAAAAATCACATACATACACATTCAGAAAAATTCTAGAATGATTCCCATAAACTTTTGCATTAGCTACATACAGTTCATTCTGAATGTAATATATGGTATCCTCAATTGTTAGTGATGAATTAATAAGTGTTAAGCAGCATAGGTGTTGATTCATGGACTGTAATCAATTCTCTAAGGTCAGAGTGGTATCTGAGTGCTAGGATCTTCATAGCAGGAGATGTAAGTTTTTAGAAATATTAAATAAGATGACCGTGGAGGACAATTATTTGTCAGAACAAATATGTAATATCAATAAAACTCCTTCCAGAAATTTAAGATAACATACAATAAACTAAACCGATGCCTGAAATTTCTTCCATTCATAATGGGACAGGGAAAGCTCATGTTTATGTGCTGCTAGGAGTAGAATCATAGTCTTATTTGGGGAATTGGAAAGCTGCATTTTTCTTTCTGTGATAAAACACCATGAACAAGGCAACTTGTATAAAGAAGAGTTTAATTGGGCTTGAAATTGTAGATGGATAAGAGTCTATCATGGCAGGTAGTCATGGAGACAGAGGAGGCTGATTCAGATGTCTGAGCGTTCACTTATATCTTCAACCAATCACAGGAAGCTGAGAATAAGAGGAAGCTGAGAATATGAAACTGAAAGTGGGGCAAAATTATGAACCATCAAATCCATCCCTGACTGATGTTCCTTCTCTACCTAGACAACACTTCTTAAAGGTTCCACAACCCTCTCCAAACAAGTGCCACCAAATACTTGCCCTTATAGGGAATATGTATCAACAAAAAGATGGGTTTTGTTTTTAATCCATTCAACTTGCCTGTGTCTTTTGACTTCAGAGTTGAGAGCATTGATTTTAACTAACATTATTTTAAAAATGTGTATTTGTTGCTGTCAGTTTATTTTGTCTTTGTTCTAATTCCTATTTTGTATTTCTGTAATTAAGAGTTCATTTGTTTTCTTCCAGTAGCCTTTCTGCTATGATCATCCCTTTCTTCAGTCTTTTGCATTGCTTTGAGTGTCCTGTGTAGGACTGGTTTAGTGGACATGAATTCTTTTAACCTATTCTTCCTTTCTTCCATTATTGGCTATGATGGATGGTTTTGCTGGGTAGAATTTCTGGGTTGACATCTATGATCATTTAGAATATGATATACTTTTTTCCAGGATCTTCAAACTTCTATAGTTTCCATTGAAAAGTAAGCTCTAATTCTGATTGGTTTATCTTTATAGGTCACTTGTTAATTTTCTCTTTCAGCTTCAGCATCCTCCCTTTCTTATGTATATGTAATTATTTTTGCTACGATATGCCATGGAAAGTTTCTGTTCTAGTCTTTTCTATTTGGTATTCCACGTGCTTCTTGTTTCTGCATGGGTATGTCTTTCCTTATTTTAGGGAAGTTGATTCCATAATCCCATTGAAAAACTGGTCAATTCCACTGACCTGAGATTCTTCTCCTTCCTTTATGCCTATTATGGGTTGACTTTATTGTTTCTTGCTGTCCCCCATGTCCTGCATATTCCATTCTTGTGTTTTTCAATATTTTTTGGATTAATTGTTTGGGGAGTTCAATTCTCACATCTTATCTTTCAGTCTTGATATTCTTTTTTCCGTTATATATCTTCATTCGGTTGGCTTCCTGCCATGCTTTCAGATTGGCTACGTAAGCAGGGTAGACATCAGCTTTGGAGACAATTAAAAAGTTCCACAACTGTTCAATCACAGAATAAGTGTCTGTGAGCTGTTCACTCCTAAGTGACACATCCATCTATAATGCAACCTATACACCTAAGGATCAAGAAACATTCAGACAAGGGGCAGAAACCATATTAATACATCTTTCAGTTCTCACCCATGAAGATTTATGTAGCAGATGGCAATTAATCCCCAAAGCCATGACTGGCCAAAGTGCAGAGTATAAGAGACTGAAGAGAGCTTCTCCCTTAATAGGACACCTGTATCTATTCTTTGTCACCAAATGCTCAGGATTCATTGCGGAAAAGGGGATGGAATGATTGTAAGAATCATCATGATTGTAAGAATGGTTAAAGACAAGAAAACAGAATTTTACAGACAGCTGGGAAGCTACTCATATGAACTTACAATAATGATAACAACATGCACAAGTCCCATGCAAGATGGAACCATATAAAATCCCAGCGTAAAAGTAGGGAGGTGGTTAAGAGTTCGGATCCTTACTTGGGGAATTAGTGAAAAACAATAGTTACTGGAAGTACAGGATCTGTTTTTCTTTAGCTAACCAGGCTCCAGTGTCTGGGACCACAGTGAAGGACAGCTGGGTACCCAAACTTGACTCCAAAGGACTTAATATGTATGATACAGCACATGAAATCCATCAGGGAGCTATGTGAGGGGTGCATGCAGATAAGAGAAAGGCATCTTATTGTGATCAAAACATATTGTATAAAATTCAATTGAGAAAAGTAAAAAATAGTTGAAATCTTAAAAATTAAAGTACTCGCAGTTACTTGAAGAAACCCCACACATTATAGAATAATAGAATAAATAATCACTCAAAAACTCAAAGTTTATAATTTGAGCACACAAGGGAATGGTTTATGCATTCTTTATATGACTGGCTTTTTACAAATCACAAATACTCTATCTCAACCAGACCAATCTATCAACAAAAAAAGTTAACTAAATTTATTTTTCGCTTTTCATCATAATGGCTTACAGCAATGTACACAACCTTTACTTGTGTACCTTCCACTCAATGACTCAGCACAGCAGGCTCTATTTAAAGGAAACACCACTTACCATTTTGCTCACAGGTTTGAGTATGTATAAAATTAAATTAGAATATTGACTGATGGTAAAAAATACATCATATTTTAATATTCTATAGCTTGATATATGTATAAATTTTCCCTCCAGATAAATAGATTTTGGATTCTTGAGTCACTGTTAAATACATCTTAGA
This sequence comes from Eospalax fontanierii, assembly GCA_035773235.1. Lineage (NCBI taxonomy): Eukaryota > Metazoa > Chordata > Mammalia > Rodentia > Spalacidae > Eospalax > Eospalax fontanierii. The sequence continues at coordinate 40,961,190 of CM069542.1, read as the reverse complement.
TCATATCTGTGCCATGGAGCCCAGAAAAATTTTGCTAAAAACTGGAGTTATATATAAATTGACTGATGTTGGAATCTCCTTATAGGCTGAATTTCAAATATTAATACAAAATGATGGCTGTTTACAATACAGAAAAGTTTTAAAATCATAAAGAAGTCCCTGGAGGGGCTTGAGAGGATGGCTCAGCAGTTAAGGGCAGTGGCTGAGAACTAGGTTCAGTTCTCAGCACTCACATAGTAACTAACAACTGTCCATAACTCCAATTTCATGTTATCTGATGCCGCCTTCTCACCTCCAAGGGCATGGTATAACATGGTTGCACATCCATACATGGAGACAATACATTCATACACATAAAAATAAAAATAATACAAAAATTATTTTTAAATATATGGAACTTTAGTCTTTATTGATATGTGCTTTCTATAATTCTTAGTTATTTATTATGAGTAAATGATTTTGAATATATTTTTAGATTTTAATAATAATTTTAAAGAACACTTTATTACATGATAGATTGAAGATCAATATTTTAAGTGTTACATATTCCATTAAGTGTCAGAAACTTAGAGTAGGTTAAAAGCCTAAAATGATAATGGTTTGAACATCATAATTAGGCACTTGCTCTCAAAACAAAGCATTAACTCTTGGAAACCAGAGGAAATTCAGAAAATATTTAAATTATTTCAGTTATACAAAAATAACAATTTTATTAAATAAACCTGAATAATTTATATGTTTTAACAAGAAAATCACTAATATAGAAAATTTCAATTAACTGAATACACTGATTTTCATAAGAAGAATTTATGATTCTCCACAAAGTAATATTCTTATTAAATTGCTAATTTTCATCATACACATCAATATTTCTTATGATTTCCATGAAGGATGGATAGAATTTTTTATCGTACATATCAAGATTCCTTGCCATTTCCATGAATCATGGATAGATTTTTTAAAATCTAGTACCGTTTTATGGATATAATAAGTCAAGGCCTAATGACCTGAAATATTTGCTACTCCTCTTCAGGCCCTCAGCTTATATTTGGTTGGTCACTTATTCATCACTACACACACTTAAAATACTTCTTTATTACATATGTATGAGTGTTTTGCCTGCTTGTAAGCGTACCCCTGTCACCCAGTGCTTGCAGATGCCAGAAAGAGGCATCAGATACCCTGGAACTGGAGTTACTGATGGTTGTGGACCTTCATAAGTTGCCATGTGGGTGCAGAGAACTTAACCCAGGTCCTCTTCGTATCAGTCAGCAAGATTAACTGCTAAACCATCTCTTCAGCTCCTGAACACTACAATCTAGAATCATTTTCAATGAATGAGTTCTCTACACTTGATGCCAAGACTGGAAGTTCAGCATATCCAATATAAAGCATATCACAGCAGAAGAATAGTTCTAATGTAGAGAGATGTTCATAAAGACTTTCTGATGTCTGTCCCTGTTTTTATTGTTTCTGTGTGTTTCATATGATCTCTTAATCAAATTTAGACCCCTCCCCCTTTTCCACCTCCTTAGTACCTCCCTGCCTGACCACCATCAGATTTCAGATATTCTGTCACACATGTTAAATCCTATCCAGTCCAGCATCCGTATCCAGTTGTTCCTTGGTGGAAGTTCATCCACTGGAGTCTAGTCAGCCTATTTAGAGTCAGTCCCTTTAAAAACATGTACTCTCCCTCACTCCACAGCAATCATTGCCAATATTTACTTGCTAGGGTTGGGACCTGCTTCCTACTTCCCATTTTCTATGCTACATGTTTATTTTATTGAGTCTGCATGAGCTTTTTACATGTTGTCACCATTGCTGTAAGTTCATGAGAATGTCCTGCAAAGACCTGAAAGCCTGTTTTCTTATGTTCATGCATCAAATCTATCTCTTATAATCTTTCCCTCCCCTCTTCCACAATGGTTCCTGAGCTGCGGGTGGGTGAAGTTTAATATAGGAGTCCTATACAGGGACATGCAATCTGTAATCTCTCATTCTCTAAAACTTGATTGGGTGTGGCCTCCTGTATGCATTGCACTCTGTTGTATAAGGAACTGCTCTATTACAATTATGGGATGCATTGGTAGTCTCTTTATCTCCTGTTCTGCTGTGCTCCATGAGCTATATGTGTAGAGGTTACACTGTAGATGTATAACTTAGTTCTTGGCATCTCCCAGATATGTACTTTCTGTGTACAACAGGTTGTAAACTTCTGTAGTAGCCTCCATCTGTTGCAAAAAGAAGCATCTTTGATGAGGTAGTATACAGTATACCTGCCTATTAATATATCTATTCTTGACAGAGCTTTAGTCAAGATGGTTTTAGGAAATTATGGCATTATTTGTATGGGGAGACCAAAAAGTTTAATGAGTGTGATGCAGGTTTTGTATATAAATGAAAGTTGACATTTTTCTGTTTATTTTTACATTAATTTATTTGATCAATTGAAGCTGAAAGTTTGTATAGCATAAGGAAGCATTAAAATTTCAAGATGAGAAAATAAAGTTCCAGATCTTTCTGGAAACTTTTGAAGAGCCATAGTCAAGACCAGTGGGCCTGAGCATTAAAACACATTTTATTCCACACTTGCAGTCTCTTTCACTATCTCATGTACTTCAGTTAAAAGCTGCTGTTTTCTTTTAATTAAAACAAACTTCAGAACCACACAGTGCCCAGTAGAATGAATACAACAACAGAGAAAAGAAACAAAGGATAGGAAAACTATATTGCAAATGCAAATGAAGAAGTGGATTATAGTAAATGAAAAAATAGGTCAGTTTGGAATTTAAGAAATGCAAACTTAAAAATTATATTAGAAATTTAATGAGAGGAAGATGAACAGAATCTAATGATATTAAGTCAATTTTTTATTAATATCCATTTGATACAACTACTATTAGCTTCTTACTGTTTTTTAATTACTTTAATCTATGTGTCATTTTAATGAGCATGAAATCACAAATCCTCAATTAATTGTCCTTAGCCATTTCAAGTAAATTAGATAGTTTGTGGAAAACAAAAAGCATAAAATATTGAATATGTTTGTTACAAATTATATATGCCCTAACCAAGGTCAGTCTTTATTTCACACATATCAAAATGAGACTAAGTCAAATTTATCAAAATAGACTCATATGAGAGACAAATCATGTTAGCCTGAAGGAATACCTATTTTTTATTCATATTTAATAACGTCCAATGTGTACCCATGAATTATAGAAATTTTTTGGTCTCTCGTATTAAATTCCTATACTATTTTTCATCTCTTAGAAATGTGACTGATTTTTGCATTAAATTTCAGAAGCATGGAGAAAATCGCTGTAGATAAAAGGATTAATTAATCTTGAGGAATGGAAAATAATACCAGAATTTAAGAAAATGGATGGCATGTACTTATAGAAAAGAAGAAATTAATTATATCGCATGAACTCAAAACAATACATTATCAAGAGATGTAAATTATATTTACAGTATCTACTTTGGAGCTCTAATGGATATGAATGACATCATTCGATCTTGATTATAATGCTGTTAATGGGCCATAATATAATCTGTGAGGTATTATTTTCCTTCACATTTTGCCAATTTGGTTTCCAATTGCTATTTCCAGTATGACTTTCTCAGTGTGAACAGGAAAAACTGATAACTTGAGGATATACCAATTCTTTGGCTTTCATGCAAATGTCTGGAATGCGGGTTCTATGCAAGAAAGTGAGGGCAATGACTGAAAGAAATGCAATGTTACTGAATAAAATTTGGCTTGGTTCCTAGGAGACACTTTTTGTGTCACTGTGTCCAAAATACCTGACAAAATCAACTTAAGGAACCGAAAGTTTAGTTTGCTGTTTTAGAGAACTTGCAGCATCTCCTGACAGAGATACCATGATGTAGTTTATGGTCACAGGAGTGAGGTGAGACTTTTCTTATGGGACAGACAGCTGGTACAGATCGCAGATGGGAACGGGAAATGTGCATGACTTTTAAAGGATTAATTCCAATGGTTCCCGTCTGCTAGCTAAGCCCCACCTCCTAAATATTCAAAAGCCTTCAAAATAACACCACAATCTGGGTCCAAGAACTTAAAATAAAAACCTGTAGGGAACGTTGCAGATTCACCCCAAACCTTATAATTACCAAATTGATTCATAAAGTTGACATTAACTATTGGTGTCATTCTTAAATATCTGAAGACACAATAGTTGATTATGTCTCAGAATAAATACGTATTGTAAATTATTGTATACTTTCATATTTATGTTAGATGATATGGCAGTTGTGTAATGATCAATGCTAGATGCCCAGGTCTGTACCCTTTTAACTTCAACTTAGAACTTTGGTTAAGAGCATCCACTAATTTCTATAGTGTGAATAAACACACAATGATGAATTTCAGAAGATCATATGACTGGTTTCACCATGTAATTCGACCCTATAATTATTGGTAACTCTTTTGATTGCTATCATATCTCATTCTCAGTAGCTAGTATTTGTTGGTGGTCAGAGGCAAACAGAATTAAGGCAGTAAGAATCATTAATAGTAAGCAAGACTAGGTCATCCCAAATGCTGGTGTATAGAGTATATATCCAAATAGTCCCTTAAAAGTACTATGAGTAAATAGTGACTATCAATATTTCTAATGATTTTATAATTTCATAGAGAGGATTTTTTTAATTAAAGGTCAACATATAAACAAATGCAGAGTTTAGATTCATATGAATATAGAATTATTTTTTATTTTCCAAGTTAAAAAATAATATAACCCAGTACTTACAATTATTTAAAAATTAATCACCCTAAATTTAGAATTTCTGATAAAAAAATCTTTTGATAATAAAAAGTTTCTATTATAAATTGTGACTAATATACATAACATATTTTAACCCTAATTAGTAAACCGAAAATCCCAAAATAAAATGAAAAAATTATCTAAATGTGACCTATATCTTCAGTATCCTATCTCTATATCTGGTGTTTCATTCACGTATTATGCCATTCATACTACCTAAATAAAATTGATTTAAAAAGAAATGTTTCAGTTTTATTAGAAATGAAAAAGTATTTTTCAAATTAAACTACTCTAAAGATAGAGTTTAATATTCTAGAGGAAATGGAGGGAAAGTATAACTATAAAGCTTTGTAAGTAATACTTTGTTTCCGTCCATTTTAATTAAAATTATAAATCTCACATTTCATGCTTTCTAGGTGGCTAGAAATACTCTTACTTAAGCCAGGGTATATATCTGGTTCCTGTATAATTGACACTGGAGTGGTAGTAATGTAATCAAACCCTTTTAAAGGTTGCCTAAATTTCAGGAAGAACAAATTTAGTTTTGAAAATGACACTATTAAGACATCTATAGGAGTACATATTTAAGCTCTCTATAATTAGATTTGAAGACTAGAGCTGATTTTGTAATTTCAATGTGAATAGCTTTGCAAAGTACAAAAAATTACAACTAGAAAACTTTCAATTGACTATCTGTCTAGATATACAGGGTTCTTTTACTGCTTTATGATATATAGACTTTATCCCAAACCAAAGTTGAACATTGGTGGGAATGTTTGCAATGCTATGAGCTTTGTTTTCCATAGAAAGTACATCAGCAATGTTTCCTCAAAACAGCAATTTACAAGACAATGGGAGTCTTAATAACACAATGCCTAGAACAACTTACTTGGCCCCATCTTGCTCTACTGTGCTGCATAACTTCTCAGAGCCATTCTGTAGCTCATTCTTCCACAAATATTTTAGGCAACAAGAGAAAAACATCAACCTTTCTAAAAGAGAATTGCTGTGATGTGCTTAATGAAAGTCCCTAAAATGTGGTCAATGTCCATATAAGACAATATAAAAAATATAAAAATAAATTACTTTTTAAAATTGATTTACTTTTTGACATTTTATGAATATGTGTGTGTATAGGTCAGTGGGTATTTGCTCAGAAATGTGTGTGTGTCAGCAGAGCCGTGAGATGGATTCCCACATGCTGGAGTTACAAGCACTTATGAGTGCTGGGACCAAATTAGGAACATCTGCAAGAACTGTACTTGCTCTTAACTGCTTAAGCGTCACTCTAGATTAAGAAGAGAAGTTTCCTTGACCAAGAATTGAATCCTGGCCAAGGTGGTTTTACTTCAGCAGGGAAAAAAAAAAAAAATTACACGAAGTAACTGTCGGGACTGCTTGATTTCTAATATAGAGCTGAATGGTTACAAGTTATATTTTTCCAAATAAATAACCATTTTGTACGATATTAGAGATAGGAAACCCCCATGAAGACTGAAGTCCAAGCCTACAACCTCTCTTGCCATTGGGAGATAATCTTTACACGGAGCCACCTGCACACATGCCATATCCACATTGCACCTGCAGGTAATCAAGGATGCTTCACTCAATATGAAAATCTGAGACAAACCCATCCCTTCTTGAGGAAGAAGAACTTTTAATGAAAGGGGGATGGCAAAAAAAATCACATGACCATGCTAACTTGAGGAGTAAGTAAAGGAATGGCAATTTAAAAAAAAAAAATGATGTTGTTCAGAGTAATCCAACAGACTTCCAAACAACTTCAGCTATTGCCATAGTCCTCTATTTTCTCCTGGAACTTGTAGGTAAGTCCCTAATGCTGAAGACAGGCTATCCATTGGAAACAGGGCTTAGAGCATTGAGCTGGAACTGAACTGGAAGGCACTTTCTTGAAGATTAGCACTTATACATTCATAGGATAGTATATGATCTGTTACAGTAGAAAATCAATTGTCCAACCCCAAGTTTGAATCCTAATAACCACAACTATGACCAGCATAGTAAACTCTATTTGTGCAATAGTGGCACTTTTATCTTGGAAGGAATATTTACACACTTTATCTTTTAAAATATGGCTTTCAAGGGACTGTTTGATAAATGTAAAATAATTGTAAAGTAAATCAGTCATCAAAATATTTATAATGCAGAGGAAAGAAGATGACTCAGTTATTAGTGCTTGTTGCATAATCGTGAGTACTGAAGTTCATATGCTGAGAACCTACAAAAGAGCCTGGTGCCTGTGGCCACCTGCCTGTGCCTGTAATTCCAGTGCTCAGACAAAAGACTGGGACATAGGATATCAGAAACAAGTTGGCTGACCAGACCAGCGACATCAGCAAGCTCTGGGTTCAATTGAGAGATTTCTCTTCAATGAATGAGGTAGAAATAAATCCAGGAGGACTCTGGTTTAGCCTTGGGACTCTACACTCAGTCACACACATGCTTTCACACTCACAAACACACTTGTACCCACACAAATATAGACATTTGCATCTACATCACATACTCAGATACATGAGAAGATAATAATTACATGAAGAACAATTCTTTTTGCTTCCTTTTTCTCTTCCTTTATCTTCTCTTAGCATCCTTATTTCTTCCCTTCTCTCTTCTTCCTTCTGTCTTTTCCATTTTCCCTCATCCCTTTGCTTTCATTTGGTTCTTGTTTCACTCCTTCTTTGACTGTTGTCTTTTTATCGTATTTCAGTTTGGTCGCTTTGGTGCGTTATCGCACATGTTGGAGTAGACCCCGTGGTGATGTGACTGTTAGAGCCTTTCATGCTTTGTTTGCTCCTCACATGTACTCCTGCAAATAAACTCATTCAAATCATTGATTCAGACTTCAGTGAAATCTTTTCTCTCTGCATTTTTGGGAGTGAATATAGGTTTAATCATAGCTCCTTGGAAAACGTACAGAACAGAATGTGATCCAAAATGAAACAAAGATGCAACTGAGGAGCTTTGAAATGTCACATTTACCTGCCCCAGAAGAAAATATAAGTTCATAGTAAAAGGCTATCCTGGATTAAATTTTAAAAAATAAGCACGTGAGAACTACTCAATTTTAGTTATGCACTGAATGAAATGTCATTACTAGGAGAAGTCAATACATACTCTAATATTTGACGTGTTTTATAGATCTAAAAATTACATTCTTTTAAATTTTACCCAAGAAAGAGTGAAGACATAGCAGTTCAGACACACTAATGATGAAACAGTCAGGTTTTAATATGCTGACAGGACTCTAAATTAACCCTAGATACTCAAAGGCATCTTCTTGGCATCCATGTAGTCTTCTGTTTTAGCATTATCCTGTCACTTGGATTTGATGAGGTAACCAATCACAAATGACTTGCCAGAAAGTATGGGTACTAAGAATAACACAAGCATTTTTATCACAATTGCAATTTGATTAAGGAATTTAATTGCAATTTAATTGTAATATCTTCTTGGTAGATTCTTGATTTTGATTAGAATGAAATGATAATATTTATGTCTTCTGATTAACTTTATTTTGAAGTCAGTTTCTTGAGGTATTTGAATTGCAACACCTGCTTGCTCCTTAGTGTCACTTTGCTTAGAATATTTTTTCCATCCTTTCACACTCAAGTGGTGCCTATCCTTGAAAGTGAGATGAGTTTCCTGAAGACAACAAAAATATGGATTTTCTTTCTTAATCTATTTCACTAGTCTGGGTCTTTTGACTGGGTATTTGAGGCCATTGATATTTATAATTATTATTGAAAGAATTCATTTGTTTCTGTCATATTAAGTTTGTGTTCCTGGTCATATTTTGTGTTTCTGTTATTATACCTTACTTTGTTTTCATTCTGTAAACCATTTGGTTATAATCTTTCTTATCTTTGGCCCTTTGTATCACTTTACAGATTCTGTCATATTAAGTTTGTGTTCCTGGTCATATTTTGTGTTTCTGTTATTATACCTTACTTTGTTTTCATTCTGTAAACCATTTGGTTATAATCTTTCTTATCTTTGGCCCTTTGTATCACTTTACAGATTCTCTGCAGGCAGAAACAATACATTGCTCTTTTGCCTCAGACTGGTGAGTTTTGCATTCCTTAATAATTAAAATATTTAGATCATTTGTCTTTAATGTAGTTATGAATATGGTTCGAGTTAAATATTTAAATTTTTTGTGATGTATCACATCTCTTTGATCATTTTTCTTTTCATGTCTTTTAGGTTTAATTATGTTCTTAAAATATCTTCACTTGATCATCATTATATATATATATATTTCATTAGCATTTCTGTGTTATTTACTTATTTTTCTTGTATTTTAAGAGATTTTTTTGCTTATCTTAATCTGTTTTCAAAAGCCATTATAGCAATTATTTATAATGGGCAAACCTTAAAACTTTTTATCTGTTGGCCCTCTTTAATCCTTTGAAATGTTGTTACTGTATATTTTATCTTCTTTGTATGTTATAAATAGAGCATTACTATTGTTTGTGATTATGATTAAATGGAACATACATAAATCTGGGTAAAACATATATATTCAGCTTTATGTTTATCTTAATATTGTTCTTCATTGTTTTATGTACATCATGATATAAGTTAGACATGAGCTTCTTATGCAGAAATAAACTTCCTTAATATATGCTACACCACACTTTTGGTGGTCATTAATTATCCCAGGTTTTCTTATTCTTTTGTTGTGGGGGAGGCAACGCAATTCTGACACTTTTGCAATTCTGGGTTTTTATCAGTATTTTAATCAATATGAATTAATTATTATCTGATGTATGTGATTTGCCATAAATGTTCTGCTGTCATGCCTTGTTTTCTCTAAGAATTTTTGTTGTTGATGGTGGTGTTGTTGCTGTTGTTTATTGTGGTTGTGACTTTTATTTATCTGGAATGTTTGTAGAGAAGAATGAGAGAAACATGGGACTTTCTTGATAATGTATACTAACAAGTAGAAACCCCTTCAGTAGTATCACTGGTGGGATATTGTGGATTTTTACCACATTCAACATTGAGGAAACATTTCTCCCTCTCCTTGTGGAGTACTGTTAGATCTAGAAGAAGGTAGGGCATGAACTGCAGGGTTCATAAACTTTCTCTACTTGTGGGAGTCACAAGTACTACTTGGAAAGGAGGTAACAAGTAATTGCTTAGAGTCATAGTTTGAGTGACACTTCACTATTTTTTTTCTCTGCTTGCAAAATACAACTTCAGATATCAAAATATTGAGAATTTATGGCTGAAATAGGAAACTATCTGAGAAGATTTAACACTGTTCTGAGACTTAAGCCATCATCATCTACCTTAAATAAATAAGCCACTGTATTATGAGAAAGTTTAGGGGTCTCTCATGCAATTTTCTAAAAGCTATATACAAATTAAGTATCAGGCCATGACTGTATGTAAGAGAAAGAGATTAAGAATGATATGAACATCCAGCAACTATAAAGAATATTAACTGATGGCTAGTAAGGCTGATCAGTTTTTCATATATTTCTTGCCTATATGTATATAGAAACACAAAATCACAAATGTATATGTCAAGAAAGTAGAGGTAAAACTGTCTAGGGGGATGAAGGGACCTAATGGGATGGTGGAGAAGGTAATAAAAGAGAGGGTAGGATGACAGGAGGAGTAAAGTGCTCAGCATACAATATATACTTGTAAGGAAATTTCCTTGTGTAAGACAGTATCATATACAATTAATATGCCCAGTAAAAATAAACAATAACAACAACAGTAATATAATGAAAGCTGCTAAAGGCCACTTCATCATGCTTCTGAAGCAGACCCCTGCTCTGATTATAAAATCAGCATTGCATATTGGCAAAGACTCTAGAATTTCTTTCACTGATTTTCTTCTTTCTTTGTCTTTACCTTATTGGAGGATGGAATAAAAACAGAACAATAGCTGCCAGTTAACTTCAAGGCAAGATAATTTACTGAAAAGTTCTGGCAAAATATGAAATACTTACAGCATGTTTGATTTTTATATTTGGACCACATTCACTTTAAGTGGGGCCAAATGGGAATTGTGCCATAGATGCCATTATGAACTCTTCCTGCAGTTCCTTAGAATTTTGTGGCAGCCAACTAAAAAGATTCTTAGAAACAATCATTGTTTCTGTAGTAACATTATTCAGGCACAGAAGTATTATTCCATATAATTATGCTGTATTAGAAATTTCTTGCAGAAATTTCTAGTTGAGTTTTAGTAATAATTTTCATTGTTTAAAAGTTCCATAAATTCATACCAAACACCAGGGTATGGAACTTCATGTTTAAAATTTATTCGTGCTTATAAGGAATTGAGAACCCACTATCAAGCTATTCATGATTTATTTTATTTCAGTGGTATAAAAGAAATAGGATTTCCCCCCAATATGTATTTGATTTGCAACTGTTTTGACTTAGTTGAATTCATTGCTCAAGTACATTACAAAAATCATTCAAAATAAACACATGCTGTTCTTTAAAGAATTTCTGAGTAATATTTAGTCCATGCCCATTTACTTAATGTTTTGCTTCAACTAAGCTCATTTTACAAAAGTCTTGTTGAAATAATGTGGATACAATAGCAAGAGTAATGTCTGAGTGGAAACGGAAAAAATGTCAAGAATGTATGGCAATGGAGAAGACTGAAAAATACAAAGGCATATTCGATTCCTAAAGAAAGATTCACAAAGACATTCAGAGTGGGAACTAAGTATAAATCTAACACATAGACATAATCTGCCAGCTCCCAACTTACCATCCAATTATAAAGTTGTCATTCACCATCTGCCAGAGTCCATGTACCGGCATTTGTGTCTCTGGTAAATAGCTGCTGGGGAGCATCACTATCTCCAGGGCTTTTTTTAATGAGGACCCCGTCTATGGGCAACCTTCCTGACAGCTTGTACTCATGTCATTCATCATTGTCAGCCTACCAGGAAGTGAGTTTTAGCAGCAGGTCATGTAGCCATTTCTCTCAAAACATGCACCAAAATACTGACTTCGAGTCAGTGAACGGACTGAATGGATTCTGCCTCTGGTTCTTCCAGACATGATTGCCTGAATCTCCCTCAAAAGGCAAAGTTGGCTATTCACAACCAGTTTCCTAATTTCGCCAATTCATTAAGGTGTGGAACTTGCTATAATCCTGGCAAGTGGTAAAGGGCACTCGTGCATTCCTATATGCAAATACGCATGTAAAACACGCGAGCCCTAAAAACTCAGAAAGTGTGTTCAGTGGATACTCCTAAAGGAAATTATCCAAAACGGAAAACGGTACACATTAAAAAAAGATTGGACTATATCTTTCCTCTTTCTTTTGCTCCCTTTATTTGAAAATCAATTACTGTGAAATGGTGTTAAAAAGAGATATCTGTGTCTTTATTAGACTTATGTCTTAACTAGATCACGCTGTTGAAAAAATGAAAAGCCCAATTAAAGAGTTTTGCCTGTGTGTTCAAGAGGAGTAAGTGCTTGAGAAGATGTAAAATTGAACATGTCTCCAATTCTATACTTCCTCTTTGTATGTTTATCAGTTTTTAAACTTCCAGAAATATACAATTCTATTAGTTCTTCATATTAGGAAATGTCAAAAAGACATTGTTTTCTTTTCTACTTGAACCTTCAGAGAAGGAAAATGAGCAATCAAGGAAAGAAAGAAGGAAGATAGTTTTAGAATTAAATGGAAAGAAGCACATAATTTAATTTTATAGTTACTGAGTAGCAAAAACATGTATGACCAGCAACACTAGGTTTAACAAAGACCATTAATCCGTGCTCTTTTAAGGAACCCTTGGTTTTCTTAACCTTTAGTGCTACAGCAATATGACTTTAAAGAACTTGAGATGTATTTGAGGAATCAAGTGAAACAATATCAAGAGAAAAACTAGTTATTATTAGAAAAATGTGCATTCTAATTCTGATTAAGGGAACTGACAAGCACTTCTCAAAACATATGAGTTTTTTGTTCTGTAATTTAAAGCATGGAAAAACTTTAATATATAGAAAGCATATTTTGTTAAGAGCTTTACATTTAAATTGAAATTAAATTTCTGTACACTATTACTTAAGAACCATAGAGTTATATAATTTGTGGATTTTGTCTATAGTTTTACATAATTAAAAAATAAACATACTAATAAATTTAGAAAATACTGATATTTTATTTAACATTTCTTTATATTAAATATTTGATGCATTTGAATCATTAGATTAATATTTAATAATAATGAGTATCAAGAAAAACTCAGTTGAAAAATTTCATCAGTTTTATTAAAACTTAAATTAATTAACTCTATAAGGTTTTGATTTTTAAAAATCTAGATCGATCATTATAAAGTGGAGGGAAAATTAGACTTAAAAGGTGTTTTAAAATTCTTTAACTTTTTTATCAAAAAGGGATCTTATTTTAGTTATCCTATAATAGAGGGTAATGCTCCTCTCAGACACAACAGGCTAGCAAATAAAAAGCAGTCCCAGGAGACAGGAATAGTTTACCTCTTTAGAAATTGTTGGCTAGTGGAATTCCACAGACCACCAAACATTACATGCTGTTGCCAATGCTCTTGGTTACCCTCCAGAACTTGACAGTAAGACCCTATTGTTGAAGATACTACATACGTGAGTTATAGAGCGTGGAGACATCAAGCTGGTACTGACCTGGAAACATCATCTAACTTTCTAGCGTTCATAATGTTGGGAGGTGATATGGACTCTACTGGAAGAGTTCTCAGCAAAGAACACCCATTTCTGAACTCTGTAAGCCACAGTAGTCACAGGCCTAGGAAGATATGCATACTAGTATAACAATGGCATCAGTGTAATGGGTATAATCAACCACTTTCTGCTTGGCATAAAGTCTGGCACCACAATATGAAGTCCACACCTGCCACTGTTATCAGAGTCAAGAATATGCAGCTAGACTGTTTATAGTCCCTAGGAAAGACTATTATTATTCTGTTCATGGACATAGTATTCAACTAAGTCCTAATGACTTATCATTATACTCATACATTAGAACTTGTCCCAACTATCGCCAAAGAGTCTTCTTCTTAATGAAGATAACACAGATACCCACAACTTGTCAGTGTGCAGAGAATAAGACTTTAGGAACTATCACAGCTATAACCTCAAGGCTCAGGGATCATCATGGAAGGGGTTGGAGTACTGTAAGAGCAAGAGGTAGTGGATGCTTACAATGAAGCAATGTTTTCCAGAAACACCAGAACAACTGCACCTACGAGCTCACAGTAGTCTTGACAACCTGCACAAGATCTGTGCAAGAACAAGCCAGACAAAACACAAGCATGAAATGGGAAGCAGGGGCAGGAATTCCCAACTCTAGTTAAGGAACTCTTGGACAAAGATAGGGAGAAGAAGAGTAATTTCTTTAAGTGTGTGACCTCTGCAAGGTAGACCACATACCAGGGGATGAACTCACACACAATAGCATTTGTTAAACACAAATTGGACACAATGGACTTAACAAAAAATGAGGACAGACCATTGGTGGGAACAGAGAGGGGGACACGCATCTCAGAGGGGATAAGGAGGTGGTTGGATGTGATCAAATACATTTTATGAAATTCTCAAAAATAATAAAAATTTTATTTGCGACATAAAATGTTGAAGCGCACTATTTAATATCCTATACTCTAACTCAATTTTATAAATGTATACCTGCTTCAGAAAACAGGGGGCTGGAGAGATGGCGCAGCAGTTAAGCGCACTGGAGTCTAGCCAGCCTATCTAGACATCATAAGTAAGGCGTACTCTCTCTCACCTAGTAGTAATCAGTCTCCAATAGTTCTCAGGATAGGGCTGGCCCACCATCATTTCTCACTCCACTCTGGGACCTTGTCTAATTGAGTTGGCATGGGTCCTGTGCTAGATGCTTCCATTGCACATGGCCCAAAATTCTCTGTTTTCTTGTGTTCATGAACCAGTCCTGGTTCTTACAATCTTTCCACCCCCTCTTCTGTAATGGTCCCTGAGTCATGCATGGGAAAGGTTCAATAAAATATTCCTCTCCCAGGATACACACTCTGCAGTCTCTTATTTTTTAAAACCTTGCCAGTTCATACTTTCAAAATCTGTGTATATTTTGTGTGTATGATTGTTTTGCCTGCATGTATTTGAGTATACCCATTCATGCAATGCAGGCAGAGGCCAGAAGAAGGAGTTGGAATTGAAGTTAGGGACAGTTTTTAGTGAAGCTGGCCCATGAACCTGGGTCCTCTGAAAGAAAGCCAGTGCTCTTAACCACTAGGTCATTCTTGTGATTCATAGGCTCTGTTTTTGGTAGGATCATTGACTTGTTTTCTTCCTTAGCAGACTGCATGCATAGCAACTCCCAATATTGTCAGAGCAAGTCTTCAGGGAGGGGGCTTTCAAGTACTTTCAGATCAAATTCTCCAAGTCCTATGTCTCAAATTTATGGTGTCTTCAGCACCAGTGTGTCAATCTTAATATATCATGCTTCTGATGCCTCTTAATCATATGTTTTAGAGCTTTTAGTGTATGGAATGATCTTTGTGTCAACCATTTAGCATTTAATAAACTTTGCAAAAATAATTTTTGATATAATGAACATACATTTTTCCATAGGACATACACATTTGTTTCTACAATAGTCATAAACTGATTATCAATGAACAGTATTCTATGGAATTTAAGCATTTTACCAGAAATAAAGTACAGAGCTATTTCCTTAATAGGTGTGATTTTATAATATCAGCATAGAAACTCTTAATGAAATATCTTAATTCTGTGCTGTCAGAGAAAGACTGATTGCCATGCATAAAAATAAAAGGTTTACTTAATTTTTGTTTTTGTTTGATATTTGTTTTCCATAACAGGGTCTCACTGTAGCCCCAGTAGACCTAGAACTTTCTATGTAGGCCATGTGGGCTTCAATCTCATAGAAATCCACCCACTTCTTTCTATTAAGGGAAGGATTTGTGTCTTACACAGTTCCTTTGAATCAAGTTTTAAGGTTTTAGTTATAAGCAAACATAGTTCTCATGGATCAAAATATGCTTAAAATTGTCTATCAGGTCTTGTAGCATACTTAAAGAAAATAGATGAACATCTATAAAATACATACAGAATTATAAAGTAAGGAGCTAATTTTAGAAGCATATCTTCTGCAAGTTGCATTTTATATTTCAGTGATGACCTAAATTCTTTAATCCTGTATCCATCTATGATCTTGGCATTCTAAATCTATTTCTAATGACTTTCCTTTATTTGCAGGATGATATTTTCAGTCTAGGAATATGGTGCTTAGCCATGTACCTTCTTTATGTAGTTTTGCAGTCAGATATGATGTGGCTAGAGGTTTGAAATAGATTTGTACAGCAGAGCCTACACCCAGTGATCACATCTGAATCCAGTTTAAGATAGTTAATATACTATTTATTTCCACCAGTGAATGACAGTGGCCTTGTCTGTGGTTGACCCTTGTTGTGAAAATGTTTTACATGCTACTGAGATTTTGTGATGGTTTTACAATAACACTGTCTTAACATCTAGTTGATAACAAGTATTTTGATAAGTGTGACAAATAAATAATTTTATAACATCAATCCTTCAAATTCACTTAATAATTATGAATAAACAATGTGTAGAAAAGAATATCAAACTGTTGAAATATTTGCAATTTTGAACAGATAATATCACTGCCTGACTTTCCAGTATTTTACATTACAGTGTTCAAATTTCTCGAGGTAGTATTTGAGCAAGATAGATACCAGTATAGAGGAGGTTGAAATGCTGTCCTAACATTCCAATTTTATTAGCATACGTTGCATAGAAAAGCGGTTTTCTCCCTTCTGCGAGGGATGGGCTTCCAAAAGTGGTTCACAGCCAACTAACCAATGACTTAAGGGGGCAGGTTTAGCAGAAACTCACTGAAGGCTGGGAAGGAGAGAGGTGGGTGCAGAGCCAGGGCTCCATTCTCGTGGGCATGTTCCAGAGGTCCTGGGGGAGAACATATGAAAATGCGGCCCCTGCCATACAACACCTCCATCTCCCTCTCTCTCCGGGGATGAATCCATTGTAAGTAACCTGGAATAAATAAACTTCTC
Organism: Eospalax fontanierii; assembly: GCA_035773235.1. NCBI lineage: Eukaryota > Metazoa > Chordata > Mammalia > Rodentia > Spalacidae > Eospalax > Eospalax fontanierii. The sequence continues at coordinate 40,944,305 of CM069542.1, read as the reverse complement.
TAAAGGAGCATTCTCTGTCCACTCAATTGGTCCAAACCCGGGGGTGGGGTGGGGCTGGATACCAAGCCTCGCCATGAGAAATTCATGGTACAGCATAAGTCATAATCGAGAAATTATTTTCATCAGAGACAATGAAACACTAAAATATACTTGCAATTTTACTTTCTGGATCAAGAGTTTAGATTCCAGTGTGTTCCCTCACCTAGTGTTTTGTCAAGGACACACAGAAATTTTCCATACTTCATTAATCTTGGAACATGGCTTTCATTATTATTTATGCAGAACACATCATGCATTTAAAACTGAAGGCTATGTACCAAGTGTGATTTAGAAACTTGACAATGCCTGAAACTACACGTGTCTCTTCTGTTGCATTGTAAAGCTTAAAATCACTCGATTGGAGCTATTCCTTTAACAAAATTTCTATCAGAAGGAATATTTTTCACAGTCTCTGAATATTATCAAACGTTACTTCTTTTGATGTAAATAAAACAACGGCCACCAAAAAAGGTTCATAAATAAATTTTCAAAACATATGCCAGTAGTATGGTGGATCCAAGTGAGAAGTGAAGCTTTAAAACGCTGACATCAAGAGAGGCAGGAAAGCCTCACTCACTTATCTAGACCTGCTGTAAATAAAGGGGTTGTGAAAGCAGAAAGAAGGGACAGAAGAATCTGGTTCAAAGCAGGGTAATGAGAGAAAAATTCAAGCACTTACAGATGGATTTGAAGATGGAAGAGGGGCATGAGCCAAATAATCCAGGTGATGCTTAACAGCTGAAAGAACTAAGAGTAAACTCTTGCTTACAGCCTCTAAATGGAATGCAGTACCAGCAATATTTTGATCCCAGCCCAATAAAATATATTTTTGTGTTCTTTCTAAAGATTTATTTTTTACCTTTTTATGATTAGTTACTTTATACCTTTGAGTGTCTGCATGAAGCTTTGTACACATGAGTTTAGTATCTTAGAGATCAGAAAAAAGATGTAGATCCCATGTTGCTGGGGTTACAGACATTTGTAAGCCAATCTGGTATGGATGCCAGCAAAGGAACTCTATCGTCTATCTGCATGAGAAGTGCATGTTCTTAATGACTGAAACTTCTATGGAGTTCTACGTTCTTGTGTTCTGACCTCTGCAATTGCAATCACTAAGTTTTTAGTGTTAAGTAACAAAGGTTGTACTAATAAGCTATAGCACAAATACAAAAATAATACACCATAAAAAAAGGAAAAATAAAGCATTGAAGAAGAAGGACAAGGGTTAAATAATGGTGGCATTGTGGGACACAGAGAGAGATGAGAGGAGTGTAAGCTGTGTTCAGATTCAGAGTGGTTTAGAATGCCTCTAGAAGCTACTTCGTGTAGTAGTCTTTGGAGATGCCCATGAGAGAAGATGGCTGTTCTGACCTGGCAAGAAGTCTGAATGGATGAGTTTAAAAGACGTGATGTGATGGCTGAATAGCTTCAGTTGTCCACTTGACACACTTGGAACCAGAGAAAGTCAACTGTTCAAATGGGGAATTTCCTCTATCAGATTGGCCTATGGGTATGTCTGTGAGATATTTTCTTGATTACAGTATGATTTGAGGCTTCCTACTCAACTATTTTCATGAAATATTTAAATATATCATAAAGCTAAAATATAGAACTTATTCTGCTTGTCCATTTTTTAATTACTTAATTAACTTTAGGAACACAGAAGGACATTTTAAACATTTCACAGTGGTAACAGAAATGTCAAGCTCCAAGTCCAGACATGGATAGAGCCCTGTTTCATCCAAGGGAGTCTATTTGTTGAAACAATGTATTGAAAACTTGTCACATGTTAGAGAGAAATCACTGAGTCTAATAATTTATATGACAAATGATGTTCTATTTGTAATAATATAATTGAAATTTAATTATTTTTGTCTTACTGAATCAAGGCAATATCTCAGTATGATGGGTACCTTTAATTTTGTCATTAATATAAAATACAAATCGTTTATATCACTTCAGAGATTTAGAATTCCATTTATCTTTAACACTAACAAAAATGAATATACATGGCTGACTATTTCTTATTATTGTATTTCTAAATGTACTCTTCTACTGCACTGCACATTTATAACTTCCCTTATAACTGTTTTGTGTATATATGCTTATCATCATCATAATTATTTTTCTAAGACTGTTCAATAGTCTTCACCAAGTTTTCAAATAAATCCATGGTGAAAAGATCTGAATTCACTTCCCAAACTGCCTTTCTAAACCAGCCTTAGATTAATAATAGGTATTAATAGGTGTTACATCACAGTAAATATGTTCCGATTTTTCCCAACTTTGTTCATCATGTTACTAAGTAAAAACATTTCAACACAACTAATTCTGAAATGTTGCTTTTATTTGGCACTGTTTGCTTAGAGTGGTAGGAAGCACTATTAACTGTTAAATACACATCTGAACCCTGACAAATATGCATTTGACAAAACACACATTAAATAAGACTCCCCAGAATGAGTTCCCAGAGATTAATAAGAACAATTCATCATTGTCCATTCAGCATTGCAAAGCTGTGAAATAAAAAAAAGTAATAAATGGTTTCCTGATAATAGATAAAATAAAAGCACATTCCACAGGAGTACAACAAGAATATTGATATTTGAAGATGGATACTTCTTTAAATATTTAATGACATTGTTATTTACTTTTATTTTCCCCAAACTTGGAAAAATGAGAAAATAGATGCCTTGATTCTTATGTCATTAACTACCCTACCATAAGATGAAACTGTCTAGCAATGCAGAATAATGTTTAATGATAGAAAAGTCTTTGATCTGATAATCAGACTCACTTCAGAGAGAATACTTAACAAGTACTTAATAAATACTTTGCTCTTTTGTAAAAGCCACCCACTGGAAAACCACATGCCAAAATGCTCCTTTATAAAATCAGCTCTTTTATCTCTCTTTCAGATAAAAATCAGCACTAGTTTGCTTTTTTCATAAGTACACAAAATAGCACTATTAATACATAGAAATCCTGATGATTCTTGCCTTATCATTTCCCGTGGAAAATTGACAAAGCATCTTGATTTTCCTTTTGCAAGCTGATTCCTGTGAAATTAATCAAAATATTTATTTAATTAATTTTTCAGTTCCTCCTTGGGTCTATGTTTACATTTTAAGATGAATATGGGCAAAATGAAAGTTGACAAAACAATATGGAAAAAGATTACTGGAATTAAGGTTATATTAGTTATTTTTTTCTGTTGCTGTAATAGAAACACTGACCAAAGGAAGAGGTTGTTTAGCTTATGGTTCCAATGGGGCAAGAGTCCATCATGTCGGGGAAGCATGGTGGTAGAGGTGGCTACAGTAGACAGAGCAGCTGAGCTCTAACATCATCAAACAGACACAGGAAGCAGAGAGTGACAGGAGATTTGACTCTCTAAGTCTGCCCCTAGGACATGCTTCCTCCAGCATGGTCACACCTTCTATGACTTCCTGAAATAGTGCCATCAATTGGGGACAAAATATCCAAATACTTAGAGCCTAACGGGGGCATTCTCATTCAAACCACAGCATTCCACTCCCTGGCCCCAATAGGCTCATGATGATACAAAAGGCAAAATGCATTCAGTCTAACCTTAAAAGTCCTCATAGTCTTTACAAGTCTCATACTGTTTCAAAGTCCAGAGTCTGTTTCGGGACTCAGGGAAATCTCTTAACTCTAAGCCCCTGTAAAATCAAAAGACAAATTACAAATGCCCAACATACAATGGAACCGAATACACATTCCTATTCCAAAATGGAGGAATAGAGGCATAGTGATGAAATACTTGAACCAAACGACAGAAAACAAACAGGGCAACCACCAAATCCAGCAGCTCCATGTCCAACTTCTGAGGATTTTACTTCCAAAGGGCTAGATGGCTCAACTCCTCCAGCTTTGCTGCATGCAACATACATGTCTCTCTTGGGTTGATATCACCCTCTGTATGCAGTTCTCCTAGGCAGATGTCTCACAACGCCGGCTTCATGATTGTCTTCTTGGGGTCTCCACTGCCAAGCAGGCATCACCTTCACAGCTTCATGAAACAGCGATGAGACCTGGCTTCCTGGCCTAGCAGGGCCTTCTTTATACAGACCCCCCCCCCCCATGCTACCTGGCCTCAGTAGTTCTCTGAAACCGTGGAAGGACCAATATCCCCTTCAGTCTTGTGCTTCAGTCTTGTGTCTGTCATGCCTCTAATGACAACACCAGGTGAAGGACATTGCCAAGTTTGACTGCAAGGCTGGGATGGACCTCAGTATACTTCACTCACTGTCAAAGCTTTTCTCTTCAGTGTTTTTTTAGGAGAAAAACTTTGCAGCATTACCCTTTTTCAAGTTGGAGACTTAGCTGGGTGTGGTCTTGCCCTGGAGGCACTCTCTCTATTGTTTAAGTACATATCTCTAGGCCTCTCCTTTATCACTTTATCTCCTTGTCAAAGGGATCCTCTCCCTTTGGTGCACATGCCTTGGCTCCAACATTTGTCTTCCAAGTGCTCTTTTTCAATCCAAACTGTGTGTTCTGCATTTCTTTCTGCCCCATTTGCTCATTTTCACTGTAGATCTGCATAATATTCACCATTAATAATCACACCACCATTTCTATGTTAAGCTGTCTTGAAATATCCTCAGCCAAAAACATTAGTCCATTGCTTTTCAACTTAATCTCAGGCAAGCTTTTTGGATGTGGACAAACTACAGCCAGACTCTGCTAAAATATTCCAATTGCTGTTTAAGTCCTTACTGCCTTCTGGAACTACATTATTCTCAGCACTACTTTCTTATAGGTGCCTACTAGAACGGCCTGTTAAGCTCTGCTTACAGCAATCAACTGTTTAGCCCAAACTTCCAAAGTCTTCCACATTCCTACAAAACTTTACATGGTCAGGTAATTCATAGTCAACAGCCCACTCTCTGGTATGAATTTCTAAATTAGTTACTTTTCTATAGCCATTATAGAAACGCTGACCAAGAGAACTTACAAAAGGAAGAGTTTATTTAGCTTACCATTCCAAAGAGGCATCCATCATGGCAGGGAGGCATGGCAGCAGAGGTGGCTGGAGTAGAAATAGCAGCTAAGCAAACACATCTTCAAGCAGGCACAGAAACAGAGTGAGTGGTGATTCAACAAGGCTTAAGAACTCTCTAAGACCACACCCAGTGATGTGCTTCCTCCAGCATGACCACATCTTCTAAGACTTCCAAAAACAGTGCCCTGACTTAGAACAAAATCTCCAAATACTTAGAGCCTATGAGGGACATTTTCATTCAAATCATCTCAAGAGTTTGTTAAAAATGATTTTAAAAAATGAAGTTCGGTGTGAGAGAGATGACTCGGTGACATCACCAACTCCTCTTGAAGGGCCACATGATGGCTAAAACTGTTAGTCAAGACCCCAGTTCCAAGGGAACACAATGCCCAATGTGACCTATGTGAGCATTGCACAACAGGGGTTCACATACATTTAGGCCATACACTCATACACATAAAATAAAAATAATACATATAATATATTCATATATATAAGTAAAAACAGATTAAAAAAATAAATTGAAATATGATCAGCACAAAGAATGCTGCATCAAAAGAGCTATTTTCAAATAGGATATAGCTACATGGATACTGATTAGCTGAATTTTAATAAAAATAGGCTAGCAGTTCTTTGTTTTGTTTGTTTGTTTTCTGACAGTTCTCCCTGTAGTCCTAGCTGGTCAGGAACTAGGTAAATCAGGCTGTCCTCAGTCTCAGAGACTTGCCCTTGCCTCTGCCCCAAGAGGGCTAGGATGAAAGACCTATGCCATAAAGCCTGGCGTTTAATTTCTTTTATTTTTTGTAACTCCTGGCGTGCAGGTCAATGCTTTTCTACTGGTAGTCTGAGGTATGGTTTCCTTAAACATTAGCTGCCCCTGTCTCCCCATGTCAATGCTTATAGTTTAGAATCAACAATACAAAGCATATTTCATATGTTAAGTCATTTGATTTTGTGTTAGCAGTATTGCATTTCTCACTAATCTTCCTGTCGTATACCAACTAGGTTTTCTATTAATTGGAGCTTGTGGGAATAGATCAGTACATCCTCCTGGCAATCCAGGATATTTTTCCTATGTTAAGGATTATATTTGAAACATCTTTTTTGCCAGTTAGTATATTCGTGGCTTCTTTAGTTTTTCTTTATGGTTTCTTTCATATAAAGCGTCCACACATTGTTTGCATATTACAGAGAAAAGCTTGATGAAAATATTTCCCAAGCAATTACATTTTCAGAAAAACACGGGATCATTTGATATTGCTGAGTATTAACAGAAGGTTGTTAGACAGTCCCACAGACTGAGCTCAGGAGAAAATTAGATATATCACATGAGGTTTTTCTTTCCTTTCCTTGAGTGACAGTTTTATGATGTGGTTTGGCTGTAGTCAATAAGCTGTGGTTTACTGCAATATCATTGGCTTTTATGTTACTTTTTCCCTTTGCTTTATAATCTCCAAGTACAACTGCTGATCATAGTCTCAGTATAATCAAGCTTGGCATTTTAACCAAAGGCCAAGTGGTTTAAAAGTACCATGCTTTAATGTAGAATGTTGAAGCTTATATTAAATATGAGCAAGCCATAATACCTCTCAAATGTTGCATAAAATGTATGGGAAGTGTAATTATAAATCTCATAAAGTTCCCTGTCAGTTATGACTGGAAGAAGGAATGTAAATCCCTTCTGAGTTATGTATATAGGAAATACTAGCTAGCATCTTATTTAACTTTATGCCTAGTAACCTAGTCCTCATTACCAAGTAATTTCCTGCTTTAATCAATATTTCTCGATTGCACATTGTGTGTATGTATACCGTAGGTACTTAATTTGCGAAACTGAGAAGAAGTAAGTTCTATAGTATACAAAGTTTACTTACTATTTTGCAAATAATGAATAAAAGTATTATGATTAGTAATATTTAAAAATGCAACTAAATTCTAAGTTCTTACTTTAAAAATTTTGATATCAGTGAATTATAGTATGAAATCAAAGGAAGAGAAATGAGTTTTATAGTAATTAAGCATTGTATAATCAAGTGAATTTAATATGAAAACAATTCTGTGTTTGCAAAAGTAAGCATGATACACACACACACGAACCCATACACACACTCTCTCTCTCATAAACTTACCACATACTTAATACTTCTAGTTCAATGATTTCAACTTGAAAATTCATCTTAATTTCCTAAAAGGTTTTATTCTTATTTTTAATTATGTGCATGTGTTTGTCATATGTGTGTAGGTTTGCATATTTGATTGCATGGCCCACAGAGGCCAGAAGGTGCTATATTTCCATGAGCTAGAGTTACAGGCAGTTGTGAGGCACCTTGTATGGGCATAGGGAGCCAAACTATGGTCCTCTACAAGAAGAGTATGTGATCTTAACCTGTGAGACATCACTACAGTTCAACTATCTTAATTTTTATGAAGCAAACTATTTAACTCTCCTTTGTATGATGACATTCATGTCTTCTTCAGCATATTCTGACTCATACACACACACATACACTCCTTGAATAAATTATTTTCAAGTTGTTTTTAAAACATTTTGAGCATAAATTTTCAGATTATAAAATGAAATAATGAAAAACATTAAAAATAATAAAATCTAGAATGAAATAGTAGATTTTATATGGAAAATATGTTGAAAATATTGCTAGATAAGTACCAGAGGCTTAAAATGAAACTTAAGTGTATAGTACTGTACAAATAAACTTTGATAAGAATAAAAATGTGTTCATGCATTTTTTTAATGTTTTATGTATTTTGAGGTATTTTATATATGTGGAAACTATGAAATCCACAAGTGCTCAAAATGCAGAGAATGAGTAACTATAAGGTGACATGTGACATCTCCAACTGACACGTTTACAACATGTTACAATACCGAAGGCTCAGGTATTGAGAGTAATGCAGAAAGATCATATGAACAGAGGTCCAGGATACCTGGTGTTAGTATCTTTTAGACATGACAGGAAAGCCATTCACATGAAATCTCAATATGCTTACCCAAACAAGATCTGCATAATGAAACCACAGGTTGACATGTCAACACTGGTAGGGGAAATTGAACAAGATTCCACCTCCAAGTGTAAATGTACCACATTTTCATTTTCTACTTGTCTGTTAGGGACACTTTGGTTACTTCTATCTCTTAGTTATTGTGAAAAGGGTAGCAACAAACATGGTTGTACAAGTATCTCTGCAATAGGATAAATCTTTTGGTTATATGCCGAGAAGTGGTATATTTGGGTCATATGGTAGGTTAGTTTTTTAAGAGTTCTCCAGACTGCTTCCCATATGAGTTGCATGAGTTTGGAATCCTACCAGCAGTGAATGAGCATTCCCCTTTCTCCACATGCTTGCCATTATTTGTGTCATTTGTTCTCTTTATCTTAGCCAGTGTGATCCAGGTAAGATGAAATTAGTCCAGGAACTATTGACAGCTGATAACTACTGGGTGAGGAAAAGGTGATCTTCTTAGAGGAAGGGACTTTAGATGGGCTGGGTTTAAGTTGCATTTCCCTACTTAGTAATGACATTTTAAAGATTTTTTTTAGCCATCATTATTTCTTCTTTTGAGAAAACTCTTTTAGATCTTTAGCCCATCTTTGTGCCATTATTTTCTTGATTCTTTGTTTTTCAATTCCTTTCTATATTCTGGATGTTAAACCTCTGTCACATGTGTCACAGATAAAGATTTTTGGCCCCTCTGTGGTCTTCTCTTCACTTTCTTGTTTCTTTTGCTGTACAGAAGCTTTTAATATAATGACATCCCACTTTTTGATTGTTGAAGTAAATTCCTCAGCAGATAATATCAGATTTATAAAGTCCTTTCCTAAACCTATCTCTTGTAGGTTACTGTCAATGTTTTCTTCTAAGAGTTTCAGGGTTTCACATTGAAGTCTTGATCCATTTGGAGGTAACTTTTGCACAAGGTGAAAGCAGAAATTGAGCTTTACCAGCATCATCTGTTAAAGATGCCATCTTATCCAGTGTGTGTTCTTGGCACCTTTTCAAATATCAGGTTGCTGAAAGTATGTGTACTCATGTTTGGGTCTTCAGTGGTTTTCCATTGATCTATGTTATTTTTGTGCTAGTACCATGCTGTTTTTATAACTATAGCTTTTTGTGTTATAGCTTGAGATCTGGGATTGTAATCCCCAACATTACTCTATTTTCTTCCATACGCATTTTAGGAACTTCACCTCCACTCAGAAGCTGAATCGGTGCACTCTCAGGCACCTACAAAAGCATGGGCTCCTAGTGAAGGGCAACGAAACCTAGCTCTTGAGTGGTGAGAGGGGCCACATATGGTCTCAATGTGAAGGGATTTCCAGGCTGTAATTTGGAAAGCTCACCATCACATAGAGGTTGAAACCAGACAGTCTCAGGCAGTCTGCAAATGTCTAGGTCTGGGCATTTACTGGTTAATAGAAATTTTAACAATCTTTTATTTCTTTATATTCTACTTGACGTGTAATTTACATAGCAGGCCAAATATATATTATGCATTCAATTTGACTTTTCTTTGTACTATTACATATGTATTCTGAAATTCTCTTTTTTGCTGTTGTTGGATTTTTGTAAATGTTTAATTTTGTGTATGTGTATTTCATAAATAATATCCTAATCATTGTTATGTGCCCTATCCCCATTGAAACCCCAAAGTCTTCCCCACTGGAATTTATTCATTCTGTTATTTGTTAAGGCATATTGAGTCAAGTTAACATCCCTAGATGTTCCTCAGTGCAGGTTCAGCCTCTGAGGTCTAATCAGTCTATCTAAAGTCCCTCACTTTAAGAAGATCAGCTCTTCCTCACCCAGCAGTATCAATTGTCAACAGTAATTCGACTAAGTTTGTGGACTGCTGCTCATTTCAACAGTTCTGTGCTGAGTTTTTGTCTATTTGAGTTTTCATTGGTCTTGTGCATACACCATTGCTGTAGGTTCATATGAGCAGGGTCCCAGGAGCCCGCAAGACTCAATTTCCATGTGGTTATGTACTTCCTACTGGCTCTTAAAATCTTTCTGCTCCCTCTTCCACAATGGTCCTTGAGCCCTGGGTAGGTAAAGTTTAATACAGGAGTCCTGCCCGAGGACCCACTTTCTACAGACTCTTATTCTCTACACTTTAACATTTGTGTCCATTTGTGTTCATGGCATAATATTCAGACTGTTGACATGGTTTTTGACCACTGCTTTTAGTCAAATTTATAGCAATAATTAAAAGCAAAAAATATGAAAAGTAGGCATACAGTTTGGCATATGAGTGCATTTAAAGCTGGTTCAGTCAAACTCGCTGTGCTTGTTAGAGTCAAGGACCGTTAGGGCGTAGTCGTACACTTTCCACTGGCAGGTGTTCCTGAATCAGATGTTTCAGCTTGTAAAATGAACACACATTTAAAAGATTTCCTTTTGTAAAACAAATGTCTTAAAAGAGAGAGACAGGTCTTCTTGCAGAAAACAGGCTGCCTAGGAAAGGGATTTTCTAGGTTCACTGCAGAGTCACTCAGAGACCACGGCAGTCATGGTCAGATGGAGGCCTGACTACTTCCTGAGCTGGCAACAGAATCTGAATACATGGACATGTTCCTAGTTTTTAGCCATGTAAAAATCAATAGTGAATAATCTCTAGAGTTTTAAACCCATGTGCCAAAGAAATCCTGTAAAGCTTGACAATGTGTTGCAAGGTTAGATTTCCTTCAGGAAGCCCGTGAAAGAGTTATGCCTAAAGCTTTAAGTTAAAGCCAGAGTTGCAACGGAGACCCCAGAATGTTGGAAATTACAGGCCCCTTCCAAGACAAGGGGCAGACACTGAGTGGAGCCTGCAGAGGGAGAGCCATGAATGCTGCAATTTGGAGGGAAAAGGTTGGGTTATTTAAGATTCTTGAATCCTGGAAGACGACCTTATCTGCCTTTAATGCCAGAACTAGAACTAAAGAATTTTGGTATTTGCATTCCGGGTTCCAGTGTTGTCTGATCTAATCTTTCCTTGTTATACCTGTCTTCTTCCCTTTGAGGAGGGGAATATTTGCTTTATATAATTTTTATTGAAAATATGTACATTCCCTTTTGGTTTTACATGGACTTGCAGCTGAGATTTTTTTTTCTTGTGTATCAGAAGAGACTTTGGACTTTTCAACACTGTTGGAACTGTTAAGACTAACAGAAATTAAATGCAATAAATTCATTTTATGTTACCAATGATTTGAACGTTAAATGTCACCTATTGATTTGTTTTGAATATCAGGTTCTTGTGGCAGTTTTCATGGCTGTGGAGCCTTTAGATACTGGGTTCTGACTGACGGAAATATTCCACTAAGAAAGAGGCCTGTGGTGCTTTAACTACCCCAACTGCTATACTGCATTCTCCGCTTTCTTCTTGGCTATTATGTAATTACTGCTGCCTTTTGCACCACCATCTTGTCTTCCCCACAGGGGAACAATGACACTTCTACAGCTATGAGCCAAAAGAAACTTTTCCTTCCTTCATTTGTTATGTTATTCTGTCATAGTAACAAGAAAAATAAAACTAGCAAACTGATCTATGCAAATGCTTGCAGGATTATTTGGTATCTGTTAGAGATAAGTGCAAATGTGAAAAGAAACTGCTACATGAATGTAAATAAAAACTGATTCTTGGTTTTCATTAGAAGAGGAAACAAGACAGACTTTGACTCTCAGTGTATCCAGTGACATTAGTTTGTGTCATGGATTCAACTAAAGTCCCCTCATAGAGATCAATTCTATTACAAATATTTCTTTCCATATATATTCTCATTCTTTCATAATTATTTTAGTGCTGGATTACTTTCTTCCCTGTGATTTTCATAAATTCTAGACAATTATTCATCAAGAGCCCTATATAAAGCATCTTCTAAAATTACCTACATTGAGAATGATACATAATTCATGCTATAATATTGAAGCTTATGTTCATTCTATGGGAAAGATATTTTATTCATCATTCTATATAATTTTAATATCCACAATAAAAGTTTGAAGGTAGTGTGATTAGCTTTAAGAAAACTTTAAGGTTAAGTAATTTTCCCAAGGTGAAACCCTTAAACTCAGAATTAATTTTCATCTCATAGCCTATATTCTCCAGTACGTGTGTTGATAATGATGACTTTTTGTCCTTATCAATGTCAGTAAGTGTGTGAACAAGCTTACAATGCAATTTCACCTTTATTTATTCTAAGGCATATTATTTATAAATTATCACATAAAATTATGAATAAAAAGTCAAACTACATAAGTAATAAAATCTTTACTTCTACAAACTCTAGATGTATGAACTCTCTATTACATTTTAAAAATTATAAAATTATATTGTTTCTTAGACTATAAACCCTTATTTGGAATGATAAACTTGAACCCTCAGTCATTCTTGCTCAATCATGCATTCTGTTGACTTACTATGAATGAAAATTTTAGGAAGAAAGTTCACTTAAGACAGGAATATGAGAAAGAAAACAGAGTGCAAATGATAAGAATCTTGCTTTATATGAAATCACTTGTATATAGCTGACCATATTCTTTCTTTCTGAGCCTGTTGAAATATCATGTTTATATCCAAGCATTTTTATTTTAAGCATGTATACTTTCCCCAAGGAATAATGTTTATATTGGTATCTAGTTTCTGGTTATTACTGTTGTTTTGAATTCTGACAGAAAATCCCGACCTCTGAAGCCCTTTTTTATTAAAGATGCTTTGAAACTTGTTTCTTCCCATTATATTAAATTAGGATTTTCCTTCTTCAAATATCATAATACCATGTATGCCTAGCAGTAAAGATTCTGTTCTATGCTCAAAGGATTCATAACTTCAAAAAAATCGCAGACCAAAACAAAAGGAAATTGAGTGTCAAGGGGACAGTGTATGAAGCCTGAAAGGAGAATTCATTACAGTTCTTTGCTGCCTTCTTCTAGCTAACCTCGGAAACACTGAGGGTCTCATGGGATATGGTTGTTATATTTGTTCAACCAATAATTTAATTTGCTTTTCTTGAAACAGAAATGGACTGAAGTAAAGGGCTAAATAATAATGATTTCCTTAGATTCCAACACACACATTGAGCTAAATACTTTGCTCCATAATGCAAATTTCATAATGTCACTTCTGCATTTAAAACACGCCGTTTTAAAAGATAAAAATCTTTCTCGAAGAGACATATTTTAAATTCTCTGTGTTCTTGTTATTTATCTTTGTTTTCTGTGGTAATTATTCCTGATTCAAGGGTCTTTGTATATTCTGTCCTTTTTTTTCTGGATTGCTTTCTACTTTTCTTCAGTTAAATTTGATGTTGATATAATTCAAGCTTCAACTTTCATCTTAGTTTAGATTACATTATTCATATGAAACTCTTTCTATTTGGATACGGCTTCAGAATGTACATTACAATTTCATATGTAGATCCGTTGGCTTAATTGTTTTTTCATTGTTAGTTTCCCTGCTTGGTATGTAATCTCCTCTAGAAGAGATATTGAACCCTCTTATATTTTCCTTTGTCTTTTATTTGCAGATAATACCCCAAGTGTGATATACTTATGTGGGAAGGTAGAAGTCAAAAGGAGGTTCATAGCTGATTCCTCATTTTCAGTTTCAGTTTATGTCTATATTCCCAATTTTCCATGATCTTTAAACATAGTAACAAATTACCAAAAACAGATGAAAGGTAAAGAGAAACTCCTCAGAAAATAAAGCTTGATATGTAAGCATAATCTCAGAATACTTAAGACAGAGTTTCAAGAATTTGGAATGTCAGTTTGCCCTGAAAATGACATAAAAACATAATTTAAATGTCCATGTTACATTTCTGAATTGAAGTTTAAATACACAGAGTTATAAAGAAATATTTAGGTGTAATATAAAAGAAAAGTTCAAAAACAAATATGATTTTCATTTTCATTTGTACACAAGATATTGCATTTGTTGGGTGTATGAGACCAAATTGGACAAGTTAGGTGAAAAACCTGTTAGCAGGATGAACAGAAGTAGAAGACAACTGATTTCCAGAAGAAAAAAAAAAAAAGTATGGAATGAATCAAAGCTTACTTATAGAAATGCTATGTAAAGTGAGACTTAAAGATGACTGCAGGTTACACACAACTGTGTAGAGGAATGGAAAGGACTGCTTCTAAATGCTGTTCCTGAGAGAGCAACTACCATATAACTCATCTTAATGAGAGTGACAGAAAAGCCTGAGGAAAGATGAATACATGATAAGAAAGAATGGCAATATAAAAAATGGCTTCAATGAAAGCTAAGGGCATTGGAAATTAAGGTTTTTAAAATGGATTCTTACCAGGGACTGGGAATTCAGCTTAGTGCTAAACACCATGCCATCTTTGCACTGCCCCAAATGGAGTGGTTGAAGGATGGGGTAGATCTTATCAATTAGAAAAATGTTGATTTTAAGCAATAGTGAAATGATCAATCCTTAACAATTACTTTCCTATGGTGTTGTATGAAGAACGAAGTAGAATGCATACATCTGATTGGAAACCATGCATGCTTCATGCTGCTTCTTCATTCTTTCTGCAGACACTGAGACTCCTCACAGAAATAGTGGTGAGGAAGGTGGATGGTCATGGTGCATGGGAAGCAGGTAGTTTGGGTTCAGGTTAGACAAAATTTAGTAATTTTTTTTTAAATTTAGTGCATATTTCTTGAACTTTGTTTTATTGTTAAAGATTAAGAAAGCGTAGGTTCTGTTTAACAGCTATGCAATAGTGTCATTAAGAATAATTGTCAAGGGCTGGAGAGATGGGTCAGCCATCAAGAGCACAGACGGCACATGCAGAGGACCTAGGTTTGGTTCCCAGTACCCACATGGTGGCTAACTCCAGGTCCAGAGGATCCTATGGCCTCTTATGACATGGGTATTACACGACATGGGTGTACTTACGTACATGCAGTCAAAACATTCAATATACAAAATAGCTAAATTAAATTTTAAAAAGTTAATTTCAAAGAAGAAAGCAACTGAGTGGAGGAAATATAATATTTTTTATGCTCTCTTCACAAAAGTGAATTCAGGAGAGTTGTGATCCATTATATTAAAATATTTATATTATATAAATATAGTAAAAGTTGGCATAAAATTACTACTATGACAGGTAGTTATTAGTTTGAATACCTATGAAAAGAATCATCTTTCTTAGACAAATTTCTTTCAGTGTTCTTATACTTTCTCATTTCTTTATATTAATTCTACTCTTTATTATTGACAGTGATAGTTGTTTACGCCATTTGCCATTTGGAATATTTATTATATTACTGTTCAGTAAAAACTGTTGATTTTTGTCCTTCAGTGTTATCTTTCCACACTGTCCCCTATTTTAACTATACCTGTGTTCCAAATTATGCTGCTGTTGGCCTGAAGTGTAGGCAAATTATTTGTACCCTCATTGCCTAATCTCACATCCCTCAAAGATTCTAATAATAAATTTCTTCAAGCCTGATTTATGAGACAGACAACAAAATGATATAAAATAATGTATTTTCCTCAAAGTATCAACTTAGGAACTTTTTAGTCTTTCTAATAGTTATTGGTAATAGAAAGAAGAAAATGAATATGATATAGAGGTAAAATAATGAAATAATCTGAAATAGTGGAGGAGCACTGGTTGTACACAGTGACTGATTTTTTATTTGACTCAAACTTTCTAAGAGGAATAGGATATTCTTGTGATTAAACATTTGTGAAAAAGAAAAACATGTCTAAATGACTTTTATTTAACTTTGTGACCATACTTGTGATCAAAAATTGAACCTTGAGTTTTGAGGTCATTTAACACACTTCAGCTTTTTTATATTGTAAAGAAATTTACTAGGCCTTGTAATCCATTTGTAAGCTAAACATCTAGCTTTAATCCTTCATGGCTCTTCCTTTCCCTTGATGGAGACATGGGAGTAAATATGTTGTAAATATCAGGTGTTGCAAGCACTGAATATTCAGTTAAAGCACTAGATTATGTTGCAAACAACAGGGGGATTAGATTGATTACATCTGTAGTTTTTTTTGTTTTGTTTGTGTGTTTGATTTTTTGTGTGTGTGCTGTTCTAGGTCAGTATAATTCAGAATGGCAATTCTGTGATAACGCAAATCCTGTTTTTTCTTCCCCATTTCATGCTGGATATATGGTTTCAATAAATAAAAGGCAAGGTATTTTTTTCAAGAACCCAGCTCTAGCAGAAATCTGAAGAAATAAATTCTCTGAGGTTAGGGTCCAACTCTGTTTAAATGAATGCTAAGTCTCAGCCCGTCTTTGTTCAGGCACGGGAATAATGTTAACATCACGTCACTGTAACGTGGCATCACCCTGTCATAAAAATGTAAGTAAAACTGAAACAACACTCCAGCCTATAAGCATTCTGATAACAGAGTTTTCATTAGCAAAATATAAACTGCTAATCCTATATTATAAACCTTCAAACTCCTTTACTTAACCTTTTTTTATGAATGATTTCCCCCAAGAGGCTTACAGTCACCAGCTGCCAGAAGGGACTTCTCTTACTCAAGGATGCCCATTTTGTAACTTTAACTGGGTAGCAGAAAATGAACCAACAAATCGTGCTTCAAAAATAAATTAGCAAGGCTGGGGAAATGGGCCAGTCAGAAAATTGTTTGCCTTACCAGAACCAAGAACCTGAGTTCCTTTCCCCACATAAAAGTCTACTGGAGCAACCTGCAACTATAACCTTTGCAACTGAAGAGTGGAGACAGGCAGATTCCCAGAGTTCTCTGGACAACCAGGCTCAGCAACCAGAGTGCAATATTCAGTTAAAGAATGTGTTTCAAATAAAGAATTGGAGAGCAGTGTTGGCCTCAGGTACACACACACACACACACACACACACACACACGCACACATGCACTCAATAACACACAAAGAGAAAGGATGATTGAGCTTTACTTTTATCAATGTATTTTATGTAAATTCTATTTCTTTCCATAAATCCTCAATATTTGTTTATGGTAAGTAATTAACAATTTGATTTTAGAATTAAGAAAAATTGAGATTAGAGCAAATATAGATGTGAGAAATATTACTCAAGACCCCTCCCCCCAAAATAAAACAAAATAAAAAGAAAAGAGGGGAAGAACAAAAGGGTAAAGATCACATTTGAAGTCTCTTAAAATCACAGTCAAATGCAAATTCCCTAAGTGGGGCAGAGAGAATTGAGAAACTGAACAGAACTATGTAAGAATCTGTAAAACTAAAGATGAGCACAGTGGTCCATGCTTTCAATCCCAGGACTCAGAAGGAAGAGGCAGCCAGGTCTCTAACACTGAGGTCAGCCTGCTCTACATAGTGAGTACAAGGCCAGCTGGGGCTACAAGGAGACCCTGTCTCAAAAATAAAGTATATGTAGAACTAGAGTGACAATGTGAAGTTCAAGAGTTCAAGATTCACTTACACAAATAATTATCAGATATGCTCTCCTGTGGTTTGTGGTAACAAAATGAAATGCTGTCTAAATTGGACTAAAACTAAACCGCGTATTAAATTAGCCCTTTCAGATACTGTGGTCCTGATAAGCCTGAAGTAATCTAGGATTGTTAGTGGTTTTGCTAGTTATTAGATTTCTGAGTAAGCAATGCTGCTATTTTAAATTGTAAATAACATTGTATTACATTTAAATTATGCCTGTGTTTTTACAACCTACATTTATGAGAGTTGTAATAAAATGCATATGAGAAACACGAAATGTAAGTAAAAATAAGCAAAGGATAATTAAGCGAAGAGAATGAATTTAGAAAATAGAGATATTTTATATATAGGGTTTTATATTTTCATGAATAAATAAAATAACTCCTCATAATAGTGGCAAATAGGTTTATAAATGAACATAAAAGACAAGAGGGGACTCCAGAAATAGGAAATCGACAAGCTTCATAGGGATAAAGTGGAGAAAAATATGAATCTACTTAGCAAGATATATATATATATATATAAAGAGAAATGTGTAGATACAGAAAAACACTATGGAAAAATGACACAAGAGACAGAAATAGTTCCAAACAATGTGATGTGGTGGGAGGAAAGTGAGAGAGTAGGATTAATGCCATGTCCCTTTAATGGGGTTTAATATGCTATTTCCACACATTCTTACAGTGCTTATCATGTCCATCCATTCAACGTGCTGGTCACAGTTTTCTGATGTTCCAGTAGATAAGTCACAAATTAAATAAACTCTAAAACATTAAATATAAGGAAGAATTAAATACATTGAACTTAAAACTCCATGTAGGCGCATCAAACCGAACTTTATATTGGAAAATATATGTATAATAAGTAATCTTTAAAATAGAAAAGGTGAACCATAAGACTTAATTGAAATAAGATATTAGAAACAGAAGGATATTCATTTCAATGCACTAAAATAATTAAGTTCTTAACATAAATTCTATTAGACAGTAAAAAACAGCCTCCAATTAAAAGTTGAGAAAATGAGTCAGAAATATAAAATTAAAGACGTTTGTTACCTGCAAGTGTATATTAAGAAAGGTGTTATATTATTCAAAGTAAAATTTAAGTCTGAGTCTGAAGATATAAGAAAATGTGGAAATCAATTTGAAATGTTAAATTAAATGAAATCAGCCTAAAATTCTAGAGCAAGTATTAAATTTCTTATATCTTAATAAATGCTATATTAAGAAACCATATTTCAGCTGAGTAACTTTTATTTTCATCATTACTTTATTACACTGATTATGTGGTAAATGTAAATATTTTTAAATGTTACTGGTGTTATGCAAAAGAATATAGTATTTCATCATTAAATGGATGTGCTCTAGATTATTTCAGTGGCTTTATCGGTTTGAACCTGTCACATTCATTCCCTGTGTGAAAGATTTATAAAGATTAAGACCACATACTGTTATAAAAGAAGGTCTGAGTTTGGTTTCAAGCATTCATTTCCAGTGGTTCTGGCCCAGCTACAAGTTCAACTATAGTTGACCTGATGACTCTTCTGACCTTCTTGAGCAGCTGCACTCAAGTACATATACCCACACGCAGACACACACTCATGCATATAATTAAAAAAAATAAAAATGAAATTTAAAAATTAAAAAAAAAGAGATGGGGCAGTAGCTAAAGAGATTGCTCAGTAATTAAAGTGCTTGCCATAGCTGCAAGTGGACTACAGTTCTAATTTTCAGAACCCACAATACTGAATGCGTGTGGCCAGCCTTGAATGGTGGATACAGGAGCTCTGCAAAGCAATCTAGATAGAGCATTAACCATATGAGAGTCAAACCCCATTCTCCACTGACCTGCACACAGACAGTGCCCACATGAATCTATAGTATAATACACACACACACACACACACACACACACACACACACACACAAAATGGAAAAAAAAAGGAGTTTTCAAAAAGGATATTGCGTTCTGTGAAGTGCTTTATGGGATAGAGATTGAGGTGACTATGAGATTCTTCTTTCTTTGTGCACTCACATGCTGAAATTTAATGATATTTTAAGAGAAGAATTTATCTTTGCACTTTGTATATAAGTCCTATAAGACATATCTATGAGAATAGCTGGATCTTCCAATGGTCATCAATCTTCTGAGGTGTTAAAAACATCATCAAAAATGTTTTCATCTGTGATTCTGAGAGTTACTGACCAATAGCCTTTACTTGTTAATACATTGTGGGCCTTGTAGGTGAATCTGGTAGGTGAGTCGTGAGGCACACTTTCTACCTAAAACTTTGTGAAGAACTTAATAATTCCTACAGAGTCCAATTTGTGTCTCCAAATGCCTGATTGATGTTCCAAGAATCACTCTGAAATGAGTCTGTCTGACTGTCCCCCTATCAGAAGTCATTAGTTACCATAGGAGCCACTGGAAGTCAGAGTTCCTCAAGTAGGACTGGAGTTTCCTATATATTTCCCCATGACAAGGCAGAGAGTTTGTCTGGCTTAACCTTATGTTAGAGGTGTAAATACTATTATTATTGCTGTAACTTCATATGAATAACTGTCCAGTTGTCTGGAAAATGTTGTTTTCTTGTGGATATTTACTGACTCTGGCTCTTATAATCTTCCACAATGACATTTGAACTTTTGGAATAGAAGCTTGATATAGGTGTCCTATTCAAAGATAGATACTCATATTGACAGTTGTGGGTCTCTGTTTTAATTATTATTTACCGCATAGGGATGCTTAGCTGGTGAGAGCAGAGAAATGCCTTAGTCTATGTATAATAAGTCATTTAGGAGTCACTGTAAGATTGTATCTAGTTAACAAAATAATAGTGTTAGTTTTCTCTTTGTTGCCTGTGACCTGTTTAACCAAGGTTCCCAGGCCTTATACCAATGTCAAGTATGAACTCCATATTATGAAGCGGAATTTAAATCCAATTAGAAAGTGAATGGTTACTCCCATAATATGCATGCCAATATTTCAGAAGTGAGCATATCTTGCCAGGCCAGTTTTTGTTGTAGCTCACATGATTCATAGCTGGGTATAGCTGATAATTTTCTCTTCTGGTAATATGCATAGATAGCATATTTCAGCACCATGACAAACAGGAGGAATGGAGCTTTGAAATCAATACCAGCTTTGTTTCTCCTTGTTTGTTCTACAACTCATGTATTTAATGTCTTCACCAACAGAACCTTACTGTAAAATACTGGTGAGTATCAAAGAACAGGGGTATTAGTATTGATAGGGTCCGCTAGTCAACAGCTTCAAAATAAGGAAGTTCATCCCTGGCAGTGAAATTTTCTTTGCTATCCTATAGTGTCTAGTAAGGTCCCTAAAATGGAGAATTCCTAGATGTCCACCAACCTGTGAACTGATAAAAAATGTATGGTACATTAACACAATGTAATATTATGCAACTATTAATAATATGAAATGATGAAATTCACATGTAAATGTAAACAACTGGAAAAAATCATCCTGAATGAGGTAATCCTGACCCAGAATAACATGAAATGTTCTCTCTCATTATTGGATGCTAGCTTAGAATTCTTAGATATGAGTATACCAGAAAATACAGAGAGGCTAAGAAAATAATAAAGAAATAACAAAGATGGGGAGGCTTTGTGGCAGAGGAGACAGAATGCAGGGAAGGGGGAAGGTGAATAATAGAGTAGAAAGGGTTAAATGAGGTAGGAACTGGAGGGCAGGGCAGAAGAGTATGTGGAGGGAGAACACACACCAAAGGCCTTTAGAATGTCACATGGAAACCAACTACTATAGAAGGTTCTTGAAGTATATAGATATACATTATTAAAAAGGTTTAAAAAGACTTACATTGTAGTAATATTTTAACTATCAAACTATTTTAGTTGAGTGACATTTAGTTACATGTCTTTTATAGATTATGCTTATTATACATAGTTGAGAATTTTAGTAAGTTTTTCATAGCCTTTCTTATTTTGTTTTTAGTTTAAATGTTTAATCAATATATAACAATTATATAAGTGGTGCCTTGCAATATTTCAGTAAATGACATGTATATTGAGTAAGACAGTATAATTAATATCTCCTTCACTTAAATACTACTTTGTGTTTGAAGATTTTAAGCCACTTCTGTTTATTCATAAAATACAAAGCACTTAACCTTTTAAAGACTGAGAATTTTAAAGTTGTTCTGTCTTATGTTGTAATATTATGATGGGGTCTTGGGAATAAGAAATGGGAAGGCCATGTTTATGGGGCATATTCTTGATTGTTTTGATTATTGAGTAATATGGGAGGGTCAGCCCACTGTGGGCAGTCCCAATCAGGGCAGGTGGTCCTATATTGCATAAGAAAGCCAGCTGAGCAAGGGTCAGGAGAGCAAGCCAGTAAGCAACACCCCTCCATGGCCTGTGCTTCAGCTCCTGCCTCCAGACTTTCGTTCTGCTTTGGGCTTCCTCAGTGATGAACTGTGACTTGAAAGATATAAGACAAAATAGATGCTTTTCTCCCCAAATTGGTTTTGATCAGTGGCTTCTTCTGTGTTTGTTTGTTTGTTTATCACAGTAAGTAGAAAGACTAGAACACAGAGAAAGCCATTTACAAAGCTAATTAAAATTCCATATGAAAAAAAGAGGACACAAAAAAGTAAAATAAAAATCTTCCCATATACTTCAGGATTCACAAGAATTGAAATAGACAGTACATGGTTATTAAATAGAATGACTTACATATTTAATACACTGACCTTCAAAATATCAATAACATTCTTCATAGATGTATAAGAAGTCTGATAATGTATGTGGAAGCAAGAAATAGCCTGAATATTGAAAGCAATCTTGATGGAAAGACAGAGAAAAGGAGATAATAAAATACCAAACTTCAAAATACACTGTGTAGCTATGTAAATCAAAGTTATGTGGACTAGAGCAAAAAAAAAGATGCACCAATCAATGAATACAGTGCTCAGAATTAGTCCCATAACCAAGTGATTTTAATGAATATGCAAAAAAATTAAAAAGGACAGTCTCTTCAGTATTCAGTGCCGGGAAAACTGCATTTTCATATGCAGAAGATTAAAGCTCAATCTCCTTTCTTTCTCAACATGTATGAAAATAAACTTAAAAGGGATAATAGACTGGAAGTTGTATTTGAATCTTACAGACTTCTGGAATAGAAGAAACACTTTAAAACATGGGAAAGACAATAATTATTTGGATAAGACCCCAAAGTACTGAATTAAAATGTAAGAACAGAAAAAGGATTATATTAGCTTAAGGTAAAAAGTTTCTGCATAGCTAAAAATCAATAAATAGAAGAGACAAACTACAGCAGACTAATGTGATTGCAAGTGTTCATCTGACCAAGGGATAACAGGAATAAGAAATAAGAGACTCCATTTTCCTTCATTTGTTTCTTCCTTCTGTGTCGGGATTTTACTCAGGTCCTTGTATAGCCCAAGCAGGTGCTTTATGACTAAGGTACATCTGACACTAACTTTGAAGTTTATAAAATCTGTTGTGATATTTTTTTCCTTCACGACTGAGGTGATGAATAATGAGTAATGTGAGTAGGAACTGAAAGATAAATCTTAGAAAGATCAAATCAAATTCCCACAAATGAAACCCCCAAATACTTAAATAACATAATAGATAGACTTAATGGAAGAAAAAAAGATATAAAGTTCCTAAACATGATAATGAAATAACAAAATAAAATGAAATAAATGTGAATGCATGAAATAAGTAATTAAAAATACAATTTTAATGGGGCATGAATTAGAACTAATTGGCTAAATTATGAAGTAATTGAAGTCTTTAAGCTAAAAGAGAAAATGAGTATATTTAAAACTTGTGAGAAAATTTAATTCAACTGTAGTGATGTACACCATTAATTCCAGAACTCAAGGATCAGAGGCAGAAAGAGCACCATTTTTCAGATGGGACACTGGACTACACATTGAGGGTCTGTCTCAAAACCAAAAATGAAAGGAAGAGAAGGAGGAGGAGGAGAAGGAGAAGGAGAAGGAAGAAGAGGAGGAGGAGGAGGAGGAGGAGGAAATGATGTTAATCACAGTCCAGGACTCGGAAAGCTCAATGAAACCCATGAACAAACATGAGGAAAATTATACAATTGCACAAAGTCACAGCTAATGAACTGAAAAGTCTGCAATAAATCATATGCATGGTCACTGGAAATTCCATACCATGAAGCAATGCCAAAATGATCAACTGTTGACCTTTTGTCAGTGTAGAAGAAAGTAGAGAACTCTATAAAATAAAATAAATCTGACAGCTTGAATTGCTCTACTCCATAAAATTCAAACATGAAGGAAAAGTTCTTTAAACTTCATGTTTACAATTTCCTAATGACTGCCCTAGCAAACTAGTAGAAACTTTGACTACTCAAGTAAGGATAAAAAAAAAAAGAAACAAGATGAATAATTCAAATATGTTTGTTATGGGACAATAGAAACAAGAAAAGTTCAGATTGTTAGGATCCATGAATTGGGAACAAATCCCAGGACTCCATATGATGCAAAAAGGAAATTTTATTTACATAATTTGGCAAACAAAGTGAATCAAATGGCTAGCTGGGCTACAGTCCCTGTAGCCAGACTGGGGGACTTTCACGCACTCTACAGGGTGCAGCCAGCTTTTAAAAGTTATGTGGCTGCGCTGCTCTGTGGGCTACTTCAGCCTTGAAATTGGTTGGTCCAGAACCTGTCTTCCCTCAGGGATTATTTGAATTGGACAACTCAGACCTCGTCCTCTGTGGGGTCTCGGCTTGGCACCAGAATGGAAAAAATGGGAGTACTTTAACTGGGAAAGGTAGAAGTCAGTTTAGATATGGAGAGAGGGAGGAGAGATAAATAATGTTAGATGGAATGAAAAACCACAGGGAAATGTATTAGCTCAAAAGCCTACTGAAAATATCAGATAGAATATATGTAGAATATGCTGGTCTACATTGTTTAAACCTGTCAAAGCCTCTCCGGCCTTGTAAAGCCCCTGCCCCACTAGGGGTTCTAGTGAGGACAGTAAATTTTTATACCAATGTCGAGGTCCATGTATATATATGTAAGGTCCAGTGAATGTATATAGCTAAAGGTTATATAACAAAAACCAGTGCCAAGCAGTAGAAACCTCCCTTTTAGTTGTTGGTCAGGGTAGTCCAAGAGACTTAAAAAATTAACACAAGCCATTGTCTGAGCCTTTTATTTCCTCCCAGAACTTGAAGCTAAGACAGAATATACTTCAGACACAATGTGGAGCAATCAAGCTGGAACTCACGTTGAAGCCTCCTCCATGAAGTATGACAATCTCTCATACTATCAGAGAATATAATGCAAGCTTCTTAGGGGAAAAAACATCTACCAATGATTCAATCCACTTGTAAAGCACAATAATCACGAAATATCAGTAATAGCAAACTATCAGTATTGGTACAGTACTGGCACTTTAATCTTGGAGGCAATCCATAGTTATGTAAATGAACTCCAGGCCTGCTCAATGGGAGGGAACTCTTGTGTGGTACTGTAAGCATAGCCAAATACATGTGGCTGGGGAGGTCATATATCTTAGAGAAAAACTTGTACCTGTCACATTCTTAGACAAATGAAATTTCTTACTGTATGCTAAATATGTATCCTAGTCACCAACAAGTATGCCTTGCTTCCTCATCACAGAAGCTATTTTTTGCAATATATGGAGATAATCACATGTTCCACAACTGGTCAAACACAAAGAATGAGTGTCTGTGAGGTAACCCAGACTTAAGAGACACATATACAATGGAGCCTGTTCACATAAAGATCAAAGAACATAGAAGAACAGAGGTTAGAGACACCATTAATGCGTTTCTCAACCATTACCAATAAAGCTTCCTCATGAAACATATGGTGATGAAAGGACTACAGTTTAAGTGTTCCTGGATAAGACTCCTCTATTAGGCTTCAGTCACCTAGGGTTCAGGGATCATTGCAGAGGAAACGGCAGAAACAAGAGTCAGAGGTAGTCGATGACCACAAACAGTATTCCAGGCAGCTGGGAATTTGCTCCTATTACCTTACAGCAATGATGACAACATGCAAAAGACTTATACAAACTTAAACTAGAAAATAACACAGCATAGAAACTGGAAAATGGGTAAGAATCCCCAACCTTCCCTGAAGAACTATTGGCAATTGATACTGATTCATTAGGGAGAGTTGATCTTTAAGGAAATGATGCTAGGTAGGCTGAACAGGTTCCAATGGATGAACTCAAACTGAGGCCTATCTGGGGACACAAAATTGATTCAATATTGCTTATCATGTATGAAATAATTAATTAAATAAGTTAGGGAGGTATGAGGGTATGTGGATAGTACAAAGGATGTAAATATGATTAAAGTATATTGTATGAAATGTGTAAAACTTCAATAAAATATATTGTAATTTTAAAAAAGAAATAGAAAGGAATCAGTTAATTCCCCTTACATGTTTAATAACATTTGCACATATTTATGGTAAATAAAATGTTCAGTGGCATTTTGAAGAATGATTATATTTATATATTATACATATTACCACATAATTGAAGATTCAAAGTAATTACATCTTTTCTAGCATCAGATGCTGAACTCAGTAGTGAGATATCATAATATAAATATCAGATATTTGAAATAATATTTTAAGAATATGAACATTCTTTAGATTTTGTGTACCACGGAATTTCTATTTTGTGTGCCTCAATGAATGGCCGTTTTAAAACCAGATATTAAATAAATATTCTGTCATCTCTGTAAAGGATACAATGCAAATGGAAATCATAACAAAATCATGACTGCTGATCCTGGCAGTTGTATTATCTCTGTTTGAAAAACAGATGCATGGTTTTATACATATTGTATAACATATGTGATTTTAAGTCTTCAAGCCAGAAACATTACCAAGCTGTCTGCAAACACATTTTTTAATCTTGAAGAAGAAATGTGTTAAAAATTTCAAATTATACACAAGTACATACTTAAAAGGAAAAGTCATTTCTGGCATCTCGTTTTACTTTCCTTCGAACCCCTATTGAAATAAATAGTTATGCAATCCAAGTGTTCTAACATCATCTGGCTTCACATCATCGTTACTAGTTCTCTATTTTATCTGTAGGATCTTCGTATTAACTGATTGTTCTCTAAAGTCTTCCAAATAAAGGACCAGCTGTGGCCCTTACCTAGGTCTCTAATTGCATGATCAGGCACACACACACACACACACACACACACACACACACACACATGCACATGCACACAAAATCCAATGTCTCTATAATCAGATTTTATATGTAGTGATCCAGTAAATTTGCTTCCTTGGTTAAAGTTATTTGTTTCATCTACATATAGAAATTGTTAGTGTGCAAATGAGGGTATTTTCAAGTAGTTAAAATGCCTAATTTTTATCAATACACTCAAGACAATAAGCACTATTAGCATCTGAGGTCTTTGGTTTTGTATCTCAGGCACTTAATCTCCACAGAAAATCAGTGTTCTGAGCACTAGGAACATAATTTATAGACCAGCAAGCTGTCTCAGTGGATAAGAGTGCTGGTAACCAAGCCTGAGGATCTAAGTTCGATGCCCAGGACTCATATGGTAGATGAAATGAAATGACTGCCACAGGTTGTAATTTTTCTTCTAACTCACCACCTCATGCCCTCCCCTCCCGACACCTTGCTATTTGACCCTCCCTCCCTATTAAATAAATCCATGTAAAATTATTTTTTAAAGTATAGATTTTTTTCTCTTGTTGTTGAACTTTGTATAAATGAAACAGAGTTTAATATGAACTTTTTGTGTTTATCTTCTGTTGCATTGTATTGTCTGTGATATTCATACATATTTTTGTAACAACTAATAATTAAGTTTCATTGCTGTCTAACATTTTATTTTACAAAACATCACACTTTAGTTACCTATTCTCTCTGATTCTAGTTGATAATATTACCTATTAGGTTAATGCTGATTATACGTATCAACCTTTCTCCGTTATACACATATACACAGGTTTTCACCTGGCATATTCCAACAACTGAGATCTGTAGAGCACAGAGACAGAGTTGATTTTTACTTAACATAATTAATATAATTGTGTGAATTTAGCTCTCTGTTTACTAGCACATATGTTATACTTTAAAAATATTTTTGGTTTTTAATTGTTTTCTAATTTGATTGCTATATAAACTGATAAAGACAGGCTTGTTGTTTGCAACCTACAATTCCTAGTTTTGAAGTTTCAAGGTTTTAGTTTTGTCTCTTATATTTTGAAGTACTCAAACCTTATTATCCCTTATTGATAAACTGACTCCCTTTTCATTACAAAAGGCCGTTCTATATCCTAGAAATAGTTTTTGTTCTAAAGTCTGCTACTACTGAGTTATTTATCAAGTCCCTCTCCCCTGGCTTATTTTGAATTAAGATGTATTCCCAGATTATGTTTTTTTGTTAATGTTATTTTTTGTACATCTTGGTTTTTTATTGATTTACTTGATTTTAAATATCACAGTAAAGTTTTCAATATAGGTTTCATTATAGCAAATTCTCTTAGTTTCTGTTTGAATAATATTCTGTTTGTATTTTAGAATGCTGATTTTTCTGTGATGTGAATTTCACTTTTAATATTCTTAGTATAATTTAAAAACAGTTCTGTTTGTTTTGAATTTTTCTTCTGGGAACTTTGGAGATATTCATCAATCAATTTCCTGAATTCTCTTAGTTTTCAGTGGGTTTGGTACAATCATTTTTCTCTCCTTTAAAAGTACATGCTATTTTCTAGTCCACTGACTTTCATGGTTTTCACTTTAACATTTTTCCCAATCTAACTCTGCTGGGGGTTGGTACAATATTCAGAGCATTGATAATAGTTTGGGATGTGCACACTTAGAAATTTTTAAAATGTTGAACGTGTTTCATTTCTTTGTAGACTTTTCTTGGTTCTCCTTTTGAAGTTCTATTATATCTGTGGGGGTCACTTGGCATCATTCTACACACCAAGTTCTATGTTATTTTCTCTATGCTATTTTTTATCTCTCCTGTTGATTCAACTGAATATGTTTATGAATCTTTATAGTTCATCTACATTTTTGTACTTCTCTGGTATATTATAAATACAAATGTGCTATTTATGCAATATCCTTCAATATATTTCGTTGTATTTGTTTCAGATGTTTATGTCAGATTCTATTCTCTGCATATATACATGTATTATGAGTATTTAATCATGAGTACTTTAATCATGAGTATTTTAAGCAATTATTTTATTAATTACTTTCTATTTCTAACATATCTTTATTTATAATTATAGAAACTGATTATTTCCCTATTGTATAACATAATATCTTGACCAATGTCAAATACATTTTAAAATTATTGTTTGTTGATACTGTTATTAAATTGATTAGTGAATATGATGCTTGACAAAGGAGCAAATGACACTGTCTGGAGGAAAGACAAAAGATGGTGCTGGCAAAACTGGATCTTCACATGTAGAAGAACGAAACTAACCCCTTATCTTTCACCTTACACAAAAGTCAACTTTTGTTGTTGTGCATCAAAGATCTCAGTGTGAAATATGAAACCGTTAAAAGAAAACATTGGCAGTAACCTACAAGATATAGGTGTAGGAAAGGACTTTCTAAACCAGACATCAATTCCTCAGGAATTAAGGTCAATAATCAACAAGTGGGACTTCAAGCTTCTGTATAGCAAAAGAAACAAACAAGGAAGTGAGCTAAAACCCCACAGAGTGGGAGAAAATCTTCACCAGCGACTCATCTAACAGAGATTTAACATGTAGATTATAAAAAGAACTCAGAAAAACAAGGAATCATGAAAACAAGTGACCAAATTAAAAGATTGGCTAAGAATCTGAGCAGAAAGTTCTCAAAAGGAGAAATAAAGATGGCTGAGAAACATCTTAAAAAGTGTTCAACATCATTATTAATCAGGGAAATGCAAAGTAAAATCATTTTGAGATTTCATTTTATCCCAGTCAGACTAGCTAAGATCAAGAGAATAAATGATACCAAATGCTATCGAGGATGTGGGGAAAGAGGATCACTCATTCCTTGCTGGTGGGATTGAAAACTCATGCAACCCCTATGGAAAGCAGTATGAAGAACTCAAAATTAAAAACAAACCTATCATTTGATCTGGTTATACCACTCCTTGGCATATACCCAAAGGACTCGTCCTATTACAGAGATACTTGTACATCCATGTTTGTTGCTGCTCTTGTCACAATAGCTAAGAGATGGAAGCAACCTAAGTGTCCCTCAACTAACAAGTGGTTAATGAAAATGTGATACATTTACACAATGACGTTCTACTCAGCAGTAAAGAAAGACAAAATCATGAATTTTACAGATAAATGGATGGAACTAGAAACCGTAACACAGACTCAGAAAAACAAATGATGTACATTGTCCCTCATATGTGAATCCTAGCACCAAAATCCTATATGTGAGTTCCTGATGTAACTGCAGGAACCAGGATAATGGAAAGAAACTATGGAGGTAAAGGGAAGGAAGGAACATGAGAGAGAACAGCAGGAGACAGGTGTCACTAAGGGAGAAATGGATACTATCGGGATATTTAAGTGGAAGGGGGAGGAGGACTATACAGAGAACTACGGGGATAAAGGGAAAGAAGATCTCAAGAGAGAAATCATAGGAGACTGGTATTATCAAAGGAGAAATGGAGAAATTGGTGACACTTCAAATTGGGAAGGCATGGAAGGAGGGTAACACCAAGGTAGAGAAAGAGAAATAAATAATGCCTGGCTAGTGTAAAAAAAAAAAAAAACAGAGGGAATCATATTAGTCCAACAATCTAATGACCAATTTCATATATTTCATCTCCAAAGTAGTCCTTATGTATAGCTGAACGCTGCATAAATGAAGCAGTATCATACAGGAAAAAGCTATTATTTTTGCTCCTTCTTCCAGGGCATCCCCTGAGCCTTGACAAGACGATTTGAGTTTCCTGTTTAATGCTGTGAATGTGTATTCACTTATGCTCAGTGCTTTTGACAGTCATGAGCCTGTATTAAGCACTTTTTGTTGCATCAGAAATTTATTTTATTATTAGTATATTAGAATATTAGTAATTTGATATTTCTCCTAAAGAGGAATATTAGTAACAGTAAGAAATATGTAGCTGAGGAACCACTAGTCAAAACAAGTTATTATAGAATCTAGGCAGTGTGAATTTGTGTGTGTATAACTGGGAGTGGAGAAGAAGATGTGGTGATTATAATTAAGTGCTTTTTAAATTCATTAGTGAAACCTAGATCTATTTTATATTATATGAACTAGCTTTTTTAAAGGGAGAGCAGAGAGTTGTCATTTTATCTAGAAATTTCAATGCAATTATTCTTATCAGTGATTTTATATTTCAGCAGCAAAATGCCAAATATTATTCTTATTAAGATTTTCCCTTCCAAAAGAGGGAAGGTTATTTCCACATTTGATGGGTGTATATAAACTTTATAACTTAAACTTCAAGCCAGTAATCTTTAATTATCCCTTAAATTTTGGGAATATTTATTCACGCAAAATACTGACATGGGGTTTTTCATACACTGACATAATCTGTCTAGTGCCTTTTACTTTTTTCACTAAAGCAGGAAGCATGCATTCTGCATACTGAGGAGTTGTGGAAGGTATTTGTCATCAATGATTTTTTTTCATAATAAGTAACAGTATCACTTCTCAACATATAAAAATATCTAACATTTTTTATCTACTAGAAATTGCTGTTATTTGTATATATTAATTGTTTTTGATCCAATATAGTATCATATAGATTTTCTCTTATTATAAAAATGTCATCTAATATCCAGGCATAGTAGTGCAAAACTTTAGTTCCAGCACTCAGAAGGCAGTCAGGAGTATCTTCGTGAGACCAAGACCAGCCTGATCTATATAACAAGTGTCAGACCACCTGGGGCTACAGGAAAACCTTGTCTCAGAAAAGACTTAAAAAAAAAGGCATGTAAGAGAAACATAATTAAACATCTCCTTTCATGTTATGTGTCTATAACTTAACTTAAGCTGTTCACTTATTTTCAACCCTTTATTTTTTATTTTGGGTTCCATAAATGTAGGAACTTCAAAACATGCAAAGTCCATCTCAGGTAAACAAAACGTAATTGCCTTTATGGTCATACAGTAAACCTTTCCCTTGCCCCTCTTCCAGCAAAGGCAATATTGTATTTGTCCAAATGTTGTTGTTTAACATTTTATTCTCAGGTAAATATTGTTATTGTTATGATTATTCAAAATAAAGCAATTACTTCAAAGCTGTCTAGATTTCCTCTGACACTATAAAGAAAGTAAGTATGGAAAGACAACCTTCTCAAGTGATGAAAATTGTTCTGTACTATGTTTCTTCTTTTCTCTTTCTCTTTCTCTCTCTCTCTCTCATTTGTATGATCTATGTCTGTTTATGATATATATGTATCCCATTATCTATCTATCATCTATCTATCTATCTATCTATCTATCATGTGTGTATGTGTGTAAAATTTCTGAATTCATGCTATTCCCTTTGACTTGAGAAGCTTTTTCCTGACCTCAAGATGTTACATTTGCTGTGTTTTATGTATAAACTTATATCCTTAACTCATTTTACTTGCAACTATTTTGCAAGTCATACTTTGATAATTGTCTATTGAATGAGAACATTTTGGCCTTTCTATTCCTGTCTCACCCATATGTATGTATGTCTCTATCACACATTTTCTACATGAGAATCATGTGTAAAATATATGAGTATTTTCTTTATTATAATCTTATCTTTCAATATAAGGCAATTTTCACATAGTTAGAAACTTTGTCAATATTTCTGCTGTCAGCACATAGCATGATCAAGAGATATAATGCATGATTAATAACTGAATGAAACAATGAGAAAAATGACCAGAAAAATCTATGCCAAGGCAGAGCAATTTGTTTGTTTCTAACTCTCTCTGAAGAAAACGACAGTCTGTAGTCAGAAAATTTCACTTATTCCTTTCACTTACAAGCAAAGTTTGTAGCAAATTCAAGCATAATGCAATGAGTATGTGATGAATGATGTAAAATCAAGAACTCCTTAAAGTTTGATGTCCAATTAAGTTTCTATATAGACTTTTTAATTCATTAAATAGAACAAATTACTCTAAAATAAACCTGAGAGCATGACTCATACCCTATGATAATCCAATGCACATTAAAAGAATGATTATGTAACTGTCAGTAACCTATCTTGTAAACACTACATCCATTGTTACAGAAGAAACATGTAAGCTTTAGAGTTAAATTAATAATGAGATGATTCAAAACTATATATTAGAATATCTGGCTTCTCTGACAAAGACTGCCAAAATCAGCATATTACTCTAACTAAACTACAGTTAATACATTACAGTGTCTATGTCTGATTCTTCTCTCTAAAAATTTCCCTGAAGACTGAGTTATAAATAAACTTGTGAAAACAAAGAAAGTCAGTAAATTAAAACATATGACTAGTCTTTGGTCCTTGCTCAAATTTATCCTTAGTAAATCTTTTCAAATTTGTATAGAATCTTAGGATAACTTATGGAGGCTAATTTGGAATCAAATGCAGAGCATTTTAAAATAAGTTTGGCATTCTGTTGTTTTAAAGATATTGTGTGGAGTTATGATCTGTATTAGGTATTTATATTACATCACATTAAAGCATACTAAAACATAGTATAAAAATCAAAGCAGAGGTTACTTGGGGACAAAACTTGATAAGATACATGAGATATCTTTCTGAGTGAGTCAAAAGCACTCTTCTGATGAGTATGCTTGAATATAGCAATACTAATTACACTTAACCTGCATATGAAGTAAAGACTAAACAAGGAGATAACCTGTAAAAATTATATAAAGAATTCTAATATTGAACTATTTGTTTTTGATAGGCCATAGATAAGAAAATCATCCTGAATGGAGGTTTTCTGAGAAAGAATTTGGTCCACACTAGTTCTACATTAACTGTGTATATGATTCCATCTTTCATTTGGTCAAGATGCATTCTGTTCATTTATGCATTCCTGGTGAATAAGTTAATTTCATTTCTAGTCACTCTCAAAAGTGTCCCCATCTGGAAGATAAATAATATAGTCATATTAGATTTAATTAGCCACCAGAGGAATAAGACTCCCATTTGGACTGACAGAATTAGTTAGTTTGACAAGTTCCTCAGTGAACTTCATACAGTTTACATAATCATCCTTTCCCATTTACTAACTCCTGATTCTTAGGTTTTAGTGTATGGAAATAACAACAGAAGCATTACTTTTTTCCACTGTTTTCCAGTCAGCCCTCTCTTGAATCTTCTACTGTGCACTTTCAGATCTGTTCATTTGAAATAAATACCCCTGAAATATGACGTCTACCCTCAAATAATTATAGGATGCCATTTGTCATTATTTAAGTTTAGTTAATTATAAAATGCTCTTCAATAACATTTCCATGAGGAGTCAAGTTTTCTCATAATATCCAATATTGTAAGTCACTGACAATGTATTGGTATAATGTAACAAGTCAACCCAAAATATAATCACTTGACAGGAATTGGAAATGTGTTTCATGCACACTTGTCTGCTGATTCTAGTTACTGCTGAGAAACTGAAAGAGTTCTGCTGTGCTTCTCCATGTAGCCCAGGCTTAGTTGGACTTTTTCACTTCAACAGATAACATCAAAGGCTCTCTTAGGTATCACTGTTCCTGAAGTCATGAAGTAGGAAGAAGCCTGGGGTGATAACATACATGGGGAGGAAGAAGGGCCAATAGACATTGAGACCACATTTTCACATGCCCTGTATTACTTCTGCTGGGTTTCTGTTACATAAACTCTGTTACATAAACATAAACCTGATCAAACAATATTGCAAAGGAAAACTGATAATGTATTTTAGACTTATGTCAGGAAGAAGAAAAGAACATAAATTTTAACAAGCAGATATCAGTCTCCATAACATGTTATGATTATATCTCCTTATTGATCTTCCCAATTCCTCTTTTTCCTATGGTATATATTATTTGTATATCAGACAGAGCAGAATTTTAATAAGATGAACCAAATCATCATATTTAAAATTTTTTCTTCATTTCCCTACTAAATCAATTATGCAACCCAATTGTGAAATTTCTGAATATAATGCTCTAATAAGGTAGTGACCAGCCTTTCATACATCACAATCCAATGATGCTGTCTTGACAGAGTCTACTGTTTCTCTGTCTATAATGTCTTGGTATAAACTACCACTTTAATTAAAGTTAAGCATTAAACAGTGATAATTGTTACAACTATATCAGCACTGTGTTACCAATATTTCTACAATAATAATTTAAGGAAGCGCATTAGAATTTGAGAATTTATTTCATATCAAAATGCTCCTGTGGGTTCACCATTTCCTTTAGTTTTCAAGATCCTGGTTAAAAGTCATGAAAAGTCTCAAGTTCATATTAGTAACTGACTAGCTGTTTGGAAAACTCTTCCGGGAAGGGGGAAGTCAGTCTTTTTCAAGGATTTGACTCTTGGAAGGTTAACAAGGCTCCAGTAGTTGGACCCACACAGAATGATATTTGGGGACATAAATTAGAGTCTCTAGACCTTATTATACAAATGCTAGAGCTAACCTGAGCAGTAAAGTGATATGCAGATATGGAAAGGAATCTAAATACTATCAAAATACATTTTATGTTTCACTATATTATTCAGAAACATGACACATTGTCACTTTACAAGCAAATAAGTTTGAGCCTTTTAAAATTTATAGTGTTACTAGAAGGAATAAGAAGTTCTGTATACAGTCTCTGGGTCTACAGTTCACAGCCTCTTCCTAATCTCTTCCCTCTACAACCACATTTACCGATGGTAGTGTAGTTTTAGATTAAATGTCACCTCCTCACGGAGGCCTCTGTGTTGATTGTTTTCCACGTGTCGTTCTGTATCATTCTTTACCTTGCCATGTCCCAGAGAGACTGACCTCTGTATAGTGACACAATTGGATTCCAGACCTCTGACTTTTGGTCAATGAGAGATTTAGAAAAATGACAAAAGGCTGATCTTAGGTCATGCATTGCTCCAATTCCCTCCCTGCCTAGCCTAAGATTGTCTCTCTCCCTTCTGTCATGCATTTTCCAGACCTCGTTTATTTCTGTGTCTCTATTCCTTCCCAAAGCTTTTTCAGCCTTAGGGTGGTAATGACTCTGTAGCTCTTAGTCCCAAGGAATTTCCCCAATTCTCTTGTTGCTTGTCTTTAATACCTCTATCCATAGCTTTCTTTATAACTAGTTCTTCCATTAAATGCATTTCAATTTACCCACTTAAGTAGGTTATTTATTTCTTGTCAGAATCCTGACTGACATGCTTTCTGAACTACCAGCTCTAAAATAACAAGTAACTTTCAGTCCCATTCATCCTATTTTTAAGCCTGAAAAATATTTATACTCTCTAAAATGACTCGACTTTATAAAATATCTTTATGTCTCCACAGTGCAATGCAAGCCCTTTGAGAGTGGGCATCATATCTCCTTTCTTCAATGTTTCATTCCTAGCCGTCTACACTGACTGCCGTGTACATATTTTAAAGATGTGGTGAAGGACATATAACTTTGCTGATTTCATACTTTCTGGTGTGACTACTTCACCCATAATCCAAACTTCCACATCCCTGTAGTCTGTAACCAGGATCTCTAGTTTCAATAAGGCTCTTTTATATTTTAAATAGGTCTAAAGTTGAAACTTCCTACTTTTCTGAACTTGTAAACTTCTGTGGATCACAAGAAGCTTTATGTTGGCTCTTGACTTCTCAGTATATTCTTTGTGTAAATATTCCTGAATCGTTTACTGAAGTTTTTCCTGTGATCAGATAGTGTTACCTCTGACTTTAGAAACTATTATAAGGTAATGAGTTTATGTCAGTATCAAAGCAAAATCATTATCTAGCCAATAAGTTGCATGAAATATAACATTTATTCCTCTATCTGTGAGCAAACATAATCTTGTATCTCAGAACATCTATGCTAATCTGACCTTAATTATGTCATTATTTTAAAGGCCATGTCAAAGACTGTTTTCTGAAACATTTAGAAATGGGTTAAATATTTAATTAAATGTTTTCAAATACTAATTGATCCCTTTTCTAGATATAGAAAATGTTTTGTCTTGGTCCCTTCTGTTTCTTGAGACACTGTCTTTCCATATAGCACAAGATAATCTTGAAGTCATGACATTTCTTTTCTTTTTTTGTGTTTTATTTACTTTTATTTTATGTATACAAGTGTTATGCCGGCATGTATATAACTGTACCATGAGTGTATAGTGGAGGTGATAAAAAGGTGTTAGATACCCTGGAATTGGAAATACAGCAGGTGTTAATTGCCATGTGGGTGCTGGGAACCAAACCCAAGTTCTCTGCAAGAACAGTACTCTGGAGTGAATATTCAAAATTTAAACTCATACTAATGTGAGAATTTGTAATTAAATATGCATATATCTAATATAAAAGTCATGAACAAAATATAACCTGGCACAGGACTGGAGAGACTGCACAGTGATTAAGGGCACTGGCTGCTGTTGCAGATGACTGGGATTCTAGCACCCACATGGCAGCTAACAACTATGTGTAACTCCATTTTCAGGGGAATCCAGCACCATTTCTGACTTCTGCAGGCATTGCATAACACATTTGCACTCGCATACACTCAGGTTAATACGGTAATACATAAAAATGTGAATAAATACATAAATAAATAAAATATTTTTAAATGTAACTTGACATAATCATAAGATTAGTTAATGCTGTCTCTGTTTAAGCCTCTTATATAATTTTTCTAGCTGTACTGTAGTGTTCCTATTAGTTTATTACATTTTTGTGTGTAAATTTTTTATTATATTTTTGTGTACTTCACAGAGAATATCCCAATCATTTCTATGCCCCTTTATTCCATCTTCTCAGAGTCCCCTCCCCCCGGAATTCATGCATTCTGTCATCTGTATCAAGGCTCATCATGTCAAGCTAGTGTCCCTAGACATCCCTTCGTGCGAGTCCATCCACTGGGGTCTAGTCAGTCCATCCAGAGTTCCTTCCCTTAAGAAGATCAGTTATTCCTCATCCAGCATTAATCAGCTGCCAATAATTCTTTGATTAAGAATGGGGACCACTGCCCATTTCCACAGCACACCATCATAAATGGCCCCACACTTATGTTTGCACATTTGCTCAGCATCAGTTTGATTTGGACATAAACACAATAAAAAGAAAGAGAGGAAATGAAGTTTGGGAAGAGACAGGTTTGGAAGTCGTAGAGGAGTTGGAAGGAGGAACTAGGTATTAGGTACAATCAAAATGCATTGTATACATGACATTTTAAAAGGATAAAATGAAATATTATTTAAAATACCTGAATTATATGAGTCAACAATCCTTCATGGTTTGTGACATGAGCTGTATTTGTAGTAGAATGGATAATGACATATTTTATTTCTTTCTTCTCCAATGTTTACAAGTTATATTTATGAATGCAGAATAATAAAGAAAAGAAATATTTTATCTTGCTTAATTATAAAAGTGCATTTCACTATTGTAGTTATTATCAGTTGGATGTAAATGGAGATACAAGTTTATATTCACAAAATCACATTCTTAAGTACAATGAAAGTTTGTTTATTTAATTCATATTTAACAAACCGTAATTCATACTTTGAAAAATTAAAATGAATCTATGAACTGAGATCTTAGTTTAATTGTGGCAATGAAATCTCCTTCTCACTTAGTTTCTTTTTCTCTTTGAGCAGGCATGATGACAAGTAGAGTGCTTTATTAACATCATGAGTGTGGATTGGTTGTACTTTGTAAAACCAGTTACTGCTCAGTCACAGATTCTACTTATTTACATACAGTTTTGGTTGTCAAACAGAACATTCATTAAACTGAAAACAATGCATATAAATATTATAGCAGTGTTCACAGTAATTCAAAAATGAATATGGAATTATGTCCTCATATTATAAGTATTTACACAAAAGTAAGAGAAGATGATTCTGCTGATGTATTTAACACTTTAGATTTATCCGAGGACAATTACTTTCACATATTAATTCTTCCAACTTCAAATGTATTCGGTATGAAGTTACAGAGTGAATTCTATACACTTTCCAAAATGATAACGGTTAAGCATACTTAAATTTCAGGAAGCTATTAGAAATATAAAATGTAGAGAAAATGAATAATTAATAATTAATATTAAATATACTATTTTTGTTTGATAATAAAAGATTCAGGCCAAAAATCTTCCCAAGATGGAGAAAGTGAAATACATCTTTAATAACATAATATTTGATAATATTTGAGGCCTCACTTCTGTTCATCTAGTGTTTCTAGGATCATGTGTCTTTCAGGAAAGTGAGGTCCTGAAACAACTGTATTTCAAATTATTTATTCAAAAAACTGTTATTGTCCCCGAAATAAACTGCATACAATTTGATACACTAGCTCCAATGATCTATTTAATAGAATGGCAAGTCCTTCTACAA
This sequence comes from Eospalax fontanierii, assembly GCA_035773235.1. NCBI lineage: Eukaryota > Metazoa > Chordata > Mammalia > Rodentia > Spalacidae > Eospalax > Eospalax fontanierii. The sequence continues at coordinate 40,905,220 of CM069542.1, read as the reverse complement.
TATAACATAGATGTGTCTTCCATTTCCTCCCTTTTTAAAAAAGATAGGTAACTAAGGTCAAGGTTCCTAAAAGCAATCCAGAATTAAATAGTAAGTTATATTTCTTGATGACAAAGGAATAGATGTATCAGATTCACTGGAATTGGAGTTAGCTGCCATGTGGGTGCTGGAATTCAAACCCAGATCTTCTGCAAGAACAACCAGTACTCTCAACTGTTGAGTCATCTCTCCAGCCCTGGAGAGGCTTCTCAGTATAATAGATAATGATTAAAGAAGGGAGTTATAAGCAGTCAGTCTGCCAAGAACAATACATGCCTGAATGTTTGACCTGACATGGGTCTATTCAGGGCCCTGGCAACATTATCAAAGAGGGTGTGGGGAGATTTTAAGAGACAGAGAATGGGGAGAGGTGATATAAAATGCTCTCGTTTGGATATAGCTTTGCCATGGTCATCATGAACACGCAGCAGCTGTGGCTACCAGTCACAGATCTGAGCAAAACAAAGATACAAGAAAGTAGGAGGAGAACTCAATAGGAAGAAGTAAGAACAAGCAGGAGTACAGGGGGGTAAATGAGAGAAATGGTGAGTCAATGTGATCACAGTACATTGTATACATGAGAGAATATCTTGCTGGTCTCTAACTGTAAATGTTATTCTAGGTGAAAAGAAAAATTCCCTAGATGATTTAAAAACTACGTTTGATCACGTATTTATCTTGATAATATCTCCAATACAAATTAGGATTATTTTAACTATGCCTGTATTTACTTTGTGTATTACAAATCTTCTTCCAAGCTTTAAGCATATCACAAAAGGAGAGTGAGGAATTCTTAAAGATTTAGAAAGAACATCTTCTTGAATGAGTGATATTTGCTTCAGTCACATTTGAATTCACATGACAAATTCATTTGTTTTGCAGCATTTTCAACAAATGGTAAAATACCATTTAATGATATCAAAATTTCATATAAAATTTGCAATCAAAATTTATGAGCATGAGATCTGAAAATACAGGAATATAAAAATGGATCTGGAAAACAAAACTAGGCAAAAAGAAAAAAAGACAAAATAACATAGTGTGGTGGAGGAAGGGGCTTGACAGGAACGGGAGGAAAATAAGAGCAGCTGAGGATAACTTTCATCAGAATGCGGTACCTACACGTATGACATTATCACAGAACAAATCGAATAATAAATATGCTTCTTTATTTAAAACATCACTATTACATCAATTAATAATTGCAACAAGGTATTATCATGGGATAGAAGATTCAATCCTAAATTCAAAAAGCAGGAATATAGCACTACTTAAGGTTTATAACCCTTTTTACTGTCTACTTTAGCAATGTTGAACTGAATTTTCTGCTTGTCTCCTTAAAAATTTCATAAAATCAGTGACACAAGAAACAATTTTGTTTTGTATTGTTTTGATTTTTGAGACAGGGTCTCTTATTGTATGTAGCCCCTGTTGACCTGGAAATAGCTGTATAGATCAGGTTGATCTTGATCTCATAGAGATCTGTCTTTGCATCCCATGTGCTGGGAAAAAAGTAACCATTTCAATTCCAACACAGTTCATCATTGATACTGAAAAATAATAATAAATTCTATGGACACATAAAACCTAGGATAGTCAAAACTATCCTGAACAATATAAGAAATGTTAAAGGCATTATTACCTGTTATTAGAATTTATATATCAGAGCTATAGTGAAAAAATTAAAAGCTGCATGTTACTTGAATAAAACTATATACTGATCAATAGAATAGAATTGACTGAGATTTATGTCCAGACATGTACAGTCACCTGATTTTTGACCAAGGGACCAAAAATGTACATTGGAGAAAGACTACATATTCAAAAATGGTGTTGGTCAAAAAGAATAACTATGTATAGGACAATGAAACTATAGCCCTATCTCTTACCCTACACAAACCTCAACTCTTAATGGATCAAAGACCTTAATGTAAGACCTGATAGACTGAATCAGGAGAGAGAGAGAGTAGGAAATACACTGGAACACATAGGCAAAGGAAGAGAGTTTATGAACAAGTCAATGATATCATAGGCATTAAGCCTTAACATTCACAATTGAGATGTCATAAAACTAAAATCTATTGTACAGCAAACTAAAACCTTTTGTACAGTAGCAAAAATATCAAACAGTTATATATCTGACAGTTGGTTAGTATCTAAACTATACAAAGAACTAAGAAAACTAAACAGCAGCAAGAACAAAAACATATCACAAAGCAATTTAAAAGGGGGACAACTAATTAAACAGAGTTTTCAAATGATGAAATACAATAGCTGAACAATATTTTCAAAAATGCTCAACATCATTAGTTATCATATAAATGCAAACTACATTGAGATTTCATCTTACCCCAATCAGAATGGCTTAGACTCCCCAAAATAAATTATGACAAGTGCTGGAGAGGATAAGGGAGGAGGTGATCACTTATTCACTACTGACGGGAGTGCAAACTGGCACTCACATAATTGAAATCAATTTGGAATGTCTTCACAAGCTACAAAATATATCTCCAACATGACCAGGCATACCACTTTTGGAATGTGCAAAGGGATTGTATTTATTCTACTACAGAGACATCTGTTTATCTCTTTGTTCATTACTGCTCTATCCATCATAGTCAGGAAATGTAAACAAGACTTTATGAGTGGATAAAGAAAATATAGCACATTTACAAAATGAAATTTTATTCTGTTCTTAAGAAATGTATGAAGTTCTCAAGTAAATGGATGTTACTAGAATAATCATGCTAAATGAGGTAACCCAGACTGTGAAATACAAATATTATATGTTCTCTCATAAGCAGATATGTTTAGATAGATATGTTTCAATAAGGAAGTCTTTAGAGACTAAGAAATTATTAAGGGACCACAGGGCTTGGTGCATGGAGGGGATATAGAACAGTTATATAACTAGAAAGGGGACTAATGGATAGGACTGGTTTAATGGGATGAGGAATGGGATCGTAGGGCAAGAAAAACAGTAAGGATAACAAACTAAAGAATTTTTGGAAGAGTCATATAGAAGCATCTTTCAATATATACATATACAATATTAAAAGGGAGTTAAATGCAGTCATCCTATATTAGACCCTAATAGACACCACAGGCTAACAAATGGAAAGTCTGGTGCCAGGAATAGACTCCCTCTTTTTCAGTGGTTAACAAGAGAGATCCTCAGATATTCAAATAGTGCTGGATATTGCCATTGCACTTGGTTACCCAGTAGAACTTTACAGTAAGACCCTACTACTGAAGACTCTACATACTTGTGTTGTAGTGGGAAAAAAAGGAGAAATCAAGCTGGCACTGACCTGTATGCTTTCTATTAGCTAGCATTCAGAGTACAACCAGGGGCCATGCCTGTTACTGACAGAGAAAGTTAATTAATCAGTCTTGCACAACTATGAGCCGTGTGAGCTATAATAACAACCGCTCTTACCAAATACGCTCTCTGAGAAATACTGCTATCAGGGTCAAGAATGTATGGTTAGGCAGTTCCCAGGCTATACTATCATTCTGCCAAACTGGCATAAGATTAAAATGGCTTATACTGGATTTTTTTTTGTTAGATCATTATTAGTACATCTCTCAACTAAGCAGAGAAGGATCTTCTTACTGTAGCTGGCTATTAACACAGTGACTCACAAATGGTCAATTTGAAGAGAACAAGAGACTTTAGAGTGCTTAGCACTCAATGAGACACCTATGCTACACTGTCTCATCCCAAGACTCAAGGATCACTGTGGAATAAGGGACAGAAATATATTAAGATTCAAAGGTAGTAGATGAGTAAAAGTAAATGGATGGTTTGGACTCTGCAGGGTAGTTGCACAAAATGAACCCAATGGCATTTATAACAGCATGTGGAAGACTTCTGCAAACTAAACCAGAAAGAGCTCAGCATTGGCGAGGGAGCAGGGAAGATTCTCTAGCTGAAGATCTACTGGCTATTGGTAGATGTTGGGAAAGGGAGAGTCAGTTCTTACTGGTATTTGTCTGGTGGTAATCAGACTACAAGGTATTGACCCACACTGAAGAGCACTTGAGAAACACAGATTAGAGTTGAAGGGCCTCAAAAGAAGAGATAATGTGGGAGACATGAAGTGTGTGTGGAAGGCTGTTGTGGGGTGGGTGTAGAGAAGTGAGAGGAGGTTTAACTGTGATCAAAATACATTGTTTGAAATCCTTGAGACAAAAAAATAATTTAAAAAATCAAACAACAAAAAATAATTGCCTTGGAATAATCTATTAATAGACACAAAAAACTTGCATAATAAAAAATTTAAGCAATTGAAGAAGATACCAGAAGATGGAAAGACTTCCCATGTTCATGGATTGGTAGGATTAATACTATAAGAATGGCCATCGTACCAAAAACAGATTCAGCACAATTTCCATCAAGTTTCCAATATAATTCTTCACATATATTCTTAAATAATCTTAAATTTAATGGGAAAACACAAAAAATCTCAAGAGAGTTTAAAAAAAACACATCACAAGTGATAAAAGATTAGTGGGAAGCATCCCATCTCTGATCTCATAGTATATTACAGAGTTATAGTAAAAAAAACTGTAGAGCACTTATTGATCAATGGAATAGTGTTGGTGTTCTAGATGTAAGTCTGGAAAACTACAAACTTGATTATTGTGAAAGTGGCATAAAAGCACATATTGAGGGAAAAAATGTATCCTCAATATATGTTTTTTTTTTCAAACTGAATAGGTACATGTAGAAGAATAAAACTAGATCTTAATCTCTCTTTTTGCACAAAAAAGATCATTGATCTCAACATAAGACATGATAAGAGAAATAAAGAATATACTTGAACTTATAGGCACAGGAATAGACTCTGGATAGGATCCCAGTAGTTCAGGAATTAAGACCAATATTTGACATATGTTATCTCATGAAATAAAAAAATCTTCTGTACAGAAAGGACATTATCATTGCAATGAAAACACAGCCTAGAAAAGGGAAAAAAATAATTATCAACTACATATTTAATGGAGGATACATCTCTAGAGCATAGAAATAACACAAAAACCTAAGCATCAAGAAAAGAAATCACCCAGTTTAAAAATGGAGATAGGAACTAAAGAGAAATTTTCTCAAAATGAAATGCTAGTGATTGTGGAATATTTTTTGAATACTCAGCATTTTTATCCATCAAAAAATGAAAATCAAACTATTTTGAGATTTTATCTTACCCCAGTAAGAATGGTTAGTTAAAAGAAAAAACAGCAAACATAAAAATAAAAAACAAATGACAAAAAATTGTGACATGGGTGTTGGGAGAGAGTCTTGGTTGCTGGAACTAGACTCTGGTATAGCCAACAGGGAAATCAATGTGGAGTTTGTTCAGAAAGCTAGAAACAGAACAACTTCATTATACAGCTCTATCTCTTTTAAGCCTATACGTAAAGGAATCTACATACTCCTACAGCATTACCTGCCCATCCATGTGGATTGATCCTCTCTTCACAATAGTCAGGAAATGGATGCATTCTAGATGTTCATCAACTGATAAACATGGTAAATATGTTGTACATTCAATGAAGTTCATAGGTAAATGAATGCAGCAATCATTCTGCGTGAGCTAACCCAGACTCAGAAAGACAAATATCACATGTTTTCTTCTATATGTGGTTGCCAGCTTTGAATCTTTAGATATGTATGATTTATATACCTAAAGGGAGAGAGGTCAATAAGCTGGTATGGGACATATGGATGAACTTTCAAAGGAAGAGGGATAGAATGTGATGATATGAACAGATAGAATAATAAGAACAAGAGGATTAAATAGGATGTGGAATGGGAGGGCAGTGCAGAAGAAGGAGATTGAGGAGGGATAATGAACACTAAAGGAATTCTGAGTAAGTTATATGGAGCCTACTACTGTAGAACTTCCTAAAACTTATAGATATGTAAAAGAGTTTAAATGTAGCTACCCTTTAACAGGGAAAAATGCCTCTAGTAAACAATACATTCCAGCAATAAAAAAGCCTAGTACCAGGAATGGGTTACTTTGTAGTTGATGCCTAGTGGAGTCTCTCAGATCCCCAAACATTATTGGCTATTGTCATTGTTCTTAGTTACCCTCCAGATCTTGATGGAAAGCCTTATTGCTGAAGACTCTACAAACCAAGGTGCTAGTGATATTGAAACTTAATTCCTAGTGACTGGTTTCATTGTGCTGGAAGCTGCTGTGTATATTACTGGAAGAGATCAGTCCTCATTCATTCCATTCTCGGCAGTCTATGAGCTACATTAAGAAGCAGCATGACATGACCAGCATGCCGTTCATGCAGTGGAGTCACATAAGTTACGGAGTAAACAAACACTTTTGATTGGATTTAAGGCCTCTTCCACAAGATAGAACCATACTATCACCATTATTGGGACCAAAACGATGTGACTAGATAGGTCATGGTCCCTAAGGGAGAATCTACTACTCTTTTTCTGCTAAATGGGTATAGAATAAAATAGACTCCTAATAGATACATAGATTAATGCATCTGCCAACCTTTATCAGAGACGGTTCTTTTGTTAGTAGATAACACTTAACACAGAAAACCTTAATTGGTCAGCATGTAGAAGAAAAGAAACTGTGGAGTAATCAGCCCTACATAGGGAATCTATATCACATTTTTCATACCAATGTAGATGGATCATTGCAAAAGAGAAAGGAATAGGAAAGATTTTAAGAGGTAGATGCAGTAGATTGCTACAATGGAATAATATAAACACAACAGGATCAAGGCATATGTGAACTCAGGGTAGCTGTCATAGCATTCACAAAATCTGTGCAAGACTAAGCCACACAAAATTTCAGCATGGAGGAAGGTGAGAGACATGAAGTCCCACTTATAGATGAAGAGTTACTGGCAATTATTAGTTTCTGGAGGAAAAGTCAGTATTTATTAAGGTTGAGACATTGGATACATTGACCGAACTCCAGGGAATGGATGGACCCACACCTAAGTGAATTTGAATAACACATATTTGACTCCATGGGATTACAGACTAAAAGATGGCACGAGGTTTTGGGGCAGCAGTAAAACAGGATTAGATTTGAGAGGAGGTGTCAGAAGATGAATACATACTGTATGAAATTCTCAAAGAAATAAAATTTCTTTAAAGTATTTAGAAATTAAGACATACACAGGACTATAGAGATAGGTCAGTGATCAAGAACACTGATTGATCTTGCAGAGGATCCGTAGGCTTGATTCCCAGCACCCACATGGTGGCTAACACCATTCAAAACACTACAGTTCCAGGGGATTCAAAAACTCTTCTGACCTCCACAGGAATTGCACAACATGGGTGTACTTTCACACATATAGGTCATACACTCATACATATAAAATAAAAGATAATGCATAAAATATTAAATAATAAATTATGACATCCACTGATATACAGAGTCAGTGTAAATCAACACTAAATTTGATAATTTGAGATTATTATTCTAAAACTGAGTTGATTAGACAAAATTATATTCACAAGACACAATTAAAAAACTATCTTAGTGGTTAAGGGCTACAAAGATGGCTCAGTGGTTAAGAACACTGGCTGATCTTGCAGAAGATTTAGGTTCTAATCCCAGCACCAACATGGCAGCTAACAACTGTCCATAGCTCTAGGTCCAGGGGATCTGACACCCTCTTCTGACCTCCTAGGGTATCACATGATACAGATACATTTGTGGTGCATATGGATGTAGGCAATACACTCATACACAGAAAATAAAAATAAATAAATAAATAATAAAATGATTTTTAGTTGCTTTAAAAGTTAAGTTACACTGAAAAGTCAAACCTGCTACCATTCATAGTATTTCTAAAAGCAAGATTTGACAAATGTTGTTTGAGGTAAATTATAAATATATTAAAAACATCCCATATTGTCTTTCATTAATATTATTTTCCAAAGTACAGATGGATTTTTCTATTGGACAATCTTTTGGCATAAGATTATTAGCCTGATAGTTAATTAAGGATCTACAAATTCTATGTTACAAATCCTTTCCACAAATTTAGAATATTACAGTGTTTTTTTTCAATTATGTTATTATTCAAATCACTATTCTAAAAAGACGAGAAATACTAGAATAGCAAAAACATGCATTAGAATAAGTTGTCTCTCTGTGCTTCCTTCTCTTACTTTACCTTGATTGATTGGAGGAAATGTTAGAGAGATATTATGGGACACATACAATTTAATGCTAAATTTTAAGGATTTTCAGGCCACAGTTTGTATATTGTCTGAGTTGAACATAATCACAAATGTCTTTATAGGAGGGAAGTAGGTCAGGGGATATGGTTGGAGATGGAGAGTGGAAGGAAAAAGATGCAGTTAGCCATCTCAAGTGAAGTACAAATGACTTCTCCAAGCTCAAAGGGCCAAGAAATTATTTTTCTTTTGAGGGTCTCTAGAAGGAGCAGCCCTGATAACATGTTGAATTTGGTCACATTCAATACAGACTTGATTTCCATAAACATAAGAAATAAATTTGTGTTCTTTTATGACACTAAATTTGTGGTGACTTTTTATAGCAGCAACAAGGAAACTAGTAGCATTTTGTAAAATAAATTTGATGACTTCTGATTTGTAGCATCAAGGATAAAAAAATTGGAGTTTGATTTATATATCAAAATAGTACAATGACTATGAAACACTTTTCTGGAAAGTTTCTTGAAGTAGCCTTGGGTGGGGGGACTTGTATTCAAATAGTGCCTCCATTATCAGGTACATGAATTTCAAACTTCAAACCATTTTTTTTTTTCTGGATAGATAAATCTGATAACAACATACAAAAAACTGTGAAGGGTTATATTCAAGATGAACAAACTTTGCAGGGAGAAATAATCACGAGTGGATTATTCAGTTTACATTGCTTGTTGGATTGTCAATATACATTTTTTGGATGAATTTATAGAAAAAATACTTATGGGAAATGTATTGCAAGGAGATCTGATTAGTTTCAGAAGGGGAATGTAAAAGAAATTGTTAATGTTGTGTCTCTAATCCCTTTCCTCTGTCTATTTATGAGAGATTTCTCGGACCCGGCAACCGAGACTATTTCAAATGGATTATGGAATCTTTGATAGGCAAAGGAGTGAAATGGAGAGCAATATGACGTAGACAGATGGTATGGTATCACTGCTCTCTGTTTGGAAAGATCTAATAGATCTCTATAAATTTATAATGTTGAAACCCAAAAGCACAAGCGCAGTCATTCACCGTATATGGACATAAGATAACTGAGTACTTTCTGAACTGCCAGTCTTTGTTTTCATAAAAAGCTCAGAAACTAGAAACCTATTTCCATAGCTTAATGCATAACCAAGACCATTACAAGGAATTCTTTTAAATTAAAAAAAAGAAGAAAGATCAATACAATAAAAATCTAGTTTTATTTCTACCAGCAGTTTCACCAACCCTAAAAGTAACTTAAGGGTTAACAAATCAATCTCACCTCCATAAATTAATTTGTTATATTACCTTCTATTGATCTTTTCTAATGCAAATATATTGCTGGCAAAATACATTTGTGATTTGTTTGACCTTTTTATTGTTGTAGGATGTGGCAATTAATTTTTTTATTGAGAATTCAATTAGCTTTTTGCTCCCACAATGTTTTACCTAAATTCTCCTCTTAAGTTCTCTGAAGGTTACCAGAAAAAGATCAACGTAGCATGACTGTGTTAAAGGGTAAAAATAAAGAAAACATTACTTATGTTGTGTACAAAATTGAGGTTAAGGTAGGTTAACTGAATCAGATTCCTTGAAGAGATAAAGACGTTCTAAATCATGAAGAATTAATCAGAAAATTCTCATTGAAAAACAAGACCACAGTAGTCTATTATAAAAGGGGAGAAAATGTCAAATTACCACAATAGAGCAGGGAAGTCTGAGAGAGATTTTTCAGGCTTTTGCCATCATGACCCTAATGACAGTGTTGTAAAAGAGAGCAAAACAAAGGGGAAAAGCCCCAAGGGTGTCACTTCCAGATTAGGACCACCCAAAGATCCTTGCTAACAAAAGAAAATTGAGTTCCCTAATTGGATGTGGTCTGCATGTAAAGATTTCAGGTGTCCTGCAGACACCAAGGACAGAGGTTGGAGTCTCAGTAATTACTGCAGGGAAAATGAGAGGAAAGTTACAGGAGGGTATTCCAGATACTGGGACAGTGGATGAGCTTTCAAGTACAGCTCTGTATTAATCCAGGCAAGTACCAACCACTCAGGTTAAATTTTTTAAAGTACATTTAAAAACCACTCTGTTTCTATTCATGATCTACATGACTTTTGCTGACCTTGAATCAAAGGTGTATGACAAAGTGGCTGGGTAGAGAATGGTACGACAAGCCTGAAACTGTCCCTGGTGGGAACAAATGAAACGCTACTGTATTCAAAGTGGAAATGAGCACTGAAACTCAAGGAGACATAGTCACTGAATATGGAAAGATTCTGTTTTTCAAACTCTCCAGTACCTTTACTAGAAGAGAGAAGGGAGAGCAGTGGGGCAGGGGGGCTGTGAACCTACAGAGGATGCTACTTTCTATTAATGACTGTCCTGAGGCTACATGTGATATTTAGAGGCTGAAACTGAAGTGGGGTTAAATCCATATTTCAGCAGGTTCTTATTAATTTGATATTCTAAACTTTGTTTTTTATTTATTTATTGTTATTATTATTTTATGTGCGTGTGTGTGTTTTGCCTGTATGTATGCAAGTGTACCCACTCATGCACTGCATATGCAAGCCAGAAGACAGTGTTGGACCCATGGAGTTAGAGATGGTTGTTAGTCTCCATGTGCTCACTGGGAACCCAACCCAGGTCCTCTGTAAGAGCAGTCACTGCTCATAACCATGGAGTCATTTTTCCACTCTGATATTTCCAATTTTTCAAATTGTAGGCAAGTGTTACATGTAGTGAGCAGACATTAATAATACTATTAAAAATTATTTAGAAGAAAAAACTGATATAATTCAGTTTTAATGGTGTTCTATCTTTGTTTATGGCTTTATATTTGTGCTTTCATAGGCACATAGATGTAGCAAGAATATAGTATATTTTGAATCAGCTGACATGCTAATCTTAGATATGATTTAATCATTGAAATATATCTTAGGAAAGTATTAATGACTTCACAGTTGTTAGGCTCTTGCCATTATCACAGAAGCATTGAAGAAATCTGTAGTACTGTATGGCATCAGAATAGTGAGATGCCTTGTGCAGATAACTACTAAAAGGCAGATTTAACTGGCCCTTGAGATAAGTCTCTGATCCCATTGGATTCTCCTATTTCTGATAGAAGACTTAGTTTAGCTTAACATATTGTAAATCTCTTTTACATATTAGTTTGTTTTTTTTATTTATTTTTATTTTTATCTTATATTCTAGAAAATTTACCCACATCTACCTGGCTATCAATCATTTTGTACTATTTTGTACTTTATCACATTTATTATTCTTTATTTTCAAATATTTATGTTTCAGGAAATTTTGTAATACCACTTAAAATGTTCTCTACTGTTCTGCTACTCTAAGCATAGGGAATGAGCTTATTGGGAGTTTGCATCATATTTACCATATTCTGCTTAAATTTTTACATGCATGTCATATTCTCCCATATATCTACTTCCTCTGTTTTTATGTGTATGAGTATTTTGCCTGCATGTATGTAAGTTCACCACATGCATGCAGTGTGGAGTAGGTCAGAAGTGAGCACGGATTTCCCAGAACTGTAGATATAGACAGTTGTTTGTCACCATATGCTCTGGGGATTGAATCCCAAACTCCTGCCTGAACACCCAGTGCTCTTAACCACTAAGCCAACTCTCCAGCCTCAGCTTCACATTTTACTCTTTTCAGAATTACTTCTTTTTGTTATAGAAAAATCTTACCATAAATATTAGAAAAAATGTAATAATTTCCATTCAACTATTAAATTTTAATAGTTATGAATTTATTTTTAATTTGTTACATTATTAATCCAACTTGAACCAACTGGAAGAAAATAAATCATTCTGCCATATTTCATAGAGTATACCTTCTATCACTATCTTAAAATTTGTAAGTATTCATGAAGGAGGAACTCTGTGGTTAGTCTTAATTCCTGTGGATTCTGATATGAGATTTCTTGACTTTTTGCAGAATACAAGAGAACCTATTATTAGACTTATGCCTTTAACATGGAAGAATGGTTATATGAACAGGGTATTGGGAGAGGAATTATTCTTTACCTCTACTCTCATTGCACACAGTAAGGTGCCACAGTGCTAAATGCATTGTATATTTAAGGAAAAAATGATGTTATCATTACAATTATATTGAATTCATATCCATGGACTATAGCTTACATTATTGGTCTTAGTAAATCATTTACACACACACACACACACACACACACACACACATATATATATATATATATATTACATATATAATACATATATATTCTTCTGTAAAATGGACAAATAATTTCTCTCACATAAAATTATTAAATAACATCACAATGTCTCATTTGTAATAGGTGAGGGATCAAGCTCATTGTTTCCTTGTTGGTTGATTTTATTGCTATTATTATCTGGTCTAAGTTCTGTGTTGCTAACAAGAAACACTAGTGACTAGTAAAGAAGTAAAATTTGCATGGAAAAAAAAATTACCTGACCTTTCCTTCTCCTGCCAATTTCTAAGCAAACATGGAACTAAGAATTCAGAAAAAGGTATAAGGAAAATTATGAAGCTTGTAGTTTCAAAAAAAAACTGTCGTTTCAAAAAAAACACAAACAAACCCCAAACTGGACAACTGGAGCACTTTGATCATGGCACTGTCTATAAAACTGTGGTTGTGGCTCCCGCTTTGGGTGGAGGAAGATGGCAGTGGGAGGTGGTGGGTGCTGCGCTTTGGGGTGTCTCTCTCCACCTTTCCCTGACATGGATCCCAAGTCTGAAGGCACTGCCTGGAGGTCAGAGACAGGCTAGAAATAGCGACACCAAGGGCAAGGGTATCTTCATGGTGCTGCCGCAGCCAGTAAGCCTCAGTCTCAAAATAAAAAACAACCTAGGTCCCTTTTCTTATCAAAAATGGCTCCAAACAAAACGAGATGCTCAGGGCTTCTTCCCAGATGCCACAGTGAAACCCTCCATGGGCAGCACACAAAATAATCGGAAGATAATGCAGGTCCAAAAGCTTATTTCTCACCCTTCTCAAGAAGTCACAATTACTCCGATGCCCCAGGTCAGCTGTAAGAGGCAGAGGAAGAAGACAGGAAAGCAGTTTGGCATTACTGATTCTGAGAAGATAGAGGATGGCATGAAAGCCTCTGAAGTCAGAACACAGACAAGTTTAACAATGTTCTGGAGTAAACAGTTTGCAATGAAAAGATTTAGTGACTTGGGTCTGTATGAGAAGCTCTCAGAGAAGCACTCTTGGAATGGCTTCCTGTGCCTCCTCCACCCGGAAGAACCTAGCAGAAATGACAAAAGTGAAAGGCTGGGAAGGAAGAGTCTTCAGCAGTATTTCTTGAAAAACGAAGGGCTGCTCTAGAAAGGTGCCTCCAGAGGCTGTGAATCGTCCTACCACGTTACAGGATCTGGCTGTCAGGGAATTATTTGGAAAAAAAAGATCTGCCATACGCCGTGGTTATGCAGGCATTGAATGGTGCTGGTCTTAATATGTTCAACAAATCTACAGATGCAGGCAGCAAAAGGACCATGAAGATGAATGAGTCAGACATTTGGTTTGAGGAGAAGCTCCAGGTGGTAGAGTGTGAGGAGCTGCACTTTAAGGGAACTACACACTGGTAGACACTCTAGTCAATCAGCAAAGAGCTCATGCTGAACACAGCCCAGTTCGCCAAGAGTCTAACCATGCTTGGGAGCTCTGAGGACAGCACATCATTGTCACAGGCACTCTCCCCACTGGCTGAGGTAAGAGAACATCATTGAGCAGCTCGATCAGGAACAAGCCAACAATTTCTTCCTCCTTGCGGAGCTCCTGAGTGACTACATTGGCCTCTTAGCCATAGTCTGTGTTGCCTTGGACCAGCGCTTGAAGACATGGACGCTCTGGCTGGATGTTCAAGCCATGTTGCAGAAAGAAGAAACGGGGTTGTGGGGGAGTGAGTCTTCCCTGCTGTGGTCCAACAAGCCTCTTGAACTCTAGTAAGCCAAGGATGATTACAGAACAGGAGTCTCGGGTGACTCAATGTGAAAGGGATTTCTAAAGGATTTTTTTTTGGTCCAAAAAGATGGGATATGGTTTGAGAAAGAGAAATTCGAGGAATTTTAAACCACGTGATCAAACACTGGAGAGACACCTACATTCACAGCAACAGCTGGCAAAACAGGAAGACTTCCTTCCTGAGACAAGGGCCATCTCCTACAGGACCAAGGATACCAGAGCCTACCTGTGTGACGCTGCCTTTTTATACACTGTTCTCCTTCCTCCCTCAGTGGGCCCCTATTGATGCGTCCTGTCTGTGCTGGTCTTAGTGACTCCCCCTGCCCTCTTGACCAAGCTGCCCCCAGTTACTCTCAGCAACATTTCATTTAACTTCCACATATATTTTCTTACTGAAGGGACTAATTTCATGCTTTAATCAAAAGACCTACAATAGGCAAAGGAATTATGGGTTAGGTGGAGTATTGATATAAATATATAAATACAAAAGTGTATTTTTCAGGATGTGGTTTGGGAATTAGGAATGACGTTTTTCTGTTATTCCTGATGGTGCTATGAAAGGATTTGGTAATAAATTGCATACTTCATTACATTTTATGTAATAAAATGTTTGAATATCAAAAATTAAAAACAAAAAAGAAAAAACGTAAAATTTCAAAGCCTATTTAATTCCTTGAGAGACTAAAGGAAGTTTCAGAATACCAACATGACCCAAGAAAACCTTGCCAGTATCTTTCCAGCACTACTTGATCAGAAGAATCTGCTAAAGAAGAAAGTTCTGGAGGTGCTGACAATGGTAGTGTTGACTGAGTTTGTTGTGAAGAGTATTTAGAACCATGATGATGTCACAGTTATCATCAAAACATCTCAATGACACACAAAAAATATCTATATCTATACATTTCTTTTTGATTGCAGATTAGGTTAGGTTTTTTTTGGCGTGAATTTCCATATAATTTACATCTTATCCTCCATCAAATTCATGCATATATACCTTTATATTATTCCCTTTTTGTTTGTGTCATTTATTTTGTTGTATCAAATTATTATGCACATAAAATGTATTTAAGACTGGTCATATTTATAAAGTAACATATGATAGAGAATGTATCAAAATATTTGTAATTTGTTTATCTAGTGATAGAATATTATTGTTTCTCTCTATTACTATACTATTACTATTACTAGAGATTCTATTACTATTCTAGTTCCCTTTTTGTTTCAACTTGGAAGAAGAAAATATTTGTTTGACTCAGAAGTTTTAGGCCACCGTCTAGAGAAGCCACGACAGGAAATGAAGCAGGAATTCAAGCAGAGACATCTTAGGAACGCTGCTTGCTTCCTTGGTTAGTTCAGCTACACTTCATTCACAGTACAAGCCCAAATGCTCCCGGATGACACCAGCCACAGTGTTCTGGGCCCTACTACACTAACGAACAATCAAGAAAAACTCCGAAGTCATACTTAGATTGGATGGAGGAAGTTCCCTCTTCCTTTCCATAGCGTGTCAAGTTGACAACCAAGATTAACCATTGCAGTTACAGAACTTTAAATATTAAATACACAGAAGACCTTTTTTTCTGTCTAAATCCCATTTAAAATAACTTTAAGTCAAGCAGAAAGATGAACATGGCCTTTCCAACTTTTCCTACTGTAAGGATTTAAAATTATTCATCTGCATGTATGAACCTACAGCAATGATGACAGCATGCACAAGACCCATGCAAACCCAAGCAGAAACAAACTCCGCATAGATCTTAGGATATGGACAGCAGATCCCAATCTTAGATGAAGAAATATTGGTAACTGATTACTGTCATATGAGGAAGAGCTGATCTTCCTAACAGGAGGGACTCTAGATAGACTGACTAGACCCTAGTAGATGAACTTGCACTGAGGATCAGGGGACACTAACTAAGCAAAATGGCAGAATGCATGAATTTCAGTGGGGCGCAATGAGAGGATACCAGTGGAAAGGGAGTATAATAAGGATGATTCAGATTGATTGAGATATTCTGTATGAAATACACAAAATCCAATAAAAATAAAAACTATACATCTGAAGATGATGTAGGAAATTTAGCATGCCAGAGATAGGTAACATTTTAACAGGAGATTTTTATTTGCCATATCAAATTGCTCCAATGTATCATTTGTGATAATGGCCACTTCCCATTCATTAAGCAAATGATTATTTAATTATGGGCTAAAGAAACTAACAAAAGCAAGAGACATAGGGGACATGGAAAGGCTTTGAAAGCTTAGTTGTTTTGTAAGAAAATCATTGAAAATTATGAACTCCCAATAAGCATAGTATTGATTGCAAATTATAAACATTGATGTTGGAGGTCGAAAGAAATTTAGAAATAATCTTGGTTTGATGGTTTACTTGTCTGATAAAAATACAATTTTCCATCCAAACTAAAGCAGGATTCAAACACACAGCAGCACAGAATCTTCTTCTGAAAGATTCAGAACCATAAACTCATTCAGAATCTAGACCCTATTTGGAAGTTTGCTTGACTTTCTTGATCTTAGAAACTGATGAACAAAATATAGTAGAAGCACTAGTCACTGGCAAGGAATAGATATATTTCATATAGAATCATTCAACAGAATTATTTCTCAGGTACTCTGGGATTGTCGCACTGTTCATTTAGCATTCAGAGAAAATTCTGCCACAGTATGCGTGTTAACCCTTCATGTGAAGAAAATCAACCCTAGATCAGCCATCTTTACAGAGAGATGCCCAAAATGACTTTGGAGTTTAGTTATATACTACTCAGTATGCTGGGAAACATTATCCCCAAGAGGAAGTACTCTGAACACAATATGCAGAATGCCCACAATCCGCTTCAGTAACACTACGAATGTACGTTTTGATTTTCTTTCTTCTGTTTTGATGCTCAGGCAGAATTTCAGGCCTATATATTGATCACTACTTTGAGCTGGGTGAGGAAAGTGAGGCCTTTGGAAATTGTGTTAAGTATACAGATAATCAAAGAGACAATTGGTGTGAATAATTATAGTTAATAATATCATTTATCAATGTAAAATATTAAAAAGGAATGGAATAATGACAGATTGATAGTCAAAGCACTGTTAGACAGTTAAATAATCAAGTGATCTCTAGATTACGCTCCAGTAACATGAACTCAACATCACAGCACTTAATACAACTATTTTTTTTGAGTTGTAAAACATGCCCATTTGTGCCTCAGATATGGTCACAATGAAATTTATAGTCTATCCCTGTGATGAGGTAAATACTTATGTTTTCAAGACTGTCCATGTTCCTGTGATAAAAAGCTCAGACAAGATCAACTTAAAGGAGAAAGGACTCATTTTTGGCCCATACGTTGTGGTTACAGTCTATTAATGGTAAGTGTTTGAAGCAGAGAGGAATAAATTCTTATGATCAGCTTTCTAATTTACAGCATTCCTAGAGACATAAACCTGGAAACCCATCTTTGTAACAGGCCAGACTGGCATCTTGGTATCCCAGATGCTCTGAAATCCAGTTTCCTTGAAGAGACTAAACTCAGACTGAAATCATCATCATTCTGAACCTACAATTTTCTGATTCATTAGGTATTAGTACAGTTTTTTTAAACCGTAAAGCCTTATTATTCTTAATATCTAAACAAAAATCCAATAATCAAAACCAAAAATGAACAACAAAAGTAAATCAAACAAATCAACAAAAGATAAAGGAGAGAGCTTAAAAAAACATTTCATTGAGTTTCTGTGCATTTCATATAATAGAGCTTAATCAAATTTAGGTCCCCCTTCCCCTATCTCACTTCCCCCACAGCTGTTCCTACTGGATTTCATACATTCTGTCATATATATCAATTCCTTTCTGATCAAGCATTTTTACTGAGATGTCATTCTATTCAATTTCTTCCATTTGAGTTTAGTCACTCGACCTAGAGTCACTCTTTTAAAGATCTATTCTACCTCACCCAGCAGTAATTGGTTACTAATAGTTCCTGGGGCCTGCTGCTCAATTCCCTAGTTCTATGATGGGTTTTTGTCTGATTGAGTTGTTTTGGGCCTTATGTATACTGACATCATTGTTGCAAGTTCGTGAGCAAGTTCCCAGAAGCATGAAAGTCTCTATTTCCTTGTATTCATGTACCAACTATGGCTCGTTCAGTCTGTCTGCTACCTCTTCAGTGGCCCCTGAGCCATAGGTGGGTGAGGTTTAATATAAGAGTCCTATCCAGGAATATATATATTTATTCTCTTATTCTCTATTCTCTTATCCACTTTCTCTCTAAAACGTAGCCAGTTGTGACCTTCTGTGTGATCTTACTGCAGTTTTGACTTACACCTGGACAGCTTACACCTGTTTGGGAAGAATATACTCTTGATAAAATTCTCAGTGAACTTTAGAAGACTGTCTTCACCCTGCAGCTATTCTATCCTCTCCAGTAACTCAATAAACATGCATGTGATTGGTACAGAGCGTGGCTTATGATTGCTCTCATGTAAGACTTGCAGTTGGTGAAACTGGAAATCATGTATATTTAGGGCTATGACTTGTGGAAGTAAAATTCCAGTACAAGTGTGCCACATTCCTCCTCTGGCTAATTAGTCATTTGCCATTCTTTTGTCATAAGTTCAGGAAACTTCCCTCCTGTACACTGATCCCCTGGTAATGCAACATTAGTTCCAAGAAAGGCATTTTGCAAATGGTCTTTTGCCTACTTGTGGATTTTATTATATGTAAAATGTTCTGATCTGGTCACACGACAAACAGTCCAAAGTTCCAATGCTGTAATAATATTCTAAAAGTAAGTTATAAGGCAATATTTCTTATATATGCTTAGGTATACTGCACTACTATTTGGCTTTTGCCAAGAGAATAAAATTTAATGAGGCATCATTATTCACTTAGAAGGTAAAGACATTTAAAAGTAGAGGGATCATTTAACAAGAGGGCACTCTGGCAGATTACTCTGGTATATATGCACAGAGCTGAATGAAAACCACGTCTATTATATATAGAATGCTATAGAAATGATGGTTTTATTTGAGAGTCATAAATAGTTTTAATCTTCCTGAAGTGAACTCTCTGTTTTCAAGATCATAAGCGACTCTGTACTGAAAAAAATAATGGTTGTCTCTCATTCATATTATTCAACATCTTAGCAATCAAATTGTATTCAATTGACTGCTTCTTTCTAAAATCACCTTTATTCAATGCTTCTGATTTGACTCTTTAATCCATTTCTTAGGCTCCACATCTTGGCCTGAGGTCTCTAGAAAACATAATTTTACACAAGGTTGGTATAACAGTGTTCTATTTTTAGAAGAAGCATGACAAGAAAATAAGAAGTGAAACTGAAGAGGTGGCAAGAAAAAAAAATGCAAGGTGATAAGTGACAATTTCTCAAGAAACGCAAAAGCCTAAGTGCAGGTTCTCTAGAGACAGATTCTTAAATTTCCCATATGAAAGGATATCATGAGAAAAATATTTTAAGATCAGTACATTGTCTTGAAAGAAAAGACAGCAATTCATTCGATGTCCTGTGTCTCATTTTTAGAGCATTTTTAGGAGAGAGGATCTCTTCTGGACTTGCAGGACTGTTATTCAGCCATTAGAGGCAGCTGCTGAAGAAGATAAACATTTTGTGGATACATTCAAGTCTGATAAGGACAGTAGAGCTTCAAAGACTGCAGGCTTGGCAAGTACCATGAAAGCTATGCTGAACCCCAAACCTGACCATGAAAAAACAATGAAAAGTAATGTCATGGTGATCATGGCCAAAATTGTGATCTGTAATTCTAAGATCATAACAAAAATTTGACAATACGGTTAAGACAGCATGGAAAACAGTTTTGAGTGTTCTTATAATTCCATTATTGGTTGTATGTATAATAGATTTACAAATTGGCTGAGAGTTTTTTTGATCTGTCTTGACAGAAATCATAGATATCCAAGGGACAGTGATCTTGTTATGGATGGCCTTTAGTTCCAGCGGCTCACAGCCTGGGCTTTCAAACCCACATTCTTTATAGATCTGTGATGTGAGAACAAAGGCTTTTGGTCCCATCTTTTAAAGTTGAACGCTGATTACTCTACATGCTCTAGGCATCAGCTCATTGCTTAGGTCTCAGAGTGCCTGACCACCCAGCGTTCACAGCCATGTTCCTGAGCTTTGAGCATTGGGACAATCAGCTCTTAATCCCTTGGTTCTTTCAAACTCTTCTGACTGTGCTCTCTTTCTGACTGAGCTTTTGCCTTAGGGTCTTCACAGTGTCTCCTCTTGCTCAGTCTCAGTCTCTCTGTGGTCTCTCACCTTCTCAATCCTTTCACAGTCTTTTGCTTTTGCAGAGTCTACACTTCATCACTGCCAGGAACTTGTTAGTTGCTTATACCACTATAAGTAAGAGCTCCCCATATCAAGGCTGTGGTTTGAAGCTGATATATCCCCACATGCTTGTGTTTTTAAACTCGTGATCCCCAAGTAATGGTCCTATTTAGGAAGGCTCTAGAAGAAGCTTGGTAGAGATACATCAGTAGGGGTAGATCTTTGATGATCACACATGCACCTGGTTTCTGCCATGCTGTTTCCTGGTCCACCATTTTGATGGTTAGATTCAATTTTTAGATTTATCTGGGAAGGAAGTCTCAATGAGGTATTATGCAGATTCAGTTTACCTGTGAGCAGTTTTCTTAATAGGGTTAACTGAGGTTGGAAAACCACCCCAAATGTCATGGCAGAAGGAGGAGAATCAATCTCTGGCACACCTCCACTAATTTTTTGCTCTCTGTTCTTAACAAACATGGACATAATGTGACTGGATGCTTCAAGTTCCTTGAAATGATGGATCATTAACCTGGAATCATAAGCCAAATAAACCCTTTATCCATTATAGTACATTTGTTAGAATATTTTATTATAGACAACAAGAAAAGAAACTAGGACAATCATGATGTAAACAGCCTCTGCCACGTGTTCTTATCACCCTGATCTGAACTGTAGCTCCATTCCTTCTCAGCCATAATTGACTAGAATTCACTGAACGTGAGCTGAAAAAAATTCTCCTCACTTAAGATTTTTCTCTTAAGTATTGAAATCATAATGAGTCAACGTAGCTGTAATATAAACCTTTAATCTTTAATGTCTTTCGACAACCTCTGGGGTTACAGCTCCAAGCCTTGGATGTCTGGACCTTAGCCCTCAGAAGCTGTTAGATCTTAGCCTCTTCTTAGTATCACGACTCTCAGTTCCTATATTACAGCTCAGAGGGTGAAAGAAAGGTGCTTGAGACCTGTAAGGAGCATGTAATAAATAATTAGTTTATAAATAGTGCTGTTAGAAACACATAGTTTCATAAGTTAGAAGCCTGTAGCTGAGCATTTGCTGACAGGGCCCCAGAGCACTCTCCTTATCAGAGAAACCTGTGGTTAAGTCCTCACTCAGAGCCCAGGGTACTCCCCTGTACTGGACCTCACAGTTACACTCCCCTAACTCAGAGCCTCAGAGACTTCCCATATCAGATCTCACAGTTACACATGCTGTAGGTTGTGATATGACCAGGGCAATGCATGAAGTTACCCATTACCTGATTGGTTAATGAAGCCACACCTCCAAGGAACTATAAAATTTGGGTCCAAATGCTGGGCGGTGAACATTCATTCCCAAGAATTCCCGGGAGAAAATTCCCCTGTCCGAAGACCAGTCGGAACAGACCATACCAGCCGAGAGTGACGCTGAGAAAGGGATCACACCGCCAAGAGACCTTGGTTAGGCCACAAGGCCAAGCCTGACAACCTGAGTTCATTCTCAAGATACACCTGATGGAAGAAGAGTAATGAAATCACTCTGCTAGTTGTCCTCTGACCTACAAGGGCATTGCGGCACAGATAAAAACAAACAGGCACTTTCAGAGGCACAGACACACACACCAAGAGAAATAAGTTTTAAAATGTAATAAAAAGAGGTTAATAATGCTTGGAAAACTCCAACTGAAAACTGTGAATATTGGTAACATATCCTCTGTCTGAACAATAGTTGTTTTCTACTTTTTATAGAAAGTCATATATCAAAGGGGGAATTTAGAAGATAAGAGGAATATATATATTTGAACTTGGATATAGTCTTTGCCTTATTTAATATTACTTATTTAATTTTCTTGGGACTTTCAGCATCTGCTTTCAGATTTTCTCTCTGGTTCCTCTGCTTGTCTCTTTCAGCAACTAACCCCTCTCTTTCTCCTGTTTCTACAACCTCTTCAACCTAGCATGGGTTTTTATCATGTAACCACTTCTAAAGTTACTTATTGATGTTCGCCTTATATACCATCTCTTGAGAGAGAGAGAAAGAGAGAGATAGAGAGAGAGAGAGAGAGAGAGACAGAGAGAGAGAGAGAGAATATCTGTTACTCTTCCGTGTAATACAGGTTTCCCAATACTCTGATACCCACTTTCAAAGCGATGAGCTGTGGATAAGGAAAAGTCACTCTACAGGCTTGGAGAAAGCAACCCAGCATGCTTCTGTGACCATATGACATAAGTTTTCTGGCTAAGCATGATCCTGTAAATATTGCAGTTTTGTCATTGGTATCTTTTAAGATGATGTCTCTAAGTGCTAATGCCTTTCAATGTGAAGATGGAAATTTGTGGGGGAATATAGACCAAGAAATTCCTTCATTCTCCTCTTTCTTTCCTTCTTTCTTTCTTTCCTTTTTGTTGCTTTCTGTCTCATTTGGGGTGGAGAATTGGGTATTGAATCTAAAGCTTCACACATGTAGACAGGAACCAGCCCAGTTTTCATTCAAATGTAAGAAATGGCCGTGCCATAAAAGGTCAAAGAAATATCTGGCTGTATAATAGTTATAAAGATTAAACATATGAGGTATTTACTCGGCAGCACTCTCTATGTGTTTCTACTTGATGTTACTGTGTATGCTGTTTTCAGTATCTGTACCCCATCCTATATTAGAGGCAAGTGAAGGATTCTGTTAGAGAAGAGTAGAATGATGGTGTGCTTATATTCAAATTCAAATCTTTTGATGAACAGATGCCTGATAGCATCCAAGAATGCCATTTCAATTTCATGAATGCTACATGCATTCTCTAATGTATTCATATGTTATATACAATAGGACTTGAATGAATCATAGCATGGAAAATTGTGAAGGTAAAAGAATAACACTTTTTCCAAATATCTTCACAGTACCACTCTTCCCATTATTTTTCCAAATCATCACTTTTATCCATCTGGTCCTTTGATTCTTATCACACATTTTTTTGTGATAGCAGCTTTTCTCTCCTTCTTATTTTTCTTCATTTTTATTGAGTTTTTGAACATTTCATACAACAATTCTTAATCAAATTTAGACCCTCCACTCCCATCCATACCCAACCCACCAGACCTCATGGATTCTGCCATGCATGTTAAGTGCTATTCAGTTAAGCATTTGTACTCAGATTGCACATTCATCCTCTGAAGTCTAGTCTGCTTATATAGAGATTGTGAGTAAGGTTTACTCTCCCAAACTTCAGTAGTAATCAGTCTCCAATAGTTCCCAGGTTAGAGGCGGGCTGACCAACCATTTCACTTGCTCCACCCTGAGTCCTTGTCTGATTGAATTGACATGAATCTTGTGCCCAAAGCCACCATTGCTGTAAGTTCACATGTACAAGCTTCCAGTGATGTAAAAGCCTCTGTTTCCCTATATTTATGGGCAAAACCTGGCTCTTACAATTTTCTGCCCCCTCTTCCACAATGGTTCCTGAACTATGGTGGGTGAGGTTTGATAAAGGAGTTCTATCAAGGGACACACACTCTGCAGTCATTTACCTTCTAAAACTTGGCCAGTAATGACCATCGGTGTATATTGTACTCTGTTGTATAAGGAAGCTTTTCTGGTGAGAGTTGCAAGTTGCACTAGTATTCTTTCAACACCCTATTCCTTTGTGTTCTGAGTCTTAGGTGTAGAGGTTCCACTGTAGATGTGTCACCTACAAGTAGGTAAATCTCAGATGCATATTCTCTGTGTTTAAAAAGTTGTAGAATTCTGCAGTAGCCTCCATCTGTTGCAAAACGAAGCTTCTTTGATGAGTGGTGTGCAGTATACTTCTCTGATAGATAATGGTGTCACTACTGCACCAATAGAGGTGGTTCGCTGCTGCACCAATCTTTATGGTTATTAGGCTACAGGAGGATATGAGCATTGACTTATCTTTCTCCCTTAGCGGCTTGTATAATATCCTCTGGAACTATGAGAGTTAAACTCCCTGTAGAAGGCTTTCAGGTCAGTCCCTACTCCGTTGTTTCAAGTCCTGTATCCAGAGTACATCCTGTCTTCAACAGTAGGTCTTACTTTTGAGTTCTGGGAGATAAGCAAAAGTTCTTGCAATAGGCTGTATTATTTCGAGAGTCTCTTGGACTACCTGGGCCAACCAGTCAAAGGGAAGTCTCACCTCTCTGGCACTGTGCTCCTTGCCATACATCCCCCAGGTATACACCTGCACTAATGTTCGGTCAGACACTGGTGCATTTCTCAAGGGAGAGACATTTCTGTCTAGCTTCCCTAGTCCTCCCCAAGCTCCATTAATCTCACCTCTCCTTCTTCCTGTCCATTCTCCCTTCTCTGTCCCCATTCCAAGCACCCCTATTTCCCCACCCTCCCACAAGAGAGGGGGCATGATAGGTAGAAATTATCAAGAGGAAAATGGGGATATTTTACCTGATGAGGGAGGAGGGGATTTGGCATTGAGAGAAAATGAAGCTTAGGTTGTCTAAAAAGACAGAGGAATATGTATTAACTCAACCTACCCACCCTCCCCCAAAATCATATACAATATCTGAACATGAGTGCATGTGTTTACTGTAAGCTATATAACAAGAAACACAGTGCCAATCATGAGAATTGTTGTTCAGAGTAGTTTAAGAGACTCTGTAAATAACACAGGCTATTGACACAGCTCTTGATTACCTCCCAGAACTTGAAGATAAACCTTATTTCTGAAGGCAGGACACATTTGGGACATAGAACTTTGAGGAAACTGTTGGTGTAGTAGTGGACCTTTATCTAGGGAATAATCAGCAGCTATCTAATCGGGCTTAAAGTCCTCTCAATGGGAGGGAACTCCTGGGTGGTACTGTAAATATAGCCAAATGCATGTGATTAGAATGCGCATAGATCCTAGAGAAAACAGTCTCTGTCATAACTCTAGACAAATGAAACTTCTTACTTTATACTTTATGAGTCCTTGTATTTACAGGCAAGTATACTGAACATCACTCAATAAAGAAGCTTTGTTTTGTAACAGTTGGCAGTCATTACAGAGTTCCTTAACTGTTTACACACAGCGAATTTAATTTTAAGAGATGCCCATCTCTAAATGAGAAATGTACAGTGGAACCTCTACATCTAAGGTTCATGCAACATGGCAGAACGGGGGGTGGAGAGAATGCTAATACATCTGTCAACTCTCACTAGCAAAGCTTTCTTATACAACAGACTGATGCACACTGAAGGTCACAACTGTCCAAATTTAGAGAAAAAGAGACTGCAGAGTGTGTCCCTGGATAAAACTCCTATAATAAATATGTTAAATCTCACCCACCTAGGGCTCAGAAGACATTGAGGAAGTGGGGGAAGTAAGTTTGTAAGGGCCTTTCAGAAAGTTGGGGGGGTAGGACAGAAAGTTTGTAAAAGACAGAGTTGGTGATTGAACACCAAAATATAGCGGCTTTCAGGCCTCTGGAAACTTGTTCTTATGAACTTGCAACAAGGCTGACAGCATTCACAAGACTCATTCAGAATCAGCTGGACAAAACCTCAGTAGAGAAACTGGGGGAATGGCCAACCTTAGCTGAGGAACTATTGGCAGCTGATTATTGCTGGGTGAAGGAGAGTTGATCTTCTTTAAGAGAATGCTTTTAGATAGAAGGACTAGACTCCGCCAGTGGATGAACTTGCACCAAATGACATGTGGGTATAGATGCTTGACTGGATAGGTCTTAGCATATATTACACAATACACAAAATCTGGTATGAATGGGGATATGAGAGTGAGCTGATGAGAGAGGCGGTCGAAATTTGATTAAGATTTATTATTTGAAGTGAGCAAAAATTCAATATGATAAAGAGAAAACAAAACTATGAATATTGTTGGTAAATGAATGGAACCGGATACTTTTATACTTAGTGATGTAAAACAGAATCATAAGGACAAGAGAAGTATGCTCTCTTTCATTTGTAGCTATTAGCTCTAAATCCTTGGATATGAGCCTACATTCTGATGTAACTGCAAGAGCCAGGAAAATGGAAGCAAACAGTGAAGGTAAAAGAGAAGAAGGAGTTCCATAAAGGGAGAGAGCAGGAGACAGGTGTTATTAAGCAAGAAATGTAAAGATCGGGGTACTTTAACTTGGGTGGGATGACGGATGGTTATATATGGGCAATGAGAAGAGAAAAATAATGCTTAGGCGGTGTGAAAAACCACAGAGGAATTATGTCAAAATCATACTGAAAATGTACATTATATAATATATATATTATAGATACATGTCTCTCTATATATGTTTATCAGCATATATCAGACTATATAACAGAAGATTCCTTGAATGACAGGAGAAACCTCTCTTTGAGTTGTTGGTCAGGGTAGTCCAAGAGACTTACAAAATAAGACAGGCTATTGCCTCAGCCCTTGATTGCCTCCCAGAACTTGAAGTTAAAACCCTATTGCTTATAACAAGGCATGATTCAGAATATGGGACTTGGAACAACAGAGCTAGAAATGACAAAGAAAACTCCTTCATGAACACTAGGTCTTGTTGTATTAAAGGACACTAGGTAAAGTGTCAAAGGAGAAAAGTCAATCAGTGGTACTACCCAGCTACAAAGCCAAGTAATAATAATAATAAAACCAAATGATGACTGGTCCATCAAACTATCTCTATTGTTGCCATAGTGGGACTTTTATTTTGGGAGTAATCAACAGGAGTGTTATCAAATCTATATCCCAAGGGAATGAAGATCACCTGATATATGGTCGTTGAATATATATTGAATATTTACTTACTACATTTCAATTATTTGTTAAACTCATTCCCTCAAATAACTATAACATTTATATTGGTATCTTTGTAATAACTGTTGCTTCATAAAGTTGTTTATACATGGTTTTCTGCTTAATTCTTAAAAATTCATCCAAACCAAAGTAGAATTTCAATAACAGCATAGATTTTCAAGAACAGACGAAACTCTTGGGATGATATATTCTTTCAACTTCGCAACAATTTCTTTCAACATACAGAATATTCATCCAGGGAGATGATATAATGAGAAAAAGCAGCATACAAATCATTAATATTTAGGAACTTACTAAGTAGTCTGTAACATTTATTGACATCAGTAAAAAACTTTGCTGTTTGCTGTTGTTTGTGCTAATATCCAGGTGCCATTGATTCAGTATGTTTATATTAAACAGCATTAAGTTAACTACCATAATTAAGCTATGATAATCACAAATTTTGTCTATATAGTTGATAATTAACTTCATATGTTTATAGTATTAAATCTAATTAATTTCACTTTATAAAATATGTTCTTAAATTTAGGGTAACTTATTATTTTAGCAGAAGGAAACATAATTACTAAATTATAATTATTACATTTGAACTTCTAATTCATTACCATAATTTAAATATGTATTCAAATGTGTGCTTATTCATATACACTAAAAACTGATGGGAAAAATCAGCACATACGAAATAACTTCCAATAAATCCAGAAAGGAAATGTTTTAGAATAGATAGATTTAGCTTAAAGCAAGTTATAATTTTTTCAGATTGTTTTGTGGCATAATTGTCAAAAATTGTAAATATTCATGAGAAAACATGCAATGTTTTGATACAGATACAAATTGTGAAAATTAAAATATACCAATAAGTAAAAGATAAATTGACATAGAAAATATCAAGTGTATGTTATCATCATTTTTGTTAAAATTGAAACAGTTTGTCGCAATGTAGTGCTGGCTAGTCTGGAGCTCACTGGGTAGAGTAGTTTCTAAGAATTTTCCTGCCACTGCCTCCCAAATGCTGGAATTCTCTCCTTACACCTTTGGGGCTAGATAATTTTTCCTTCTGCCAAAGATCAATCCCCGAGCTTCATGAAAGGCTGGCAATCTCCTTGTCATGGATGTATGTCCTCAGACCCATATAATACATCATCACTAACCATTGACAATTTGCTGCCCAGGTTGCCTTCAGAATCATTCATTTTATAAATTCCAGTTTCTATATAGAGGTTGGCTTTCCCCATGCACCTAAATATATCAACCCTCAGTATCCACAGTCTGTTTAGTTTCTCTTGAAAGACCTTAGTTGTGGGGCAAATACCCTGTGCAAAACATTTTTAGGATTCTGGAGAGAGTGCTATCTGAGGTTGATAGTCTGGTTCCTGAAGGCATGAAAGTGAGGAAAGGTCACGTTGTTGTTTTGTGGGAAGACACCCAAATAACAGTTTTAAGTGATCAACCAAGGCTGGCTACAAATTCATTATATGGTCAAGGGTAACTTTGAGCTCCTGAGTCTCCCAATTCCACCTCCTCAGTGCTGGGATCATAGATATGCACTTACACAAGACTTTTAAATACAAAGACAAGGGTAAAACTCAGGTCTTTGTACATATTTGTCAAGAACACTGACAACTAAGTTACAGCCTCAGCCACAAAATAACAAATTTGGATTAATTTAAATCTTCAACTACTGAGGAAGATTTATTTTTGCAGTGTACAATGGGTGTTAATTTCAGAAGTCAATTCCAATGTCTCTTATTGCTAAGTATATTCAATGGTCAGCTGTATGAATTTTATGCGTTGGACAAATTGATTCAGTTTAAAAGTCTGGCAAGGATTAAAATGAAATTAACAAACCGCTGTTACTGGAATGATATGAGTTTAGTTAACATAAATTAAATTGTCACTGTCAAGTAAATTATGCAACCACCATATAAAAAGGTTTCAGAGCAGGGTAATTGGCCATCTCTCTCAAGCTCACCTATGTGTGGGAAATGCAGAATGCTGATAATGGAAAATACTGTGCATCATTTTGAAAGTTCAGCTCTAGGAAATGCATTGCCTTCTTATGCTCTAGTCTTTGTAAATAATTTCAGCACATCATTCATGCCCTTTCTTTTCATTTTTCTGCTGTTGTAATTTATTATTAATTGACTATAATGACTACAATTATGTTTATTTATAGAATGTGAAGTTTTGATCTATGCTTATCTTGAACAAAAATAAAATCAAGCTACTTACCATATCAATCACTTCACCCACACCCCTTTTTCTGACTGGAATATTTAAAATATGCAAATTCTTACCATTAACCACAGTCACCAAATCACTAGAATTTATTCTTCTAGTAGAAGGTACTGAAGGGCACCAGGCTGAATGAAATGCAAGGCATGGCAAGAAAAAAATTCAGTTATCTCACTTCTTTGTGCAGTCTGGGTAACAGATAACAGAAGACTTTATCAGAGGCTGAGGGGAAGACAGTAGGGGAAAGCAAGATGTTGCTCAAATAACTGTTTGTAAGGCACACACAAATCTGCAAGATGTTCTTTAGACTAAAGTGAAAAGTGAAACCCTTGTTCTAAGGCCTTGATCTTGGCCAAATCGCCTTTCCTTTTACAAACCTAATAGAACCTTCCTTCCGAGGAAGATTCATTCTTTGCTTTCATGTTCCCTATGTTCACCTCTAGCCACAGGGAGTCTTCTCCAATGGCATGTTACACCTGCCACTGATCTACTGTTTTAAAATCAACTCAAGATTTATTTCTTCCATTAAGATATGGATGGCAGTATCTTATTTTGTATAGAAATAAGGTTATCAGTCATCATTTATTCCGGTAGCCAGGAAAATTCATATTAAAATAAAGTCCTCGTGGAATTAATGTATGTTATCATTTATATTCTGATGGAACTATATGATTCTATTAATTAGGTTATGCACTAAATAT
The DNA here is from genome assembly GCA_035773235.1 of Eospalax fontanierii. Taxonomy (NCBI): domain Eukaryota; kingdom Metazoa; phylum Chordata; class Mammalia; order Rodentia; family Spalacidae; genus Eospalax; species Eospalax fontanierii. Next base: position 40,874,987 of record CM069542.1, on the reverse strand, counting down.
ATAAATATAAAAAAGCACAATAATATATACATATATATATATATACAGGTCATAAACAGAATGGAATTTGGAAAATGATAGAGGAAAGAGACTTTGAAATATCTGTAAAATTTAGAATTATTTATAAATATTTAAAAGTTTTAATTTTTGGTAAAATATTATTTAAGTTTCCTTTGGAAAAATACATATGCAAACATAAAACTGTTCAAAACCTCTGATATATATTTGTTTGTGCTTTTATGTCTTGGTATTTAGAGATCATTTAAACATAATTTTATATTCATTCAGTTTTAAATCCATTTATGATTGCTTAGATTTATACTTTCTAATATAAACAACAATAGATGTGTTTTTACATATAGTCGTTAGGTTGGGCATTCCACAGATTATATTAATGACTTGCCAATAAATAAAAACTGCAAGAGAAAAATCAGGTCGCATTTTCATAATTCCCTTTTGATTTATTTTTAACTGTAAATTATTCTCATTTCCTAACAGAACCAAAGTTAATCTTATTCAGAGTACATTTGAATTTAATAAGAAATAATAATTCTCAGCAGCTCTGCTCAAGTGCTCAATTGCATACAAACATTAGTATTTCAGTAATTCTATTTCTTTGTAACACTTCCAATATGATACCATAGTTCTTAGTATTTTTAGAAGAGATTAAGGGATGACATGCTGCATAACTGCCTAAAAGAACAATTGCCTCTCTTCTTCCTAGGAAGCTTTAACTCAGCCCCAGCTGTACAACTTTTTATAGACCTTTTAATAGCCTTAATCTTCCTCTGGCCTTTATTATATTAAACATGTTTTATCTGATCCAATCAAACAGCCCTTATCAAAACACTTCTTATCTGGAGTTACTAGTTCTTTCACTCTTTCCTTGAATCACTGACCATGTTATTCATATTAGCTGAAAAAAAAATTAGGTACTATTTTCTTTGTAAGTCAAACCAACACAGAATAAAGCAAAAACTACTACTGCAAATGTTGTTTCAGACGTTCCTGAATTCACACAAGCTTGAGTAAGTTCTAAAACTTAGGTGATTTTGTTTCTTAGGACTGTTCAATACATTACTATAACCTGGACAGCTTAAAACATCAGAGATATACTGTCTCCATTTTCGAAGTTAAAAATCCAAAACGAATGTGTTGATGCAGTCAACTCCTTATATGTGCTCTCTAGAGCACAGTCTGTCCAGTGGCTCTTCCTTACTTTCTGTGGATGCCTCCTTTGCTTTCGGCTTAAGGATACATCAGTCTAATTTTCTTCCTCTATCTACAGAAGATGTTCTTGTGTATCTCTGATCACATTTCCTTGACATGATATTTTAATCATCATAATCCAGTAGAACCTCACCTTAGTTAGTTGCATTTATAAGACCTTAGTTGCATATGTGGTCACAGCCACAACTTCTGGTTACACTTGGTAGTTTGAAGGGCACAGAACATGGAATACTAGGCATCATTTCACATTGTTTTCTATTCTTGTAGTATAATCTGAACTTTTAAACTTAAAATAGGAAAAATGCTTACCTACCTTTAATAACTGAATATTCTATTTGAAAAAATGAATGTGTTCTGCTCATTCTGTTGTATCTGTTGTTATCACTTGTGTATCTATTCCTCTATTGACATATCTACCATCTCTTCTTCTTACCTTCATTATCATGAGTTTCAGACTTGGTCTGCATTTAGTACCTCTTTTGATCCTTTCTTCTACATTGCTTTGCTTCCTATATATCCTAATATCTCATAATTATATTTATTGAACCACCATTGAGTAATTTACAGATTGACTTGATATTTGAAATTATTTCGTGGTCCATGTTAATGCAATTTAGTAGAATCTGTAGGTGAATATGTCACAGATGAAAACCTTTCAATATATTCCATAATTTATCCATGCTCCTTCAGTTATGCTTCCAGATCATGTCAAAATATCATATGAAAAGATAAGACATAACATGTATGGCAGAATGCATGAAGTCCAGTGAGGGGTGTAGGGGTGCGGATGGAGAACAGGGTCTAAAGTTGATTAAGGAGTTTTATGAAATGTACAAAAGCTCAATAAAAATACTAAAAAACAAAAGAAAAGAAATGGAAAAATAACATAAAATGATTACACTCTCATTCCTGCTAAATTGTGGAGCTGAAGTTATGTATTACACAGATGGAAATTCACTTCCTATTGATGTGACTCTTTGTAAATTTAGAGTACCCTGAAATGCCTCAAATTAAATCACAACAAATGTTTGAAACATATTTGAAATGAATCATACTTTCCCACTGTTTTAGTTGTTAGTTGGTCTATTTCTATTTTCATTCTTATTTCAATAAAGATGAAAATGATTCATAATTGCAAGCTTGAAGGTTTTTATTTTAGTTTTGAAATATGTGTCTTGATTCATGGAGTGTTAATAAAAATAAATAATTCTTAATCATAACTTTAATTAGATGTAGATTTGAGAATAAGTCTACCTGGGTAACAACTGGCCTTGACTACAGTTTCAGGGGATCCAACACCCACTTCTGGCCTCCGTGGGTATTTCATGACATGAGTACACATACATATATGCAGGCAATACATTCATATACATGAAATAAAAATTAAAAAAAAAATAGAAATCACTTTTTAAAAGCGGTAACAGTATTGTGGGAGAAAATGAAGGATGATGTCTCACATTTTTGTTCTACTAAATGCAAAAGCGTATATTTGATGATTTTTTTTGTATTGGGAGATTATGCTAATGAATCATATGATAGACATAAAAGCTGTGTATCAAAAAAGACACCTGGGAAATGTGAAATTACTGAGAAAGCACTTATGGCTAACCCATAGTGACAGACACTGCAAAGCTTAATTATCCTTAAGTATCACACATTATTTATGGAACTGACATTTTTATTTTAGTTTAGTTATTTTGTTTTATTTTATGTGTATACTTGAATTGCATTCATGTATGCAAGTGCACCTGTGAAATTCAGTGTCCACAGAGGACTGAAGGGAGTGTCAGATCCCCTGGAACAGGAGTTACAGATGGTTGTTACCCACCGTGTGGGTTCTAGTATTCAGACCAGTGTTCTCTGCAAGAGCAGCCAGTCTCTTAACTGCTGAGCCATCTCTCCATCCTGGAATTCCCATGTTTCTATTCTATTGATTTATCATTTCCCATGATGCTATCTTCTTACTACCGTCTGACATTCCTGAGTAAATGTTCCCCAGTGCTTTGCGTACTATCATAGTCTTGTATCTGAAAGGTTCCCCGAAGGCCATGGGCTAAAATGATTGATCATCAACTGGAGGTGCTGCTGGGAGGTGAGACAGCCTTTAGAGGGTGATATCTAGTGGCACCAGCAGTCATTGTGGGCATGTTTCTGAAGGTAATATTGGGACCCAAGCTTCCCTTTCTCTCTTTCCCACTCCCTTTCTAGATTCCCTGGTGGTAATGAGGTGAACAGCTGTTGGCTGCCATGGGCACCAGATGTTGGCTGGCATGGCAGATCTCTCAGGAGAGGGGCAATGAGGTGCAGAGTCAACGTCACGGACCCTGACAGAAATTGGAACCACGATCTCATTTAATTTTAGAGGGGAACAAGATTTAATTTTAGAAGGGAACAAGATTTATATTTTTGCCAGACTTAGGGGAGGTCTTTAGTCATCTGATGTGCTTCATTCTGGTAGGTCCTGAACACCTGACGATCCGAAGTTCATCACTCCCATTGGTCCTGGATGGCTACTAGCCTGAGAACTGGCCAAGGTTCGATCCCAGGAAGTGTTCAACTGCACACCCGTGCTCAATATCGGTTCTAGGCCAGCAGGCCAGGACCCTGCCTGACCTGGCCTGAATCATCCTACAGATCCACCCTTTTTTTATGTTTTTTGGACGAATTTTAGTGGGTTACTCCACCTCAGGGAAGCCCAGCATTCGAGACTGTGCCTGTCTTTGGTGGGTTCCTCAAGTGCTGAGTCTTACCTGTCATTTGCATAAAAAAGGTTGATATTAGTACCTTGGCATTCGCATCCTGTCTTAGGTCGCCCAGGCTAGAGGAAGACTTACCCGTCTCTGGCTACCAGCCCTTAGAAGGGTCTTACCCCGGTACATTCGTCTGCGTGGTAAGATGTTAGATAGTATCATGGTGTATTTACATAAGCCATAAGCACGTCACTTCCTTGGGAGGGCCATGCTCCAGGCACTGGAGAGCTATCAGGACCTGAAGAGTTGTTTTGTTGATAGCACATTGCTGGTATCGATACTGCAAGAAGCAGTTAAAGAGAATTAGTAAAGCAATACATATACCTAGCAAGATGGCATAAGTGGCAATCCAAGAGAGGTCAAAGAGAGTTTCAATATTATTCAGATTTTGGTTAAAAAGGAATTATCAAATTGGATTGGGCCAACCTTAGTCATATTTAGATGGGATATTTGTTGACTGAGGAGGACAGAATAATTTAGAAACTGGTCTGACCAGTGGCCTGTAATATATTGAGCCAGTGTAGCCCTCTGTTGAGATGCATTATTTCCTTGGTATGGTGTGAGGCAGAAGGATTTAAATCAGGGGTCACATGCCAAGAACATCATCTGTATTAAGGAATTCTTGTATACACAAAGCCTCAGCCGAGCAGCACTCAACCTCATTTAATGCCTCAGCTGTGGTAACTGTTTGAGTCAGAGAAACATAAAGCTGGGCAATAAAGCCCAAATGATGGCATCCTGGGTGTTGAGAAGAATGGACATTAGGATAAGGGAATACATCACCCAAACGTGTCCTTGGCAGCTCTTTGGTCTGTGGCCAGGCGTACATCTCTCAAGGGCACCCATATCCGTGTAGTTGCATCCTGCTGAAAGACATAAGCATATCCTTGCCCACCCCCCAGGTCAAGGGGGGAACAGGCGATTGCCAGACCTGTGTTTAGGGGTCCCTCCTTCTGACCAAGGGTTATGGTGTCTCCCAAGGCAAGAAGGCCTAGTGTTTATATGCTGGGCTTAGCCTCTTGTCATCAGAAGTTAGAAATTTAAACGAAACAGAACCTCAACCAGTGCTAGGTCAGGATCCCTGTTGGCTTCCTGCGAATATTTTGTGCAGGGCTTCCTTGAGTGTTCTGTTAGTTCTCTCCATGATGGCTTGTCCCTGTGGGTTATATGGGATGCAAGTAGTGTGGGATATTTTCCAAAAATTAATAAATTCTTTAAATACATATGATTTGTAAGTGGGGCCATTGTCTGTCTTAAGAGCCCATTGAACCCCCATAATTAACATTGCTGATTTTAACATTTTTATAGCATTGGAAGATTTTTCACCTGACATTGCTAAGGCATAAAGTCAGATTAAGTATCCATTATCACATGTCCCTGTGCTAATTCCAATTGAAATAAACCTATGAGATACTTAGCCTTATCTGCTAAATCATTCCCTAAAGCCAAAGGACCTGGAAGTCCAGTATGGGCCCTAATATGCCCTACAAAACAGGGCTGAGAACGGGCATGTAAACACTTTTGTATCTGACCCAATAATTCCTGAACTTGAGTGTCAGTTGACTTGATGTAAGACACAGTTTCAATCACCTGTAAGGCTCTAGCAATATCATGACTATCAGTATACAAGTTAAAAGGAGAAACAGTCATAATTTGAGACACAGTGGTTACTGCATGAAGTTCCACCAATTTGGCACTTTTAATTACTGTATGCTGTGCAGCTAAAGCTTGGGTAAAAAACAAATATTCTTGAATAAACCTTGACTAGACATATATTTTGTTCTTCAGACTATCTGAACTACTACCTCAGAAATTTTAAGATTACATATGTATAGTTTTTTTTCATCTTTTATATATCATAACATATTGATTCAGATCTTCAAACACTTGCATAGATTTTCTCATTTTAAAAAATATCTCCATTCCCATATCTTTTTAACATCATTTTCACCTTTTAATTTTCTTAGTATCATGAGATGTAATAACATTAAAAAATTAATTTTGGAAAAATTACATACAGCTGACTAAGACGATTGGCTGGATACTCACATGAAGGTCCAAATGTTTTCCTCTTTTACATCTGAGACACAAGCCTGGCTCCTTTTTAGGAGCGTTGGCACTTTGTTTATTAAGACACTGCTTCACGTGATATCCTGGCTATACACACTCAAAACAACTTTCTGGGAACACATTATCAAATTGAAGTTTATAATCTTTAGCATAATTACTGAGGAATTTTAGGCAGAGGTTGTTATCTACCTTCTCTACGAACTGTGAATTGTCTTAGTGACTTTTTGTTGGTGTGAGAAAATAGAGAAGTCCATGAGCTACTTTTGCTATAGTCATGTTACACCATAAGATGAATAATAACCTCTGTTGAAATTAGTTTATCCCTTAGTTATTCTCAATTGCACAATGTCTTTACTCTGAGGCTGTTTTGTTCTCCATTTCTCTTGTCATGGAGTCAGAGGGCCAGTCTGAAACTGGACAAAAATCACTACACAGGAGAGCTCTTAAGGTTAGTCATTACTAGCATAAATTAAAGTATTTGTAACTCTAATACATTTATCTAGGCAGGCGAGTCTTTTCTTCCGCTGGGTCTTTTATCTAGAACAGGGTTCGGTTAATTAAAATAGAAGATTTACTATTAAGATATTACTTTATTTAATATTTTTAACTTTATAAAGCCATGGGTGTTTGGTGAGCACCCAAGATCAAGCATGACTAGGCTGACAGAAGTTTTTGCCTTTCCATTGTCAGACCTAAGATCCTCTCTGGCTATACTTGATATGACCGGAGGCATGAAAACTTATACCCATAATTAGTTAGCTTGTCTATTCATGGTAATCACAACCTGAAAGATTTAATAAGCACTCTTTAAATATTTTAACACCTTTGTGTTTTTTTTATTGTTTTAAGTTATGACTTATTTGTACAAACTTTTCTTTTCTAAACAGGAGGCAAGACTATTAGCTCACATGGTAGTTTCTTTTAAAGAGAGCTTTCAGTCTGTCTGAATCAGAAAAACCATATTATAATTTACCATGCAAAATTTGAACTAAATAACCAAAAGGAATACAGAAAATAATGATACCTAAAGGAACCTGGAAAGAGTTGATACAAAAATGTTTTTTTCTCTTTTAGTCTGTGCAGGACATTGTTACTAGAAAGTGAAAAACAGTGATGCTCAGGACATGAATAGGCAGGAACAAAGGCAAGCTTGGAGCAACTAAGCAGCAGAGAGGGAAATACTCTATTTCAGAAAAACAGGCTTTGGATCACAACGCAAAAAGGCAGGAATTAAAAACAGTGAAGGCTGAATCTCACATCTCCCACCTAAGTAGACTATTCCTCCTTATCTCCCACGGCTGTAGTTATATCCTGATAGTAGCTTGTTTCTTGTAAGGTTTGGCATTGAAGTACTGCAAATTCACATGAGCGTCTTAGGTTTAGCCATCACAAAACGTCATTTCATTTTGTACCTACCTAGTCTTAGAGGCCTAGGGCTAGAAAAACCTTTTTAAGTTCCCTTTAGAAACTGACAAATACATTATGCAAAAAAATGTAAGATTTTAAATACTTTCAGAAATCACTAAATATACCATATAAGCATGTTAAAATCCAAAATAGTTTCTTTTCAAAACAGATAATGATGTTATATAAATAAATATCAGAATTTAAAATGGTTCCTTGTAAAAACCAGTAAATGCATAAGACAATGTAAAACGTCATTTTAAAAACCAGTAAATACTATACTAAAAGTTAAAATTTAAAATACTTTTCATTAGAAATAGACTAAAATGATAATAAAATGCTGATATTGTCTCTTTTTAATCTGACATAGAAATGTATTAACCTTGTGAAAAAAGACCATGTGAGAATCTCTTGCTTTTCTATGATTCCATCAAGAATCTAAAAATGAAAGCCGAAGCAAAAACATAAACTGCAAAAGGATTAGCACATATGATTAAATGCCTGTTGTCCAGGGAATTCCTGGATTATCATGATCTCCTAAAGTTCTGTAGAATGAGTAGATTTCTGAGTGTGGCCATTTGAATTATGCCATGTGGTTGGATTAAGATGGCGGCAAGCTCAAGCAGGTCAACACCATTTTGAAAATCTTTGTCCAGGATGGCAGCCAAGTCATGTGACTGCCACCATATTGATTGATGTCATCACCCAATGGAGGCCAGACCACATGGTTCCCTCTAGGTAAGATCATCAGCCAGACTAAGCATATGGATAAAATTGAGCCCCAGGATAAAATTGAGTCCTTCCCACACCAGGATATGAGTCCTGTGGGACAGGACACAACTGTGGGAAAAGATCAGTTGTGCTTGCATTGTTTAAATGCTATGCATGGGAAATGTAGGTGGAATAGAACTTACAACCTTATATATGCTAGGCAAGCATCCTAACAGTGAGCTATTTTCTCAGCCCAACAAACTGGAAAGTGAATAAAGGAATCCTATTCAGTAATTGTTGTGGAAAGCAAAGTGCCCCAAGGTAGGATTCATAACTGGTAGACTTTTAATGATCCACCTGGTAATTAAGGAAATGAAACCTGGAGTAATTAAGGGGCAAGTAGAGCCTTCTAACAGTGGGGTAAAAAGCTCCTCATCTCCATTTCCAGCAGTAGTAATAACAGACCCCATTTCTTCCAAATATCTCTGTCCCAGAGATTTCGGGGTACATTGGCCATGATAGGATTAATTGCATCTTTATTCCCAACTAGATCTTTCGATTGAACTGGCCTGAGGGTAACTCGTGAGTCCTGCTGCCTCCCCATACCACTAATAGGGGGGCCGGGCTTAAATTTAAAGGCCAGATGAGTAGCTTGCTGAAAATAAGCATATTGCCTCAATACCTGCTCAAAATAAGGAGAATCAGGACCAGACTCATTGGCTGCCTTGCAATTGAGTGCATCCCTGAGGAGGCCGCATGGCAGACCTGATGGTATCAATAGGAGCTGAACCACATGGGAGTTTACTCCAGGGGTAAATGGGGAACGGCGTAGGATTCTGGGGGAGGGCGGGGGTGGGCTCAATGGGAGTAAGAGAGTAGGGGTCCATCCTGCAAGAAGGTTCCCCAATATCTGATAACCATAAGAAACACTCCCTTAATTCTCATAGCAAATTACAGCAATAGCCACTTCCTTAATCTTTGTATCAGATAACCTTGCCATGGCCCACACTGCAGCATGCCCTTCATATCCTCATTTTGTTTTAATTAAGTGAGCGACCCTGGGAGGCAGGATTCCAGGAAGTAAAAGTTCACTGCCTCATTTTAAAGCCTTTCCAACTTATGAGTTTTAACTTTAAGGCTCCGTTTCCGAGGGTCAGCCCTTACATGAAATGCTGGACGAACAAAGAAACATGCGGGTGAAAAACAAGCACATGGGCAGAAAAAGAAACATATGGATGAATAAAGAAACACGTAAGAGAAAGCGGGGGTACCTAAAGCGTCCCGAAACTCACCCAAGAAAGAACCTCCAAACCGTATTCACTGAGAAAGGGGTACACAACAGCACGGAAAGCAAAGATGAGGCGACCTGCTAGCAAAATTAGGCTCCACTCAAGCAACAACAGCAGCAACAAGTGAAAATGAAAAGTCAAAAAATGAAGACTAGAAGCACAAGAATCACCAGTGGCCAGGTGCGGGTGTTCAGCCACATTGAGCGCCAGGTGTTGGCTGCAATGGGCACCAGATGTTGGGGCGATCCATCGGGGAAGGGGGCAAGGAGGCACAGGGTCAATGTCACAGACCCTGGGAGAAAGTGGAACCACAATTTCATTTAATTTTAGAACGGAACAGGATTTTTGCCAGGCTTAGGGGAGGTCTTTATCTAGTCATCTGGTAGGACCTGAACACCTGATGATCTGAAGTTCGTCGCTCCCATTGGTCCTGGATAGCTGCTAGCCTGAGAACTGCCCCAGGTTCGATCCCAGGAAGTGTTCACTGCACACACATGCTCAGTGTCAGTTCTAGCTGGTTCTAGGCCAGCAGGCCAGGAACCTGCCTGACCTGGCCTGAATCTTCCTACAAACATCCTCCTTTACCACACATTCCATCTTCCTCTGATCATCTGCATCTCCATAGTCCTAAGAGCAATGGAGTCAGTTCAGTTCAGCATGAACTGAAACCCTGCATCAAAACTACCTTTCTTTCTTTTAAATTGTTCCTCTGAAGTATTTTATCAAAGCTAGAAACAAATCACATATACTGGTCCTCAATACATAGCATACACAGCCATCAAACTTAATTCTTTAAAATTTAAGGACATAAATTTAGTCAGAAATGAGAAAATATAATTTACCTATTTCACACTTAGTATGAAGTTTTGTTAAATTTTGCCTAAAATATGGAAAATGAGGCTAACAATTTTTGAGATAAATTTAATTTAAATACACAAAAGTTTCTGGTTCTGCTTTAAAACCCCATATATAGGCTCTTCTTCACTAATGACAGAATGTGCAGTTATTTTGGCTTTATTAACAAACATAAGTAATTTTTATAATGGAATAGTCTATTCTATATGTATTAAATGGAGTAAACTTTTTTCCTAAAATAATAATATCCTCATCACCTATCATTTTAATTAATTCATGAAAAGGTTTGCTTCTTGCCTAATTATATTTTTAAGCAACAAACATTCTTTCAGCCATATTTCATTAATCATTTAATTAGTTTATGAGACACTTTGCTTTTCTGCCACAGTCGTTATGCATTTAAAGGGGATTTTAATTAATGACAGGAAACAAAATAAGTTCAATTTAAATGAAGCCAGGTATGAAGGAATGGGATAAGAATAAATAATCTTATATGTGTATATATATATATATATGATTTGAAATATACATATATATATATTCCAAAAGTTCTCCAAATAAATGAGGTGAAAGTAAGGTAAGTTACGTATTAATAGGTATAAGATTTCAGTAGCTTTGATTCTTATAAATTAAAGCCTACATTTAATTTTTATTGACAATGTAGCTGAAAAGGAAATCAGAGAGATTTTTATATTTTCAGAAATTAAGTTATTGACATTGGTGAAAGAAAACGGTGAATTTTAATTTCAAGTTTGAGAAGAATCTTTTAAATGACATTAATTTAAATAGAAGAAAAGAATTTGTTTGCTTTGTTTCAAAATCATTGCTGAAATTAGAAAAGAACCTATAAAATATGATATTAAGGTTCAACAAAGTACATGAAAATTACTTGCTTTAGAAAGATGCATTATTATTTTTATGTTTATTTATTATTTTATTTATTTTAATTCTTATTGAGCTTTTGTAATTTTTATACAGTTCTCAATCAATTCTAGACCCCCCTCCCTCATCCATATCCCCTCACCTCTCCACCAGATCCCATCCACTCCATCTCAGACAGTTCCGTCCATTCAAGCATCAGTACCCAGACGTCCCTCAGCACAATACCATGCACTTGTCCAGTCAGCCCATTCAGCGATCCCAAGTAAGGCATACTCTCCCAGACCCAGTAGCAACCATTCTCCAATACTACTCAGTCTAGGGCCAGCTGTAACCCATTACTCTCGTCCCCTCTGGGTCCCTGTGAATGGAATTGGCACATGCTCAGTATCACTATTACAGCAAGTTCACATGTGCAATCTTCCTATTGCCTGAAAGCCTCTGCTTCCCTGTGTTCATGGACAAGTTCTGGCACTTAGAATCTTTCTGTTCCCTTTTTCATAATGATCTGTGAGCCATAGGTGTGTGAGGTTCAATTTAGGAGTTCTATCCAGGGATACACACTCTGCAGTCTCCTTATCTTTAATATTTGACCGGTTATGGCCCCTTGTGTTCATTGTGTTTTGTTGTATAAGGAAGGTTCATTGCTGAGAGTTGAGTGATGCATTATTTCTCTCACTAACCCTCATTTAGTTATGTTACATGAGCCTTAGGTGTTGAGATTCAATTGCAGATGTGCCACCCAGGACTGGGCATCTCTCAGACATACACTATCTAACCAGTTGTGGCACTCTACAGCAGCCTCTGAAAGAAGTTTCTTGATGAATGGCTTATGGTATATTGGCCAATCGTCTCCCTTAGCAGTTTGCACATTATCATCTAGCATTATGAGAACCAAACTTCACATAGATGACTTCCAGGTTAGCTCTGCTACAGTGCTCAAAGTTCTGTGTCCAATGTATGTCTTGTCTTCTGTACCAGGGTCCCATCTATTAGTTCTGGGGTATAGCCAAGAGCCTTGGCAACAGCCTGTGCCATTTTAGGACTCTCCTGCATAACTGCCACCAAAAACTCAAAGGAAGGGATCCTCTGTCAGCCACTGTGTTCCTTGCCAAACAGCCCCCAGGCATATGAATAAACTGATGTTTAAACACTGTATGTGCATTTCCCATGGGGCTATGTGCAGTCACACTTTCCTCTGGGTTCCCTAGTCCTCCAAGATTCATTCAAATCTACTGTTTATCCTCCAAGCTGAACTCCCTCCTGAATCCCAGTGCTGCCATTATCCACCCTCACCCCAAATGATACCACCTCCCACCATGCCCCCTTCTGACTTTCCTCCCTCCCCCCACATTATGGCCCCTTGCATATCCCTCCTTCCTCTCCTCCCAGTTTCCCCACCTTCCCCCCAGTAACATGTGTTCCGTAGTATCCTCTCCTTCAGGTTCTTTCTTGTCCTTTACCCTCTGTATACCCTTTCCAATTTCTGCCTCCTGTTTTTCCAGTCTATGACCACGGTAGGTCTTCACATCGCCTAGTATCTTCCTTTATCTCTTTCTTTATTGAGTTTAAAATTTCATTGTAGAGATCTTTAATGTCTTTGATTAGGTTTATACCTAAATATGTTATTTTTTGAAGGTTGTTGTGAGTGGGTGGGTTTCCCTGAATATAATTTTTCTGATGGTTTCTTATTGGTATATAGAATAGCTACTGATTTTTTCAAGTTGATTTGTAACCTACTACTTTACTGGAGGAATTAATCATTTTTAACAGTTTTCTAGTGGAATTTTTGGGATCTTTTATGTATAATATCATAGTCTGCAAATAGATATAATGGATGGCAACCTTGAATACTTTATCCAGTAAATCTATCTATTAAGGTTGAAGGGGAATAGAAAATTTTTCATTACACAAATAGACTGAAGGAATTCATCTCAACCAAACAGCACTTTAGAGATTATTCAAAGTAATACTAAGTACTGAAGAAAGAAATGAGTATACCTGAGAGGATACAGAAAGAAAACAAAGGAGGTGTAAAAACAGAAACAGGAATAGGTCCACAAACACAAAGAAATTAAAATAACAGTGTCTAGTACACATCTTTCAATAATAATACTAAATATTAATGGACTCAATTACCATGTCACAAGAGAGAGGTTATTGGAATGTATAAATTAAGAAAACCTTTTTTAGCTGTCTTTAAGAAACTCATCTCACCTTCAAGGATAGAGAGTACCTTAGGGTGAAAGGATGGAAAAAAATATTCCAAGCAAATGATTCTAAGAAGCAAGAAGGTGCTCCAGTTCTTGTATTTGACAAAATAAACTTCAAATTTTACTTCATTCTAATCAAAGTAACAATTTGATCAAAAAGATATTACAGTTGTGAACATATATGCACCAAACTCTGGAGCAACCAAATTCATAAATATATATATATATATATATCCTTAAGGACTATAAAACACAGATTAACCCCAATTCAGTAGTAGTCTGGGATTTAATACAACACTATATTCAATAGACCAGGAAACTGAACAAAGAACAGAGACACATCTGAATTAAATGACATTATACATGAAACGGACCTAAATAAAAATCTACGGAATATTCAACCCAAGTAAAAAAAGAGTAGAGTTTCTACTCAGCAGTCTATGCAAGCTTTTCTAAAATTGGTTTCACTCAATTATTTCTGTTGAAAAAAAGAAGAGCAGCAATGTTTATCCATATTATTTTATTAGAATGAAGGAGAAAGTGATGTGCAAGTAAGAGTAGAGAGTAGTGTGGCACTAGGTTTACTGGGATTCCTATGTTGACTTACTAGTATATAACATATGTCAATCAGAAAAATGACACTGATCCTCTAATAACCATTCTCATACTTCAGGAAATATTTCCCTTATATTTTGGTTAGATTCATTATTTTTATTTTCTTTGTTTCTTTTTGATTAAATTCTGCTCCAATTTTGTTATTTCTTCTCATTTAGTAGGTTTGAGGTTGGTTTCTTCTTGCCTTCCCCAATACTTGAGTTGCACTGTTAAATCATTTACATGTGCTCTTTCTGATTTTTTAATGCAAGAACTAAGAGTTAAAAACTTCCCTCTTAAGACTGTTTTTAAGGTGTCCCAGAGGATTTATTGTGTTGTAGTCTCATTTTCATTTAGTTCCCGGAATAATTATATTTCTTTCTTAATTTCTTCTTTGACTCATTCATCTTTCAGCAGTGTGTTGTTTAATCTCCATGATCTTGTGTAGATTCTATAGCTTATTTGCTGTGGATTAAAGGCTTTATTGCACTGTTGCCTGGTAGAATGCATGGAATTATTTCAATGTTTTTGTATGTCTTGAGATTTGTTTTGTGTCCCAGAATGTGGTCAATTTTAGGATGTATTAACCTATGAAACTAATAGTATCTACCAATCCAAAAGGTAAAAAAAAATCCCCAACTAGAACCTGAAATTTTGGCAGAGATTTCTCCATTTGCTATAATGTGTCTATCTGATATTTTCACCAAATATCTTGTTTTATTATTTCCTTTTGATTCTTGATATAAAGATTTCATGAAATCAATTCTACATTAGATCCTGTTATAACGTAAATATGTAGTATCAGTCCATGATTACTCATATTTGGCTCAAGAGTAAATGATTTCTTATTCCCTTTGAGGTGAGAGCTGTGTTTTATGTTGAGAATAATAACAATTCCACATTGATTTATCCTGCAGTTTCCCCAGCCAGCGTGTTTGACATTGGTATCTTACCAGTTAGTGTAGGTAAATGACTGATAGACTTATATACTTGAGGAAAATGATAGTAAAGAATGGTTCAGAAAGGATGAAGCTACTAATAAAATTGCATTATGGAATAGTAAAAAATATATTTATTGCCACACAGCAGTATGCATTTTAGACTGAGATAGGAACTCATGTTGCTGGTGTAATTGCCTTGAGAATCTTATTGAAATTAGAAGGATTAGATACTAATTAATTGGAAGAGTTTCATCCTAATCACTTGTTCAGTATCTTTGGTTTAAGTGGGAGTTCTTTCTCCATCCCCCATGAAAATCCCTGTATACTTTGTTATGCAAAGAAAGCTATGCCCTCATGTTCCTTAAAAACTTTGCAGTGAATCATAATTAAATTCTGTCTTTTATTCAGTTCCTTTTATGAATGTGAAATGATATAGTTCCATTAGCTGACCTCTCACATTATGAGACCTAAATAAATTATAAGTGTTGTTATTCTATTATCCTTTCCTATGATACTATTATACTACTTAAGCTACTTATGTTTGTCATAATGCAAAGTCTTTTTTTTTCTATCCCCTCTAAATTAAATGTTATTTTGTTTAAGAGAGTGAGAAAGAGAGAGAGAGGGGCTATTTGACTATTTCTGTGTGTTTTAGATCAACTCACCTCTTCAGAAACTGTTATTGGGCCAGAGATGATTGTATAAAATGAACAAAACTTAAGCAAATGTTTTCAGACATTGGACAATAGGCAATACTGCATTATAATCCCTGACCAAAAGGAAAACAAGGAAGTGAGAATTAGGATTTTAGTACATTACTTACAAGTTCCATTTTCAAGATATGATTCTGGGCTGGGAAACCTCAAACTCCTAGGGATCATGCCAAATTAAAGCAACAAGAATCTGGGTGCATTAAAGGCAGAAATAGGAATTCCTGAAGTGAGGATAGAGAAGAAGAGAAAGAAAGGAAGAACAGAGGGGCGGGAAATGAGCATGAGTTTCCAGTATATTTGCAAATTCCAGACTTCAGATCATAAAACCTTCGACTATTCAAATATGAAAATTCAGAAAGAACCAGGGAGTATTATTAAACTCTCAGCCCTGCATCTGGAGAGAGGTTTTTCCTGAACCCTAATAAAGAATCTTCTTTGTGGTTTGGCCAAATAGTACTAGACTAAAGATTGCTCTGGCCGTGACGCAGATAAAACCTTAAAGTAGGGCTATATATGAGAAAAAAGTAAAGGTTCTTAAATTAAAGCAAGCTGCATTGGAAAATTTAAATGCTTTATAAAATCAATTTCAGAACTCAGCAATCTAAGATCTATTCCATGAGACATTTAATCAAAGGGTATGACAGAAAAAAAGAAAAAGAAAAAATGTATGCAGGCAGAACAGAAAGGGAAGATATCTTAATGTACAAGATGCAGGGAGACGAACAGGAGAGGGTAAGAGAAAGTGCACAAATTGCCTTGAATTTCCTTCTACCTAGCAGTAAATCTCTTGATGTGTTGTGGGCTACCCCGGGGGTCTCAGCTCCCATCCAGCAGGTCAGCTCCCAGAGGACTTCCCACACAGGGGCCAGGGAAAGGTGAGTGAGCTGTCTGTCCTTTCCTCAGACAATCAGACACGACAGGGAGTCTACTCAAAGCAGGGACTCATTTATTAGGAAGTGCCAGGCAACATATAAAGGCAAAAACTGCAAAAGGGGATTTCCATCATGAGGTGAGCACAAACAATTGTTTTAAAGGTCCGGTGAGCATATATTGGGTCTCACAGCAACCTGGGGCTGATCACGTACTATTCACTGGTGGGGGGAGTCTTAGGACCTAGCTATTGATCACACATTGTCCAGAGAGGAGGAAGTCCTAAGATACAACCAGGCTGATCATGTACTGCCCAAGACCTAACTAGCTCCTTTTCAAAAACAAGTTAGAACATACCTAGACTGCGCTCTTCTTACTTCCTTCAAGCGCCATCTTATTGGTATTTGTTACAGGGTCTTTCATTGATGTTTGTGCACATTGTGCGTAGGAAAACGAGCACATTTCCAAATCCTTTCCCTGTGTGGCCTATGAGTACTTTCTAAAATATGGAACTAAAGTGAAGTGTTTTATGTGAATTAGGCTGGTTTGAATATTTTGTTCACATGCTCTGCATATATCTCTACTGATGTGGTTTGTTAGCTCGGTAACTACTGTTCTGTTCGGTTGTCCAAATACCTATAACCATCAGTCTCCAATCACAATTCATGCATTCTTGTATCTCTTCATTACTGTACTATTTCTTTTATACATTACAGAATTCTACCCATTCTTCTACTAATATATTATCGATTTCCTAAATTACTTGATATTTCAAAATGACATATTCTGCATATATATGTATGTTTAATTTAGAATTACAGACTAAATGAAAGAATCTCTTCACAAAAATGCTATTATAGAAATTCAATTCATATTCTGAACAACTGAATTATCAGAAGTATTTTGAGTATTTATACTCGTAAGTATTCTCAGAAGTATTTACCAGCTAATATTGACTGTGTTTTTCATTATTTAAAGTGTCAGCACACTGTAGTCTTGCTTTATCTTTTACAGGATGATGTTGACTTCAGTTTTGACTAAAATTTGTCTGTTTTCTATTTTTTTGCATTCTTTAATGCAATACCATAAATACATTCTATTTTATTGTTTCTTTGTATCAGTTTTTTAAACTAAAATATTGAAATAATTTTGTGTCAGGTTTTGAATTTAAAATGTGCAATTTTAATGTCTAAATGTTGTTTAAATACTTAAGTTTTCCTTTTAGAAACCTGATAAATTCAAAACAGGATCCGTATTTTGGATAGTGTATTAAGTGGATTAAGGAGAAGGATCAAAATAAAACAGAACTTTGCACTAGAATTTCTGATTTATTTAAGTTACACATCTGTCTTAGTTTCTTTGGGGCAGAGCGTGCAGTGAACATTATTGATGATGTTCAGGAGAGTAAATCCCTCTCATTCTTCTGAGGTTCTGGAATGAAAACTGAATGAGGGTACTCAGTGTGTTGAGACTGACTTGGGGAGAGAGTCTCAGCCAAGGACATCTCTGCATCTTGCTGGAGCAAGTGGTCCACAGTTTCTTAACCCTTGGAGGCCATGTTGACCATGAGGTGTAATATCCCATTGCTGTAGACAAATTCATTGTCATACCAGGAATCGAGCTTGACAAATATTCACTCTGTCATAGATGAAGGCAGCTCTGGTAAGTAGGCACACAATATAGCTAAACCCTACACTCTGACCTTGATGTTTGAGGGATGAGACTCTCAATGCATGAAAAGATGTGGCTGTCTCTGGAACTGGGAGGAGGAGAGAGTCTGTCTTTATTTCTGAATCGGGAAGATCAAAGAAATGGTTTTTTAAATAGGATTGTTTAAGTTAGTTGGCTATATGTAATTTTTAAGTTAACATATTAGGTTATAGATCTTATTATTTTATCATAAATAATAGTGCTATATATAGAAGTGCTTAGCCACAGACAAATATTCAAGAAATCCAGTATTAGTTTTAAAGACAATAGTGATTTTGAAAAATTTCAAAACATTTTTATTAAGAAGGAAAATTATATGATTGCTAATTTTGGCATTTTTTCTGCAAAGCACAGTAATTACTTCATATATTATAGAATTATATTGCTATGAAACATGTAGACTTAAATCTACAGGAAGCAGAAAGCCGACTAAGGTATGCCAGGATCTAGGGAGTACACAAATCTGTAAGGTGCATAGTAGTAGGCATAATTTTGTTTCTGGCTTATTTATGTTTAAAATATTTTTAATATTATATATATATATATATATATATGTATATATTTATTTTGAGTGTATTGCCTGAATGTAGGTAGGTGCACTCATGTCCTACAATGCATTTGGAAGTGTAAGAAATATTCAGATGCCCTGGAACTGGAGTTATGAATGATAGTTAGCTATATCTGGGTGCTGTGTATCAAATGTAGGTCCTCTTAAAGAGCAACCAGTGCTCTTAATGATTGAGCCATGTCTCCAGTCCCTTATGTTTAAAATACTTTGTTATTTTTACTTTATGTGTATGAGTATATTGACTGAATGTTAGTGAATACAGTGCTTTCAGAGGACAGAAGAGGACATCGGATCGCCTAGAACTGGAGTTACAGATGGCTGTTACCACAATGTGTGTGCTGGGAACTGAAGCCTGGTCTTCTACAGGAGCAGTCAGTTCTCTTAACTACTGAGCCATTTCTCTAACCCCAGTTTCCAGCTTAATTTAATTTAGGGAAAAATTCTCTATGTAATTTATTATCCAGGCTACATTTATAATGATTATTATATTTAAAAAATAATACAATTATTTTAAAGTTTACATGAAAGTTTGAAAAAAATTCTAAATTTCAATTTAATTTCTAAATAAAAAGTAGTTGTTTGTTTACTATTTCTTGGAATATTTATATGACCAAATGTCATTAAATTAGGAATAGTAAAGTTACAGTTGGAGAAGCCCAGATCTTGTCAGACTGCCTGAGATCACCTGAATCAGGCCTCCATGTTTTGGTGCTAAGAGATGGAAGCAAACTAAGTGTCCCTGGAACGATGAGTGGATAGTGAAAATGTGATTAATTCACACAGTAGAGTTCTACTTGGCTTGGCGGTAAGGAAAGACTAAGTCATGAAGTTTTCATGTAAATAGATGGAACTAGAAACTGTTTTACTAATTGAAGTAACACATACTTTGAAAATAAAACAATGTATGTTCCCCCTCATTTTTGGATCCTAGCAGTGAATCATAATATATGACTATTATCCTGATGTAACTGCACAACCCAGTAAAATGGAAAGGAATAGTTGAGGTAAAAGGAAAGAAGTAATATGAGAAAGAACAGTAGGAGACAGGTGTTACTAGGGGGAAAATTTGTTATTTAAAAAGGAGGTATACAAGGAACTATGAGGATAAAGGGAAGGAAGAGCTCAAGAGAGATGGGATCATAGGAAATAAGTATTATTAAGGAAGAAATGGGGAAATTTTGGATACTTTAAATGTGGAGATTGTGAAGGGAGGGTTAGCTAGAGAGAAAGGAGAGAAATAATGCACAGTTAATGTAAAAAAAAAGAAGAAGAAGAAGACAGATTCCCAAAACTACACACACTATTGCCACAGCCCTTGATTGTCCCCCAGAACTTAAAGATGAGATGCTATTTCTGAGGAGAGGACATCCTTGGACCCATGATTTGGAGCAATGGAGCTGGAACTACCTGGCAACCACATTCTCTGAAGGCTAGCTTTCATAGCTCTGGAGAGCACTCTACAAGATGCTAAGGCAGAATATCAATTGATGGTCAAACCCCAGCCTTTAAGAACTAATAACCACTTCAATGACAGACTGGCACAGCAAATACATTGAAACAGTAGCCACACTTTTATCTTGGGGATAATCAACAGTTACATAATTAGACTTAAAGCCCACTCAATGGGAGCAAACTCATGTGTGGTACCAAATAGCCAAATATACATAACTGAATAAGTAATAGATCTTAGAGAAAATCCTGTGACATCCCAGAAAAATGTAATTTCTTAATATGTGCAAAATATGAATCCTTATATTTTACAGTCAAGTATCCAGTCACCATTCATCCAAGAATCTTCTTTTGCAACAGACAGATTATTACAGAGTTCCACATTTGGTCATATATAGAGACTGTGTGTGTACTGCCAAAGTGTAAATGGCATATCTATCACACAGCCTCTACCAAAGGCTCATGGAATATAGAAGGAAGGGTAAAGACAACACTAATGCAATCTCTGTTCTCATTAATGACGCTCCCTCATGCAACCGAAGGCCTGAACACAAAAGGTTACAAATATCCAAAGCATAGAAAATAAGAGTCTTCAGAGTGTGGATCCCTGGACAGGACTTCTATGCTAAACCCTATCCACCCAGGCCTCAGGGTCCAATGCAGAAGATGGGGCAAAGATGGTCAGGGAAGAGGGACATGACAATATGGAAATAGAGTCCTACAGGCTCTTGGGACCTTGTTCTTATGAACCTGTATCAGTGGTGTCAGCATGCACAAGACCCATGCAAACTGAAGCAGACAAAAGCTCAGCACAGAACTGTGGAAATGGGCAGCGGGTCCCAATCTCTGTAGAAAAAGTATTGGCAGCTGATTACTGATGGGTGAGGAAGAGATGATCTTAAAAACAGGGACTCTAGAAAGGCTGACTAGATCCCAGGGGATGAATTTGCACTGAGGGACATCTGAGGACACTAACTTTGCATGATACCTTAACACCAATGAGAGAATGTATGAATTCCAGTGTGTGTGTGGGAGACTAAGGGAGCTTGCCAATGGGAAAGGCATTATAAAGATGCTCAATATATTCTGTTTGAAATACTAAAAAATTCAATAAATCATTTACAAAAGCATTTGAATTTTCATTTCCAAGCATTGGGGTTGTATTTGGTTTGAATGAATGAGTTCTTCAGTCTATTTTGAGTTTTATGAGTTTGAGATTGTGAAGATTATGAACTAATTACTTTGTGAAATACAGTTTAGTGTGTGTATGTGTGCGTGTGTGTGCCTGTGCATGCATGTGCATATCATGTTTCTTTGTGGATGTTTTAAATTATGCATAGGCAGGACTCTCAGAAAATGGCACTCCAACCATTACTGTTGCTCACTTGATCTTATGGATTGGTGCATTCTTTCGGTTTTCCTACTTGTAATGTAACATGTCTTGTTTGTTTTACTTAGATATCTATCTCACAGGTTTCTCCACTATGGAACTATATTTCTCATAATTAAGAAGCTATAATTGGAGGTGGAGAGATGACTCAGATGTGAAGAGCACTTGCTGCTCTAGCCAAGGACTGGAATTCACTTCATAGTATCCACGTTAAGTGACTCACACCTGCCTGTAAGTCCAGCTCCAAGGATCCAGTGCCCTATTTTGTGCTCATTAGGCACCTGTATATATGTGCACACACACATACTCATATATACACACACACTCACGGAGCAATAAAAATAAAATAATTCTGGTGATAAAGGAATGTATAAGTATCTTAGGAGATAAAAGAAAGACTATCTCTGCTTCTGTCTTAATCTTTCTCTGACATACAATTTTACTTCATTTACTCGTGTATTCTAAAAAGTTTTGTCAGTTTTCAAAGTTAATTCTTACGTATGTCATTTAGAAATTTTCAAAGCATAAATTAGTTTCTCATGCTCTGGAAAATATATTTTACATTTTTTGAATTTTTGTGCATTTCATACAATAGATCTCGATCTTATTTAAAACTCCTCCCCATCTGTGCCCCCATAGAGTTCTGACAGGATTTCATGCATTGTCATAGACTTTTCAGAATTGGAAAACTAATGCAAAATGTTCCTATGTAAACTTTGTCAAGTTCTCCCAAATGTTAAAATCTTCACTCTTTACTTTTAATAAATACAAGTCTTAATTTCATTTCTGTTTTTTTTTTGATTAAACACACTGGCACAAGCAACCTAAAAGAGTGAGTTTACTGTGACTTACAGACAGAGTCCATCAGGCAAGGCAAGGCAAGGCAGCAGAAACATGAGGCCAAATGCTCATATTGCATCTGTAATTGAGGGACTAGGAGAGAACAGAAGGAAGGGCCACATTATAAAACCTTAAAGCCTGTACCCAATAACAGACTTCCTCTAGCAAGGCTTAACCACCTAATGGTTCCATACCCTTCCCAAAGAGTACCACTACCTGCAGACTAAATGTTCAAACATGTGTGCCTATGAGGGTCACTCTTTAACCAAACACAACAGCAACTAACTATTTAATATTTATTACCTATATTACTCACTACTTCAACTTTTATTAAATATTATTATTGGACCAAAAGAGATAAATTTCTTCTTATTTATTTAACCAAGTTCCTGTGGTTTGAAGTTACATATTTTATTTAAAAACTTTATTATTTTAAGCTTAATGATATATATTTAATTTTCAATTTTCCCTAGATATGATTATTGGGGATCAATTTAGATTGAACCCATTTGTTTTTAGCACATCTTTATTTCTGAAATAATAGCAAGAAACTAATTTAGTGATGTACTTCTAACCAAACTAAAGGCTATATATGATATTACCAGTTTCCTATCTTTTTCCTGATAAATATTTAACACAAGAGATTTACTTGATATGTCACCTTAGTCTTCTCATATCTTTAAGTTTTCTGTTTTTCCTTGATTTTATTTATCTTGTCCATGTATTTTTCAAGTGGTCCCAGCAATACATATACCAGAGCTATGAAATTTATAATAAGACAAAGTTGAAATGGTCACAGGAGATACATGGTATCAGCATCTACAGGAAGCAGTGCTTTAGCTTGCTCATTTGCTAAAGATGGTGTCTACTAATTTTTTTAGCATTTCTCTCTATGATGGATTTCCTAGAATTGAGTCACTAACATCATTTTATAATAAAAAGGACTTTCATTTACACATGCTATCAGAATAAACATTAAATGTTTAATTAACCTGTTAATATATCACAGTAATTAATAACTATTTGGTGAAGGATAATAAAGCTATGTAAATGCTCAACTCCTAACATTTTGTTTACAAATTTTAATAACAGTCAGTAGATAAGGATTAATATTATTATTATACTTAACTCTAGTATTCAAATTTTGCTTATTATGATTTCTTCTACATTTTTAATGGAATCATTTGACAAGGCAGGTAGAATTACTCTTTCTCTTTTATTTACTATGTATTCACTGGTATTTTTATAAAAATGAGCTTACATATCTATGTTAAACTATGCTTATCATTATAATGCAATTACTATGATTTATGTCATTGTCCAAATTTTTCTACCTGTGGTTATAGGAGAACACTATTTCATGTAACTCATTACTTTTTAAATATTATTTATTTAGATATTCAAACATAAATGTTCAAGGCTTATCTTTTGCTGTCTCAGACCTAAAATAAGATATTTCTTCAAGGACCTGAAGACTCTTTTACAGGACAATGTTTTTTAGAAACCAATTTTGAGTGATACATGTGATAACATTTGCATATTGCAAATGGGGTGTATTGTTCTCAGAGAAGCCAAGGAGGGAGAAAATATAGATGTCTATATTCATGTCAGTATGGATATATTTACACTGTTCTGGCTAGTGTAAATGAATATGCTGACTAGTATCTGCATATATCTATATTTATTTCCTTTTAAAGTAAATAGGAGTTCACACTGATGTCTTTCACTTTATTCAGCACCACCAGGACTTTTTGTACCTACTTTTTCTAGCAAAGAGAAACCTGGCTTTCACTACTAATAATGTATTTGCCTATTTGTTCAACTCTAGTACATATATAAATGAATATGAATTAGATAAGTCATCACCACAAGAGACATGCTTATCACTTAGCTTGCAATGTTTCATTACAATTGCTTTTTAAATTTACTTTTATTGAGCTTTATACATTTCATACAATAGTTCTTAATTCCTGCCCTTTTAACCCTCAACAGGACCTCATGTATTTTGCCATACATTTTAAGTTCTATTCAGTCAAGCATTTGTGCCCAGATTTTCTTTACTGCAAATTCATCTACTGGAGTCTGGTCAGGCTATCTAGAGATCATAACTAACTCTCTTCTCCCAGTAGTAATCAATCTCCAATAGTTCTCAGTCTAATCTGACCCACCATCAATTTCTATAATTTCACTTTGGGTCTTTGTCTAATTTGAGTTGGTGTGGGTCCTGCGCTCTGTGTCACCATGGCCACAAGTCCACATGTGCAAGCTTGTGGTGTCCTGAAAGCCTCTGCTTCCCTAAGTTCATGAACCAGCCTTGGCTCTTACAATCTTTCCAATTCCTCTTCCTCAATGACCCTAAACCATAGGTGGATGAGGTCAAATATAATATTCCTATCAAGGGATTCACATTCAATGGCCCCTTATTTGGCATTTCTCAGATATATATTCACTGTGTCAGACCAGTTGTAGAAATCTTCTGTGGCCTCCATCTGTTGTAAGGAGAAGCTTCTTTGATGAGTGCTGCACTGTATGTTTGTCTGTAAATATAAGGATCCATATTTAGCCTGTGGTAATAAATTAGATTTATCTAGAGATATGACAGAGATAAAGTTCTCTCTTAGGACCGATGTCCCCTCCAACCCGATGTGCCACCCATGAGTTCGCTCCCATTGAGAGCATGTAAAGTTCAATTAGATAGCTAACTCTCCCAAGAAGAGAATGCTACTACTGCACCAATAGAGGTAGTGTGCTGTAACAGTTGTTATGGTTATTATAACTTAGGGTTGGATGGGACCATTGATAGATTTTCATCTCAGCAGTTTGCATATTATCATCTGGCATTATAGGAGCTATACTTGAGGTAGAAGGCTTCCAGGTCAATTCCTGTTCCATTGCTCCAAATCCTGTATCCCAAGTAAGTCCTGTCTTCATCGGTAGGGTATTTTCTAGTTCTGGGAGATAACCAAAAATTTTGGCAATAGCCTGTATTATTTGATGAGTTGCTTTGACCACTATCACCAACCACACAAAGGGAAGTGCCTTCTGTCTGCCACTGTGTTCCTTGTCAAACAATCCCCGAGTATACAGATGAACTAACGTTTTCACACTGTTTGTGCATTTCTCAGAGAGGTTCAGTGGCATCTCTAGCCCTCCAAGATTCATTCATATCTACTTTTTTTCCTCCGATCCAAAGCCCCCCCGCCCTCTGTTCCCAGTTGCAGCACCTGCATTATCCCCACGCTGCTCCATTAACACCTGCCTCCATCCCCCTTCTCCTGGCTTCCCTCCTCCCAAAACCATCACCCGTATCCCTCTTCTCCTCCTTCCTGGACACTCCTAATTTCACACACCCCTGTGGTAACATCTGTTCCCTCCTAGTCCCGTTTTTGAGGTCTTTTGCCTTATCTCTATGTATCCTTTCTTTTTTCCTGGCTCCCGGTGTTACATCAGGACACATACTCACATATAGGAGACTGGTACTACAACCCACAAATGAGGGAGAACATAGGTCGCTTGCTTTTCTGTGTTTGTGCTACTTCACTTAGTATATAACACTCTCTAGTTTCATCTATTTACCTTCAAATTTCATCTTTCCTTACTGCTGCATAGAACTCCTTTGTGTTGATGTACCACATTTTCATTATCCACATGTCAGTTCAAAGACATTTAGATGTTCTCCATTTAATAGATATTATGAAGAGAATAGTGACAAACATGGAATGGATGTACACGTTTCTTTACAATAGGAGGGGTCCTTTGGGTTTATGCCAAGAAGTGGCATAACTGGATCATACAGCAGATTTGATTTTAGTTTTTTGAGAGTTCTTCACTCTGCTTTCCACAGTGGTTGCACGAGCTGAAATTCCCACCAGCAGTTAAGGAGCAAGCCGTCTTTTCATCATTCTTTTCAACATTCGGCGTCTTTTGTTTTCTTGATCTTAGCCAGTCTGACTGTGGTAAGATCGAATAGTGAAGTGATTTTTATCTCATTTCTCTAATTACCAAGAAAGGTTAGTACTTTTTAAGGTATTTCTTGTATCATTTTTATTTCTTCAGTTGAGTACTCTCTGTTCAGGACTATAGACCATTTTTTGTTGGGTAGTTTTTTTTTTTTTTTTGTTCTTTGTTTTTTGGTTTCTTTGTATATTCTGAATATTAATCCTCTGTGTAGCTGTTAATGATTTTCTCCCACTCAGTGGGTTTTCTTTTCATTTCCCCTATTGTTTCTATTGCTGTAGAGAAGCTTTGAAGTTTAATAAGGTCCCACTTACTGACTGTTGATCTTAATGCCTGAGCAGTTGGTGTCGGATTTAGAAAGTTTTGGGGTGGAATTTTTGGGATCTCTTATGTATAATATCTTATCGTCTACAAATGGAGATAATTGACCTTTTCTTTTCCAATTAGTATTCTTTAGTTTCCTTCTCTTGCCTTATTGCTCACTCTTGCAAGAGTTTAAAGCACTATATTGAGAAGGAGTAGAGATAGTGGACTGCCCTGTCTCCTGATTTTAATGGGAATGCTTCCAGTTTTTCCATGGAGAATGATGTTGCTTATGAGTTTGTTGTATGTAGCTTAAATTATGTTGATATATGTTCCATACACACAAATACCTTCTAGGTATCTGTTGGAATTTGTCACAGAATTTCTGCCTCTATTGAGATGATCATGTGGCTTTTGTCTTTAAGTTCATTTATATGTTTAATTATATTTATTGACTTACATACATTGAAATATCACTGCATCTCTGGAACAAAGCCTAATTGATTGTGGTGGATGATCTTTTTGATGTGTCTCTGTCTGCAGTTTGGGAGTATATTGTTAAGTATCTTTGCATATATATTCATTAGGGAGATAGTCTTACAGTTTTTTGTTCTATCTTTACTTGGTTTTGATATTAGAGGTATTAGAGTGATACTGGGTTCACAGAAGAAGTTTGGGAGTTCTTAGTCTGCTTCTGTCTTTTTGAATAATTTAATCAGTATATTTTTATAGATCTTTTTTAGAATGTCAGGAAGAATTCTGCTATGAACACATGTTCCTGGGCTTTTTTTTAGTTGGGGGATTTTTGTGTACTATTTCCATTTACTTATCTGTCATATGTATGTTTAAATGGTTGGTGTCTTCCTGGTTTAACTTTGGTCATGTCCATGATTTTAGAAATTCATCCATTTCTTTTAGATTTTGAATTTAATGGAGTATACATTTTTAAAGTGTTCCCTTATAATGCTCTGACTTTTTTTTGTGTCTCTTGGGATGTTTTCCTTTTCATCTCTGATTTTGTTGATTGGCTTTGCTCTTCCTTTCTTTCAGTTAACTCTGCTAAGCATCTGTCTATATTGTTTAATCTTTCAAAGAACCATATTTTACATTGATTGAGTTTTTCTAATGCTTTCTTGGTATCTATTTCATTAAATTCTGTTCTGATTTTAACAATTTCTTCTCATCTACTTGGTTTGGAGTTGGTTTGTTCTTGTCTTTCCAGCGTTTTGAGTTATACTATATTATCAAGACATTTACATGTGTTCTTCTTTCTGGTTTTATTTTTTGTAGGAATTAAGAGCTGAAACCTTCCCTGTTTCTAAGGTGTCCCAGAGGTTTTGTTGTGCTGTATTCTCACTTTTAGTTTATTACTTTTACTTCTTTCTTAATTTCCTCTTTGACCCATTCATTCCTCATTCAGAAGTGTGCTGTTTAGTCTCCATGAATTTGTATAGTCAATAGAGCATCTTTTGATGTTGAATATAAGCTTTATTGCACCGTGGTTTGATTGAATACACGGAATTATTTCTTTTTTTATTTGTTGAGATTTGTTTTGTGTCCCAGAATGTGGTCAATTTTAGAATAACTTTCATAAGTTGCTGAGTATAAGCTGTGTTATTTTTCACCTGGGTAGAATATTCTGTAGATGTCTCCTAGCTCCATTTCAGTAAGATGTCATTTAATTCAGATGTCTCTCTGTTCATTCTTTTTTCAGTTGACCTGTCTATTGAAGACAGTGGGGCTCTGAAGTCAGATACTATTACTGAGTTGGGATTCATTGTGTTTTATCATCCTGGCATGCTCTATTATTTTTTTCTGAAATTGGGGACTCCAAAATTTGGTGCATATTTGTTCCTTACTGTTAAATCTACTTGACTGATTATTGCTCCTTTGATTAGAATGAAGTGACCCTCTTTATTTCTTCTGATTTGTTCTAAATTGAAATCTGTTTTGACAGATACTAGAATTGCAACACTTACTTGCTTCTTAGAGCCATTTGCTTAGAATATTTTCCATCCTTTTACCTGAAGGTAGTGTTATCTTTGAAGGTGAGATGAGTTCCTTGAAGACAACAGAAAGAGAGATTTCTTTTTTGATCCATTCAGCTAGCCTGTGTCTACAAGAAAGTTGAGGCTATTGATATTTTTGTTATTATTGAAAGATCTCTATTGAAAGTTATCATTTAAATTCCTTTGTCTTTGTGGCCCTATTTTATATTTCTGTTATTAAACTTTTGTTTTCATTCTGTTGTATCCTGGGTATACTCATTCATTTCTTCAGTTCCGAGTATTCTCTGTAGGACTAGTTGGGTGCAAATGAATTCTTTCAGTCTGTTTGTATAATGAAAAAATTCTGTTCCCCTTCAACCATGATAGATAGTTTTGCTGGATTAAGTATCTGGGGTTGCTATCTATGTTTGTATAGAGTTGGGAATAATTTTGTCCAGGTTTTTCTCACTTTCCTAGTTTTCATTGACGAGGCAGTTGTAATTCTCTTGAGTTTCCCTTTATATGTAAGTTGTTATTTTTCTCTAGCAGCTTTAAGTACCTGTCTTTGCTTTGTACCTTTAATGATTTTACTATGGAATGCTGTAGGCAGATTCTGTTCTGGTCTTGTCTTTTTGGTGTTCTATGTGCTTCTTAACTATCTATAGGTAAGTCTGTTTTTTTAATTTAAAGATGTTTTCTTCTACAAGTCTGTTGAGGATCTATTCAATGATATTGATCCAAGATTCTTCTTCTTACTCTATGCCTATAATTCATAGATTTTATCCTTTATGTTGTCCCATATTTCCTGAGTATTCCATTCCTGTGTGTTTTTATTTTTATCTTATTATTATTTTTTACATAGTATTTGCTTATGGAGCCAAAACTTCAACTTTGTCATCCAGTCTTGGTATTCTGTTTTCTGTTTCATTCACTCTGCTTGTGACACTTTCTACTTTTGTTTCCAATTGGATTACTGAATTTTTAAATTCCATGTTCATCTCCATTTAGGTTTTCTTCACTATTTCTATCTCTTTTTTGAATTCGCTTTTCAAGTCACAAATTGTTTTTGATATTTTATTAAGTTGCAAATATATATATATATATATATATATTCTTGAGCCTCCATCACAAGCTTATGGCTTTCCTCTTCAAGTTCTTTGAATTGTGTTTTCTTTAAGTTCTTTGATTGTGTTTATGATTTTTCTTTTAAATTCTACATCCTTGTATTTCTCACGGTGGTTCTCACTGTGTTTCACTTCTCTAGGACTCATAGGTTTTGTTGGGGACATATTCTCATAGTTTTTCATATTATTTATGCTTTTGCACTGCTGTTTAGGAATATGGATGTTCTCTGTTGGTTATGTGTCTAGTAGGAACTTCTGTTCTGCTTTTATTTAATTTAGTTTTGGTTCTGTTTATAGCATTTATGTAGCTTGGTTGCTTTTTGTTTAGGAATGGAAAATAAAGTGGTACATTTTAAGGGTGCTAGAC
This sequence comes from Eospalax fontanierii, assembly GCA_035773235.1. Classification (NCBI taxonomy): domain Eukaryota; kingdom Metazoa; phylum Chordata; class Mammalia; order Rodentia; family Spalacidae; genus Eospalax; species Eospalax fontanierii. The sequence goes on along the minus strand of CM069542.1, from coordinate 40,844,772 downwards.
TAGTCTGGGTGATTGGTAGAACAAGATAGTGTGTAGGCTGCTCAAGTTAGTGGGAGGGTTGGGATGTGTGTAGATCAGAAAACAGTGGAGTCTATACTATTGTGATAAACTAGTCTGGCTAAGTAAGCTAGTCTGGCGACCTGAGGGTGAGTAATTGGAGTCTGGTGGGGGGGTGTCAAGGCTGGCATTGGAGAGGGTGGGGTGGGCCAGAGGAATGGAATAGAGCTGTGGTGTGCAGGATCTGACTTACCAGACACTTAAGTGCGCAGGTCTGTCAAGCAGATCAGAAACCAGAAGATGGGACTGGGGCAAACCCCTGAGGACTGACTTAGGGATCTATGAGGCTTTTTAAGCTAGTTTGGGTTACACAGCTAGTTCAGAGATCTGGTGGGGGGATTGGACTGGAGCCTGACTGGGAGCAGGGATGGCAGTGGACAGTGTTGCGGTGGCCTAGAGGTATGGAACTGAGACCCACTGGTGGGTTCTCACTTATGAGACTTCAATTCAGTTTTTTTCTCTTTATGTGATATCATCAAAACTTACTTTCCAGATAAAATGGGACATTAAAAGGAGGATATGGAACCAAAGGGTCTCATTATGAAAACAATTTTACTAGTTACTAATTGTTTGTTTGTAAAGCAGCTTTTAGTTCTTCTTTTAAACCTGAAAGAAACAGGGTAGTATGCTGAATAGTTTCTGCTGTCAACTTGACCCACCTATGGAAAAGGGAGCCTCAGCTGGAAGTTCCTCTATTGGACTGGCCTCTGGGCATAACCATGAGGAATTTCCTGTTTAATGAGTGGTGTTGAGGTCCCAGCCCATTGTGGATGGTGTCATCCTTGAGTTGTATGAGAAGATTGGCTGAGTACAGACTAGAAGAGCAAGAGAGTAACAGAAAACAGTGTTCCTCCATGATTGTTGCTTCATTTTCTGCCTGCAGGTTCCATCCCTGAGTCCCTGCATTAGCTTCCCTCAGTGATGAACTGATTGGGATGAGCAATTCAAACATCCTTTCCTCCCTCTAACCCCTGTAAACCAACTTCCTTTCTAGTTACTTAGTTCACCTCTGCACCTTCATTTTTTAGGTGAAATATGTACTTATAATTATACTGCAGGTTAAATTAACTTGCTAACCATTTAGATTGTTGATCACAATGTAAATTTTATTTGTAAAATAAATATATAATAATTAGCTTGTGGTGAGTTCTTGAAATGGCATTTATAAATACTATAAGTCATATAGTTTTAATTAACAATATAGATCTGAAAAGGAACATTATATCTCTGACAAGAAAGCATTTCTGTGAGTGAGATGTCATGCAGCCTTGAAGTGTTGGATCAGTCATCTCAGATTTAGTGCACATTAAATATGATGTGAAGCCTGGCATTTGCAATTTTTTCTCACTCAGTGGTTAGTAAAAAGAATCTTAGGTAATAGTATGCTTGAAGTCCATCCATATGCTGAAAACCATTGTGCATAGAGTACTCAGTAGTTACGTAACAGTAGATCATGACTCAACTTCACAAAGTCTCTAATTGTTAATTTTAACCTTAATTTGGTTATTTTAAAACGTTGACAGAAATGTAAAGGTTATTTCTCCGTGTACTTCGGGCCTACTCATGTGCATGTGAGTTTACATACTTGTACTGTTCTACTTTGTCAATTTCACATCTGATGGACATTTATATTGAAATAGTACTCTGTCTCCCTTCTGACACTATATAAATTTCCAAATAAACATACTTTGAAAATAAGACAGAATACCGGCAGGATTTTGAAGGCCTCGTGTTGGTTTGCGAGAATATTTCAAAGAAAATCACCATTACAATAATAATTATTCTCATGACTGAACGCAGGATTGTCTTCTACTCACTCATATTTTCAGGAATTTATTTCAACAACGTTTTAAAATTTTAAACACACAAATCTTGAACTGTTAAATTAATGCACTTTATTGTTTTGATGATATTCTAAATGAAATTGATTTCTAATTTCATGTTAAAAATGTAGCTGTTAGTGTAGAAAAAATAAACTTATTTACTGACAAATTTAAATTTTTCCAATATTTGCTGAGGTGCTTCTTATTTAGAGATTGTTACTTTCTTTCTTAACATTATTCAAGATAGATTTTCAACTAGGCTCCAAGTAACAATAAAGTATTTTAATATATGAGATTAAATATTTCAAATGAGGGTGCTGGAGAGATGGCTTAGTTGTTAAGAGTATTGGCTGCTCTTGCAGAGTGCCTAGGTTCAGTTCCCAGCACCCACATGGCAGCTAAAAACCATCTGTAACTCCAAATCCAAGGCATTCAAAAACCCTCTTCTGAAATCCATGGGCATTGCATGACATGATTGCACTTACTTGCAGGCAACACACTCAGGCACATAAAACTAAAATAATAAATAAATAATTTTAAAGTATTTCAAATGAACAATTTAATGTGGAAATTAGATAGAAATATATTAAAACTGCATTTTAATTAATATATTATATAAACTATAATTTATATAATATATATAAATATATATATTATATATATTTATATATATATATAATATAGAAACATATCATTAAGAGTTGGTTTTCAGTTTGATTGTGTATCTTTACTCTCATAACCTGACCACTCAAAATAGCAATACACAGTACCAATAGATGTATTTGTAGTGAAAATGCTAAAAATACCTTTAGGTACTAGGTTCCCACTTTGAAGTGGTCTTTGCCTGAACATGTGGCAGCATTAAACCTTAGTGTTCACCCCCCACTCTGTCCACGCTAGCCTCCTACACCTTTTCAACCCATGGTTAAAAAAAAAAGCATAAAACATTGAAGTAAAAGACATTGATAAATCTTTTTTTTCCTAAATTTATCTTCAAAACTTGTTATGATTTATTTACCTAGGTCCTCCTTACATAGAAAAGTTTTGGAATTAGTTCACTTATATTTTGGGCATACAAAATGCCAACATAATTATTTCTTTACTGGGATGGAAAAATATCCTTTGGATTATGAAAACTGGACAGTGCTTATTGAAACAACAGATAACTCCATTTAAGAAAATGCCTTGTCTTTCCTTATTCCTTATTATAGACAGTCCTATATAGATAGGTCCAGAATCCATATTGTTCATATATTTCTCATGGTTATACAAATCTTCCACATTTCTCAAAATACTGAATTGTTATGTTCTCTCTGCTTCCAGTATCTCTTCTATTGAATATGCATAGAATCATCAGTAACAGCTTCCTCATGTGACCTCAAAACCCTCAATCTTAAATTTACTTGTGATACATGTATTAAGATTTCTAATTTATGTTTTCTAATATTTGGGTAAAGTTTCCTATCATTCTTACAATTTATAAGTTTGAAGTTCATTTTCTCTTTTCTTAATAGACTCATTACATTCACAAAATAATTTATTTCTTCTCTCATCTTCCATACTTTATTATCAAAATTAAAATGAATGCTAACAATCTAAATATAAACATCATTAAAGAAAGAAATATGAAAAAGAATTAATTGCACTTTAAAGAAGAAAAGAAATAGAAAACAAACTATTTTTTTGCATAGATTGCAGTGTATTTATAATAAGGTATGCCAAATAAAGTAATTTATGTGAAGTGACAGTCGATCCACAGTTTATGCTGTAAAATCTAACGTTTCATCAATTCTTCCAAAAATGTGAAAGTCAGTGTGAAGAAATACTGAGAGTATCTCTGAGAAATAAGATTCTAACACTGATACCCAAAGCTGTCAACCACTAATGTATGATTAAACACATTGGGTCAAGCAATGTTTTATTAGCGATAATACAAGGGAGATGACATATTGAAAATCTTTAACACTGGGTTTCCTGTCAGTAGTGAGAAATCTTACGCTAACATGAATCATGAATCCAACCTCTCCATTCCAAAAGTTATTTATCACATAGAATAGATTGAAGCGGGTGACCAGATGACCAGTAAAGTGGATTGATTTTGACATAAAATAGCCTGGATAAAAAGTGAATCAGACAAGAAAGTGGATTGGCACCTAAGCTGAAGCTTGCTTCTAGAAATGTGAATATTTTAGCAACCTAGATAGAAAGGAGTGTAGAGTCCTTCTAGGATCTGTGTACAAGGTTGCACTGTTTGAAAAGTGTACCTCCAAGACAAAGAGGAGTGTAAGGGCTGAAATCCAGGTATTCATTCCAAATACAAGCAGAATTTCCATAAGTCCTGATGCATGCAGATATCAGTGAAGATGGTTGCTCAGAGAAGCACCTATTTCTAACTGAGCTGTATGAGGCATTTGTATTTTAACGAGGTAGTGTCTATCATTTCTCAGCATCATGGAAGACCACCAGGAAATGTTTCTTACTGGAACACTTTGTTTGTTTGTTTGTTTGTTTACATATCTTCCTTATGGGATTGTTTAAATCTTAGACTTAATTTGATTTATATATAATTTAGCACAGGTATCATTTTTCTCTCTTCTTGCTGCCAAGGAAGACAGAAGACACCATTCTTGAACTCATTCTCATTCTAACGTGGTCCTTGTTTTTTTCTCCCCAGTCACAGTGGAAATAAAATCTGTTTTCTTCCTAAAACTTCAGAGGTTTCCTTATGCAGGGGATGGTGATTAACACAGAAATCCAAAATTGACAAATGTGCAGAGAACAAGCAGTCTCAGAGTGCTTATTCCTGAATAGGACACTCTGCCTCTGAATTATTGAGAAAGAAGTGGCAGAATGATCGCAATAGCCAAAGGGGATGGATGACCACAAGGAAATAGAGTCTTCCAGATGGCTAATTAGTTACTCATACGAACCCACAGCAATGCTGACTTCGTCCACAAGTCCTATGCAAGTTCAAATCAGACAAAATCCCAACATTGTCATGGAGAATTTGGTAAAGCATCCCAGCCCATCATAAGGAGCTTTTGGCAATTGATGAATGCTGGGAAGGGGAGAGACAGAAACTTAAAGGTATGGGGCCCACACATAAGGGCATTTGGGGACATAAATCAGAGTCTATAGGCATATATATATATATATATATATATATTAAATTGGACAGGGGGTAGGTGGAGTTATGGAAGGGGATCTAAATGCCATTAAACTATATTGTACAAAAATTCAATAAAAGTAAAGTTTAAAAAATGAAACAAAACAAACACTAACCTTATCTTTACACTTTGGGTCACTCCTAATTTTTTGAGATTTCTATATACCCTTCCTTCTCTTTTCTGTGTATTTATAGTCTATTTATTTATTACCTACTTCTTCATTATGGCTTGATCATGAAATGTCCCTCACTGTCTCACGTGTTTTGAAGATCTGTTTCTCAGATAGAGGTTCTTATTTTAGAGGTTGAAAGGGAGGGCTAGCCTCCAGGGGTCACTGAGGCAAGGCTTGGACATTCTACCTTTGCCCCACTTATACTCTGAGGTCTCTGTGTCCTGGATGGTCATGATAGCCATAAACCATAAACTCCAACTGCTGTGGATCAAGTCACAAAGTCATGCAAAACCTTTTATGATAGCCTTTGTCTCCTAAATGTAAACTAAGATAAACTTTTACTCCCCTGGATTGCTTGTGCTCAGTATTTGATTAAAAAAATTCATCTACTGTGCTACCCATAAACTTAGATAATGAAAACTTAAAGAAAAAAAAAAAATCCTTCCTTCCGCCCTACTTTTCTTGATGTTGTACTACTCAGCTTATTTTCAGGCAAAGATTTCTTAGCATTCTTTCTTCCTGTCTTCTCATTTGCTTTTTACCCATGTCCACCTTCCCACAGTCCCTCACCTCCACTCCAGGGAAATGTGTTCTTCCCATTTTTCAAAATCTTTTCAACAAAGATAATGAACACTCCTCAACCCTTAATATTTTCTGATATTTTACAGCATGAATTATGGTGTCCACCTGTAGGGGGGCGCCTAGGGCTATTGCAAATGACATTGAGTGGGACAGTATGACCCCGAAGACTCTGAAGGGAAGGCAGGTATCAGGCCTGCTCTGCCTTGAGGCTATGACCCAGGCGCCATAAAGATCACCTCAGACCAAAGTCAGGTCTTATTTCCTTGTTCCTTAATCCTTGCTTAACTTCCTTTCTCCGTTGTTGTGTAAGCCATGTCAGCCCTAGAATGTTCCTGCCTAAAGACCCCACCATGAACTTCCCCGCCTTCAGTAATGTCCAGACAGGCCTTCCTATATAAACCCTTGCCTTGGCTTCAATAAATGAGCTCTCCACTGACATAGTCTCCTGGGAGTTCTTTCTGGTTGCACTCTGGGCCTCCTGAGGACCAGTTCTATTGCTCTCACTTCTCTGGGATGGCTGGCTGTTGCACAACTGCTGCCCATAGAGACAGAGGCCCACATGTGTGTATTAGTTACTTTTCTGTTGCTGTGGTAAAACACCATGACCAAGGCAGCTTGTAGAAGAAAGAGTATATGTGGCTTATGATTCCAGAGGGAGAATCCATAATGGAAGGGGAGGCTTTGCAGCAGGAGAGAGTAGGAGAGAGTTGGTCACTCCCATCTTCCAGCAGGCCCAGGAAACAGAAAAGCTGAAAAACTGGCAAGGTTTAATAACTCTCAGAACTTTTCCCATTGATGTGCATCCTCCAGGTTGACCACACCTCTTAAAGGTTCTGTGACCTTTCCCAAACAGCACCTTAAAGTGGGCTACAAGTGCTCCAAAGTTTGGAGCCTATGAGAGACATTCTCATTCAAATCACTGCAGCATGCAACAGTTACTCTCCTGATACCCACTGTGCCTGTTTCCACTTGAATTTCGTAACTGTCATTCCATTTTGTTTTTCCTGGTAAGTACTGACCAAGTTCACCTCTTTTTTGTTTCTCCATTTATATATATATATATGTTTAAAGTGTAATACTTCTGTGTTTTCTGTGACTGTGGTAACTGTAGTCACTGTATCCTTACTTTTGATTTCTTATATCACCTTTCGATTAAGATATTCTTTCCAGAATTCCCAGAAGCATATGCAGCTGATTTTTAGGATACATGAATGAGGTTGTCACAGAATAATTTCAAATGTGCATTTGAATTGAATATAGCATTCCTGTTCAGAAGCACTCTTTCTATATTGGTGAACAGTGTTTTCACAGTAGTTCACATTATTACATGTGTATACAATTGGCACAACGCTAAGTGCTATGCATGTATTGACATCATTAATGAACTCACAGTACAATGGATGCAATTATTATTACTATTATTGCTATTATTATTATTTTCCTATGGAATGAATTAATCGCAGACAGTGGTGGTTCAAAGTCATATCTCTGGTAAATAAATGCTCATCCTTCAACTAGCTTTGCATTAGGCCAGGCTACTTCTAAAACCCATCCTGGTTTTACTTAATATTTTACCTTCAAGTCACAACCCTAATTATCCAAAAGGAGTAGTTCTTACCTCAAAATAACAAGTCACCATTCATTCAGAAATATTTATAGATATCCCCAAATGATATTGTCCTTTCTTTTTTTTTTTTCGCTTCAGGCTCTAAACTTCTCCCTCTCTAAATAACTTCCAAATGAATTGACTTTCCAGTTATCATAGCCAGGAAGCTAGTCCGTGTTCTTTCCATCTCTTACCCAATTTCCTCCAATAGCTGGTTAATTTGTTTTCCATGTATTCATTATTGTTCATGCTAATCTAAGAATTTTCCATACTGTAATAATTTGAATGTGCATGTGATTATTCATGTAATGCTACGTAAAATATTTAGTTAAATTTTGAGCAAAACTACATTTCTTAAGATATTTTGCACTCTTTCAGATATGTCTGCATTATGAATAAAGCATCTAAAAATTTAAAATTTTTTGTGGAAATTAGCTTTTACAAAATGATGAGTTTGGTCTTTAAAAATTCTTCAGCACTGTTAATGTTTGGCAATTGACTATATATTATTTTATTCAAATTAAGCCTGAGAATACAGAAGAAAAGAGTTTCACTTAGAGATAATATTTGAAGATGCCTCTCCATTCTATAATGTGTGTCTTTGCTCATGTTAGAATTCATATGCAAGCTGTGAAAGAAAGAAAGCAATCAACAATCCACCCAATTGTAAAGTCCATGAACCTCAATGACCAGCCCAGTAAACCATTCCCAGTAGTAGTACTCAATAGTGGAACTTTAATCTTGCAAGTAACCAACATCTAATCTAATTAATCTAATTGAACTTTAAATCCACTAAATAGGAGGGAATCCATGCCTAGTACTATAAACTTAGCCAAACACTGTGGCTGGTGAGGTCATGGACCCTAGAGGAGAACTCACTCCCGTCATGCTCCTAAACATATAAAATTTTGATCTGTACTCTAAATACTTATCCTTATACCCAGAGTCAAGTAAAATTCTCTCAGCTCATTTAATAAGTTCCTTTTTGCAATTATCCATAGAGAGAGTAACAATAGTCCATAACTGGACAACTGGTCACAATACAGATAGTAAGTGACCCCGGAGTGCCCAGCCCCAATTGATACTTCTGAAATGGGACCCCTATTCCAAAAACTCTAGCAAAACTACAGAAGAGACAGTGTAAGGATTTTAAGAGTCAGAGAACCAGGACACCTGTTTCTACACTGTGTCTTTTATGCAAGACAGAGAAATTGTACTTAGGAAATCTCAGCAGGTTTCCTGAACAAGGCATGCATAATGACAATTCCAGTTGACATACAAATGTAGATTGGGGAATTTTCATAAGGTTCCATTTCTAATTGAAAAGCTCTGGGCAATCAGTGGCTGAAGGGTGAGTCAGATTTTCCCAGGCATGAGTTCCCAAATAGATTATCTCATCCCAAGTGGTCAGCTCTAAACATAATGAATATTAATATAAATGAATATTAAATATACTCAGCAAAAATATAAATGTGTGTATGTGTGTGTGTGTGTGTGTAAAATAATAAGTAGAGAATAGGTCAGAAAATGGAGGACAGGCACACCCTAGGAAGAGTTTGAAGAGTGGAAGGTAGATAGAAACAGTATTCATAGTTCCAGAGAATACTATGCAAGCTGTAGCTGTAAAGCCTAATAACCAAACAATTGCAGAGCAAACTATCTGTAATTGGCGCAGTAGTGACACTTTTATCTAGGGGTGATCAACAGCTATCTAATTGGATTTAAAGAACTCTCAATGGGAGGGAACTCTTGGGTGGCACTGTAAACATTGCAAAATACACAAGGCTAGAGAGGTCCTAGATCTTAGAATAATTCTTGTCTCTGTCACATATCTAGACAAATCAAAATTTTTTACATATGGTAAATATGGATCCTTATATTTCCAAACAAGTATACCATATACCGTTTATCAAAGAAGATTCTTTTGGGGATAGATAAAAGCTATTACAGAGTTCCACAACTGGTCACAAAGAGAATAAATATATTTCTGAGAGTTGCCCAGCCCTAAATGGAATATCTACCATGGAACCTCTACACTTAAGGCTCAGGGGACACAGTAGAACAAGGGATGGAGAGAATACTAATACACTCCTCAAAGCAAACCTTCCTCATACAACAGAGTACAATGCACACATAAGGCCACAACTGACCAAGTAGAGAATAAAAGAGCAGAACATTTATCCCTTTATAGAGCTTCCATATTAACCTCGCCCACCCATGGCTCTGGGATCTTTGGGTAAGAGGGGACATAAGAAATTGTAACATCAAGGGTTGGTTCATGAGCATAAGGAAACAGAGGCTTTCAGGCCTCTAGGAACATATGATTTTGCAACAATGATGTCAGTGTGCACAGGATCCGTGCAAATTCAAATCAGGCAAAAACGTAGGACAGAACTGAAGAAATGAGCAGCAGTCCCGACCTTAACCATGACAACTGATTAGTGAGGTGAGGGAGAGATGATCACCTTTAAGGGAGTGCTTCTAGGTAGGCTGACTAAACTCCATTGGATTAATTAGCATGGAGAAACAACTGGGTAAAAATGCTTGACTGGATAGGCCTTAACATTTATGACAGAATGCATGAAATCCAGTGTGGGGGGCTACATGGGGTGCTCATGGAGGAGGGGTCTAAATTTGATTAAGATCTATTATATGAAATGCATGAAATCTCAATAAATGTATAAATAATTTTTTTCAACAAATTTAGACTCAGTAAATTAACCAGGCTCCAGTGAATGGATCCACATTGAAGGATATTTGGGGACACAATTTAGATTCTATAGGCCTTATTGCATACAACAGAGTACATTAATTGGGAGGACAGCAGTAAGGGGAGGTATAGCTGGGGGTTATCTAAGTTCTATCAAATTATGTTCCATGAAAAGTGCAAAAATTCAATGAAAGAAGAATGAAAAGAAAATAGAAGAATGAGTATACCTTTCTTATCAATCTAAGGACATTGTTATTGATAAGAATAATATCTGATATGTAACCAATTTTTCTTTTGTAGTCTCCTTGACTTACATAGTTTGGGAATCTACATGAATTCTTCAATCACTCAGAAAAGTTTATTATTATAATTATTATTTATTGCATCAATAAGAACGATTATTGAGTGACTCAGAATCTGAAATTTCTCCAAAAATATAGATGAAATTCTAAGTCATGAGAAGCCGTCACTTGTTACTGTGACAAAAAATAAGCATTAAGCTTGTATTTCATATATGTAGGTTTTGCAACAACACATTCAACCAAGTGCAGACTGAAAATGTTGCAAAAGAATTACATCTGCACTAAACATGCATAGATTTTGCTTTTCATTATTTTTCTCAAAATTATTGTTTGACCTAATAACATTTGCCCAGTATATCTATTACAATTTTTATTGTATGTGTTCCTGACATGATTTAAAATATCTGAGTGGCTGTCTTCTAATTCCATGCAAATGCCATAGCATTTAAATGGGAAAATTGATCATCTGTAGATTTTGGTATGTACAGAATTTTCTGGGCTCAGTCCTCTGAGAATACTCACAGATGAATATATTTATCTCTTTATAGTTATGAATGAGATACACAGTACTTGTGTCTACATCTCTTTCTTTAGGTAAATATGTATAAGGGAAATATAATCTCTGTGGAAAGGAATGTTTCATTCTTTAACTCTCCTTTAAAATGCAGAGAAAAATTGATTTGAAAATTCACACATCATGTTCTTAGTCCCACCATTCCATCACAACTATATGCATTATGGACATAATTTATCAACGTAGGAAAGAAAATAATTTGAAGAATGGTTGTATTTTATGAGGATAGTCATTTTCAAAATACAAAATTTTGGAGCTGAAAAGATTGCCCAGTGATTATAGGCACTGGCTGCTCTTGCAGGGGACCCAGGATTGGTTCCCAGCACCCACATGGTGACTAACAACTATCCATAATTCCAGTTCTAGGGTATCTGATACCCTCTTCTGTCCTCCCTGAGCATTGCATTATATGGTTGCACTCATATACATAAAATAAAAATAATACTTTTAGAAAATAAAATACAAAATTCAAATGGCAGAGCTGCACAATTAATTTGAATACATTTTATTTTAACTGATCCAAATATAATTTTGATATTATTTCATGTATTTAGAATTAAACATTAAATATGTCTATATTTTTACAACTTTTAAGCAAAATACATAGTATATAGAGGCCATTTGTTTGAAATCTGTTAATATTTTTTTTGCCAAACAGATAAACAGAAGCCTGAAATGATCAGGGAACTTGCTCATATAACTTGTAGGGATGGTGACAGCAAGCACAGGGCTCATGTGAACTCAGTGAGACAAAAACCGAGCATAGGAATGGTGAAATGGGCAGCAAACCCCAACCTTAGCAGAGGAATTGATTACTGCTGGTGAGGGAGACTTGATCTCTTGTAAGGCAGTGACCTTAGATAGGTTGACTAGACACCTGTGGATGAACTTGCACTGAGGAACATCTAGGTACAAAAGCTTGACTAGACAGGCCTTCACGGATATGACAGAACATGTGAAATATGGCATGGGGGTATTGAGAGATGCAGATGGGGTAGGGGGCCTAAATATGATCAATATTTATTGTATGAAATGCAAAAAATCAATAAAAATGCACATTTAAAAAAGAACCACATAGTAAATAGTTTCTTTTCCCATATTGGTCTGCTTGGATTGTCACATCATAAAGCGATAGACAAAGTGGTTAAAATACACAGACATTTCTCCCAGAATTAAGTTTGTAAAGTCAAGATTAAGATACCTGCATCTTCAAGATGAATCAGAGTTGCCTTTGTCTACATTCTCAAGAAATAGAAGGAGAAACCTTTTTGTATGGGTGTTAATCCCCTCAGGAGGGACCAGCCATGGCCTTATCCACTCCTAATTTTCTTCCTAAGGTCCCACTTCCTAATGCCATCCCATGTGGGTTAGGACTTCAGAATCTGAAGGTGTGATGCAAATCAGTCCATTGCTCTGCATATATCTAACTATGTTTAAAAATGGGTTACCTCTTTATTTCTTTCCTAAACCTCCTTAAATTCTTTTTATCTCTTACAAAAGGTGAATCAGACAAAAATTTCTTTTTTGACTTATTTCTTCAAAGTCTTAGGAGTGATAGTTCTTAAAAAATCGATAATGCACACACACACAAACACACACACACACGTGCATACGCACACATGGGGTTACTCATGCAGAACTGAATCTTAGGTCCCAGAATATGACCAGTTCTTCTCACATTGTTTCCCAACATAATTAAAAATTGCTTGGAAACAAGCATATGTGTATGTGAATGTGGTTATGTGTGTTTGTGGGTCAAGGGTGTGATTTTTCCTTCAAAGCCATCTTAGTACTGGATTTTTGTTAAAATGACCTTTATACCATTTTAAACTTAGAGGAATTTTTTATGATTACTAGAGTGACAGCCTGCACTAGAGAATGGGTATCTGACCTAAACTGCAATCCGACGGAATATGGTGTTTTAAGTTGGAGTAGAATTTAAAATAAGTTGTCCTGTGCCAGGACAAGATTGAATTTATTCTTAAGCTGGAGTCATTTTTTTCACTCTTTCCATAAGTATTCTATTAAAATAAATATAGCCGCAAAGAGGTTAGATCACATGAATTATCTTTCTTATTCCTAAATATTAAGCTGTGTCCCTTCTTCAAGCAGTTCACACTGTGTCTTTAATTCGTTTCAGAAGTAGAAACCAGCTGTAAAAGATCAGTGGAGCATACAAGAGTGTCCCTCACAGGTGATGTGAAATATGAATAATAAAAAACTATAATACACTGTCAGGGCTTCATCATGCACTGAGCCAGAATCCCCTGTAAATCGAGAGTATATTGGCTATTTGACAACTATCCCTCCTAACAATTTTCAGGATCAGCTATCTTTCAGTGCAGTCAGACTATCCTCTTCATAGTGTGGGTCACATGTATATCAGCAGACTTGTTAAAGCTCAAAGTGAGCTGACAGCTGCCAACCTTGCTAAGCAGAGATTTCATTTTCATTACCAGTAGGTGAGCTGTTCCATGGGTCTCTTATTAAGGTCAGTCTGATTCAATAGCCTGTGACCTCCTTGAAGCCACTCTACTTTCTCTCTTTTTTCCCCCTCTTATTTTTTTTATTGCTATCATCTGTTAACCAGATAAATGCTGTAAAAACTTTTATCCAGGAGGATAGATACAAATTTAACTCTGGTGTTTCCTATGGAGTATTTTCAATTATTGTGTAATTAAATTCATATTGCACGAAAATTTTGATATTTCCTAATGTATACAACATGACTATTGTCAGGGCTGAGAGATGGCTCAGCAGTTAAGAGCACTGGCTGCTCTTGAAGAGGACCTGAATTCCAATTCCCAGAACCTATATAGTGGATAACAACTATCTGTAACTTCCGTTCCAAGGGATCCAGTGCCTTCTTCTGCTTGCGTATTGCACAACACAGGTGTACTTACACAATGCAGGCAATACAATCATACATGCAAAATAAAAATAATAAAACAAATTTATTGTCAGGTCTTAATAATTAAGACACATTATATGGAGAATAGGTGTTTTCAAAATCAATTTTATTTTAATGATTATAACACTTGTTATCAGATTTGATGTCCTATAGAAATGGGAAATGGTGTGCTTAAGTGCATCTGAGTCTTTCTCACCTTAAGTGTGCTTTGCTTAGAGAGTTAAAGTCTGGCAAAGTCCAGAACCGCTAGAGCAACCCCAAACCATGGGGTTCTAGAACCGTTTTCTAGACAACACGGCAGGCAGGAGTGAGGTCAAAAAGGAGTTTTACTATAGGATTGTGATTGAGAGCTTAAGAGAAAGAAGGACAGAGAGAGAGAGAGAGAGAGAGAGAGAGAGAAGGAAGAAGAAGAAGAGAGAGAAGAGAAAGAAGAGAAGAGAAGAGAAGAGAAGAGAAGAGAAGAGAAGAGAAGAGAGAGAAGAGAAGAGAAGGGAAAGAAGAAAAGAAAAGCAGAGATCTGGTATAACAGGAGTGGGTCCCAGAAGATGGGCACCTTGAACTACCAACCTAGGGGTTCTTCATAGGACTTATGGCAGAAACTGTGGTGAAGCCTGTGAAGTGCAGTTGATTAGTTCAGTTGTCCCACCCATAACGTATTGAGGCACAGAGGTACACAATGAAGAAGTGTAAAAGTGAAAGAACGATAAGAAGCTGGAACAGGAACCAAATTTCCTTTCTCCTGATACTGGCCTCAGTCAGGCTAGGCCGGAAGCAAACACATTTACGGCTTCTAACAAATAATATCTGTCCATGTTTATATTCTAAACTTCCCGGCCAGTTTCTGTTTCTTGTTCTCATCACCAGGTAGAAATATGTCCATAGTCAACCATCATTGAAAAGTCCCTATTGCATCCCTAAATGATATTTTCAGAGATCAGTATCTGATAAATAGGGGTGTGGGTGTGGGGGAGCACAGAGTCTTTAAAGTCCTGAAGGAGGAGAATAGAATGAAACAGAGTAGAAAGCAGTGATCTTAGGGATGTGTTTAATGAAGTCCATTTATGTTGGTAATTTTCAATACGTAATTATGTCTACATAGCTTTCCAATTTCTGTTGACTTACACTTGTTTTTTTTTTCTTCTTTGCCAAAGAGAAAGAAACTTCTGAAAAAGCAAACTTTACTTTTTCAATTTTGTATTCTCAAACAGATTTCTTGCTAATTTTGTTTTTCATTTGAGACATTAAAGGCATAGAATCATGTAGACTTTTTACCACCAACTGCAAATACTGTGACAATTATTTACATATTGGTTTATACAGGTTTCTAAATATCATTTTTAATTACAGCTGAATATAGTTCAACATCTTGAATGACAAGGAGGCCTGAAGTCTTAGGAAGTTTTGTAACTGGGTCTAATTTTTATAATTGTTTGCTGGAGAAGTTAAATGAAACTATAATTCCTCCTAAGCTTCAGTCCCTCCATTTTACCACCTAATACATATTATCAAAACACATTTTCAAATGAGGAACATATACATAGATATTGATATAATTGTATTCACATATATGCATATGAAATGAAGTAATTAAACCTGTCATGCATGCAAGAAACATCAATTTAGCAGTAAGGAGAAGGTATTTTAGAGTCAGACAGAATCAGATAAAATACCTCAGAACTCCCTTCTATCTTGTGATAGCATGATATCTAACATTTGAGATATTTAATTCTGAATGCAGAAAAAGTACTACTATGAAAAGGACTAAGATAATTCTGCTGATACTCAATTTATTCATCTTGGAGCTAATTATTGTCATGATTTTGGATGTAGTGTGTCTTCAGACTTCCAATTCAATGGGAATATAACATTTTGTAGCTGCTCTAAGGTGGCCAATGCAAAAACAAAAAAAAGAAAGTTTTTAATATATCCAGAGAAATTTAAATTGATATTCTCTTCTGCCTGATATTTATCAAAAGGATATAAATAACATCATGAGGTAATCAAATATTACTTTTCCAGAATAATAACAAAAATTGAAAAATAATACACTTTATTTTTTCTTTCAGTTCTCTTTTCTTACCAGAATCACTACCTATCCCAAAATATAGTAATTAATAGTGTAACAATAATCAACTAATTGAATGCTCCTTTGTTAAAATAGTAAAAATATTCAGAATTTTTCCAGAAAATAGATGTTGGTTATTTTACTGAATTTGGTGGATTTTTATTTCCTTGGGTTCTTCAAAAGTAATTATATTGAATAAATAACAGATTCAGAATCATCAATAATTAATGAGCAAATATTGTAATAATGCTTCTGTAATAGGACAACTTAGTGAAAAGGATAAAACAAAACTAAACAAGATCTACTGGTTAGAACGTGGAAAAGGACAGATGGAATGTGACTAATCTGGGAGAGAAAGACTAAGCAAGGAATAAGGTCGGAGGATTGGGAGAAAAGAAGGAAGGAGGAGGGTTAACAGAAAGCAAAGTGTGTGAAGAATCAATAGGGAAACATATTTTCTTACAACCCAATTAAAAAATGTAACTGGGAACTGAGGAGATGACTTAGCAGTGAGGAACACTTCCCGCCCTGTGCAGATGAGCCAGGTTCAGTTCCCAGCACCCAAATGGCTGTGAATGTAAGTCTATAATTCTATTCCCAGGGGATCAGATGCCATCTTCTGACCTCCACAAGGCATCACATGCACATGGTTCAAAGGTTCACATAATATCATGTAAGCACGTACACACACACACACACACACAATGACACATATGTGCTTTGAAAGAAGTTATAAGTGGAGATGGTTAAGGGGCCCATGAAAGAGAAGACACAGCAGAAAGCATCTTATGGAAATCTACTGGTGTGTAAGCTAATTACAAAGTGCATTTTTTAAAAAAGAAATCTGAAGAGAGGTGTCCCTGCATATGTGAACAATGTACTCACAGAATACATGTATTATTACATGAAAATTTCAGGGCCAAGCATGCATTATATCTACCTAAGAGTTATTGTTAGGGAAGATATCTAGGGCCACAAAAACAATACCAGACTCTTCCCATTGCTCCTTATTACCCATCGATACTAGATGGTGAGTCCGTCCTGAAGCACCTTGTACTTTTGTTATAGGAAAAACCCATCATGAACCAACTGAGAAACTTCCTCCCCGCTATCTAGCTTTCACAGTGTCACTAGCTGCTATGTAGGCAGACGAGGAAAATAAAAATTAACAGTCTTACTTAGCTCTGGATGCTACATGTTACAAACTCATCTTCCAGGCAAGATGTTCCCATGCATCCCAAGTGACATGCTTGTTTGCAGTTAGCCAACTTCTTTTAGTTTCAATTTGAAACCTGTTTTAGAGGAAGGGGTATATTACTGGTATTGTAAACATCGTTAAAACCTGGGGTTGGAGTGATGGATCAGCAGTTAAGGGCACTGACTACTTTTGCAGAGGACCGAGATTTGATTCCACATGGTGGCTGATAACTATTTGTAACTCCAGTTCCATGAGATCCATTGCTGTCTTCTGGCCCTTGTGGGCATTGCACACAGGTAGTCTAAACATTCATGTGCATGAAATAAAAATAAATAGGTAAATAAAAGTTCAACATGATTAAAACTCAAAGCTAGGAAGGGAATAGACTATAATAGGGAATCTACAGTAGCTGTTTACCTAAATGGCTGTGTTGTCACACTTCCTTCCAAATATTTGTGCCAATATCCATAAATTTCTGCTAGTCTCAGTGTTGGTCACAGAAGCTTCTCGATGCAGTAGGTAATTAATGGAGAGATTCATACTGTGTAACTGTGAGTGCCTGTCCCTAAACTGGACATCAGTATCACTTCCTGACTCTGAAGAGTGGACTGAAAGAAGGAGAGTCAGAGAATGGGGAGGAAAACTGTGAAATGCAGTCTCTGGAACATGACGTGATTTTTGCACTCATAAATTCCATGCAGCTCGGATTATCTGCACAACTTCAAGCCAGTCAAAAATCCCTGATGGATGGGAAGGGCCTCATGCCCCTCCATTAACTGTGCGGCTATTGCCTACTGATGGCTGCTAGTGGAGAAATACTCATTTGGGGGATGTGATGGTTATTGGTAGGCCTGCATCCGTGAACATATATATATATATATATATCATGCACTTTCTTTTCTAATATATATATTAGAAAAGAGAGCACATGATGTTTGAAGGAGGACATGTTGGTTGTTGGTTGGTTCTGTTGGTTCCTGGGGAAGTTTAAAGAGGAAATTGCGATATAGATATGATCATAATGCATCGTATACATGTCTAAAAATCTCCAAGATTAAATGAAATTTGTTTTGAAAATTCCTTCACGAAGGAGTTATAAAACACTAGAGGATCCAGAAAAGGAATATTAAAGAGCATTTAATTAGCAATTAGAAATCACAAAATAAGGAACACAAATTTCTAAGTGAAGATTCCCACAAGAAGAGCAATGAACAAACCCTCAACTTGTCTCACAAATTATCTAAACATTTACAAAATTTGAACAGAGAGCTAAGTATAAAAATGTAAAGTTACAGTATTTTTTCCAAACCTAAAGCTAAGTAAAGAATTGTCTTAAGTAATATTATTTTTGAATCTTTGAGAATTTTATACAATGTGTTTGTATTATATTCAGACTCTTCCCTGTCCCCTCTTAGGTCCACCTCATCTCCCTAACCCCTCTCACTTAATGTACTCTTGTTTTGTTTAAGCCTGTCAAATCTAATTTGTGTCCCTAAGTATCCTTTGGCATGGTTCCATGCCCTGGAGTATCATCTATCTAACCTCACACCATTTAAGAGCGGTTACTCTTCTCCCAGAAGCTATCAATTGCAAATAGTTCATTTCCTTGGATAGAGTTCCATTTTGTCTAACTGGGGTTTCTACTCTATGGGTTCACAAGTTCCATGGGTTCAAAGATGGTAATGAAAGAAGAATTCAAAAAAGAAAATGCAGATAATTTAAATTTCATTCAAATAAAATTTTTTGTAGTATAAACTATTACATGATTGAAACAAAGACAATCTATGGACAGAGAGAAATCATTTGTAAAACACAAATTCAATTAAAGATTAGAATCTTGAATACATAAATAATTGTTACATTATTTTTTAAGAAATCCAATCAGAAATTGGCAGGTCACTGATGTGGATGTACAGATGGTAGCTGGATTCTTAAAAATATTTAGCATTTTCTGTGAGAAGAATGAAATTTAAATTCATATGATATGCTATCAGCATGGCTAAATTCAAATTGTCAACTGTGAGCAGTGCTGCAAAGTCACTCCATCCTTTCATCCTTCCTACATTTCACGTGTGAAGAATATTTAGACATGAATTCTGGATAAGAAACTGAATTTTTAAAAATTTAATATACAATTACCAAACATAAGGAATGCTTCTAGTGATGCAAATATTCTGAATGACCACTGCTAATGTCAATATTCTTGTGTAATATTGCTTACACAAATTGGGAGATGCCCAGGCCATCTCTGTGTGTCTTTGTTTAAAATTACGTGTAAACGTACAATTGTTTCAGTCTAAGAAGCAGAACATTGATAGCATACGGGAGCAGGAAGAAAGGGAGGGTAATGGATTAGGGGTAGCAGGTTCAAATTATATTACATACCTGTATGGAATTGTCCTTATTAAATTTAACATCTATCTAAAATAAATATGCACTAATATTAAAATAAAATTTTAAATTAATTAAAAATAAAATGAAACTCAGGTATAGAACATATTTTATGTTCCTTTCTAGAATATAATTATGAATTTTCATTACATTAAGGTGATTGAAGTGAGGGAAAGTGATTGCAACTCCATGAAGTCACAGATATTCGACTAATTGGTAGATATTTATAGCAGAACTCTGCTCTTTGATTGTCCCATGTTTCTTTCATGAATTTTAATATCTTTGCCTGACTTTCCTTTTTGAACATCTTCAGTCTGGAAAAGTGAATATCCTGAATACAAATTCTTAAACTTTCCATTAATCTTTAAGAAGGAAGGTACTTTTAGTTAGAGCTTCCAAAGATACTTGGAAGGCATTATTACACAAGAAAATTTAAAACAACACATCTCTAAACAGATGACCTTGCCTAATAAGCTAAATTAGGGTGAAAAAAATCATTCTATGTCATGACTAATAATGGAAGGATGGTGGCATCAAGAATAGTGAGGATTTTTTTTTTTCCTCACAGCATAGTTAACCTTGAATTAAGGTCTACTGCTTCTGTCTCTGTAAGATGGGCTGCAGCCATGCACCAGAGCATGCAGCTCTATGAATGTGATACTTATGAAAGTTCATCTGCCAAGTTTTAGCTAATTATTATGATCCAATACTTGCGTACTTTAAACGGCAGTAGAAAAAAATATATATATTGATTTTAAAAGTGATGAAGATAAACTTATTTTCCAAATAAATGCAATCCTAGAACAAAAGAAGAAATTTCTGATGGATAATATGTTCATGAACATAATAACATAAATATTTTTCACAGACCATTACTGATGTAGTGATTGGGACATTAATTTTTCTGATATTTTAGAACGCACTGTAACTGTTTTAGACATTTACATTATACTAATGGAAAATGATTCAAAAACACATAATTTTATCCACCTTTTGAAAACACTGAAACATAACGAAAAAAATAAATCCATGTAGTTGGTTAATTATCACTAAAAGTATTCTGACCTCTAGAATAACTTCATTTTACAAGTTGACTGGAAGAGTCTAAAACGGAAAACAATTTAACAATAGCTCAGAATTGTATATAGGCTTCACTTCAGCACGGAATTTAAAATACTTGAACTTTGATGGTTTTTTTTAAATTAATTGCTTAAATTCAGTATTTTTTCACACTATCAAAGAGACATTTGTAGATTCTTAGCATACACTGATTCTCACTTCAAAGCACTGAATCCTCTTCTATGGATTAAAATAATTTTTATTTTTAAATGTTTTATTGAGCTTTTATACATTTCAAACAACAGTTCTTAATCAAACTTAGATGCCCTCCCCCATTCATACCTCCCCAACCCCCTCCCCTCTGGACCGCATGTATTCTGCCATACATGTTAAGTCCTATTGGGTCAAAGCATTTGTGCCCAAATGTCCTTTAGTGTGAGTGAATTCATTCACTGGAGTCTGGTCAGCCTATCTAGAGATATTAAGTAAGGCATTCTCTCCCTCTCCCAGTCGTAATAGTCTCCAATAGTTCTCAGTCTAGGTCTAGCCTGCCACCAATTTCTATCGCTCCACTCTGGGCTCTTGTCTATGTCAGTTGTCATGGGTCCTGTACTCGATTCTACCATTGCCACAAGTTCACTTGTGCAAGCTTCCAGTGACCTGAAATCCTCTGCTTCCCGGAATCCATGAATGAGCCCTGGCTCTTACTATCTTTTGGTCCCTTCTTCCACAATGTTTCGTGAGCCATGGATGGGTAAGTTTTAATATAGGAGTTTTATACAGGGTTTCACATTGCAGTTTCTTATTCTTCAAAACTTGGCTGGTTGCGGCCTTCTGTGTGCATCGCACTCTGTTGTATAAGGAAGCTTCACTGGTGAGAGCTGAGGGACGCATTAATTTTCTCTCTACACCTTGTTCTGCTATGTTCCCTGAGCCTTAAGTGTAGAGATTCAACTGCAGATGTGTCACCTTGGAATAGTCATCTCTGAGACGTAGATTCCCTTTGTCTGACCAGTTGTGGAATTCTGCTGTAGTCACCATCTTTTGTAAAGAGAACCTTCTTTGATGAGTGATGTTACTGTGTGCTTGTCCTCCAGATGACACTGCCATTGCTGCACCAATTGAAACAGTGTGCTTTAGGGTTGGGTTGGACCAACTGATTTTCTCCCTTAGCAATATGAACTTTATCATCTAGCATTATGGGAGCTAAATTTCAAGTAGGAGGCTTCCAAGTCAGTTCCTGTTCCATTGCTCCAAGTCCTATATCTGAAGTAGGTTCAGTGTAGAGCAATAGGAAACTGTCTCTCTGCAGTTTTTGTTTCTTATTGGTTCATTCTATGGCAAGTCCCGCCCTCTGACCAATAAGGGAGGAGGGAGGCCATAGAGGACAGGGCATCAGCTGGGGAGAGAAGCGAGCTTGCTAAGATCCAGGTGGGAAGAGAAATGCCTGGTTCCGGCCCATGAACCCAGGAGGCAGCGTTCCACGCCCCCACCATCCAAAGGATCTCATAAGTGAAATGAACTGAGAGACCTGCACCCGGTGCACAGCGTTTGCAAACTTTATTGGGCCGGCTGCCCGCAGTAGCAAACTTTCATGGGCAAGCGTGCGCGTCCCCAGAGACTTTATAACTTTGTAGATAAATAAATCATTCTAAATGGAAGATCGGTTTCTGTTTTATCCAGCTGGATTAACCAGATCCCACCCGCTAAGGCATGGAGAGTAAATTTATGCAACATTCAGTCTTGAGCAGAACTTCTAGTTATGAGAGAAACAAAAGCTTTGACAATAACGCCTGTTGTTTTGGGAGTTTCTTTTGAGACAAGGTCTCCCGGTAAACCCAGATTTTCTGGAATTTGCTATGTACACAAGCATTCCTCTATCTCGTAGTGATCCACTTCTCTCTTCCTCCCGAATGCTGGGAATAAAGATGTGCACCACAGTGCCGCTCAGCTAAAAGTCTTTTGACTTATTAAATGGCCACCATTACATGTTCTTCATAAAATCAATTAATCACCTTTATTGTAGTGAATCACAGTGATCTTAAATATAGCAAAATGAATGAGTTTTAGCTATCTGTTCACTGAACATCTCAGGTCACTCCTGAGAAGTAGGATTGGATTATTTGAGATGGTATAATGTTGATGTGATACAAAATATAGGTTTGAAGCCAGGCATGGTGGCACATGCCTTTATCCCCAGCACATGTGAGACAGAAGCAGGAGGATCTCTGTGGAATTGAAGTCAGCCTGGTCTACATAGCAAATTACAGGTCAGATGTGTCAAAAGGAAGACTCTGTCTCAATAATTTTAAAAAATGTAGGTTTGGAGGATAATTAGCATCATTCACATAAAAATGTAAGTAATAAAATACAATAATGGGCATATTTCCAACCCCTGGTCCAAGGAGACCATTTCTCAGTAGAGACATGAATATTTCCATCATAGGACATAAATTGTCCAATATCTGGATTTCAGACAGAAAAGAATTCTACACAGATTTAAAAATACTTTATTTATTATTTTTATTTTATGTGTATGAGTATAATGCCTGTATGTAGGTAGGTGCACCCATGTCATGCAGTGCCCATGAATGTCAGAAGGCGGAGCAGCTGATCTCCTGGAAGTAGAGTGACAGATGGTTATCAGCAGCCATGGGGGTCTGGGAATTCAACCTGTGTCCTCTGCAAGAGCAGCCAGTGCTCTTGAATACTAAGTCATCTTTCCAGCCTTTCTTCACAGAAATTTAATCATTTATTATGATTGCATTCTTTCATTCAAAATAACACCTTTGAGTTCCACTCATGTTATTTTGTGCATTTGAAATTCCTTCCCTTACAGTAATGGCCCACACATGAATTTCTGTCAAGTTGTTTATTTGTTTTCATTATCAATCACGGTGTTATCTGTTTTTAGAATTTTTAAATACAATCTCTATGAACATTAATGTGTTAATGTACTTAAATTAACACATGCCTTTATCTGTCATTGACAAATAGATCCCAGATCATGGGTAGTCGTGGGTTAAGCTAATAAGATATTGCTAGGGTAATTTGATAAAAGGTACACTATTATGCATAATTTTTGCTAACATTTAGTTTGAGTTATTTCGTTTTATTTATCTTAGTGATATAATGTGTCACAAGGTCTTTAACTTCTTATAGATGCTATTATATTATTAATCCATTAACTATATTTTTAGCTCATTATTATTGTTCACTAATGTGTATTCTTTTTCTGGAATCTTGTACTTTAGTTTATGACATCATAGGCATTTTGTGCTATTAAATTCATTGGATTTTTAGCATCTGTATACATTATGGTTAAAACTTCTGAGTCAGATATGTGAAATTTGTGATCTTAGCTATACTAGGTCTTGCAACCAGCAAAACTGAAACTTGATCTACTCATTGATCTTTTAAAATTCTCCTTCAGTAGGAACCAGAAAACACAAAACATAACTCATTAACTTTATTCTAAAATTTCTTAGGCCGTTTTGCTATTATAAAGAATACAATTCTACCACATTCATGAGATATAAAGGATGCATGGCTCTGTTCCTTTATCAGGTGGTTGGTAAATATGTTATTTTCATTTGTAGTTTGTCTTCTATTCTCTTATCACGTCATTTGCAGAACAGAATTTATTTGAGTTTTACCTGAGAGTTTTGACTCCAGGCTTTCCTACAGATAAAATCTGGCCATTTGCCACAATAATTCAGTCATCTGAGAGAACAAACGTTGATGAAAAGTGAAAAAAGTGGATTTTTTTTTACTTATTTGTTAACATATACCCTGTGCACAGCAATGGGTTTCATAAATATATTACATTTTTTAAGGGAGAAAATGATTATTTAGACTTAAAATTTGTGATTACCATCCATCACAGCAGCAGGGACTCAAACCAGCTGGTTAGTCACATTGTGCCCACAGCCAAAGAGAAGACTGTGATGAATCGTAAAGACATTTTCATTCTACAGTATTGTGAACATGTAGCACCATACCTATTCCTTTCTCATCCTCCCTGTCACTAGTCTTCTTCTTCTTACAAATAGGACCCCTTCTAATTTCATGTCATATGTTTATATATACACACATTTGTGTTTACAGTCCAAACATATAAGAGGAAAAAGGTTATTTGTATTTCTGAAACTGACTTGTTGTGCTTAATATAATAATCCCCATGTCTATCCATTTTCTAACAAAAGATATTATTCCATCTTTCTTTGTCTTAATAAAACTTTAGTGTGTATTTGTATCACATTTTCTTCATGCATTCATCTGTGATTGAGTTCACTATGTGAATATTGTGACTAATGTCACAAAACATGAAATCATGTCATAGTTCCGTTTGCAGCTTTTGGAGGAAGCTCCATGTTGATTTCTACAGTGTCTGGGCCCCTAGGTCACCGTTCAAGAACAATGATTAGTGAAGTGTTTGGCTCCTTTATCTTGAAATTCTTAATAGTTCTGAAGGATAGCTTCATCATTTTATTTTACATGGGGGACCTCAAATTGTGTGATCAGTTCTGACTGTACAAGTTGGCCTACATAAATGTGAAAAGAAAAATTCCCCATAGATATACAAGGATTATATGTGTTAGAAATAGCATTCAGTATTTTCCAAAGGGACAGAAGTGATAGAGCATACCTATATAAAGTTTATATTATATTATATTTATGATATAGTATTACATTGCCTTACATGGTATGGTTCAGGCTGTGCACGTATGACCACCTTACAATGGCAAGGGTGAGAATCCTCTAGTTTCAGAGTCCACCAAGCTGGATGTCTCAGCAATCTCAATATGGTGCTGAAGGCTTGGAAGTTTTCTGGAAAGCTCCTTGTGTTCAGTCCACTTTGGAAGTCCACAAAGCTACTTCTAATATCATCAAAGGAGTGCAGCAACAATGGGGTAGATGGACTTGCACAGAGAAGGAATTTGACAGTAACATCCTATTGCTAAAATCACTACATGTATGAATCATAGAACAAAGAAGGAGAAATCAAGCTGATAATGATCTGGAAAACCCACCTCTATTGGCTAGTTGGCATAGTGGTAGAAAGTGCTAAGCATTCTATCAGAAAAGAAAAGTAATTATCAAAGTGCTTAGTTCTGAAAAATGCAAGCTATAATAACAAGCTAGCCTGGAAAAATATGGTACACCAGTGACACTAATGCTATGTGAGTAACCAAGTACTTTCTAATTGGATTTAAAGTTTGCTTCAGAAGATGTTGCCCGTACCTGAAACTGATATCAGGACTAGAAATCTGTGGCTAGACAGGTCATATGTCACAGGGAGAATGTGCTACTATTAATCTTCTAAATGGACATAGTACAAAACCAATTCCTAGTTTCTTATTGTTATGCCTGTAGATTAGTCCACTCTCAACTCTCACCAATGATGTTTATTCTTCCTATAGATGGCAATTAACATGGAGACCCAAAATGTATCACTGTGCAGAGAGAATACAAGGCTGTGGAGCTCATGTAAGGCTCAGGGATCATTGCAGAAGATGGGATGGAAATACCCTAAGAATGAGAGGTGAAGAAAGACTGTTTTTTTTCCAGAAAGCATATAGTTACTCATAGAAACTCACAATAATTGTGACAGCATGCACAAAACCTATGCAATCCCTAGACATACAAAACCCCTCTGTGGTAAGGAGGGGGATTATTTACACAAGAAGCACAATTCTATCTGAGAAAAGATTGGTAACTGATAGTTTCTGGGAGAAAGAAGGAATCAGTTTTCTATAGGAGGAAATCCGGCCTGTTGTACCACAAGGCTCAGGACACCTGCATGGGCGACACTTCCACATAAGCTAACCTGAAATCTGCCAGGGGACCTAGAGACGGATGACACAATACTGGCCATGCGTAAGCTTCCAATGGGGAAAGGACAATGCCACAGAAGGGATCTACATGGACCATTGGGACCTTGGGATATAAAGGCAAGCTCATGTTCTGCAATAAATGAGCCTGCAGCAGGATGCTTCCCTGTCTCTCATCCAGCTCCCGGTGTCTGTGTGGTTGATTCCACACCTACTTGACTCCTCCCCCAAGAGACTCCATACCAAGGGGTTGCCTTCAACAGTTTCCTTTTCCTTTTTTAATTTTTTAAAAAAATATTGAAGTATTATGTGTTTCATACAGAACATCTCAATCAAGTTTTCTTTAAGGATGTTATGGTGGCTAGGTTCTCCAGGTTCCAAGAGGTGATGTAGCAGTTAGGGTATTTGTAGAATGGGAATTAGTTTACATATGCATGATTAATAATAATAATAACAATAATAATAAACATGTAATTGCGCACTCCTATTAAGGGAATGGATATAGATGTGGTGGTTTGAATATGATCAAAATAATAATAAATTTTCAATAACAATATTAAAGGAAAAATCCCCATGACTGGAATTTTTATTGATTTCCTATCCAATGAGATTAACAGCCATGATTAGCTAACACATCAGGAAAGTGGCTGTTTTGGGAAAAAATAATGCAAAGTTACTGAGAAAAATTATTTTGATAAAAATAATTAAATATTTATCTAAATATAGTTGATAGTTATAACTGGGACCTCACTGTTATCCTTTGAGCATTGCTGTACATATGATATAAAGTATTTAAAAATATTTAATTGGTACTAGTTTTAAATTGCAACCAAAAATTTTGAAATTCTTTTTTTTTCTTTATTTTATATCTTTGGAACTTAATATTTTGACAACTTGATTTATAGAAACCATATATTATGACCCCCATCTTTCTCCATTGTTCTTAGCTTCCTCTCAGTCCAGATGTTCCTATTTTAATCAACTAGCCTTCATCTTATTTTCAAGTATTATTTTTATCCACTGAGTTTAATTAGTGAGACTTATATTAGAACAGGTTAGGACTGATACTCTTTTTGAACATCATCAGTTAGGAGCTCAGAGTTTGTATATTCCCTGTATATACATTGTAAAAAATAAAATTAGTAGAACCCTGATTCTCTTATATTATCTCTATTTTTACTAAAATCTAATGTGTGGGTTAATTTTAATTACTCCAAATTTATAAGGGAGCTGCAGTGACTACTTGTCAAAACAACATATTGAGGCAGCTGATAATTACTAAAGTGAACAGGAATTTTGTTTGATTCCTCTGCCATCACAAAATCTCTTAAATTACCTGGGATTCGGGGAAGCCAGTGGAGCTCAAAACACAAAGGAAACAAACAAGCATCAGGGCAGAGCAATTGTGTTTAATGGCCATGAGGAAAGTGCTTTGATGTCTTGCAGTGGGCTTTGGGGTGTGTGCTGCTCTTTGAAAATAGGTATTTCATTCATGGGAATCATAAATGAGAGACTATTGCCATATAGATTTTTTATAGGTAACAGTCTTTCTACTTAAGTGTTTCATATTACACTGTATACTTTGAACCTTAGTTTTGTGGCATATTGAGCATGTATTTTTAAAAAAAATGTTTGAAGTTGAGGAATCAAACTTTAAGGAACAAATCAATAGAGGTAAAAAGTTAAATCAATGGAAAAATACTAGTCAGTTCAAGCCCTTTGTCTGTCAATCATTTTTAGATACATCAAATACCAAGTGCCAAAAGAATTTTTATTTCCAGTAAATATTTTAAGGAATTTATCATCTCTATGTATGGTATATTGTACTTTGGGAATAGAATTGTAACTTATTAATAAATTCATAGGAATAGTATTCACCACCATAACAAAATTGATAATATATTCAAGTGAATATACTAGTGTACAGCGATGTGATCTTTTTGTTTCGACGTTCGGTTTTGAATAAATATTGGCTTTGATGCACATAAATAGGAGACACTCATGTAGAAATGAAAGCAAAATTATCACTAAAGGTTTTTCTTAGGTTTGAAACTACAGTCATGTTTGATAGAACTTGACAGTCTTTGAAATCTTGTTTTTATTTTTTTTATTTTTTTTTTTCTCCCTCTCTCATGAATAGACTGTGCCCAGACATCCAAAATATACACTTTACTTCTGATTCAGCCAGGACTCCATTGACAACATTCTCAGAGGTCATGCTTTAGGTGCTGTCCTGGTTAACTTCAGTTGTCAACTTGACACACTTGGGAAGATGGATCCTCAACTAA
Organism: Eospalax fontanierii; assembly: GCA_035773235.1. Lineage (NCBI taxonomy): Eukaryota > Metazoa > Chordata > Mammalia > Rodentia > Spalacidae > Eospalax > Eospalax fontanierii. The sequence goes on along the minus strand of CM069542.1, from coordinate 40,816,033 downwards.
GAAATGGCTTCCATAAGGTTGGCAAAGAGCCTGTTTGTGGGGAATTTTCCTAATTGCCTGTGGGTACAGGAGGCTCCCGCCCACTGAAGGTGGTACCATTAGTGGGGCTGTATTACAAGTATCTGAGCAAGCCAGGGGAAGAAGAAAGTAAACAATGCTCTTTCATGTTCTCTGCTTGGGTTTCTGCCTCAAGGTTCCTGATTAAGTTCCTTCTCTGGCTTCCCTCAGTGGACTACCGGGTAAACTGAAATAAACCATTTCCTCTTCAAGTTTGTTTTAACCAGAGTCTTTTATCTTAGCAATACAGAAAGCTAACTAGGACAGGAAATGGTACCGGAAATTTACCATAGTTTATTCCTAACTTGGTTTCTATTATTGTAGTTAAATACACTGATTGAAACCAACTTAGGGGAAAAATGGGTTTATTTGGCTTACAGGTCACAGCTCATCACAGAGGAACACAAAGGTAGGAATTCATGGCAGGAACTTGGAGGCAAGAGGTGAAGCACGGACCACAGGAAATGTGCATACTTTCTTGCTCCTCTGGTCTGTGCTCAGCCGGGTTTCTTATGTAACACAGAACCACCTACGGGCGGATGGCAAAACCCACGTTGGGCTGGACCCTCACACATCACTGAACAACCATGAAAATGCCTCACCGAAATGCCCACAGGCCAGTCCTATAGAAGCGATTCTCCAACGGATGTTTCCTCTTCCCAAGTATGTCGAGTTGACAACTGAAATTATCCAGCAATGTGTCCTCTTTTTTTCTTTTTTTTCTCTTTCACACACTAATCCTGGTGAATCCAGGAATAAAAGCAGCTTCCCAGTCCTCAGCTGGATCACAAACAGTAAGACAGGAATCATAGAACCTCGTTCATGTAGTTGGCACCACGGTTCAACCACCCACCTACCCATGGACATTAGTTTAGTCACAGTAATATCGAAGATGGGCATTACGCTTTCTTTCTCCCCCAAAGAAGGCAATCCACTATGAGAAACCACATTAGAAATATTATGAGGAACATCAAGTAGTTTATGCTGCTGTTTATGTCATTTCAGGAAATTAGCTACTATTTCAAGTAAAAGTCATGTAGTAAACCCAGGTAGGAGCAGCAACAGAACAGTAGCAATAGATAACTCCTTGATTGATATCAATGATATGTGACAATGATACCTGTGTATTAACACATGCATATGTATATATTGAGGTATGTGTTTGGGTAAAGATCGAGAGAGAATGAGAGATTTGAATTCTCATCTTTTTTTTTAAACCATAGAAATGAGAATGACAAATCTAATTGTCAAGCCAGGATTTCTGTGGCCATGGAAAGTGGCCACAGCATCTCCTCTAAAACGAAATAATCATTGTCTCACCAACTATGAGTGCATATATGTGCTTGGGTATTTGTGTATATAACCAGAAAAGTCAATATTCAGTAAATTACAGGTTGGGAGAGACCAAAGTTTCATTCAAGAAAGAGCTAATCTGTACTTTGATTAACTAGAATCTTTCCAAAGAGTAATATGACACACACAAAAATATGACAGAGTGAAGATGCAGGAGGGTGAATGACTCCCTGCTGTGTGATTCCCAGGCAGAAGAGTTCTCAAGGACATCATTACCAGCAAGAGCTTCAGTAGTTTTGATTTCAGTTCCACTTGTGATCATGAACGACCAGTGGCATTTTGGAATCCCTGCACATGCTTAATTACACTATCAAATCTTCTATGAAATTTTTGTGGTAGGCTAGGGAGGAATAAGAAGACAGAGGAAGCAAATCATGAGATTCAAGTAGAAAATGTTCCCCTCTGACTGGACTTTTAATCTCAGAGTCAAATCTTTCCTTCTAGCTAATGAAAAAGTGTGATTAAATAAACAAGAGTGAAGGGAATCTCCGTTTTAATACTGGATCTCTGGATGTGAAATTAGATCAGAGCATGCTTTCTAAATGAAATAACATCTGTCTTACCTCCTGTGATTAAACTATTGTGGTGGTCACAAAGGAAGAAGATGCAGACCATTAGAAATTCTGAACAATTCTAACTAATCTGAAGATTAAGGAGGTCAAACTTCAATGCTTTATCTTTTGTGTCTTTTGTGGATATTTTGGGTTGTCAAGATGTTTTTATCATTTACATTGGGTAAGACATTGCAAAACAGCTATGTCATGAACACATTAGTTCTGTAGAAATAATACATTATGCTTATATATTTTGTATATGGAACATAAAATTCTAAGAATTATTATATAATTTATAAAATAAGAATCCAAAATAAATACCTTTTTAATATTTTAGCCTGATGTTTCAATTAATCATTTTTAAACAAAACTTGAGAATTTTCTTTTTCTTTCATATTTTTTCTTGAAACAATAATTCAAATATTATAGGTGGCCCATCACTCCCAATCCTCCTGGCTTCAACTCTCAAGTGCTGGGATTAAAAGCATGTGTCCATAAACTTCACCTAAGATTGGCTAAACTTCTCATTAATGTGTTCAGTCTCTCTTTGCCTTTGAGTTTCTCTTATGGACTACTGGTAATCTGAAACAAGATTTAATAGCAGCATATCCTTCATGTTTACCTGATTAGCTCATCTTACTCCAAAGAAAATGATTTGAAATTGTAATTTGAAGAAAAGTAACTTGTTTAATATCCCCTGAAGTTGGAAAATATTTCTGTAGTGATTAGCACAAACCACAGCAATATCCCCATTCTGAAATAATAAAATAATTGTAGCATTCATTTAAAAAGCAATGGACTTCTTATTGATTAAGGTAATGGACAGAGGTAAGGGCATTTTCTTTGTATCCTGAGAAGCTTTAATATGTAATGATGCATAGTTCTAAGAAGTGGTGGTCTAGGGAAATGATTTTTCACTATAGAAACGAGATAGTATTATTAAAATCATATAAGACACTATGAGCCTTTCTTCCAGTAAGATGATGGTTAATCAATTTCTGGTAACAGACTGGATTAATATTAGTTTCTCCCAATATTTTACTTGTTTCTAGATGGATTTAAGCACTTAGAATTCATTTTTTCTATTTTAAAAAGTCATCTGAGTATATTGGTTTGCCCTTCTGGCTCACAAACTATTTCTGTGGGTTGCATAGGCACATTTCTGCCAAAAGAGTGCCAGTTTTGTTCTTCTTTATATACCATCTTGCTTTATCTCTTAATAAGTCTCCTAATCAATTGCTAGATGTGGCGTTATATTTTAATAAAAGCTAAGATCAAGCACATGGATCCATTCACTTTTAAGAGCTTCCAATTTGTACTTGAACTAGCACTTGTGAACAGGGCCTGCGTGAAAAGCTTTATACTTTACTCCTTCTTATCCTCTGTTACTATCTTACATACTCACCTTGAAGGAAGCCCTTGACCCTCAGTCACCCATGGCTTTAGGATCTCTTTCCTCTCTCCTGTATGAACAGCATATTTAGAGAAGAATTCAAAGTTCAAATGGCATTATACAGTATTCATTAACTGATAATATTATTTATATATAAAATAAATAGTGCTTTTTCTTCAATTATTTCCTAATGAATAGTGGATTGAATTAGTGTATAAAATTAAAATAAAAGATGTAAGTGGTAGAGTTTCATATATCTATCAATCATTAAATAATTTTTATTTTAACTCTGACAAGGATTTCAAATTGGTAATCTCAATTCTGTTTGGCAGTAGGTTGTTATTTATGAAAAAAAATGTGAATCATATCCTCAAAAGACACACTGTTAAAATCTTCATTATGTTTTAAGCAAAGGCTATGTTATCATATAACTGAGAATGGTGCCATAAATATAAAATTGCAAAATGCCACAATACCGGTGTTTACTAAGGGACTTGCATTGAGTTTCTTTGGTCATATCTATACTGACAAGGAGGATTATATTGGTTTAAAGATAGATGAAGCAGATAAAACACATTTTAGAGTTTCAGCGCAGTGTTTATGTTTCTTGGTGTTAAACTGACTTTTGGTCTACAGACATTTTCATTAATTTGGTGTTGTTTTATTTTTATTTATACATTGTCCTAACAATCTCTAGTTTGCCAGGTTTCTGAAAAACCTCATGATAGTCTTATTGGATTTTCCTTGTATATACCAAGACACAAATAATATGAAAACCTAAATAACCATGAAAAGTGACATCTCTGATTGCTTTTAAGAATTATGTATATAAATTTAATTATAATAAATCTTACTGAGAACCTGTATAAGTTCACACTTTCCTCACTCAGGTAATCAGTCCACTCCTATCTGTCCTGCAGGAATTCTCACATTGCATATTGTGATTGGCTGGATCGAATCCAACAGTTCTTTAGGCTCTTTTCACTTGTTTTCTGTGACAAAATAGTTTTACTGATTATGTTCTCCAGTTTACTGAAACTTTATTTTAGCTTTTCAAAACTTGCTCTAATTTCATTTTTAATGTGTACATATCTTAGTCCAATATTTTCCCAGAAATCATTCTTTAGGCCTTTCTTCCTCACTTCCACTCTCCCTCCCGTCATCCTTTCCTCCCTCCGTCTTCCCTTTTTTTTCTTCTCACTGTCTTCCTTCTTCCTGCATTCCTTCCTTTCTACATTTCTCTCTTTCTCTTTTATTTTCAGCCTGGCAAAACGGATTTTAAATTCAAAGGCTATCACTTTTGTGGTCTCTATGCACAAAGTTTTTCTATTTATCATAGAACTCGGAAAATAACAAAGAATTCTTTTTTATTTAAAAAATATCGAATCATTGTATAGTTCACATAGAACATCGCAATAAAATATAATCATCTTTATACCCCCTTTCCCAATGGTACCATCATATTGCCTCTAACTGGAATTTGTACATTCTTTCATCTGTATTAAAAACTGTTGTGTCAAGTTAGTGTCCTCAAAAGTTACTCAGTGCAAGTTCATACACTGAGGTTTAGTTAGCCTATCTAGAGTGTCCCACTTTGAGAAAATTACCTTGTCTTTACCCAGTAGTGATCAGTTGCCGATATTTCTTCAGCAACAATGGGGGTCTGCTATTCATTACCCCTGCACCATGTTGCATTTTTGTCTGCATGTGTTTCTATGGGTTTAGAGTAGCTGAAACCATTGCTTTATGTTCATATGAACAGAGTCCCAGGAACTTATAGGATTCTATTTCCTTATGGTTATGCACCCCCCCACTGGCTCTGACAATATTTCTACCCCCTATTCTACAATGGTCCCTGAGCTGTGGGAAGTGAAATTTAAAATGGGAGTCCTGTCCAGGGACTCACACTCTACAAATCCTTCATCTTCATCTCCATTCTTCGGCCATTTGTGACCTTTTGTGTTACTGGCCATTTGTTGCATGAGGGAACTTCATTAATGAGAGTTGAGAGACCCATTAGTGTCTTCTTTACCCCTTGCTCTATGTTGCATAAGCCTGAGGAGTAGAGGATGCTTTGCAGATGTGCCTCTTAGGCTTAGGCAATTCACAGACAACCTCTGTGTGGGACCAGTCATGGTACTCCACAGTAGTATCTGTCTGGTGCAAAAGAAGGTATTTTATGAATGGTTACTGGAATATTTGACTTTAAAAAGAAGGATATATATTTTGCACTTAGCAAGAAGTTGCATTACCTGTGTATGCAATAGATTTGGAGTTTTCTCTAAGATCTATGACCTCTTCAGTCATGTGTATATGGCTATGATTATTACAGTACCACACATAAGTTTCATCCCATTGAGTGGGCTTTAAGAACAATTAGGTAGCTGTTGATTGCCCCCAAGATAAAAATGCTACTACTGCACCAATGTTCTATGCTGTCTTAGTCATTGATGTGGTTATATGGTCATGAAGCTCATGTTGGGCCATTAATTAGTGTTCTCCCTTAGTATCTTCTCTGGCGCTATGACAGTTGGCCTTCAGGGGAAGTGTTTTCCAGGTCAGTTCCAGCTCCATTTCTCCAAATCTGGTCTCCTATGTCCTGTCTTCAGCAATAGGATCTTTCCTTCATGTTCCGGGAGGCAATGAAGGACTGTGGCAATAGGCTGTGTAATTTAGGAGTCTCTTAGACCACCTAGCCAACAACTCAAAGGAAATTTTCTCCTGTCTGGCACTGTGTCTTGTGATATAGCCTTCAGCTATGCATATGGACTCACGAAGAGATATTGTATGTAGAATTTGTCATTAAGTTGTTAGGCTAACATGATTCCCCTTGCTTTTACACTAGCTAGTTTCTTTATCTCTCCTTTCTCACTCTCTCTGCTTAAACCACTCTACATATTTTTCCCCATGTAGAGCTCCAAATTTTCTTCTTTCTCCCTTGATAATATGAGTCTCCTATGGCCCCATCTCTCTTGAGCTCCTTCATTCCCTCTATTACCATAGTTTCTTGTATAATCCCTCTCCCCCTCTTCTTTAAATAACCACATTTCTTGGTTTCTCTTTTAGGAACTCCTGTCTCTTAATATTATGTTTCTCAGGTTCCTTCTTCTCCTTTACCTCCCTGATTCCTTTCTATTTTCCTGGTTCCTACAGTTACATCAGGAAACATACTCACATATAAGGATTTGGTGCTAGGATACACAAATGAGGAAGGGCATATGTTGTTTGATTTTCTGAGTCTGTGTTACCTCACTTAGCCTAACAGTTTCTAGGTGTATGTAGATGTGAAAGAGCAGCAACAAACATGGATGTACAGGCACCTGTACAATAGGATGAGTCCTCTGGGTATATGCCAAAGGTGGTATAACCACATCAAATGAGAGATTCATTTTTAGATTTTAAGAGTTTTCAACACTGCTTTCTACTCAGGTTTTAAGAATTTACATTCCTACCAGCAATGAATGAGCATTCCTCTTTCCCCACATCCTCTGCAGCATTTGGTATCATTTATTCTTTTGATATTAGCCAGTCTGATTGAGGTAAATGAAATTTTAAGGTGGTTTTAATTTGCATATCTGTAATTATTAATGATGTTGAACACTATTTAAGATGTTTCTCAGCCATCTTATGTCTTCTTTTGAGAACTCTTTGCTCAGACTCAGCCTATCTTTTAATTGACTCACTTGTTTTCTTGATTCTTTTTTTTTTATTATTGATACTAAACCTCTGTCAGATGTGTCACTGGTGAAGATTTTTTCCCACTCTGTGGGTTTTCTCTTCAATTCTTTGGTTGTTTCTTTTGCTGTACAAAAGTTTTTTTTTTTTTTTTAATTTAATGAGTTCCACATGTGGATTATTGACCTTAATTCATGAGCAACTACTGTCTGATTTAGAAAGTTCTTTCCAACACCTATATCTTGTAGAATACTGCCAATGTTTTCTTCTAACATTTTCAGAGTTTCAGGTTTCACATTGAGATATTTGATTCAGTTATAGTTGACTATTGTGCAAGGTGGAAGATAAGGGTCTAGCTCTTATTAACACAGATGAGGAGTCAATATCTTGAACTGAATATGAATAATGAGTTCTGAGATGAAGAAGGAAGAGGAGAAAGAACAGGAAAAGGAAAAGGAGGATGAATAGGATAAGTAGACACAAGAAGAGAAAGAAAATCAAAGATATAAGAATGTAAAAGCTTATGAGAGATTTTTGGTTATTTTAAGGTTGAGGTTAGTGCTATAAGTTATTAAAGGATCAGTCTTTGGTGAGTGGTGTACAGAACACTTTTTGTATAAATAAAGATTCACACTTATCAAACAGTAAGAAATTTCATTTGTCTAGTGCTATTAAGAGATAGGGTTTTCTCTACGATATATGACTTCTCCAGCAATATGTATTTAGCTATGGTTACAGTGAAGTCATGAGTTCCATCCCATTGGGAGGGATTTAAGTCCAATTATATAACTGTTGATTACCCCCTAGATAAAAGTGCCACTACAGTTTGCTGTGCCAGTCACTGGAGTTATTAGTGTTTAGGGTTGGGTTGGACCGCTGATTTTCTCCCTTAGCAGTTTGAATAGTATTCTCTAGAACTATGAAAGTTAATCTTCAGGGAGTAGCTATCTATGTCAGTTCCAGCATCATTGCTTCAAGGGCTGTGTTGGAAATATGTCCTGTCTTCAGCAATAGGGTCTTACATTTAAGTTCTGGGAGGTAATCAAAGCCTGTTGTTATACGAATCTCTTGGGCTACCTAAATAACAAAGTGAGATTTCTCCTGTCTGGCACTGTGTTCTTGGTATATATGTGCATTTTTAAGTGGATTTTGAGTTAATACAATTCCTTCTGTCCTTTAACAGCACAAATTTATTTATCTCTCTCTCTCTTCCTGTCAAACCTCCCTCCTCCCTCCCCAGTTAAAGTATTCCCATTTTTCCCTTGATAATATCTATATCCTCTTACCTCCATCTCTTAAGTTCCTGTTTTCGCTTTTTACCCCAACGGTTTCTTGTATGAAGGTTCTTTTTGAATTAGATTCAACTATTACAGAGTTCCACATCTGGTCACACACAGAGAATATATGTCTGAGATATGCACCGGTCTAAGTGACACATCTACAATGGACCCGCTATACCTAAAGTTCACGGAAACATAGAGCAACAGAAGGTAGATAGAATACTAATGCCTTCCTCAGCCCTCACAAGCAAAGTGTCCTCATACAGCTGAGTGTGATGCACATTGAAGGTGTTGATAATAAAACTGCAGATTGTGTGTCCCTGGATCAGACTCCTATGTCAAACAGCACCCACCCCATGGTACAGGGAGCAGTTTTGAAGATAAGGCAGGAAGATTGTAAGATCAAGGTAAATACATATTGCTGGAGAGGTCGTATATCATACCATGTACAGTACAAAAAGTATTCTGTACACCACTCACCAAAGACTCCTCCTTTAATAATTTATAGCACTAACCTCAACCTTAAAATAACCAAAAATTTTAGTGCATGAACATAAGGAAACAGAGGATTTCAGGCCTCTAGCAAATTGATCAGATGAACCTGTAACAATGGTGAAAACATGCACAAGACCTATGATGACTCAGTCAGACAAAACCCAGCATTGAATCTGATGACTCAATCAGACAAAATCAACTGGAGAAATAGGCAACCTTAGCCAAGGAACTAGTGACAACTGATAAAAGTGGATTGAGGGAGACTTGATCTTCGTTAATGGAATCACTTTAAATAGACTGACTAGACTCCAGGGGATGAACTTATACCATGGGACATCTGGGAACAAATGCTTGCCTGGATAGGACTTAACATATATAACTGAATGCATGAAATCTGGTACGGGGGAGTTATGGGTGGTGTAGATAGCGGAGTAGGTCTAAATTTGATTAATATCTATTATATGAAATACAGAAAAACTCAATAAAACATACAGCAAAATGATTAAAGGCCCATGGTAATACTAGTAACCTTAATAAAGAAGATGCTTTATACTACCATTTGGAACCCTATGGAGAATGAAACTGAAGCAGCTTCCCTTTCCAAAATGGAGAAGAACACCTTCAAGTATGGAGAGTTTTCACTGTTGTGAACCTCCTTCCTTCCTGTCTTCCCTCTCTCCTTCCCCCTCTCTTTCTCCCTCTCATCTTCTCCACTCCTCTTCCCTTCTTATCTATCATTCTACACATATATATTGCATATATATCTATGTATTCTTAGACACAGTATAGTTAACTGCTGTGTCTTTCTGAATGTCCATGTACACATAATCATATATGTGTTGATGTTGACAATAATTAGTTAATAAATAATGGTATTATGTATTGGGGACACACATCCATATTCAAAAGTCAGGATTGATGAAGTTACTTCATTTTTGACACACAATTAATTTAATTGCTTGAAAATCCCATTGTGTTTGGACTCTCATTTCAATGGGTGTCTAACTCTGTTACTTTAATTCTTATCTCACCACTTTTCACTGTGTAGTGAAAACAGCATTAAATTCTGTCTCTTTTTTTTTTTTTAATGAACTAGCCTTTTAGATCCAGTTCTCTTCATTTAAGCAGCAAAGCTTGAAGTGAGATGCACTCTCCTGTGAGCCCTTTCTTAGCCCCTGGGTTTCCTGTCTTTCCTCCTGTTCTCTCTCTCACTCTCAGGCCTGATTTCCTCATGCTCTTACTATCTAATCATATGCTACTATTTTTTTCCTCCTGCTTCCTGTGCAAAAGTTAAAGAAAGCCACAGTCCACAGGAATGGTCCATACTGCTTTTTAGGCAAAAACAGCAGCTGTTCAAGCTCCATCTAGCAGATCACGGGAGATTCACTACCGTTGATTTCTCTGTTATGTACTTTTCTATACTGAATCCCTAGATACGGATGTTTGCCATTGTCTTATACTTTTTTCAAGTAGTTTGTTAGACAAAAAATAATTATGGGGCTTACAAGTACATTGTGCCTGATTGAAAACGGCATATCTATTGTCTTCCCCACTTCTGAACTGCGAGTGGTTGCCATATTCTCTCAACAGCTTTCATACAAGATGCTGCTGTGAGGGGTTATATTCTGAAGTGAATCTTATTTTAGCCTCAGATGCTCTGGGAACAGCTCAATGAACTGTTGTCTGTCCTTTATGTGAAATTGCTTATGATTAGCAGATTTCTTTGTTTACGTGGTTGCTCAGACCATATTGCAACAGACAAACTAATTTGTTATCCAGCTGATTCTCTGTTACTTTAGAGATGGCTAGGTTTTTGTCTTTACTTAAGATATTATAAAGCAAAATATGTCAAAACATCACCAGATAGAGGTGATTCTTACATGACATTTACATTTTATCTTTACTTAAGTAAAATTTAGCTATGGTTTCAAAAATATGAAAAGGAGCAGAAATAATTTGTGTATACATTTTAGAATTTAAAAATATTATTTTAATAATAATATAAAAATTGTAACTACAAACCCTCTAGATTCAGACCACTTTTCACTGCTTTGTGAAACAGACTATTTCATCAGAAAAATCTTTTTTTCTGAGTCTGAAGGCATGTCTTAGTTGTTAAGAGCACTAGCTGCTCTTGCATAGTTACCAGGTTCAATTCCCAGCACTCACATGGTGGCTAATAACTGTCTGTAACCCCAATTCCAGGGGAACTGTTGTCCTCTTCTGACCTCCTCAGGCATTACAAAACATGGGTGCACTTAGATACATACAAGTAATATATTCATACACAAAAAACGAAAAAGATAAGAACAAAAAATGAAATCAATTTTCTTATTTTTATGTCAAGGCAATGATCAAACACAAATAAATATTAAATTAATTATGGATATCAATAGCACCCATTCTATGAAATTTATCCTATTTAATATAAAGACCACAAGTAAAGAGATCAAATGGAGGACAAAAGTGTAGATAGAGTTAGATGACAATTTCTTTGCGTTTTCTAGGAACAGAAGGTTCAATTTTTATTTTTACCCAGTGTTTTTCTAAGAATATTAGTTTCACAAACCATGACAATGCCTCAGTCCTCAGCCCGACTTATAGTGTCCTTTGGAGTTGGTTTCAACTTCAGTACACAATCTCCACAGTGCTGTTCTTAAGCTATTTTATTTTCTCAATATTATTCAAGAACAGACCATGAGGAGTTAGAAGAAAAAGATTGCTTAGCTGTAATATGAGTCACGGAAGGTTGGTCAATAAGATGTAGACATTTAGGTATTTTTAAAACTAATTATGCTCTTAATGTATAATATCTAGAAATATAAAGTGAATTCCAAATTCAGCATCTCTCAGAATTGATATCTGAGATTGTTCTTAGCCTAGGCATCAAGTGCTTGTTTACCTTTTGGTGATGCTGCATATCTTGATCAACAACTGTGTCTCCTGTTTCACTTTCTCAAGGTCATCCCCCAAATGGTGGGTGATTTTTAGCATCCTGTTAAGTATATAAAAATTGCGATTCCTCATAAGGTCATCTCAAATTCATTCATGGTTTCTTTGATTCTTCCAAATGGGACCATACTGGCCAACACGTCTGGTCACTAGTGACAAGGACAGGATTAGGGACTGGTATATTTATGTTTAAGTATACCTGACTCACATCATGTATGATTAAGATTAGTTCTGGCTAAACCATGTCAAGTTCTAACATCTTCTTTGGCAACTTTTGCTACCAATTCTTATCCTTCACTTGTGTTATGTCCTTTGAAAGAATTAATTTTAGGGCTGAGGAGACAACTCAGCAAAGATTAAAACCTGAGTTTAATTCCTAGTACATATGTAAATATGGTTGTGATGGCATCATTTGAATTTCCAGTGTTGGAGTGGTGGAGACAAGTGGATCCTGAGGGCTTACCATCCATCTAGCTTACCTCCTTTGGTGAGTTCCCAAAGAAAAGTAGACTGAAATTAAGGGACAATATTTAAGTTTGTCCTTTGACCTCCACATGGACATCATAGTCATACAGGCTTGTCTGCACATATAATGTACCCCCACACATGCTCATGAATGTGCACTTGCATACACACATGCAACAGACACACAGACACACAAACACACACAGACACACACAGACATACACACACACAGAAATCAACTTTGAACTTCATTTTCTGCTTTACTAATTTCATGGTTGTATCTATTTCTCTGAACATTGCTGTGGAAAACAATGACAGAAAGAACCAGATGCTGATGAGGAATCTCCATTGTTCTCACTAGTTCATTCTCTGCTGACTCTTTCCTCTCCCTACTGACTGACAATCACATCCTCTTTTCCTTCTCTTCTTCATGTACTCACTTTCTTCCTGTTTCCTAATCAACAAATTCTGAGATTATGTCTGTATTTCTTTACATGTTTGAAATTTGCTTTTTTGAATATTTTGTAAATATTTTATATTATTATTATTAGCTATACTTAACTTGATATGCAATATATCCAGGTTTTGAAAGCTGCTGAACAAACTAATATTTTCCTTGGGAAATTTTTCCCATTATATTAATATGCTAATTTCTATTTTATCTGAGTTCATGAGAAAATGTCAATAATTAAAAATTGAAGCAGCATGCTACTTGTGAGACTATTTTTATTTTCTTCCTTCATTCTTTGTTCTTTTTTAAACTTTATTTCTTAAAAAATGTAGCACTAAATTTATTAATTTTTACTATATGATCATTACTGCAAACGTAAACTTCTATCTCAAAGTTAAAGATTTCTAAGAAGATATCATGTTGAATCAATACAACTCAATGTGCACATGTATTAAATCAGAGGGTTGTGGCAGTCAGATAAAGCATTTCTTCCCTTTTTATTTTCTAGCAGTATGAAGTCATCAAGTATTTAATATTATTAGTTCATTTTAACCCAGAGGTTTCAGGAAACTAATCATACTTCCTTCCTATAGCTTAGACAAGTTAGTATATTGAAGAATGCCACATGTCTTTATATCCTGAACTTTACTTTGATTTCTGTGGAATTTTTCCAGCAAATTTAAAAGTTCTCCACATTTAGAAAATATTAGTAATATAAAGACAATCAGTCTGAACAAACTCATTGGAACTGAGTAATCAGAACTAGAAATTTCATGGGACTCATTGGCAACCAATTGTTTCAATATCTTTGGATGTGATACCTCAGCACAAGGAACATTTTTGAAATGTCTACAAGAGAATGCATTTCTTGATAATACAATTTTACTCAAATGAAATTGTGTATTTTGACAGGTATGAAGATAATATTTGAAAACCAGTCTGTTTTACATTTTCTTACACAGTAATATCTAACTTGTAACCTATATTATAATGAAGAAAATTCCTCTCAATCTTACTGCGTTTTCAACAAAGAAAAGTTGATTGTTTTGATATATTCTCAGTGGAGTGGCTTGTTCATCTTTCAAATTCTTGAGAATCACAACTTTAAATTGAAACTTCCAATTGAAAAGTATTGTAAAATTTGCCGAGAAGCATAAATCATTCATCCTTCAACTGAGATGAAGTTTATCTGTATGGATATCATGCTTATTTTGCAATGGTTTCTGACAAATGAACCATAAGTAAATTTTAGCAGTGATGTTTTTTTTATGGCAAACTCTAAGAAAATAAATTAAAATATAATTTCTCTTTATTCCTTTTTTTCATATCTCCTATTTCTCATTACCACTGTCACTCATCTCACAGTTTTATGTTTCACTTTATTAGAGTAATTACACACTTGATTTTTAATGTAAGATTTAAAGTACTCAAAATCAGAGACTAGTTATACTATGTTAAACATTGAAGATCAATCTCAGTGAACATTATTATATGTTTAAGTGAGGGTTTTGTGCTCTCAGAATAATACTCTGAAGAATGTTTATAGTGTTCTTATGCTTGGTTATTATCTAATGATTTGAATACAAATAATTCTAAGTTTGTCTTACCTCACAGAAATTGAGACACGGGGACAACAGAGAGTCCTGAGCCACTGCTTTTTCTTAAGCTTAAATAAGTATGGCGAATGGTAGCCTTAGGCATAAACCTCTCTTCCACACTTATTAACAAGAAAACAAATCAATGATCCTACCTAGTAAAAAGCCTAGGAACCACAACCATAACCAGTCCACCCCTTTATTGGTGCAGCAAAAGTACTTTTCTTTTAATGTTTATCAACAGCCACCTAACTGGAATTAAGACCCACTCAATGGGAAGAAGTTCATGCATGGCACTGTGAACATAGCCAGGTATATATAAAGAAACCATATATCCTAAAGAAGAACCTACTTCTGTCGTTTCCCTAGACCAAAATAATTTCTTACTCCGTTCTAAATACATCATCTTATATTTCTATAAAAGTGTAACTATCACTGCTCATCAAAGAAACTTTGCGAAACATATGTCAGTTACTACACAGCTCAACAGCTGGTCAAATGCAGAGAATAGATGATTGTGAGGTACCCAGTTCTAAGTGACAGATTTTCAGTGCACAGAGATCACCTTGGAAGAGGGGAAGGAAAGAGGTTAAGAGCCAGAGGGAAAAGATACCTTTTTCTAGTTAATGAATTTTAGACATGATTGAGAAGCTGCACCAATAGATTCTCTCCTGTATACTAGTCTGAGGAATCCTCATAGCAAGAAACAACTGGCATGCCAAGGTGGATGGGAGAAATGTCATGAAGTCCATACCAAGACGAAGAATGACAGGT
The DNA here is from genome assembly GCA_035773235.1 of Eospalax fontanierii. Lineage (NCBI taxonomy): Eukaryota > Metazoa > Chordata > Mammalia > Rodentia > Spalacidae > Eospalax > Eospalax fontanierii. The sequence goes on along the minus strand of CM069542.1, from coordinate 40,800,989 downwards.
AATCAATGGATACTGAGGGAGGTAGAATCAGTTTTCTCCTGGGACTAGCTCTCTGAAGTTTTATGTGGTCCTACCTAAGTGGACAGCCCACACACAGGTGCACATGAACACCACTAAATGGATCAGTGCATTATAAATGTATGCATGTATGTGTAATAGTAAGCAAAGGAAAGAGCAAGAAACTGAAAGGGAGTGGAAGACATGCAAGCAGTTACAGAGTAACTGGGAGGGATGAAAATAATGTAATGACAATATTCATGTATGCAATTCTCACAAATAAAAAGTAAAAAAAATAATTAAAAAGAAAATGTTAATATTTTGACTTTGCCTGTCTTTTCTTCTTGTATTTTCTTAGGGATTTTCACAGAATGTGATGATTGTGGCCTGATCTCGGATTTAATGTTTTCCTCAGTAAAGAAATATGACTATTTTAACAAACTTTCTCACATTTTTCCAACATTATTTTTTTTGTTCTTTTCATGAGTTTTTTCAAGAATCTTCAACAATTATTTGCAATGGGTTATATTTTTGTATTTCAGTTGTCCTCAGAACTCTGGAAGCAAATTAATCAGTGTGAATATTATTCTCTCTTTCTCCCTCTCTCTCTCTCTCTCTCTGTGTGTGTATTTATTTACCTTTTTGTTGGCTTACATGCTTGTTTTCTTGCTTTTGTTTTTGAATTTCAATCTGCCTAAGTATCTTTGGCTATCATTTAACTCAGCAGGTAGCATTTGGTCTCACATTCTGGATTTTCTTCCCTCTGCCTCGAGAATAATAAGGGATATGATTACAGGCATGCACCAATGTGCCCATCTTAGAGAAAAGAAATTTGAAGCTATTCAAAAAGTAGATATTTTACTTGTCACGTCTAATCTTCTTTCTCTAAGTGCTAATTTAATCTACTTTAAGAATATTTTTTTCAAGCTACAAACTCCAGCCTTGCAATGTTAAGAGAAATATAAATCAAATAAGTGCGATAAAATAAAAACTAAGCTAGGAAAAAAAAATAAACAGGGAATAAATATCCTTTCCAAATTGTACTAAAATTTTAGTATCTCATATATAATATTAATTTGAATTTCATTTAAATAATGTTACTAATATCTAACAGATGAAAGGCTTCTGTCAAAGATTTTCCTACTTAATTTGTTCTATTTACTTAGATTAACAAAATAATTACACATAACTGTGTCATACAGTTCCACACATAAATACAATGTGTAATGATAAAACTTGGTTATTTGCGTGGGTGTGTCCTTGAATATTTGTCATCAATCTGTGTGATACATTCTTTTCTAGACTTTAAATAAAATGCATAATTAATTATTATCAATCACAGCATTCTTACATTGCAGTAGATCAGCTGCACTTCGTCTACTATCTAACTCTATCTAGCTATATCTTTTTAAATAAAAAACATCACTATGAAATATGAAAACATGCCAAACATTAAGTATAATCAATATGTGAACATTTAAAGTTGTTATTTGTGATTTTATGAACATAATTCTATTTTCAGATTGATAATTTCTGTCAAAAGGAAAACCAATTAGATGTAAGAAATTAAACTTTCTAAATATAGCAATGATTGTCCTGAGTAAGGATCTCAATCATGCTTCACCTTCTTCACTTTCATTCTCTCCTTCATTGTAGCTTCTATTGTTAAACTGCAAATGACTCTGATATTTTTAATAACTTGAACAATCCAAAATAATCCTCACATAAAAACAACAAACATAATTATTTCACTCTTTTCACAAAATTAAAATATCCTATATGTTGTGGGGGTCTGGGTATTGAGCAAGGCAAGCAACCCCAGATACCCTGAAGGGACAGTAGGAGCCTGGCCTGCTCTGCCTGATGTGATAACCTGGCCCCAGGAAATCACTGTAGATATGAATCTTCTTTTCTCCCATCTCAGACCAGAACCAGGTTTTTGGGTTTCCTTTACTTGTTCCTGAACTTCCACATCAGCCCTACAACCTCCCGCCTTTACCCTAAAACCCCCACCTTTAGCTTTCCCGCCTTCTGTAACGGTCAGAAAGGCCTCCCTATATAAACCCATGCCTTGGTTTTGATAACATAACTACCCACTAATGTAGTATCCCAGGAACTCCTCCCACCACCTGAGGCCCTGTTCAATCGTCCTTCATTCCCTGTCACAGCTGGAGCACAACAGCTGTGCTGGAGATGGAGACTCACCCACAGTATGTTACCACAGTACTCTGTTAACTAAGTAGTCCTAGAATAACCAGATCATTTGATTTATTTTCCTAGCATAAGGCAACCTTTAAAGATTATTTTCCTAGGGAGATATGGTGGCACATCCTCATAATCCCCACACTCAGGAAACTTAAGCAGGAAGATCACAAGCTTACTTCTAGCCTAATTACTCAACAAGACTATGTCTCAAACAAGCTAAACAAACCAACAACAAAAATGTAGCAAACATCTCAAAGTATTTATTTGAATTTTTCTCTGCTTGTTCTTATGAGGCACTTGAAATTTAAAATAAATCCCTTGCTACATGCCTTTTATATGTAAAATTTGGAAAATTAAAGCTCAGTTATTGTTTTCCAACCCTTTCCTTCCTTTACTTCATCCAGCAGGTAACAGAGGATTAAATCAAGGGGAACCCATCACATGGCTCCAGTTTTTGAGTTGTAAAGACTAAACAATCAGGATTCTAGAGAATTTATGTTTTAAGTATAAGAAATTTCATGGCTATGAAGATATCTTTGACAAATTAGAATGAGGAGACTGACTTTATCTTTGAAATGACCCAGAGATTCCTCACATGGGAGATGAGAACAGGGTCTGGCCCGGGTTTTGAAGAATGTCTGTTGAACAAAGCTAATGCTCGTTTTGGTTTTAAAAGATCGGAACACAGTTAACTTACTAGTAAACAATGTATTCTGAAACTTGGCGTTCATACTGATTTGGGTGGACACCACCCAAGTTCTAGAAAGGAATACAGAGTGAGGAAGCAAAACTGCAAACGTGGCAATTGTTTGATGTCTCTTCTTTTTAATGTTATTTTATTTATACATTTATTTTTATTTCATGTCCATGAGCGCGATGCTTGCAGGTGTATAAGCGCACCTGTGTTCATGAAGTGCCAGCGGAGGACAGAAGAAGACATCAGATTTCTCTGGAACTGGAGTTACAGATGGTTGTTAGCCACCATGTAGGTGATAGGATTCAATCCCAGATCTTCTTCAAGAAGAGCTAGTGCTCTTAACTGCTGAGTCATCTCTTCAGCCCCTGTTTTCTCTTCTTAAAGGGTCTGAAAAACAGGTACCTAAGTTGAAATATACTTAGAAAGTCATGAGGGAAAAGTATCATGATCACCCACAAATTCAGGATCTAAGCAAGTTCCTGTTAAAAATAGTGACCCAAGAACCAGTTCCCAAGCCAGATCGCACTACCTTTTCAATTATTAGACAAATATTTTGACTAAATTTACTGAGAAAAATAAAGTAGGCTATATATAAAAGTAAATTCCAAAAAAAATGTTATTCTAGTACCTGTGAGTTGGCAGACAAAAATTCTCATAGAACGTGTATTTTGTGTCCTTCTATCAAGATGAATGTAATGCAGAAATATTTGAAAATTTCAGAGATTTTTTTTTTTCTGGAGGCATTAAGCATCTTACAGAAATACTTTCAATAAGGTGATTTCTTGAGGCAAGAGACAGATTAAATGTTCTTTTGAAAGTGTTTTCAGATTAATGATTCGGTGGTATTTGCTTTTATGTTTCATATAAACGTCAGTATTTATTCTTCAAAACCAATGTCCTATGTGTTTAAAAAATCTGTGACAGTTTTATCATTTTATATAGAAGAACCCTGAATTTTTAAAATTATGGCACATTGAGAAGTATTATGTATTTTTGTTTATCATGTTTAGTCATTATTGTTTAGAAAGCAGGGGAGAATTATTCATAGCCAATGAAAATACAAATTTTATACTAAATTAAATCTGTTAGAACTGTTAGCTATAAACCTTAGGGCCTCTGATAGACTTTCTCTTTATTATGTCTGTAATAACCATCACAGTTTTTGGATGACATCATTTCAGCACAGAAGCTATGTTCATATATCACGTCATATGTGTGAGTACAAAATAGAGGACATTTTCTCAGTCATCAAATTACTACACATAGATCTGGAACTAACCTGGAAGCTTCCTCTGTGAAGGCTATCACTCACACTTTGGAGGACAGTATGCAAGCTACTAAGGGAGAACAGAAATTGATGATCCTACACCAGCTGTAAGTCCTAATATCAACAACAAAGACCAGAACAGCAAATTATAGTGGGGTAGTAGTGTCATTCTTATATTGGGGGTAATCAACAGCTGCCTAATTGGACTTAAAGCCCACTCAATGGGTGGAGACTCATGTATGGTACTGTAAACATAACCAAACACACATGGCTGGATAGGTCACAGATCTTAATGAAAACCCTAATGGTGTCATATCCCTGGGCAATTGTAATTTCTTACTATATGATAAATATAGATCTTTAGATTTAAAGACAATTATGCCAGTTACCATTCATGAACGAAGCTTCTTCTGAAACAGACAGAGACTATTACTGAGTATTACAACTTGTCACACACAGAGAATAAGTGCCTGTGAGATGCCCAAACCTAAGTGACCTACTATAAAACAAGAGGTAAAGCAAATACTAATACATCTATCAAATCTCATCAACAAAGCTCTCTCATGCAACAGAAGATAATGAACATAAAAGACCACCAATGGTCAAAGTGTAGAGAATAAGTCTGCAGGTGTGGGTTCTTGGATAGGGCTCCTATATAAACTACATTGACCCAGGGCTCAGGGATCACTGTGGAAGAAGAGGCATAAAGACACTAAGAGCCAGGGAGGAGGTACATGATCATATGGAAATAGGGTCTTTGCTTACACGAACCTACAGGAACCCTGTCAGCATGTACAAGACCCATGCAAACTCTAGTAGTAAAATACCCAGCATAGAACTGGGGAAATGGGCAGCAGGCACCTACCTTAGCAGAAGAACTATAGGCAGCTAATTTCTGGGGGGGGGGGGGGAGTTGATTTTTTTTAAGGTAGTGACTCTAGATATGCTAACTAGACCCCAGTTGATGAGAATGCACTTAGGGATATCTATGTACATGAACCTGGCTCAATAGTCTTTAACATAAATGACAGAATGCCTGAAATATGGTTGGGGAAGTTATGGGAAGGTATGGATGGGATAGGGCATATGAAATACACAAAAATTTAATAAACATAAAAATAATAAAAGAAAATTGTCTTGTTAACAATCATGAGATTCTATTTCTTTGTAAGAAAATTTGCATCAGGATCATTTTATTAAATGAAATTAAAATACATAAAACGATCACAGCACTTAGGCACATTTTATTTTATATTTTTATTCCACTGTGTCTATTGGGAATAATTGAATGCATACCATTAAGTATTTGACTTTTAACTTTTATTGAATGAGCATCTTCAATATCTCAGTCAAATTATTTCAAACTACATACAGGAGGCCCTGGGTTTAATCCTCAGTATTATAATAAGAATAATGTTTGTGAAGATGATGCTAATCCTTTTAAAATCACATTTAATTGCATAACACCTAAGCGATATCTTTTATTATTATTATTATTATTATTATTTGTCTTAAGCTTGACATAATCTAAGTGTACTAAATTTGAATAATTTTGCCCAAGATCACGAATTCTTTGTATTTCCGAAGCATATTCTCAACTATGGCTCTGCTATTGCTCTGATATATATATATAATATATATATATTATATATATATATATATTTTTAATTTGTACAACGCTGACACCAGTCAACTGTTACCTTTCTGTTTCAAAATTATTGTTTCTAATATGAGGCCAGGACAAGTGATTTTTAAATCACTTGGTTCTACTCAATGTTACATTTGTCTTGCCCCCTTCTCAATAACATTTGTCACTTCTGTGCTGCCCCCACATAAATCTAGTTTTACCTCCCACCTTCAATGTGTCATGCTGTTTGTCATGATGACTCCAAGGAAGGCTGATATAGAAGGGGAGCATCTCTAACATGTGAGCTTGTAACTATCCACAGGCTGAGGATTTGTTCATTGCAAATAAATAACTGATGGATAAAAATATTGAACCTATTTGTGAATTAACTTACATCATTTTCCCTTGATGACAGGCAAAATTATTCACTGGTCCTTTGTAATAGAATTCCATATATTCTAATAATTAGAGTTAGCTGTGTGCAGTGGCTGTTAAATTTCTAAAGAGAAAGATACAGGAATAGTTGCTCCAAGCTGTCATTGGTAGTAAAAGGAGCAGTAACTTAAAAAGAGGGTTTATTATTAAGTTCAAAGCCAAAGATTGGCCATAGTGGAAGAAGTGTTATTTATATGACCTTGGTATCCCATTTTAAATTTTATTCTATATTCTGTTAGGAGTCATAACAGTTTGAGTGCCAGCTGGAATAACGTTTGCTTTTGAATATTTATGCTCCTCTCTGAATGATTCAGATTTCACACTACTTATTCCTTATAAAATTGCTTATTAGAATCCTATTATATATTTACTAGTATCTGAATAATAAATAATGTCTTCTGGGGCTGGAGAGATGGCTCAGTAGTTAAGAGCACTGACTGCTCTTGCAAAGGACCCAGGTGTGATTCCCAGAACCCACATGGCAGCTGATAATTGTCCATAACTCTAATTCCAGGGAAATCCAATGCCCTCTTCTGACCTCTGTGGGCACTGTACGGCAGGGGTGAACTTATACACACTGAAGCAATACACTCAAGGATATAAAATAAAAATAATAAATGAAATATAAATGAGCTTTTAAAAAATAAAAATAAATGATTCCTTCCAATGCTATTGTTAATAATTACAATAAATTAATACTAATTGCAGCATTTGGCAATGAGAGCATTCATTAAAAGCATCATGCCCCAAACTGACCTAGACTGATATTTGATTTTTCAAGTATAAACTATCAAAATATTTCATAAATATTTTTAGCTGATAATATGTAGGTGTTTTATGGCCAAATATCCAGGAGGAGGTTAAAAATAGAAGTAAGTACAAGGTCAGATTTCTCTCATCATAGAAAAACTGTTAAGAAGTATGGAAAGCAGGTATAAATCTATTTCAGACCTCTCAGAATTTTGACTTGTTGATGAAAGTGTTAAATTATCACTTTGCTTGCAGACCTCTTGAATGGAGATGAAAGTCTATATAAACAGAAGGGACAGTCAAGTTTGTAAACAGAGGAAGTGGCAGATTCCTAATGGAAAGAATATATATGTGGCAGCCAGGATGATGGACTTTGGGTTGTCCCCAGTAACACTGATCTAGACAGTGTCTACAGATTTTGTATGCATAGCTTAAGACTCTAGTGGAATAATCTCTACCATTTAGTACATGGAAAACTCAGGGCTGGAAAGATGATTCAGTCATCCAGAGCACTGATACTCTGTAGAGGACCCAGATTGCTAACAGTCATTCATAACTCCAGTTCTAGGGACTTCAATGCCCTCTTCTTACCTCCAAGGGCATCGCACAACACCAGCGCACTAACATACATGCAGGTGATACACACTTTGAATAAATACTTTGTTTAAAATACAGAAAACTTATTCTACCAACAAAATTCTAATATCTCTTAAGCTAATGAACAGAACAAATGTAAATTTTATGACAAAATCTTAAGCAGCCAATAATATTGTTTATATTGATTCAGATTTTGAGTCTTATGAGGATGATGGCTTGATCGGGAGCATTGATGCATAACTTGGTTACCTTACATGGTATACATCCCTAAACTATCAAACTTATCTCAACAATCTGAGACTAATATATGTTTGATATGATATTTTCCATTCTGAAATATCTTAATTCAAATAATAAAATATAGTTGTAATTATTTGGATTTTTGAGCTTTTACTAGACCTACACTTTATTAGCTATTAAAGGAGGATCTTTGGGTTACATTAATTTTCTACAATAAAACAGAAAGTGGTTTTGCATTTTTAAACTGTGATTGTAAAGTTCATGTCACATTAACTGGATTAAGGAACACTAAGAGCACACTTAAAATATTGTTGCCAGGTGCGTCATTAAAGGAGTTTCCACGAGGATTTGTCATGAGGGTGTGTGGATTGAGTAGGAACTATCCCAAGAGCTGAAACCCTGGTTAGAAGAAAAAAGGAGAGAACATGCAACTTGCTTCCATGTTTCCACCTCTCTCTGCCTTCCACATTGTATGCGCATGCGAGATCTCTTCTGGTTCATTCTCTCTTCTAAGAGAATGCAGTGAATTGGAGCGCTCTAAAATGTATATATGCAACCATCATAGATTGTTAATACATCATATTTCCCTCTCTTAGAATTTGTAATGAGTTTCAAATGAACCAATCCTGTACTCCACAAGGTTGAAAAATTAAGGTGAAAACTTTTTATCATAATAGAGTCATATGAGCCAATAAATCATATTTTAACACATTTGTAATTTGATTTGGGCTAATAATAAGCTTGAATCTACTTTAGTAGCCCAAGGTAATGTTTTACTGGGCCACTGTATTAAGGAGCTTTTGAAAATATGCATCCTGTGGTTCCTTTGTGAAAGTAAGCCAAGTGTGTTTCCAAATGAGAAGCAAGTTCAAAGCAGTATAACATGTATCCCGCATATCCTTTTCAATAAAACCCATTAAAGAATATTTTCCACCCATTCCTTTGGCTTTTTGTGTTTCCACTCGTCCTTTGTGGTTGACACAGTTTCGTTATGTATCCCCTAAGTTGTGCTTTGACGCGTTGCAGATACATCCCATTCAGCTTCCACTCTGGGCTGCCTTTTAGAACAGCTGTGCTTCATCACTCTTTCATTTGTCCAGAGAATACCAAGTGGTAACATGCTGTCACGCTGCTGCCAAAGAAAATTAGATGCTGTGATTCCTGCGCAGTGCCCCAATTACAGCCAGGAACAGCTCTTACCATTCAGCACGTGCCTGACGTGTGGGCATCATGGGTTTCTGCTGGTATAAAGCCGCCCTAGGGAATAGTATTCATGTCTGATGACATGCATTGATATCATTTCAAAATCAAAAACTTAAAGTTTCTGTAAGTGCCTGGATTTTTCATTCAAGTGTCCATAAAATTTAAATCCAGTTTTGTGCATAACATTTGTTTAATATTTTAGATGGATGTAAGATGAATGGAGGCCCATGTTTTACATGGAGTGTTTTTATAAAATTGAAAGATGTCATCAAATCTACATAAAGAATAGGTATTAAAATGTTTTGAGGTTTTGGTTATGGTCATGGTGGTGGTGTTCACGGGCTGGTGGTAGGGTTTTTGTTCCTATTGTTCTTTGTTTGTTTGATATTTTGGTCTCCCTGGAGCCCTAGCTGGCAAGGAACTCTATGTAGACAAGGCTTGTCTCAGTCTCACAGAGGTTTGCCTCTGCCTCACAAGTGCTAAGATTAAAGGCAGGCATCAACACACCCAACACTAAAATGTATATTAATTGAATGACACATATTAAAATGTTTGTAAGAAAAAATGCTTGATTGACAGATGTTATACATATATATTTTAGTCTTTATAAAGATAAACTTCTTCACTGAAGAACTTATGATTTTGCTTTTGGGGAAATTAGTAATTAGTGCAAAGGTAACGTTCCCTTTATGGGTGGATGTTGACCTTTTGTAAGATGTAGTGAATGGAACCTACATCCTTTGTGGATGCTTCAGAAATATTCTATTACTAAATAGTAATATCCTTAACACTGTTGATTTTTTTTAATTTGGGGGTTTGGGTTTTTTTTTTCTGGTTTAATGTGAATCCATTTGTTAATCACTCACACACCTCTCATAATACTTGAAAAACTCAGGATGCCTCCAAACTTCTTGAATTCAAATCTTTTTTTCAGATTTGCTGCTGTTAGCAGAACTCCTAAACCACGAATTTATAAAATATCTCCTCTTCAGAATACTGTTTCTAAATGTAGGATTATATTTTTCATGATGTGCAGCTTTGGACTTAAAAGGATGCTTTCCCTAGCTTTACAGTTTTATTAGAATTCTGATGTTTTCCATTTTATTCTTTTATGAAAATTATAGGCCCATCTTATACACTGGATGATTTAGTAAGTAAAGATTATATTCCCTATTTTTGAGCCATGCATTATCACAATAAAATTTACCCTAAATATCTGATTGAGTAAAATGAAAGTGATACTAAGCCATGTGAGAGCCATGTCAGTGTTGAAGACACAAGATTATTGTATTTCTTATGCCACTTAGACTGACATTAAACATTGCACTCGTGTACATAAATGCTTTAGAATAATTCCCAGTGTAACTCAAGTCGTATTACATTTATTACTATTGTACTTTCTAGAAATTGATGAAAAACATCACTTTTTTCCCATGACACCCTTGACAAGTTCAACTGGAGTGAGAAGTAGTTGTTACTGGGAAAACAAACTACTTTCTTAAAAAATAAGTCTGTTAATGAACTAGGATGTTTGTTTTTGAAGTTTATGTGCCTCCCAGATAATTTAATACTGAAATATGACTCAGCATTTGAATTTGCCAATATTCTAAGTCAATTAACAGGCTATCTTGTTACTTTGATCAAATAAAAACTACTATATTTTCTCTGAGTATAGCTTAATACTATGTTTTTACTCTAGTACAAGAAAATACTTTCTAAGAAATTTAAATTATAAAGTAAACTAACATTTGAAAAACTGCACTCCCACAGGAGGTGATGATCCATATTTCTTGCCCTTCTCAAAGCACAGAGGCACCAAGAAAGGTGTGTAAATTCAGCCTACTCTGCATTTGGTTCTCTTGAATTTCCCACTCAAATATGAGCCATCAGGTAGCTCTGAAATCTTATTAACTCTGTATTTTTATAACTACACAATTAAATTGTGCTGAAAATATTCCAACAATTTTCAAGTTACATAAATTCTGATTTCAAAACAGGGATGCTTGTCTGTTTGATATACATGTACACATATCTCCCTGCCTCAGAGGGAATCAAGCCCATCTGTTTAGTTGGCATTTTGCCTCTATCCAGTTGCATGTGTTTAAGTTTAAATAAACACACACAAAAGGAGGTGATATGTTTATTGATCCTTGTCACCTTCCTATTTGGGGCAGTACTCTGAGACATTGGTTTCACTACAATCACAAAATTAACTATATTTTTGCTTTATAAGGCTGTTTGGATGAATTAACAAAAGTTATAGATATTAAAATACATCAGGCAAGATTCAATTTTCCATTTTTTACTACAATATAATAATTTATTTTTGCTTTAACTTTATTTTTATACTAATAAGGCAAAAAACTATTTTATTGGTGCACAGTATAACAAATGTTAGTAATGACCAGACTTATGAAACATTTGCCACAACCTGAATACAAAACAGATCACCATAAACTATTCTTAAAATGGTACTCATTGATGTCCAAAACTTCTCTCCCCACTGCAGATAATGTTTATATGTGATTTTCGCTATCGTTTTGATATGTTGCCCTTAAGAATTTAAAATGTGTCACGGTTAGGTTATTCCTCATAAAGTTGAACCTGAGTTTAATTGTCTAAAGTTCCATTTTTAGAAATTTACTCAAGAGAAATAAAAACCTATGATTACACACTGTACTTACTGAGCAATACAAGCACATTCTTCAAATTGGTAACCATGCAAGTACCATTCAACAGAGGAATAAATAAGGGCGCTCCACACCTGTGTTGCACAATGGAGCACTGATCAGCAGTGAAAAGAACTTGAGTGGGATTTAATAACTCCACATTCCTCTCAAATTTCTCTAGCAAACCAGTTCTCAACATGTTTTCAGTAAGGGGCAATGACAGATAGCTGCCAAGGCTCTTCCGGGTGTCCCCAGGACAGGATTATTTTCACAGTCAAACTGATGCTATTACCCAATTTCACTGTGCTATTCGCACTGATGATGGAAATCAGCTCCTTGCCACAAAACGACTTTTTGACTTTTGGTAACAATTACATTTCTGGTCGATACTGACATCATGACATTTAGACATTTATTCAGAAGAATAATCATTTCTGATTAACTTTACAAAATTCGTGTGCACCATTCAGAAATTTGACTGCAGGCTATTGCTGCTGGATTCTAGATGCCTTGGGTAGATATTGGGCAGTCATCAGCTGAGAGCAGAACAAACACTTCAGCAAGGTCACTCAGTATTTAGGAGAGGCATGGAGGGCCTTCTACGACAGAAGACCCCTGTGACTAGCACTCCACACTGTAAATATCTAATACGCCATATGATGCTAATATTTCCCCTCCTCTTCTATCTAATATCATGTATTGCACCAAGAACCCACATGGCCATGAACAAACATCTGTAACACCAGTTCCAGGGGATAAGATGCCCTCTTCTGACCTCTGAAGGCATTGTATGACATGGTTGAACTTATATACAGATAGTACATGCATATGCATAAAATAAAAATAATTTTAAAATGGCATTTGATTTTGGGATATTTTATACATATAACAAGTACAAGACATTGGACAGGGTGTGGTAAGTGGGGTTTACAGATAAAGGAGGGGATCTAAAGAGGATCAAAATAGTTTGTATGAAGTTTGCAAAAATTTAGTAAAAAAGAGAGAATGAATACAAAATAATGCCTACCCGGTGTAAAACACCAGAGGGAATCACATTAGTATAATAAACTAATTACAAATTCCACATATAATATCCCTACATGAGTCCTCTGTATGCATAACTGAAGGCTACATAACAAGATACAGTGCCAGACAGAAGAAACCTTCCTTTGAGTTGTTGGCCAGGGTGGTCCAAGAGACTCCTAAACCTGGAACAGATCATATATGATAATGATATAAGAAATAAACAAATACAGTCACCCCCTATATACAGAATTTCAACAAATCACTTATAGAAAATACTCAGATAAAAATGTATATCCAGTGAATTGATTTTTTTTCTTGTCACTGAGCCTCAAATACTTTGTGTGAGCATTTATATAGCAATTATGTCATACTAGGCTTTCTAATTATTTTTTTTCAGATTTAAAATATACAGGAGAATGTGTGCAGGTGGTATGCATAGACTGTACTTTTTATAAGAGTAGGAGACAGGTGTTGCTAAGGGAGAAACAGATAAATTGGGGGGGTCTCTAAATGTGAGGTGAGAGAGAGAGTTATACAAGGAACTATATACGTAAAGGGAAAGGACTTCAAGAGAGATGAGGACATGGAAGACGTATTATCACGGAAGAACTGGGGAAATAGGGACATGTGAATGGAGAAATTGTGGAGGGAGGGTTAAACAGGGAGAGAGACAGAGAGGAAAGATAAATAATGCCTACCCGGTGTAAAACACCAGAGGGAATCACATTAGTATAATAAACTAATTACAAATTCCACATATAATATCCCTACATGAGTCCTCTGTATGCATAACTGAAGGCTACATAACAAGATACAGTGCCAGACAGAAGAACCCTTCCTTTGAGTTGTTGGCCAGGGTGGTCCAAGAGACTCCTAAAATTGCACAGGCTGATATCACAGCCCTTGATTGCCGTCCCCTCCCCTCCCCAGCACTTGAAGGTAAGACCCTATTGCTGAGAACAGGGCATACTTTGGAGACTGGCTTTGGAGCAATAGAGCTGGAACTAACCTGGAAGCCACTTCCCCTGAAGGCTAACTCTCATAGTTTTGGAGAAATCTATGCAAGCTGCTAAGTGAGAACATCAATCCATGGTCCGACATCAGCTTCATGACCAAATAACCACATCAATGCCTGGCAGAGCATATGATGCTAGTGAAGTGGTGGCACTTTTATCTTGAAAGCAATCAATTGCTACCTAATTGGACTTAAAGTCTACTCAGTGGGAGGAAAATCATGTGTGGTACTGTAATAATAGCCAAATACATATGGATGAAGTGGTTATAGATCTTAGAGAAATCCCCAAGTTGGTCACATCCCTAGACTAAGTACAAAATCAGTATTGTTAAATTTATAGTCAAGTATCCCATTCACCATTCATCAAAGATGCCTCTTTTGCACCAGATGAAGAGTACTACAGTATACCACAACTGGTCACACGCAGACATTGCCTGTGATTGCCCAAGCCTAAGCAGCACATCTTCAATGCAACTTCTATACTTAAGGCTCAGACAACATAGAACAAGAGGTAAAGAGGACACGAAAAAATTTGCCAACTCTCTATAATGAAGCTCCATCATGCAACAGAGAGCGAGGAACATAAAAGATCACATAGAGTGATGGCCAAAGCGTAGAGATTAGGAGTCTTCAGAGTGTGGGTCCCTGGACAGGAATCCTAAATTAATCTTCACTCACTCAGAGCTCAGAGACCATTGCAGAAGAGTGGGAAGAAAGATGGTAGAGACAGGAAGAAGGTGCATGACCACAGGGAAGTAGAATTCTATAAGCTCCTGGGACCCTGCTCATATGAACCTACAGCAATGATATTGGCATGCTCAAGTCCTATACAAACTCACACAGACAAGAACCCAGTATGGAACTGGAGAAATGGGTAGGAGACTCCAATCTTAGCTCATAAAATATTGGCAGCTGATTACTGTTGAGTGAGGAAGAGCTAATCTTCTTAAAGAGAGGGTCTCTGGATAGGCTGACTAGACCTCAGTGGATGAACTTGCACTGAGGAATGTCCGGAAACACTAACATGACACAATAGATATACCTAACACAAATGACAGAGTGTATGAATTCCAGTAGGAAAGGCTGTAGGAAGGTGTCAGTGAGGAAGGGATTATAAAAGTGATGTCCTGTATGAAATACACAAAAATTCAATAAAAAATTCAGTAAAAAAGAAGCCACCTGTGGCTTCTGTGTCTTTTGCTTTCATCTACTAAATAGGTTGAAGGCTTGACAGAGTCATTTTCTCAGAGTCTTTTGCATTTAGGAGGAGCCACAAGCCACAGTTTGGTCTTTATCTGTGGAAGCTCCAAGATAGACTCCACATTCCTTATCAAATGCAAAAGGAAACCTCTCTTTCATTCTTTCTCCTTTTTCCTGCCTGACAAGGAGTTAGTGTCTGGACATAAAGCAGCCATCTTGTATCTATGAGGCAAATGTCATAAAACAAAGATCATAGAGCAGAAGGATATATGTGTGATACTCTGACTGCACCCCTGAGCCATGACTCACACTTGGACTCACAATAACCTGTTTAGCTGCCTGCAGGTTGTGTGGCATGCTCCAGTTTTCCTGCTGTCTCTCATGCTAGGGTGGGCTTTTGGCGATGCAGTTAACTTTGAGTTTCCAAGGATTTTGGTGTTCAAAGGGGATCCTGAAATCAGTCCACCACAGAAGCACAGGGATGTATTGAGTAAAGACCATACTGTATTCTTAACTCTTCTCTCTCCTTAAATTCCTATATAGGATTCTACACTGCTGTTACAGTTATATTTATTTCGCATGTATATTTTACTTTTCTACATGCTGTGGCAGGGTTTATATTTCTCAACAATTCTAAAACCTACTGTGACTCCTTTCTCTGACTATGGTGTGAATCCTGCTTTGTATGGATCATAATGAGGATGAGGGAAGGATAAACTACAACCTGCCACTCAGCTCATGCATTCCTAGATGGGGATTTATCACTTATGAAGACTTCTTACTCCTTTCTTTCTCCAAAGTACTTTTATGGAAGAAGCACTATATATAGGCCAAATCCTTGGATGTGGGTGCATGTGTGTGTGTGTGTGTGTGTGTGTGTGTGTGTGTGTGTGTGTATATATATATATATATATATATATATATATATATATATATGTAGTTTGTTTCTTGATTTACTTACCTCACTTATTTTGCTGCTCAATTACTCCTTGTTCAGTCATTCAGATCTGTTGGACATTGGAAGATTGTGTGATTGTCATACAAGAAGCCCTAGGTCCAATGCCAAGTCCTAAATAAATAAATTACAAATATCAGTTCTTTCTGAATTATTGTGATTAAAAATTCATCATTGTCTTTATGTATGTGCACATCTGTCTACACTTACTAGCATTTGATCATCATCATCTCCCTTGTCACAAATTTAGAAGCAATAGTTTCTTTAGTGATCCCTGTTTCTAATTACTTGACTGTAGTGTTAGAAACACACAAGTAAGCACCAAATGACCATTCCCATATTTACTTATTTTGCTTTCACTATTATCGATTCTTTGAGAGATTCCTACAATACATTTTGATCTTATTCACACCCTACCCCCAAATTCCTCCCAGATCCACCTCTGCCCCCTTGACCACCCAACTTCATGATCAATTAATTCTTTCTCCTTTGAGTTCAATTTCTGTTGCCCAAATACTCTTGGCTGGGAATCCATCTCTTAGAGGCATGGTCAACTTTCCAGGTCTCATTCCCTTAAAAAATGATTCTTCCTCTCACAGCAGTGATTATATTTCAATAGCTCCTAATTTAGGGGTGAGACTTCAAGCCCATCTCCTCCTCCATGCTGGGGTTTCATTTGGCTTGAGTTTGAGCAGGTCTTGTGCATTCTGTCAGAATTGTCATGAGTTCATATGCACAACTCCCCTTGTCTGGAAAACACTGCTTCTTGTACTCATTCACTACCTCTGACTCTTAGAATCTTTCAGTTCCCTCTTCTGTGAAGATCCTTGAGATTTTGGGATTGGAGTGTGATATAGGTGTCCATTTAGTGCTGAACATTCTGCAGCCTCTGCTTCTCTGAAAATTGGCCAGTTGTTAGTCTCTGACTTTGCCTACAAGAAGCTTCTTTGATGTGGGTTAAGAGATGCACTAATTTATGGACATATATATCTTTTTAAATTTTCTATGTATGAGTATTTTGCACACATGCATGTATGTTTGTGTAGTACCCCAGAGGCCAGATTCAGGCATTGGGCCCACCCCCCTTGAAGTGGAGATACTCATGGTTGTTAGCCACCAAAGGGATATTGGGAACCAAATGTAGGCTCTCCTAAACCAGGAAATAAGATTCCTTTATTGCCCTTTCAAGACCACCAAGTGCTCTTAAACACTCGGCCGTCTCTCCAAACTTCCAAAACACTAGTACCTTAATGGTTGTAGTACTAGAGATGACCCCAGGGCCTCACAAATTCTGGTCCCAAACTTTGCCAGTGACCTTCATCTCTAGCCCACCTGGCTTGTTTTGAAGAAGAGTGAATGCCTACCTTAAATTCATATAATAGAAGAATTGAACATATAGGGCCAAAATATCCCTGAGAAAGAGCAATAAATGACTCATATTTCCTGACTTCAAAATGTTCTATAAATCATGAAAATACTGAAGAAACAAACAAAGTTACAAAATTCTTTTATAAATATCTATATAAAGTAGACATGCAAATAGGCAACAAAGAAAATGAACATTGGTTCCATTAAGGGAAAGTTTCTGTAAGCCACAACGGGTTGCCACAGGTTACTTTTTTGAAATGAAAGATTTCCAGTTGCTGAGCTTGTCAACATTAAATGCTGTCATATTCATATGTGTGTGTGTGTGTGTGTGTGTGTGTGTAAAAAAGTATTCTAAAATTTTAACAAGTGCATGCATGATGATTTCTCACTATGGCTTTGAATTGAATTTGTACAATTAAAAGGATAGAGCATATTACTATTGGCAGATGAAGGCAGATATTTAACTAGACAATTCAATGCACAGTGGAACAATTTATGTTCTATTTGTAGCAAGATATTATGACATTTTAAAGGTGAAATGAGGCATTTAATCCATTTTAGTACAGCAAGGAAAGTGATCCCAGAACTCTATGATAAGAGAAATATTTTGGTCGACTACAGTAGATATGCCTTTTTTAATGCTATGCTTAAACTAAATATAAGTGGATTCTACAAATAGAAGTCAAAATTTCATGTATGATTCCTAATCTGGAAGGTTATTAAGACAGCTATTGTTACAAATTATGTAATTTCTCTTCTGTGTTTTCATCCAGTTAACCTGGCATGTTAGCTTTTGATGATCTATTGACTTCTTTTTATTAATATGAACATTTTGGAGACTAGAATGTCTCTTTATATAAAATACGTGTTGCTCAAAAATACATAAAAAACATATTCACTAACTTTATATTCCTATTATAATTAGACATTTCTCAACATGCAGCATGATTCTGTGAGAATGAGTCTGCTTCAGATGCTATGAATGTGTGCAGGTGTCCTGCCAAACTCCAGTTCTCCTTGCCATGATACTACTTTCATGAGCCCCAGTCCTGTCAAGGCCCCTAAGGGGAGACATGTCCGACTTTTGGCAGGGGTATTCACAGGAGTTGCTCTTCTGCTACCCCTAGGTAGCTTGAAAAGCTCTTTGAAGAGTTAAAGGCTTCTCTGCCTCTACTGACACTGACTGAAATCAATGATCAGGGGATCTAGGATCTGGGGTCCAGGGTCCTGGGTTGGACCTCAGGACAGGTGCAGGGCCGTGGGTCCTTTCATCTTGTCAATTCCCATTTCTCTGAGAAGCCTCAGGTCCTAAATGATACAGAGTATTGGACACTTTTCACCAGACTTTTCTTGTGGGGCCAAGATTTAAGTCATATGGACCCCCATTCAATGGAGACCTTCCTCTAGGGAGTAAATGGCCAGTAGGTGTCAGATGTCTGAACATTCATTATGAGAGACTGCTCCTTGGTTACTCCAGTTTCACCTTCTGCTTGGCAACACTGATGCTTGATGATAACCCAGAGGTACCCTTGCCTAACTGCAGATTTGAGTAGATCTGCAACTCCCAGTAGATCTTCCTGGACGTCCAAGACATCCCCTTTGTGAGGCAGATACTGACTTGTTTATGTGTGGAAATCGTTTCATGACAGAGGCGACCCAGATGCTCAGAGCTGAGCTGCTGTGACCACTTCTCTGTTTCTGCCATCCACAACGGACACAGCCTGTTTGTAGGTTCAGGCTTCCTCCATATCACACCTGCCACAGCCCTTGGGTGATCATCCCACAATTCTACTGTGTCTAATATGCTGGCATCTCCATTTTAACAGAGACTTTACCTTCCAAAATGGCCCTTCCTGGCCTCAGATATTCTCCATGACTCCATCAATACTGGTGGTCTTCACCACACCTGAGGCTGTGCTTTTTCCTGGGATCTGTCCTGGCCTGTCATGGTACTGTGTCTTAACTATTCCATGGCCCCTTTTTGCCTTCAAAATTAGTACCATGTAGGAATTTTAAACATTAAAAGTTCTACTTACAGCTTTAAATGTAACTTTGTGCCACGGATCAATTTCTGTGTGCTGATACAAAAGAAATACTTCCCAGAATATTTCACCACAGAGATGCTGGTCTCTACTTAATCAGAGATGATTTTTAGCCCAGCTCATGAATGTCAATTAAAGCAAACCAGTAGAGCAAAGTTTTCACTCAATGGCTCTGTTTCTTGTGAATCAATTAACTCTTCAGATCCAGCAAATCAGGAAATGTTTCTCAATTTGAAACATCTCACAAATATCCCTGTTAATATCTTTGATGGACACACAAACTTCCCTCTGTAATATCACAAGTCAGATTATCAGCATGTCTACCTCTCTCTGCATTTGTGTCTTTCAGTATCCCATAGAACACCTCAGTAAGCTATAAGCATTCAATGAATTTTCCACCTCAAGTCTCCAAATATTTTCATCATACTCCAAAAAATAACATGGTCCTATCTGTCAGATAAATAGTCACTCTCTCTGTTACCAATTTCTGTATTGGTTTGCTTTCTATTCCTGTAATATAGCACTGAAAAAAATCAATTTGGGGACGAAAGGGATTATTCTTCTTTAACATTCAGTTCTTTGCAGAGAGAGGTCAAGGTCAGGGTAGAAGCCAAAGTACAGACCATGAAGAAGTGCTGCTTTTTAGAATGTTTCTCTGATCTGTGCTCAATCTCTTTCTTATATAACTCAGAATCACCTTCCCAGGGATGGCAACACCCACAGTGCATTGAGCCTTCCCACCTCACTCAATAATCAAGAAAATGATTCACAGATATCCTCAGAGTCCAATCCAATAGACTCAGTTCTTCAAATGGATTACCCTCTTTGCATTTGTGTCTTGGTGTCAAGTGAATCTATACAACATTTAATCTGTGTTCATTGCTGCTTTATTTAAAGTAGCCCCTAAATATAAATAACCCATATGTCCATCAACTGATGATGGGATAATAAAATTATGGAAGATTTACACAATGACATATTATTCAGCTGTTAAGAAAAATGAAATTATGAATTTCTCAGGCCAGTGGATGGAAATGGAAACAAATATCCCAAGCGAGGTAACTCAGACTTAGAAAGGCAGATGTTGTAAGTTCTCCCTTGGATGCTAGCTTTGAAACTTCAATAGGTGTGCTTCAGTTGGAAAATCCACACAGGTCATGAAACTAATATGGGGCCATGGGAGGGGCTTATGGAAGAAGAGATAGAATGCAAGTGATTTAAAGAAACGATGTGAAATAATAGAATAAGAAGGGTTTAATGGGGGGTTAGTGGGAGGGTAAGGCAGAAGAGGGACTGAAAGGAAGGATAACTAACATTGAATTCCTTTTGAAAAATTCTTGCAGAAACAATTTATAGAAGCTTCTTATAATATATGTATATAAAAATACAAAATAGTTAAATGTTACTATGCTATAACTGGGCCTCAATTTTCCTACCAGATACCGAAGTCTAGCAAATAAAAAACCCAATGCTAGGAATGGACTCCTTCTTTTAGAGTTGTTGATTCTGAGAGATCCATTTGACCCTCAAACAAGTGGTGGTTGCCATTGCTTTTTACCCAACAGAACTCAATGGTAAGACTCTTTTGCAGATGGTATTGCATATATGACTCAGAGAGCAAGCCAGGAGAAACTAAGCTGGTAATAACTTCAAAGCTTTATCTATGGCTAGATTTCAAAGTACTGGAAGATGGTATGTATGATACCAGGAGAAAAATGTACCCATCAACTACAGTGGTTTGAGTGAGAATGTTCCCCAAAGGCTCCAAGTATTTGGACATTTTGTTCCCAGTTGGTGGTGCAGTTTTAGGAGGTTTTAAAAGGTACAGCCTGCTAGAGACATGCTGGAGGAAGCAAGTCACAAGGGGCACACTTTGAGAGTTCTTAGGTCCCACCAGATTTCCAAACTGTCTCTGTTTCCTGTGCCTGTGTGAAGATGTGATCCTTCTGGAATCAAAAGTTCAATAACCTCTTCATTCTATAAGTTTCGTTGGTCATGGTGTCTTATCACAGTAACAGAAAAGTAATTAAAATATCAATCATACCCAGCTGTGAACCCTGCAAGCTAAGATAAGGAGCAGCCTGGAAAGAAGAGGGGCCAGAGGAGCAAGAGTGAGTGTCACAAATGTTATGGGAATAATCACCTTTTGATTGATTGGTTTACTTCAGAAGATGAATTTCATACCTGACTCTGTAATCGGGACCAAGAAGGTGTGGCTAGACTGTTCGCAGCTTGTACGGGGGAACCTACTACTATTATTCTGCTAAGTAGACATAGTATCAATCTGATTCTTAATGACTTATTGTAATATACATGGATTAGTAACATATCCCAACTCTCACCAGAAAGTTATTTATGTATTTTTTTTGCAGCAGATGGTTATAAACACAGAGACCTATCACTGATCTATAAGAGACTTCAGAATGTTAAGCCCTAAATGAGACATCTCTCATGACCTCTCCTCCCAACATTCAGGTATTATTATGGAAAAGAGGGTTGAAAGGCTGTAAGAGCCATAGGTGACAGATGAATAAATACAAGGAAACCCTACTGTCTGAACACAACAGGATAGTTGCACCTATGAACCCACAGTGCTTGTCACAGTATACACAAGACCTATACAGGTCCAGGCTAAACAAAAACCAAGCATGGAGGAAGGGGTAGTCATGAAGCCCTAGCTGTAGCTGATGGTATTTTGCAACTGTTAGCTGCAGACATAGGGAGAGTCAATTTTCTTAAGATTGGGATGCTTGTTAGGTAGACCAGACTCCAAGGATGGACCTATACCCAGTAGCATTTGGGGAACAAAAATTGATCAGTAGGACTTTAAACAAAGAAAGATAATAATAGAGGACATGAAGTTAGGGTGGTAGGAGTCTTCAGATGAGAGAGAGATGAGGGATAGTCTAAAGTTAATCAAAATAGATTGTGGAAAATTCTCAAGAATCAATAATGATATATATATATATATATATATACACATTATATATAACATATATAATTTAATTGTTGCAAAGTGGTGTTTCATCCTGATGAATGTATATTCCATGAACAATTAAAATTATATAAGAAAGAACCCCAATATATAATTACTTGGTTTATAAGAACTAGGTAACAGAATGGGGAAAAGGACTGGAGAAAGCTTCTTCGTACTCAGTACTGTCTCTGATTTTTCAAACTTCTTTTTTTTTCCCCATGCATGTGTGAAAACTGCAAACTTAATTCCATAGTTCTTTGGCTCGAAGTGTCCTTGTGAGAGTCCCCCAATGAATGGCCAAATGCTGTGGAATGAAGAGAAAGACAGAGAACTACCATAGTCTTCTCTGGAATTTTTTGGAAGTCATGTGGAAATTTACACCAGGCATTGTACTGTATCTCCCCTTTTAAAATAGTGCCTGGAAAAGCCTCCAGGTTGATCTTCCTGCTTTAAAAGTTTTCTTTCTTATAATGATGGAAAATGTTTTGTGTTCCATTTTAAGCACAAACTAATATCTAACAGGATAATGCTGCTTTAAATGAAGAGCTCGATGTTTCAGAATTCTGTGTATTCTCTGAATTAAGTGGAGGTGTTTACTTATCATATTCTTTATTTTTCTCATTTTAGCTGATTTTTTCAAACTTAATACAATATTTTGATCATATCTTTATCACCTCTCCTACCTACAGATTCCCCTCAATACTTCCTGATATCATGAACTCTGACATATATTTTAAGGTCTATTAAGTCAAATTTCCATCTCCAAAAGCCTGTTAGTGTGTGTTCATCCACTGGACCCTGGCTAACATATGGTGCTTCATACCCTTAAGGAAAAGTAACCATCGCTCTCTCAGCACCTATCAGTTTCCTCAGCTAGTGTTGGGATTTCTTATTCACTTCCCCGGGTTTATGGTGGGATTTTGCCTGGTCCGGGCTTACATGGGATTTGTGTATGCTGTCGTCAGTGCTGTGAGTTCATGTGAGTACCTGCCTAGTTGTTGGGAAAACTCTCATTTCCTTGTGATCATCTACCATCTCTGGCTTTTACAATCTGCATCCTCACTTGCATAATGATCCCTGAGCCTTGGCAGGCAGCTATTTGATATAGGTGTACCATACATGTTTAAGCAGTCTGTAGTCCCTTATTCACTGTACATTTCTCAGTTGTGTGTTTCTGCTTAAATACCATCTGCTGCATGAGAAATTTCTCTAGTGAGAGTTCAGAGATGCATTAATCTATGAATATAACAATATGTCATTAGGAGTCAGTTTAATACTGTGTCTGTTTAGCTGAATAATAGCATATATTCTCTCTGGTGACCTGTGATCTGTCTAGACACAGATTCCTAGGCCTGATATCAGCATCGCTTTTGGAATCCATCTAGTCGTATGGGTCATAAATCCAATCAGAATGGAGCTGCTGATTCCGGTTACCATGGTACTATTATGGCAGGAGTGGGCATATCTAGCCAGTCAAGTTACTCCCAGACTTCACAGGTAGGTATGGTTCCAGTACTGTGATAGCTAGCTGAGAGAGATGAGGGCTTGAATTCAGTGCCAGCTTGATTTCTCCTTGTTTGTCCTTACACGTAGAATTCCAATTACAATATTTTAAATTTATTTTTGTTGATTTTCTTCTGATTTATGATGGTACCTCAATCCCTTCTCCCTTCCCATCTCAGCACCTCTACCACCACCCATCCATCTAATTTAATATAACCATATATTAAACCATATATATAGAGAGAGGGGGGGGAGAGAGAGGGAGGAGAGAGAGTCTGATTTGTGTCCCCAGTGCCCCAAAGTGTGGGTCCATCCACTGGACCCACCAAGAATAGCAAACTATGGTACATTTTTCTATAATGACTTTGACTTTAAGTACATTTCTCCAAACAGTAACTGAAACAAAAGTAATATATGAAATAGACTACAACTTTTCTATTTGCATATTTGTAGTTTACAATCTACTTTCTCTTCATTTGTCCCAATATCAATATAACAGCTTCTGTTTCGTTGCCGTCAATATTCTCTCTTCAGTTAAATCTGGATGACAGGTTATTCCCACTTTCTAATAAACATATCTATAAGTTTATTTTTTAAATTTTAATGTTTTCACAAAGATTAATGGTTTAGTAGAAGTCAGTGTATCTGCAATTCTTTATTTTTAGGATTAAAAATGTAAGCACTTTAATTAAATATTTGTAGCCCTTGATTTTCTGAGAATTTTCAAATTCATATGATTGAGAGCTTTTACCCACAATGTAGTAACTACTAATGTATTTGGGGCTAACCAGGATAGAGGAATCTTTAGTAAATTATAATCTGCTTCACTTTCCCTTTTC
Organism: Eospalax fontanierii; assembly: GCA_035773235.1. NCBI lineage: Eukaryota > Metazoa > Chordata > Mammalia > Rodentia > Spalacidae > Eospalax > Eospalax fontanierii. Next base: position 40,776,377 of record CM069542.1, on the reverse strand, counting down.
TGAAGATATTCAGAGACATTGGTCATTAGCTCCACTTCTAAAGAGATGATTTCTAGGTGAGAGCATACCATTCCATCACTCTTTTGTTACTATGGATATGATATTCTTCAGAGTATTCTCTGAATTTGTTTTATTGTATAATTTTTTCTTAAGAAATACATAATATAATTTCTGGTAGTTTTCTGCATCAAATTTTCATATACTTACTTTTTGTCATTGAAACTTATTATATTACCAAATATGAGAACGTTCCTTTTTTTAGAAGTAGGATTCAGTAGGATTCAGAAGGGTCATGTAGCCTTGTACCTATAAGGTAAAGGAATGTACTTTATTATTTCTTGACTATTTAAAGACAAAAATAGCAGTTAATAGATACATATAAAATGTTGGCATATACATTTAACTTATTTTCAAGCATTTTGTTCATTCCTGAATCAGTAAGAATGATTTTCTTCACTTTTAACATAAACGATATTTTGGCACACTTTTTATAAGTTCATACACTACCTCTTACTCCTCTGGATTATCTTTGTTTAGGTTCTGCATATATCACATTTCTGCCTCTTCTAAAAATGAGGCTGAGATGTATTCAGACAATGTAAGAAGCTATTTGGACTTGATTCTGCATCTACAATAACTCACCAAAACATCACTCAGCCATTCAAGAGGATATACACTAATGTAGTTAATTTAAATAGTCACTGGGGATGAACACTTAACTTACAGATGATTTACTGGCTTCATATCTTTAATTGTATAGTTATAAGCTATAAAATTAATAGCTGTGTAATCCTTATTTTATGATACATACAAATGTGTTCATAGTGACCTTTCTCCAAACTATAGTTAAAGCACTCCAAGTTACCTCATTAACAATAATGCTTAGTAATGATGCTCCAACATGAGATAAAGTATTTTACCCTGCTATAAATTATTTCTATACTTATGACCTATTTCTTTATTCAACATTTTATGAAAGTACATCTTTCAGTAAAATTTAGTCAGAATCCTACTGGTTAGGTATTACTCAACCTTGGTATTGATTGTGGCCTTAAATTGTCAAGAGGTTCACTTTAATAATTTACATCTACAAAAATATAAGTGGTTATAAAATTAAAAGTATTATAAATAACACTAAAACATGAATTCTCTTATGAGTTCACAAATTTGGCAAATGTATAATAGTGAATGATTCATTTACACTAAAATTTAAAAGTTTACTAATGATGGTGAACTAGACAAATCACATTTTGTACATTAAGTCAAAGAAAAATACAGCTAGACTGTAGAAAAAGAGAAACGGAAATTATTATGGAACTACTATAGTAAGAAAAAGAGATCTTGGTTATGGAATTAAGTCACACATTAAAATAGTTACAGAAATAAATCCCACTTTTATTGCCTTAGCCATTATCCATCTCTTGCTCACTTTGTCAGTTACTGGATGGTCACTGTGATGGAATTATATTCATCACTGAATCTCATGAGGGACACAGCAGAACCTTTGTAGAAGAGTCTGGCTACAATGGCAATTCTCTGGGTGGCAGGTCACTAAAGAACAATAAAAATAAGAATAGAGAATGCTAACTCTCTTCCTTTCCAAACTTTATGGCTACTGCGAGTTTTTTTTTTTTTTTCCTTATCAGCAACATTGGGGTTTTTCATCCTTCCTTGTATTTTCAGTCTGTATAAGTTTAGAGAGAACCTGGCCCCAGCATCAATTATTAATCAAGTTATTGATAGTCTCAGTAATGACTGAAGACCTTTCAGATTTTGCTTCCTCCAACTCTTGCAATTTGTTCCTTGGCTGCAAATCCTCCCTTAGTCTTTTATTCAGAGTTGAATCTGATTATCCTCCTTCACTGAAATAGTGACACTGTGTATTAAAATAATCCCAATTGGAGCACTCCTCACCATTATTTGATTTTTTTTCTGTAACACATGTCAACTTTGCATAGCATGTCAACAGTTGTCATCAACCATCCTTTATATTGTTATGTTTGTGAGTACCAGATAATTATTTTTCTAGATGTGCTGTACACCCCTAGCTTGTCAGGCTCCCAGGACTAATGAAAGTTGTTTTACTTTACCTATTAAGAATGCCATTGCCTTGCCTGACAATTCCAAACTTGAATTTCATTTTGGAACATTGTCACTCACCTCGGGGATTGCAGAGCTGAACAATAATGTCGTCAACCTTCAGTTTCAGAAGAGTGATATGATAAACATGTACTCCAATGACTTTAAAGTTATGTTTCACTGTAATCTTTATTCCCTTTACAAATTTTGCTTCAATAAAATTTGATTGAGGAAACACCAAAGTGCCATTTGAATACTCTAATTGCATAAGATGGTAATAGAGATTCTCAGTCACTTTGTCATCGTGCAGAGATATATTTTAAGCTTTTAAAAGACCAGTGCTTACCAGGAACTTGCCTTGTTGAATAGGGTTTTCAACTACTTTTTTCTTTGGTATTTGAAAGACAGGGCCTTCATGTGAACCCAGGTGAACTGGAACTCACTATGTATACCGGGATCACCTTGAATTCACAGAGATATACCTGCCTCTACCTCCCAAGTGCTGGGACTAGAGAATTTAATAAAATGTATTTTGATAGTATTAACTCCCCTCCAACTCCTTCTAGTTCACCCCTACCTCACTAGCAACTTAACCTCCTATATTCTTTTTTCTTTTAAGTTCACTGAGTACGATTGTTTTGTCCACATTCTCTTGGATGTGAGTCCATCCTCCTGAAGCATGGTGGGTCTACCAGGACCTACAACTTAAAGGAAACTGATCCTCCCTCTCTCAACAACTCTGAGATACCTTATATCAGAGTGCAACTTCAAGCCCAATTCTCTGCTCCATAATAGGATTTTGTCTGGCCTAAGTTTACACACGTCTTGTACATACTGTGAATCCATATGTGCCACTGCCTGCTGTATTCAGAAGACAGTATTTCATTGTAGTCGTACACTGCCTCCACGCATTAAAATCTTTCTATTCCCTGTTCCTTGAGGATCCCTGAACCTCGGGTGGAAAGGTTATGATGTAGTTGTCTCATTTAAAGCTGAATTCTCCACAGTCTGACATTGTCTACATGTTGATAAGTTATGTGCCTTTCTGTTAATTACCTTCTACTACAAGAAAAGCTTCTCTGGTAAGTGTTGAGACATACACTATTAAATATGTATTATGTCATTAAGAGTGGACTTAATATTATGTCGATCAGGTTATTGGCCCCGATAATGTTATGAATTATTAGTTCTGTCTTGTGGAGAGGATCTTAAATCTAGTCAAAAGTAGTTGGTTACTTCCCTAACATTCATGACACTTCTGTACAAAAGGGCATATCTTGCCAGTCCAGTCAGTACTGTAGATGACAGGCTTCACACCTATTGCTGAGAACTCTTCTTTTCCAACAGCATACATAGAACCTTTCAGCACTATGAATGCTTGCCAATAGTAATGAATCATTGAGGCAGTGCCAGCTTGGAGTTCTCTTTGTTCCATGTCTCACCTGTGCTGTGTCTTTAGCAATAGGGCTTTATCATGAAGTTATGAAGGCTAACTCAGAGTTATGGCAATAACCTGAAATGTTTGGGGGCGCCTATAGGATCTCATTGACCCATAACAACAATAGAGTTAATTAATTCTTGGCATTGGGTTTTTTTTTTATCTGATAGCCTATGATTTCAAATAAAATATTGTCTCCCCATTATTGGGTAACACTATAATACATAACTCATTATATGTATGTTTTTAAGCTTCTGCAGTAATAGGCTCCTATATGACTTTCACAAAAGGCATTTAGTGTTAGTTATCTATCCCCATTCTCCATCCTGCACATTGATCTGCCATCCCCAATCTTATCTAAATCTTCATATACCTTTATTCCTTTCCCCTTTTATGCTACAGTTTATTATTTCCCCTTCCGTGAGAGGACATCCATGTCCCTTACTAGTTCAGTTTTCAAAAGGCACTAACCCAAGCATGCAAAAGAGTTTGCTATCTAGAATAATGGTAAACTTAGATTATTTATTTAAATGTAATTTATTTAAACTGAAGAACTTAAAACTAGCTAAAGATTCACATATGAAGTTTAGTCTTCTTCTATTTCCCCTGTGTTATTAATGTATTCACTGTTCATTAACTTGGTATTCATTTCTCCATAGTTAATATCTATGAAATCTACACACAGCGATGGCATGTAAAAATAAAATTAGAAGTGTTATTCATTTTTAGTGGTTCATAAAATAATAGCGCATTTAGAAATCAATGGCATTTTAAGTTCAGTGAAATATTGTATTGTTCTGAGTCTGATCAGAAATAATTGCTATAATATAAATAACACAGAGAAAAAAATATCACTGAGTTTGATAATTAGATTTCAGTTTCCAAACAAGATGGAGTCACAAGGACTTTCTTTATTCTTCTGGTTATAATAATTAAAATAGAAGGGAGTAGTCTGTAGAAGTTGAACAATAAAGAAAAAAGGGACTTATAACTTAGGCAGGGAAATGTATATGCTAAGCCTTAACATCATCCTCTGTCATCAAACATTTTACTGCCTGTAGAGAGAGATTCCACAGGTCTCAACCCAGGCTGGGTGATTATAAGCAACTTGACTAAATCACTCACTTGTGATTGACCTCAGTCTCCAGGCCTTCTCTCTTCCTAGAAGTCAAAAGGTGGGACTGAAAGTTCCAAGTTTTATCAACTCTACATTTTTTCCTCTGGAAAGCAGCTCCTGTATCCCCAAAATTAACCTAATTAGCATAAAACCTGTATGACTTAATATAACATATTATGAATAAACAAAAGTCAATCCTTTAGCATCTGTTGCTAGAAATTACAAATATTTTAAATATATATCCAGAACTAGGGATGTAAATCAAATATATAGCATAACTTGATATCATAAGATATGGTAATTCCAATAATTGCCTACATGTAAAGTATTCTGTACTTTTAAAATGAAGTGGAACATTAAAATTACTTTAATACACAGATAAAATAAAGAACAAAAGAAAGATATCTGCATCCATTCCTGATATTCAATATACTTCATGAGTTATGCTGTATTAAAAGAGATTTTAAAACTATTATGCAATTTAAAAATGAATTTGAGTAAAATATATTTTAATTGATTGGTTTTTAGTTAATTTCTATTAATTTTTAATTTTTGATGTTTTATTTTTATTTTGAGAAAGGGTCTCTACTTTTATAACGCCTACTTGCATTTTTGATTTAATTAAAACAACATACATACTCTTCGCTTTTTAAAGTTTAAAAACAGAACTAGGAATTGTCTAACTGACAGGAGTTAGGATAAAGGGATCCATGTTCTTTAGGAAGCTAGCTAGAGTTAGAGACACTGGGAAAACCAAGTATCTACGTGTCCTGGCCAAATCTGAGTCAATCCAAAGGATGCTGAAATTTTAATCTCTACACAGGGCTGGGGTTTTTGTTTGTTTGTTTTTACATCTCAGTATGTTTGCTAGCTTGCCATTCTTTTACAGTTCTTGCAGGTCATTTGTGGCTGGTGATTGTGAGACAGTTCAATTCTAACTCAGCATACCAGGAACGTAATTTGCATTGGCTTATGTTTTGCTTGGAAATGAGAAGACTTAAAATATTTTACTGCATCAAATTCAACAAATAGATTTTCTCTTTTATATTTAAGAAGTACTACTAACTACCATAAACTTCATTAAGAAGCTCCTCAGAATAAGCATATTTTCATGCATACTTTCAGACTGTAATATGAATGCTTACATTAATTTCAAATTGGTTATTTAATTTAAATATGGCTTTTTGTTGAATCATTTTCTGTTTCATACAGAACATCTCAGTCAACCTTAATCACCTTTATATCCCTTTCTCCATGGATACAGTCTTTCATCTGCTTTAAGGTCTATTCTGTCAATTTAGTGTCTCCAAATGACCCCAGTACAGGTTCTTCTACTGAGGTTTGGTCAGCCTACCCAGAGTACCTCTCTTTAGGAACACTAGCTTATCCTCATCCAACAGTAATCAGTTGCCAATATTTATTAAGCAAAATCTGGCTTTGCTTTTTCCCAGAAACAAGTGGGGTTTTTGTCTTCTGGAGTTTGCATGCATGGATCTTGAGCTTGCCCAAAGGACTGTTGTAGGTTCATATGAACAGGATCCCAGGGGCTTGTAGAATTCTGTTTCCTATGGCCACACACCTCCTCCCAGGTCTTACAATCATTCCACTCCCTCTTCTGCAATGTTCACCGAGCCCTGGGTGCGTGAGAGTTAAGGGATTCACACTATGCCAATCACTAATCTCTATGATTTAGCCATTTGTGATAACTTTATTTTCCTATTTCAATACCAAGGTTTGAAAGAGATAATGAAGAAATAAAAGTAATGTTGGACTCAAATCATCAGCAACCTTTCTTATTACTCTCATTAATGTTAGGCAAATATTTAAATATCAGGAGACTTGAAAATCATTGAAGATAAATCCCACCTTCATAATCACCATCTTGTTAAACCAGGAACTGAAATTTCAGGGCTGAGTTGAGTCTCTTACCTGAGGTAAACTGCCATAAAGATCACAAGATTTATGGTAAAAATAAAATAAAAGTAAAAACATGCTATTGCCCTCTCTGTTAAGAATAAATCCAAGTGGAATTTTCAATCACCTGGGCAGGAAACACAATCCCCTTCCCTTCCCACCAGGAAAGCTATCTGTTCCAAAGAGAATTTAAGAAATATAATACAGACTGTGTAAACATGTAAATGGACACAAAGGTCCCTTTGCCTCTGTCCACACTTGCCCTTGAAAGCAGTTTATCTTTTCTAATAAACTGCTCCTCTGCTGTACATTACACTGTGTATCACCAGGATTCATTCAGTGGGAGTTGTGAGGGCTAGGAGGCCGAGTGAGGGCCTGAGAGCCTGGTAGCATTACCTTACAGTATGTGTTAAGGTGTTTTTCATGTAAATGTTTTCCTAATTGAATATGCTATTGTGTATTCCATAGTCAGCATATGTTCAGTTCTAACTCCTCCAATTTCTTCAGTTTTTGTTATTATTTTTATTAGTGTCTTTCTATTAGATGAATAGCACTATGTCACCATAGTTTTATTTGTATTTTCTTAATATCTATGAATACCTTCCATTCATTTTATCCTCTCTGCATGTCTGTGGATGTGTGGTGTATGTATATGTATTAATGTGTATGTGTATATATTTGCTCACACTCATATCTGAATCTAAAGGCCAGAGGCTGAATTTAGGCTCCTGGCCTTTCTCCATATTACTTTTTTGAAACAGGGTCCCTGTCTTAGGATCTTTCTTCAAGGCTTGAGCAGCATCCTGCCTCACCGTCCTCTCTAGGTTCGGATCAACAAAGAGATGGAAGCATGATTTCACCAAATTAAAGCTTAGGAAATCAGAGTTTATTTGAGCTTACTTAAAGAACAATGGGGAGAAGGAGGATCCTTCTACTGAGGTCATGTAGTGAATCTGCCAGAAACACTTATCTGCTGGAACTTCCCAAGTTGACAAAGGGGCATGGCCCCAGGCTCTTTCCCAGCTTCCTCCTCTCACACCTTAGTCCCTTCTCCCAACATACAACTCAAGTCACTGGTTGGTTGGGAGGGGTAACTAACTCTGTTGGCTTCTTCCTTTGTTTGTCAAGCTTGTAGTCCATTCTGCCAGTCAGAGGAAAGAATTTCATACGACAGTCCCTTACTGAACATGGAGGTCATTGATTAGCTACCCACTAAGCTGCTGGGATCCATATGCCTCAGTTTGTCATGTGTTAAGTGTGCCCACATTTTCTACCATACTTAGCTTTTAATAAGAATCTGTACTCAGGTCTTCATGATTACACATATTTACCACTAAGACACCTCCTAATCCTTCCCTTACATGAAATATGTCTCTTTGGGTAAAAGTTTTAGTCAGTGCTTTTGCTCATGTTTCCATCTCGTCTTTGTTGTCCACTTCTTGAGCTGAAATTTTGCCCTTGTTACAAGTACATTAATAGAATTACGAATTGAAAATAGTTTCCTTAACTTGATGCTTTTGCCCATATTGCTTTAGGCAGAAATTCAAAAGGGTACTCTTTTCTAATTCAAAACCTTTTATAAGGATGTTATATAATTCTCATCATAAGGGGGAGAATCCTCATGATTTATTACCTTTTGATGGCCAATCTTCCTGTTACTATTACACTGATGATTAAGTTTCAATATTACTTTTGGTGAATCCCTCAATCTCTGCCATTCTACTTCTAGTTTCTCCACATCCATATTTTTGTCAAACACAACACACAGTTACTATGTTATAATAATCCCAAATGTCAACTCATTCAAGAATCCACTTTAAAGTGTCAGATGTCAGATCAAATTCTAGCCAAAGTGTGATCTCAATCATATATGAAAGAAACTCAAGAGTACAGTTTTTCCTGAGATAAACTTATCTTACACTGTGAGTCTGTGACATCAGACATATTATCATTTTCCAGAACATAGGAAGAGAAAGATATAGGATAGATATTCCCTTTCCAAAAGGGAGGAGCAACCAGAACAGAGGAGAGAAATTATATCTTTTTAAAAATATAATAGAGTCAAGAGCCCGGAAGCATAAACTGTGACATTTAATCACAGAGTCCATTCATCATCTCTAGATACATTAGGTAAGAATTGACTCTCTAGGATCTTAGGGACCATACCTGAATGACTTTATTGTGTAGAGCATATACAGAAGCTCTTTCAAAGTGGTGTTGATGTACTGCAGGTGCCTCACAATGGAATCTCACTCTGCTGGTTCTACAGTTTTTCTGTGTTGCAAATAGTAGCACTCCCGTGGCTCCCCTGGATATTCATCTAGTGTGACCTTTCTGCAATCAGGCCTGGGGTTAAAGCATATCTAAGGCTTTTTCTGAAATTTAGTTGGAAGGTTTTCAGGTCTCCACAGTTCATGTATTCTGCATACAGAGATAGGTCCTTGCAAATGTCACTATAGTTTATGGCTTATGGCTTGTGCCACAGAGATGTTCTCTGAAATACAGAAAGTATTTCTACAACTTTTTTGCCTAAGGATCACCAAGGACACTGTGCCAGATTGTGGAGTGACAAATTTGAGATTGCCCTAGACAGTAGTACTCAAGATCCCACAGCTACACTGACATTGTCTCTTGAAACATCTCAGCAGACTGTCACTCTATGAAGGCCGTGGCAGTCTGGAAAACTTTGAAGTACTGTTGAGGTCATTCTTCCACTGTCTTTATGAACAGCATTTGGTTTCAATGTTAGTTTGGCTACAACTGTGATTTTATTTTGTTTTTCAAATCATTAAAATTCAGTGAATAAATTATTACAATTTTTACCCTAAGTTTGAACTGGCAAATGCTTTATTATCAGGACTGTAGAAGTCTGCGTATTTACACATGTCTGAATTCTCTGCTAATCACAACTGTGAACATTAATTTTTCTAAAGTAAGTAATGCGTCCAAGTGGAAGGGCACTGGATTTTACAAGATGGAAGACATGAATTTTTTCCTAGTACTCAAAAGAGGGAAGTATTTAAATAGAGGAATTTATTATTTATTGGAGGATTCATTGTACATAATGATGGGTTTCATAAAAACTTTATCTTTCAATTATATCATATGTATTAACCATATTCTATATGCCTTCCAACTTCACGACTGTCCCCTCCCATTTGTCCTTCCCCAAATTAGTCTAACTTCTACTCCATGTTGTACATATATATAAAATATGTCATAAATATATCAATATATACTTTGCAAACTAAACCAAGTATGTATAGCATGTATAAATAATTTTAGGTATCTACATTAAATCTAGGTTCTACAAAAGAGACAAAACATGTGATTTTGTCCTTACAAATCTGATTTGTTTTCTTTAATATGATAATTTAAAATTACATACATTTTTCCATCAAAAATCCTATTTTTATTCTTTAAGGCTGAATAAAACTCCCATATATATGCATATATTTACTATAACTATGTATGTACATATACATAGAGAGATCATATATTCTTTATCTATTTGCCTGCTGAAAGAGAGATTTAGTAATACAGATGGTCACAGACACATTATTTATATGTTTATCTAAATAATATTTCTTTGGCTTAATAAATGATAAAATGTTACCATAATTTAAGTTTCCAGTTATGTCACCTGCTATTTTACCATCTCAAACACTTGTTCAGATTCTGAAAAAAATGCTAGGACACTACACTGGACATATTTTAATCGATTGTCATGTTTTATTTAAGAAGTGGTAGTTCATCATATTAGATTTTGACTTTGAGATTTATATTCAACTATGTACCACTGATTATTTTTCCCTTGTTACTGAAATGGTGATTATGAGACTAAAAATTGTCTTTCATGAAATATTGTCTGATAGACAGTATCTTGATAAAGATGGCATTTAATTCCAGTAAATAAGGCAGCTTAGTTATCTTTTTGACAGGATATGCTCTGAATCTGAAGAGTAATCTTAAAATTTTTCATTTTCTTACTGAAAACAGAAATTAGATTTAGATTTGGTGATTTGCTTCCCTTACTGTAAAGCAGGCACCTATTGGAAAGCATTGATACTACAACTTGATTTTAGCAATCTCTTGGTAATATAAATTAGACTGTGTACATAACATGCATCATATACGTATGTCAGACAGCAGAATTTATTCTACAGATAGTGTTTCAAACAGATTCATCCTGATGGATACTAATATATTCTTAATTTTTGATATTTTATAATATTTTTCTGAACAATGCATTCAAGTTTTCTGAAGAAATTACACAATGCATTAAACTTTGTCATGCATAACATAAATAAGTTTAAAACACATTTTCTTGTATTTGTATTTTTTCTGTTGTGGTGTAGCAAATCACCACAAACTTAAAGACTTACTGTAACAACATTTATCTCAGGGTTGTGGGTCAGAATTACAGGTATGAGTAAACTTCTACTTCGTCTCCAACCTGAATTCCATGTGTCATTTCAGACATCTATTCAACCACACACACTTCCCAGTCTACGTGTGTTTGCAAAATGATTTCTTTTCGAGATAAAGAGCAAACATACTCATTTTCTTGCAAGATATAGACCAGAGACTGAATTCAGCTCCTTGAACATAACTCCATAAACATATTATCTGTGAGGAAGAAGGGTGTACGAAGCATTATTTAACTAAGAAAGTGCAAAGAAAGGTAAATGTCTTATTCCTAATTTTAGAGATTTGTTAACATTTAATAACATACGTGTTAGGATAGAATCCATTTCAATGTGTCTTTATTTGGGCATTCTGTCCTACTAAACTACTAATGATTTCTTTTCTAAAATGATGGTATCTGAAGTACTATCATTCCATCTTGAGGAAAGCTGGGGGAAAGACACAAAGATCTCATAAAAAAAGATCTTACAGTTATATTAATTGGAACTACACAAATTCTGAGATATGGCTAATTCTAGAAATTGCCAAAACTCAGAGGAGAAAAGCGTTCAGTGAGGACAGATCCAAAGATTTAAGGTTAGTGCTGAGAATCCTGTATTCTAAGATGTAGATTGTAAGCATTATTGATAGACAAATGAATATCAAAGTGGTTTATTCATCACTTTGGTTCCAAACGTGTTTTAAGAGTCTACATAACACTTAGAGACATAAACTCTTAGGCATTTTAGGGTACGAGATGTAGAACTTAAATGTCACTAATCTAAATAAACTACTGAAATATAAGTTTATTTCTATACTTATTATAGGTTTGTGTTTATATTTACCACTTTGAATGTGTTCTCAAACCTACCTTTAGAAAAATAAAGAGTTTGGAAAGCACACATCATCTATTCCTCCCTGACACATTTATAATGTCAAATTTTCTTATTCTTTTCATATCATAAATTTGATTTTAATATAAAATCAAAGTCAGTGGAGGTGATTAGAAAGAAATCACGGATTTCTTTTTTTTTATTAAAAGTTAAAAATTAAAAACTAAAAGCATAATTAGAGCCCTTATAATGATTTGGAAAGGAGGACTTTAATGACAATGGAAAATATATCTCCTTGTAAAACCCCACCTGTTTGGTAGAATTGGTAATTATTTATGTATCTTTGTTAATGCTGCTAAATATAGACAGACTGTGCAAAACAAATGATTCAAATAAATTGATAGTATTTCAGAAACTTTCCAAATTAAAAAAAATAAAACGGAACATTCTCATTTTCTTAGATAAAGAGTGTATTCTCCATGAAAAACAGACTTTTTAAGAATCAGGTTGTTTCACTTGACTCAGAAATTAGGCTTTTGAAAAGACCATTGTTACCTAAAACATGGCAAAGGAATTCTAAAAAGAGTGGAAGTTATTTAAGATTGAAAGTATTTAGAGGAAATCAGTATTAACATTTTCAAAGCTATATATTTCTTAGTTTACAAGCAAATTAATGTTTATTCTTAAAGAATTCAGGGGGATCTAAGTCAAATAAATTAATTCAGAAAATAATACCACTTGATAACTGCTGGCAGGAAAAGACAGTATTTTACAGGGATGAGACTCTTGGTGGACCCTGTGGATGCACCCACATTGAGAGGCATTTATGGACAAAAATCAGATTCTATAGGCCATAGAGAGTACAATGAATTGGGCAGTGGGAGGGACAGAGATACAAAGAGATGTAAATACTACCAAATTATACTTCATGATAATAAAAGAGTCAATAAGAATCTTTTTAATTCTAAAAATATTACTTGAATAAAATATATATGAGCTTTAAAATGTGCTTGAATTTTGATTAATGGATAACATTTTACTTAATTTTAAATAAGACTAATGTATATATATATATATATGCCACACTATAAACACAGTAATCGGATCTTCTTAATATTTTTCCTTTTTCATTGAATTTTTAAGAATTTTATACCATGTATGTTGATTATATATTAATACCCAACCTACCTGAACCTCTGCTTACTTACCACTGCCCAAATCCAAGTTCTCTAATACATGTTGTTTTGTTTTATATATTGGTGTGGATCCACACACTGGAACCTGGTCCACCCACCACGAGTCCCAGTCTTACATGAGACTGATTCTTCCCTCTCAGAAGAGATTTGCTGTCAATGGTTCCTTAGGTTAGGTTGCAGTTTCTTACCCATTTCCCTACTTCTACACTGAAATTTTATCTGGCTTGAGCTTATGTGACAGTGTGCTCCCACCATTGCTGTGAGGTTATATGAGTAACTGCCAGCTGTCCTTGTGATCTTCTAAAATGCCAGGATCTTACAATCTTTCTGCTCTCACTTCCTCAAGAATAACTGAAACTTGGCAATGGGAATTGAACATAGATATCCTACAGAGGGACAAACACTCTGCAGGCTCTTATTCTCTGTGCATCAATCAACCAGTTGTAGGTTTCTGGGTTAATCATTACCTACTGTTGAAGGAAGCTTCTCTGGTGATAACTGAGATATGAATTCATCTATGTATATAACAATGAGTCATCGGACTAGAGAGATGACTCAATGGTTAAGAACACTGGCTACTCTTGCAGAGGACCGTGTTTCAAAGGCCAGGACCTACATGTCAATTAGCAATGTCTTAACACTTGTTCCAAGGGATACAAAACCGTCTTTTGTCTTCTGTGGGCACTGCATGACATGGGTGCACTTACATACATGTGGGAATAATACTCATGGACATAAAATAAAAGTAAATAAATCAAAATATTAAGCAACAATTCATTAAATTATATTTATTTCACAGAATAGACATCAGACGATTGAGAATTAAAATTAATAGGAGTATTTAAAGTTTTAGTTCATTATATGTGGCTGAAATACCTTTCAAAGTAAGAGAATCAGCCATTTTTTATTTCTTTTCCAGTAGTTAATTTTAATTAGTTTAAATAATCATTGAATTAATAGAGTGTGTTTGGGTGTCCATGGGACATGGAGCATATGTGTGAATATCAGAGGGAAACCTCAGCATTTGACTGTCTTCTTCCACCTTGTAGGACTCTGGGATTGAACTCAGGTAGTCACATATAGAGACTAACACCTTTAGCTCTGAGCCACCTTGACCGTCTTCTCCAGTATTATTTTTCTTCCATTATTCTGCAAGAAAAGCTCATTTGTCTTTGATTCTAATTTAATTAAAATTAGCACCTCACAGTGGAAATACCAAGGATAACGAATTAAATAACTAGGAAAAAATATCAAGGAGAAAGCATGAAAGGAAGAGAGGCATGCTGTAACTGCAAAATTGGGGAAAAACAGTGATGATTAGTGAACACACCATGGCAGCAAGTCACAGAAAACGAAATGGAAATTCCTTCAAGGAATGATTTTAATTTTCTTTGGTGGAAGGTAAATTTGCATATAGCTATGAAGTAGGGTGAATTGTGATAAATAAATATTGCCAAATTCCACTGTTGCTTATAGGAATTCAATTATTTTTATTGCAGCAATAGGTTTTTCTTTTGTCCCTCTGTACTGAATTGGTCCATGCCTTTGTCATCACAAAGCTTTCTTAATCATCCTTGCACACTGCTGAGGATATTATGTTTTCTCTTTTGGAGATAACGTTTTTAACATAAATATTGGCATTTTCTGAATATTTCTCAGTCTTCCTTATTTTTTTAAATACGTGGGTATGTATATTTTATTTATGAGAAAGATCTTTTTTATAATTTTTATTGAATAATTGGGTATTTTATACAGAGCAACTCAATCAATCTTAATCATCTTTATATCTGTTTCCCCACTGGAAGACCCCATGCCATGGTCCCCCAATTGAAATTAGTACATTCTTCCATCTGTTGTAAAGTCTGTTGTGTCACGTTAGTGTCCCCAAGTGACCTTAGTGCAGATTCATCCACTTAGGTCTAGTCAGGTTACACATAGCCCCTTGTTCTAAGAAGATTAGTTCATTGTCACCTAAAGGCAATCAGTTGCCAATATTTTTAAAGCGAAGGTAAGGGTCTACTACACATTATAGCAGTTCCATGCTGTGTCTGCTTGAGTTTGATGGGTCTTGAAAATGCTGTAAAGATTGCTGTAGGTTCATATGAGCAGGAAGCTTGTTGGAATCTATTTCCATATGGTTATGCACTTCTTCACTGGCTCTTACAGTCTTTCCACCCTTCTTTCTTCAATTGATCCCTGAGCCTTGGGTAAATGAAAATTAATATAAGAGTACTGTCCAGGGACACACACTCAGATTCCTAATCTCCATGATTTGTCCATTTTGCATTACTGGACCTTTATTGCATGAGGGAGCTTCATTAATGAGAGCTGAGAGATTCATTCGTGGCTTCTTTACCCCTTGTTCTATATTGCGTGTGCCTTGGGTGTAGAGGCTGCATTGTAGATGTACCACTTAGACATGTGAAATTCAAAGACACTGTGTATGTCCAGCTGTGGTAGTTTGTATTAATCTCCATCTGGTGCAAAAGAAGCTTCTTTGATGAGTGGTGACTGGGATACTTGACTGTAAATATAAGGATACATAGTTGCATTTACTTAGAAGTTACATTTGAGTAGGAATGTGATAGCATTGTGGATTTCTCTAATATCTATTAATTTTTCAGCCTTGTGTATTTGGCTATGATTACAGTACTACACATGAGCTTCCTCCATTTAGTGGTCTCTAAGACCAATTCACCCAGTTAAAAGTTCCCTTAATGTACAAGTGTCAAATGCTGTGCCAGTCATTGATGTGGTTATTTGGTCATGAAGCTGGTGTTCGGGCAAGTGATGTTCTCACTTGCCTACTTGTGTAGTGCTCTCCAGAGCTATGAGAGATAATCTTCAGCGGAAGTGACTTCTAGGTCAGTTCCAGATCCATTGTTCCAATTACTATCTCCAAAGTATTTCCTGTCTTAAGCAATAGGGTCTTACCTTCGAGTTCTGGGAGGCAATCAAGGGCTGTGGAAATAGCCTCTGCAATTTGAGAAGGGAGTCTCTTGTACCACTCTGGCCAACAACTCAAAGGAAGGTTTCTTCTGTCTGGCACTGTTTCTTGTTATGTAGCCTTCAGCTATGCACATGGACTCATGTAGTGATATTGTATGTGGAATTTGTCATTGGGTTGTCAGACTAATATGATTCCTTCTGGTGTTTCACACTGACTGGGCATTATTTATCTCTTCTCTCCTCTCTTCTTCTCTCCGCTCATCCCTTTCCCCTCCCCTCCACTGTCTAACTTTCCCTCCATGCCTTCTCCTTTTAAAGTGTCTTCATTTCCCCCATTTTCCCTTGATAATCCCAGTCTTCTAAAGCCTCGTCTTTCCTGAGCGGCTTCTTTCCCTTCATCCCTTTATTTCCGTGAACAACTCTCCCTCACCCTTCCACTCCACTTGAATACCCCTCTTTTATCTGTTTTTCCATTAGTAACACCTGTCTCCTATTGTTCTTCTCTCCTAGGTTTCTTCTTTCCCTTTTGCTCCCTGGTTCCTTTCCATTTTCCTGGTTTCTGCAGTTGCATCAGGATACATATTCACATTTAAGGGTTTGGTATTACGAACTACAAATAAGAGAAGCGAAGTACCATAGAACTGGAAAAAAACACAAATGAAGTACATTCTTTTTAACTTTTAAAAAATGTTGATGTTTGTACTCAGTAGGGGCCAACATATACTTCATTGCGCATCCTCCATTATTTTTTATTCATGTATATATTTTCTTACTTTATATTTCAAGATCCCTCCCTTAGGAGAGACATTTGGAAACATAAACCTCAAAGCTGAAGTGACAACTCGTTCTCAAATGAGCATCTTCTAAAGATGTGGTACTAGAGCTTCTCTTAAAGCAAGCACACTGCTCCTTCTTATTTCCAGGGAACCAAATTATCCTCAGTCTTATTTACTTTGTGGAGAAACACTTTTCCTCTTTCTCCGCCTCACTAAATTGAACACAGATCTTGGTGACCAGCATTTTTGTGGACTTTAATTGGTTTCCTGGCAGGATTTCAGGAGATGTATTTGATCCCTACAAAATCTTTCTTTTTTGATCCATTCTTTACAAAGATACATAAGTGAGAATTAAACTTGTATATTTAAAATACTTCATTTATTTACCATGTGTTCATCAATATTTTGTTATTCTACTGAAATATTTAAGATAAAGTTTTAGATTAACCACAGTTTTAGAGGTTCTCGTTAATGACCAATTGACCATGTTTCTTTGGGTCTGTGATAAAGGAGCATATGATGCCACTAAAACTTAGCTGAACAAAACTGTGTCAGGAGGCAAAGAATAAAAGAGAAAAAGAGGAAAATCCAGAGCCTTGATGGACATGTCTCCAGGAAATCTCTCCCACCAGAGTACAGATATAAATGTTCCACCACTTTCCAATTAGGCCACCTTGGGTACCAAGATTTTGACACAAGAGCCTTTGGGGGATATTTATCACACAAGGCATAGCACACAATTTTACTAAAAATTAAAGCACAAATCCTAGATACTGAATCTTCTGTTGTCCCATCCCCACATACTGTTTAATGTTATTCCTTACAGTAAACTTCACGAGCCAACATTTAGTTCTACAAATACTTCTCTACTGATATATTTCATTCTCCTTGCTCTCCTTTGTGCTGATACTTATAAATTAATTGTATATTTATCTACTTGGAATTCTTTCCAAGATGCTTTTATTTTCTATTCAGTGATTATGCAATATTTCTGTTCTATTTGTAAAAAAACTACTTCTTGGGGAAATATTAAAAAATCCTATATACAGTTATGCAAAATACTACTTTGACACCTATAATTTCTCTGTATGCCGTTTTATTATACACTCTTTAAAGTTGTGCTACAATTTTCTTTTTCCAATAATGTATTACAGGTTGATAAGCCCACACTATATTTCACATCAGAACCACTTCTTAGAATATAGTACAAGACAAGAAAAAAGGAAAATATAATATTTTTGAAAAAGAAAAGGAGTAACTGAACAAGAAAGGAATGTTTTTTTAAAGAATATAAAACAAATGTTTTATTTGATACTGAGTAAAATATTTTGGTAGGATTTTACTATTTGATAATTGGAAAAAAGGGGCTATTAAAGGTTTTTAGAAGATGTGGCCTTCTATCAAGTTTGTCACAAAATGATGGTAAAATAGATCAGACATTTTTCTCGATCCTTTGTGGAGTAAGGATTAAGTTTTAATTATACAATGACATCAAAGTGGAAAGGAACAAACTCACTTGCATAATACTTTCATATATATATAATTGCAAGAGATTTAAAACAGTGGTTAAGGACACTGCCTACTCTTGCAGAGGACTCATGTTCAATTCCCAGCACCCATATAATGGTTAATAACTATCCAGTACTCCAGTTCCAGGAATCCAACACTTTATTCTGACTTCCATGGGTGCACTTACATGCACTCAAGCAACACACTCAAGCACATACAAATTTTAGTATTAATAATAAATAAAAATATAGAGAAAAATAATCTGGAAATGTTGAGAT
This sequence comes from Eospalax fontanierii, assembly GCA_035773235.1. Taxonomy (NCBI): domain Eukaryota; kingdom Metazoa; phylum Chordata; class Mammalia; order Rodentia; family Spalacidae; genus Eospalax; species Eospalax fontanierii. The sequence goes on along the minus strand of CM069542.1, from coordinate 40,757,881 downwards.
TCTGGTATCCTCAAGAACTGTTATTATGTTTTTAAATACCTTCAAGTCCTATATTTGGGTATTAAAGCCATTCATATTTTGTGATCTTGTGTGGTGAGAATTAGGAGTTCATTCTTATTTTTCCACATATTGATATCCATATTGTCACACACTAAAAGGTCATGCTGTCTTCAATATATTGAGTGCCTTTTTCAAGGAGCAATTGGCTTGCTTGTGAGATAGAAGAGCCAATCAATAGTATATAGAACATATAAGAAGCCCAAACAATAGACCAACATAAATCTAGTCATAAAAGAATATTTATTCTGTGATTTCATATGGATGATCACCAAGATTAGTCAAAAATGTATATTCAGTGAAAATCAAAATGCATATACAATAAATGAGAATGAATGTAAGAGACTCTTCCATTGCAGTGAACAAATACTCAGTTTCAGAGAAGACTGAATGAAGAGTATATACATCTACATTTTATAAAAAATATGTTGGCATTGATATTGTCTATGAGGTTTGGCAAATATAGAGTGGCATGAATCTCTGGCTGTACTCTCATTCCCTAATGACTCTGTGTTCTTCCTATTCCTTCCTTCCTCTTACCAACCAGTAATCTTTTTACTGGGTCCATGGCTCTGCTATTTCCAGAACTTGTACAATTTCAGAATTTTTGTTTTGTCTTTATTTAATGAGGAAATGATTGAAGACAAGGAATTATAGTAACCCAGAAAAATCATGATGTTTTCTACACAGGGAAATCTGAGTCCATAGAAATGGAAATATAGAGATTGCTTATGAACTAGAGAGATGGCTCTGCAATTAAGAGAACTGGCCTGCAGAGGACCCAGGTTATACTCCCAGTAACCACACGGTAGTTAGCAATCATCTGTAACACCAGTTCCTGGGTATTTGATGCCTTCTTCTAGTCACTGTAGGCAATGTACACACATAGTATACTCACACTCATGAAGACAAAAGTAGTGTGTATGTAAATTAAAAGTACATATAAGAAAAAAAGAATACTTTTAATATATACCAAAGAAAAAAATTCAGATCCAAATAACACAAGAAATAAAATAATATACATAACTCACATGCTAGATTTAAATAGTATAAATATACTCTTTCTTAATGTATATAATTTATTCAATTTTTATGCATTTCAAACAAACATCTTAAAAATCTTGTTATGAAGTTCACCTTCTGCACTCTCCCATAACATCTAACACTAGGTTTCATACATTCTGTCATATATATTAAGGACCATCAAGTCCAGTTTATGTACCCAGACCTTCCTCAGTGCAAGTTCATCCCTTGCTGTCTAGTCAGCCTATCTAGAGTCACCCCCTTAAAGAATATCAATTGCCCCTCACCCAGAAGTAATCACCTGCCAATAGTTCTTTGGATAAGGTTGGAGCCTGCTCTCGATTTCCCTAGTTCTATGCTGTGTTTTTGTCTGATTAGGTTTGCATGGTCCTGTGCTTGCTGTCACTATTACTATATTTTCATATGAGTAAATTCCCAGAGGCCCATAAGTCTCTGTATCCTTTTGATAATGTAACTACAATGGATCTTACAATCTTTCAGCACCCTCTTCTGCAATGGTCTCAGAGTGAGGTTTAATATAGGAGACCAATCCAGGGACATACTTTCTCCAGTGACCAGTTGTGGGACTCTGTATTAGTCTCTGTCTGCTGTAAAAAGAAATGTCTTTTATGAGTGGTGAATGAATGGCATACTTGTCTACAAATTTCATTATATTTCTTATCAAAATTGGTTAACAATATGATAACAGAAGATGTTTTATTTTTAATATATTTTTTTGATGTTTAAATTTAGTCTTTTTAGTTTTTCAGATATTTACTTTTATTTTTTGTATGAGTGTTATGTGGGTGTATGTATATATACCCATGTTGCATAATGCTTGTTGATTTCAGAAGAGGGTGTCAGAGCACCTGTAAATGGAGTTACTGGCGGTTGTTAGCTGCTATGTTGGAGTCAAGAACTGAACTGGGTCCTCTGAAAGACCAACCAGTGCTCTTAACCACTGAACCATCTCTCTAGTGCTCTAAATTTAATCTTGAATCTAACATTTGGAAGTCATCAGAATAGTAAAGCCTAAAATCTGGACAAGGAACAAATGCAGAGACCTACAGACTTGAGACTATGGGAACTCTTACTGGAAGGTATATTTGCAGTATGCTGTGTTCAACTAAACTATGGGTATTTTAAGTGAGTCTTCTTTGAATTAAATGATGTTAACACGTAAAGTACATTAAGGTTGTGACTATTCAAGGATTCACTTAATATATCAACAAAAATGTCATTTATAGCCTCTACAAGGACAAATACATAAAGAAACAAGTACTTGAAACTAGCACCAGATCTGAAACCTGAAAAATAGATTAAAAGGATATCACTATGCTTCTACAAAAATTTTTATGCAGCTAATTGCTTCCTGTTTCTGCAATTTACTAATGTATAAATCTAAAGACTGTCAATTTAACACCTCTTTTGTCCTTAAGAAAACAGCATTTCAAAGAATGAGTTTTACAACAGAAGAGAATTAATTGAGTCTTAGATCATAGTGAAAACTCCAAACATTTTAAAAAGATAATTATTATGTGATAAAATCAATTGAACTAAAGCTATCGTTTTGAAACTTAGTCATTAAAGAATAGACACACTCATGAGAAAAACTTCAAGATGAAAACTTTAACAAAGAGATGATTGACTACGTTATGCTCTCTAAACACTACCCCTATATTCTATATGTATAGTGTATACTATCAAAATTGATGTCATTGTGAAGGCCATAAAGAATTAGAATTATCAGGGCTAGAGAGATGGCTCAGAAGTTAAGGTCACTGACTGCTCTTGCAAAGGACCTGAGTTTAATGCCCAGTACACACATGGTAGCTAACAACCATCTGTAACTCCAATTCCAAGGCATCTGATGCCCTCTTCTGACCTCCATAGGCATTGCTCGACATCGTTCACTTGCATACATGCAAACAATACACTCATACTCATCAAATAAAAATACTAAATCAAATATAAAAAATTAGAGATATCTTTGAAGAATTACATATTTAGGTTACCTCATCTCTTATGGATTCTTTTATGTATCTGGATGAATGAATGTACAAGAAACATGCTTTTCATTTTTATAATATATAAGTGCATTAGAATGATCAGATATATACCACGCTCTGTATCTATCTCTCTCTCTCGTTCTCTGTCTCACTGTCTTTTTCTTTCTCTCTCTCTCTCTCTTTTCCAGAATGACTTTGAATTCATAATATTGTTTTTGTTTCAGTCTTCTAAATTTTTGGATGATAAGCATGAACCAACACCACTTTCTTCATATAAAAATTTAACTAAGATTTGAGTCTATACAAATCCCCAAAAAGAGTGATTAAATTGTTCAGGAAATAATGTAAGAGGATACTATACAAAAAGCTCATGACTACATTAACTGTGTAGTGTATTCATGATAAAAAGAAGTTGGAAACAACATAGTTCTGGATCAATAGTTCCCTCTGCTTTAATTCTGAAACATCAAATTCTTATCCTGTTTTGCATACATGGACACATTTTTACAGCTTTTTTAGGTAAAGAAAATAAACTCTAGTATATTTGCATTTAATTGTATGAGTTGCCTCATTATTCATAAGCATGAATGATTCCCTGAATGTTTGTTCTTTCTTTTCTTACATAATTCTACATTATTCATGTAAAGAATGATTTTAAAATAAAATCATTTGACAAAAGTTGTATATAAAATGTAAACCATGTTAAGAAAAAATGTTTTCAATTTTTGTCATAAACACAATGACCTTAAATATCTTTTGTAACTTATGGAAAGATTGATATTAAAATACTTAGAATTTTAAAGTTTTCTGCTTTGCAAATAAACATAGGTAGTTCATTTTCATCCTTTGTGGGCTTCTATAAACTTAAAGTGACTTTAAAAAATTAACAAATACCCCATCATTTTATTCTTCTTTTAGGTTGATGATTGTGGGTGATTATATCTGTTAAGGAATATAAAAACGGTATTATCTCTAAGTTGCATTTTTTTCTTAAGTCAGTCTCCGAGATAAAATATACTTCAGTTCACTTTCCGTTTTCTCTAAAATTAGACTGGCATCAAACATTTGTGTGAGTTACTGAGCCTGACATCTAATTAACACAGTCTTTACAGGTTTAATGAGCAGTGATAAATTTCTATCCTTTCTTTGGCACATTTTAATTAGTTGCAATTATGAGTGGAGTGACCTGAAAAGATTGTTGTCCTAGAGAAGCACAGTAAATTTGTATAATTTATATTTGCAGGGACAGAATGTGTTTTTATGACTTGAAAAACCAAAAGGTTATTTAAGCCATTATAGTAGTCATATAAAATCCCCCATAAAGCTCAGGTAACTAAACCATTGGACATTCATACTTTACCAACATTGAGGGAAATGCTTCATCAATCATATTTATCTCACATCATTCCTACTAAGAGTTGGCTTTTGCCATTTTGCACAGACAGAATTCAAATACTTGTAATACACATATGTATGTGACGTTTTACTCTTTATAAATATGTTTTGCCTGCACATATACATGTATACTACCTTTCTTCATGTTGTTCACAGAGGCCAGGGAAACTATCATATCCTCTTGATGGGAGTTAAAGACAATTTTGAGCCACCATGTGGGTCCTGGAAAGCCAGCCAGAGTTCTATGAAAGAGCATTAAGTGTGCATAACCAGTGAGCCAACTCTCCATCCCCAACTTCTTACCTATTATTTTAACAGTATCATCTCCTACATTATTTTAAATCACAATTGTCAATTCTTTGATGAATATATATGTATATATATTAGTACATCTAGCATTTAAAATGTATCAAATATGCCTCAAGAATAACATAACAAACAATGAATATCTTACTCTTATCTTGCAAAATAGAACCTGTTTTTTTTTCCAGTGGGTTATACAACCCCAATCTTTCTTGAATCAGCAACTAAGGTCTCTGAGATGTCCTGAAGATGGGATGATGGTGATGATGATGATGGCATAAACTATTATTACTTTTTTATACTTAATAATTGCTAATTGTTCTTATATGAAGTAAACTATATAAAACCTAATAATTTGGGGAAATAGAAGTATATTCACCTGAAATTTATAATTTAGGGCAATGATTCTTGTAAGTATTAAGAAAACTAGTTCATAGTAGACTATTAAAACATTCTTACATTCAACAGAATATCCTGAAAACATTTTTACTTACATAACGGACTACACTTATTTTGCCTTTTTTCCCCATTTCCACATTTAATATTGATTTTCAGTGTCAAGTCAGAATTTATACTGTGCTTCCTAACGTTGCATCTAATAACTGCTTCCCTATATTTCAGCCCTCTTTAGGAGATCTTCAAATTTGATAGAGTTTAAGTTTTTTAATTATTCTCTTATAATGATCTGGATCATTTTGGTATCTGCTGTGATGCTTCCCCTTTCAACACTGATTTTATGATTTGTATTTGTTCTTTCTTTTTTTTTACTTAATTTATCTAACGGTCTATCTATTTTGTTGATTTTATCAAAGAACCAGATCTTGGATTCATTGATGCTTTTGTATTTTTTTTTCTATTTCATTAGCTTCTGCTCTGATTTTTGTTATTTCTTCTCTTCTGATTGGGCCGGGTTTCATTTGTTCTTGCTCTCCCAGAGTCTTGTTTCGTAACACTAAATCATTTATTTATGTTCTTTCTGATATTTAATGTAGGCACTGAGAGCTAAAATCTTCCCTATTAGGACAGATTTAAATACATCACAGAGGTTTTGTGGTGTTGTGTTATCCTTTTCACTTAGTTCCAGAAATGGTTTTATTCCTTTCTCAGTTTCTACTTTCATCATTCAGGAATATTTTGTTTAATTTCCATGATTTCAAATAGCTACTAGGGCTTCTTTTGATGTTGATTTTAAGCTTTATTTTTTTATGGCCTGAAAGAATGCATGATAATATTTTAACCTTTAAAAATAATTATTCTATTTTTTGTATTTGTTGGGTTTTTTGTACCCCAGTACGTGACCAATTTATAGAAACCACTGAAAAGAAAAATGTATTCTCCAGTGCTTGGGGGAGATAGTCAGTAGATGTCTGTTAGGTCCATTTGATATGTGGAATCCCTTAAGTAATATGTCTCTTTGCTCATCCTTTGTCCAAATTATGGGTCTAATGAAGACATTGGGGAACTGACATCCCCTACTGTTACTGAATTGGGGTTATTTTGTGTCTTAAAGCCCTGCAATTATGAAATTGAGTGCACCAGAATTTGATGCATGTATGTTCATGATTGTCATACTTTCTTGGTCAATTATTCCTTTGATCAGAATGAAGTGACCCTATTTATCTCTTCTTATTAGTTTTAGTTTGAAGTCTATTTTGTCAGCTATTAAAACTGTAATCTCTATTTCTTAGTGCCATATGCTTGTAATAATTTTTCCATCCTTTCACCTTAATGCAGTTTCATATTCTTGTGGGTGAGATGAATTTCTTGCAGACTATAAAAAGATGGATTTTGTTTCTTAATTTCTTCAACTAGTCTGTGTCTTTTGACTAGGGAGTTAAGTCCATTGGAAGAGTACCTAGTGTCCTAATCATAGTATGACAGCTGTAATTGTGTCATATCTTCATATACTTTCTTTAGCATAAGAACTTCTAAGTACCTCTCCACCATTTTTCAGGGGTGTATCTTTGTATTATACCTGTGAATTAACTTCTTCAATCATTTTTGATAATAACTTATAAAAGCTTGGTTTTCTAAGAGACCCTGTAATGAATTTCAGTACAGTAATTTGGCTTCAATCAGATTTCCATTCTACAATGGGATCTTGAAATTGCTTCTCATCTGTGTGCCTTACTTTATTTTGGTCAACATGCATCATTTGCAACAGAGGTAACATTGTCGACTTCTCTGGATATATTAGAAAAAAATGCAAGCTATGCCTTGTTTGTTGGAACTCTGAGTTAATATGTAACGATTCTCACTGCCTCAAGTCTAGCATACTAAACAGACTGTGTGCCTACTGCACAGAGATAGGCATGTAACTAAATAGCCTTTAATGGATCCAGCTCCAGTCATCTTGACTGAAAATCCATATGAGTTTAGCCTCCAAATGTGTAGCCCAATCTACACTAAATTCATAATACATAGAAGCTACAGAGAGTAAATAATCAATTGCATTAAGACAATAGGTATTTACATAATTCATTATTGAGATATGATGGTAAAGAAATTATTGAATGACATTTTATTTTTATTATTTTTATTTTATGTATGTGAGCGTATTGCCTGTAGGTATGCAGGTGCACCTGTGTGGTGCAGTGTCCACAGAGGCTTGTGGATCGCCTGGAAATGGAGTCACAGATGGTTGTTAGCCACCATTTGGGCGCTGGGAATTGAACCTGTGATCTATGCAAGAGAATTCCGTGCTCTTAACCACTGAGTCATCTCTGCAGCCTCCTGAATGAGATTTTATATCAAGATATACTGTGTTTTCCAAGGGGCCCTTGAATACTGTGCATGTCACAAGACCATTTTGATACTCTTTTCATGTTCCTTCCTTTTAGTATCATTACCTAATGGAAATATTCCTTCAAACATCCTGTCCTTAAGCACAAACATAAAGAACAATACAATATTGAAAAGCTGCTTGATTCCACCGTGAGCAACTACTGAGCATACTCCTATGAGCCAGGGGATTTCTGGTCAATCCCTGCTTGCCATCTGTAATGCACAATGGCTTCTGACAAGCCACTAGACATCGATTGCACAACATCTTTTCTCCTCAGCAAAGAGATAGCGATAATTACCACATCCACAGTGGTGTTGTATAGTTTGGATAGAGTTGCATTTTGAACATATAAAGCATTACAATTTTAAGGTAATATAGTAAACATGCTACCAATTATCATTTCTGATCATACAGAGTGGGACGTGGAAGGATTTGGTGCTTAGTTTTCGAAGTTTCTTTGTTTAAATGGTCATTATACAACTCACTACCTCCCTTATTTGCCATTTGAATAGAAAATATTGGTTAAATAAAAAAAATCTGTGTGTCATCTAGAAATGGGCGCTATTTCACCCCATTTTCAATATTCCAGAAAATTTGAAAGGTTTTATGAGGTTTTGAGAATGTAAATATCTCTTGAATCTGTAAGAGGAATTTTATTCTCAATCTGTCAATTTGCTGTAGAAATCTCTATTTTGGATTATGTCTTGGCCAAATTGCTCTAATAAGGGCACACTGATGCTCCCACAGTTGTCTTCATAAACGCTTTAACTGTCTACTTTCATAACTGACTCCTAGATTACTGGTTAAAATTAACTGTGTAAAAGAATTTACTATTACATGAATTAGTTCATAAGATAATACACATGGAAAGATAAAGCACATAAGAAATATTGGAATGATGATTTAATAGAATACAATAAAATCATGTTTTAATATGACTAATATGACGTGATTAACATTAATGGAAAAGGAGTCAATCAGTATCTTTATTCTGCTTTAAACCTAAAGGTAAAATTAATTTGTAAGCTCAATTGAATTTAGAAGCCCTCTAAATGGGAATATAACCCAATGCCCACACAGGCATTTAAGGTTAAACAGAAATTTAAAAGAATCTTTTGACTGAGATATTTATTACCTATATTTTATCACTGAAATCTTATAAAGAGCATGAATTTTATATGTTTTTCCCATTATATACTCCCCATATTGATCAATACAAAATCACCCAATCAATGTACTTACAAGAAATTACAGTACATAGTACATATGTGTGTGTGTGTGTGTGTGTGTGTGTGTGTGTGTAACTTCTTTCTTGTGTTCTATTATGTGTTAGGAGGATTATCTTAGTTGATAATCTAAACTGTCTCCATAGTAAATATTAAAGCAACATTTGAATTCATCGTAATCTATCTAACCATGTACAAAATAAAGTATGTGAGAACTGGAAACTGGAAAAGCATGTTCCCTTTTGTCTTTCAAGCAGTAAACAGATTAGTTTGAAAACTAAAATATTCTAGTTGCAACTTGGTATTTTCTAAGCAGACACCCTGTGATCTTCAGCTAACCATGTGTCCCTCAGCCCATCACTGAGGATTGCCAGGTCAAAATTTCTGACAGTCTGGAGGCTAGAACTAAATACAGACCAGGGAGGTAGGTTGCTTAGCGGCTTACATTCCAGGTCTCTGCTTAACGTGCTTTCTTATAACTTCAGACCAACTGCCTAGGAGTAGCACCGCCCACAGTCAACTGAGCCCACCTAAATCACTCACCAGTCAAGGAAATACCTCACAGACATATGCACAAGTCAATGTATGTATAGGAAATTTGCCAGCTAAGGTTTCCTCTTCCCAGAAGAAGGATCTATCTATCACATAGATAACTGAAACTATTAAGCACAATGTATTCTTTGTCAATTTGACACACAAATATATCGTTATTAAACAAAACTTTACTGCTTCTTATCCTGAAGTTCTATTAATATTAATATTATAATATAAATTAGGATAATCTTAAAAGTCCCATAGTCCTTAAACATTCAAATACTTCTACTAAAATTCAAAGTCTTTTTATAAATGTCTTATAACTGTAGACTCCTGTAAAAATTAAAACATGTTACATACTATCTTATTTCAAAAGGGAAGAGCTAAGCACACTTAAGCAAAACCAAAGTCCAGCAAAGTAACTCAGTATTTGTCATCTTGGATGCACTCATGATCTTCTGGTTCCAAAGGGCTAGTGAGCTCCCCTTTATGAGCTATGCCATCCACAGCACACACAGCTTATCTCCAAGGCTCATGCCAAGTCCATACCACACATGCCACTGTCCTTAGTGGTCATCACACAGTCCTGTCATCTCTACTCTACCTTGAGGTTTTCACTGCAACTGAGACTGCACATTCACCAATGGCCTCTCCTGGCCTCAGTCAGTACCAAGCTTTGGGTTTTTCTCCATGTGCCTTTCAATTATGCAGTTTCCATGCTGCCAAAAACAATACTCTATGGGAGACTCTTAACATTACCAAGTTTGGCTTCCTGCTTCAGTGCACAGCTTCTCTGTGGTGATGCTGAGGTCCCCAGAAAATTTCACCTCAATAATACTGACTTCTTATGAATCAAAGCTGATCTTTCAGCCCCAGTCAGACAGCAAAAGTTTCACTTCAATTTTGCTGGCCTCTTGTTAATAACAGCTGAAACTCCAGCCTCAGTTTCACAGAAACCAGAGATTCTCAATTCAAAATATCATACAAATAGTCCTGATAGTCTTTACTTTCCTTTGAAATTTCTCAGCCAGGTTTCCATTGTCGACACCTCTTTCAGCAGTATCTTCTAAGTTCCTGTAGAATAGCTCATTCAGCTCTAAGTAATTTTCTAGCCCAGTGCTTCAAAATCTTGCATAACCCGCCCAGACACATAGGCTCACTTCCATCACAGCAATAGCCCACTCTCCTGTACCAAATTCCATATTATTTAGCTTTTATTGCTGTGGAAAGCACTGACCAAGACCAACATAAGAAGGAAAGGGTTTATTCAACTTGCAGTTCAACATGGCGGAAAGCCAGGGCAGGAACTGAAGTGTGATCACAGAGGAGTGCGCCTTACTGGCTTGCTTTTCTGGCCTGTGCACAGCCTGCTTTCTTGTACAAAACAGAACCACCGTCCCAGTGATGGAACTGCCCACCATGGGCTGAACCCTCCCAAATCACTCAACAAACAAGAAATACCTCACAGACATGCCCACAGACCAGTCCATTAAAAAAAAATTACCCAGCTGGGAATCTCTCTTCCCAGTTATGTCAAGTTGACAACTGAAGCTATCTAGAGTATGTAGTTACTCTAAAAGAGGGCTGCAATGGAACTAATAGAGAAAAAACAGACTAGCAAGTAAAAAGTCCAATGCCACAAATAGACTCCATCTTTTGGAGCTGTGACAAGAAGTATCCCATAGATCCATAAGCAATGCTTATTATTTTAATTGCACTTGGTTTACCTACCAGTACTTGAAAGTGAGATTGTATTACTGAAGACCATATATTCCTGAGTTTCAGAACAAACACTGAGAAAGCAAGCTGGCACTGGCCTTCAAGCTACATCTCTGCTGGCAAGATTTCATGGTACTAGAAAGTACTATGCATGTTAATGGCAAAGAAAGGTACTCATAAACCTTGCACAGCTATGAACACTATGAAGTATAATAACAACTGGCTTGGAAAAATATGCTCACTGATGCAGTAGTGGCAGGAATATCACAGAAGTATCCAACCACCTTCTAATTGGATTTAAAGCCCATTTCCCAACATGGACTTCAGACCTGACACTACTCTCTGGACCAAAAATCTGTAGCAAGACAACTTACATACCATATTGAGGACATTCTACTATTATTCTGCTAAAATGACATAGCATTAAACTGATTGATAATATTGTTATATCTATAGATACTGCATCTCTTAACTCCCCCAAGAGAAAAGTGTGCTTTAATTGAGGTAATAGTGATTAATATAAGGACCACAAAGAATCAACATGCAGAGAATAAGATACCCCAGAGTGTTCAACCCTCCATGGGTCTCCCATATCGCACCCCTTCTTAAAGCTCAGGAATTATTGTGGAAAAGGGGGACGAATGCTTGTAAGTACCAGAGTTGGTAGATGAACACAAGGAAACTGTGTCCTCTGGACATCACAGGATAGTTGTACATATCAGTACATAGCAATTATAACAGCATGCATATGACATGAACAAATTCAAGCTTGATAAAGTCCCAGAATAGATGGAGAAGTGGGCAGGAAGCCCAGCTCTAACTGGGCTTTAAAGTTTTTGTTTATATTTTCTTTTTTTCCCAATTCTGGGAGTTAAACCCAGAGCATCACACATTAGACATGTTGGATAAGCACCAATGAGGTACATCCCAAGCCCAGACTGGATGTTAATTACTTTAATATTTTAAAATGTTTATTTATGTATTTTTATTTTATCTGAGTGCGTGTATGCATGTATTTAAGACAATAAGGTGTGCAGTTTTGAGGAATTCATAAAAGGGCATCAGATCCCCAGAGTCGGAGTTATGGATGGTTGTTAGCCACCATGTGAACCCCATGTCCTCTGCTAGAGCAATTTGTGCTCTTAACTGCTGAGAGATCTCTCCAGATCCAGTTTTAAAATTTTTAATACCATTAATTCTAGTACACTTTTAATCTTTTACATCATATATTAAATTAATAATTACATTATACTGAGCTTTACAAGTATCATTCTACATAATAATGAACAATGAAAAGTTTGTACAATTGTCCACAAATAACATTAAAGTACAGGGTGTTTTCTGATAGATTGAAGATAGACACCAAAATAAGGAAACCTGTGAGTGTTGAGTTACAAATGATATGAAAATTTTTGGCTAACATTTATAATTTCAGTGTCAAATCAGATTTACCATTGTTATTGACAAGTGTTCTGGTAATATAAGTTTTAATTTAAACAACTAAGAATTGTATCTAGACAATATTGAGTATGTGCTGAGTGTATATGTCTGGTCTTTGAATATACAGAGGAAGAAGTGGGGTTTTATATTAAATACAAGATTCCTTAGCAACTTTTACAAAAGTATCTGTATTTCACAACTATTAGTTTAACTGAATAAATCTCTAACACCCAGGAAAGAACAGCCTAAAACATGAAATATTTAAAAATCTCTTATACATCTGTCTGTATTTGTCATCACCACTTGCCTTTTCCTTACTGAATATCCAGCCATAAAATATTAATCACAATGTTTTCTCCTAAGCTTTTCTAAAATTCGTGCTACATAACACAATTTTTAAAATGAAGGACATTGTGACTCCTATTTCTAATTTAATGCCTAGCCTTTATTAAGTAGCATTTCATTTAAAGTAAGAATGATCCCTTTACTTATCTACTGTTCTAAGGTTTTTTTTAAATACAGTTATTTTTTTTTTCAAGTTGCCCCTTCAAAGTAGATTTCCATGCATCCTGGATTCGTATTTTAATTTCTTTCAATAGAAAAATTATTATACACACACCTATTCTGCCTTTCTAGAATCTTTATTATCCTAGTCTTAAAATTTTAAATTATTTTCTTCTCAGTGTTTTAATACTTGCCATATTTACTTAATATCTCCTGCTTTCCATACTCATAAACTCTTTAGTAACTACAAATTTTATACAAGGAACACCAGCACACTAACAACTTAATATGTGATATATAATGTTGAAAATAAACATTATCTCCTGTATTTAAAAATTAATCAGAAATAAATTTCATGCTTTAGAGATGCTGTATATGAATAAATAATATTTCAAAATACTGATGTCATGAATACAGTTGCCAAATAGGAATAAAATTGCAAAATTCTTGGTATACTCTAAGTACAGTTTACATCCTGCTTAAGGGAAAAGTGACACTTTGGAGACCACCTGGCTGATTCACACTGCAGTGGTAAGCTAACCTTCCACATTTACATCATCATATTTATATGTCTGAAAATTTGACTTTAATCCTCTTCTTTTATGATCTAGCTCATTCCCACTGAATCACAAACTGTGAAATCAAAAAATGTGATACAATATTCAGAATGATCATTTCCTCCAAGAACAGTTTGTATGATCAATAGTGCACACTGGCCACATGGTGAGACTAGTTCTGACAAGCAATGTGCATATGGAATTATCTATAAAAGACTCCTTTAGGAAGACAAACAGGAAGATTTATTTCAGCAGTTTCCAAGTCTATAAATATGATAGATGATAAAGCTTTCAGAGCAGGGTATGATAAATTGGAGCCTGTAGCCCAAACACAGGCTGACAATTGTTTACATGTAGGGAACCCAAGGAAGAAGCCTTTTACCTTTTTAGGTGGTTGAAAGAGACAAAGCAAGAATAACACTCCCTGACACATGAAATTTGAGTTTCATTGCCCATTGTGTTGGATTTTATGTTCTTGTGACAAATTCCTGTTATAAATAGCTAAAGGGTAAAAAGATCCATTTGGGTTTGAAATTTCTGAGATTTCCATCTATAATCCTAGGCTGTCAATGAGGCAAGAATTTCTTTGTGAGGAGAACGTGGTACTGTGGCTATTTACCTCATGACATCGAGAGAAGACGGGACAGAGGACCAATTATAACCTTCAAAGTTACAGTCACCATGACCTCCTTCCACTAAACAAGCTCAATACCATGAAGTTTCTATCATCAATCATTATAGCACAATTAGTTTGGAAAGAGTGTTCAATATGCGTGCCTGTCAAGGATATTTCAGTTTGAACTAAGATGTTTGTAAATGCAATTTTACAGGACCACATTTACAGGTTTACATGATGCCTCTGACTGTTACTACAAGAGAATTGAAGGTTTACAAAGAAGACAGAGTGATGCACAGAGAATTAAGTTGTTAACTCTTTGGTGAAGGAGCTGATTAATATGCTGCCTGGCCAAGTTTTTCAAATGCAATTCAGCTTAAAATCAAAAAAGCATCTTCTCAGCCCATGGTGAGGCAGCCCTGAGATTCTGCCTTTATATGAAGTGTTACATTTAAATAGACTGTGGAACAAAAATTCTGCTCCTGACTGTATATTGGACCTGTGGAAAGACAGTGATGTTTATGTATACAAAACACTAATTTAAAGAGGTTATGAGAATCCCTTTAGAAGTCATTATTCTTTACATTTCTAGTGACAGAGAGATGAGGGCAGAGATTGTGATAAGGGGAGTAGGCACACCATGTGCAAAGCCAGTGCGTTAATGACAGCTTAATATATGACGTCTCCCAGAGACTCAACGAGAGTTCCGAAGGGAGCAACAGTGTGTATCTCTGACAACCATATTGTGCTCAAATAAAAGTATGTAATACCATACTGAAATCATTCATGTCCAGTTACAAAGAGAGCACACAAATACCCCACCATGATACTAAAATTGAAGTCAGTAAAGAGCACACTGCATTGATATTTCTTCGTTCAAACACTGCATTTAATAAATAATCTTTCCGTTGGGCTTGGACACTTTATAATGATGCTCTCCACTTAATTAGAGCAAAAAGAGAGAATCGGGCTATGCTATTTTCCTTGTATAAATAATATTAGAGAACGTAGATATTTTCATGGGATTTCAGTCATTCCTAAGTTTTCCATTTACAATCCATAGAAATTTTTTTCTATGGACATACCCCACTTTCATAATTCCATTCCATTAGCAGGGCCTGGTTGTACTGATATTTGGACTATAGTAAGGCAACTTTCTGGTTTCCATAGACTGAAATTACTTCAGGTGCTGAGTACTGAAATGGCGGAAAATCAATACTGATAAGAAACCGTATTCAGATACATGCAGCTAATCTTGAAAATGAATGAAAGATGCTGTTTATCTAAGAAGCTCATGAATTGAAGAGACTGATAAAATAAGAGATTGGCTAACAAAGATAGGACTCATTTTTTGTGACAATATATAACAGGGAACATTGGGATGAATTATGGGAGTGATGGGTTTTATTTAAATATCTAATAGAAATGGAGAAAGCACAATGCACTCACATACTCCTTGGTTCCTCCAGCAAGTCTTAGTAGAAGACAGATTTGTGGAACTATGTCACCCCATATGAACATAACATGTTTTAAATCCTAGTCAGAGACATACGTGAGGAACCTCTCTTCATGTTATTATTAAAGAAATTAGTCATTCCGCATTTATAGACTTACAGCATACTTTGGATTTTTATAGAAGTGTATATGTGATGTTTACTTCAGATATTAAATGTAAAAGCAGAGAAAATATTGTAATGTGTGCTGACACAAAGCAACTCCTTGTCTCCATCTTTTAAGCCTCACCTCACATGTCCTCACTGTTGTGAATGCTCATGTAAGAAAACAATAGATAAGAGGTTTTTATGGAACATTTAGTCATGAGAAAGTGCAGAATATAGGTTAAAACAAGACCAAGAACTATCTGTGTAACTCAATGGTGGCATATGAATTGAAAATTTATGGAGCTTGGAATTAAGTCCCAGCACCAATGATAAAACTCCAGAAATACAAAGCCAGGTGACTTCAGATTCTATAATCTTGAAGATTAGTCTGCAAAATTATAAGTAATAATATGTCCTGACTCTATACCACAGATGACAAATTTTATACTCGTTTTGAGTGATAATATCCTATAACTTTGAATTTTCAATATGCTCTTCTATATTTTAAGTTTATTTTTTATGTGAAGCTTCATTGAAAATATCCAAGTTTTAAAAGTTTACCTGTTTTAAAGTAATATCCATTGCATCCCAAATTATCATATTACTAATTAGTATCTTGATTCAATGTGGAGAGCTAATGGAATAATATGCCTTTTCCCCTATTTTGGTCTCACACTAATAAGTGAGAAAAAGCATTTACACTTATAAGTTATTTTCACCTCAGTGATTCCAGCAACATCTGAAAAGACAGACTCTGTGCAGTGATTTAAATTCCTGGTGTGAACTGTGTTATCTAATGTTCAGGGACTGACCTAAATAAAGTTTAGCATCAAGTTTGAAATCACAGATTCTGTTTTTCCCAGATGTGAAGTTGGATGTTCCATCTCTGTCTGTTTTATAATTCTATGAAAAAATTTAAATTTTTGTGGTAAAATTTTCTTGATATATGCAACTTTAATCCAAAGCTAAATTTTGAAAGTAAGTTTTTAGTTTATCCAGCTTCAGAAAACAAAAAAGCAAAGGGATATTTTCTAACAGTTGTATTGCTACTATGCTTTCAAAGTATTATAATTGGGATTAAAGATTAAATTGTTCTAAGAATAAAATATTAAAACATGAGATTCCTCCAAGGAAACATCTCTTCATACAATTAAAGCAATTTAAAACTTGAAGACAGTCTGATTTCATTCCTTATTTATAGTATCACTAACTATATGACTACTATATTGTCGATGCAACAAAGATCTACTAATACAATGGCTTAAAAAACACAGAATGAATAACTTGTAGGTTGTAGCTTATAAACTCAGCTCTGTGTATCTGGGGAAATTCATGGTGTCCACAATATGTGCACCTTTCTGGAGGTTACAGAAAGGATCCTTTTTCCTCTCTTTGTCCAGAGTCTAAATGCTTGTCAGATTTCATTGCTCATGGTCCCCCTCCGACCATCTTGTTTCCTCCCTTTTCAGAGTCAGCAATGGTGTGTTTTCATGTACCTTACTTTCATGCTCACTGCTCTCTCTTTCTTAATCCTTTTTCTGATCTGCTCTTTTACTTTAGGAACTGTCTTACTCAGTTTTAGTTTTCAACTTGACATAGAA
Source organism: Eospalax fontanierii (assembly GCA_035773235.1). Taxonomy (NCBI): domain Eukaryota; kingdom Metazoa; phylum Chordata; class Mammalia; order Rodentia; family Spalacidae; genus Eospalax; species Eospalax fontanierii. The sequence continues at coordinate 40,740,511 of CM069542.1, read as the reverse complement.
TAGAGTCATCTGAGTACTGAGTCCTAATTGAGAAACTTGCTATATCAGATTGGCCTTTAGTTATGAATATGTGACATTGATTTGGTTATTAATTAGTTTAAGATGGGCCAGCCAGGGCTGAAGAAATGATTCGATGGTGAAGAGCACTGGTTGTTCTTGCAGAGGACACAGGTTTGATTCCCAGTACCATATGGAAGCCAGCAAATTTCCATAATTCCATTTCCAGGAGATCTGATTTCTTCTGTTCCTTTTGGGCACTGTATGACATGGGTGCACTTACATACATGCAGGCAGTACACTTATACACATAGAAATATTTTTTTTAAAAAAATGAATACTCAATCCACAGTTACAGACACCATTCCCTAGACACTGGACCTGAGCTGTATAGGAACACTACCTAAGCATACATCTACAAATCAATTCCTGCTTTGACTAGCTTCAATGATGAATATTATCTATAAGATAAAATAAACACATCCCATTCAAAGCATTTTTCTCAGTGTTTTATCACAGTAACAGAAATGAAAATAGAACAGCATCTTTTCTATTAACATAGTGGTTTGTCTATTCAGCTAACTTGCAAATAATTCCATCTTCTGATATGTTGCCCATTGTCCTTAACACAACATGTCCATGCGTTCCAGAGGTTTTCCTGTGGACATCATCAGAGGGACGTAATTATGCCTATTATATTAACTTAACCTTGGTTTGAGGATTTCTGATTTCAGATTATTTTGTTCAAGCCAAACAGCAGTCACCGATTCTGACGTTATATTTTTCTTTCTTTTCCTAGGTAAGATATAGTTAACCCACAAGTATTCGAGTACATGCCTGTGATGTGTTTGGGGGAAGAAATAATAAATAGAGAGATGGAGAAGAAAATGAAAATGATCCCAAGCAATATCTTTCTAGGAATCTATATCAATTTGTTTTATTTTGGGGGGAGTGGAAGAGAAAATTGTTTATCTTATACTTCCAAGGCACAATCCATCTTTAAGGGAAATCAGGCAGGAACGGAGGGCAAGAACAAACTTGAGGAAGGAAATGAAACCCAGACCAGGGAGGAAAGCTGTTTACTAACATGCTCTCACTGACTTGATAAACTACTTTTCTTATATAGCCTAGGACCACCTGCTCAGACAGGGCACTGCCCACAGTGAAGTGGACCCTCCTACATCAACAATTAATCAAGAAATTTCCTGGCAGAGGTGGCCACAGGTCAGCTGGATTGATGAAATTCCTCAACTGATGATCTTTCTTCCCAGGAGTCTCTAAGTTTATATCGTGTTGATAGAAACTGATTGGCATAACTGACCCCTTGTCAACTTGACATGAAAACATATCACTATAAGGAATACCTTCACCTTCCTTGTTATCCCAATGATTTCAATATGTAACTAATGATTATTTCATGATCTCCTTACTTGAATGGAGAATTAAGATACACGGTATACATCAAGTTTGTTATGGTGTCTTCTGTGGATTTAGAGTAATGTCTAAAACTAATTACTACTTTGGGTAATAAGAACATTATATTAATAGAGTAGTTTATTTTGAGCTGTCATTATACAGAATATTGAGTAAATCACATTACAAATGTATAACTAATTTTCAGTGTCATCAAATAGCTCTTTTATTGCTTCATACTGAAGAAATGTGGGTAAATTAGTATGCTGATTTCAAATATAATATATTTTGGAATAGCTCATAAATATCTGTAGGGAAAGTAACACATTTATCAATGAACTAATATAAGGGGAAGAAAGTGAGCAGTTAGCCGAATAAAGGAGAAAAGAACTCTGTGTGCTTCTCTTACTTTTGTAATTCCTTTCAAATGCCAAGTAAATTATTTTTGTAACAATTAGTATTATATATTTCATTGCTCTTTCCTTGAGACCAAGAAATGTAATGTAAGCTAATGACTATTAGCTTAAAAATTAAAGCAATGACATAAGGCTATATTTTCAAAATCGATCACTCTAACTGTAATCCATATGTTTACAGTATTGAGTAGAAACATCCTAAATGGTGTCTGAGTTTCTTATAAACTCCTTCCTTAGATTAGGGTGGCTTTAAAATATCTTGCAGATGGTGCAATTCCAGGTCTTAGTCCTTTTTATTCTTTTTTAAAGAACAGTTTATTGAGATATAGTTCCCATATTATTCAACAGGTTTTGGTATATTCACATTTTTTGTGTATTTTATCCTTTTCCTTATGTTCATTTATGAGCCTCCCTCTGACCTACTTATCAATGGCAAAGTATTTTTATTAGAAAGCTCATGATATGGAATGGTCTGGGTCTGGGAATGGTAAATTGCTACAGATTCAGCACTAACTGAGCTGTATTTTAGCACACTCCGGTGGCTGTCATCGCTTCATTTTATTAAAATTCATATAGGCTAAGGAATAGATGTAATAAAAAGATGTTATGACGATAATAAGAAAATATCACTGGGTATGTTTGCCTCCAATAGATTTGGCATCCAAATTAAAAGTACTAAAGGGAAGACTGGAGTCCCTTTATGTGGCCAGGAGTGGTGATACTCATGAAACAGAAATGTATAAATGGCCCGGATTTACCTCCCATAGTAATTTATGAATCAAATTGATACCAAAATTTAAGTGGTTAAAGTTTTTATGTATCCCTGACTATCACATGGAAGTATGTTTAATGTGGCAGAACATAAATTATGTTTCATATTAATGATGCTATATTTCCTAAGCCCATAAATTAAATAAAAATAAACCTTTGTTTTATACTAATTAGCACAATTTTCAACTTGCTATCTTCATACATTAGATAAATGATAATGTCTATCATAGTATTAGAAGTTGAAAATACAAAAGGCCTCACAGCCTTTATAGCCTAAACATTTTTCTATTGCATTTACCATCATATACAAACCTAAGTTACAAGTGCTCAATAAATTAATGCCATCTTCATCTCTATTGTGCATCAGGTGTATGTGCTATAATAAAGAAACCCAATGAGGTATGCATGGCTGAGATTAGAAGCTACATGCTTTACCTTTTTACATGTAATCATGTAAAATTAATCTTGATTATATTGTTACCCTACTTTAGATATGATGTTTTAATTATTCACTAGATTAATGTAAACTTAATTTGTTAGGAAGATTAAAACTAACATACATATTAATTATATATTTGATTTTTCCCTGTCACAGAGGGATTCTCTAACAGTTGATGCATAAATTAAGCATTTTATATGAAGTTCATTTCAGAGAAGTTCTATAGTGCTATGTTAGCAGCATTATTATAAATTTAAAAGGTCCCTCTGAAAGGAAACTCTATCAAATTATATCTTACAAATGTATGGCAGTCATTTTACACTAAACAATAAATCATCTGAGTTCTATTTAAACATATTCAAATACACATTACATAATATATTCTAAATTAATGAAGAGTAGACATAGTTTATTCCTTTTCTAATTATTAATTTCAGAATTAAAAATGGAGTTAATTTAAGGGCATCACACTCTAACCCAGACAAGGTATAGTGGCAAAAGCCTCTAATCCTAGCACTTGCTATACTAAGACAGGTGGATTACCATGCATCACAGATTACCTTGGTGTACACATTGAGTTTAAGTCCAGACTGGCCAGGCTGGACTCAAAATCTCTAAATAAATAAAAATAAATAAATAGAAAGAAACAAGCAAACAAACAAATAAAATGAACTGAATCTGCTATCTAAATCTTCCTTACCAATCTAGCACAAAGTTTGACTTAGAGATATGAATAACAAGACCAATGAGGGCTCATTTTTAAACACTCCCCTAATGACAGATACACAAAATATATTCAATATTGATCCTCCTTTCTCCTACTTATCATTTAAATTGATTGTTAATATCATATTTGATAGCTTCTTAGAAAATTATCCTTCAGAGTCAAAGAATAAAGAATAAACCCAAAGGAATGAGATGTTTGAAATGAAACAGCACCCATACAAATTCACACACATGCATACTCACAGAGACACTCACAGACACACACATACACACTCACATATTCACTAACAGACATACACCTACATGCTCATACACATATATACATATACATAAGCACACACATACACACAAAAATACACACACACAAATGTGCATGTGTATATCCTCCCCACACTTAAAAACATGAATACACTCATACACATACATATACAGTTACACACTTGTACACACACATGCACTTGCACACATAAAAACACACATACACACCACACATAAACACATAAACATATGCATACATATTTACATTCACACATAGATTTTAGAAACGATGAAGTGAAAACCCCTTTTTTATTAATAACATAAGGAACTGAAATATTTAATAGTTACAAAAATAAAAGCAAGTCACACAAGTAACAGTAAACATCAATTATTTGTGATATTTTTAAACAAACATAAAATAGTTCTCCAAGGGAATGAGATGACTAATGTGGAATCTGTAGGTCGAAAGACCTAAAATATTTAAGGAGAAAAAAGGAAGGCATTTTTCTCTAGAAAGTGACATGGGTTGGCAACCTGCTTGTAGCAGCTTGACATAACCTAGAGACACACTTGCTGCGCATCTCACTTAGAAACCATTAAATGGTTCTGGTGATGAAGGTACTCTTCTAAACTAGCCAGTTTCTCCAAGAGGACAGGCTGCTTAATACCATGTTGGATTTACATATTTAAATAGCAAGATATTATTTAGAAGGTGTGTTCTAGATACTTCTCTGTTGCTGTGATAGAAATACTGAGGGGAACTTATAAAATGAAGGGTTTATTTAGCTTACGGTTCCAAAGGGGCAAAAGTTTATCACGACCAGGAGGCATGATGGCAGAGGTGGCTAGAACTATGCAGTCGCTAAGCACTAACATCTTCAAGCCGGCGCAGGAAGTAGAGAGTGACTGGAGACCTGGCAAGGCTTAAGAACTCTCTAAGTCTGCCCCCAGTGACCTACTTTCTCTAGCATGGCCACACCTTTTGTGGCATCCCTTAACAGCACCACCAACTAGGGGCAAAATGTTCAATTATTTGCAGCCTATACAGGACATTCTCATTCAAGCCCACAAAGCGGGGGGTGGGGGTGGTGGTTGATTTTACTTACCAGCCATCACATTGAAAATTATCCTTTCAAGATTAAAAAATTTTCATCTATTTTAACTCAAACCAGTTTTTTAAATATAAACCCGAAATATTCCAAAAGTATTTTCTGGATGACTTATGCCAAATGCCAATGCTCTTGTTTATTTGATGTTCCAGAATTTGATGATCTGACCGCATTGCTAAAGACACAAATTACTTGAGTCACAGGACATGGAGAAATCAGACTGTTACTGACCTGCAAGATTTATCCATAATGGCTAGCTCTCATAGTGCTGGAAGATGTTATGCCTGGGACCTGATGAAAAATTTCATCAATCTTAGCCAACTGTGAACTCTGTGAGGTACAATATTAGGTAAATGATTAGGGTCTTCATAACAACAGCCCACTCACTGATAGCAACTTCTCTATGAAAATAAGCAGGCTTCCCAGAACATAATCAGTTCTATTTGCATATGCATAGTACTGTTGCAATGTTGCAGTGTAGAATATCCAAGCAGAATGTATGTTATCATGTAGGGGAGACCAAAGGAACCTAAATGTAAATGGAAACTGACAGAAAATATATAAAGCAATGCCTTTCTGCATTCAGGGCTCATCCTTTGGATGTGAATGTGCTGAGCCAGTGTTGGCCTGGGTAAATGCTGTTTCCTGGCTGAAAGCCTCAGTGCCCCATCTCTTGGAGAATCCACCAATATTTCTTAGACATTTGTGTCCCATATTCTGAAATGGTTGATTTCATCTACCTTGTCAGTAGAGGGGAACTTTGGTGCTAGCTGGCCCATCATTCCATAGGAGACTAGCCCTCCTGGCATGCCAGGGCAAGGACTCCAAGAGCACAAAGGAACCAATTGAGGCTTAGGTACCAGCCAAGGAAGGGCTCCCCATGAGACTGGTAAAAAGTTGTATTTGTTTTGCTAAGCCTTCCCCTAAAGAGGGAGAAGTGAGTCTGATCAGATTGCTTCCTAGTTATTCAATTCCCCACACAGAAGGTAAAAGTGTAACTCTGTGGTTTGGTGAGTAAAGGTAAACAAGGCAGAAAGTGGGAGGACTCAACAACCAAAGGCAGAAGAGATCCTGGAGACCTGATATGTGGATTTATGGCAATCTACTTATGGCTTACAGTGATCCTCTTCAGGGAGGAGCCTGATGTTGGGGTTTATGCATTCTACCAATGCTAAGAAATGCCTAAAATATCTCTACAAGTAAAGTGGTCAAAGATGGACAAAGCATTTGATCTTCCCTTCCCTTCTCTTTCTTGTGTATGTGATTGTCATATTCTATGGAGTTGACATGTGTGACAGAGTAACCAGACCCAACTAGAGTACAAGGTGTAATTTTTCAAAAATGAATAATCAGGAAATTTGGTAATAGACTGACTCCTGGAAAAGTCCAAGAAGAGACTGGCCTTTGTTTGAAGTGAATGGCCCTTTAAGGGATCACTGGTTAAGGAAGTAGTAAGCAGAGTATTCAAAGTTATTGTCTTGGGGGACTCAGGACATCATGACCAAATCCCCTACATTGACTACTGGCAAGACATAGTATTCTCTCAGCCTGGATGATGCCTCTGTCAAAATGCTGACCAGAAACCAAGAATCCCATTTTATCTGAGGAGACAAAGGCAGTTCCACCACTTTATCCACTACTGCTTGATCCTCTACCACCTGCACTCCCCGCACATATATAGCAGACCTTCCAGAGGCTGCTCAGTCTTCTGAATCCACCCTTCCCATAATGCTATGTGTAGCAACCATAACCGTATCCACCCTAGATCAGCCAATTTTAGCACCACACACTCTGGCCTGGAAATGCCAAGAAAACTGCTTTCATCCACCTCCATGTGAGTGCAGAGATGCCCAACATTTGCCACTGAGTGAAACCTGAAGGCCAATCTATTATGAGTGAGATGGTCAAGTGTGAGGGGACAACATACCTTCATATATCAGAAGTTTGCAAACATAACTGATTTGAACTAGAAAAAACATACTTCCTATTTTACTGCAAAACCTCGGGCCATGAATGGTCTAATGAAATCCATCATCCAGACACACAAGCATGTTTAAATGATTGCTGCCAGCTACTCTGGACTCTTTTTAATGCTGAAGAATGCTTCAAAATCAATCAGTCCTCATTAAAGTTGTAAGAGGAGGAAAAGACCTAAAATACATCAAAGAAATCCTTGGACTATTAGTTGCTCCCTGGGCTCCTAAGAAAGTGGTAGTCCTACATTGTCCAGGAATGCACTTGGGGAAACTGAAAAGCAGATGAAGAGGAAAAGCTGGAGCTATTCAAGTGGTGACAGAACCAGTGGCTCTGGTCTTTAGTCCACAGTTAATTTTGTGACCCTACCTCCTCAAATATGAAAACACCTGATTTAAAATTGAAAGTGGAAGCTACCTCCCAATTAGATGCTGGAGATTTGATGACAGGGGGATGGCAATTACCAAGGCCCTAGACTCAGCACGGGTCAAATAGTTGTACCAGGAGAATCACATGGCCAGATGGCCCTCAAGACCACATTTGACGGAGATTTCTATTTGCCGGACTCTCTGCTCAGCCAGGGCAGTATGTGAACAGTATGCCTCAAATAACCCATGCCCAGGACCTAGGGTCTCACTGAGTGCAGAGAGTATTACCCATGACATATCTTTCCCAAAAGAAACCTATGACCCTATGTATAAAATTACAACAAAGTAATTATGTCAAGAAATACACTTGGACGTGCTGCGCTGTTGCCTATTTCTCTGTAAAGAATTAGTTAAATAATATTGAAAAGACAGGGTTTCTCCCCTATGAGATTCTTTATGGATACCCCATTGTCAGGGGTACACAGGGATATCTGAAATAAGTGAGCAAAATTACTTTGAGACAGCCAGTGCAGTCTCTTAACTCAAACCTAATCTTGTGGGCTTGATGTCAGACACATCTTTAAAGCAGAAAATGCTGTAGGAATGAAATAGAGGATGTCCAAATTCTAAAAAGTATTTGGAAGGGTCTGAGCACTCTTTTTATCACCACTACTGTATAAAGGTCCTAGTGCCACTTGGATTTCACAGTAAAGTGAAACCAACTTCTTGTGAATGGGAATGCATCCCTGATTCATCAGCACTGGGAAGTCTGACTATCCAGATGAAGTGAACAATCAGAAGCTCAAGGGGCGTACAGGGCCTGTCTTGGTCATCAGAGACTGACTTCCGTAGGAAAGGCAGAAGCAAGAGGAATCAACTAGCTAGCAGGATAAATGAACGTTTGCAAGGTCATCCATCTCACCGTCATCCTGTCTGTATGTGTTGCCATGTTTCAGAACATAGGTTTGTTGGAAGGTGCTCCAGCCACCTGGACCCATGGCAAAATGGTTTCAGTTAACCTCCCTTCAACTCTTTTGGACACAATGCATAGCTACTGTTTGCTGCTAATGAACTGGACCCATTGTGATTTCACAAGCCCCCACCTGTGACTCACATATTCCCATAACTCAGTGGGCAGGGACTTAGTTACTTGAACCCTTCCTTACCATACACATCCCCCATGTCAGAGAGGGAGCAGGAAACCTACATACATAAGACTATCTGTTCCATCTGACAATAAGGGAGGCACTACTTTTGTTTCAAGCCTTAGCATTCTCTAAACATGGAAAGGTTACAGATTCAGAGCCACCCACCAGACAATGGTCAGATTATCCAATAGATACAACTTGCGAACTTAGAACAAACTGTCATAACTTTTGACCTACGTGCAATCACATCTGAACCATTTAAAGGAATTGCCTTGTAAAAAGAACACAGGCTAACTGATAACTGTGCATGTGTGAGCCACCCTCAACTTAGTCCAGATGCACCCCCAATGTCTAACCTTATTAGTGGTACATGGGGCATTTTGCAGGGCAAAGACAAATTGACACTACTTTAAAAAAGGAACTGCTCAATCAAAAGTCAACTAGGGATCTATAATTCTGTGAATTTCACTAGTCTCAACCCAAATGGAAAACAAAACAAACAAATAAACAAACAAACAAAAAGAAAAAAACTGGCAGATTGAGATACAAATCCAAGGATGGGACACAGATCCAGGAATGTTGTCATATTTCAAGAGAATTTCAGTAAGTCACAAAGCCATGGCTCACAAATTCTTTCATTGATTTTATAAGGAAATAGAAAGTAGCTTTCCTCCCACACCAAACCACAAGAAGTTTTACTAGATTAGGTAAAGGCCATAGCTCATCATTAAGTATCTCTTCTTGCTAGGTATTGGGGAGAATCAAAGTGAGATATCAGTGACCTTGGGAGGCTGTAGAACTAGATCCCCAAATCCCAATAATGAGAGAGGCTGTCCCCATCCTGTTACCAGGTTTTGGCTTTTTACAACCTCAGTTATTGGGAAGAAAAGTATCTTGCTTAATGCGGAAGACTATTTAACACTTCTCTTAGAAGCCTGTCATGACTGGACCAAAAATTTTATAGTACAGCCACCAAGAAAAAACAATGGTGGGGATACCCAAACCGAGCCAAATCAGATCCTCACCCAAGTTCAACATGTCTTACCTTCAAAAGACCTGCAATGATGTCAACATACCCATTGGGAATGGCTCCCCAGGTGAACTATACTGGATACGTGGGAAGACAATCTATACCATACTTCCCCCCAAATGTCCAGGATCTTGTGTTTTGATCTCTGTCTGTCCATCCTCCTTTGTGTTCCCACTTACCCAATGGGAACATTTGGAACATCCAAGCATATGAGGATTGGGAATCCTAAAGAAAACGGCATGTCTTACAAACTGGCAAATGTAAAGTTAACAGGTCACACTCAGAGAATATAATCCATTGTTCAGCTCCAGTAACCTGCTCAGAGGATGGATCTTATGAACACTGAACTCCCATCAAATCAAGTTATAACCTGTTGTTGAAACTAAAACTAAGGAAACTGCTAAAGTCCTTCATTATCCTCCTAAACAGCAAACCAAAATGTGCAATACTATCTCTAAAAACTGCTTGATCTTAAATGATTTGCTTCCTTTAATGGGAAGACTGTATGGAAAATTTAACCTGAACAACAATTGCTTAGAAAATATGCTGAGAGAAAAGTCGGAATAAATTGCAGATGAAATGAAAATGATTGCTCATGTCTCAGACTTGTCCTGGAAGGCTGAAAGTCTTAAGAGGTTTTTGGTTGTTTTTTTGTTTGTTTGTTTTTTAACTGACTTTGTTTCCCTAAAGGTTGCATTTATTTGTGTTACCCTTAAAGTTCAGGAGTTATTTTTTTAATCCAACCTTTTATAAACTAATTATCTTATCATCTTTCACATGTTTGGTAATAATCATTTTAAACCGAGTGAAATAAATTTTATAAGGATTATAATTTTTGTATATTCTTAATATTTATGCTGAGTATCTTCTCATTGCTACATTGGTCTTTATATGTCTATTCAAGTTTTCACTCATGTGTTAAATCTTTTAGTTTCTTTTCATGTTAGTTTTGATCCTTGTGTAGATAGATCCTGATCTCCATTCTCCATTTCAAGAGTGTGAACTCTATTATGATTCTCTCTTTGATACAGAGTAGTGACAGCAAGTCTCTGCTACAAGTTGACTATGAGATCATGTGTTAACAAACATTTCCCTGCCATCCACTGTGTTGTTAGCTATATCATGATGTAGGTTATGAGCATTGTCTTTACTAATGATGATGGGCTCCTGTGAATATAACATTATGAGAAGCAGAGAAGCAGCTTCTCTTGGAGGATGAGGCCCTTCTATGATATATCACTTGCAAATGTTGTCTTCCTAGAAGTGAGCTGCCTGGGCACTGTACTGTTACTTTTGCTATGAGGATTTTCTTTTCTTTTTTAGTTTGAGGTCCATGCTATTATCTGTTTTGTTTTCCTTACTAGAGTTTTGACATTAATAGCGAAAACATCATTGACCAAACTACTGTTATTTGGTTTTCTTCTATGTTGCTTATAGGTGTTTGTTCTCCCAGAACTTACATTTACATGTAATGTAATTTGAAATGATTTTTGTATATAGAATGATATTAAAGGGTGTTTCTTTGCCATGCATATTCATAGCCAATATTGCCAAAAAAGTTTTTGAATCTCCAAGATGATATAAATGGTTTTGGTCTATGTGCCTCATTTTAAGAAACAAAGATGCAGCTTTTACTACAATATAAAGTACCCTAATACTGAATTTTGCTATGGAGTAAACAGTTTTTCATGTCTAAAAACAAATGACAAGGCCCATTATGATAAAGGTTTTAAATTTTAAATTTGTTGAAATCTAAACTAATAAATATAGGCCCTACTCCTTGACCAGTACCTTTAATTCCGTCTTTAATTTTTTATTTTGAAAGCATCACAATAGCGCATATACAGATGTCACAGAATGTATATTAGCTCTGCAGAGAAACTACCTTTTGAATCTCTCCTAAACAATTATTCTGCTGTGTGCTAAATGGGGGCTGAAGAACATTAGCGGTTTGAGGTCAGAAAACACTCAAAAGATTTTTTTTTTCTGTGATAACTAAGATTCCATGAGCCCTTGGATTTCTGTTTTATCAGGTTATTTCTTTTTCAGTATGCTAGCATTTGTAGGGATTTCACTAAACAAGATATCCTCAGATCCACATGTGTTGCTGGCAATGATAGAACTCTCACCATTTTTTTAAACATAATATTTTATTCATGCACTGACAATTTAATACATGTATACATGGTGCTTTGAACATATTTGATTGCCCCAAACAAGCTATATTCATCCAACTCTACTTGAATCCCCCTCCTGCTTTCTCTCTGCCCGCTTCATATCTCTTTTTCCTCTTTTATTCTCTTTGTTTTATAAAAACGCTGAGTCCATTTAATGATGCAAATATCATCATGAGTTCAAGGTCATCAACTGGGGTGTGATCAAGGTCCACATCCCTAAAGATAGCTATCTCTCCTAAGCTAGAGGTGCTTGCTCATTTATCCCTCCCCAGTCATGCTGAAGTATTGATTGCCTTGTTCTTGTGAAAGTCTTGTGCAACTAACCACAGCTATTATGAGTTCATTAGTGCAATGGTCTTGTCATGTCTGGAAGACACTTTCACATTTGTCTTCCAAGACAAATGGCTCTTAGACTCTTTCCTTCCTTTCATATTAAGGGTCCCTTGATCATTGAGGGAAAGTTTTATGATGTACGTGTCCACTAATGAATGAGAATTTCACAGACACTTATTCTTGACATTTTGACAGTTGTGAGTCCCTGTACTTATCACTACTGTTCACTGCACAAAGTGATTTCTTTTGTGAGGACTGAGAGCTACATTAATCTATTGGAATACGGATATGTATTTAGAAGGCAGTAAGACTCTCACAATTTATAATGCCTAATATTTCATTGCATTGGACATTTCTTGATCCATTCATTTGTTTATGGTTGCAACTTATAAAATCAGTACACAATATAATGCAAACAAAGGCATTATTTCCAGGTAGTCATTGCATATTTGGCTATAATTTTAAAGGTATTTCCATTTCACGGAAGAAGAATGTTCTTAATAACAATTCAAATTGTAATTTATCAAATGTAGTTCTTGAATTAATATTGTGTATGATGAAAGAAGAGTGACAAAATATTGTGCTATTACATAATAAAGAACATAGTTTATCTTAAGGAAAAGTAGCTATGCTGTCTCTTGGGTTGTGAGAGAAACCACTTGTAACTTTCATCAAACATCATTGAACATAACTAGAAAAAATGATTAACTGTAACAGTTCTGATGTGAGTGGCAGACATCTCTCTGACAATGAATGAAGTGGGCGTTATACCAAGATAAACAACTGGAATTCTTAGAAAATCATATTTTGGAAAAATTTCATCAGTCTCTGCACATTTGATAGCTTACTTGATGCTGACACTTTTCTGATCAGAGGACTACTGATATTTAAACATGCCATCTTTTTAATGTCAAATGAAATATGTCAACATGTAAGAGTCATGAGTCATATGCCAAATATTGATTTTACAATGTCCAAATCATCATGTTGGAAATCTTCCAATGCAAAAAGCAGTTTGAAGGACAAGAAAGATAAATGGATCCTAACATAAGAGTTCAACAAGTTAATTGGTATTGTTTCAGATTACACAAGACAATGAGCTTTTTGTAAGGTACATTTTGTCAAGAGATTTTATATAACATGACAAACATACACTCTGAATTTCTGTTAGAAAGTTATATGTTTGTATGTTTAGTTTGAAGACATGCACTTCTGCAATTCATGAAAAGAAAATTTTCAAATCAAATATTGCCCCTCACTCTTCCATTCTTTTCTTCTAAGTAAATCTTAAAGTGCTGGTTTTCAAAACAATCTTGCTATTCTAGAATCTATATATAATTATATATATAATTATATATATATATATATATATATATATATATATATATATCAGGGTGTAAAACATAGGGTAATAGTATAAATCCAGTATCTAGTGAGTCTTTGTGTTAATTATCATTTTCTACAAGGGAAAACTTTTATGGTGACCACTGGGAGACCCATAAATCCACAAGTATAACAATAAGCCATTATGAAACAGTTTAGTACTATATAAATTTAGCAGAATGATAATAGCATGTATTCCATATGATCTGTAACCTGTTTAGTTACAAGATCTTGGTCCTAACAATAGTGTCAGTTACAAACTCCCTATGGTTATGCAGGCCTTAAATCCAATTAGAAGGTGGGAAGAATACTCCGGTAATATTTTTGCAGCTATTGCGCCAGGAGGCACCTTTGGCCAAGTCAATAATTGTTTTAGCACACAGGGTTTACATCTCAGTAAGGCTGATGATTGCCTTTCACTCTCTACAAGTAGCGTGGATAGCGTCGTCTAGTATTATGAAAGCTTGTCAATAAAGGTGAAATCTCAAGGTCAGTTCTACCTTGCGTTTTCATTTCAGTGTTTCTTCTTTCATCCAGGCAGGTAACGTCTTCAACAATAGGGTCTTTCTATCAAGCTCAGGCAGGTAAACAAGTGCAATTGCAACAACCAGTAGTGTTTGATGGTCTATGGGCTCTCTATGGTCAGGAACTCCAAAAGAAGGATTCAATTCTTAGTAATCAGGAGTTCATTTGCTAGCCTGTTGTGTCTTTTTAGGGCAACTCATTCTTTTCCATTTCTCCAAATCTATGCTCGAATTTTGTCTGATTTGAGATTGCGTTCATCTTGTGTATGTTGTCATCATTGCTGTAATTCATATGAGGAATTTCTCAGTTGCCTGGAAAACTATATTGCCTTGTGTTCATCCATAAGCGCTTTCATTTACAGTCTTTCAGGCCACTTTTTTCACAATCATTCCTGGTGGCAGAGATTTGATATAGATGTACTACCCAGGTACAAGAATTCTTCAGTCTCTTTTTCACTGCACTTTGGCCAGTTGTGACTTTTGTTGTTAATCGCCATCTGTTGCATGAGGAAGCTTTGTTGGTGAGAGTTGGGTGATGCATTACTATTCATTCTACCTCCCTTTCTGTTATGGTCCATGAGCCTTTGGTGTAGAGGTTGCATTGTAGATGTGTCATTTAGGGCTGGGCATCTCACAGACACTTTTTCTGCTTTCAGCTAGTTGTAGAAATCTGAGATAGTCTCCATTTGTTAAGAAAAGAAGCTTATTGATGAGTGGTAAAAAGTGCACTTGTCTGTAAATACAAAGATAAATATTTAAAACAAAGTAAGATATTAAGTTAGTCTAGTGATGTTACATTGGTTGGTTTTTCTCTAGTATCTATGACCTTTCTGGTCATGTGGTTTTGACTATGTTTACAGTATTACACATGAGTTTTCTCCCATTGAGGGGATCTTGAATTCAATTAGATAGCTGTTGATTATCCCAAAGATAAAAGTGCCATTACTGCACAATAGAGATATTTTGCTTGGCTAATCACTGTTGTATTTTTCTTAATTTTACAGATGAGTAGTTGGGAGATGTTTAATTATCAATCTCCCTGGTTGTTACCTGTTTATTTAAATTATTTATGTCAGTTAGATTTAATTTTTCTATGACATATGAGTCTCAAAATGTATCCGTTTTTTAGATTTTTATAGTTTATCTGAATTTACATTTGCATTCTTCATAATTTGTAGTAATATTTCACTTTTTATCTCTAAGTTTGCTAATTTTGGGCCTTCTTTTGATTATATGGGCTGAAGGTTTGTCAATCTTCTATCTTTTCAAAGACTCAACTAATTGCTTCATTGTTTGCATTGTTCATTGCATAGTTTACTTGGTTTCTGTTTTATTAATTTCAGTCTTGATTTTCTTTATCTCTTTCCATTGATTCTTCTTAAGTCTTGTTTGCTCTTGGTTTAGAAAGGCTGTCAGATACATCTTAACTTTAAGTTTGATGTTATTAATTTTCTGGTGTGGGCACTTAGTTCTATAAAATACATTTCCTTTTTATTTAATTTTCTTTTAAGACTGCCTCTACAGTGACCTAAATGTTTTGATATGTTGTATTTGCATTTTCATTCAGTTCTAAGAATTTTTTACTTTCCTTCTTTTTTTCTCCTGTTATCTAATTTTCATTCAGTTGTGTTGTTTATCATGTTGTTCTTTGGTCTTCTGTACTTATCCAGTATTTATTTTTGTTGATATAGCTTTATTCCTTTGAAGTCAAATAGAATACAGGATGATATTTAAATTTTCCTAAATTTGTGGAGACCTGACTTGGGTCCTAATAGGTGGTCAATTTTGGAGAAAGTTCTATGTGTTGCTGAGAAGAAACTATTCTTTGTGGTTGGGTGGAATGTTCCGTATATGTCTATTAATTATATTTGTAGTTTACATTTCAATAGTTTATATTTATCATGACAATTAACTCTGGGGATTTCTATTAGACTTTGTATGATTGGCCTATCTAATGGTGATGGTGGTATATTGAAGTCATCCAGTAAAACTACATTGGAGTCAATGTGATATTTTGGGGTTAATTAAATTTCTTTTTGTAAAATCGTGTATCCTTGAGTTTAGTGCATATATGTTTAGGATTGTAACATTTTCTTGGTGAAGTTTTCCTTTGCGGCCCCTCCTTTCACAACCATCCCTGGGTGGCAGAGATTTGATTTAGGTGTACCTGCCCTGTCTCTTATTTCTGGTTTTTGCTTGAAATCTATTTTGTTGGATATTAGAATAATTGCATATGCTTATGTCTTATTTCCATTTGTTTGGAGAAACAACTTCTGTACTTTTACACTGAGGTGGTGATGGTCATCGATGATGATGTGTATTACTTTACTTACTTTATTTATTATTTGGATTTTTATACATATGAGTGTATTGTCTACATGTATATAAGTGCACCATGTCAGTCAATGCTCATGGAGGTCAGAAAAAACATCAAATCCAAATCCACTGTACCTGGAATTTCAGATGATTGTTAGCTGTCTTGTGATTGCTGAGAACAGAATCCAGGTCTGCTACAAAAGTTCTACAAAACGCTAAGTATCTTTCTAACCCCAGGAGGTATTTTTTTAAAGGCATCAAATCGACAAATCCTGTTTTCTAATCTAGTGAGTTAGTCTATGTCTTTTTACTGGGGAGTTAAGACCATTAATGCTGAGTGTTGCTTAACTAGTGTTTATTCCTGTTATGTTGGTGTTGGAATATTGTTTTCTTAGACATCTTTTCATTGACTATTATAATTTATTTATTCCTTTCAGCCTCTTGAAAGTGTCTAATCTTTTCTTCTGACTTAAAAATTCCACATAATTTTCTCTGCAAAGTAGTTTTATGGTCATGAATTCCTTAAAACCATTTTTATCTCCTAATCTTTTTCTATCTCCTTCGATTACTACTGATATTTTTGCTGCACATAATCATCTGGGCTAGAATGTGTGTTCTTTCATGACTTCTTTGATATTGATCCAAACCCTTCTGACTTTCACAGTCTCCACTGAAAGCCAGCTGCTATTCTCATAGGCCTGCCTTTATATATGATCTGATCATTCTCATAGCTTTCTCTATCTTTGTTTTCTATGTTTAATGTTTTGATCACTGAATGACGTGAGTTTCTCTTCTGATACGGTCTACTTGGTGCTTTGTATGTGTCTTGTACCTTCATAGCTATCTCTTTCCTCAGATTTGGGACTTTTCCTTCTATGACCTTATTAAAAATGTTTTCTGTGCCTTTGACCTGTGTTTCTTCTCCCTTTTCTAAGCCTATGATTCATAGGTTCGTTATTTTCACAGAGTTCCTGAGCTCTTGCATATTTTTTCCTGAGTTGTTGTAATTTGAAATTTTATTTAATTGAACAAACCATTTCCCCAAGTTTGTCGTTCAGATGTGATCGTCTCTGTTCCATTTCCTCCACTTCCTTTTAGATTCTTTCCTCTGAACTTTTTGTTTGATTTCCTGAGGTATTCTCTTTTTCTATTTCAAATTGTATTTCAAATTTGCTTTTCTTCAGAGATTCTCTCTCTTTGTTGAATTCTAATTTCTCATTGTGAATTGTTTGTTAGTTCAACTGTGTGTTCACAGTCTTTATCCAGGTGTTATTCACGTCCTCTTTTAGTTCTTTGGTCATATTTATACTTTCTGTTTTAAAAATATTTTCTTGTGCATCTACCACATCGTTGTTCTCTGGAAGTATTGCCTTTGAGTTTATAATTTCTGTAGTAGACATGATGTCTTGGTGGTTCATCTTGTTTCTGTTGTTTTCAATGAGACTGTGCATCTGGACATGTGTGTGAAATTTCTTGATATGGGTAAGTGATCTCATCTTTATTGAATGTTCTTTGTATCTTTGTTTGCTGTATCCCCAACTTGTGGGGTTTTAGCCCAGCTGAGTAATGATGAGTGCTCAGTATGGGGCCACTCTATGTTGATGTGCAAATAATCTCAAGAATTGGTCACAGCTTACCCGGATGTTCAGTTTTTGAGTTGTTTTTCCAGATTTGACTCCACAGGCTTCAGGATGAACAGTGCGGGATGGGACTGCTTGCTTAATAGGTTGACTGAATGGTTAGGTTGTGAGATCGTGAGTATGGGGCACACAGAGCTTAGATGGTGGAGCTCAGGAATGTTTTAGGAATGGGATCTCTGGACCTGCAAATCTGGGGCAGGGTGGGATTCCAGAAAACCTAGATGGCCTGAGAGCTGAGATGGCAGGGGGGATTCATGCTGCCATGTCTTAGTTGGCATGCCAATTCTGGGCTGGAAACTACCCCTGTGATGCATGGAAACCCGAGAACTATAATTATGTTTTTTAAATAAACATGAATTAATGAAAGTGCAGAAATTCTCTTATGTTTTCAGTTACTTTATTTTATATGCATAATATTATATAAAATTAAGAAAACAATACACTTTGGCACCTACTGTGCTAATAGGCAACTCAATTCTACTTGATTATATTTATAAGTGTGTCTTGGAGTTATTTTTCTTCAATATATAATGTTGTCTTTTCTTTCTGTAATCAGTGGTTTACTGTGACACTATAAAAGCATTAAAGTTCCATTTAAGTGGCTTTTAATTACTAATATTGTATACATATAATACAGAAATGAGGGATTCAAGGATATACTGTGATGTCATACTCTTTTACTAGGAAACGCAATATCAGTTTTTTTTTTTAAGATTATAAGGTAAATTTTCATTATTCCTATACTGTATATGTTTGCTGTAGTACAAAAATAAATGGCTATTCAATACTGTATCATTTTAAGCTAAGAAAAAGTTATTTTGTCATCTTTAAAAGTATTTTGTAGTCAATGGCTGCTTTTTCCTTCTTTCATCTGCCGTGTTACCCTTAGATTTGGCCAGTGTTAATTGCATTAAATGGATCTCTTACTCAAAGGCATCCACTAAGAAGATGGTGACCAGAAGAAAAGCTGAAAGTGGCTTATTCTTCTGAAGGATGTCACTGAATAACATCAATCCTGGATATAAGGTCATAGGTCCTATGATTCAGCACCAGGCATGTTCAGTTTTTTGCCAGTGTGACATGATGCTGTTGTCTACAAAGCTCATGCTCAAGAATTAGTCAAAAGCATTACAAAAGAAATCACAGATAATGCCCTTATATATTCTGGGCTGAGGAAACAGTTGAGCTGTTATCATGTTTGCACATGAAGAAGACAGTATATGTATTCCAAGTTGTTAATGATTACTGAGGATGTAGCAGAGTGTCTAATGCCAGCTTTTGTTGCTGTTGTACTCTTCCCTTATTCTGTGCACTGAAGCAGCTGATTTATTTAATTCTATAAAGCAGCTGTCGTACAAGAGCAGCAGATGCTTCCCATAATGCTTATTTACATTGCCATAATGCAATTTGAGAGGCTATTATGATTCCATTTCTGAGGCCAATCCCGTATTTCTTTCAAAGTTTTGTGGGCAATGCGCTCTGTGTTCATCAGAGCTCGAAGTGACAAAATAAACTAAATCAAATCATTATATGTTTCTCTGAATTTATGTTTTATGATTTATAAATGATAATGTATAAGTTATTCTCCATTTACTTACAATGAACATATCTAAAATGTACGGGTAATATACCACATTGAGCATGATCTTGCATATGAGAATTTATTTTAAAACAGATTTGGTGCTCCTCCTCTTTTTGTTTTCTTCTTCTCTTATGCAATGCTTTTTATATGAGGTTGTTCTCAAGTTTTCAAATTTCATACCAGAATGGTTGGCAGAGAATATATTGAGGGCCTCAGTGATTGTTTGGAGAATTCAAGATGGTAGTTCCCTGTGGTACTCATTTAGTTAATAAGAACTGTAGCCTGAGACTACTGGGAAAGATAATCTTCCTCTTTCCTTTCTCTCCTTGGTGGCTCGAGGATGTGGTTCCTGATGGCACAGTCTAATCAATAAGATACAGCATTGTGAACTGTCATATGTCCAGGCAGTAAGAATATAAGCAGCAGACTCTGTCCAGCAGCCAAAGAAAAACTCAGGTCTTCAGTGCAACAACTTGTGATCAAGTAGACCAAACCAGCAACCAGCTGAGTATGTGAAACTGAGTGTGTGAAACTTATCACTCCTCAGTTGAATTCTGACAGGTCTACAGGTTAGTGTGTCCCTTGTTTAAATCTGTGAGTGACTCTGAGACAAGTAGCCTAACCAAAACATATTTTCTGATTTACCAAGAGAGTGAATGCTATTATTTCAAATGGGTATGTTGGGACAATTTCTTACACAGCACTAATGATTTCAATTTACGCTTCATTTGAGTGTCTGCTGCTGAAACAGTATTTGTTTACCCCTCATTTACTAACGAAGCTACTTTTGCACCACAAAGTACATGTATGGACTTGCGGGGGCTTTTCTTCCTTTCCTGGTATCACTGTGAAGTATTCCATAAGTAGATACTTTTTTTTGAAGCTGTCTATCTGGTAAAGTGACCTATTTTCAGAAATTCTAGTCACCATTCTAGATGATTGAGATTATCATCTATGAGAATAATGTAAGCAAAAAAAATAAGAGGGCCTGGGGTATTTCTCTGTTCATAAAATTTATGCTATCAAAAACAGTATTTATTTTAACCTAGTAATGTGAATATTGTATTTTAAGCAAACACATATTTAATATTATAAATTTACTACGATCAGGAAATACATATTAATTTGTTATTAATTTGTTAACCTGCTATTCTTTTAAATAGTAATTACATTAGATGTAGTATTACAATGTCAAAATTGTGCAAATATTCAGACTATATTAATAAAATACATATCTCTATATCAATTATTATATTTGTTTATTTCTGTTAGTATCCTTTTCTCTTGTTTCATTTTTGAGAGGAATGTTGATTGCTAATGTAACTTTTGTATTCAATATAGATTTCAAATTCAAATTATTATATTTCATTGGTACCTTTTAGCTTCATTTTAACCAAAGTTATAACTCTATTTATGATATTTCATCTTCATAAGTAGAACCAGAAGGTTCTCTCCAAAAGTTAGTTGCATATATCAATATTTTAATACAATGTATACATTTTTCCTATTTGTTACAGGTTCCTACAAATAATTTATTTGGGGGGAAAAATGTTTTACGTAGTTGCATGCGAGTGTAAATTATCCAGATCTTTCAAATCTAAGCCTAATCACGTTGCTAATGTTGAAAGGCATGCCACAATAGGTCTTCCCATCTATGAATGTCTTATTAGCACATACAGTGATAGATTTTTGTTGTGAACTATATTCTCAGTGGTGTCTGGAGTATGAGTGTCTTTTACCTGTTTATAAGATAGGTTTTATTTTGATCTGCGGAGTTTAAAAACATCACCACCCTCTAAATCAGAGATTGTATTGGTGTGAAGCTAGCCCCATTTTAAGAATATGTGCTATTGTTGGCCTTCCTCAGCTGTGACACAAACACTCTGAGGACATAGCATCTACCTGTGCATCTCTCTAATGTCTCCATGTGGGTAAGATGGTTGAGACCAATCCTTCGGGGTATTCTCCTCCTGCATGTTGAAAAGCAGTTGATAGTAGCCGTAACTTAATGTTCCATGAAATAAATGGAACAAAATTAGCCCTGGCACCTTAGGCAACACTCAACAAAATATCTAATAGTCTAGGGATTACTTGAAAAAACTAAGGCCTAGAATGGAGAGGTGACTGTGTTAGGCAACAAGTCATAAAACTTTCAGATTCATCTTCATGGTTTGGATTATAAGGAAATTTTCTTGACAACTAATTTATTGATAATATTAACTAGTATAATGAAGTATTTGTTTTGCGGCATGGATGCTAAGATTCAATTCTGTATATTTCGGTAAAAATATTGTCTATAATTTTAATTTCCTTCTGAGTTTTACTTACGTATTTTTTGTAATATACACTAATTGTCTTAAAATATTTTAATAGGTTTATGTTGATTTGTTTATTGTTGTAGATACTGTTTTAGAATACTAATGCATTTCTCAATTCTCACCAAATAAGTTTCCTTGTATAACAGAGTACTATGCACACAGAAGGCCACAAATGGTCAAAGTGCTGAGAAAAAGAGACTAAAGAGAGCTTGTCCCTGGATAGGACTACTACATTAAAATTCACCCATCCATGACTCAGGGACCATTGTGGAATGTAGCAAGGGGCAGAATGATAATAAGAGCCTGGAATGATGAATGAACATAAAGAGAGAGTCTCCCAGCCTCTAGGAACGTGCTCATATGAACTTATAGCAATGGTGTCAGCAATAACAAGACTCACAAAGACTCAATCAGACAAAAACCCAACATAGAACTGGGGAATGAGCAGCAGGCCACAGTCTTAGCCAAAGAACCATTGTCAATTGATTACTGCTGTGGGAGGAAGAGCTGATTATATTTAAGGGAGAGACTTAGGCTGACTAGATTCCAGTGAACTAACCTGCACTAAGCAACATATAAGTGCACAACCTTGACTCGATAGGCCTTAACTTATATGATCGCATAATTCATTTCTTACAATTTGGAGAGCTAAGCTTTATTGCTGAAAGTTCTTTGGTTTTGGTAAGAGTTCTATATATTCTGGAGAATAAGGCCTGGTTTGCAGCTCTTCCTAACAGTGTTTATGTGTGTATTTCAGGAAAAATTCATAATTTCACTATCAACTTTTTATTGTATCAGTAATTTCTTGTTGTTACTTGCTCTATGAGTTATAATAGGTAATTCACTTAAAATGTTCACGTAATTGATTTTCTACTAATGCAGTGACTTTATACTGATAGAATGAACAATTTATCATAATGGAATAAAGGAATTCTATAACTAATACAACTTCACAAATTCCCTCTTTCTTGGAAGTTCCATGATTTGCTCTGCTTCATTCATTCTTGACTATTTTTTTAGTGTGGTTTTTTTTTTGTAACTTTATTTATTGTAAATTTCATATTATTTAGTTTTACTTTTTGGTTGTTTTGTCCAATAATTTCTCTTATAGTATTTAAAATTACGATAGTTTATATCGTTCTGAATAAATATAGATTTAACTTGCAGTTTTTCTTTTTTTTTTTTTTTATGCTTACCTAATTTCTACTAACATTCCACTGCTGACTTTTTTTTCCTGATTTCGGATTACTAGCTTATTTCTTTAAGTTTTTATTTAGTTAATAGTTAATTATCCTTTTCAATGTTTTCAATGTTATTGTTTTAATGTATTTTGTAAGCAGTTGCTTATTTATTTATTTATTTTTATGTCTATGCGCGTGTCGCCTGCACGTATGTAAGTTCACCAATTTCATTCCCCTCAGAGGTCAGAAGACTGGGTCACATAAGCTGAAGCAGCATTACAAGTGATAGTTGTTGGCTATGTGGGTGTTGAGAACTAAACTTGGGTCCTCTACAAGAGCAGTTCATGCTATTAACCACTGAACCTGTTCTAGCACATTTATAAGCATCTTACAAAGAAGTATTTTGTGGCTACTCTTTGAGCTTCATTAAAAGAGTGTTACTATTTTATGTTGATCTTATTTTGTCTTTACTTATAAAATATTTTTGCTGACAGTGTGTTAATATAGTGACATTCAAAAAGCTGACAGAACGAGTTTCACAGAAGCATAACTAAATGATGTAAAAAAGTGGACTGGTTTGTAGAAGCTGAACAATGTGGTCTGAATTCAAATTGGTTAAGACTCAATTTCATCTTAGTATAAGAAAAAATGTTTTCTCTTCCATAATGTAACCTCAAAGGGATGCAGGGTCATTTTCTAAAATATGAACTCTCAACAAAGAAATATTTAAGTATATTAGATATGGTAAATATCCTTCAAGAAAGCCTAAGATATTTAGGAAATTCTGCAGCTGTCTTCTGACTGACATCAAGTCCAAAACAACCTCAGTGAATGTTTTTGTTTAGGAAGTGAAGCAAACAATTGATCCCTTTGGATTTGATGAAACATTCATTTTAAGAGAGCTACAGTCTTTGGAATGGGGAAGGTTTGCAATAAAGTTCTGCCACAATCATGGTTTTAGAGTTCAATGAGGATATACTTTGTACTTGTGGTCACTCACCTCTGTTCTAGCTCCAGGCTTTAGCTTCTTTACATCTTTCTTTAAGCTTCTACATCACTATTTTTAAAACTGGGAAGTTGATCATTAGGACCCACTAATATCTCTGTTGTCCCTAAGATTTTCTGATCATTTGACATGTTAAAAATTACATGTAACATAACAACCAGAAATTTAATTTTAGGTGGCATGCTCTCTGAGTATCTGCATAAAAGAAGTTTACCTCAAGTCATCAAGGGTAAAACTAAGTTTGGATTCATTATGTTAATTATGTAATGAAAATATGCAAAAATATACAAAAGTTGTGGGTTCACCAGAACAATCATTGTGTTTTATAGTCACCATCTCAATTAAAATGATTAATCATTAGATATTCCAATATTTTATTTAAATTTATATTGGGGCTGGAGGATGGCTCAGTGTTTTGGAGCATTTTCTGCTCTCCCTGAGGACTCTGATTTGGTTCCCAGTACCTACCTGGCATATAACAACCTTCTATAACTCCAGTTTCAGGGCTTTGTTGCCTTCTTCTGACCTTTGCAAACACTAAATCCATATGGTGCAATCATGCACATGCAGGCAAAATACTCAAGCACATAAAAATACAAATAAAATTTAAAATATAAAAATTAATTTTAAGAACCAATTTACTTTTTTGACTCTATTGCAAAATGGTGATCACTAATAGAGAATATCATATAATATTTAAAATATAAAATATTTACTATTGTTAAACTGTTGCTATTATCAATTCTATTTTAAAGAAAAAACACACAGACATTTTTAATAAAATATTAGACATTTTTCATGAATGAAGAAACTTTTATTGTTCTCTTGTTTACAATAGCATAACTTCATGAGTTCACAACAAAGTCAAACCTTTTTCTTGAGTTTCATTATTTTTGAAATAAAGATAACATTCTAAATATAATACAAATGTAAACATATATATATATATATATATATATATATAACTGCCAGTCTTTGAGACAATATATTTTCATTAAAAAACTGTTTATTATATTTTAAAGAATATTCTTTCATTGCTTCTCCTTTACATTTCTGTTTATGTCCTTAAAATATATCATGCTATACATTATGATGCAAGTTCTAATCCCTATTAAAGGTTATTTAAAATTATGGTAATAATAAAAAGTAATTTTGCCCTTACAAGAAAAAAATTTTAGATTGGTGACCATTTATATTAAATTCATCACAATTTTATTGCTCTTTTGTCATTGTGACATGTTTATGAGGCTGTTAACTTTTGACTGCTTGTAGGTTATGATGTACTTGATGTGACCCTTCTGTGCTAAGTCAAGATCATAAGATTCATACTGATTATATGCCACTCAGAAAGAATAATAAAAATTATCTTCCTGTGCTTTAGTGAATGTCTATGGAAGAGAATGATGGATTAATTTATCTTAAAGAATGTAAACTCACTATATCAAAGATAAAACTGAATAGTAAAACTAAAGAGTCAAATTTAATGCTATCACTAACATGCAATAATACATCATCAGACTTTTAAAAGTTTATTTAATTGGCATTTAATATAATTAGGTATTTATGAAAAGTATGTTTCTTAATCATAAAAATAAAATAGAAACTCTAACCATATTTCAAGCTTGCATATTTTCATGGTCCTTACCAATAACTGATACTAAATAAGTCAGGTTACTGTTGAGGAACAACACACATTTGATTTCAAATTCTGTTACCCAAATTATAGTGATGTAGAGGAATTTTTGTGTAACTTTTTGACATTTATATGTCTTATGAAAAATAGCTACGTGGGCCTCTGGTCTGGTTTTGGTTGAATTGTTCCTTATTTCTCAACTGTTTAGGTATCATGTACACTAGGCATATTGGTTTTTAGATGCTCATATTTCAAATGTGTTTTCCTAATCCACAGGTTGTCTGTACAATGTCAACTGTGTTGTTTGGGTCAGAAGCTTTTAAGTTTTATTTAATATCACTTGTTATTTTTTTGCTTATTTGACTTAGTTTTGGTACCAAATAAAACAGCATTGTCAACATAGTGGTGGCATATTCTTTCTGTCTACCTGTCCTTCTAGTAGATTTATATATTGTTGACTAATTTTTAAGCCTGTTCCACCATTGTGGGTTCATTTTATATAGAAAGAATGAGACAATGGTCCAGTTTCTTTCTTCTGCATGTAGATATCCAATGTTCTCAGTACCATTTATTCGTACGTATTCCTTGAATTCTTCATTCTTAAGGACGTTGAAAAAGCAAAATTGACTAAAGAGATTTGGGGTATTTGTGGATTTCTATTTTTTTCCATTGTTCAAGGCACCATTTTTATAGGATTATTTAAGGTTATTGCAGTAGATTTAAACAAATGTTGAAATCAGCAGTGATTCCTCCTACTTTGTTATTTGAGTACGTGGAGTGCTTGATTTCTTCCTGTTATTAAATGTCATGAAACATCAAAGTAGAAATTAACTGACATGGTGACATGGTCACTCTTCTGTGATTGTTGATGATACAATCTCCTTTTTCTGGCTTCTTGAGACAAGGTCTCCCTGTAGCTACAGTTGGCTTGGAACTCTCTATGTAGACAGGCTGGCCACTATCTAGCACAGATCTGCCTGCGTAAGCCTCTTGTGTTCGGGAATTAAAGACTTACATCATTATGCTCCGGTACGATATAATCATTTGATTCAGATAGGGTCTTATGTATCCCAGGATGACATCATACTTACTATGAAGCTGAGAATTACCTTGAATTACTGATCCGCCCACCTCAGTCTCACAAGTATTGAGATTATATGTATACAGCATTACATCCTTGACTTAGGAGGGCTGAGGTTTGAAACCAGAGCTTCATGTATACCAGCTAACCATACTTCTGTTAGAATCGCATCTCCAGTCCTATAATATTAAATATTGTTTATTTGTTATTTTTAGTTTATGTGTATGAGTATATTGCTCCTATGTGTATAAGTGCACCTGTGTCCTACAAAACCTCTGCAGGTAGAAGAAGGCATTGAATACACCTGAAACTGGAGTCACAGATGGGTGTTAGCTGCCATGTAGAGCTGACATGGGAATTGAGGCTTGGTCCTCTAAAAGAGTAGCCAGGGCTCTTAACTGCTGAGTGATAACTCCAGTTGCCATAACTCTGCTCTATTATCTTCTAATGAGATATCTTATGAATTCTCCTCTCGCAGTGAGGCTCAGTGTTCAGCTCTATCCCCACCCCCTCTAGGTTTGAACCCATTGAGTGAATGGAAAATGCTTTCTTAGAGAAATCAGTTTATTCCAGGTTACACACAGAGGATTCATCCCCAAAGAATGAGACAGAAATTTCATATGGGGGAGCCAGCATTTTGATCAGAAGTTGGGTGGACCTCCAGCACACACACCAGGGATGGAGACCAGAGGCTGCTCACAGGTCTCCTTCCCAGCTTTCCCAGCTTTTCTGCTAGACCCTCCCCCTTAAGTCATTGATTAGTTGATTGTCAATCACATTTGGATGTATGTCCCTCAAGGCAGAGAGAGAAACTCTGTAGATTTACCCCACAAGAGAAAATTCTACAGACTCTCCTAAATGCTCTTATAACTAATAATTATGGTCTTGCTCTTGGGCTCTGGATACTTCATGAACCAGGAAATTAAATTGCCAATAGAGATACCTTTGAACTAATACAATGATACATCAGTAAAATTTTCTTTACCAGTTTCCCACTTCTATTTTGTTTGAGATAAAAACAAATCAAGTAAAGTATCTTGCATAGCACTGTCCTCCAACCAACAAACTATGGACATACGCCTTCTCCCTGCTTGCCTAGTATCATCACAAACTTGCTGAATGTTGACCCTCTGCAAGAAAGGAGGAACAGGAAGAATCAGCCACAATTCACAACCAATTAGTATGTCCAAATAGCATGAGGGTGAGAGCTGAGGGTAGATAAGGGGAAGAAGCCAAAGGGAGTAACTCTCACCATTCTATACAGCTGCTGGGAAGGTAGGAGCCATGTCAGGATGGAGATTTCCAGTGTGGCCTTTGGGGGCTGGGTAGCCACGATCCCTCAAGTAAACCCTCACCCACTGCTCTGCAAGTAAGCCCAATAAACTCTCAAGTTTCCCAAACTGCCCTTTGGAGAAATTGGACCTTGGTTTGTCATAGGGGCTAAGAGAGGAGTGGCTAGACTTTATTCACGCATCCCAGAAGGAATTTTCACATCAAAATAAAATCAAATATTTCTTTTTAGCTATGTTTCTCCTTTTTTTTTCCTCTGCTGTCTAATTCATCAGTAGGTTTTGTAGGTCTTATAGTTTGTCTTCCTTTGACTCAGGAAACCACAGACTATTCTAGAGAAAACTCAGAGTGTCAGCATGGTGTTCTTCAAAACAGTGATTCACATGACATTTTCTAGCTTAAGCTAGAATTCCATAGCAGACCCAACAACAGTCTCAGAAGTTGTCTTTGAGTCATGGAGATGGCCTATTTCTATGGTTTATCTGTGGATCCCTGAAGCAAATATTTTGGTTGTACTTCACGAAAAGTTCTGAACATCATCTGACAGGTGTGGACTAGGTGTTGCATCCTAAGGAATTTCTGTGCATTTGCGTCTCAGCTTGAGATTATGATTTGTCTTATTTCACTTTGTCTTTCTGGTCCTATGAATTTTTTAACCATTCTTGCTACACTGACCACCTTTCATTAGGTCATAAATGACATAAAATTTCCCCTTTCAACTAATCTAGTTAATTCTACCTCATGACTAAACGCTAACTGATACAGTCTAATATTATACATAAAGCTGTTAAAAAGCTTTATAGTACACAGATTTGCAATATAAAATGAGTTAGCATGGAGTTAACTGACCAGAACAATGCCCCTACCAGACAACAAAGGCAAGCAAATAAAAAGGTCAATGCAGGATGGACTCCCTCACTTAGAGCTATTGACTAAAGGTCCTATAGACTCTGAAATGATACGGATCATTTCATTGCTTTTGTTAACCACAAGAACCTGATGGTAAACTACCACTGAAGAAGATACTAGATACATTAGTCAGAACAAACAAGGAGGAATCAAGCAGGTACTGGACTCAGAATTGCATCTCTACTGTCTAACTTTTATAATTCTTGAAGGCACTATGTACGCTGCCAGAGAAAAGTAATTATCAGCTTTGCCCAGCTGTGAACCCTGAGAGCAATAGTAATAACTGGCCTGGCAAGATATGCCCACTGGTGCAAGAGTGTCATAGATGATAGTTGAATAGCCCACTACATTTTAATTGAATATAACACTTGTTTCACATGTTGGAACCTTTATCTGGCACTGATACCAGGCCTAGCAACCTGTGATTAGACAGATCACAGGATACAGGAAAAATATACTATTATTATCGTGCTAAATGGATATATAAAACTGACTCCTAATACCTTGTTATACCTAGCATCTCTCAAGTCTCACCAGAGAAGCTTCTTCCTACAGTAGGTGCTATTTTACAAAGAGAACCATAACTAGTCAATGTGCAGAAAATAAGAGACTGTGGAGTGCAGCTATGATTGGGATGCCTATGTCAAACCCATCTCCCAAGGCAGATCATTGCAGAAGAGGAAGCAGAGTAAGAGCCAGAAGCTATGAATGACTACACGGAGACAATGGTTTCAGCTGGCCAATCACTCATATGAACTCACAGCAATGACGACAGCATGTATGATACCTATGTAAGCTCTAGCCAGAGAAAATTCCATCATGGAAGGAGTGGAGATGTAGTTACCTCTACAAACTGTAGCTTGGGAACTATTGACAACTGATAGCTGCTGGGAGAAGGGGAGTGGCTTTTCTTTAAGGGTGTGATACTGAGCAGGTTGATCAGGCTATGGGAATGTTCCATACTAAAGGGCATTTGGCCATACATATTAGACTCACGAGGCCTTTAAAAATAAATGACATAAGCAGGGACTAGTAAGGTAGGATCAGCTAGTGGAGGTCTGATTATAATCAAAATCGACGTTTGAAACTCAAATTTTTAATAAATTTGTTCCTAAAAGATGTTTTTGACCTAAAACAATGATCTTTCATTGTTCCTTCATTGAGCCATGCTGTTCAGCAATGTCTGAATATGAAATAAGGAAAAAAAATCAGTGCAATCCAGAATATATTTTTTAAAAGATAATAGTGTAGAAAGTCAATTGGAGAAGATATCTCCTAAAATCACTGACTTCCAGAAAAATTCTTCTGTACTTGGTGTTGTAGGGAAGATATTATCTAGCACTGTCAAATCAACTTTCTTTCTTGGAGGGTGGAGAAAGTAATGACTGAGACAGGGTGTTACTATGTTACTCAGACTGTCCTGGATCTCAGAATCCTCATCCTCCTTCCTTTGCATCCTGCCTGCTGAGGTTCCAGGAGTGTGTCATCACTACACACAGATAACTTGTGCTATTTTGTGCAGAGAAATTGCTAGTGATATTTCCTTTTATCTAGTTCTATGTTGACTGCAGTATGTGAGTGTGCTCCAGGAGATGCCAAAGCTCTAGAAGGAAGAGAGAATTTATTATTTTCTGTTGTCTTGTAAGACAGCTGTTTCTTTCTCATTAGCCTCACAGGCAACTGCATCCTAGCACACAGACTCTTCCTATAGGGAACTTTACTCCCATCACTTTCCCAAGCAGCCTCATTATTCTCTTAAAAGACTGAAACCTCTCCATGGAATTCTAGCTCACAGCTTCATGAAACCTTACCTCCTAGAGATCCATATGCACAAAGAAGCAGTATCTGCTCTTTTGAGGTCTGATACTCATCTGTAACAGGACCTTTTCCCAGACCTAAGCTTTTAAAAATGCTTACACATTGACGTTGTAGCTGTTCTTCTATAATTGTAATTGTTGTAGCTGTTCTCTCTGTGATAATTTAGAATCTATTCATTTACTTAATTACCTCTTATATTAGTTATTTATCAACTCACTTCTTGATTGACCGATTACTTACATTAAAATGTTTCATTTAAATAGTTTCTACCTTGTACCTTGGAATTAACAGAAATTGATATTTGAGTCATCCTAAGAAACAGGAGCCAAAATACAAAATAGTGAGTTTCACTGGTTCTAATTTATACTTGAACATTAATTTAATCTCAACAAATGTGAAATTGGACACTACTAATCACTGAGAACAATACATTGTAGATAATCAAAATTTTGTCTCTGTGACAATATGTATTGCAGTCAATGCTTGGGGACCTAAGCAGCTATTTTCCTTGTCTGTGTTGACAGTGACAGGAACTACAAAGATTATCCTGTGTGATGTATTTTTACTGCAGTGACAGAAAGAACATGCCTGGATGACGGTCATTAAACTATCACCTTAAATAATGGTCAAAGACTCAGAATGTGTCTGTAGTATTTCTAAAGGTGTGATTAATTATATCCCCTGGGCCCAAATCTGCTGAATATATTTTATGTATTTTCAGTTATTCACCAATTAAAACATAACTTTAATTCAGTTCCTCATCGAGTTTTATATAACTGAGTACACTTTTTAACTAAGGAATGTGCCCCTAAAGTTTTGCATTAGGAAAAAAGCACACTCCTAGAAATGCATGTATGCACATTAAATGACAACAATAATTACACCCCAGGATTTTCCTTTCAAGGAAATCCTGGTTCAGCTTAAAGCCTACCCAGGTACTCTTTATTTTCACTTGACTTTTAAATAGGATTATATCTTAGTATTTTCCAAGAAGACAAGTAAATGCATATTTTAAAGATTTAGTTGTTTTTTTATTTATGTGTATATATGTGTGCCTGTATGAGTTTCTATGCATCACATGTTATACAGATGTATATGGAGGCCAGAAGAAGCTGTTGGATACCCTTGAACTTGGGTTATAGATTGTAGTGAGCTGCTGCATGTGTGTTCTTAGAAGTAAACTTGAGTCCTCTATAAGAGTAGTTCGTGCTTTTAATTGCCAGCTCATCTCTGTAGTCCAAGAAAAATAAATGTTTTATATATCAAAATAATTGAAAGATTTTGCTAATTCATATGGGCAGACTCATGAAGAATAGTATGTGAGTAGATTGCTAAGTAAATATTAAGATGACATATAAAATATTGGGCAGAAATTATGAATAAGGACGTCTGTAACAGAAATTCTGTTTGCTCTTTAGGATGTAAATCACTCAAGCAGTTTACCTGTTTGGCCGACGGTATTTATATTCAATAGTATCCCAAGCTTGCTGGCCTTGATTTGTTGGAACATCAGCTCTCCCAAAACAGAAGTGAAAACTGAAGGAGAAAGGGATAGTGGAATACATTTATGTGTGATCTACACACATATTGTTTGATATGTTACACTTCACAAGAGAACCTAGAAAACATTCTTCTTCAATTAGTATTAAAAATCCTAGGTTGATAGACCCTTAAACAAAGACAAATTATAATAGAGAGTATGAAGACAGAGGGGGTTAAGTTGGGTGTGGAGAGGAGGGGTCTGCTTAGAATCAAAATACATTGTATGAAATTCTCAAATCAATTAAAGAATGCTTAGTGAGATATCTTGGTGGTAGATTAAAATGCTTACAGTGTCGTTTCCTTAATAAGCTATTAAAAAAGAAGCAATATTTTATCTTTAGAGAATTTGCATAAAAGCCTTAAACATAAGAGTGGTGGTGACATTATCCCCTTTACCCTATGGTTCTATGTCTATCTAAAGTCATTTGGAATTTTGCAAGATGAATTTATACTATCATATACAGCTTGCTATTCAAGCTGTAAGCTTCTGGAATGATATATTTTGTTATTTACCTAGAATAATGTTTTCCTTCTAAAATTTCAAAGATAAAACTAAAAACAATTTATCTGTAAATTCAACAGATTACCTTAAATTCATCATTCTTCTGACTATTGAGCATGGAGGAATCGCTATTATTTTGAAATTACCCCCCTCCCAAATAATGACTCATTTAAAAATACATACCAACTCAAGTGGATGGACTTGATATGGAAATTTTTAAGTACCTCATATTTAGAAAATCACATGGGTAATTTTTAATTTTATAAGTCCACTAAATGCTGCTGAAATCTATGTTAATATTGATCCTCAATAAATTACTGTATATTTATTTTCCTATAAGTATAAAGATTTAGTGCATGGTGAACCAGATTTCTTTTTATCTCAGAGCAACATATTAAAAATATCATGTAAAACAAACTCATTAAGTAATCTGTGTATTTACCAGTTTTGAATGAGTATCAGTGTGATGATTGGAAGGTTGACCGACTTAAGCACGGACCCAGGCCCAGGAGCATTGTGAGGGATGAGTTGTAATTGATAATTTTTTTGAAAACAAAAATTTAATAAATATGCAAAATAAAAGGAAAGATAATAATGGATGACATTAAATCACAGAGAGAGGTATTTCTGGAATCAATTAAATTCATTTAAAAATGCTTGCCAATTAACTTCATAAATCTTCTATTTCTCCCGAATAATCCTTTAATTTAACAATGCATATCATAGCAAACAATTTGCTGTAAAGGATTCCTATTTGTGGAGTTTTCTGATTATCACATAATTCTGGAGAAACAGAAGAAGTTTCAGAATAGTGGAATGTCCTGATTAACATTGATGAAAAGATCAGGAGAAGATGGTATTCAGTTTTATAAGATTCAGTGTTTTCCTAACAGCAATTAGCATCCAAGATTTTTGTCTTCTACTTTTAGAACACACATGGATTATGGAAGGAAAGTAACAGAAATGTTCTATTTCATGACTAAGTTTAATAAATGAAGTACAGAAGTTTATCTCCTTTAACTTTGAGCTCTGGTGGTTTAGAGATTTTAAGTCCTTTGAGAAGAAGAATATCACTACCAAGGGAAATATACTTTCAAGTAATGATAAATCAAGACTGCCTCCTCCCAATTAAGACAGTTTCCAGCACAGGGTAAATGATAATATTGGTTGACTCAATAAGATTAATGATCTTGATAACAAATGGACATTACTACTAGAAAGTGAAGTGAAGAATTGCCTGTCGTTTTTATACCTCCACAACTAAATTTAAAAAAATAGATCACTACAGCAACTATAACAATAGCAAAAAAATCCATACAGAATTCATTCTTTGAAAAATTAGACTTTGTTAAATTCTGTAACAATGGACCTTCTAGTTGAGGTCCTCTTTGAACAGAACATATATATGGGAATGTATTTAAATCAAATATCACCTTTGCAATAGTTATACAAATAAAGGATTTTAGTAGCTGTAATAATAGTCAGAGGAAATTATAACTGGATTTCATTTTATTTTGATTTATTATTTGTGTGTGTGTGTGTGTGTGTGTGTGTGTGTGTGTGTGTGTGATGTTCAATATGGTCTGAATGTTACAGGACACCTGTGGAGGTCAGAGGCAACTTTGTGGAATTGGTTCTCTCCTGCTTTTACTGTTTTTTCTCAGCAGACTTGCACAGCAAGTGCCTTTACCCACTGAACCATTGCATTGGCTGAGTAACTTAATTCTATGAGAAAGAATTTCCAAATTACTTCATTTAGGACAATGCCTATGGGGCAAACAATAAAAAGACTGAGTGACAGTAAACTGACAGAAGAGATGAACAGATGACAGGCAGAGAGGAGACAGCCAAACGACTATCCAGTGTTTTCAGTATATAGACACGAACATTCATTCTGACCCTTTCAGTAATCCTGTGAGCATTAAGGAGACATTTGTCTCCTTAATGCATTTTAAATGCAGATGCTTTCTCATGCAGTTTATTTTTCTGGTATCTTGCAGACATAAGACATTAGCATTCATATACATATACATGTATATGAAAAATACTTCAGAATATATAACTATAATAATATAATCTCAGATTATCTAGTTACACATCTAATTGGGTACTATATAGAAAATAATTGTATTCTGAAGTTATTAGAAAGAGCTAGAAGTCTTCTATTTCTTAATGATATGTAAATATATTGGAAAGATATCTTAACAAGATACAAGAAACTTTGCCATTTGCTTGAAAATATATGTGTATGTTCAGGCAGATACATGTGTGCTTTGTAGGATATTCTAGGTAAAAGGTATGAATGAATGTATTCCAAAAGTGATAAGGAAAATGAATCCCCTTTTACTCATTTTCTTGTGGAAATATTTAAACTTACAAATATTTTATACTCAAATGATAACAAACACAAATAATGTAGAGAATTATATGACATATTAATCTATGAACATTAAAACACTGTAACTCATAGATTTTCTATCCAGGTTGCTAGAGCTCTGTTGAAATATATGTATACATATAAATATGTAGTAATTGCCTTATAAACATATGCAGTATTGTATATGTATTTTCAATAATTCTCAAGTACTAAATTGATTCTGAATCAGTTCTTCCCTTTATTTCATGCTTTGGTGGACTGCAAGTTTACAGTTTTCAGTAATTTTATGTACTTAAAGTTGAGAAAGATTTTTATAAACTGGTGCTGGATGTCCTATGTTAATATAACATTAAACTTTCTCATTGATATTAGTAACATACTTATTAAAATGGCTTCTATTAGTGATGGGTAAGAATGAAGAAACCTCCATAGGTTTGGTTAATTTCTTTGTCAATAAAGGCCAACTAAGTTAAACTAAGTTAAAAAACACAAAAAATTCAAAGGAATTATATTTAATATTTCTATGAAAATTGCAATTCAGTCTTCTGAATCGATCCAATTTTCTAGTCAATCAGAATCCAATTATAGTTAGAAGAATTATAAATTATGAGAAATAACCAGAACCATATCTAAATGTATGCTTATGAAATTTACACAGATATTAAGATCTATTTTAAAATCAAGTTTTAAAGCAAATGCTCCAAGTTTTCTATAAAATGTAGGCATATTTTAAAGCACAAGAACATTGATTTTCTTACATAAATAATGTATACATATTTTACACAATTTTGAATTGATTCCTTTAAAGATTTTGTTGTTTCATTTTTCTTTGCCTTTGAAGAATACTGTTATTAAAATGGAATGTGAATGTTATTTCTGTTGAATAAATATAACTATATTTTCTAAGCACTAAATCATAAAAGTGATTTGTGGACATAAGATCTGCAACTTAATTTATATACCTTCATTTCTTTCCTTTCAATCTATTGCCCTTGATTATTATTGCACAGTCTTAAGTACACGATTTTTTTATGAAATCAGAGTTATTATGCAGGCTGGTAAGTAATTTTACATTCAATTGTACTTATGAAAATATGACTCTGCTCAAAGATATCCATTTATATACAGTAACTTGTGTTCCACAGTCTTTCTGAGGCAGTATTTGAGAAATTATTTGTTCTGCATAATTAAAAACAAATTTAAATAAAAATACTCTTTAAATTATCAACAGCTGTATATAATTATATTGACATCCTCTGTTTACAACTTTTCTATATGAAAAGTTTGAGAAAATCAATCATAAGAATATGGAGATAAATAATTATTAGAGCTTAAGTAAATCCCAGACTTCTATTTGTAGATTTACATTTTTCTAATTTTTCTATCTTGCCTTCCATACGTGTAACAAACCACTCTGACAAATACCAACTTGGGGAGAAAAGGATTGATTTATCTTACATCTCCCAGGTCACAATTCATCACTGAGGAAGCCCAATGTAGGAACTCAGGGCAGAAACCTGAATGCAGGAGCTGAAGCACTTACTACTTACTGACTTAATCTCCTGGCCCATGCTCAGCCTGCTTTCTTATACAATACACAACCACCTGCCCAGGGATGGCACTGCCCACAGTGGTTGGAACCTCCCACTTCACTCAACAACCAAGAAAATATCCCACAGACATAGTCACAGTCCAGTCCAATTGAGGAAATCCTCCAATTGAGGCTCCTTCAACCCAGGTGTGTCAAGTTGACACTAAAGCTATTCAGCTCACTAAGATACTTGAATATTAAAGTAAATGTACTAACTTACTTAATAATAATAGTTGCATTTTCATAATCAGCCTACAAATTAGGAAAAACTCATTTTATATGAACACACACAGAGTGTGCACCAGCATTTCAATCACTAAAACCTCTACAACTGAGTTCCTGCTATAGTGATTATGGAAACCATTCCTTATCATTAATTTTGTTTATCAAAATATTTTAACAATGTATTGTATTTCTTAATATATTCCTTATTTTGTTGAGTGAGATTTCAAAAGAAAATCCACAAATAATGGTGCAGAAATTACTTTTTCTGGCAACTTTTTTGTAATAGGTGAAGACAGATGTTGAAATTTACCTCAAATTCCTCTCTGTATTCTTTTAAGTTCATTGGGTAATAGGTTAATTTTGTGATAGTTGCAGTTTAGTACTTAGTAGAAAT
The DNA here is from genome assembly GCA_035773235.1 of Eospalax fontanierii. NCBI lineage: Eukaryota > Metazoa > Chordata > Mammalia > Rodentia > Spalacidae > Eospalax > Eospalax fontanierii. The sequence continues at coordinate 40,703,040 of CM069542.1, read as the reverse complement.
AGTACTAAATAAAATGACTACTGTTCTAGATGATGGTTCAGTGGTTAAAATCACGAACAGCCCTTTAAGAGGACTTGGATTTGGTCACCAGCACCCACAGAGAAATTTTAATCTTCTGTTACTCTATTCCCAGGAATCCAAGGCTTCTTCTGGCTTCTGCAGTCATTATATGTATGTGGTGTACATACATACATTCAAACAAAACACTCATACACATAAAATATAAAATCTAAGACATTTAACTACTTACAAAATTACAGATTAAATTAGTACATGTCTATACTCTGGATTATGATAATGGCATGTATCCAAGGCTAGACGAAAATTTGAAAAATCCTATATCTTGAATTTATTTAAAAATACGTTCAAATTGGAGCTGGAGAGATGATACAAAGCCTAAGAGTATTGATTGCTCTTGAAGAGGACTTGGCTTCAATTCTCAGCACCCACGTAGCAGGTAAAAAAACCCACACCTCAGGTTCCAGGGAATCTGCCACCTCCTTCTGACCTCAATAGGCATTGCATGACATGGATATGCTTACACACATGCAAGCAATACACTCATACACATAAAAATAAGTTTAAATGAAACCTTTTATGATGTCAATAGTGCTTGGATAGACATTCCTGTATGTCCAAATAGCTTCATATATTTTGCTATTTTAAGGGTGAATTTGATATATAAATAATTATTTTTTAATGTCAGGAATGTGATCTCAATATTTGTATTAGATATTAAATAAAGGAAACTGGAAAAATTTTTCAATACATTAGTACTAGATAAGGGGAGCACAAAATAAAGTGTCTAGCAACATTTTCAGAATGAAATTAGGGATGTTACTAATGGCATTGAATTCAGACTGAGTCAGTTTGTGTTTTACTTTTAATTTCTATCAACTCAACTAGAAAAAAATAAGACTTTTAAAACAGTCAAGGTAATTTATGATCAGAATTGGTAACAGCTTATTCATATGTGTGGTCTGTCTAAAAATCATGAAAATGAAATATTAAATTTAATCAATTTAATATTTGTATTAGATATTAGATAAAGGAAATTGGAAAAAAATTCAATACATTAGGACTAGTTAAGGGGAGTATAAAATAAAGTCTCTATCAACATTTTCAGAATGAGATTAGGGATGTTACTAATGGCATTTAATTCAGACTGAGTCAGTTTGTTTTTAATTTCTATCAACCGAACTAGAAAAAATAATACTTTTAAAACAGTCAAGGTAATTTATGATCAGAATTGGTAACAGCTTATTCATATGTGCAGTCTGTCTAAAATCATGAAAATGAAATATTAAATTTAATCAATTATATTCCAATTGACAGAATCCAAGTATTATTGTTAAGCATGTAAGAGCCAGTAGGATTGTTCAGTTATCAATAAGGATTACTGCTGAGTCTGACATCCTGAGTTATATCCCCAAGACCCATGTGGTGGAAGAGGAGGACGGACTCCCATAAGCTAATCTCTCAAGTTAAGGTGAAAGACTGAGTCAAAAGTCATGAGTGATGCTATGAATTCATTTCCTCCAAGAAAATTCATATTTAGCTTCTGAAATCCACAGGAAAGCTCTTAAGCTAAAAAGTTTTGGAATCTTGATGAATTTTACATATTTTAAAATTTTACTGAGCTTTTGTACATTCCATACAATAATTCCTAATCAATTTAGACCCCCGCCACTATCCATGTCACTCCCGCATCCCACCCCAGCTCATGCATTCTCTCATATATGTTAAGTCCTATCCAGTCAAGCATGTGTACCTTAATATCCTTTGTTACAAGTTCATATTTTGTCATTCCATTTTGAATAAGTGATTTTGATATCCTCAGTTCTGTTGTAGTACCTGGTAAGGAATAACTGTAAGCATGTTATTGACAATAAACCATTATAACTACAGACCCGTAAGTAAGAAAACTCATTGTATGTTTGGTCATCTTGAAGCCTGAACAAATGAGAAGATAGTAACCAATCAGTGACTTATTGTATGGTACCTTTTAGACGGCAACGTAAGTTTTGGCACTCGAGCTCTTAGTTCAGGGAGAAACAAGATTGATTCCCTTCCTTAAGTGTTCCTCCAATTGGTCTGCAAGATTGAACATGGCTTCTAAAAGAAGGAGCGGCTTTCAGAGTGGATTAATCTGTTTTAGGAGATTTGAAGCCCATTAGGCCCCCAAATAGAAAGATCACTGCCTTTAAATGAAAGACAAGACTTCATCTATTATCTTTTCCCCAGAAGAACAAGACACATATGAACTTTAAGAAATGTATTGTTAATTGGAGTATAATAGCTATAGGCTATGATTGCCTTATGATAAAATAAAATTAAAGAGAATTCAAAAATTTGTTGCAATAATTTTCATGTTAAAAGTAGGTGCTTTCTATAGTATAAATTGTTCACATTATCAAGGAAATATATTAAATTAAAGTTCACCACACACTTCACCAAAGTATGATGAATCAATAAAATAAGCAATGAAGACAAAATAAGTAAGGAATTTTATGTTATCTGTATTCATTAATTGTTTTTATTCCAAGTTAGCCTCCAAATAATGATTAGATGGAGGCTTTTGTTATCACTTCATTTTCTATATGACTTAAATTAGAAATATTTGAGCTGAAGTGCAAAATGTGAGCAATTCAAAGTTTACAGGGACAAAGAAATTTAGAATATTTATTGAATCCTTGTAATTATATCTGAGAAAGTACTTAAACAAGAAGTTGCACAGCTTCAAAGAGGAAGTCCGTCTCTGGCATTGGGCTTTTACTTTGCCAAACTATGGTGTCTACTGGGGCAGTGGTCTCCCCATTATAAAGTAGCTCCAGTACATCTTTTATAAGGCAGATGTATACTTTTAAGAAGCTTCTTTAGGGGCTGGACAGATGGCTCAATAGTTAGGGGAATGAATGTTCTTGCAGAGAACTCAAATTCAAATCCCAGCACCCACATGGCAGCTAACAACCATCCGTAATTCCAGTTACTGGAGAGCCGACACCCACTTGTGTCCTCTGTGGGAACATGCATGCATGCAAGCAGAGCACTCACACATAAAAAATTAGACAGATGCTTCTATAGTGTTGTTTCCATAAGTCTTTTCATAAAGACTTTTAGTGTCGGTTCTCTCTCCCATGCTCTGTCCTGTGCATTCAGCTCCTATTTTGTATGCCATTTAGCCCTTCCTAGTCTATTATTCACCTTGCCCCATTTATATTGTCTCACTCTATGTTCTTTCCCATGAAGGCCACCCCTCTTAGCCTGTGTTTCCTGACATCTTTGGTTTTTCAAAATGAAACCTATAGATTTAAGAATTAAAAGTTAGCAACCAGTGATGGGAGGGAGCATGTAATGTACATCTTTCTGGATCTGGATGACCTCACTCAGGATGATTGTTCCCAGTTCTATCCATTTAGCTGTAAATTTCATAATTTCCCGTTTTGACAGCTGAATAATATTCCAACCACAAAAGGGTCCTTATGCACCAGATTGTTCTTAATAGAGAAACCCACACACTGGCCAATGTACAGAGTACACAAAGCTTGTAGAGTGCTTAACGTTAAATGCAACTTTTATACCAAACTGTGCCTCCCAAGGCTTATGTATAATTGTTGAAGAGGTGGCAGAAATATTGTAAGAGCCAGAGATGGGGAAAAAACAAGGAAACAAAGTTTCCCAGAGAGCTGTTAACTTGCTCATATGAACTTACAGCAACAGGGACGATATGCACAAGTGTCTCATAAGCAAGCCAGACAATACGCCAGCATAAAATGATGAAGTGGGTAAAAATCAATCTTACCTGAACACCTATTTGAAACTGATGATGGCTGGGAAGGGGAGAATCTCTCCTTTTTAAGCGTGCGACTCTTGTCAGGTTAACCAGGCTCCAGTAGATGATTTACACAGAAGAATACTTGGGTAACCAAATTTGACTCTATAAGCCTTCATATCAATCATCTGTCATCTACCTGTGCACCTATCATCTATCATATATATCACATTACCCCACTCTCCCCCGACTAACACCCACCTCCCTCCATCCTCCTCTTCTGATTTCCCTCCTTCTCCAAACCACGATGCCTGCATCTTTCTCCCTCATCTCTCTGTGACCACTCCCACTTTCCCCACCTCCTCTGCGATAACATCTGTTCCTACTCTCCCCCTTTTCAGGTTCTTTCTTTTCCTTTACCTCGTGTATCTTTTCTCTTTTCATGGTTCCTGGTGTTCTATCAGGATGTATACACATACAGTTTGCGAAAGAGGGAGAATATTTATCACATGCTTTTCTGCATTTGTATTACTTCACTTAGTATAACACTCTCTAGTTCCATCTATTTACCTGCATATTTCATTATTTCATCTTTTCTTAATGTGGGGTAGAACTTCATTGCAAAAATGTAACACATTTCCGTTTTCCATTCATCAGTTGAGGGGCATTATATTGCTTCCATTTCTTAGCTATTGTGAAGAGAACAGCAGTGAACAGGGATGTATAGGAATCTATCTCTACAGCAGGATGAGTCTTTTGGGTATATGCTAAGAAGTGGTATAAATGGATCATAGAGTAGATTAATTTTTCATTTTTTGAGACTTCTTCACATTGCTTTACATAGTGGTAGCACTGCTTTACATTCCCCCCACATCCTCTCCAGCATTTGGTATTTTTCCTTATCTTATTCTTAGCCAGTCTGATTGGGGTGAGATGGAATATGAAAGTAGTGTTTATCTGCAATTCTCTAATTGATAAGGATGTTGAACATTCTTAAAGATGTTTCTTAGGCATTTTATATCTTAATTTGAGTACACTCTCTTCAGGTCTACCCATCTTTTTATTGGTTCATTTATTTTCTTATTCTTTTGTTTTTTTGCATTCTTTGTATATGCTGGATATTAATCCTCTGTCAGATGTGTAGCTGGTAAAGCTTTCTCCCACTCGGTGGGTTTCCTCTTCTTTTACTTCTTTGGTTGATTCTTTGGTTATACAGAAGCTTTGTAGCTTAATGGTACTAGCTTCCAAGAATGGCTTTGGGAGTTCTCCAACTGTGTCTATCTTTTTGAACAATTTAAACAGTATTGATTGTAGATCTTCTTTGAAAATCAGGTAGAATTCTGCTGTGAATCCATCTGGGCCTGGGCTTATTTTAACTGGGAGGTTTTGTGTTACTGTTTCAATTTCCTTATTTGTTATAGGTCTGTTTAAGCTATCAGTTTCTTCTACATTTAAATTTGATGGTCTCCATGATTTTAGAAATTCATGCATTTTTTTAGATTTCTGAATTTAATAGAGTATACATTTTTAAAGTATACCTTTAAAATGTTCTGGACTTTTTCCTTAGTGTCTATTGTGATATTTCAATTTTTGTCTCTGAGTTTGTTGATTTGGGTTTTCTCTTTCTTTCTTTTCCTTAACTGGTTTATGGAGTTGATCTACCTTGTTTGTTTAATCTTGCAAAGAACCAGCTCCTAGAGTGTTTAATTTTTTGTATTATTTTCTTTGTTTCTGTTTCATTAATTTCTACTTTGATATTTGTTATTTTTTTCTCATCTACTAGGTTTGGGCTTGGTTTGTTCCTGTCTTTCAAAGAATTATGATTTGTACAGTTAAGTCATTTATATGTGCTCTTTATGATTTTTTAATGTAGGCATTAAGAGCTATAAACTTCCCTCTTAGGACTTCTTTTAAGGTGTTCCAGAGGTTTCGTTGTATTGTATTCAATACAATGAGAATAACATTTAGTTCCAGAAATACATATATTTCTTCCTTAATTTATTCTTTGTCCAATTCATCATTCAGGAGTGTGCTGTTTAATCTCCATGATTTTGTGTGGTTATTGTAGCTTCTTTTGCAATTGATTATAAACTTTGCTTCATTGTGGTCTGATTTATTTTAAGTATTTTGTATTTGTTGAGATTTGCTTTTTTTTTCCCAGAATGTGGTCAATTTAGAAAAAAAAATGCATAGGTTGCTGAGTAGAAAATGCATTCTTTGGTGTTTGGGTGGATTATTCTGTAGATATCTATTAAGTCCATTTCATGCAAGATGTCATTTACTTCAGATCTCTCTGTTTATTTTTGGTCTTGTCCAGATTACCTATCTAATGAGGATAGTAGGGTATTAAAGTCACCTACTATTACTGAGTTGTGGTGTATCTGTGTTCTATAGTCCTGGAATGCTTTTTTTTTTTGAAGCTGGATATTCCGGAGTTTGGTGTATATATGGTAATTGCAATATCTTCTTGATAGATTACTCCTTTTATTAGAATGAAGTGACCCTCTTTCTCTCTCCTGATCTCTTCTGATTAGTTTTAATTTAAATCTATTTTGCCAAATTATAGAATTTCAGCACTTAGAGCCATTTACTTGAATTTTTTTTTTTTTTCCAACCATTCAGCCTAAGATAGTGTCTATCCTTGGAAGTGAAATGAGTTTCTTGAAGACAACAGAAAGATGCATTTTCTTTCTTGATCCATTCAGCTAGCCTGTGTCTTTTGACAGGGGAGTTGAGGCCATTGATATTTAGGGTTGTTATGGAAATATGTGTATTGGGTATTGCAATTTTAATTTCCTTGTGTTTGTGGCCCTATTTTGTGTTTCTGTCATTAAACCTTTCTTTGTTTTCTTTCTGTAGCCTCTTGAGTATGCTCATTCCATTCTTCAGTCCTTTGTATTGCTTCAAATGTCTTCTGTAGGGCTGGTTTGGTGGACATGAATTCTTTCAGCCTATTTATGTCTTGAAAAATCTTCTGTTCCCTTTCAAACATGATAGATGGCTTTGCTGGTTAAAGTGTTTGGCTTTGGCTTCCATGTTCGTTTAGTGCAGAGAATACTTTTGACAGCTCAATTTTATTTATGGATGAGTTTTCTGCAGCATAACCACTAGTGTTCACAGGGAAGTTTCACTGGATGTAACAGTAATAAACATTGTAGGGACAATATGTTAAATATATTAGTGACATTCTTCTGATGTAATCAGTCTCTTAATTATTATCTGAACTCTAATTTGTAAATGAGATAACTGTAATGACTTATTTTAAGTAAAAAGACAGAAGGCTATAGAAATTAACTTTATAAAATATGTTTGTCTCAGAATCTCCATCATTTTATGCATACTATGTGATATTTCTCATATACAGAACAGTATTTAAATACTTTATAGTAAATTGAGGCACTGAAGAATTAGTTTACCAAATGTTATACAGTTTCAATGTAGCCACTTAAAACTCATGCTAAGAATGTCATCTTATGTAAAGTTGAATCCTTACTTTCCATGAATCTAAAGGAAAACCTATCTATACAATCATAACCACAGAGATATGCAAATATATAAAATATTCTACCTCAAGTTGAATTAATTAAATATCAAATGAAAACTGAACCATGTGAATGTTGTTTTGAAATTAATAAATATACTAACTTAAAAATTAAAGAAAATTTGAAGAAATGAAAACATGTTTTATTTTATGCTTTAAGAAGAAAAGTACTTGGTCCACTTCATCCTTATGGGCCCTACTCCTCTCTTATCCTAATGATCATCTTGTTGTTTTTTGCTGTCACAAAGACTTTACACCAAGTCTGTTAGTTCTGTGAGTGAAGACTGAGACAAAAACCATAAACTACCAATAACAAAAAAAAAAAATCTCCAGAAAAAAGAACCCTGTACACACAAATGATTGATATGTAGAAATTTGCCTTATTTAGCATAACCCGGTGAGCACTATAATAAGTATTAAAATAATTAGCATAATTTCTCTCTCCCTATCACCACATAATGAAAAGTCTAAAGTAAATATAGGATTACGGATGCTTGGCCTATCTTGAATGACATACTAATTTGTTTCCTGTTATTTCATTTCTTAGTTACACAAATTTTCATAATAGCTTCTTTCATGATACTGTCAAAAAGATGTCTATAAGAGGGTCAGAATTATATTTCTCAGGGCATGCAAGTATTGACACATTGTTCAAACTTTTTTGGAATAGGTTAATGCCAATAAAATCATGCCTTACTACAGCAATATCCTGAACAACTGATTTGTAGTCCAATGGATTTAAAACCTCTGTAATATTACTGTGGTAGTACAACAACCTAATGTTGTACTTCTATTTGCTAATTTACTGAGTAACTTTTTAAAAAGAGTTTCTTAACCCAAGGCTTCTAGCTGTGATTTGTTTCATATCACAGTATTATGAAAAGTCAGATGCTCACTCATTTCTCCATTTTAAACTGTTTTATTTATTATTTTTATCTTATGTGTATGGGTGTATTGCCTGCATATACATAAATGAACCTGTCTTGTGTAATGCCTTCGTAGGTCAGAAGAGGGCATCAGATCCCCTGTAATTGGAGTTACGGGATGATTGTTAGTTGACATATGGCTGCTGGGAACTGAACCTAGGTCTGCTGGAAAAATAATCAATGCTCTTAACCACTGAGCCATCTCTCTAATCCCTCATTCTTGTATTTTTATTTACAAACAGAATTATTTTCTATCTCTTCTATTAAAATTTGAAATCCAATTTCCTTATCTATTTTAAATAATGATAGGACATTTTCACAGCATTCTTTTGAGAGATATAGTATCTTTTCCATTTACAGTTATGACTATGAGCCTTAGAAGAGGTAAGTCCTTTCATTTCTCCATTATACTATAACCAGGAGAGAGAACACGAGAGTTTGTCTATGCATTCTTAATTTAAATTAAGGTAATATGCTATCTAAAGATAAGCTTTAACTGAGATCTTTCGGATATTAATCTGCTGTCTTCTCAGAAGACCTGATGTGTAAATAAAGCATAGATTAAAACTCAAATCCTGCCAGTTTTGGTAGTACCTACCTTTAATCCCAGTCCTTGGGAGTGTTATTAAAATTTCTCTTTGGGAGAGGCAGATCAACTCAACCTGCCTCTCTCTCTCCCTGCCTTGCAACCCAAAAAAGTTTTCCCAGGTCTCACAACAAACACACAAATTTCTCCACTCACAGTTAAACAGATTCTAGCTAGTGTACTTGGGCTTACTAACAGAGCAATGGGTGAGGGGTTACTCACAGAACACGGGCGCCCACCCTCCCCTCCGCAAGTTCCATTAGTAAATCCATATGGCTGGGATCTTGCAACTTCCTGGTAAACAGATCCAAATGGCCCATGGGGGAGGGGAGAAAAGGGCCAGCCTCCTGGCCCCTCAGTTTAAATACTTTTAGCCCCTCCTCTTCTCACATCCACGGCGGATAGACAGAGAGTGGATGGGGCATAGGACTTTCCCTGCTCCTTGTCTTTCCGCTCAAGGTGGTCCTGGGTGATACCACTCTGGAAGGGGTGTTTGTCCACCTTTTCCCTCGGAGAATCAATCCACTGTACAGTCCACCTCCTTCTCCAGCCCTTACATTCTTCATGCTCTCCTTTTCTGCAAAAAATTCCTGAGCATTGGAAGGGGGTGGGGAACATTTCTTTTCTTTTTCTTTCATTTCTTGCACGGCAGTCTCGAATTTCTGGGTCTTATTATCACTTGTTTGGTGATGTCCTTTCCTCTTCCTCCTACTGTAGAAAACAAAACAGAAACACTGCAATAACCAAGAGGAAAGCAATAACATTCATATAAACCGTACAATTACTCAGTAAAATAATTGCAGTGGCTTCCCGGCTGGGGCCTATAACTTCCCCTGCCACTGGGGGTTGACCTGGCTTACAGTACCGGATGTGGGATCCTCCCCTGGGAGTGGGGAGCCTGCAAGTTGCAATCCTGAAAGCAGAAGCAATGGATATCTGCACATGATTGAGTCTTTCAACAGCCTATCATGGGTTGAGACAAGGTCCCACCCTTTCTTGTGAAGCTATTGACTGCAAATGACTGCTGCTAGAGGGGGATCATTTTCTTCAATGTTGTAGCCACTCTGAAAATAGTATGAAGGAAAAAGGGCTTCAAAGGGAAAGGAAGGGGACTAACAGGTGAGCACTGGGAATGAATAAAGTCAGAGTGTGTTTGTGTGAAACCCTCAAAACACTTTAAAGAAAAATAGTAAAAAGAAAAATAAATTCTAATCTCTGTAGGGCTCTGGCCCCTCTGCATGCCCTTCTCTCTTAGTGCTAGGCTCTTGGCCAAGAGCTAGCCAGATCTTGTCAATTGCAAAGCTCAAGTAAACAACTTGGCCTTTAAGCTAGCCTGATTGCAACTTCCTTTTTCCTGTGTACAGCTGTGTGTCATCAATAGAGGATGTCTCCTGAGAACCTGAACTTTTACCCTCCTGCAAAGCCAGGCCTCAGGGTATATAAGGCTTGCTGCCTCTCAATAAAGTCAGTCATTCTCCTTTCTTCCTACCTAGTGTAGGTGTGTGTCTGTGTCTCTGTCTTGTGTGTCATTCAATCTGCAGCCCTCCGCAGATCTGGACTTGGTCAACGAATGTAGCACAGGTGCTACAAATATTTTTTTCACCACCTTCAATAATGATTTCAATTCTCCTTTCTGACTCTAAATGATGTGACAGCCAAAACAGATTTGTTCTATTCTTCTTGAAATATATTACTTTAGATAAAAAATGTTGCTTCTCCTTACTTCCTCTAGTTCAAAGCACCTACTGCTCAGTAATTTTTGGCTGATTTCTCCTTCTGTCTGATCCTTGAAAGCTAGACTAGTGCAGAACATGTGTATTACATCATTCATGTGTTAGAACCTTGATCTTTCTGACCTCATGAATGGATTAACATGAGATTTGCCATTATGAATGAATTAATTAATTAATAAGGGTTCTGTCCTCATGAATAGCTTAATGTCATTCTTGCAAGAACAGTTTTCTAATCACTTGAGTAGATTTATCAGGGAAGGCAGTACTCTCTGACACGCTTTTCCTGACTATGTGATTTTTTTTTTCTGTTTAACACAGCAACAGAGCGTTCTTTCAACAAATCTAAGCACAATCTAGCCACTGTTAAATCTTTAGACTTCATAGACTTCAAAACATCCTGAACTGTGAGCCCAATAATGTTCTGTTCCTTAAAAAATATTCAGCCTAAAGAAATCAGTTATAGCTAAGGAAATGCATTGAATAGTTCTTCTTAGTATTAATTTCATACACAACTTCTACAATGGTACTCATCAATAATAAAGACATTAAATACACTAAGGTGAATTTTAAATTTGATCTTTTAACTATATTAACATTGTTTATAAAGTGCAATGTTAAATTCATTCTGTTCTTGTGCAGTAGATATCTAGAGTCATTGAACATGCAAAATGGAAATTACACTTATCCATCAGGTTAACCTTTCCTTCTCTACCTAGATTCTGTTACCCAAAATAGAATCATTTTCAGATTTCCAATTAATTTGATGTAAGCTTTCACAAGGAAATAGAGTCATTAGATTTTTTTTTTTTGGAACTAGCCTATGTTACTTAGCATAATACCATCAAACTCATGTATGGTGTACACTATAACAGGCTACTTTAACACTGTGTAAAACCACACAATGGAGTAGATCACATAATTTGTTCATTTATCCATTGACAGATATTTCGTTCATTCCATCTCTTGGCCACTGAGCATAAGGGTACAGTGATTAGCCCTGCAAATACCTTTTCAAAAGCCTTTCTTTGATTAGTTTATATCTACTCAGAAGTGGACAGGCTCAAGCATAATGTAACCCAGTGTTTTATGGATTGTGTAGCCTCTTTGGTTTTGTTCAATCGTAGGTGCACCACTTCCCATCCCAACCACTAGTACATACATTGTCCACTTCCTCCCATCCTCACCAACACTTGTCAATCATTTATTTTGTTCAGTTTTGTGTTTTGATAATACATGTAACCTAATACATTGTTGTGGTTTTTATTTGTATTTCTCTCATAGTCAGTGATTTGAGCATCTTTTCATACCCATTTGGTAAGCTGTTTGTCTTCATAAAGGATCTTTTGGCATTCTTTACCTATCTTTTAATGAGAAAGTGTGGTGGTTTGAAAAGAGTTGTCCTGCACATAGTTTGGCCACTTGGTCCCTATTTATTGGTGCTGGTTGTGGATGTTTAAAGGGTCTATCGTTGCTGGTGGAAGTATGTCATAAGAGGTGGACTTTGAGAGCTCATAGCCTCCTCCTGTCCTCTGCTTTCTACAATCTTCTGGTGCTTGAATGTGAGTTCTCAGATTTCTGATCCAGCAGCCTGCTAAATTGTTTCTCCTGCTATATACTCCCTCAGCCCTCTGGAAGTTTAAACCCAGGTACCTTCCTTCTATTAGTTGCCTGTATCATGGAGTTCTATCACAGCAGCATAAACATAACCAATATAGGACAATAATTACAGTTTTACTTTTGATGAGGGGAATTCTTTAAATAAATAAATGTTAACCCCTTGTCAAATTAACAAGTAATTTCTTATATTCTGGTGCTTCTCTTTCCAATCTGTGATTTATGCCTCTTGATGCACCAATGTTTTTCTTCAGTAGAGCTTCAAATTTCCAAGCAGTTTCAGGTTCATAGTCAAACTGAGTGGAAAATAGTGCTTTTAAACATCCCTGTATCACCACTAATGCAAACACGTTATTCATATCCTATGCCACAGTGGTATCTTGTTACAGCTGTTGAATGTATATTTTTCATTATGATAACACAAAGTCCATGGGAATATTAGTCTTCACTCTTGGTATTTCATATTTTGAGAGCTTGACTAAAGGAAAACCAGTGATCACCATATTCATATCCTGCAGAATCTTCACTGCCCTGGGCATCCTCTGTGCCCCCCTACTTCCACAGCTAGCCCTCCTGTTATTCCCATAGTCTCTGTAATATTGTCTTTCCAGCATTACATGCGCTCGGAATTACCAAATACACATCACTTCAGATTCAATATTTGAGTTCATAAGACAATTTTGTTTCCTGAATGTATGTATATTCTTCATAAACCATTTGTTTATTATAAGCAAAAGAGATCAAGTTTCGTGTTTCTGTTCCCTAAAGGCAGCTAGGTTCAAATAAATGCCTGGCAACAATTATCAACAAAACTTAGTCTCAGTTAAAATAAGACCTCTCTCTTAACAGCAGACTTCTTTAGGAGGAATGGATTATTCCGAAATGTTCCAAAATTACTAATTTTCTCTTATTCTCAGAAGCACAGAATATTTAATGTCAAACCCTGCTAGAAATCCTAAGAATAAATCTCACAAAGGTGCACCTACACATTGCACCTTGATTAGTTCACCTGACGTGTCCACCCAGTGCTTTTGGCATTTTACTAGCTATAATTCATATTTTCCTACCTAAATCCAGGTTCCCTGGATTTCCACTTTAGCAAAATAGGACTCTATGTGTCTTCCTGTCTGTCTTTACCATTTGTGGGGCAGTAGATAACATTTCTCCAACAAATCAAAGTAGAACTTACCTGACTTTCCATATTTAGACAAAGTGTGCCTGCATTGCTGTGGTATTAATAAAGTTTATGGTTTTTCAGGTTTTTTAGATTTTTATGATTTAGCTAAAGTAAATATTTAAGGAAAACATATATTTTAATCCTTGTTTTCTCCCTCTGTTTCTGTCAATAATTTTCATTTGACGAGCTTGTGGTTAAAATGCTAACACAGCTTGCTAGAACCACTGACCTTGTCTCCTGGTGAAATTTTCTCTATTCTGTTTGTCTCAGATGGAGACTTCTGCAATGAATTTCAGAAAGAAGATTTTTTAAATATTTGTTTTCTTTCTAAATTTATAACAATTTGTGTAATTTTGAAGCTGTAAGTAGGGTTCATTTTCAGTGGAACTCACTGCTTATTGTATAAAATATGAATAGTTAGCTTCTCCTTTCAAGGTCCAGACTTGGAGACTTAGGTCCTCTTGACCAAGCTGCAGTTTAAATAAACCTGCTTTCTGCATCTCCTGGTATCTTACCTGTCCCGTAACACCGATAGTTGTTAGGATCCAGTGACCACAGGAAAGTTCTTTTATGACAGGACAGAAACTGCAAACATACAAAGTATGTGCATCAGCAAGTTCCATTTTCCTATATTTACTATTTTACTTCTTGTACATTGACTGTGAACCTTAAGAACTGATGCTTAATTCCAAACTAACAACAAGTTTCTCTGTCTTTTCTTATGAGACATTTACAGTTTGAGGTCTTATGTTTAGGGTTTTAATCTATTTTGTCTTACGTTTTATAAATGGTGTGATGGAAGGATCCAAATTCATTCTCATGTATGTGTGTGCCTGGTTTTCCCTTACAGTTTGTTTAAGAGATAATCAACATTTTCATCTAGTTTAAGATTTTTCAAGGAAGTAAAAGCAATGCAATTAAAAATGCATGATAAATATTTAGATTAAAAATATTTTTAGAAATATTTTATTAATTTTTGACAATTTTATACAATTTATTTTGGTCATATTCACCCCAACTCCTTCCCCTAACTTCTCCCAGATTCACTCCCACCTTCCTAGCTCCCAAACTGTGTCTTCCTTTATTTGTAGAAAGATAAATACAACTTGACCTCATAGGAGTAATTAGCTACAGAAGCTGGGGTCAATTGTCAGGTAGAAACTGACATTTAAGATGAATTTAATTTCAACAAAATTTAAAAATTTTTACAAATCACTTTTTTTGAAAATGGCAAATTCAACATAATTTCTCCTTTCCCATGAAGCTATTTTATCTTCTTATTCTACTTTTTATTTTTTCCTGGGGCAATTTCCTTGTTTCTGTCCCAATTTCAATATTGCTGATGCTTTAGAGAATTTTGGCAACAAGTGAAAGCCTGCATTAATTTTGACACACACTGGATGAGTTGGTAGGACACTTACTGTTTATTACCTGCAATGATTCAAGTGGATTTTTTTTATTAAACATACAGTTATTTTTGTCCAGAATTATTTTATAAGGTTATTCAATACTTTAAAAATATGATTGAATAGTCACCGAGTGAATTGTTATTGAAATTTTTTCTGTTTATGTAGAAATATGGCTATAAGTTGAAATGCATCTTGAATCTTTAATAGATATTACATTTTATGATGATTGAGACAGACGAAAATATATGGCCCAATTTTGAATTTAACTGCCAAGCTACAAATCACAGAAAATAGCTAAAATTAAATGGATCGATTTGCTTGTCATCCAGTGAATTGGGAAACTCGGTGATAGTAATTAAATAATCGAGGAGAAGAGCAAATGGATCTTATTTGCTCCTCCCATCCCCTCTTCTTAGCAACCTTTTCTAGCACTGCCTCCAGGGCACTAAATCAAATTAATATTTCATGATATGGCTCTTCCATCTGTGAGGTCTGACTGAATTCTTAGGTAATACACTTAAGTGTGTGTTCTAAGATATTAAATCCTGAGTAACCTCTCCTAAAATGCTTCAGAGCCCCAAATTGATGTCAAATGTTAATCAAAACTTCTTGGCAAGTGTAGAATTTTAATGGAATTGCTTGGTTCTTGAATTAAAGAAAAAATATTTTGTCTCTGAACTAGGAGGGACTGGAATATTCAAGATTCAGACTCTGGCTTTCATTAAGAAAGGTCAATGCAGAGCACAAAATGAATGCTGCTCATACACATAGTGACATCAGGTAGGTAGGTAGAAGCATTAACCTGTGCTTTCAGTAGTCTAATTGATTTAACCCTCTCAGTCTGATGATAAAAACTATAAGGAAGAACTTCCATTAATATTTTTCATCAACGTCAAAAAATGTCTACACTAATCATAACTAATTTTCTTTGAGTAGCCTTAGGAATCCAAAAGTTTGCTTTGTAAAATTTAATTCATGTGTGTGATTTAATTTAATTTCATGTGGAGAAAAGGGATCTTCAGTTTCTTGGAGCCCATTTGCATGTATACATCTTCAATAGTCAATTGTTTTATTATTGGTGTTTTTGTTGTATGAGTAAACACAGCTTTTGCCACCCAGAAAAAACAAAACAAAATTCCCTTCCTTATGCAAGAAAAGACATTTTGTAGTGTCACAAAAATACAGAATTTTCACTTTATAAATAGGTCTTTAATTAAAATAATCATCTTTCTCCTAAATGCCATTTTACCGGACCAAATGTGTTGTTACTTTATTCGACATTCCATTGATTTGGTGCAATTTTCTGAGCTGTCTGTAATGGTAAGTAGCCACTCAATTATATTTTCATGTGAACTACTAATAGTAAGTAGGTACCAAATTATTAGTACAATGTATGTATATCCTTCATCAATAAAAAATAATTGTACTCAAAAAGTGTCTTTTGTTAGGTGAGTCCTCTCTACAAATGAAGAAACATGTAAATGCATGCATTGAAAAAATAACTGATTAATTAGTTCATCACATGCCTTGTCACTCAGTACTTTCTGATTATACATGGAATTTTCATATTTATCGATATTTTCACTTTGATAAAATTTCTGTTTTTTCTCCATTTGATTATGTGACACATAAAACAAATATTATAGGAATAATAATTAGTTGTGCTTTAATGATTTTTTTAAACACAATTTATTTATTATTTTATGTGTATGAGTGTATTGTTTGTATGTAAGTGCACCCATGACATGCAATGTCCCTGCAGTGCTGGGGCGCCTGAACCTCTGGAACTGGAGTTACAGAGGGTTGGTAGTCTGCAATATGGGTGCCAGGAATCAAACACAGTTCTTGTCTCATTATTTTACTACCTTAGTTTACATAAATAAAACAAATGAAGACTGTTTGCAGTGCAGTCCTAGGAAGGCTCCCTCAAGATATTTTGGTATGCTATCTTAAAACAAAATTGCTTTTAAAAAGAAAATAATCTAAGCATAACAGAACTTTTGAGCAGTGGTTAGAGTGCTCTTTAAAAATTTTTAAAGATCACTTTTTTTATTTTTATTTTTGAGGATTTCATTAACGAGTTTTGTCTTTCCATTATTTCTGTTTCTTCCAGTCCCCACCAGCTCCTCCCATGGCCCCCTCTCCCCCTCAATTTCTTTTCCTCTTTTTCTATTATAATTGTTACATATGTATATGTATATAATGCACCAAGTCCATTTAATGGTGCTTGTGTGTATATGTTTTTAAGCCTATCCATTTTGGTCCATTTAGGCTCAGATAATAACTCAGGGAATTACACCCTGGAGATAACTGATTCTCCCTCCCATAGCATCTATTGATTACCTATAGTTCCTTATCTTGAGGCTGGACCCTGAGTGTTCTTGTCTTAGAATATCTAGGGTCTGTGACACTGTGTTTATTATCTGCCTCAACAGATATACTGAATGCATATCTTTGACTTCAGGTGTAGAGCATATAGTCAAACGTGCTCTCAGTAGTTTTCAGGTAAAGCAGTTGTCCCCAAGAAATTTCCTTAGCTTATAATAGAAAGATAGTAATATACATCTCCTCTAGGCATTTGGACAAGTGTGGTGAATGAATGAGATCTCATGCTCATTCACCACATAAGTTGGTTTCTCTCTTTTATGTCTAAAATAATTTTGACCATTGGCTTTGTGTTTACATCTTTATTTAAAAGACTGTAATTTGTTTTTTTGAGCATTAAGATTCCTCTAATATATTTACTTTAATAAATTCCTTTTCATATTTTCTATAATTATTTTATTTTGTCACGTAAAACTGAGTTTATTATTTCTGGGTGTAGTGATATTCATACAAACACAGCTTTAAATAAATGCTGATAATGTATTGTTTTTTTTTCCAAATCGAAAAATTCTATTGTAAGCCTATTTTATAACTATTTTGATCAAAATACAACAGTTAAATGAAAATTATATTTAAAGAAATGTATATCAATTAGAATAAATGCAACAGCATGTGAACACTATCACATTCTATTGAGACTGTTTTTATGAAGAAAGCATTGCTCTTCTTTCACAGATACGATTACTTATGTTTCCACACATATCTTTATACTCACATAAGATTGCAGTTGTTATCTCATAGAATCCTTTTTTTATCATATTTCACCTTTCTTGTCTTTTGTTTATACAGAGAAAAATATTTTGTTTCATTTTGCCCTCTGTCTGATGTACCATTAGGATATTTCCAATCATTTCAGTTTTATTTCCTCAAGAAGAATGCCCTGTTCATTGTATTTCCAGCACTAGTCACCAGGAAATTGCTTAAAGTAGAAATAATCTCTTGAGACTATGTAACATTTTTAAGGATTTCCCCCACTTCACTATTGCCTTTGGCCCCAGAATCAACTTAATTCTTTCCTTTGCTATGATAAAGTTTTAAAGAAAAAAATACTCTCATTCCTGTTTTTTTTTAATTCTAAGTATTGTTTGTCATTTACATCTTGACAGAAAGATAAATTCCATTGACCTTTATCATTTGTAGCAAATGAAATCTCCTATTTGTGTTCTCTCAGATAAATACCCCAATGGGACTGTGTGACTATAAGAAAAAGGCAGACTCTGTACATTTACAGAACCCTCAGCACTGATGGACTCTCCATCACCCTTGTGCTTTGTCTAGTTTCTGCTGGAACAAAGTTTAGATATCCTCCTTGTTTGTTTTGTGTCTAATGTCTTATGTTCTTGCTGCTGTTTTCTGGATTTATTTATTTACTTATGACTTATTTCGGCCTTTTCAAGATTTTGTGCTTTGCCGTGGTGTTCTTTATTAGTGTCTGGGTTTATTAGTGTCTGCCATTGTTCCTCATGTTTGTAGATTCCCTGCTCTGCCATTATTGCACTTTTCAGAGTCCAGGTTTTCTTCCACGTTTCACTTACACCTATGACTTATTAGTTTAAGCTGCTAAACTTGTTCATAGGTTAAGTCTTCATTTTATTTTAGGACACATTTTAGATTATTTATATTGGTAGTTTTTCAACTTAATGATCTTTTACCATCTAGCATTCCATATACACAATAGAGCTTATTTTAATTGACATAAGATATGTATGTCAAATCTAGATGTATCATTTGATCTTATTTATATTTATAATTTATGAAAATTCTCACTTTCATTTCATCAAGTTCCCAGTTTTTCACACACCTTAAATACATAGCACATAATCTTCCTTTTTCCTTTGTATTTTAAGTTCTTTTTTGCTAATAGTATTATCTTTATAATGGTGGATAATTTTCTTCAGTATAAATGAAATTATTCATACCAATTATTTGTTTCATGTCTGATCATTTTAAAATTCTAAGCAGTGTATTTGCTGTTCCTTTTAATTCATAAATTTTATTTTTAGTTGTTACCTACTTTTAAGCCTTTTTGCTGTTTTTTTGTTGTTGTTTTGTTTTGTTTTTTTGAGGCAAGCTACCCCTGTAGCCCCAGCTGGCCTGGAACTGTCTACATAGACCCGGGCTGGGCTGGATATGAGATCTGCCTGCCTTTGCCTCCCTAGTGTTGAAATTAAAAGTGGGTGTCACCATGCCTGGCTTTTCTTTCTCTTAATTTTTAAAGATTAAGCTTTGATTTATAGAAGATCTAGTCATTTGTCAGCTAACAGACTCTATCACCTTATCTATTTTATCTCTAGATTATGTTTTCTTGAACACAGTATATAGTAATTTTATCGTTTTCATTTGACAAACACTTGTTCAAAAACTGTGAATTTTATTCTGTGACTACCATTCCTGTGAGTTTTACTCATAGAGAACATATTTAAATAACTTTTTCTAAAAGATTAATTTTCTAATATATTTTATTAAAATATATTAAACACATATATGAATAATATAATATAGACAATTTAAAAAGAATGAAGAGATAAGAAAAATTACTGTTAAGAGGGTATGATGGTACATGCCTTTAATCTCAGCACTCAAAAGGCAGAGGTAGGCAGATCTCTGTGAGACTGAGGCCAGCCTGGTCCACATAGCAAGTTCCAGGTCAGCTGAGGCTACAGGGAGACCCTATCTCAAAAAGAGCAAAAAAACGGGGCTACTTAAGGAATAAAAAAATAAAATTAAAGTGGATTTTCTGCATTATTAGGGGAGGGTCTATATATTGCTTAATGAGCCCTGTTCCTAAAGTTATTATTGGATAATAGGAGAGGATTTAGAGGCAATTAATTCCTTCAGTGCAGTGACCACCTAATTTGCAATTAGGGAATATTTCACAGAATATGTAATAGGGCATTTAAACGTTTTAAACATTTCTTGAAGTTTGCTCTATAAAGCTTTATGGAAGAGTAAAAAACATGGTTTATAGGCAATAATTAGATCAGGACAAATGAATATAAACTGTGAGAAACATGTAATATTTGTACCAAAGTGAAACCTGCTTTCTACATGTGACATGACATGGGAGGCTTAAGCTCTATGACCTTTGAGGCTAACAAACATTTTACTTTATAACCAATTCAAGCACAAAATCTTAAGGTTGGTTTTCTTTTGTTCATTCCAACTCCATTGTAAATACCATTTGTAGTTCATGAAGGTAAGCATTATGCATCAGAATTGAGTAAGTTATCAACAGATAATAAGCTAAAAACAGTAGGATTCTTGACATCAATACAAACCCACAAGTATTGATAATATTTTAGGGAGATACTAGAGAAATACTCAAGGTCAAAGAGATCATGTGATTTAACTTGGTATATTACCTTATGGAAGCAGAAAGAATAATTTCAAATATTATAAGAGCCTTAACATTTTGATTTTTTACAGTTCTTAATTTCTTATACTCTAGTAGCTGTTAATTTTATCATACTGTTCAGAAAATAGAAGTTCCAGCAAGCTGCTTTAAGTTTTGCATACTATATTGCCAAATAAATACCTGTTTACAACCAAAGAATCTACATAATCTACCTTTAAAGGCATTTAGAATACTCCTTTAATAATATACCATCAAGAACACAGAATGCTTTTATTTATTTTAATTTCTCCAATATTTATTTTGAAAATTTACAAAAGACTTGGAATTTACTTAAGGAGATTTACAACCACTTTATATTTACCAAGGCTCTGAATGTAATTTGAATTTGATGGCTTCTCTTCTATCTCAAAGAAGAATATTTTTGAGCTGTGCAAATATTTCTTGAGAAAAATAAACAGAGTGGTTTCTGATATTCTACAAAATGAGAATATCGTGCAACTTCTAGCATCCACAAACGTGTTGTGAATTACAAAGAAATTATTTTCACTAGATAGAGAATTAAAAAAAAGAATAATGGAGTAATTTTGGTGTTCTCGTGCACTGTAAAAATTTGCATGTCCATGATTTCCACATTTTCATAAGCCACCTAAATGAAAAGTATTGTTTGAAATTTGAAATTAGCACTTCCACACCCATCTCCAACTTCATAGACAATTTTATTTATTTTTTAGTGACAAGAAAGGTTCATGCAAATGTGCATGAGAGGGAGGAACAGGGTCTTTGTCATTCTTATGTTAGCAATTATAAAACCCCTAGCTTTGAAAAGCTTCCACTGTTTTGTGGATTAACCCCTTATATAGGCATTATATACCATTTATAAATTCATTCATTCAGCAGATCTATGGAGAAAATGTAGTAATATTATACACATTTATGTAATTAATTTTCCTGGACAAAATAATATGTTCAGTGCAAAGTGGTTTTGTTGTGTTTATCTAAATTGTAATCAAATTTTAGGGTGTCAACCTATCACAAAATGTAAAGAATATTAGGGTATGGTAGGAATTTTCTCCTTACCAAGATATTCATCTGAAATTTAAATTGCTAAGACTTCTGTTCTCACTTAGAACAATATTTTCCTCTTAAAGTTACTCTCAAGGTTATAGGAAAATTTATGAATTTTTTTCTATCACTTATAGCAAAAATAAATAATTAAAATGGTAATTAACACAGTGGAAGTACCGAGAGCTGCCATCGTACATACAGCCTCCCCCAAACTCAGCAAACTGGATCAGAGCAATAGCCAGAACAGATGTACACAATTTGGCAAGCCATGATTGTGAAAAGGTCACAGTTTAGATTGGAATGCATTCATGGAATGGCAGAATCTGTAAATTTTGGCGTGTTTCTATTTTGATTATAGAGACAGTCTGATGTAGCCTAAAGCTATTTTGTTGCAGGGATAACCCTGAACTCCGGATTCTCCTGCTGGCCTCAAAATTCTAAGGTAACAGGTGTGTGCCTCCATGCTGGATATAGTTCTGTTTATTCTCTTACTTTTTTTGTTATTATGGATTTTTTATATTTAATGTCTGCATCTCACAGAATACAGGGGCTAGGTGTGGGAATGACTTTCACTAATAGACATAATCTGCACTAGTGACTTTTAATTAACCTCAGCAAAACCAAGCAATATTGGGTCTGATGACCAGGGCATCTCCTTGGCAAACTCAGTTTGCCACTCTACCCAAAAAGATAATGAATGAATGTTTGAGAATTATATTTTATCAAAGCACTGAAAGGAGGCTCCCCAGTTTCATTGAACACAGTGGATGTTAGAAAGGATGCATGACCTTGGCTGAATGTTCACTAGGCATGAAAATATCTGATGGTCTGTGAAGATTAAGGGTGGAGCTGAACTTGAACATGTACTTCCCCAGTGAAGCTGGAGAAACCACTCTGAATAAATTTTGGGTGTGGCTTGACCTGGGACACAGTGAGAGAAGCAAGGCTCCAGGGACAGTTACATTCTTAAAGGGTGAGGACACAGGCCGCTCCATCAGGACAGGCCGAGGTGACAAGACATCTCCAGTGGCACAGTTCTGGGAGACGAATGGTTTTAATAGATAGCTAGGGGAACTAGTGTCCTCTGAGTTCAGGCCTACGCATAAAAACTTAAAGAGTTAGTCTGTTTGTTCCGGTGATTATGATGGCTTAATAATCAATGCTGCAGCTATGAGGCAGGGATAAATTGAAATTATTATTTTATGAACTGTTCTTCCATGGCCATCAGATGCTTTTTTACATTTAGAATATTTAGAATTGACAGCATCAAAATATTCAGCCCCCTTTCTTAACCTATGAGTGCTACGAAGGAGAAGGAAAATATTTTTTCTGGACTCCAAAATTTCTAAGAAGCACTCACATTGCATTTCCTTTCTCACGTGTGATGAACAAATTCCCCCTCTCTTCTCCTCATGAAGAGTACCAGCAAGCATTAGAAAGTACTGGAAAAGGTCCTCTGCTTTGTTTTCAGGGTTTTTTTTTTTCCTTTGAATTCCAGTAGTCACACAAGGCAGGGCTTTAGGGATTCATGATTAAGGAGTTTTATTCTCAGGAAGTAGCTGAGGGAACAAGGTGCGTATATGACCAATCCGTTACAGGTCCAGAATACGTCCTTCCCAATACTTTGGAAAAAGTAGGTGATGGAAAATGAGAAAGAAATGTCAGAAATACTGATGGGCTTAGAGTTTGACAGCAGTCAATGGTACTAATACTGACAAGTCCAGAATTAAATCGGGCCAAGGTGTGCTTTTTGGTCTCTTGTATATTAGGAAACTTTGATTGATAATCAGACCTTGCTCCAAGGTTTCATAGTCTAAGAATTCAGACATATTGCAAGGCATTATTCATAGACTGATGCTTCATGGCTCTCTTCATGTAGATGTGTTACATATTGGACAATTTATTAATTTTCACCATTTAATGATGAGTACAATATGATTCTGCAGGCCACTGGCTATATTTTAGAGAAAAATAACTGCACTGAAATGTTACAGCGATTTACACTCTCAAATACAAAAATTGTCTTCTCTTTAATTTATTATCATAATTTACATTCCATCATCTTATTTTTGTGTACTAATTAACACAACAAAAGAACATTGAAAATCTACCGAAGTATTTTATATTTACATATGAATATTTATAAGATGAATGCCCCTTTTATTATTTGCCTGAGATTTAAAAGACACTTAAAGAAATGTAAAATGAACCTTCAGATACTTGGAGAAATTTAAGTACTGCATACTACATAGTTTAGTACATTCAGATCAAAAAACTAGTATTTAAAATATCATTTTCCACTTTGGAAGCATATTCTTAATTCTAATATTTTGGAGGCCATGGCAGATAAAATTTTCTGTGTTCCAGGCAACCCTGATTTATATTCAGAAATTCAAAGTAGTTAAATAGTGAGAACCTATCTCAAACAAAATCAATCAACCTAAGCATATATCATAAGAATTAGAAAAACAGAACTTGAAGATATTTTCAAATAACATTTATAATTAGCAGTATAGTAATTGCATTGAGTTTAGTGAAATATTACAAATACATCCCTTAGTAAAATCACAAGTTCAATAGATTTTAACATTTTACTGAGTCTCAAAGCTTTCATCAAGGGTGTTTGTGTTATTTTTTTCCAACCTCAAAAAGGTTACCTCACTACAGCTTCAGACAACCTATACTAAATCTTATTTGGGAAATTTAATAAAAATGGTGGCATCCAGTAAGTACTAGTATACTTTTTTTTGTTTTGTTTTGTTTTTTTAAATATGGACTGTTTCTTATTTTATTTTTATTTTGTCTTGTGGTCTATGATTTTCTGATTCATGAGTATTGCTTAATGTTCAAGCATCATCCCTATTTGTAGATAAATGTATAAAAATATGGTGATGTGGTCAGAGACTTAGGTAGAAATACAAATACAGAAAGATATCCTAAAATTAGTAAACAGAAAAGCAGGCAACCCATGGAGTATAATAACTTAAATGTTTGAAGAAAGAAGTAAAATCTTTGGCTAGTAAAAATAGATGAAATCTAGGACATGATTTAAATTAGAAAATATATTTAAATATATTTTAAGACTTTGAGGAAAATAAGTGAGCATTGTGCAGTTGGGTGTAGACATATTTAAATTCTACAATGTATGCTCTAAAATCTGACTGTAATATAATAAACTAGTAATGATACATGGGTCAATGATTTATTTTGAACACTCAACTTAAATACACATAAACATTTTTATAATCACTGTAGTATTTAGAATATAACCTAGGGATAACGATTTTACATGGTTGTTTAAAATAATTATAAATTGGTAGCCTTCCTAATCTTTCTGAAATCATAGTAAGAGTATCATGTCTATTTAGTATAAAGAGCATCTTCAGGATAAATAAACTTGGGTCCTAGATTTATCCTTGAAAAATTTCCCTTTTCCTGGGAAGTCAACTAAACTCCTCAAATCACCCTGTCTTTTTTCCAATAACATGAGAGTTTTGCTAGATTATCTCTATGTCCATTTTAAAAACCACATCCAATGATGAGTTGACCTTTGAAAATTTCTTAAAGCACCAGGCTTTGTAATGTAATGATATTTCTGTGCATCAGCATGGAAAAACAACATCTTTTGTTTATATCTATTTTCTACCATCTAAGGCTCTGACATACGAGGCAGTCATAAAAAGATGTTTGCTCATTAATTATTCACGGGGATTTTTTTTTATCCTCATAGTTGAAGCACTAGGGCTGTATAATGTGGAGTGCATTATTTGTGTGCCAAATTTGATAGTTAATGCTTAAGGCTTTCAAGAGAATATTTTTGCAGATAATATTGAGTGTAGTAAAATTTGTCATTACATACATACCTTCATATACAGTTATATACAAAAGATGTAGCTATTTAAATTAATTAATAACATAAATCAATAATTATTCTCCACATCAAAAAGTAATATAATCATCTCATTGCCATTTATCTTTATTCAGACTTGGTCGATAGAGGACATCTGGAATATCGGAACAAATTTGAGAAACAGGTTTTATTTTGCTTGCTTAGCTAAATGGATTTGTATCATCAACACATATATGTTCCCACACCCAAATATATAAAATATTGTTTCATGTAAAATGAAATTTAAATGTAATTCATATTAAAATTATTAATCCTGAGTATTTTTATAATATTATTTTTATAATATGAAATATCCTTGGAATTTAACTATTTGAGTTACAATCATGAAAGAAAAATGCAAATTCCATAATCTTGAATATTTAAAGTCCAGAAATTAAAAATCCCTGACATTCCAAAATCCTGAAATAGCCAACACTTTAAAATATATTTTCCAAATATAAATTAAAATGTATTGAAAGGAAAGACATTTACAAATTTAAAAGACTTATTTAAGGAATATAAAAATGAGAGAGCAGACTTCAGGTACTTAAAAAAATTGTAAGGGGAAGATGGCTAAGCTGGTAAAGAGTTGTCCCATAAGCTGGGGTACCTGAGTTTGATGTAAAGAACTCACATAAAAAATCCAGGTATGATAATACACTCCTATAAATCCAGAAAGGTTGGGATGGGAGACAGAACTAGATGGATCCCTGGAATTTGTGTGACTGACTATTAGAGAAAGCCCAGGCAATATGAGACCCTGCTTCAAAACAAATATTAAAAGAAGATACGTGAATTACACCAGAGGCTTTTCTCTAATCTCTGAGAACACAAATGTGCACTTGCAATCACACAGGAACACACACATTCTCATGTGAATGAACAGTGTACAGGTGTACAATATGTATCTTCAACATTTACACAAATATGTAAATGCCCACAAAAGGAGCGTATATAAAATATACATGTTTTAAGCATAGTCACTCAGATATGTAATACTTAAAAATATTGTAAATATATAACAATTATGAGCAGATGAATAGTATTCATAAAATAGGTAAATATGGGTAATATTTTTGTCCAAAAAATATTTCTGTAATCATCCAAAATTCCATGATGTACATCATTATTTTGAATTTTGCTGTGTTTTAAAAATTTTTTTTTGTTCTATTTTAATTTTTGAAACAGGGTCTCCCTGTGATCTAGTTGGCCTGAAACTCACTATGTAGACTGGCCTCAAACTCACAGATGATCCCCTGTCTTACCTCCCAAATGCTGGGATTAAGGACATGTGCCACCATATCAGGCCCAATATGTCTTTTGATGAGATAAATTTAAAAATAACAAAGTACTTGTTACAATCATATATATAATAATCTACCCTGGCCATTTTATTCTTTTTCCGTTTTTTTTTATGTTTTTTTCCCTTCACTTGTCATCTTCAGGATTTCAAGATATATTTGTAATGATGTTTATATTCTGGTTTTTACTACTATAACTTATACCAGTGAATTTCGTACATCTGCAAATTTCCATGATAATTATACTTACTTCTTTACAAAAGACTTATAGTGTGTGTGTGTGTGTATATGTGTGTGTGTGTGTGTGTGTGTGTGTGTGTGTGTGTGTATCTGTGTGGGAATGTGGACAAGTGGTGTGCATGTGCATGCAGATGTCTATGAAATCTATGATGTCTCTGGAGCTGGAGCTATAGGCAAGTTGTAAGCTATCAGACATGGGTGCTGGGAACTGAATTCAAGTCCTCTGGAAGAACATCATGCTATTAAGTGCATCCAGTTGTGGAACTGTCTTTTGCTTCCAGATGTTATTTTATATTAAGTGTTTTGCAAAAGATCAGTCTTGTTATTACCAGGTTTATTTATTGATAAGGAATAATTTTGCTTAGGAGATTATCTTTATTTGGCACAATTATTTGTCTATAAGCCATTTTATCAATCTCTCCCTTCATAACCGGAAGTATTAATGCTAAGAATTCTTTGTTATTCTAATGAAAATGTCTTTATATATTACTTGACACTTTCGATGACTTTAGAATTCTCTCTGCTTTTGACATCTTCTTGATTCCCTAACTTATAACCCAGAGAGGAGCTCTTGAGATTAACTATTTCTAGGGATATTAATAACTCAGAGTTGAATATATATATATATATATATATATTTTCAAGATGGAAAATTTTCAGATAATTTATCAAAGTAAATTTAAATTAATGATACCAGGAAAAAATATTGAAGTTCCACAATGTATAGTATTTAAAAACTGACTTCTGTCAAAAAAGAATGATTAGTTGTCTGAAAAGCAAATGCAATGAAAAGACAAATATTAAAGATCTGTCTTAAATCTAAAAACTTCAATGAATTTAATAGAAAAATAAGGTTGAGTGTTTTAAAATTACTTTTTGGGGGCCTTTGATAGTATCATACTTGATACTATCTTCTCCTCTCACCCAACTTGTCATTCTCCTTCTCTCTTTTCTCTTTCTTAATAAAATATTTATTTATTTATTATTTATTTGGAGATGCCCATGTAGCAGTCATTGCTTTGTGTGATCATGATCTGCTCTCTCCTTATCTATATCACCCTTTAAACAAATATCCCCCAGTGTGTCTCCGTTACACAGTCATTCTCCACCTGTTTTACCCCCCACTCCCAATCGAACCTCGTCCGCCATACCTCTCACGCCTCCTTTCTTGCCGTCTGTCCTGGACCGACACTCGTGCCAACTTAATCTCAGCTGTATAAAAGTCTGAATCTGATTGATATATGAGAGAAAACAAAAGAAATTTGTATTTCTTTACGTCAGTTACCTCGTTCAGTATAATATATATTTCCCAGTTCCATTCATATTCCTGTGAATTTCACACTTTTATTATCCTTTAATTCTGACTCCACCTCCCAGTACTCATTAATTAACAATAATTCCTTAGACAGTGTTGGGATTTCATGAGGACCCACTCAGTTCATGTTGAGATTTGGACTGGCTTAATTTTATGAAGGTTTAAGCATGCAGTTCTAGCCACTGTTACATGTGCAAGAGTACACACTCATGTCCAGTAAATACTACCTTACCTTAAATATGTACTTCTTCTGGCTCTTCTAATTTTTCTGCTACCTCCTCCTCAAATATCCATGTGCCTTGGCACTGAGAGAGTGTGTTATAGATACCCCGCTTTAGAAATAAGCGTTCCATAGATTCTTATTCTCTACACTTTAACCCATTGCGTCACTCTGTATTATTTTCTGCTGCTAAAAGATGCTTTTCCCATGTGGGTTGAGAGATGCAGTAATCTAAGAGTATGAAGATAAGGATTTAAGAGGAGTTTATTATGGTATTATGGCCAGTGAGCAGAATAAGATCAGTAGGTTATCCTCTAGTCTAGGGCCTATGATGTAGCCAGAAACTGATTTGCCCCAGTTAATTGTACCAGGTATGTGTTCTGTCTAGTGGAGCAGGCTTTAAATCGAAGCAGAAAGTGGTTGATTACTGCCATAACATCCATACCACTATTGACTAACAAGTATATTTCGCCACAACAGTTGTTATTGTTGCTTTCAGAATTCGCAGGCGGGTTAGATTTTGATAGTTTTTCTCCACTGTTGATGTGCGCAGAAACTTTCAGCACTTTAAAAGCTAGCCACTAAGGATGAAGCTTCAATCTTGGTATCAACTTGACTTCTCAAGTTTCTAGGACTCAAGTGTGGATTCTTCAGTAATAGGTTCTTTCCCTTAAACTCTGAAGGATAACAAAAAGCAATGGAAATAACCTGCAATGTTTAGGGGAGGTCTGCAGTACCCCACTGACCAGCTACCTAAAATCAGGTAACACAAGCCTTGCACTGGTCTTTTTATTTGATAGAGCATTAAGTCTGGGGGAGGCAGTAAAAAAAAGTATTTATGTAGGCATATGTTTATATTTTAGGAAGCTTCATCATTTGTAAGTTTCTAAATGACTTTTTCAGAAATCTTTAATGTTAGTCATTCTTTTCTATAGCCTGCATTTACACTCCTAGTCACCATGCTATTTAATCATCCTTGTTCCAATATCTCCCTTCCCCCTTCGTACCACCTGCATCAACTAATACAAGGATTTGCCATATTTTTTGTATGAAACATGTTGTTCTTATTAAACTTTCTTATTTTAAATAACTATAAATCTTGAAATTATTGAAAAAATAGTGGTATGTATAGAAAGAACAATTTGACAAACTGTTTGTTAAATGACATAGTATTTAATGTCAAAGAAAGGGGATATACTCTCAAAGTAATTTGGAATAAAAGACACATGAGTTAAGGACAAAAAATTCAAAGTATACCTTGAATTTAAAACAAATTTTAGTAAGCCAAACAAGTACATTTCTTAAAACTATGGAGATAAATAATTTGATACTGGTTTTAGACATAAAAATTCAGCACTAAAATGAATAATGTTATGAAAACAATGTTAATTAGTTTGAATTCTGTTTAAAAAGAAATATTCACTTAGAGGAGCACATTACAACTCTGTGCATGTGAAACACCTTACTATGAAAAAAAAGGTAAGGTTAGAGTAACTTAAAATAGCTGGTTTGCTATCATTGCATGCTACATCTGTCAATTGTTTTGAGATGCAAACAAGTTTTCAAGTTTCAAAGTAATTCAATTTACATTATATTTGTTAATCAATTAGCTTTTTGCCATGGAAAATCTCTATGTACTTTTACAACATCAGTTATTAAAAATATGTCCACAATTATTTAAAGGTATGTAAATTAAATCTGCTGTATTGTAATTTGCTGTATTTCCCTTTCTGTCTCTGTGATTAAAACCCCCTGAGCAAAAGTAACTCAGGAGATGAAAGGATTTATTTGGCTGAAAATTCCAGGTTAGAGCCCATTGTTGAGTGGGAGTCAAACTGATAGTCACTTCATATCCACAACCAACAGAAAAGGAGAATTAAAGCATTCTTGCTTGATTACCAGTGCTAGCTCCTGTATATTCTCAGACAGATTTCTACACACTTATACATGCGAGGGTCCAGCTAATGAAATGGAGCTGGCCCCAGTCAGGGTGGATTTTCTCACCCCAATAAACCAAACAATTTCCTAAATACTTTTCCATTGGCCAACCTAATCTAGATATTTCTTCATAAAGCTGTCTTCCCAGGTAATTCTAGATTGTGTCAGGTTAAAAGGTAAAATCAACCAGCACTAAGTTCAAGTAACACACAGTAAACAGTAGAGCTGTCGTTGTAAAGCTTAAGTATTTTAAGAGTCCAGTTTAGAGCCACTTACTGGTGGAATTGGTCAGCTGGAAAAGAGGCAAAGAAAAGTCCATGACTGGAACATTATGAGAACTCTGTTTATCAATTTTCTCATAGGAAAATATAGGACTAACTTAGTCCTATAACAACATTCCATAACAACACAGAAATATTGTAAAATACTGCAAATTTAAATGTTAGTATTTCCAATTCTGACATTTTATTACAAAGCTACATGGGTTAGCAAAACAAAATCAACCTCAAAAAGACCATTAGTTTACGATTTGACTTTAAATTTTGGAAAATTACATTCGCATAATTTTAAATGCAGAATGGTTTATCACAGAATTTGTGCACATTGACTGGCAGGAGGGATGGATCTTAGTGCAGACCCTGATTTGATTTCCAGCACATATATAGTGGTTTACAAGTAACTCCATAATTTATATGTAACTCCAGTTGCAGGAAAACTCATCCACTTTTGGCCTATATGGGCTCTGAACACATATGGTACACTTACATACATGAAAGCAAAACACTCACACAAAATGAAAACAAATATATTTCTGAATTAGCACATAGAAATTCTTGCCCCCTGGATCACATAATAGAATTAGATTCTGTGTCAGAGTCTTTAAAAAGATAGTTAAATTAAAATGAGTCTTTGTGTGTTGGTCTTAATGACAGTGGAATGCATGTATATTTTATATTTGGTGATATTTACAAATTTCTTTGCAGAAAAGCAGAATTAGTCATAAACACATGCAAGTATAATGTTACAGCATGCTTTCCAGCTTAAGAATGTTTGCAAATACAAGGAAACAAACAAACAAACAAACAAACAAAAAAAAAAAACAGAAGAAAAACAAGGTTTGACTTCAACTTCATTTGAGTTTAGGACATTTTGAAGCTGGTGAGATTGTTCAGTGGTTAGGATCATTTGCTGCTCTTACAGAGAACCTGAGATTGCTTCCCTTCAATCACACTGGGATCTCACAACCACCTTTAACTTCAGTTCAAAGGCTCTGATGCCCTCTTCTGGGGTCCACAGTAACCTACATGAATAAATATGCACTATTCACACACACACACACACACACACAGGTTAATAAAAATGAAATCTTAAAAAACCCTAATATAGTAAATTTAAATATATGATTATAGATAAGTACATGCACTTAATATGCAAAATAATTTAGATATCTTATACACAAAATATAAATAAAAATTACATTAATTGGTCAATGTTTTGTATCAAATTCTTTCCCTGAATTCATTCAATTATATGAAACTTATGCAGTAATTAATTATTTTGTCTACAATACCAAAGAAAGTAAAGATGTGGAAGTTCTAATTTAACTAAAAATGTTCTGTTCCTATTATGTGCAGCATGCAAAACTTTAACCCTAGTTATATACAAATCAAAATATTGTGATAATATAATTTGAAATTGTAAACTAAATTTCAAAGAACTCACCGAATTCTGCCAAAAATTAAGAATAGCACCATGATCCTTTTTCAAACAAATCTTGTTACCATGGTTTTCACTCTTTATTTTGTAACTATAGTAACAAAGAATATTATGTAAATACTATTTCTGTCACACAAAACCCATTCACTCTTGAAAATGTTTTTTTCTTCTATTCAAATATTCTGAATCTTCATCTAAGTAGAAATAACCAGAAATGTGTGTGTGTGTGTATATATGTATATATATAAAATGACAGCACAATATTTCTCTTACTAATATGTCTTCAAAGTCTTATAGCAGAAAGGAAAAGAGAGCAATAAAAACAAAAATTAAATGGGAGATGATGAGCTTCAAAGAAATGTGAAATTATCAGTTCAATGGGCAAATCATATTCTTTGTGTAATTTAAAGGGTAAAACTCTATTTAAAGAAATCAGTGTGTACACACATTTATGAATGACAGAAGTCTTAGACAGCAACACAGTGACCATCTCATCCAGTTAAGTGGAGAGGAGTTCATTTTGAATTGAGAAAATCTGAATCAAAGCACTGAAGAAATATGCCATGTCTAATCCCCAGTATTTGGCCAAATATCAGTTATCACATATAAAATCATATGAATTTAACCCAAACCTAAAAGGCATCTAAAATATGAGAGTGCAGTGCAAACAAAACTGATTTCTCACAAGGCTCTGGTTTGAATATCAGTGCGCCTTCACTTCTGTCAATGGCCTTCTACCAAATTTCCTCAGAAACTCACTCTAGTGAAAGAAGTGTGAAGATATTAGCCTATGACAAGCTTAAAGAATGTGCAATATGCAGAATTATGGTTCCGTTCTGCACTCTCCCCTCAAGCTCCTGTCTGAAAAATGAAAATCATAACACGAATTTACAAAATGCCCTCAAATGAAGCTAATTTTTTTTTGAAATTATTAATTTTTATTCTTGATGAACACATCTCTCAGTTCTCACCAGAAACGTTTCTCTAGGTAGCAGATTGTGGTTAACACAGAATCCCCCAACTGGCCAATGTGCAGAGAACCAGAGACCACAAAGTACTTACCCTGAATAGGAAACCTATTTCAAACCACTGCCTCCCAAGGCTCAGGATCATTGTGGATTAGAAGGTTCAATTATTCTTTTTTATTAAAAAAAAAGAAAGTGTAGGATAAAAATTGCAAATTGCCCATTACCTTGATATCAAAGTCTCATTGATAAAATAAATGACTAATAAGAAGTAACCTAATCAAGTTTCAAAATTCAAAGACTGAAAGACATCATTGACACACTCAGGTGTTTGCAGTCTCAATAAGGTCATAGGACCTATTTACACGAACATGGATGGCACATTATAGCAGCATGTGTGACTGAAGAGAGCTGCATTTCCAAAATGTCCCATTGTTCCATTGGTGGAGAATAATTCTCAGAGGTTATATCCTGAGGTTTTTCTAAAGTCAACCTTACAGTTCCTATATTCTCTAGACTGCCCCGGGACCATGTGCTTCTGGGACAAGATGGTGCAATGCTAGATGATTGGCACAGGAACAAGTTGTGGCTGGAATCTCTGATGAGGTTTAGATGATGGAGCCTTCCATCTATGAGAGAATCTTGATGGTTCTGAATTTGTGAGGATCTCCTGCAAGTGATCATAGCTGCTCTGACTTCAAGACAGTGAGAGAATGCTATTCCCAGGGGACAAAGTTTCACTGCAAAAGAGTTGGCTCATTTCTGTCTCAATCCATTACAGTGACAGAGAAGTTCTGTCTACTCTCAGTGTTAAAGTAAATAAGTGAGGTTCACTAGCAGAATATAATGTCCTATTTGTGAGAAGAGAAACAGGTACTCACACACATAAAAAAAACAACAACAAACAAACCTGGCTTACAATGCCACTCAGATCCTATTAGGGCAGCTTTTCACCTTCTGTTTAGTAAATGTTTATATAATAATTCTGCCCCTAAAAGTACTTGTTATGCAGTATAGATATGGTGACCTACTTTTCATCGGTAAAGTAGCTTTCTCTAAGACAAAATATATCCTAAGATAGAACATATTCCTTTCTAACTGTTTCCATGGAGGTTCCCAATTGTTATTTCTAAATTTTTCTAAAAGCAAAACCACTAACAGAATGATAGCAATTATAATAAAGAAAATATAAGCCCACTTTTCCACCTTTCCTTTTCACTGTATAGTTTTATTAACATTTTAGAAATTTACAGACATTATGGCTAAAATTAGCTAATTAAACCTCAAATGTTGTGTTGTTTGCTAGTTTTTCTTTCTTTCTTTTTTCTGATTTTCTTCCTTCAGTCTGTCTTATTCCTCTATGCTAATTTAATATTATATTTAATGGTGATTCATCAGGACCTTTATAGGACGTCATTTTAAAACAAAATCCCACAGTGTTTTTCCCAACTATTAAATTACTTTGCAGTGGTTCAAATAAGAATGCCCCTCCACAGACTCAGAGTATTTGAAGACTTGGTCAGTTGATGGCACTGTCTGGAGAGAGACATGGAAACTCTAGGAAGTTTGGCCTTGTCGGAGGTAGCCAGTCACTGGGGGAAGGCTTCAAGAGTCCCATTCCACTTCCAGATATACCTTCTCTCCTTCCTGTCCCTGCTTGAAGATATGAGTGTTCAGCTTTCTACTCTGGTCCAGCCACATTTCCCCCACTATGATGGACTCACCCCTTTGGAACTGTAAGTCAAATAAACTGTTCCTTCTGTAAGTCTCTTTGGTCATGGTGTTCAATCATAGTAACGGGAAAGTAACTAATACAGATATTGATGATGAATTGATATTTTAAGATAGGTAAATAAGGTATTACTAGGAAGTTTATTGCCTGCAACAAACAGACCTAAAAGAAGACCTAAAATAAATTGAAATGAATATGAATATAAATAGAGGAAAAGGAAGAGAAAGATAAGGAAGAAGAAGAAAGACCAAGAACAGCCATTAAAAATCTTTTGAGTTGCATTTATGTATTCATACTTTCAGCAGCTGTCTCTATTTTGCATTTCTCTGTGCATCTCTTTGCTGAATCACCTCAGGCTTTCTGAGGGGCTAAAAATTGACAGTAAAGATAGGATGTTTGCAGAAAACAGATACTGTATTTTTAAAGTGAGATGATATAAAACATCCTGACCTTTTAAATGAACAGATGCATGACTCTTTAATGACAGTTGACTAAACACCTCCTATGAGACTCTAGACTTTATTTTCATCAGTAGATGAAATCTTCCATGAGACCAAATCAGAATCATTAATGTTTCTTTTTCTTTTAGAAGATATAACAGTGAATAGAAGCCTCAACAATGGAGTCAAATGAAAATGACCTCACCATGTAGAGTGGAAAGATTTCACCTCTTCATTGTGATTTACAAGCACACAAATAAATACTATACCAAATCCCCATCTCCAATATCTCCCTCACTACAAACTTCAAAGTACCTTTAATTTTGGTTAGCCACTTAACCAAAATTAAATTTACATATAGGTTTAGAATGAATGTAGATCCTTAGAACCATATTTTTGAACATAAATATATAGACATTTATTTCCTTATGAGGGCAATTTAGTTCATCTTCCTCCCTTCCCCAGTAGGTAGCACGTCATCAATTCTTGTCCTGCACCTGTGTTTGGCAATTTGTTGATTTCAAGTACGTATTTTCTGTAGTTATTTTTGAAATGACTTCTTGGTTGCTACACAGCAGTTCTCAGTGGTTATAAATCAATTCCTTAAAGCAATTAATTAAAAAATTTAAGGCAGTTAATCCAGCCGAAGGCCTCCCAACTCATGGATCACCAGCTGGGTTTATGAAAGCCATCTGGCACACAGTGATCCTTCAATTTTTTTTTTCCTTTTTTCAATTTGCAAGATGGATTAGTCAATCAAAATCTTCCCTTCAATGATTCAGTGCAGAGCATTTTACCTAAAATCCAAGTGAATGCAGGTTAAGTATAGATATGTATACAAATCAACAGAATAAATCTCATTTGGAGATTCATATTGCAATGTATCCTAGAAAAATATGTACTTGAGGAATATCTCTAACTTTTCCAAGCTTGTACTTCCCTATTTCTATAAGTCTAAGGGGGAACAGCACATTTAATTAAGAAAATATCAAATATGTAAGATCCAATATTTTAAGAATAAGTTTATTTTATAATATTTCTTTTCATCTTCTTATGCAAATTGCAAATTCAACAGCTAACCCCTCTAAGTAACACAGACTAAGAAAATGGCAAAAACATAGAGAACATAGTGAACCCATAATAACCAATAATATTTGGCTAAACATGAGGTATAATTATAATAAGAAATATATTGTAATATTGAGATATTTATCATTTAACATATAATCACTGTGAACTATTTAAGTATACAAAGATACTAAAATAAGACAAAAAGTCCAGTTTTGGGGTGTTTGAAAGGTTACATATTTCAAATAGTCAGTTTTCCCCTTCCTTATAACTGAGTAATCTGATTTAAAAATTAATAAGATATTAGATATTCAGTCTTTGTTTCATACCACAGTTCAAATTCAATTCATGGCAGCACAAGACTCCCCAAGTCTTAATTTTCTAATTATAACAAAAGCTACAAGCTGAACACACCCATCTCCTTTTGCCACTGTTTCTCTACAGGCAGAGTCTGAGTTCTCAATGGTGTAATTCCCTTAGCTCACTATGTAAACAACAACAACAACAAATTAATTTCCTCCCATTGATGTGTGTGTGTATGTGTGTGTGTGTGCGTGTGTGTGTGTGTGTGTGTGTGTGTGCATGTGTGTTATTAAGACTGACATGTTTCTGCAGTGGTCGGGGAGGTACTTTCTACTTCCTGTTGAGAATGTAAGATATCCAAAAAGCACTGAGTCATTTGTCCTGTGCCTAATCTTCATATGGTCCTCCTAATATTTCTGATCTTAAAGCTGTTTTGATTCTTAGCAGCATGGACAGTAGGTCACACAGTTAACTGTATGACCATAAAACAGCAACTTTTAAAATAAATATTACATGTCTGCTTTTTCCTGCTTGTGGGAAAGAGGGTGGCAGACTAGCAACTTTGTAGATTTTCTAATGGTTGTTCTTTTATTGGCACGTTGGCTCTTAGCAATGTGACTCAGCACTATAGCATATCCACTGTTATGTTTACTCTCGCTCATGGAATTTAAGGGCAAAGGAAATTCACACAAAAGAGCAATTGCTATCACGGTGGTTATGATGTATAAAATGCATTTGCTCTTACTCAAGGAGTCTCCTTTGTTCCCCATCCTCGACACACTGACAAGCTAAAAGGTAACTCTCTGATGTGGTTTATTTTTAAAATACCATTATTGTTCTGAGTAGTTCATATAATTTATTTTGTCATGTTCAGACCCTCTTTCCTTCTACTTATCTCTACCTCCACCTTAGTACACTCCCACCTGACTTTATATCCTCTGTTAATATTTGCCAGTTATAAAATACTGATTGAGTCTATTCTGTGTTTCCCAAGTACTCGTGAGTATGAGTTCATTCCTTGGAACCTGGTCAACCTACCCATAAGAAAAAACTTACTCTTCCTCTCCCCAAATCCATCAAATGCCAATGTGCTCTGGGTTTTCTTTAGATTATTTAAATCTTTCCCCTAAAAACAGTTTATAAAGTTGATGAAAGTCATAACTGAGATTTTGTTTACATGTAGAATGAACAAAGTAATAGCATCCAGCACCTGGAAGGACTCCATGAACCTCACCAAGACAAGGGAAATAGAAAGCACTCATGCGGATGAATGATAATGAATACCATTTTTAAAAAATATATATTCTAGTTTTTTCTGTATGAGTGTTTTGTCTGCATGTACTTAAGTGCACCTGTACATGCCACACCCACAAAGTTCAGAATAGAGCATTAGATACTCTGTAACTGGAGTAATGGGGAGTTGTAAGCTACCATGTGGGTGGAACCAAATCTTAGTCACCTGCAACCAGTTCTCTTAAACACTGAGTCATCTCTCCACCCTAGAAATAAATTTTACTTCCACTAATGTGGTCGCAGATTAAAAAATGTAACTGTATGCAACCTTAGAACATATACAAAAGGTGTAGGAAATCTAATAATGTATCCCTTTGAATGTAAACTGCCAAATACTTCCTTCACACAAAACAATATTTAGTGTTCCATAGTCCTCTAAACATGAGTTTTCTGAAAGAATTCAATGAAGACTGTGAGGTCATTAATACATGTACGTATTATACAGGGACTGAATATAATGCAAATGCCCATTGGCAGGAGGGAGTGTATAAGTTGAAATAAAAGTGTTTTTATCAGTCATATTGAGAGCCACATTCCATGATTTAAATGAATCATAAAAAACAATTTAGCCCCCAAAAGCAACAATTAAGATCACACACATATTATGAAACAAAAATTAACAGTTAAATTCATAAATATGCAACAAATGCTAAATAAATAACATAAGCCAAAATTCAGTTATTTATGTAGTAGGAAGGCCAAGGGACAGAAGTTAATAGAATACATACAAGTTCATCTTTAATGAAAACATTTCATTTTATTCTGGCAGTGTAGCAGACTTGCATATTTTTACCTCATATATATATATATATATATATGTATATATATATATATATATATGTGTGTGTGTGTGTGTGTGTGTAATCTTTGTATAAATCAGATATGCTTAATATTTGAAATGGAAACAATATAGGAAAATGTATATGTAGTATGAAGAAATGAATTCTTAATTTATATATAAAATGGTTTTACAAACTATAAGCAGTAACTGTACATGGAATTCATTCTGCTGTACTTTTACAGAGCATCTCTCTTCTCAGAAGCTCAGGGTGCCTTCTTACTCAGTTATAGTAATTTCATATCTGTTGCTTAAAAAAGAACGCAAAGACTAGAAAATTTTCTCCTGTTCCCAAAATTATTTAGGTGTATTTTGTCTACTGGGTTCTATATAATTATTATATAAGTACTCTATCATCTTCAAACAGAATCTTATCAATGATAAGATTACCTTCTCTAAATGTTACATGTTCATGTTTTTCTTTGATAAAATATTTATTGGTCATAGAATTGTACTATTTGTACTTAATATAGAAAGAAAAATATACATGCCTCTGATATAATTCATAGATATATTATAAAATCCATGGTTTTCCATATACTATATTTAGAGCAGTAATCATTAATTTATTACCTACACAGAACACTTATATCTTCAAGAATTCATAGGAAGCAGAGAGAAACAGGAAATGCTATGTGGCTATGAACTCCCAAAACCCATCCCCACTGAAGTGCTTCCTCCAGCAAGGCTTCACCTTCCAAATCTCCACAAACAAAACCATCAACTGACCAAGTGTTCAAATACTTTAGCATATAGGGAGCACCTCATGTAAACCAATGCAACCTCTAAATGTAATAAAGCACTGTGAATCTAATTATTTCTTCTTGATAGTCTGGAACTTTCCTGTATCACAGAGGTACCTCTGACTTTGAACGTCCACCAATCATTCACTAAACTTTTCAGTGACAATAAATTTCTCATGAGAAAAACTTGCCAACTACATAAAATGCAGTGGTTTTTAAGCCTTACAATTTCTAAATAAGCATTGCCTTTAAAGTTTACTTAGGACAGCTCTTTCTAAAAACATTTCCTGTAAAATTATGACACACAATAGTATAGTCACATTCATTTGTTAAAGTTTAAATTAAGATCCTGATTACTTTTATGCATTTCTCTGCACTTATTAAAAACTCATAATAATGTATATTTCTATCAGTTAAAAAATTCATAGTCATGCAGCCACTACTCCATTACTGTGTACAGCAGTTCATCATGCCAACAGTTCTTCTACACTGCTTCATTACAGTCAGCGAGGTTTTCTTTGTTCTTACCAGTAGGTCACTACTAATGATATTCTGTCACTTTCTAGATGAAATACACAGTCCTCCACTTCTCACTCCTTTCAATTTTAGCAAAATTCACTGAAGATTCAGACATATTGTTGAATGAATCACCTTATTTTACTGAATGCTATTCTGTTTTATGGATCCATTGCAGTCGATTTTTCTGTTATTCAATAGACAGCTACTTTGATTACAATTTTAGAGATCATTTATCTTATAATTAAACAATGGCAAAAAGGATATAAGACAGATGCTAGTTCTGAGCCATCTCTTGAGTCCCAAGATAAATTAAAAAAATTGAAACAAAATTCAGTTTTCAAAATTCCTCATTATTCCTAGTGTAGAAATATGGAGAGAGTTAGACTCTGAAGACTCTGAACTCTCAAGAGTCTGAAATCACTTTAATATGTATTGATTATGCAATCCTGGGAAAAATCATAGTATTTGTTTTCTTTTTTATCAGTTTTTTTCCCCTAAATTTACATTGTCAGTATCTCAAATCAAGTTGTAATAAGAACACATTAATATAATTTTATATACTTTTAGAATTGTTTCAGAATTTCATATATGTATATGATGTATTTTGATCAATAATATCCTTTCCCACTCTTTTCCTCCAATTCTTCCTAGAGCCTCTCCAAATGATTTGCCTCCCAATTCATGTACTCTTTTGTTTTCTAAACTCACTGAGTTAAATTAATGTTGCCTTTATGAGCATGGGTGTACGGCTATTTGTGGTTGCATGGGCAACCTACCAGGAGCCACATCCCTGAGGAAAATTGGAAATACCCTCCAGCACCTGTCAACTGCCAGTAAGTAGCTATTCAGCTAGGGGTGGGGTTTTGTGAGTCTGTCCACCAACCATTATGGAATTTTGATTGGCTTGATCTTTTGTTGTTCTTGTTTAAAGCATTGAGATGGCTCTGTCATAAAGCTTAGTTTTCTGTAAGAAGAAATAGGCATCCTGTTCACAGATGTTAAGCACATCTTTTTGATTAAGTACAAGCATAACTCAGTTTGTTGCATCATCTAAAT
The DNA here is from genome assembly GCA_035773235.1 of Eospalax fontanierii. Lineage (NCBI taxonomy): Eukaryota > Metazoa > Chordata > Mammalia > Rodentia > Spalacidae > Eospalax > Eospalax fontanierii. The sequence goes on along the minus strand of CM069542.1, from coordinate 40,661,901 downwards.
TACTCACAAGTGAAATATGTGAAGTAGTCTCCATGGATACTTCTATCAACCTTAATTAAAACAACCGCTGGACGGTTACTGTTGTGAAAAGGAAAGAAACAGAAATTTTAAAGTTGTTTCTTATATTAATCCAAACTGAAATTGCTTCATGTCAACATAAAGCTCTTCCTCAATTATTCATGATTATTATATAATTATATAGTATTTAATATGACTTACACTAATGAATCTAAAATATGTGTGCAAAAATATGCATTTCTACATATGCTACATATTTGGTACAATTTCTTAAGGTAATTTATTATAAATATAAATCATAGATCATTCCATAGATGTCTTCACTGTCTTGATCTCTTCTTATTCTTGAGTGACCACTAGATTAATGTTATATTTTAAGTCATTTAAAGACTTTGAACTCTTACTTCAAGAGACTCATACACACTGGGCTCTGTACTATAGACAGAAAAAAATGAAATAAATTAAAACACAAGTTATGTTTAGGAATTGTATTAGTGACTTTTCTGTTGCTGTGATAAAACACCATGACTAAGGCAACTTACAGAAAGGAACATTGATTTGGCTTACAGTTCCTCAGAGATAAAATCCCATCATGGCAAGGAAGAGTGGTGGAAGAGTTAGAACAGGAAGCTGAGCACTCACATCTTCAAGCAGACACAGGAAGCAGAAAAACAGACAGTGGAGATGGGATGTAGTTATGAATTCCCAAAACCTGTCCTCTCTGATGTTTCCTCCAGTGAGGCCACTACCCCTGAACTTCTACATATAGTAACACCAACTAACCAAGTGTTCAATATTTTAGCTTCTGGAAGAAACCCCATTCAAACAACCACAAAGGACTTTCTGGCCTTCATAAGCTCATGACCATATTACAATGCAAAACGTATTTAGTCCAACTTTAAAAGTCTCCATAGTCTTTCAGAGTCTCAACATTTTCCAAAAGTTCAGAGGCCAGAGCCTTTTCTGAGACTCAAAGCAATCTCTCAACTGTGAAATCAAAGAAATTAGTCTATTACTTTTTAATTTAGCCTTGGGCAACTTCTTAGGGCTCAGGCAGATTGCAGCTTGGTTCCTTGCCAAAGTATCCCAGTTGCTGTTTAAGACTTGTCTCCATCTCCTTCTGGGTCATGCTGCGGTAGGCTGTACTACAGTGACTTAGGCTCCACTAACAGCAAGAAACCACATTTCAAGTACAAATTCACAAAGACATCCATATTCCTTCGGAAAACACACAGTACAAACTTCTGTAGTATGCATTTTCTGTTGCTGTAATAAAATACCATGAGCAACACAACTTGTATAAGGGAAAATTATTTGTTTTACGGCTCCAGAGAGATGAGTCCATCATGGCAAGGAGGCACTGCAGCAGAAGCGAATGGGGCAGAAAGCTGAGGGCTCACATCTTCAAGTGGGCACAGGAAGCTGAACCTGACATTGAAGATGGGATGGGTTATGGACTCACAAACCTGCCACTTCCTTCTTTCTACATCAAGGCTGCACCTTCTGAACCTTCTCAGGGTCAAGGGACCAAGGGTTGAAATACTTGAGTCTCTGGGGGACACCTCATTGACACCACCATAGGAACATAGTATGTATGCAAGCATACGTGTGTATATGCATGCAGATATGTGTGATTTTGTATATATAATAAATATGTATATACGTTTGTATTTACATATGTAAAACACATAAGAGCATGTACTTATTTTTATCTTCAGTAAACTTTCTAACCCAAAATATCTGTGACAATTACATTTGACAGGTTTCTTACAGTTTTAGAGGTTTCAGACCATGATTTATTTTGGGCCTGTATTGAGATAACATCCTCAGGACCAAGTCACAAGAAATATTAATCTCTAGACTATGCAATGTCTTTACATAAACATACACACACACACACACAAACACAAACACAAACCTCTCATTTTCCACATATTTGTGTTAGTGACTGGACCTCCATCACACAAGTGAGGAAAAATGACAACTCTAGACTTAGCAAAGAACATTCTTCCTTTGTAGAAAATTAAAATTACAGAAGAAATAAGTGAACATGCAAGGGATAGTCCTGTAGCTAAATGGAAGATGTAGTAAGAATTTTTAAATAAATTTATTGATAAGAAAAGCCCTCCACTGAATGCTTCTTACCAGAAGGATACCATCCACTGGGGAGAGCTATTAGGTAGCAGCATCTTCGCCACTACTCATGGAACATCTGTCTTACTATCTAGTCACAGGGTGGACCTTGAGATCCAGACATAAAGGACCATTATGCCAAACCTGAGCTCTTTCATTCTCTGGCTTGTGACTTCGTAATAGTGTTTGTTTATTTGTTTCTCTTTTCCAGAGAATAATACTAAGAAACATAATTATTATAATTTGTACTTATACAATACATGACAAAGGCTCACAACAATAGTTGATAAACAGTCTGTCCATTATTTAATTATTGCCATTTTTCTGTGTTTTACAGTATTATTTTGTTGGCATGAATGTATTCTGGGTAATATGTTGCTAATTCCATTTAGTCTTAAAAATCCATATTTATGAAGTGTGCTAAGGAAACAAACCACCTCCTGACAGAGGACGAATATATGTAGAGAAGGAGGTGCAGTGTTTGGAATACACAGCCAGGAGCCAGATTGTAAGAAAATTATTCCTATTACAAGAATTGTAAAACTGCAGAGAGCATTGCATTCCTATTATATGTACCCTAAATGAACTACCCTTCCAGAAATCTACTTGACATTCAAAATAGAAAATTTAAAACATTTTATATATTTCTATTGAAATAAATAGTTATTCTAACATTGAGATATAAATAGGGCAGAATTTCAGATTGTATTAATTTCATATTATTCCTCATTAAAAGAAATCTTCTGAAGAAAACTGCTCTGTTCTTATATTGTATGAAAATATACTTAACAAAAGTTGTGACATGAAAACAATACTAATTTTAAATTGTATTTATCTCTTTATTTAAATGATATTTTATGGATTTTTGTACATGTATTTTTAATATGCAGATGCTCTCTCCCATCTCCTCTCATATTAATTCATACCTTCTTACTATCTCCACTTCATATTATCTATTATTTTTTAAAGGCTTTCCAAGTCTAATTTCTACTGTCCAACGCTAAGACGTGGGCGCATCCCTTGGAGCCTGGTCAACTTACCCAGCATCATAATGTTAGAAAAAAGTAACTTTCCATCTGCCAGTAGGTATCAGTTGCCAATAATCCCTAAGTTATGGATGGGGCTTCTTGGCCAATTCCCCATTCCATGCTGGATTTTTGTCTGGCTTGGGTTTGCAATGGGTCTTGTGCTTGCTGTCACTAGTGCTATTGGTCCATATGTACTACTACCCTGTTGTGTCAAGACAGCATGGTTTCCCTGTATTCCCACAACACCTGTGGCTTTTCCTATCTTTCCACCCAGACTTCCATAATAATCTCTGGCTTTAAGGGGAGAGACTGTGATATAGATTTTCCATATAGTACTTAACACTCCGCAGTCCCTTATTCTTATTTTCTATACATTGAGACTAACTGTGGGTCCCTACTCCAAGAATAAACTTCCCTGGTTGAGAGCTGATAGATGCAGTAATCTATGAGAATAACAATAAATGATTAGAAGTGGCCTTAACACTAAACTATGTCTTTTTAGCAGAATAATGCTAGTATGTTTACCCCTATAGCTTGTGACTTGTGTAGCCACAGGTTCTTGGCCTTGATATCAGTGCCAGATATGGGCTCCATATTGTGAATTGAGATTTAAATACAATCAGAATGTGTTGACTATTCACATGACATTTGTGCCATTAATGCCCCAGGGGGCATATCTTGGCAGACCAGTCATTATATTAGCTCACAGTGTTCACAGCTAGGTTATGTTGATTATCATATTTCTCTTCTGATAGCATGTATGCACAGCTCACTGAAGGCTAGTCAGTAGACATAAAGCTTTGAAGTCAGTACCAGCTTGAGTTTTCCTTATTTGCTCTATGACTTACATATGGAGTGTTTTCAGCAATATGATTGATCTTACTGTCAAGTTCTGGAGGATAACCAAGATCCATAGAAATAGCCAGTATTGTTTGAGGGGCCACAGGACAACCCTGGTCAACACCTCTGGAAGAGGGAACCCGTTCCTGACATGGGACTTTTTATTTGCTAGCCTGTGGTGTACGCTTGGGGCATTGTCACCCTGTTATAGGATAACTTTAGTATCTTTCAGTATTATATGCATACATATTTTAAGAAACTGCTACTGTAGGTTCCCATATGACAGAAGGCCTTTAGTGTTATTTATCCTTTCTTCTACTATGCTCTCCTCTTCTCCATCCTCTACATTATTTTATGAAGAAACATTTCCTAAATGGGCTTTTCAGGCATATTTTATTTTGGTTGATCCTCTCCATCCCTGCTCTCCATCATTTCCCTGCTTTACCATTCCAATCACAATCTACCCGCTTCTACTTTCTTCTGTGCTTTTCTTTGGCCCACCATTAAATCTCTCTTTTTTCCATGCCCCATGGGTTTTTCTAGTTTCCACATCTTTCAATATTTATTCCCTGGATAAACACATATTTAACAGTTAAAGATTACGATCCTCCTATGAGAGAAAACAAATGGTCTTGGTCTCTTGGAACCTCTGTTATCACTCTTAATAAATTATTTTTAATTCTCCTCCATTTCCAGCATATTAATTAATTTTATTTTTATTTATGCTTGAATAAAATTCTACTGCATATATGCATTACAGTGAATGTGTGAAAAATTCTAACATTTTTGTCCATATATCATGAAACATCGATAGGCCAAAGGATCCATAAAAATCATTCCTAACATATTATTTCACACTGGTATATAGAACAAATGTATTAACACCTATTGTCAGCGCAAGTAATTTCCAACTTTGTCAAAACAAATGAGTATGTGGCATGATCTGAAATATTATTATTTCTATATAATATGAAATTGTAGGATTTTTCTCCAAAATTTATGAAGCATACTAAAAATGGAGAAGACTTTCTAAATAATGGAGGTGAAACCAATGTGTTTTCTAAATTATGATTAATACCAAATAAATAATTTATCTTGCTAGAGCTAAAGTTGAACAATAGTTCCATTTCTTCCGGAGATGCAGTGCACAGAATCATTAGTGTACATAAGAGGACAGAGTGTGCTTACATACAAATCTAGGGAATCATTACAATGTTTTCCAGGCATTAATTTATAGAATAGTAATTTATAATTTCTAAATAGTTTTACATTTTTACTATTTGTAATAAATTGTGATTCCTTTCCTCATTGTAAATATACATTAGCTTTCACACCAGATTCAGATTTAGTTTTATATATTTCAAACAAAAGAAAATTATGATCATATCTATATGTTTTAGCATGCCATGCCTCAAAATGCAATGTTTTGGGAATCAACTCATTGTAATTTCTATGATTTTGAAATATAACCAGTGTTTAAAAGCATTAATAAATTATTACAATCAAAATAATTTGTCAATGGGGGTTGTGGCATGGGCCATTAAAATCCCAGCACTCAGGAGACAATATCAGGCAGATCTCTGGGACTGAAACCAGATTGTCCACATAGCAAGTTCTAGGATAGCTGGAATTACAGAGAAACCCCATCTCAAAAACAATTGTCAGGAAAATAAATTTGTAACTTAACCTTTCAGTTAAGGTAAGAAATAAAAGAAAAAGAGTCCCCTTCTGATGGTTTTGATTATAAAGATACTTATTTCTAAGTAAACCCTGTGGGCATACTAACTTTGTCAATTATATCACCTTGTTCCAGTACTATATTTTCTATGGGCTTAGTCCTTGTGTATTATTTCTAATGGTCTTACTTTTAACCATTTACTTTCTACCTTTCTTTTTTCTATCAAATATGAAAATTGGGATTTCAGTCTACACAAATATTTATTTTTATCTTTAAATTTCATTTTGCTAGGTTGATTTCATTCTTCAAATTCACATATGGAAGCAATAACAAACATTAATTCTGTAATATTCTGCTTTGTGATGGATAAAAATTTCTGTGATGATTATTTTGTGCATTAATTTTGAGATATCCCCATGATTTTATATTATTTTCAACTTGACTCAATATTTTTTCATAACAAGGAGTGAGTTACAGTAACTTCAAAAGGTTTTGTCTAAGGGTTAGGGAGATGGTCCAGTAGGTAATGTTACACAAAGCATGAGGATCTGAGTTCAAAATCCCAGCAACCACATAAAAATCCACGTGTTCCTGCCAATGTTCCTATAACCCAAGCACTGTCTGTGGTGAAGACAGGAGGATGGCTGGGGTTTGCTGGATGCTAGTCTCGCTCCAGGTTTAGTAAAAAAAAAAAAAAAAAAACCAAACCAAAACAAAAAAAACCAAAAAAACATTGTTTTCGTTTTTACCAAATAATTTGGAGAATGGCAGAACAGAGTGCTAGATAATCTCCTCCACAAACGCATGTGTCTGCCACACTCATGCTCAAACATCATAAACAGAAACCACATACATACACCAAACACACCCCCCCTACACACACACCACACATATATACCACACAATTAAAATCATTTCTCTTATATAGCTGAAACTTCAAGAATTATACCCTCTGGTCAACTCATATTTTAAGACTTCAGCTCCCGGTATGTTGTCATTTGGAGAGGAGACCTCTGGGGGATGATTAAATTTAGATGTCGTGTTGAGGTGGGACCTTATAAGGTCCCTTAGTGATCCCCTAAGACACATTTTTAGGGCACAAAATGAGTTGAGTTTATTTGCACACACAGGCCAATGACAGCTGCCTGAACGCTTAGGGAAGAGGCCTTAGCACCCTGCCGGCACTGCGATCATAAACTTCCCAAACCTCCAGAACCGTGAAAAATAAATGTCTGTTTAGAAGGCACTCAGTGCTTATTATTTTCTTAACCATGACAGGGTCAGTGAAGACAGCGGCTGACAGAAATGTCAAGTCTAAAGAGCGTACAGGAAGTAGTTTGTTTTCTACTCCTGAAGACTGCATGGAATTATACCTTCATATTTACACCATGACATACAGACAGAGATGCCTAGGCAGGTGAATGCTGCTTACATGATGATGACTATTTTATTATGACTGTCCTTTGCTTCAGCTTTAAAGTTCTCCAGAGGACCCTAGATGCTACGCTGCACCAGCGACTTGCAAGGTCCTGTAATCTTTTTATGACTTAAACAACAGGGAAGCATAATCATTTTAAATTGAAATGTTTGAACATATAGTTCCTTTAAGCTGAATAAAATTACCACTCACCAGGAATTAAATTAGCTAAAGACGCATACACTCTTGGGGAAAATTGTTAGCAATATTTTAAACAGTACTTAAAATGTCTTTATATTACTAATAAAAGTCAGTCAGCATGGCTAAGCCACTAACTACATAAGAATAACTTACTTTTAGTAAATATTTTGCTACATCTTTAAAGTTATATTGCCTTAGTTTCTTTATAATGTATATCTATAAATGTAGATCATGATCATATCTACTTCAGAGTTAATGTGAGAATTAAATGCATGGTCATGTAAACAACATTGTGAGAAGGGTAAGCATCCATTAATATTAGTTTTCATGTTTTCCATAATAATCAGCTTCTTTAACATTCCATGTGGAGACTGGAAACTGCCAAATCTCCTCATCAATTTTTATTTTAATTTGGTTTAATAATCCTTCATCCGTCCTCATGCTGAACTACTTTCATAATAACATATTTTCTCCTTTCCTACTCAACATATTCCTCTAAGAGCCTCATGCTCTAGGAAGTTGAAAGTTAGAATTACTTCATTTAAATACCACTGTCTCTTAGTTTTCTGTATCACAGGTGCATGCCAATAAACAGAAGAAGTGACTTCTTCAAGAGCTGTCTAGTTTCAGGTCCAAAACCTATTAAGTAGGAGACCAATTTCAATTTATGCATAAATATTTGCTCTCAAGGCAAAGGCATGGAATTGGAGAAATAATAGCAGACCCCAATCATTTATTGAAGAAACACTGGCAATTGATTACTGTTGGGTGTGGATGAGGTCTTCCTAAAGTGAGGGACTAGACCTCAGTGAATGAACCTATACTGAGGTTATTTGGGGACACTAACTTGACACATTAGACCTTAACATGGATGAAAGAATGTACGGATTCTAGTTGGGGGCCTCTGAGGGGTGCAGGTGGGGCAAGGGATATAAAAATTATTATGATTGATTGAGGTGTTCAGTATGAAATACACATTGATGTATTAATAAAATCTGCCTGAGACTTATTTTCAGCTATAGCTCTAAAGTGAGCTAAGAGCAAATATAAACTCTATAGCAATATTTTTTAAAAAGAAAAAAAATGATACGATGTGCTTTTCTTTACAGAGTAAATATCTGTGTAGATCATTACATTAAATCCTAAAAATCTTGTAATGGTATTGGGAGGTAGTGTGTGTGAAAAGTGATCAGGTTCTGAGACTAGGGTTCGTATGGATGAAATTAGAGTCTATACATCCCAGACAGCACCCTCTTCTTTACCTATATGAGATATTAGCAATTGGCAACCTGGAAAAGGGTCTCACTGAGACCTTTACTTCAGGATGGTGTGAAATAAACTGTTGTTTGACTCAATCATATAGGTATGCTGTAAAATGCATACTGAATGAAAGAAGATTGGGGAATCTTTCCCTTTATTATGGAAGGCAGAACACTTAAAACAGAGTTAGTATTCTCTTTCATCCTTTTGAATAGTGTTACCAAGAAAAACAAAAACAAAAAACCTAAAAACGTTCTCACTATACACATATGTATATAAGGTGATAGAGCTGATTTGCTCCTTGCTACCGTATTGATCTTAGATGTTCTCCAGGGAACCATGTGTTATTGGCTTGATCATTAATTTGTCATGTTTCTGAGAGATGATAGGACCTTACGAGCTGGTTCTTAGGGGCAAGTCATGATGGTCTTGATGGCATGACTTTGAAAGAGATTGGAACTCTGGACCTTTTATCTCCTTTTCCTTCTAGTTCATCATGAAGTGAGTATAGCTGTTCCACTTTGTGACCTTTACCAGGATGCTCTGCCTTAGGACACACCCCCAACTTCACCAACAAGACAAAGAAAGAAATTTTGAGACAAAAATCACTCATTACTCTGTTGCATGAAGAAACTTTGCTCGTGAGAGTTGATGGATGTATTAATATTCTCTCTGCCCTTTGTTCCACTGTGCTCCAAGGGACTTAGGTGTACAGGTTCCACTATACATGTGTCACATAGGGATAGGCATGTCTCAGACACATATTCTCTATGTTTGAACAGTTGTGGAACTCTGTCGCAGACTCCATCCATTGCATAAAAAGCTTCTTTTATGAGTGGTATAAAGTATACATGTACGTAAATATAAGGATCCATATTTAGCATACAGTAATAATTTTATCTGTAGAAATATATGACAGAAATAGGGTTTCTCTAGGAGCTATGATCTCTCCAGCGATGTGTGTTTAGCTATATTTACAGTGCCCACGTTTTAGAAAATAATAAACTACAGAGTGCATGTACCTGAATAGGACTCGTATATTATACTTCACCCACCCATGGCTCAGGGACTACTGAGAAAGAGGGAGCAGAAAGACTGCAAAAACCAGAGTTGGTGCATGAACATAAGGAAACAGGCTTTCAGGCCTCTGGGAACTTGCTCATATGAAAAATCGTTACTTATTTGTAATTGGGACAGAAAATTCACTAGCATATAGTAAAGAAGAAAAATAAAAAGAAAAGAATAACAAATAATAAGAAAAATATTCTATTATTAAAAATACTAAACTTTGAATAACACTGTTTTAGATTTTATATGAGGCTAAACTACATTAAAATTCTTATGGAGGTTAACTGATGTGAATTCTATTAAGTCGGACATGTATTGTTTGCGAACCAGGAGAATTTTAGGCTTCATTTAGTGGATTCTGTTTCCAGTATCTCTTTTCTGGTCCATGTTAAACCAATTGCTTAGTAATTTGCTTTCCAAACTTAAACCTCTTTCCTCTGTGTTTACATTCTATAGACATACAGCCATTTGATTTCATATGCATCTGAGCCTCCCTGTAGCTAAGTAGAATGCGCATATTTTTAATGTAAAACAATGCCTTGAAAAGGAAGTCACTTTAAGTGAATTGCATGCAGACATCCTTAGAGTCTATGGTCCATTAAAAATATAAGTCAAGACATATGAACTCTGAGCTGCATCATTCAGAGCACAGGTAAGCTAATCAACTAATGTACAGCCTCATTCCTCAGTAGAAAGATAGAAATGATGGGAAGATAGAAAGACTTTAGTTTTTACTTCCAAACTTCTCTTTCATGTGGTTTTTGATCCTATTGGTTGGAGATGTGAGGGCTAATAGTGTTATTTTCTAAGAGGATGTCTGTATCTGGGAGTGCTATTACTTGAAGCTGTGCTGCTTTGTCTCAGCCTTTCCCGCGGTGGATTCCATTATCTGCAGCTCTATTGCCTTTTTGATAACACCTTGCTTCTCTTTGGACAGAATCTGTATCTAATTGTTTGCTCTCTGCGGTGCTTTGCAGGTTACTCTGCCTGTGACTACTTTCCATTGCCTCCAAATGGGGGTTTCAGAGCTCTTGAAAGATTTCCTAAACCCTCCCTCTGCTCTGCCCTACTTCACTCACCTTTTGGAGAGCATTTTGCACAGACATCCTGGTGGTATTTTCTGTTGGTTCTCTTCATGTGGCCTTTACAGCAGTTAATGTGCAGTGCAGGATTTTGAAGCTTTGAGTTTGAATGTCGTGCCTTACACTTAGAAGTATGTCTTAAACAAAAGTTGCTTTCAAAGTAATTTTTTTTCTGATCATGAATTTTATGTAATAGAAAAACAACATAAGGGAGAGATAACAGGACATCCGTGTTTATTTTGGGTAGACAGAAATGATGAGTGTAAATGGTTTACAATCATATTTTTCTTGAGTTAATCACATACGTTAAATGATTAAAAGTAGACTCCCAATGCACATGAGTTTGCTGACAGGAAGTAATAGTAGACATCAAGGTGATTTTAACTTTATTGTCTATCATATGTTTACTTAAGCAAGAGTGACTAAAAAGCAGTTTGTGAATAAATAAGTAAAACTAGAATAAAAGATGACCATTCTAAAAGTTTACAGCAAAGAACTAGAGTTAAGGGGGAGGATGGTTGATAAGGTGCTCTAAATGATTAGAAGACAGAGGTGACTTCTTATCAATAGATATTTTTATAGGTAGATACTTTATAGATATAGATATTCAAATATATATATATATATATATATACACATATATATATTAAAATTGGCACTATCTTCAACCTGAGTTTAGGTAGGTTTCACTTAATAATAAAGCATACTAAGACACCAGGAATGAAATATCCATAGGTATTAATATAAAATATGGATGGCTTTTAAAAAATGTAGACATGAAGTGAAGGGATGGGGAGTGGATCTGAGAGGAAATGGGGGAGGGATTTGAATATGACTAAAATACAATGTATGACATTCCTAATAAATCAATAAAAGTACTATCTTTCAAAATAGTAATAAATAAAATATTTAAAAATAAATGACAAAATACACATTAAAAGAAGGAACCATCGTTGATCTGATGCCTTAATTACTCCCTCTCTTTTTAGAGGAGAAATAGATTTACCACATAGATTAGACACATTTTTATCACAGTCACTGCTTGGGGCACCTTGGAAGAAGGCAATTTCAAGGTGAAATCTAACCTTCAGTGATTCATTCACAGAACTCAGTGAAACTCCACCATCCTTTATGCATAAGTAGTCTTCACTTTAATGAAACGCATAATTGCATTATATTATACACACTTAAATAGCTGTGTTTCATTGTGCTATTTTTCATCTACTTATAGTCAATAAGATGTTCCAACTTATTATTTTAAGCTTGAAAAATTAGTTAATTAGCATTATCTTTAAAATTCATCAGCTATATGTTTATCTCCTCATCTTGACTGAAGTTTATGATGATATAATTATCTTCAGATTAATCTGATAATGATTCTGTTTTAAATCAGAGTTGATATGTATGATTGTGTAGGCTAAGTAATTGCAGGATAGTCTATATAACTTCAAGTGTAGTAATTTACATTTGTTTGACTAGTTTTCTGAAATTAATTGTCACAATCCACATATTGAATTATAATACAATGATTACCTGATTTTCATCAAACTCAACATTATTTCCCTATAATGTAATAATATTTTCTCAGTAGTTTTGTTGCATTCTTTCTCATTAATATTCATATTAAGCATACAAAATTGACAAGTCTGAGAGTAGGCACTAATTATATTTATTTAAAGGGTGTTTTGATGTATAGTTAATTTAGGAGATTCATTACATAAGCTTAACATGTAAGTACTTTTCCAAATTGTGTCACACCCCATTTCTGCTTTTCAGATATGCTCTTTGGACTCATTGTAAGTATCTGGTTTATACAATGTGTAGAACCGTACAGAGCCCAATGAGAAATTCAGTTATGGTTTGAACCGTCTCTACTCTCTAGTTCCCCTTCTCTTGTTAAGAATATAGATTTATCTGAACCTTTAAGTTTCATCTTAATAGTGAAGCCAAGGAACATTGGATATATGTATCATATAGGCATTTGTGACTTTGTGACATATTCAGTTCTTTGGTTTATTTCTTAACCTAGAGTAAAACAGTTTATGTTAAAAATCATCACAAATACATCTCATCTGATTAAAGTTTATGCTGTGGTTTACCTTATGAACTGATTGTTTATAATTTTCATTATATGCTTTGTACTTTATATTTTCTGTAAATGTTAGATAGAACTCACAGATTTTACTAATGTCATAAACATTCAGAGTACTCAGAGAGATGTAGGCTAGGTGAACGTTTTTTTCTAGAGAATCTCCAGGTCACTAGCACTGATTTTGACGTGTCTCTGGTCTACTGTCCACCAGTCTTTATCCTGTCTGTAAAGGAAGCAAGAGTCTCAAGTCTTCTACTGAGCCTTATCTCTAATATGTAATAAAAGCAAACAAAATATAAATTGTTCTTTTGTTTTAAAGTCTTCCTTTTTTAATTTTCACCATTTTTATAGTTAGGCTTTTCACAGCAATTCTCTGTATGTGCTGGGATAAAATTGTTTTTCAAAGTCACTCTCCAATCCCTAAAATATAACCTCTGTAGATGTTTTTATTTTCTAATCCCCAACAAGTCCCCGAATCATTAGAGTTGGCAAAGCTTGTCACCATGAACTGAAATTTATTTCCCTTTAAGTTCTGTGATGCTAGATTCTTTATTTTCTTATATGGTTCCTATATTTTAATTTGTTTTTCATTTATATTCCCTTTAAGTACCTTTTCTTTATCAACTTAGGTTTGACTTTTAGAGCATAGCAAAGATTAATCTTTTTTTTTTCATTATCATTCTACCATCTTCTTAGAACTGCTCTATTTTTGCTGAGGGATTTAGATAGCGTGACAAAAATTCCTCACTTTTGTTTGACTAACACCATTCTAAAAGTGGTCAGGTTTATGTTCACTCTATGCCTAAAACTAAAAATTAATATAGTTCTATGAATCAGAGCTTATAATGTATGTTATTGTTTAATTCTTTACTGCCACCTGCACATCCAGTCTAATTCCACATCTCTTTCCCTGAGTTCCAACTCCCCTATCTAGAAGATGGTTCATCTTCACCTATTTCTGATAATTTCCTCCTCAGGTAGAAAGATTAAGTTTAACAAATTCAGAAACAAATTTCCAGTATTCTTCTGTTATGTACAGTTGGATTAACTTGATGTGTCCGAACAAGTTTAAATTATCCAATGCCCATCTAATTGTTTTTATCCCACATTCACAACATTATATTTGTTCATTTATTCATTAAACAAATTCATTTTCTTTATTTGTCCTCATTCTATTTCTTATTCATCTCTCATATCTCAGTAAAATCGTTATTTTCTTAGAGAAAAAAAAGATGAATCTTAGCTTTAATTAAACCTTTCTATTATTTTGTATTTTGACATCTTGATTTCCTTTCACACTGTTTATCTGATCTTTTGTGAGTACATCCAGTTTGGAAGGACAAGCCCTGTACTTAGATAAAAGGCTTCTTCTGCTTAAGATTGTCAGTGGTTATGTTTCTCAGAATGCTGTGCAAGAAGAAACTTTAGTTTCTGATCTTAGAAACTCAGAGAATTATAGTTAATTCATCGAGTAATTATAATTTTAAATGAGATAATATATTTATGTCTTTAGAATGACATATTGTAAAATGGCATGAAGCTGTGTTTCATAATGATAAATAGTTCTCAGACATTTATCATTTTAAAGCTATAGGTAATCATTTCAAAATGATGAAAAGAAAGATTTAGTACAGTCTGATGTATATCAGCTGCCAACTTTGCTCATGTTACGTGTTTGTGGAAAGTTCATTTGTAGCAATTTGCTTCAGTTTTCTCCCTTCTTATTGTTTTAAAAATATGGCAAATATTTGTATTTCTTTTGTAATTTTCAAAAAAAATATTTTATTTATTGCGTGTGCCTGCATGTACGTAAGTGCACCTATGTCATGCAATGCCTACAGAGGTCAGAAAGGATGTCAGATTCCCCTGAACTGGAGTTATAGGCCTTGTTAGATGCCATGGGGTGCTGGGAATTGAACTCTGGTCATCTGCAGAAGCAGCCAATGCACTTAACTGCTGAGCCAGCTTGGCTTTCCAGCATTTTCTCTATAATCCTGTTGAGGATCTGGTCAAAGCCATTGACCTGAGATTTTCCCAGTTTCTTCTATTCCTCTGATTCATGATTTGGACTTTTCTTGGTTTCAGAAAGCTCCTATATATTCCATTCTTGCTTTTTAATATAATTTTTTCATATATTTTGTTGAACGGTCCAGTTATCCCACTTTTTCATCAGCCTTAATTTTGTTTTCTAGTTGATACATTTTGATAGTATGACATTCTTCAATCTTTCCTATTTGGCATATTGAGTTTTACAATCTCATCATTATCTGAGATTGGGTTTTCTGCTATATTTTTTATCTCTTTCATTAATTCATTTTTCAAATCCTTAATTGTCTTTGTCATTTCATTCAGCCATGTTTTTGTATTTTCTTGAGATTTGGTAAGGAGTTTATTACTATCCTCTATGAGTACCTGTGCTGTTTGTTTGCATATTCTTTAATGTTCTTGAATTATTTGATCATGTTTATGTTTTTTTTTTCCTGTGTCTTGAAGTTCCTTTTGGTAATTCTCATTCTATGGGACTGGTGGGAATTTGGGGGGACATATTACTTTTGTTTTTCATATTATTTGTGTTTTTGAACTGTGACCTGGATATGTGGGCTTCCTGTTTTGGTTGTATATCTGGTATAAAATTCTAGCCTGCATTTGTTGAATAGAAGTTCAGTTCTGTTTTTATTTTTAGCTTGGTTGATTTCTGATGAGGTATGAATACATAGTTGATCTGTACTTCAGATCCCCACTTTTTATTTTCTTATTGGAGAAATGGAATGACTCCAGTCTAGTCTACTGTGTCAGGTTGGCAATCACAACTAGAACTGTGAGTTTGGAGACTGAGGAGTGGGCAAGTTCTAAGGAGCTCACCAGTGTTGTCCAAGGTACATGAGCAGTGGGTTTGTCTTACTACCAGAGATGAAAGATGGTGAAGGAGTGGGCAGGTTCTGACTCTCTCACTAGGGTGCTCACACATAGGTTCCCAGACTACTCCCAGAAAGGGAAGATAACAAAGGATGTCTTTTTTATTTCATTGTTTGCCTATGAATTCAAATCAAATTATCTATTGGCTGGGCTATAATTAAGATCTATATCTTCCCTGCGTTGGTTGCCACACTAAGCATACTATTTGTCTGTTGAATTGTTTTTCATGATTTCATACTAAACTCAAAAATACCCTTTTATTCTGTATAATTTATAAAATTATATAGGCTCATATCTTATCAAAGTTTCATAATATAAATTTTGCACTTTGCTACTCATATTTGTTTCCTTAATATAGTCTAGAACTTCATGCTTATTTATCAAGGCCATGGCACTATACATATTTTTACAATGTATCTTTCTTGTTTTAATAATATTTTTGTTGAATAGTTGGAAATTGCACACAATGTAGTTCAATCATAAATTCTTCCATTCCTTCACTCCTCTCAGGTCACATTTGTCTCCCTGTCACTGGATGACCTCGGTTTTCAAATATTGTTTACTTATTTATTTTTTATGTTTATTAAGTATTTTGTCTGCCTTCATCTACATGCAACATGCACATGCTCAAGTACGTCAGATGAGGACATCAGATTCCCTGGAACTGGAGTTATAGGCAGTAGTTAACTGCCATGTGGATGCTGGGAACAGAATCTGGGTCCTCTGCAACAGCAGTCAGTGTTCTTCTCCGCTGAGACTTTTCTCCAGTCCCTCTATTATTCTTTGAAATTCCTATTAAGGCTAATTTTGTTTTTCAAATGCTTTTGAGGATGGGTTCATCCACTGGATCCTAGCCAACGTACCTATCGTCACACCATTAAAGAAAATGAAGTTATCTCCCGTAAGCTATCAATTGCCCATAGCTCCTGAGTTCGGGAGGGGCATCTTGCCCCTCCCCCATTCATGAGGGGATTTTTTCCTAGTTTGATTCTGTTGTGGATTTGCACATACTGTTACAAATGCGGTAGGCTCATATGTGAAACTGCCCTGTTGCATCCAGACAACAATCCCAGGATGCACTGGGAAGAATGTGCAGAGAATAGGACACTGCAAGACTGCTTGACTCTAAATGAGACACCTTGCACAACCTCTCCTTCAGTGGCTCAAGGATCACTGGGGAAAAGAAGCGAAGATTGTAAGTCACAGGTGGAGGATGAATATAAGGAAACCATGTCTTTGCGTTCACCAGAGTAGCTGCACGTGTCTAGCCCTAACCCTTTTTATATAACGCAATAGACCTGCAGAAGCTCATGCCCGGAGCAAATTCCAGCAGCGGGAACTTGAGCAAGAAGCATCAGCTCTAGCTGAAGATCTACTGGCAAGTTATACCAGTTGGAAGAGGGAGAGTCAGCTGCCTCACTTTTCAAATGCTAGATAACAATATCCAGTAAACTATAAGGATGGAATGAGGCAGTGCATTTAGGACACATGTATAATGAGTCAATGTCCACTTTTAATTGAGATTATTGTTTATTTTGCCTATTTAACAAATCTCTTGAAGTTCTTTCTTTAAAATGTCTGTTTGAAGCTGTCTCTTGAAACTTTACATTTACTTCATATATTTTTACTGTAGTTGCTGCATTTTGTTCTATAGTATAAACGGTTTCCAGTCATGAAATTGATTTAAGTATCATTTTTCTGCTGCACAGGCTTTTTTTTTTTTCCGTTGCTAACACTTTTGCAGTGAAAGTCCAAAGATGAATTGTGACTTCGTTTCATTCTCTGTTAGAACGTCACTGTTTGGCTCAGCAAAATGTCTCCGGTCCTTTCTTTAGCATTTTGAAGACTCTATTCCTTAAATCTTTTTACTGGTCTCAAAATTTTAATCATGTCAAGTGATTTTAGAATCTCTCTGCTAATCTGAAAATATCACTCAAACTTACAATGAAAAATTGTTAACTGGCATTAAACTTCTAGGTTTGAACTGTCTACATTCTTAGCCCTAGTTCATCCCACACACAGTCTCGAATGGCAAAAAATGGTTGTCCTGACAAGTACCTTTGTCTTCCTCTCCCACTCCTTACATTTCCAACCTTTACCCCATGTTAAAAATGGCATCTTAATTAGCATCTACGGAGTATTCTCTTTCAAATCATCTTTACCACCACTTTTATCTGCAAAGTCTTGACTCCTAGAATTAACATTCTCTCCTTGAAATGCTTGATTCTCCTCAGTTTTTGTAAACATAATTAACCTTAAAATCCACATAACAGCAGTGTATTCTAGTTGAAATGTGGTTTTAATTTTCTGAAACTTTAGTATCTACCTTTAAAGCAAATTTTGAGACTCTTACGATTTCATAATCAGGCTATAAGAGAATATAAATCAATAATATACAAAGAATATCTGTATTGAATATTGTGTCATCTGTATTCTTTATTGCACATTGTATTCAACTATTTATATTACATCTTTTTAAAGACCAATGAAAACAGGATTTTTATTTTTAAAATGCTATAGCATCTTTTTATATGCTATGCAAAATGACACTGATTCATTATTCAAATGAAGATAAAATTCCTACTATTTGTTACAGCTTCTACAAATCTGAGTGATGACCTAAGCTTGAACACTGAATGACTTTCAATTTAATAATTTATATGTGCATTTTCATATATTGTTTGGGTTGCTAAATCTATGACAGAGTTGTTATTTCTATTTCTAAAGTGAGTTATTTTCAGAATAAAATATATAAAAATATATTGACTTTTGTGTCAAACCATGTAGGTATGGCAGTTGTCTCTGAAATAAGTGACAATCCTCAAATGTTAGGAATATTTCATACTGCATAGCAAAGGAGACTTCAGAGTTAAAAAGGAATTAAGATTAATGGTCAGTTATGAATTAACCTTAAAATAAAGGATTGTCCTGGATATGTGGGTAAGAACAGTGCTATCAGAACTTGATGCTGTTCCAGAAGACCCAAGTTCACTTCCTAAAACCCTGGTACAGTGTCTCACTCCCACCTGTAACTCTAGAGGATCTGGGCCAGTCTTTTGGCCTCCACTGCTACCTGTATGCACAAACACATACTCAGACACACACACACACACACACACACACACACACACAAACACACAAACACACACAAACACACACACACACACATGAGTTTACACATAATTAAATATAAATAAATCTTTAAAAATAGAATTAGTATAAAATGTAAGTTCTGGGCTGGAGAGATAGCTCAACAATTAAGAACACTAGTTGATCTTGCAGAGTACCTGGGTTCAAATCCTAGAACACACATGGTAGCTAACAACCTCTGTGACTCCAGTTCCAAGGGACCTGATGACCTTTATGACCTTTTCTGGACTCCTAAGGCACTGCATATCATGGGTGCACTTTCATACATGTAGGCATAAAACTGCCTCACATAAAATAAATAAAATTTTAAAATAGTATAATTAAAGTGTTCTTAACTGTAGAGCAGAGAGAGAGAAGAAATTCTATGAATCCTCTTCTAACTTGCTTGAAGGACTTCTGAAATCAATGGCTGTAATATAATAAAATTGTATCATTTAATGTTTGTAGTAATTTCTTACAACTTCAATAGAAAGTAAACAGCAGAATATTAAGTTATCTATAATTATTTTTTATTATTAAGGTATTATTTTTTATTGTTAAGGTCTAGTCCATTATTTTATTTTCTGCTAGGGGTTATTCTATTTTGCGTTAGGGACTACATCCAGTATTGCTGGTTATTGGCAAGCATTCAACCTCTCATCTACAGTTCTACATTCAAAACCTACTTTAGAACAGCAGTGAGTTCTGAAATTATTAAATCTAGTGATCTACTCTTTCAGAAAAAAGTAGAATGATATAGCATAAATTATTATACACATTTTTTTTCTTAAAGTCCCTATATGCTGCCTTTGGTTTAACGTATTTCTTGTGTTAACAAAATATGTTAGAAAAAATTAATTAGTGATGGATTTCCTGGTAGAAATGTATTTCCTATATTTAAATGTAACACAATTATTAATACACCATATGTACCACATATAAATAAGATGTATTATTTCATTTGCTTCATCAGTCACTTTCTTTGTGTTCCAACAAGGTTATGTGTTGCTTGATGAGACAGTTCTGCAGAATATTAAATGTTGATGGACATCATGGTAAGTTTTTAAAATTTACAATAAAAGTAACAAAAACAGTAATTTCTTTAACATTGTGTGTGCCAGATACTGTTTGTTGTTGTTGTTTTGCATTTCTTATATGCTATACAATATCATTCCATAAAAAATTGAATGATGCATACACTTTATAGATGAAGACACAAAGGAATGGGATAGAATGGACAGATAACTTCTCAGGAGTCACACAAATTAGAACATTGTCAAAATTTAAAATGAGCTATTTTTACACAAACTTTGCTTGTCTGCTTGTTGTGGGGTATGTGTGTGTGCACGTGTGTAGTTGTGTTTATCTGTGTGTGTGTGTGTGTTATTTGATTGAACAGAAGAAGAGAGATGTGTATAGCTATACACAAACATAATCCAGTATATAAAGACTGAAATTAGATGATCATTAGTTCCAAAACAGAACCTGTCACACATAAGAAAAGCCTAACTACAAGAAGATAAAAGTAGAGGTAGAGGAAGAGAAAAAAGAAAAATGAATAAAAAGGATGTAGGAAAGGGAGAGAAGAAAAACTTCAATTTTGATTATTAAACTAAGTAGAAATGTATAAATTAATTAGAAGAATATTATTAAAGAACATTATTTACTTGCATAATGGATTCATATATAAAATTTAATTGCTTACAATGTAATATTTAAAACAACATAGATCATATATATTTTTTAAAATTTCAAAAACACAATTATAATATTTCCTTGTGAATATAACATGAAAAATAATTTAAATATTTGCATTATTGTAATGTGACATGCATATATAGTTCCTTATGTAGTATTATATCAAATATTAACATTTTTTATATCTTGTTTTTGTTTTCTTTAAAATAATACATGAATTTTTATATGCCATTAAAACTATTATACATGTACATGCATGCACAGACACACACACACACACACACACACACATGCCAAAAGTATTTAAAAGAAGTGATTAGTTTGCCTAAGTTTGTAATAAATATTTTCCAAGCTTCAGTATTACTTTAACAGAGAAAAATAGCTCTACAGCCCACAGAAGAACTGCCTCTTGGAAATAATGATATGAAAGGAAGGATATATTTTCTAAGTAGTGAGAGACAATGCATAAAGGATGCGCTCATCTTTTCCATTTGAAAAAATAAATGCTCAAATATAAGAAAAAATAAACCATAAAAGGAAAGATGCATGGATTAATAGTTTGTTTTCAAAACTGAGGAGTAAACGCAGTGTTAAGAAAATGATTTTGTGCTGGAGAGATGACTCAGTGGTTAATAGCACTGACTGCTCTTGCAGATAACCTGGGTTCCGTTCCCAGCACAGACATGGCGGCCAACAATCATCCATAACTCCATTCCAGGGGATCCAGTGCCCTCTTATTACCTCCATGGGTATTTCATGAAATGGGTGCACTTATATACATGCAGGCAATAAACTCAGACACATAAAATAAAATAAACAAAATGATTAAAAAAAGAAAATGATTTTGTCATCTTTCTTCCCCTCCTTCCATAATGATCCCTGGACCTTGCGAGAAAGGGTGTGATATAGTTATCCCATTTAGGGCTGAGTACTTTGCAGTCTCTTACCTGTAGGTTGAGGAGTTGTAGGTCTCTGTGTTAGAGTCCATCTATTGCAACTTCTCTGGCTGAGAGTTATACCCCATCTATGGGTATAACAATAAGTCATTAAAGTCAGTTTAATACTTTGTCCATCTGGAAGAATAATAGTAGTAGTTTCTCTCTTGGCCTTTGATGTCTAATTTCAGGTTCTTGATCTTGATTATAGTACCAATGGGCTTCATCTTGTGAAGTGAACTTTAAATTCAAGCAAAAGTGATCGGTTACTTCTATCCCATTAGTGCCACTATCACACTTGTAAACATATACTGCCAAGATAGTCATTATATGACTTTCAGGGTTTGCATCTGGGTAAGGTTGATGATTACGTTCCTTTTCTGGCACTATATATAGCAACTTCCAGCACTATGAAAACAGTGTATTAGAAATGAAGTTTTGAGATCAGTATCAACTTGATTTTTCCTTGATTTTCTACAATTCACATACAGAGTATCTTCAGCAATCAGGTCGTATGATGAAGATCTGACAGGTAACCAAGAGCAATAACATTATCCAGTATATTATGGGTGGAGGGTCTATGGAACCTGTGATCAACAACTCTAAAGAGTGAGTCCATTCTTTACATTGGGATTTTTATTTGCTATCATGTGGTGTCTGGCAGAGGCATTATTATCCCTTTATTGGGTAACTCCATTTAGACTTTTTATATGATATCTATAGACAATTTAAAATGCTTCTATATTAGGTTTCCATATGCCTTTTTCAAAGGCCTTTAGTGTTAGTTATCCCTTCCCAGATTCTGTCTTCGGCCCTGTCCTCATTCACCAATCCATTTAATAATTGCTATTCCATTCTTACCCTAACCCCCTTGATACCACTGCATTCTTTCTCTCCTCCTATGAAATTCTTCTCCTTCGTAGCACCTTGCTAACTTCCTAATCTGATATCTATGGAATTTTTAATTGAGGCACACATACCTAAAGTTTCAGAACTGGAATCCACATATGACAGAGAACTTATGATATTTGTCTTTAGTTCTAAGTTACCAAAGGTGATAAATGCATACAAAGAAACTGTGCTTTCTACTATACATAATGGATCAGTTGCACAGATGACCCCCAAGTGCTTGTGACAGCAGGCACAAGTCCTGTGCAAGCCTAAACCAGACAAATTCCCAGTATTAATGGCAGTGGTGTACTAGAAACCCTAGCCCTAACTGAGGAATTATTGTCAAATGATAGATCCTGGTAGAAGGAGAGTCAGCTTTGTTTACAGTTATAATATTGCATAAGTTGACTAGGCTCCATGGGATAGACTCATTCCCAAGAGCATTTTAGACATACAAATTAGAACTGATAGTGCTGTAAAAACAAACAGAAAAAAATAGAAATAATATAAATATTATGGAGTCATCTGGGTTGTAAGGTGGGGGTCTAGATAGGAGAGGTTGGTCTGAATACGGGCAAAATACACTGTATGAAATTCTCAAATACTCAATAAACTATGTTATAAACATAGATGTTATAATAAATATATAAGCAAGTAAAATAAAATAAAATGATTTTTAAAAGCCATTGGTGAAATTTTCTGAAATTTTGCTGTTTCTGTAAAGAGACAACACAAAGGTAATAAATAGGACAAGACCACCTCATTTCCCAATATGATCACATAATCAGCTCCTTGGCAAGATTCAGTGTAGGATAATTGCATGAACCATCACTCTGTTTCTTCTGATTACAGGATCGTGTTAGATACGGACATGTGTAAAAATGTCATGAATCAGTAAGCTAACCACTCAATAAACAATCATTTGAGAAGGCATAATAAATTATATTTGAACATGTAAGAAACAAAACAATTTACCTTATATGATACATTTCTTTGAAGTCATACAAGGGATATATCTAGTAAAAACTCAAGAATATGAACAGATCTCACTTTATCATGGATTGGAAGAATTAATTTTATGCAAATGACCATCCTACCAAAATCTATATCTATAGTCAATACAATCTCAGTCAAAATCCCCACAACATACTTCACAGAATTAGAAAAAAAATTCCTTAAATTCTTATGGAAGCACAAAAGACCATGGATACCCAAAGCAATATTGAACATAAAGAGCACTGATGGTAGGAATTATTACACCAAGTCTCAAATTATATTACAGAGCTATTGTCATAAAAACACTATGGTACTGGCATAAAAATAGATCAATGAAACATAATTAAAGAACTAAACACAAGTACACACTATTTCAGCCAACTGATTTTTGACAAAGTTGTCAAGAACACAGAAGGGAGGAAATGCAGCATCTTCACACCATGATGCTGGCAAAATTGGATCTCTACCATAGAAGAATGAAACAAGATCCTTTCACCTTATACAAAAGTCAACCTCAGTGGATTAAAGATTTCAGTGTGAAACATGAAACTCTGAGTTTGTTAGCGGTAAACATTGGCAGAAACTTCCAAGACATAAATATAGGAGAGCATTTTCTAAAATTAACAACAATTGCTCAGGAATTAAGGTCAACAATCAGCAAGTGGAACCGCATTAAACTAAAAGGCTTCTGCACAAAAAAAAAAAAAAAAGAATGACCAAAGAAGTGAATAGAAAACTCACAGAATGGGAGAAATCCTCACCTTCTATGCTTCTAGCAGAGGATGAATATCCAGAATATATAATGAACTCCAAAAGCAAAGAATCAAGAAAACAAATGACCCAATTAAAAGTTGGTCTAAGAATCTGAGCAGACAGTTCTCAAAAGAAGAAATATAGATGGCTAATAAACATCTTTAAAAGTGTTCAACATCGTTAATGATTAGGGAAATGCAAATTAAAACCATTTTAAGATTTCATCTTACCCCACTCAGACAAATGAGAACAAATGATGCCAAATTCAAAGAACAAATGATAACACATGCTGGATAGGATATGGAAATGGGAATACTCATTCACTGCTGGCAGGAATGCAAACTCCTGCAACTCTTATGGAAAGCAGTTTGAAGAACTTTTAAAAAACTACAAATGAATGTTACATATGACCTGGTTATAGCATTCCTTGCATATAAGGAACGTCCTCAGCCTATTGAAGAGATTCTTATACATCCATGTTTGTTGATGCTCTTTTCACAATAGCTAAGAAATGGAAGAAATCTAAGTGTCCCTCAACCAACAAGTGGCCAATGAAAATGGGGTTCTACTCAGTGTTCATACAAAGAGATTATTTATGAATTGCCTAAGCACAACTGGCATATTTACAATGCAGCCTTTGCACCTAAGGCTCATAGAACATAGAACAAAGAGCAAAGAGGACACTAATGTGTCTCTTAACTCTCATTAATGAAACTCCCTTGGGCAAAAGAGGACCAAGAATATAAGTGATCACAAATGACCAAAACATATAAAATAAACCTGCCAGGTATGGGTATTTGGACATGACTCCTATATTAAACTTACCTACCCAGGGCTTAGGGATCATTGAAAAAAGCAGGGCAGAATGATTTTAAGAGCCAGGAAGGAGGTGAATGACTATATGGAAATAGACTCCTATAGGCTCCTGGGACGTTGCTCATATGAACTTATAGCAATGTTGTGAGCATGCCCAAGACCTGCCGCGCCTGCACGGCCCTGGGTCCGAGTCCCTGCGAGGAGCGGCGAGGCTTGATGAAAGAACTCACACACACACACCATGGAAGTTGAGAAGAAGAAGCCTTTACTAACAAATGTCTCTTCCTTTTTATACTGTTTCCATACGTCATTATACAATCTAACAATCCTTGAGGAACCAGAAGACCAGGGACCACTGACCCAGTGGCCAAAAAAGATAACAACCTCTGTCCTACGTGACAGAGCACCTCATGCCCACCCAGGGACTCAGCACGTTAAGGCATGTTTACTAGGCCATAAAGCAGAAGCAGCACAGACAAGATAGTCTCTGCGAAAGGCGGAAGAATGTTCTGCGATTGCGGCCACAAGTTAATGAACAACTCTTAAGCTAAGCAGAATCAGACACCATGGCGCAGTCATGGAGGGCCCGCATACCATCACATAGCCATGGAGGGGGTTTGTGTTGGGAGGCCTAATTCCCCACAAAGACCCATGAAAACTCAATAGAAAAAAAAAGAAATATATATATATATATATATATATATATATATAGAGAGAGAGAGAGAGAGAGAGAGAGAGCACATAACTGTAGAAATGAGAAATGGGCAGTGGGCTCCAATCTTAGTTGAAGAATTAAGGCAGCTGATTGTGCTAGGTAAGGAAGAGCTGATCTTCTTAAAGTGAGTGACTCTGAATGAACTGACTAGACCACAGTGGATGAACTTGCATTAAAGGATATCTGGTGACACTAACTTGACACAGTGGGCCTTGACACAGATGACAGAATGTATGACTTCCAGTGAGGGAGCTGTTGGAGGGTGCCAATGTGGGAAGGGTGTATAGACATGATTAGGATGTTCAGTGTGAGATACACAAAAATTCAATTAAAAAAAGAAAAGCACAAAAGTAGAAACAAAACTTGTAAAATATTTTAAAAACAATAAAATAAAAATGCATTGATTATAATCCTTAATAGAATCTGATTGCTGTATTTTATTTAGTGAGTGCTCTTACATTGAGTTTTGGTATATTGTGCTATGAAAGAACATTTACTAGGGGCTACCAAAAAATTGAGTAAAACAATGGATTTCACTGAGGGAAAGTCCTGAATATACAATCAGTGTAAAATGCATGAACAATATTTAAAACATACAATGGATTTGGATTCATATTTTTAAAGATAAAGGAGAATATTCTCAAAAAGGATATAAGAATATTTATCCTTTTGGTATTTCTGAAAATACAGTGATGTAGTATTGAATAAAGATCCCTCAGATATCCTAATCTTTGAAATATGTAAAGTTGTTACTTTTCCTTACTGGGAAAAGAGACTTTGTGAATGTAATTATTTAAGAATCAAAAAGTATGGACATTATTCTAATTATGCAAGTATAATACAGTCATAAGATCTCTGAAAGGGAAATAGAACAGGAGATGTGTAAACAGAGACAGACTTTGCAGAGAAAAAACAATAGGATGAGAGAGTATGATGCTGACTTTGAAGGCAAAAGAACAGACCACAAGTCAAGAAATCAGACAGCCTTTAGAAGTTCAGGAAGAAGCATTTTCTCTTGAGCCTCCAGATGCAATCAACCTTTCTGATACCTTGACTTTAAGAGAACTAAAGTTGTTTTCAAACAGATCTTTAGAACTTTATGAGAAAAAAAAATCCAGTTGCTTTAAGCTTTGGAGTTTGTGATAATCTTCTATAATAGGAAGGAAAAACAACATGTGGAGAGACAGATGATTGATGGATAGACGAATAGCCAAAAACTTGTATTTGTAAAAGTAACAGTATATGCATTTCAGAAATGTAAATATTAACAACATAAGATGTTAAAGTAGTTGAATAAAACACAAGTTTGCATTGATGAAGTAACAAGTAAAATAACAGGTTCACATATAATTCATACATTAACGTGATTATTAAGAACTAAAATATGAATTAAGTTACATGAGACGTATTAAAATCAGGAACATGAATAAAGGACATATGATCTGAGAAAAATTTATTGGACATGAAGTTAACAGAAAAAAATGTAAAAACTAAGTCACAAAAATAAAATTTGCATACTTAACACACATATGTATGCATATGTAGACACAAGAGTGAATAAGTCAGAATTGAAATTTAAAATCGCACATTTTATAACTAAGTAAGAAGACTTCAAATATACATGTGAGATGCAGGCAGAACATACAAAATTATACATAAATACTACAATAATCATTACAACTATTAGAAAAGAAAATTGAGAAATTGAATCAGTACTCAACTAAAGCAAAAAGAGATACATACTTTAATAACTTAGTAAGAAATCTTGAATACAGTCAGCCACACATATGACAGTGATCAATATTAATATATAAGTATGAATGTATATATTTCATACACATATATGAATGTATATATTACATGGGAGAACCAAAGGCTTGTTCCTCAAATACATTTTCATGTCAATTCTTTTGTTTGCTATAGTAACGGGGAACCATTACAAACATGAAATTAACACAAGGACTTTTGCCTTTTTAGTCCAAACTGGCAGTTCTGCTCTCCTCTGGAAGTTGTTTGGGATGGTTCTGCCTCATATTTCTTTCATTCTTTTTGCTTATTATTAATACAGAATCTCATGTGATCCAGGCTAGTCTCAAACTGGCTATGTAGCTGAGGCTGAATGTAGATCTTTCTACTTTCACTTCCAGAGTGCCGGAGTAACAAACATAGGCCACTGGTCTCAGTTCATGTGGTGCTTGGGATTGAACCCAGGGTCTTTTACAAATTGTCAAGCAGTCTACCAATGATCTACATCCTGCTTGATAAATCTTGGTTTTCTCAATTCCAAAGAATAGTCATGGCATCTGAAAACAGAAATGGATGAAATTCAAGAGCAAATCTGAAGTATAAAAACAACTCACTCTGACGTGCTGTTCCATGAACTAGCATCCCATTGGTGAAAGCTGGTCACATGATTAAGTTATTCACCCTTCCACCATTAGTTGGAGGATCTACAAAGAAATGCTACAAAGGACATGGACGGGAAGAAGGATGATAAAATTGAAACCAGACTTTTTTTCTTCTCTTTTGTTTTGAGACAGATCTCCCTGAAGCCCCAGCTATCCTGGAACTTGCTGTGGAGACCAGGCTGGCTTGCCTCAAACTCACAGAGATCCACCTACCTCTCCCTCCCAAGTACTGGAATTAGAGGCTACTGTTTTAAACTATGTCATTTTTCATTCTATGTGACATATAATGTATTTGCAAATAGTGGTAAAAATATATTTATATATTAGTATAAATCAAATATGAACAAAAGGAAAATATTACTTGCTAACATATAACTCTGGCATAATTATCAACACAAAACACAGCTCCCACCTCACAGGGAAGAAGCAATCGTTTATTCTTGAGTTGTACATGAGTTACTATGGCCCAGGAACATAGATTCTGGTTGTCCCCCCAAATATATTCTAACATGTAAATAGTTTCATGAATTTTTCATAGAATAAACTACAATAATAAATCAAGGCATTTTTAAGTACGCTGGTGGAAACATCAGGTAGGAGAGGTTCTGAAAACCAGAGAACTTTTTGTCCTAGCTCTCACATGTTTTGTTGCCATTCTTAGCTTTGGGTTTGGTGGAAGTTAGTGGTCTACAATGTTAATTCATTCCCAAAAGGTACTAACTGATGGTCACAGAAAGTTAGATCAGAAACAGAGGTGGGAAATGGACGGCATAGAGATAGCTCAATATAATTAGGCACTCGATTTGCAAAGTTCCAACTTTTCACAAGCATTGAGTTCTAACAAAGATTGGCATTGCAGAATCAAAGAAGTGTGAACTTTTATTTGGACACTTAAAATTATATAACTACCTCAATATTTTATTTTTCTCAAGATACTGCTTTCAAGCTGGCAAAAAAAAAAAAAAAAACAAGATTTGGATGGAAATAAATAGAAATTTCTGGCATCCAAACTGATGATAGATATATTTAGTAGAGAATCAGGGTACATCTGGAAGAGCCTGAAAGTTTTAGCTATATTTCCGTATTAATAGATATTTTAACAATGGAAAGATTTCAGTAATGAGAAAGTATCTGCTACCTATAAAGAGGCAGCAAAAGTAGTAACATGATCAAACATTTCCAATAACACCATAATTTAGGATTTAAAATAACTTCATATGGTAATTTCCTTGGAAAGGAAGCTTCTAATCCACGGATGTTTAGTTTAATTTTACCTGAGTCCTTTTCCTTTGGATAATGTGCTGTTAGTCAGGGTTCTCATAAAGAACAGAACAGATATAATATAAAAAATTAGGGTTATCACGAAGAGCAGAATGGATATAATATATAAAAATAAAATTATATGCAAAGAATTTATTGCCATCTTACTTTAAAATTGAGACAGCAGGTGAACATCACCTAAGAGATTGACAGTACCATAGTTGCTGTGTGATTAAGGCTGGCTGCCTCAGTAGTCACAGTAGTCCCACAGGGGCTGTCTAACACTGAAGGGACTGACAACCTGTGCAGACTACAGAGCTGGGTGCCTCAAGAAATCCCAATCTAGTGGGAAAAAAAAAAAACAGAGGATCCCTGGAGAGCCACTGGTTCTTAATCAATCATGGAAGCTGAGAAATGCTGGTTCTCATATTGGCAAAGGCAGCAGCAGCAGCAGCAGCAGCAGCAGCAGCAGCAGGATAAATGAACATTTGGGGAGAGGGAAGATCAAACAAGCAAAAGGTGCATAATATTCTGCTATGCCCTTTTAATCTGAGCTGCTGCCAAAAGCTACTACCCATACAGGTGGTGGGTCTTTCTGCATCAGTTCATGCAGTTAAAACCCTTCTTCCTTTGACGCTCCTTAATCTGGTCCTTCTAAGTCCTGGCGATGTGATGTTAAAACAGACTATCACATTTGCCTACAATACCAGATGAACTGTAAAATCTACCGCTCACAAACGAGTAAAGTATGTGGATATAAAAACAAAATATATCCTTCAAAAGACGGAAGGGGGAAAGAAACGTCCCAGTAAGACTAATCAAGCTCAGTCAAAGGAAACGAGTGTTTCCTTAGGCATTGTAGGTATTGAAATTTAAGTGCATATTCAAGCATTCTATATAAATCATATGTTTCCTTACATTTAAAATACTTCATTCTAAAAAGTCTTCCAAGAAGAAAATAATACTATTGGTTCACATTTAAAGCAAATTTCAAATATTCATAGTTTAATTAATCTACATTACTGAATTTGCTTATGTGTAGATAAAACTTTTTTTCCATAAACCATATGGAAAACCATTATGGGGAACACTGAGAACACTCAGAGATGGCAAATTTTGACATTACTGAGAAAACATGTGAGTGTGTATATATAAATATTCTCAATTGTTATCCATTGTAATACAAGTCTACGGGTCATCCTTTAAGCAAAGTAAAACAGAAACATTCAGTTTGTAATAGGTATATAAAGCAATACATTACTTTTTAAATTTTTATGTATTTTCTTGCCCTTTTACAAAACAAGATTCTGGAAAGATAGCAAAAAGTTTGTGCCATCTATCACTGACAGAGCAATTAATTATCAAATCATATTATCTAGAATGTTTAAAGACAAACTAGGTAAAAGTAGCATCAATTTTAGACCTATACTAGTTGTTATCAAACTCCCTTGCCAGGAAGAAAGAGGAAGCCACCATGCTGTTTCCTGTGTCTATCAGAACACGACCAGCTCCCACAAGAGCCTGTGTGAATTCAATGAGAACCATACAGAGCTGCCTGGAGAAACACCTGACAAAGAACATTTTAATTAGTAGAGAAAGGGATTTTGCAGAAGGAGGCCTAAAGGAGATGGAGAGCACATTGCCAAGCATCTTTCAAAACTCTGCTCCTGCCAGGGTTCCCTTCCAGTTCCTAGCCCCAATATAGGAAAAAATAAGTCTGCAAAAGAAATCAAATTTGATCCAAATAAGGAAAATAGATAAGACAGAGAAGAGATCCATGAGAAAGCTGGCAGGATACAGGACTAGATCCTCACATGAAGTAAAACCACCGTATTGTTCATAGATCACAAAATAATCTGGAGTGCTAGGAAAGTGAAAGTTTCCTGAATGCTGTTCCACTGCAAAACTCAGGAAAATGACTTCCATATATAAAATGAGAATGATATAAATACCAAACCTGATGAGGCTATTATGAGAGTATTGAGAAGAATATTAAAATATGTCTACATTAGAGGAAGCATACCAGAGATAAACCCTTAAGACAAGTGAAAACTATCACCTGTTATGTCAGAAAGAGTCATAAGAAGTTTCTAAACTCAAGAAAACTGGTTTCATCTTAAAAATGAGGCATCAGAGCCTATATTAATAAAATTACTTGACCTTAAGTAAAAGAGTAAAAGGAACAGTGTATTTGGTGAACATACAAAAAATAGAGCCCAAGACATAACAACAACAACAACAAAAACAAAAACTGTGTATATACTATCTTCAGAATTTTGGGTAGCATTGAATCCTTTTAATACATTAATAGAAGTTATGCTTATCTATAAAGTAAGTGGAAAATTGAAGTGAAATTTGAGCCTAATGAGGTTAGCACACAGATATAAAATTTAACACAAATATGAAAATTTGATACAGCTAATTGAAAATAGCATCTACTTTACATAATTGAATGATAGACAAACTATTTTTTATCTTACTTCTTATACTTTACAACATCTTTACTAAGTGTTGACTATTAGCTAAACTTGAAATGTGTTTTCTTGCTATGTAACTCTACACAATTAAATAAAATAGAATGATTATATTATTTACAAGGGGGAGAAGCTTATTAAATCAATACCCTTACACTGATAGTTAACATTGTTGTTCTAAATCCATCCCAACTTCCCCTTAACATATCCCATTCATATATTTTATATAATGCATGAAAATCAGAGCTCTCAATATCTATTAAATAATAACCTATACATTATTTTCAATAGTGCTACAAATAACATAGTCTCCAAGATAATCCATTGTATTTCATAAAGAATTGTTACTTTAAAAACTATGGCATTAATAATTTGCCAGTGTGGTTTAATAAAAGAAAATGGAATATTCACAGAGGTAACATAAAACCCTCTTGACAACATTCATCAAGTTTAGGATGAAGATCAACTTCAAGACTCAACTCTCCATGCAGGTGACAAATAAACAGGAGGTTTGTTTGTTTGTTTGTGGTCAAAATTGAATCCATGTTTAGATCACATGTAATTAATTTCAAAAGATCACAAGGGTTAAGTTAAACAAATGTAGAAAATTAGAAGAAAGAAAAAAATATTTCTGAGCTTTAAGAAATTTAGAGTGACATTATCTAGTTCTTACATAAAGTCACGGGCTCTATGAGAATTAAAAACTAAGCTAACAGTCTTTCTTGGAGGAAGCTACTCACCAAATGAAGTTGTTGAAAGCAAAATCAGAGAAAAATCCCTAAGAAGTTTGAATAAAAGTATATGTTATTAGGATCTAGAGCTCAGGAAATAGAATGGAGTGGGGAAAGAGACCAGTGCCATACTTTAAACAAATCAAGACTACATTTATTCAACACAGTGAGGGGCAGCAACCTTCTCAAGGATTGGAAGCCACTGCACTGGGGAGGGGGTAGTTAGAGATCATACAGGGCCTGGGGAATGAGGAAGTGGATGCAGCTTTAGGGGTCTCTGTGCAGGTCAGGGTACTGGAGAAATTTATGGCCTCCTCTTTCCTGGTCCTGTTTACACAAGTAAGACAGGTTGTCTTGGGAAACAGGCTATCATAACAAATAGTCCTGCCTGAGTTCCAAGAGTGGCTGATCAATAAGCCTGCTAGCAGTCTCAGCGGCTATTGGGGCTTTTGATCATCTATCATCTTTGACAGCATCTACTAACAAAACAAGAGGCCATAGCAGTTAATTTATAGCTCCTGGAGATATATTTTCTATATGTACTTATGTTTCTGTCCATGTAGTCAAGGTCTCTTGGCTTTTGGTAGGCACCTCTAAACTTGGCCCTAAGAACACATGACTCTTGAAGCCACGCAACATGCAGCAGTACAGGTCCTGATTCTGGGGAAAAGGACTGACCAGTCTAATAATACCACAGGTCTTTGTGCTGTTTATCCTTATAAATCAGAATCCATAGCAACAGAAAGTAGCACCAAAACATCTGGCCCATTTAACATGCAGATTATATCAGATGGCATCCTAAGTCCTTGGAAATGAGCTAGCAATATAAATATAACCTGATGGCTGTTAATCAATAATTGAAGACTTAGACTTTGCTGTATGAATAGAGGAATTTAGTAAGAGCTTTTGAATCATAAAGATGTTTGTTATCCATAATGATGTTCATTACAACCAGTCAAAACAAAAGCCGATATTTGATGGAACTCATAAAGTGAACTAGACATCCCTCAAGAAATTGTCCACTGGTCCATACTCACCATGGGATGTGGAAACTCAAGTCAGCTCAAGATTGAATCAACTCATAAAGATGTGTCACAAAAGCTAGAAAGAGGGGCCAAAGTTACAGCTCGGTAATTTGACTTTTGCCAGTGAAGCCAGTCTATCTAGCTGGGCAAAATTGACTGAATAGAGCACCTATTTCTGACAAATTGGCTGCATCAGACCCATAGTTTCTACCCATTGATTCACATCCGAGACACATGCCAGATTAGGGGCAACTATTTCAATGCACCATATAGCTTATGGAACCACTTAATATAACTTAAAATAATTACTTTTGCCCTATTTAGTAATCTGACATGACTCTAATTTAGGAGAATGGCACATTCATTGCACAAGCTGTCAAAAACTGGGCAAGCTCCCTTGACTTAGGAAGGAATTACATGGTGAATGTAGTGATGGGACTAATGCAGAGATTTGAGTGTGAGCGAATCTATCTCAGTGTAGTGTTTTAAACCAAAAGCACAGGGTGTCAAAGCC
Source organism: Eospalax fontanierii (assembly GCA_035773235.1). Taxonomy (NCBI): domain Eukaryota; kingdom Metazoa; phylum Chordata; class Mammalia; order Rodentia; family Spalacidae; genus Eospalax; species Eospalax fontanierii. Next base: position 40,627,823 of record CM069542.1, on the reverse strand, counting down.
TCATGGTCACCTACCAAATGTCGAACTGCTACAGTGGCTCCCAAATTCAGTCTCATTTTAGTGAAGATTAAAGACATGGATACTCATAGGAGCAAACAAAGAAGAAGCTACCTTTAGGAAGGAGGATGGGAAAAATCAGAGGTCAAGGAGAAGTGAAAAGTTAGAGGAAATGAGAGAAATTCCTAAGAAAAGAAAAATTTTCCAAGGGAAAAAAATCTACTCAATATTGTCTAGCAGTTGTTGGAGGCATATGAAAGAAACTGTACAACAGGTGAGATTACTTATTTATCTGGACTATCATGACCTGAGCCAGTGTAAGTTTGACATGCTCTGGGTATGTACCCAAGGCCCAACTAGAGAGAGGATCATGCGCTATTCAAGCATCTTCTGGTCAGTTACGGATTGCTGAGACGTCCTGTCCACATTTCCACCTTTCTTGGCTGTTGTCCTTAACAGTCTGCCAGCTGCTAGTCACTTGGCTGGTGTTACTGCTCTCCCACACGGCAGGGGCTTGCTTGCCACTCTTTATCCTAAGGTCTTTCTACTCTTCTTGGCTACCAAACTAGCCACATTTGTTCTTCTTTAGTTTCTCTATGCAGTAATCTTGGGCTCTATTCAGAAATAGAGAATTTGATATCAGCTATCTTTATCAAGTCTGTCATAATTAACTCCATTATAAGCAAGAACAAATGATAGAATAATATCCTTAACATACTCCTCAAGGGCTATAGTGTGGGAGATAGACTACTTTTACTGGCTCAGACCACTCTCCTGCTTCTCTGGTCAGTTTGATGACCTTATAAACAACCACCACTCTCTCCAGTTCTCTAGACTTACTAGTTTAATACCTAATCTTTCGTTACAACTCAACTTCTATTTTCACTCTAACATTTGTGAGCAACAGGTTGTCTTCCATGGACACTTTTCCCTTAGTACCTACTGAGATCTTGCTAGCTCTTATACCAGAATGACTACACTTAAACCATAATTACCCAAAGGTCATAAGAAAGTGCAACTTTCTAAAAGAAGTCACTTGAACATTAGACGTTGTATTTTAGCAAGGGGAGTATGATGCTGTTGAGAAATAATGAACTGGGATAGGTAGAGTGAAAGTCCAAGTAATCATCTGAGTAGCCTATGCTTCTGAAATCTCTATTCTCCTGAAACAGATGTGATTTTATCTTCCTTCACTAACAGGAAATTCTCTTTGGGCAGTATGTAACCTATGCTTCCGACCGTCATCAACAGGTATCACGATTCAAGCTTCCAGGCTTTGCTGCCTCAATGATCTTCTCCTCAGTGGGACAGCACCAGAATGAAAAATGGAATAGAGAAACAGCAGGGCCGCTTTGCTTGAGTCCAGGACTCTTACACTGGCCTCCAGGACTCCCAGGTAGACAATATGTGAGTCTATGCAGGATGTAATCACCCTTCTTAGGTTGAACAATCATGAGCAAAACATTTGGGTCAAGCAACATGATCAATGTAGCTAAAGAACTGGACAGATGGTCCATGTAGCTATCAATTCTCATCTAGATTATTAGATGAGATCGTATTCAGCACTGCGAGGTTTATAAGTACAATGAGTAAAGAAGCATCCATTATTTTATTCCTATAGAAGCCATTGCATTGCTAAATGCCTTGAAATAATTCAGCTGAACTGAGAGGAAGCAACTTAAATAATGCTGGCATGTCCCTCTTGTCCCACAATCCATTGTAATCCATGGCCTGGATGGTCATAACCAATCAGAGCTTCAGTAAGCTATTTAAGACCAACAGTACTCAAAATAAGCTGTGAAGTATATGACAGGTAAAGTTTTTTTGGTAAACTCTTGAGGAAGCATCATTCCCAGTATCTCTTGCTCTGTGTATATTTAAAAAATTGAAGAAGTGTAGATCAGTCTATAACTAACCTAGGCATGCAGGATCATTTTTATATTCACATCTGCAGGCTCTTCTAGACTCATTTCCAAATCCTGTAGTTAGTTGTCTTAATTGAACTAATTTGAGTTTTGGTTTGTAATGTGTAAATTCCATTACACCACACCCCTTCCCAGAGGCTGAAATTAGGTGTTTCACATTTATGACAAGTTAGGAGATGATTGATAAACGCTGAGAAGAAACACTGCTGCAACTGGTGATGCTCTTTGTGAGTAAACATCCCCCCTGCCCCAGAAAATCAACCACCATTCCTAGTTTCTGTAGGACTTCACAACAGAGTTGGTTTTGTTCTAAGATGTCTGCTTTTGGAGGTATCAATTTTTATGTCACACGCTGTCCATCTCACAGTGGGAGTCCCAAGCTGAAGATGGTCTCAGTTATCATTTTTCAACATCAACATTTTGAACAATGGTCAATCCTGGGCTTTCTCTAATTCCCTTAGCCTAAACTTCCAGTGGCATTCTAATTTACATTTTGATCAACCCTGCTGCTTTTTTACAAACGTATTGACAACTCTTATTCCATAGCATACTCAGATGATAGAAAATAGAGTCATAGCAGAAATGTTCAATTAAAATACCTTCGGAAAGAGAGCTTATGTCCCCAGTTGAAGTAATTCTAATTGCACAGGGGCCTATCTGATGAAAGCTCTCAATAGAAGGCAACCTTGCTATTAATTTTCCTAGGTCTTCTCTCTAAAACTCTTCAGACTTTCCCAGTGGAATGGATCTAACAGTTGCCATCTGAAACTTGCTCCCCCAAAGAGCTTAGTGAAAAACAAAAATATGAACCTGCGGTAAATATGCACATAGAAGGAGATCACTTTTGAAGTGTGACATGTTATGTAATTCCTTCACATGGCTGGTCTCCAACTTATTCAGTTAAAATAATTTTGACCAAAACAGAGTAGAGATCATTTCTTTTTTACTTTTAAAGAAATACAAATGGAATATGCATGCCTCTAAAATGGTAAGATTGAAAAAATTGTGCAAAGTACTCTATCCCTTGAGGGATACACTGTGTTTGAAATTCTTACATAGATATCCTAACTGACTCATCCTTTGTAGGAGAAAATAATCCCAAATCTCACAGGTAAACTGTCAGTGCTGTCAAATATCAATGAACAATTCATCATCAATCATCAACATTTTATCTTTCAAGAAAGATTCTGAAACCTGTCCAAAATATCATTGAATGACCCCAAGGCTACTAGAAATACTTAATGAGATCTTCATAGATTCCTTTGAAATTTTGCTTTTCATGTTTAACGATTTCCTTGTTCCACTCTCACCAGACTCTTCAGACTCTTGTGACTTCAATTTAATAATCCTCTTTATTATTTGAGTGCACAGTAGAAATGAAGACAGCCTTTGTATACAAGTTATGAAATGCATATCACCATAGCAACAATACTGTAATTTTGAAAACAGTCATCTATATAGGAAGCTGGATAACTGTAATGAAATATGGCTACAAATGACAAGATAGCTTTCTTTTATGTATTGTCTTTTCCATGACTGTTTTTTTATGAAGTTTGCTAATTTCTTTAGTGTCCCTATCATTCATACAGTATAGCTTTATCTACTGTCTGTGAACTCAAGAAAAATTACAAATAATTTCCTAAAATAATCTTTCAAAGAAACATAAATATATTAAATGATGCTGCATGGAAATAGAGTAAATCTATTTTTTTTTCTGAAAACAATGCCCATACTTTAAAAACTTAAGGGTTACATGATAATATAAAAAATATACAGTAAGAATATTGGTTAAACCAGTTTCACAGCAAAGGAATGCTATTGCCTTCATGATTAAAAATTGGCAAAAATAGTATTATGACTAAGCCAGATAAACAACGAGGTATTAAAAAACAGCTGATCCTCACCGGGGTGCCAAGTTTGAAAAGAGGCACGATATAATCAAGCTGTTCAACACTAAAAATCTCCACACAGAATCTCAGTTTAGCATACAAACTACGTACTGATTAATGTAAGCATTATTGTAATACATGTCAGATACCATACATGTCTTAGATGACAGAACAGTGTAGAAATCAATGAGGAAGCTCAGCCATCTACAAGGAATTTACAGATTAATGAATGACAAAGCATTAACTATTTGGAAAAGCATAAAGAACTCATAAATATGATTTTCTCTGTTATACTTTATGTGAAAAACCTGGAAAAAATATATATATATATTACTTTAGATCCCGAATAAATCTACCCATATTCTGTGTGTTTATAGCAGAATGTGTCAGTGTTTAGTATTATCTGATTGCTTTATTACCAATTTGACAGGAAAATCAATGATTCTGCCTCCACCCAGCTTTTTCAGTTTCTAATTGCTAATTCACTTTCACAGTTCCTTCTTTAAAATGGATGAAAAAAAAAATGGAATGCACAACATGGCATTTTGGCTGTGTTACGTTCCTTGCAATATTGCCATAACTGATCCTGATAATGCTTGCTTCAGACCTTCTTTCAAAAGTATCTTTTTTCCTCCGTTTTGAAGGTTTAGAAAATAACCTTCATTCCACCATTCAAATAAAAACCTTATCTATTGTTTACTAGTCTGAAACACTATATCATATATAGAACCTCTCTTTTACATCTTGAATATATTTAAGGCAACACATTTAATATTCTGAAAAATAAAATTGCAACTGTCAAAAATATGTAAAATGTGAAAAGCAGTATCAAGTTTAATCTTTATCAAGACGCAATCAATACATGGTATATGTAGGCTATAAATGAATATGTGCCAATAAAATTCATATGAAATTCTATTTCCCTAGTCAATTTTACATATATAAAATCCTATTTGAAAGCTATAACTGACTGATCTATTAATTTATAAAATATTTTTATTAATAGGGCAAGTAATTTCTTCTATGGACCCCCAAAAAGAGCGGTGCATATTTTAAATAGATATCGTCATGCTAATATTCTATGTAAAGCATGTATACTTTTTATGTAGAAATAAAGGTGTTTTATATTTTATTATTTAATTTTACGTGTATCAGTGTATTGCCTAAATGTATATAAGTACACCCACATCGTGCAGTGTCTATAGAGGTCAGAACACGTTTTCAGATCTCATGGAACCGGAGTTACAAGCAGTTGTTAACCACCACGTGGGTGCTAGGAATAGAATTCATGTCCTCTGCAAGAGCAGCCAGTGTACTTAACCATTGAGCCATCACTCCAGCCTCCCAAACTAAGGAATTTTTAAAATTTCACTGTATTTGATAACTATTATTTTATGTTTTTAATGGTCTACCATCTTGAATCAAATAAGAAAAGATTGTGCATAGATTCATAGACTATTACAGAGTTTCAGAATGGAGGCTTAAGAATATGCTTCAGATAAGATGTTGCTTTCATTTCTACCAACTTCAATTTCCTTATCCATAGAAACACTCACCTTAAGTATAAGCAAAAGTAGAACATTAATTTGTATCAAAATATTACAACTTAATGCTGTAAACGCATACAAGACACATATTTGTAAGGCAGTAATAATTCACCTTCTTCCTACCATTCCATGTTTGGATAAGTTCACTTTGAAATTCAGAATCCAAATGGAAGTGACATGAGGAAATTTTGAAATTAAGTGTGTCTTGGTAAACTCAGATTTGATGAAATTTGGTTGATTCAGTCTTTAACAATTATACCAGTTACCAAGGGTGAAAATGGGAAATGTGGGTAATTTACCTGGAGAGGGAAGATGGAGGGTTAGTCAGAGAGAGGAGAGAGGGAGGGGGGAAGAGAGAGGTTGGGGGATAGATAATGCTTTATTAGTGTGAAAAAAAAACAGAGGGAAATCATTAGTTCAAAGCCTACTGAAAAATTGCACATACAATAGCTGTACATGAGTACATGTACATAGCTCAAGGCCACATAGCAAGAAACAGTGCCAGACAGGAGAAACTTCCCTTTGAGTGCTAATACAAGGCTTGAAAATAACACAATGCTATAGGCTGTTAAGAAATGAGGAAGTGTGCCTGATTGGAGAGAGAACTGTATATAAGAGCACTTTGAGCACTGTAAAGCAATTTCCCTGCTGTGCTGAAGAAGAGCTGTAACACAATAAAGAGCTGTAACCTCAGAAGAAGCCAGCTGTAGACTCTTCTTGGCCCGACGGGGGTCCCTGTTTCGCCTTGTTGCACCGGGGATCTGGGTTGGGGCAAGCCTAGCACCCGATCTCTCCCGAGCTCCCTTCCCTTTGGGCCGGGGACAGGGGTAATCACAAGGAGGAAGAGGAGGACCGACCGTGTCTGCCACGCCCATCGTGACAGCAACAAGGGGACGCAATAAGAACTGACCTAGAAGCCTTCTCCCTGATGTCTAGCTTTCATAGTGTTTGGGGGAGAGTAGATGCAGAGTCAAGTCACAGATTCCAGGAGTGGGAGTTGGATGGGAAGCAGCCCAAGCACATGGCACTGCAAACTCGTTTATTGAATAGGTGCACAAGCTCATGTAGGTCTGGATAGCCAATGACCTTATGGGGTGGGGTCTCAAATACAGCCAATAGTAAGTTTGTCCCCAGGTAGGCAGGTTCTTTCCAGGTGCTGGTCTCACAATTAGCCAGAGCAGAATGCCACACCCACAGGAGACATTCTTCTATTCCTCCTAGTGGGTGGCCTTAGACTAGGCCCACAATACATTATGTTTAACATTGGAGGACACTATGCAAGCTGATAAGGAAGAACTTCAAACAACGGTCTAACCCCAGCTTTAAAGCCTAATTACCATAGTAGCCTGGCACAGCAAACAATTTTGGTGTAGTAGTGTCACTTTTATGTAAGGGAAGATCATTGGCTACCTATCTGGATTGAAAACTCACTCATTAAGTGGAAACTCAAGTGTTGTACACTAAACAGCCAAATACATATGACTGGAGAGGTAATAGATCTTAGTGAAAACCCCAAAGCTGTGACATTCCTAGACAAATGTAATTTCTTACTATATACTAAATATGAATCCTTATATTTACAGACAAGTATCCCAATCACAATTCACCAAAGAAGCTCCTTTTGCAACACAGAAAGAATATTATAGAGTTCCACAGCAGGTCACACGCAGAGAATACATGTCTGTGATATGCCCACACTAAGTGACACATCTAAAATGGAACCTCTACACCTAAGGCTCATAGAACATGGTGAATCAAGGGGTAGAGAGAGTACTAATGTATCCCTTAATTCTCATGCAACAGGGGATAACGAACACCAAAGTTCACACATGGCCAAAGTATAGAGAATACAAGTTTGTAGGGTGTGAGTCCAGGGATAGTACTTCTATTTTAATCTTCACACCCCCTGCCCCCCCCCCCCGCCTAGGGCTCCGGGACCATTGTAGAAGATGGAATAGAATGATTCTGAGAGCCAGGGGATGAAGTGCATGAGTATATGGAAAGAGAGTCTTATAGGCTTCTGGGGCCTTACTAATATGAACCTACAGCAATAGTCAGCATACACACACCCATGACAACTCAAGCAGACAAAATCCCAGCATAGAACTGGAGAAATGGACAGCAGGCCCCAACCTTAGCCAAAGAACTATTGGCAGGTGATTACTGCTTAGTGAGAAAGAGCGAGAGAGAGAAAGAGAAAGAGAGAGGGGACTAGACCCTAGTGGATGAACTTATATTGAGAGACATCTGGGCACACTAACTTGATTCAATAGACCTTAATATAAATGACAGAATGTATGAAATCTGCTGGAGATGGGGGCTGTAGAAAAGTATGCACGGGGAGGAGGTATAAAGGTGATTAAGATGTTTGTATAAAATACAATAAAAATTCAATAAAAATTATACAAAGGAAAGAGTAGAAGGTTTTAATTCTGAAGCAATGCAATGGGAGGGGATAATGGAATGGAGATAAAATTTACACCAGTTAAGATTTCATATTTGCCACATTTTAATTCCATGGAGTGTGAAATAATTAAAATATAATATCAAACACAGTTCTTTGAATTTGGAAAGACTGACAGTTGAAAGCCGAAGCATAGGAAATGGCTTAGGACAGGCATTTCTTAAATTATTTCTTATTCCTACTGTCACACAGGAGCAGTCAGTCCTGTTTGATGTTTCCTCCCAAACTGAACTAATATTACATTTCTTTTTATAGTTTAAATGCATTGTATTATAATTTTAAATTTTATTTGTATTGAATTTTGTGATTTCATGTAGTATAATTTGTTCATATTTAGATCTCTTGTCCCCCCAATTTAATAAATTAGCATATAGATGTATATGTGTGTATGTATATATACACATTTGTTATGGCATATAGATTTGTTTCCATTGTGGTCCTTCCATAGGGCCCACCAAGAGTACAATCCTTGTGAGACACTGACTCTCCCCTTCTGAGTGGTCATCAAGTGTCAATTGCCAAAAGTTCTTTAGGTTGAGTTGGGATTTCTAACACACTTCCCCATGTCCATGCTGGGATTTTGTGAGATTTGAACTTACATAGGACTTGTGCATGCTGTCACTACTACTGTAAGTTCATGGGGAACTGGCCAGCTGTCTGGAAAACTGTGTTTCTGTGGTCATCCACCCTCTCAGACATCATGAGAAAAGCTTTTCTCTGTGATTCATTTTATGAGAGCTAAATAATTACGTGTGTGTGTGTGTGTGTGTGTGTGTGTGTGTGTATACAAGTGAAAGCAAGCACCCCTGGGGATATGAGGCACTGGATACCCTATAGTTACAGGTGATCCTGAGCTGGCCAACATGGATGCGGAAAATCAAACTTAGGTCCTCCAGACAAACAGCAAAATTCTGAAGCACTAATACACTGAACCATTTCCAGCCCTGAGTGCTTTTTTGTAATTAAATTCTAAAGTGTGAAAATAACAAGCAATTTCCTTTGGAGTTACCGATAGAAATTCTTCACATTCAAATTATGTTTTCATATGAGATTAAATACTGAAATTCAACAAATAAAATACTGTGCTTTAAAAAAAATCTACATAAACTTTCTATCCCTTTGGATATGCAATTGAAAAAATTCAAAACACACATACACACACACACATATATATGATTTAAATGAAACATTGATTTTGTGTACATACACATCAAATCTGAATTAATAATACAATTATTTTTCAAGAGTTTCATATATTTTTTGTATTTACATGGATCCAAACATCTGATTCTGGTAATAAAAATGATTAACATTGTCTACTTTAAAAAAATTTAAAGTACTTTATTATTTTAATTTTTTTTGTATGAGTGTATTGCCTGCATGGATGTAAGTGCACCTGTGTTGTGCAATGCCCACAGAGGACAGAAGAGGGCATTGGATCCCCTGGAACTGGAGTTACAGACAGTTATTAGCCTACACATGGTTGCCAGGAATCGAAACTGGATCCTCTGCAAGAGCAGCCAGTGCTCTTAACCACTGAACTATCTCTTCAGCTCAAGATTGTCTAAATTATACACATGCTTTGTGTGGAGAATAGTGTCTTCTGTGAAGTTATTGGCCATGGCCCTCTTTCAAAACCACTTTCACATGTATTCTTAGAATTACTTTTCTTGTTGCTGTGATAAACTCCTCTGACAAAAGCTACTGAAGGGAGAAAGGGTTGATTTGGCCTCACAGTTTGAAGGCGCAGTTCATCGTGGCAAAGAAGTCAAGGTGGTAAAGCTTGAGGTTCTGATCATAGCCACAGTCAAGGAGCAGAGAATGATGAAAAGTTGGGTTCCTCTCACTTTGTCTCTATTATACAGACTAGAGATTGCTGCCATCCACAGTGGCTATATTTTCTACATCAATCCATGTAATCAATATAATCCCTTATAATCATGCCAGAGGAATATTCCAGATGATTCTAGATCTTTCAAATTGACGACTGAGATTTACCATCACAGAATCATTCCTCTTTAATGGTTATAAAGTTTTCTGAAATGGAAATAATGAGATGAAAATGAAAATTTGATCATTACAAAGATATATGATATGATATGCTTTTGAATCTGCTATATTTACATGAATCTTTACTCTGCATATATCAAATTCATTAAATATTTTTATGACATCATAAAGGCTCTTCATTCAATCTAGAAAGTAATTCAGGCATTTGACCAATGAAATATGTGTTTTCAAAATGTTTAACTCTTAACTAACTTTCCTCTCCAAGTAGATATTTTTCTTTTGCAGGTGAGAATGTAAATTAGTACAACTTTTATGGGAATCCCTCAATAACGTTAAATAGAATTACCATATGATTCAGCAATCCTTCTGCATTACCACAGATATCCTCAATCAGTGTACTGAATTCCGTACTCTAATGCCTACTGCTACATGATCCACAAGAGCCAAGTTATAGACTGCTTAATGCTGGTTCATGAAAAGGAAAGGTGTCATATAACCATGTAAGTTATTAGTTTAGGAAACTTTCTTTTTATTAAAGAGGAGTATAACAAAATGAGATTTAATCCTCTAGAAACAAAAACTTTTTATGGAATCAATTCAGTATCTTCTTTGACTCAGTAAAAATCTGTAAACTTAAATGTACACTATAGTTCACTCTTTGAAGTATAACACTACATTCATTAAATACAAAACACTGTTATGTTTATCAAATATTCAAGTAACTATGTCCTCAGGTAAGGGAATTCTATAGGTGTTTTCTGAACAATTTTAAGGATTAACTGATATTTGAATTTAACAATTTAAATTTAAGAATTCTCATTTCTACTGCTTTTTTTTGTTCACATGGTTTATATCAACTAACCTTGGGTGCAATGAAGTTGAACCTCAAGAGCCAAGAACCTCCATTTGAAGGTTCTTGACTATCTTGAGATATGCATTGAGATTAAGTCACAGCCTGGTAATACAGAGCAGGACAACTTCAAGTCTGAAGAAAATGAAGCCTGTGTCTTTTGTAAGAACTATTAGCAATATGTGCATCATTTTGGGTTCAACTTTAGATCTCCTAAATACAAGGTATTCTGTTATTTAACTAAGTAAACTCCAACCAGCATGTTAGGGCAGGTTGTGAGATACTATTGTATCTGACTGACTATATGTACATATGTCACATGCTAAGTATTATTACCATCACCCAAGCATTGTGGGGTCTGGTCCATTGGTATCGTCTGTATGAATAAAACCACCTCAAAATTCTAGTTTGTTGAATAGCAAAGAAATAAAACGGTATTTTAAAGTCTGTAATCTTTCTTGCTATTAAATTGAAACCGTTTGGCTTATAAAATTCCATGAATTGGTCTGATGTTTTGGATCTGGAATTCTCACAGAGGTCATTGCACTGCTCTGACTATCTCAGGGAAACACTTGCAACACTGGCCCAGGGAGATGTGACCACTATATTAAGTCAGGGTCCCAATCTGGAGGGACTATTTACATCTACAGTGAAAATGAGAAAGTGAGCTGAAAGGATAATGGTAGAAAGAAGTTAAGTCCATTCTAAATACATGTAATGAAAGGGAAACTAACATTAAATGGAAATTTCAACCACTGTATGCTTCCATCTAAAGAAAAGTAAATACACAAAAGAATGTATTTCAATAACTTAAAAATGAGGCACAACTTTTCAGATAGACTGTTTCATTAGAGCCATCACAACTATAAATAATATGAACATCATACTTTCACAATACTATTTCAGGGAGAAATATCAGCTTCTCTCATAGAACATTTCATATTAATTGGTTTTATTATAAATGGCCTTTTAAAGGCATTTCATTGAGCCTGACAATATATCTACACTTAGTTGATCTTCTCTTCTAACAGATCCAGGCTCTTTGACAAGCCTGCTTGAGATGTCACAGTTGAGAACCTATCTGGTGAATTCATTGAAGTTATATAAAAAGAATGGAAAAGAACACTTTCTATAAGAAAAATGCATACATTTACTGTCCCCACTGAACACTCTCTTAAATAAAGGGCTGTAACATTTTGCTACAGAATAACACATTTAATTGCATTGTGTGTTTAAAAATTGCAGCTGAATATAATATAATTTTAGCAGCTTGTTTCTCCTGAGGCATCAACATCATTTATCACTCCTCCTGCCATCTGGCATGTCTGAACCATCATGATCAGCAGTTTATGTGAAAATTAAAACATTCAATGATTCTCTCTCCAGTAACGCTTTGAGGTCAGGGACAATATTGCCAGCGGCAGTGAAGATGCATTTTTATTGCACACTTGAGAGGCATCCGTTTGACATATTTTATGACTTTCTAGGTTAAGACTAGCCAAGCTTTTCCTTATTTGTACTGACCTGACACGGGGTCATTCTGTATAATAACTATCTAAGAATCACTCAGAGTAATTTCCTCTCTAATTTTATGCTTATGCAGCTACATTCAGCTACAAGCTTAGCTGGAGCAATAAAAGATTCTTTCTCTCTCTCTTTGTGTGTGTGTGTGTGTGTGTGTGTGTTTTCATATGTCTTTATTGTTTTTCTTCCCTAGTAAAGAATTCAAGACAATTAGAATATACCAGTTCCAGTTTGAGTTAATGTACTCAGTCGCAAATCTCATTCTTGATTCAACGTAGAAAAGAGTGGTTTCTTCAACAGTTTCAGTAAATAGATGCTTGTGAAATGATTTGGTGATAAGCATTAAATATGCTGCATAGTTTGGTTTATAATTGAATTTCTGTGACTGCAAATATAAATGGCACTTTTATATCTGTGAATTTTATTTCATAATTAGTGAGCTACTTCAGATAGTGATCACTTCTCTCTAATAGATCTGTATTCGAACAATGTCATTGTCTAGTCTTTGCAAAGTGATACACCACAGACATTTTTCCCAAGGTTTGAAGATACTGTTTTTTTTCCTATTATAGCAATTGTAATTTAATAAAAATTAAAATGCAATTTCAAAAGAATGAAGGAAATATTGGTGTCTTTTCCCAGAACCCAGTGCTGGTAAAGTGAAAAGAAAACTTGCGAACTTCATCCTCAGGTTATTTATCCCCAATCTTGGTCTTCTAGACTGGATTTCTCTGTGTAACACACATATTTGTGTACACACACCCACACACACACACGTTACTGTACATGAACACAGAGAAAATAGATTAAAACAAATGTTGCTATTTTTATTTTATTTATTTTTGACTTTAGATATGCTTTTATGGAATTCTTGTGAATTTCATACATCTTAATCATATTTAGCCCAGCTTCCCAATATGCACCTCCATGTAGCCTACCCACAGGACTTTTGTCATATATACATTTCTTCATACATGTTAAGACTTACAGAGTCAAATTTGCGTATTCATATGTTCCTTGGTGTGACTTCATCCACTGGGGCGTGTTCAGTCTATCTAGTGGCACTCCCTTAATGAAGACAAACTCTCCCCTCATCCAGAAGGGATTGGCTGCCAAAAGTTCCTTACCAGAGTTGTGGCATCCTGACCACTTCCCCAGTTCTATGCTGTGTTTTGCCTGATTAAGTTCACATGGATCTTGAGCATGCTGTCACCATTGCTGTAAGTTCTTAAGAACAAGGTCTCAGGAGCTTATAAGGCTCTGTTTCCTTATGGTCATGCAGCTCCTGACATGGCTGTTAAAAACTTTCTCTCCCTAGGTTCTTTCTGAAGCCTAAGCTGATCTGGAACTCAGTGTGTAGACCAGGTTTGCCTCTTACAGAGATCCTCCTGCCTCTGCCTCCAGAGGGATGGGCTTAAAGGAATGCAACAATACGCTTAACCAGAAGTTACTATTAAAAAAAAAAAAAAAAAAAAATATATATATATATATATATATATATATATATGGAAACTCCTTAAGTACTATTTTTATAAAAAAAAAGATTACTTTCTAACAGTATTGACTTGGTTTGTGATATACTTCAAGTTTCACTAAATAATTATAAACATTGAAGTTGTAAAGAGATTTTTCCCATTATATGTGTTTTTATACAAACTATTATTCAGTCACACAGCTTCCTCACATTTCCTTAAAATTGTATAATTGTACATATTTTTTTGAAATGGTTTGTTAATTTAATTTAATTTTTTAGGCATTGATTTAATTTAAAGTCTTAGTTCCCCTATAAGCTTTAATTAGGCTGGTTTTTGCTTTCAGTTTTCTGATTTAAATTTACAGAACGTTCAAAAGTTGTGCCAAATGAAGTTTTTGAGTACTCCTATGAATACTGCAATATTTCTCACTTCAAGGACATATTTTCTAGTAAAAAGAGAGAGTATAGGGGTTAAGAGCCCTGGCTGATCTTGCAGAAGACCCAGGTTTGGTTCCCAGTACCCACATGGTGGCTGAGAACAGTTCATAACTCCAGTTTCAGGGGATCCAATGCCCCCTTCTGGCCTCCACGGCTATGGCATAACTCAGGTGTACCTACCTACGTGCAAGCACTACACAAAATACACGTAAAAATATTAAAGTATGTTTAAAAAACAGAGAGTGTGGTAATTATAAAAAGTTATTTTTCTAAATGAAATGCAGTCTCCTTAATATGTTCCAAAGATACCTCTGTATCAGTAACTCGCTTGTAATAATAAGTATCTGAGATACAAAAAGTATTAGAATATGTACACAAGTAATCTGAACTTAGGCACTTGGGCCTTAGCACTCAGTCTTCCTGTTGCTTTTGGTTAAGAGGTCACTACTTTATTTGTCATGTGGTGGTTAAGGAACAGTACAGGTTTATCAAGCAAAACCAGTTGCCATTAGCCAGAGCAAAGTCAGTATCAAATTGACTTTTAACAAATGCATCACTTTCTTAACAGGATCCTGAAAATTACATTTAAATTACATAAAACTAATAAAATGTCATGAAATTTAAAATCAGCTAAATTTCCACTCTACATCATGGATGATCATAAACGTCTGTATAACTTATAAGAAAACTTATCTTTGTATATACTGAACTATGGTAAATATGCAAAAATATGAAATTTTAAAAAAGTGATCAAAAGTTAGAAAAGCACCTCTTAGAAATCATTCTATTATGATTAAGTATTTTTGGAGAACAGTTTTCTATACCTCTTAGCCACAATATTTTAAACCTGAGAGTATAATTTTATTTTAAAATTTCTCCAATGGCTGCATCAATGACTTTGGCAAAATCAATCTAAGAGGGTATTCACTGTATATAGGCTAACAGTTCCTGGGGCCTTACTATCTACCATGGCAAGGCTGACAGAGGCAGGCAGAGAAGGGAAGGTAGCAGAAACAGGAAGCTGGCTGGTCATATGGCATTTGCTGGTCATATGGCATTTGCTGGTCATATGGCATTTGCCCTGAAGAATCAAAGAGTGAATTAGAACTGGGGCTTGGTTACAAAGCCTCAGACCACTCACCAGTCACTCACTTTCTAAAGTTAGTCTCTGTATCCTGAAGTTTCTATGACCTTCCTAAACAATGGCATCTGCTAGGCATTCATGCACAGGAGCTTATAGGGAACATTCACATTCAAACCACAAGTAGTAAGTTTAGTAGCTCAAAAAATTGTCAGTGAGATATTTTGAGATAACCAAAATTTATCACAGGATATCTGGGCTTAGGCATTTTCCTCTCACTAGTGGACTGGATAGTCCAGAATCACTGTAGACCTATAGTTGGGCACACTGCTCTTTTGGTGGTTTATGAGGCCTGACTTGGTATCCAGGATGAATACAATGAGAAAGAAGTTTGGCACCCTACACCTCAGTACCTGGACCCACCAAAAGACACAGCCAGAGCCTGAGAATTCTAGCATTAAAAAATGGCCAGAAGACATTTCTAGGACTGAGTTCAGAAGCAGAGAAGCTCAGGTGGGAATCTGAGTTGATGAGGTCTGGTGTTTGCTATCTCAGTGCTGTAACACATCAATGCTTAAACAAAGACAACCTCTCTCACAGCATCCATTCTAGATATGAAGGACACAACTTCTCTGAGAACTTGTTTCTTCAGAATTATCTTGGAATTATCCTCTCAAAGACATTGTTTTTATTTTATTGAAATAGTACACCCATCATAAAATGGAGAAGAAACAGTCTTATTCATCTATTCTGAATCCTGTTGACCTAGGATAAACACGCTCACAAACAGACATTATTGGTTTAATCCTATCTGTTGTTTAAAATACAAATGACATAATTTTTTACCTTTTTGTTTGCTTCTAACCAATGTCTGCACTGCTTACAGACATTGTTTACATGCAAAACACCTATACAAATATTCATATATTATTCTGGGTCAAGGACAAAGCAGGGTCCTGAGGAACTAAAGCTATTTGTGGATCTGAATACTGCCATCTACCACAAGAAGTTCCTTTGATGAGGGTTGACAGATGCATTGATCTATGGATATACCTAGGGTGCAGTTTATCACTATGTCCATTTAGCAAACAGTAGTAAGCTCGCCCTTCACCCCTCAAAGCATATACACGACCCATGCACAGGTTCTTGGCCAAGTAATGATTACAGGCAAGACTGTCATCCTGTGGAGCAGACATTAAATCAATTAGAAAAATGGTTGGTTACTTCCATAATATTTCTGCCACTATTGTAACACTGGGCACATCTTAGCGGACCAGTTGCTATTGTAGCTTCAGGGTTTACAGTTGCATCAGATTGGTGGTTTCTTTCTCCCTGTAGCCATGAATATCACCATCCCACACTATGAAAACTGTCCTGTTGAATGGTGACCTGGAGTTCTCTTTTTTTCCTCCACGTTGACATGGATTTTACACCTTACTTCTAGAAACGTATCCTTGAAAGTATTGAGCTTTAACTTGATAATATCTTATCCAATGGGAAAATTAAAGAGACTCCATAGCACATTAAAATATCACAAAATATGACAGTAGAAATTACCTACATTTATGCTTTAAGTGTATACTATAACTATAATTGCATATAATAGAACACTGCACAGAACATGTCCTGAAACTAAGTCAACTGGTCACTCTTTCCTGAAATAAATTTATAATAAAAGTTATGAATTAGCAACAGAGAAAGTTTGATGTCATCTGTCTTTTCAAAATAAAGCTGTATAGTCTGGGTCTTAAGTGACTGGAAAACATCGGTGTGCAGACTTTAGAATGTTTTACAAGATGTTTATGTACTCTAAAAGCTGGAGGACGACTCAGAGGTTATGAGCACTGGCTGCTCTTGCAGAGGACTTGTTCAGTTACCAGCACCAACATGGCAGCTAAAAACCATCTGTAACTTCAGGACCAGGAGATCTGACACCTTCTTTTGACTTCTGATGGCACTGAAGGACACAAGTGTACCTACATACATGCAGGCAGTATACTGATGCACATAAAATGAAAATAATAAAATATTTTTAAAAGATTGTGTATTATAAATAGAGAAGAAAAGGGTTCTAAGAAGTCATAGATAATAAGATATGTTCTTCATAATTTTGTAACATAAAAGACATTTATTTGAGTGATAGAAGTATCAGGTACCAGATAAAGAAAAACTTAAGATTTCTACAGAAGGTTGACAAAATTGAGGCTATTTTTTTACTAGCACCTGTTCTGGAGCAATATAAATAAGTTAATCAGCTAAGGTCTACTTTATAAGCTTCTGTTATCTCATGATTGGAGAAAATGCAGCTTTGCAATTAAACATTTACACATTCTATGCTTAATTGTAGTTGAAATAAAGCTCGTATCATATTTCATGCTTAATATTTAATATGATAAGTCATCTTTTGTGTAACTAGCTGCCTTTTATCTCCTGAACTGGGCTCAAATTATTACATGAGTCCTATGTGTTTTTAAATGTTCAGAAGAAAGAGTTTATCTGTTATTTGTAAGTAATGAAGAACGTACTTATTAAAGCGTGTTTCTTTACCTGTTACCTAACATTGTGCACAAAAAGATAGTGGAAAATCAGAAATTTAACATCTCTGTTAGAATGAACTCGTTTATAATTTTCATGAAACCCCAGTATATAAATACTACAGCCATGTATAAACAAGCCTTTCCTCTACTTAATACAATGAGGAGAATGATCAAAGAGTTTTTTTTTTATGTTTTATGACTAAACTAGTCAGCATACATTGTCATCAAAATATTATGCCTGGGGACCAGAGAGATGATGATTCAGCAGACTACCTTAGTTTGATTCCCAGCACCCATGTGAAGTGATTCACAATTGCCTGCAATTCCATTTCCAGGGATATCTGACATCTGTATAACCACACACAGACAGATATGTATACACAATTAAAAATAAATAAATCTTTTAAAAGATTACCCCATTTACATTGCTCATACCCAAATTCCATTCTGTGAACTGTGGATGCAATCTATATTTAAAATGTTACTGAGAACGTTGAGTATATCTTCATCTAAAGTCCAGTGTGATCACTGTGAAGAAGTAGCCATTAAATTCATAGAGAAAGACACACTTAGATCAGGATTTAACAGTGAAAAGAAAGTCTCAACAAACATAAAAACAAAGCAATATCAGTGTGCAGCTACAGGTCTTTTAATATGATCATGCCGACTTGAAACTTAAGAGAAGGAAATATTTCTTAAACCTACTCACTTTTCAGACATGAAATTTGTAAAAGATAACCCTTCAGTGTGGTGTGCCAATAGATTTAAACAAACAACAGAACAGTTGTAACATCACAAGATGGAAGTGATTCATGTGTGTTGGTTTTGACGTCTTCAGTGTCCCCCCAAGAGACATTGTGATTTGCTGATAATTGATCCTCACTGCAGTTCAGAGCTGCAGCCATTGGGAAATGATTGGATATTGAGAGCTGGGACCTTATGATTTGATTCAGCCATTTAAGTTTCATAATGCAGGGCTTTTTAGAGTAGGAGAAACTTTAGGATGACAGGCCTAATTAGGAGCAGTTCATCATCTGGGCTGTGCAGTCGAAGGGGTAATTTTTTCCAGCCCCTTTCTCTGTACTCTCCCTCTACTTTTTGGTAACCATGAGCTGAGGAACTTTGCTTCATCACTCAGTCCTTGGCCTGCTTTTCAACCTCACCACAGTCCCTGACACCACAGACCCAAGTGATCACAGACAGAATACTCTGAATCTATAAGCTGAAATAAATCATTCCTCACTAGAGTCCATCTTCTGGAGTATTTTAAATATTTTAATTAATACTTTAAGAATTTCAAACACTGTATTTGACTTTATTAAACCCTCATTTCCCCCCAAAAGCCTCCCAGATCCCCATTCAACTTCTTGACCTCTTCTTTTGAATAATCTGTGGAGTCCAATTTGTGCTGCTCATATTCTCTTGGTCATGGGTCTTCCACTGCAGCATGGTTGTGATGCTCGGTTGCTAATTTGACACATTTGAAAACAGGGAACCTGAGGGAAGAATTCCTTCCACCAGACGGACCTGTGGCCATGTCTGTGGAGCATTTTATTGATTACTAATTGATGTTGGAGTGTCCAGCCCACTGTGGGCAGCGATCCCTAGGCAAGTGGGCAAGGACTGTCTAAGAAAGTTGGCTGACCGTGAGCCTCGGATCAAATCACTAAGTGGTGTTCCTCCATGGCTCCACTGCTGCTCCTGTTTGAGTTTCCACTCTTCTTTCCTTCAGTGATAGACTATGATGGGGATAGTGTAAGTCAAGTAAGCCCTTCCTCTCTAAGTTTCTTTTATTCATGGTATATATCACAGCAACAGAAAACACACTAGAACAAGAGTTCATGTTAATACCACCATAAAAATGCTGCCCAACTTTAAAAGTCCCCCATTCCTTACATTTTCAATTATTTAAAGGCCCATAATCTCTTTTTAAAAAATTCAGTCTTTTAACTGTGGACCCCTATAAAATCAAAAATAATTAAAATATTTCTTAGTCAAAGGGGGATTCACTAGGGCATAAGAACAATTTCACTTAGGCAAAAATCAAATTCCAGCAGTGTGGCTAAAAGTCCCGGATGTGGAAAGCACCCGTGATCTTCCAGGCACAGAAAGGCTTGGGCAGTTCCATTTCTCCGCTCTGGCATCCACGGCACACATATAGGTGGTCGCTGAGTCTCAGGTATGCTCTGTTTCACAGCTGCTCCATCCGTGTACGATATCCCATAGTCCTGGCATCTCCAGTATTCTGGGATCTCCACTGCAACTGAGGCTGTTCCTCACAAATGACCTCTCCAGGCCTCTCCCCAGGGACTCAGAACCTGCCACAAATGATAGCTGTGTTAGTTTGACTATTTCACCTTGTATATTTTGGAATACACATTTTACATGCAGTTTTATGTTTTTTTTTTTAGTTTTGTTCTTGTATCATAATATAATAAAATATTATTTGAAAACTGATGTTCAATGTAGACTCATTTCTCCACTAAGTTGAGAGAATATGGAAGTCTCCTAGAAAAATAGCATTTTTTTGTTCAGACGTGTTATTGACTTATGACCTACTAAGATAAACAGTGGTCAGAAAAAATGTCTTTTTTTGCTGTTACTAGTAACAACTATTTACATTATTGAATGATTAGTTGTGTGAAATGTTTCTATCTTTTCATAGCATAGGCTGTTAAAAACTCTATAATAGTAAATGTAGAGACTATGATGGAACTACTAATTAGTAAATAACTATAATTATACAAGTTTATCATGTTACTCTACTTTATCAAGTAACATCTTGAGATACTCCATTGTTTCATAAAGCCAGAACAAATTGTAAAGAAGTAGCGGGTCTAGGGCGGGGTTGGTGGTTATTTTGGGAGAAAAGCCACACTAAAGAGCTGTTAGACATTTGTTGCCACAAAATGTTTCATTTCTTAATGAGGATAAAAGGAACTGTGTGTATGTGTGTGTTTGTGTGTGTGCGTGTGTGCACGTGTGTGGGGGGGAGCCTCATAACTGTTTTTTTTTTTCTTTAGGAGTTAATTAAACTATATCCTTGGAAAACTTCGTGAAACTATATTGTATTTTAAAATAAATATTTAGAATGCACATAGACATCAAGCTCACTGCAGAACCCATTTCCTACTCCCACTCTGGAAACATTATCCTCTCCAAATGATTTTCATAGAGAGCATGACAATCAGGCCTCATAATGCAAAGCAAACTTACAGGAGGCCTCGTGATTTTCAGTCTCTGCTTGTTGTTGACAGTTTTGCCAAGTCTATATTTCTGCCTTTTTTCACATCAAAGCAGTTGATTTCCAACATGCTTTTTCAGAACAAAGCAATTGACTTCCAACATAGGACTATTTGACATTTCTGTCAAAGGTCATGTATATATTAAGAGTGCCCTGAAAGACAAATATCACATGGCATACATTTGAAGTTATGGAGGAAGCTGGTTAAAAAAAATGTCAGAACTCAATATACTCTCAAAATACTATGTGTTTCATACTGGTATTAACAATTGTTCAAGGTAGTTTATTGATCGATTAACTTTTATTGAATCAATATATTAATATCATATTTTATTTTCCATTGTCATATTGCTTGGTTTATTTAATTATGGATAAATATGATTGATATTTTATTTGATATTCTGTCAAACAAAAGATTAATATCCAGAACAAATAATCTTTAAATATAATAGCTACAACATCAGTCACAAGTAATTTTGCTAGTTCAAATGTGTACAGATATTTAGGGCTTATAGCAAAGATTAAGTAGATAAAAGGGTATTAAAAGTACCTTGAAACCACTTTGTATCAATCTTGACAGCTATCTTTTATTTAGAAAAATCACGGGCAGAGGCCTAGGGATATAGCTCAGCTGATAAAGCGCTTGGGTAGTAAGAATTAGAGTCTCGATTCGTTCTCCAAAACCCATGCATAAACATCTGGAAGCTGTAGTACATGATTGTAACCCCAGTGGTGTTAAAGATATTGAAGAGGAACCAAGCTATCTAGGCAGTCAAACTTCCTTGGTGGGATACAGACAAGTGAGCCAGTCTAGCTCAAGAAATAAAAATAGAAAAAAATTTAGCACGGAAAAATGACATCCATATTTTCTCTTTAGCCTTCTTCACACATGGGTGAGAAAGTGAGAGCGAGAGCAAGCGAGAGAGAGATACTTCCATCTGAACATTTATAATTTAATTTTATATATAAAGATATAATTTTATATATTTACATTAACCCCTCTCCCTATAAATTCCTTTCTGAGCTACAAATTTAGATACAGAAAAATCAAACAATCTTTTCTGAAGAATTATGTGAAGTGTGTTTGTATGTCATCAGATTTATATTTTAAGATGTATCATCTCAAAACTTCCCAAAACTTTCATGGGTAACATTCATCTTTAACTCTGCAGTCACATCCATCTCTTTCAGGAACACTGCCCTGCTAATCAAGTGTTAGAGTACCAGAGTATCCTGTAAAATAAGAGAGGGACTTCAGCACCACTAAGCCAGAACTAAAACAGATTAATACATTCAAACTAATGGTGGAGAAGACCCAAGTGACCACTGTTGAAGTCGATGGACATGAAAGCATTTAAATCTTCATTCCTTCTTAGGTTGATCTATCTACATTAAAAAAAAAAAAGATGTGCTAGGAATCAGTTTAAAATAAAAAGGTCCATTTGTCCCCTCCTGGACCAGAAAGTAATATCTGCCCAATTTTACCTCTTTATATAAAGGAAAGTGAGTGAGAAAAATTGATGTATGGTAGATCAGGCTCAGAGAATCTTAGAAATTTGTCTGAAATTGAATTGTTCCAGACTCATGCATATTGATTCTGCAGACTGGTGCTTTTCCTTTCCTTAAATCCCTTTAGGAATTTATCTGTCGAACAAGGTACTCACATGTAGGTGTTGGTAGCTGATCAACTCTTAATGACTAACCTTTTTCACAGTGAAGCCACATTATACAGAAATGGTTCTTCCTTGGAGAATTAAATTCAGATGCTAGAATGATGATAAAATTGACCTATTTTACTGTCTTAATTTCCTTTATGAATGCGTGTTTGAATACGTAAAGGTTAAAATGAATGTTCTAGCCCTTTGGTCTATTTCAAGGATCTGTTCTGGAATGTTTTCTCTCATTTACTTCCTAAAATGAATGGTACTGTTTTATCTAGACGACTTTGTCCCATGATATGACTATATTTCCATCATTTCAAACTTTTTGTAGCTCCACTTTAGCCTTCTTCCTTCCTAATACATCTCACCTCTTTCAAACTCAATAGCCTTTTTCAAGTGTCTCACATTTACCCTGATTCAGTTTCCAGAGCCCATCTCATTGTAAGTTTATTAGGTTCACTCTTCCGAAGATACATATTTAGGAACCATCTGAGTTTTTTCATACTCACAAAGCAGAGGTAATAAATAATTATATTTTCTCAACAAGAACTGAAGTTGCTGAAGCAAATCTATCTGAAATAAGATGATCTAATTTTCCAAAGACATATAATAAAATACAGAAAAAGGAAAACTATATACTGACAAAAATCTTTTATTATGTCAATGGAAATTCAACTTCTGAGTTAAAAAATTATTTATCTATTTATTTGTTTTGTATTTTTATAGAATTTTTGTGTATTACATACAGATCATTCCAATCAATAGTAATCATCTTTATAACCTCTTCCCCACTGGCACCCTCCCATAGACCCCTCTATTGGAATTCAAACATTCTGTCATCTTTGTTAAGATCTATTATATCAGGTTAGTGTCCCCAGACAAGTTCATCTACTGAGGTCTAGTCAACCTATCTAGAGTCCCTTGCTTTAAGAAGATTAGCTCAGAAAAATAAATCTTTTATCAAGAAAAGACTCTCTCGCACACATGTTTGCTCTCTCTCTCTCACTTCTCTCTCTCTCCATTCTAAAAATTGATGTTACATTATTTGTTCCATGGTAGTAAAAAGATTTTCAGGACTTCGTTGTAACATTATTTCAGGCTATCTCTTTATTAATTTGAAGAAGTTCAAGTGTAATGCATCAAATAACAACTCTTTTCTTCCTTCATTTGAAAGAAGTGAGCATTTACAGGCCAGCATGTATTTTATTTGCTTACAGGAGACACTGATGCGCCAGTATTGCAAATGTGTACACAGTCTCTCTTGTCATTCTTTACATATATGACTGATGGGTTTTATGTTTGCTTAAAAATGATGGGCTGGAGAGATGACTCAGTGGTTAAGAGCACTGGCTGCTTTTGCAGAGGACTCGGGTTTGTATTCCCCTACATAGAGGCTAACAACAGTCCATAACTCCAGTACCTGAGGAATATTACACTTACTTTCTTATGACCTCCATGGACATTGTAAAATGCAGGTGTACTTATTTACGTGCAGGCAATACATGCATAAACATTAAATAAAAATAAGTGAGATGTTTTGAAAAAAATTAAACATGATTTTTCAATTAGAGAATTACTTATTATGTCTTTATTTTTATTTTAAATGTATGATATCAATTTGTTTGAAATAATAATATCAATTTATTTGGAAAACATTCTATATAAGTAGAAAATCAAATGTTACTTTTCTAAGTCAGATGCCTGCTACACAAACATTATCGATTTAAATGTTGTCTTAAACAGTGAATTAACCATTCTTTTACCATATTTTGATATCTATGAGATCACATGGATTCTTTCATCATTTTATTTGATATTTAATTCTCTGATGAACTAATGTTGATTACAGTAGTTTAGTATGTTCCATTATCTTGAAATGCAGGCCCCTGATCCTAGAATACTAATGGAAAGTTTTATTGACATTTTCTTATCTCTACTCTCCTTTATATGCTTTATGCATTATTTTGACATTCTTCAAACACTGATTCTGACTAACTGACTTATTTAAATTAAATCTTTATGATAAAATTTGCAAGATGCATAAATATAAAATTGAACCTTTTTATTCTTGAACAATATAAATGTTTGTATTATTTAATTTAGCAAATTCTCAAAGGTTAAGCAATGAATTTTTTGTCTAGTAATTAGGTAGGTATTACAATTTGTCTGAGACACATTAGCTGTTAATTGTTCATTATGTTTGTACTTTGAAGACCAGCTAATTTTCATAAATGTTATCTATCAAAAGAAATGTCAGACTTCCAGTTCCAAAGATGAATACTTAAAACTTGAGTCATAAATGTAAAGTCAGAGTATAGTTCAAATAGGAATGTGGATAGCAGTCTAAGGTCTCATATCTTCAGAAACCTAATTGATTATGTCTTACACTATTTGACCATAAGATTAATTAAATGAAAATGTGGTCAATGTTGATAAAGTATTCTTCATTCTAATTTTGTCAATTATCACTGCATACACTGCTCTTTCTCTGTTCTATATCCAAATTTGAATTAAGAGTTTAAAGAGTCAAATGTTCTTAGATAATGTTAAATGGCAGAGAGATAACAAATGTGAAGGAATATGCATCATGAAAGTAGCAATTAACATAGGACCCAGAGCTCTGGCATTTGACATTTAAGCATATCTCTCAAGGACTTCATCATGAACAATTTATAGGCTTAACTACAAATGAAATGTCATAGATAATTGGTCATGTGCCTTTGACATTTCATCTCAGGTTTGGTTAATCAGTTTTGCAGTGTGGGATATTTGAAGTCAATATTCAGGGACTAGAGTTTCAGGGATACCATTTTATTTTGTGGAATGTGTAGTTTTTCTCACTTCTTTAAGTATAATAAAGCAATATGTGGGTATGTTTATAAGGGGATACTATACAAGATAAATAATAGTATTATTAATAAAGGTTTATTTTTCCATTGTATATAAATATTATATATTTATAAATACCATTATATATTTTATAAGAAATTTTTTCTTCTATTAACCTAATTAAATGTAATAAACCATAATGTACTTTTGAGTATTTGTGAAGAATGTTGCACATTTCTGAAGAACTTCATTTATATGTCTACCTACTACAGTTAAGTTTCAGATTATGGTTACATAATGTTATTTTAGTGAATATTTGACATATATATATATCTTTTATAACTACATATAAGTCCAACAATCTTACTTTCATATGATTATAAAATTATTAATAATGTATAAAAACATCTTCTAGAATCATAGTATGCTGAGAAAATTAAAGACTGAAAAAATCTGGAATTAAGAAATTGATGACTTGTCACCAAGATGGTTCAGTGGCAAAAGCACTTACCACATAAAACTGAGAACATGCGTTCAGTCCACAAACTCATCAGTGGAAGCAGAAAATGGGCATTCATGACTATTGCATGGCATGGGTGCCCTTACAAACATGCAGGCAATATATCCATAAGCTGAAAATAAAAATAATAAATATTTTTATCTATCCATGAATCCAGGTTCTTCAAAAGGATAAACAAGAGAGTTAAATCCTTAGCCCAGCTAACCAAAAGAAAAATGGAACAAAACCACATCATCATCATAGATGAAAAGAGAAACCCTACAGCTGACACCAAATTAAAATACAATATTATAAAAAAATGCATTAAAACATGAAGCATTAAATTAGAAAATCTAAAAGAAATGATTGGATTCCTATATTCAATAGAACCACAAAAGTTAAACTAAGGAGAGATCAACAATTTAAACAGAACCATAACTAAGGAAATTGAAACAGTAATACAAAGCCATCTGACTAAAAATAGTACAGGTCCAGATGAATTCAGAGCAACATTTTACCAGACCTTCAAAAGGAACTACAATTTTTACTCTTAAATTATTCAAGAAGATAGAAACAGAGTGAGAATCCCAAACTCCCTCTATGAAGTCAAGATTACTCTAACATAACAGCAAGAAGAAAGAAAAATACAGGCCAGTGCCCTGAGGACCACAGGCACAAACACTCACAATAAAGTTCTTGTGAACCACATGCAGCCACACCTCAGAAAGTTCACCCACTGTGATCAAACTGGCTTTCCTCTGGAGATGCAAGGATAGATCAATATATGTGGGTCAATAAATGTAATTAATCATATAAATAAACTAAAAAAAATGGCATGATCATCTAAACACATGATGAAAAGTCCTTGACAAAATCCAATATGCAGTTAAAATAAAAGTCCTGGAGGAAACTGGACTGGAGGGAACATAACTCAATATAATTAAGAGTGTTTACAACAAACCCAGAGCTAACAACATTCTAAATGGAGAAATTCTTAAAGCATTGCTGTTAAACTCTAGAACTAAACAAGGCTGACTGCTAGCTTTGCTCCTCTTCAATATGGTGCTTGAAAATCCTAGTCAGCACTACAAAAGAAGAAAAGGAAATTAAATGTACACTATTGGAAAATATCAAATTATTCCTATTTATAGATGGAATGATATGGTGCATAATGAATCCACCAAATTCCAGCAGATAACCCCTAGAAAAGGTCAACACATTTAGCAATGTGACAGGATCAAGAATTAATTTAGGGAATCACTACTGGTTGTATAAACCAGTAACAAGTAGTCAGAGATAGAATTCATGGAAACCTTCCTATTCATAATATTCTCATAAATATCTAGTAATAAACCTAAACAAAGATGTTAAAGAACTCTACAAAGAAAATCTTAAAGCTTTGATAAAAGATATTGAGGAAGACATAGGAGATGGAAAGACCTCCCATGCTCAATAACTGATAGAATTAATATTCTGAAAATGAGTATCCTACCAAAGGAAATT
This sequence comes from Eospalax fontanierii, assembly GCA_035773235.1. Lineage (NCBI taxonomy): Eukaryota > Metazoa > Chordata > Mammalia > Rodentia > Spalacidae > Eospalax > Eospalax fontanierii. The sequence continues at coordinate 40,600,351 of CM069542.1, read as the reverse complement.
ACAAATTACATGCAATCCGAATAAAAATCCCTATGACATTTTTTACAGAAACATAAAAAAAATTCTAAAATTCATATGAAAGAATAAAAGTACCTGGATAACTAATGCAATTCTGAGCCAAAGCTGAAATTCTGAAGGGATTGTCATAGCAGATTTCAACCTATATAATAGAGCTATAGTAATAAAAACAGAATGGTATTGAAACAAAAAATGGATTTGTAGATCAGTGAACTAAGGTAGAAGACCGATACAGGAAACCATGCAATTACCTACACCTGATATTTGACAATGATGGAAAGAACACATCTGTGAAAAGATAGCATTTTCAACAAATGGTGCTGAGAAGTTTCTATCTCTCCAGGCACAAGGGTGAAACTGACCCATATCTATTACTCTGCACAAGAGTCAACTCAAAATAGATAAAAAATGTCAGTATGAAACCTGAAACATTAAAATTGTTAGAAGAAAGCATATGCAGAACTCTATAGCAAATGGCGAAATAACTCCGATATATGTTATTTGTCTTGTTCAGTAGGCTTATTAAATGATACATTTCCTTCGACTTTTAACCCCATCTAAGCATTATTTATCTCTTTTTACCTCTCCTTTCCCATAAATAGCCATTCCTCCTCTATTCCCAGTTAGAGTGCCCCCATTTTCCCTATGTCCCCCTTGATAATGCTTATTGAACCAGACACATTTAATACATAACTGAGTATATGTGTATAGTTGAAGGACATAAAACAAAAATCGCAGTACCAAGCAAGAAAATGTTTTCTTTGAGCAGTCATTCAGAGTAGTCTAAGAGACTCCCCAAATAATAAAAGCTATTGCCTCCCAGAACCTGAAGGTCAGACTCTATTTGTGAAGACGCAACACACTCCAGACACAAGACTGGGGAACAACTGAGCTGGAACTGACTTGGAAGCCTCTGCCATGAAGACTAGCTCTCATGGTATCAGAAGGCATTATTCAAATTGCCAAAGGAGAAAAATCAAGAGTCTTATCAGTTATAAAACCCATAACAATGACCAGGACAGCAAATTATCTGTATAGGTAGGTATCTTGGTGGCAATCAAAAACTGACTATTTAGAATTATGGCGTGCTCAGTTGGAGGAAATTCATGCATAGTACTGTAAACATAGCAAAGTACACATTGCTGAAGGACTCATAGACCCTTGAGGAAAACCTATTTCTGTTACTTTCCTAGACAAACATAATTTCTTACTATGTTCTAAATATAAATCATTATATTTACAGACAAATGTACTTTTCATCACTCATGGAATAAGTTTCTTTTTGAAACAGATGTGGAGATTGCAAAGTTCTATGTCTTGTAAAAATAGAGCAAATAAATGTCCATGAAGTTCCCAGCCTCAGTGATGCACCTATAATTCAACCTCTATGTTTAAGGCGCAAAGGGTATCATGGAATCAGGAGTGGAAAGACCATAAGACCCAGAGGGACAAGATACCTTCAACTAGTTAATAGTAATTTTAAAAATAATAGTAAATTTTTGATAATATTCACACTAACAACAAAAACCCCAAACTATCCATCTATAAAAATGAGGCATAGAACTAAAAAGAGAACTCTCATAGATAAAATACAAATGAGTTTTCTACTGATGGAGTCTGCATGGCTCTTGTGCATGTTGTTAGCTGTTGGAGCTCCCCGGGGAGTCTCAGCTCCAGTCCAGCAGGTCAGCTCCTGGAGGACTTCCCACACAGGGGTCCAGGGAAAGGTGAGTGCTCTGTCTGCTGGCTCCCCAGCCTCCAATTCCAGAGACAATCAGACAGGAGTTTGGTCAAGCAGAAACTAGTTTATTAGGAGTTACATAGTATCTTATAAAGGCAAAAACAAAAGGGGATTTCCAAAGCAGGAGCTGGGGAACCAATCATCCTAAGTGTCATCTCAGCACACAGGCTGCAAGCATTTTAGGTTACATGAGCTTCTATAGATATAATGAGCATAGCACGAGCTGTCCATGAGGGAGGAAGTTCTAACAGCCAATCAAACTTTTGTCAAAACAAGTTAAGTCATACCCAAGCTACGCCTTTTGTACTTCCCCTAAGTGCCATCTTTATTATCATGAGGCCCCTCAGTTAGCATTGGTTAAAGTTCATATGTACAAGTTTCCAATGGCCCGAAAGCCTTGGTTTCTTTATGTTGATGCACAAATCCTGTATTTTTCAGTCTTTCTACGCCCTCTTCCACAATGGTCCCTGAGTCATGTGTGGGTGGGTTTTAATATAGGAGTTTAATACGTACTCTGTGGTCTCTTAGTCTCTAACACTTATTCAGTTGTGGCTTTCTGTGTGCATTTCACTCTTTTGTTGAGGAAACTTCACTGGTGAGAGTTGAGGGATGTATTCGTATAGTGTCCATGCCCTGTTCCACTATGTTCCATGAGCCTTAGGGGTAAAAATTCCCAGCATAGAACATTGGAAATGGGCAGCAGTCTCCAACCCTAGCCAAAGAACATTGACAAATGATTACTGTGGAGTGAAGGAGAGAAGATCTTCTTTAAAAGAGTGGCTCTAAATAGGTTGACTAGAGTCCAGTGGATGAACTTAAACTAGGACATCTGAATAAAGACACTTGTCTGAATAGGACTTAACATATATGACAGAATACCTGAAATTTGATAGGGAGGCTGTAGAGAGTGGGGATGGAGGAGGGGGTCTACATTTATTTCAGATGTAGTATGTGAAATGCACACAAACCCAATAAAAATTAAAATTAAAACATAAAAATGGGTGAGAAATTTTTTTTTTTAAAAATCACCATCCTTAGCTGTCATGGAAATTCAAATTCAAATTACTTTTGGGTTTCATCTTAACCTAGTCAGAATAGCTTTGAAAAAAAAGACAGCAAATGTGGTGTGGGGAAAGAGAAACACATATTTGCTGGGATACTCACTATGGAAATCTGTATGAAAGTTCCTCAAAAAGCTAGAAATAGATTTACTATGTAACCCATCTGTACCACTCCTGGGTGTATACCAAAGGACTCTGTATCATCTGTAGATGATAAATACTTAATAATCTCTGCTCGTTGCTGTTCTAGTCTCAATAGCTAGGCAACAATCTAGATGTCCATTAACAGATGAATGGATAATGGAAGTGTGATACATTTACACAGTGGACTGTTATTCAGCTGCTAAGAAAAATGAGATTATGAAGTTCATAGTTAAATGATGTAGAATGAAACCATAATTCCCCATATGTTAACCCAGACCTAGAAAGGAAAATGGCACATATATTTCCTCATTTCTGGACTTTAAATCTTTAGATATGTATGTTTCAATTCATTCATCCATGGGCATTAGAAAATTTGTAAATTTTCACATTAGAGTGTTTCAAGGGATGAACTATAAAACGCATTGGTAGGAAGGTATAAAGGAAAGTAATGAAACAGGCCTAAACTGTGAGGAATATAGGAAGGAAGAGTAGAAGCCAAAGTATGGGAAGGGATAACTAACATGAAAGGTCCTTTAGAAACCTCAGGAAAGTCAATTACTATCAAAGTTCCTAAAAGAATTTACATGGCATTACACAACAATGGGACAACAACAACGTCCTTATTATACACCAAGACTAAACAAAACCCAGTCCCAGGGATGGGCTGCCACTCATGTTTTTGTTAGTCAATGGAGACCCCAAAACATTAGGCTATTGCTAATGTTGTTGGTTACCCATGACCAAGATAGCTCCTGAAAGCTGTCAGAGTTCAGTGCATCTTTGCCTGCCTAATACTATGTTGTTATTTATAGCATGAAAAATTCTTCCTATTCATTTACCACTCTCTCTCCCTTACATGCTTTCTTTATCTCTCCCTCACTGTATGACTATAGAATTATGGCGTATTATTTTTAAGAAAGTGTGTTCATGGAATATCTTCAAAGTTAACTGTGAAAGATAAGCCTTTTAAAAATCATTTGTTGTATTATCATAATCTTTAACTTTCTAAATAACTTCATTTCCTTCTCTGAAAGTTTTCATTTATTTTCTCAATAAATATGTTATCTACGTTTGGAATGAGATACTGTACAGAGTTTATTTTTCTTTCATCTACTAGATATTCCCTAGGCCATTTCAATTAGGAAACTTGTATACTGAAAAACTATAAAATAATTTTGGTGGTAAAAGGGATGACATTTATTTCTCTAGAAGTTATTTTGTTTGGATATTTGACATTATATAAATACTGTTTGATTCTTTTATTGTTTCCTTGATGTGTATTTGATGTTTGTAGATTGCCATATGATTATTATTTCTAACCTCTAACAATTGCTTTTAGTATTTTGAAATCTATTTATGCTTTTATAATTTGTTTTTTGTCTAGATATAGTACCTTTTAAATTTCTCTGAGTATACAAAATAGAATATCTTGATTTTTATTTAACTTCCTTTTTTACCACTTGAGCTATCTAAGTTTGGGGAGAATTATTCATTTATAGCAGAGATCAGATATTAAGAGTTACTTTGCTTTTTAGTCTTACACTGCATAAAAATAAGGTTATCAGTTAGTATGACAGTGTGCTTTAGAAACACAGTTTAACAGGGGGAAGACCAAAGGCAGCCTTCCTATCACTTTTCCTTGGTGCTATCATATTCTCGTGAGATGCTCTAGTCTATCCATCTGGTTAAAGATGGTATCTTATACACTGTGTGAATCTAATACTGGAAGAGAAGCTCATATGAAAAGTTTCAGTTAATCTCTTTGAATGAAGCTCCATATTTTACTCTTTCTTTATTTAGCCATATTTGGAATCCTGCAATCTTCATATTCTCTGAATCTCTTCAGGGAAAATCAGATTCCTTCTGAGATGCAACAAATTTTAGGAATGATCTGAGCTATGTCTAGCACTGACTGCTGTGTTCTTCACTACCTTTGCATCTAATTACCATGTTGCAATATTAAATAAGATGTGCTTGTGAAATCATATAGTCAGGCTTCTTAGACGTTTAAACCACCCAGTGCCTTGCTATAATTTGGCATTTTAAAATAGGGATCATTTGGGCATGATCAGTCAATGTATTTACCTAGATAATCAAAGTGTATATAAAGAAACATGAAAAAGGGCTAAAACAATTAAATGACTGACCAGAAAATCCTTCATATATTACACTACTTTCCTTATGAATTTTAAAAATTAAGATTAGTAATAAAACACTTGAATTATGCCTCAGGCAGCATGATATATAGATTGCCATCTAATATGACAGCCTGAACTTGTGATTGAATGCATTTGTTTTTCAGATGTCCAGAGATACAATGCGACAATGTAAGAATAAGATTCCTAATACCTACATTCTCCAGTATTTGTTAATATGGGATTCTTTCTATTCCTTGCCAAGAGTATTTTAGTGAAATTAAATAACTTGACAAAGCATATAGTTTAGGGTTTAACACATGATAGCCTTCAACAAATGCTTACTATCATCTTCTCCAACACCAATTGCAGAAAAAATAAATGTTTATTAAGTCTTTGAAATAAAACTTAAGGCTTTAACAGATGTCTGATTACAGCAATCCAAAGTAAAAAACTCTTACTTTAGTCACATAAGAGACAGAGAATTAACAGATGACAGTGGACTTCACAGGCTGGTTTTATTGCTGTAATAAATGCAAAGTCCCATACAAATTGCTTGAAACAGTAGTCATACAAGTGAATAAAAAGTAGTTTTAATTCTCAAATATTAGACAGCAAAGATAAACAAAACCTGTGATCTAAGGCTAGCTCGTTTCCTCACTCAGAAAAGCTAACTGGAAGGAAGAATTCTCCTCAAAGTGTAGCCCATGTTGCTCCACAGTTGAATAGTGTCCAAAGCAATTGTCATGATTGTATATAACCGATGAGCCTCTGGTTTACTGAGTGCATGTGTTGTAGAACATCACTATTCTGAAAAGGAAGGCACGGCACTTTCTGTTCTCAACATCATCTGCTTTCTTCAGAAAAGGTCACTGAGAACACTATGCTTGATTTTCAGGAGAAATGGTCAGGAACTGGTTCTCACACTACATATGAAGAGTATCTCTGTAAAGTTTCTCCCCCACAGTAAGCTGTGACAGTTTATTGGTCATTGTCATAGCTTGATTTGTTAGTTTAAAAAGTTTTACGTTTAATATGTGTCATAATTTTTAAAATATCAAATCTGCAATAACTAATTTATACATACAGAAAAGTGTGCAGAAAAATAATTATTTATAGATGCTATGGTGTGGTCTTCATATAAAAATAAAGCAAAAAATGGAAAATTTATTTCAGAAATTGAATAATTAATTCAGTCTCTAATGTGTATATTATTTATTTTCTTTCTGTTTTAAGAGGAATCAAAACAAGTGTTAGCTTGTGGAATTATTTGAATGATAATATAGAATTACAATGGCAAAAACCATTAAAATATTCTCAAAATGAAAAAACATATAAGCAGGTATAAAATATTGGTTTGAGAGGTGAAAATGGATACAACCAAAAATAATAGTTAGAAATATGTATCTCTCATCAACACGGCTTCTTCGTGCAGCAGAGGGCCAAGAACACAAAAGACCACAAATGGCTAAAGCATAGACAATGAGTCTGCAGAGTGTGGGTCCTTGGACAGGACTCTTATATTAAACTTCACTTACCCAGGGCTCAGGGACCATTGCGGAAGAGATGGTAGGAAGATTGTAAGAACCAGAGAGGAGATGCATGACCATATGAAAATAGAGTCTTACAGGCTTCTAGGACCTTGCACATATGAACGTGCTGCAATGGTACCATCATGCACAAGAATCATGCAAACTCAAGCAGACAAAAACTCAGAATGGAACTGTGGAAATGGACAGCAGTTTCCAATCTTATCTGAAGAACTATTGGCAGCTGATTACTACTGGATGAGGAAGAGCTGATCTTTTTAAAAGGAGGGGTTCTAGATAGGCTGACTAGGTTTCAGTGGATGAACATTCCCTGAGAAATGTCTGAGGACAATAACTCGACTTGATAGGCCTTAACGAAAATAACACAATGCATGTAATCCAGTGGGGAGGGGGGAATAGACTATGGGGGAGTAAAAATGGGGGAGGGGGTAAAAATTATTTGAATGTACTGTCTGAAATACATAACGATTCAATAAAACATTACAAAGGATATGAATTCTAATGAGACATGAATATATGAAGTCTATATAATGAATTACATAATGAAATATGAATTCTAATAAGAGACAACAGATTTTCATTGAAAATTTAAATAGGTAAAATAAATAAAGGAAATTTATCATGTGTCTGACTAGCCCACCAACTATACAAATGGGTTTTAGAATCAGAAGGGAAAAATAATCTAATGAATTTCCAGTATTTTAATGATGATTTTATTCTGTAAAATGACTTTTTAGAATATGCGATTTTGTTCTCTTCAAAAAGTAGCTAACATTTGCAAATGTGAAAAGCACTAAAGACAGTTAAGAACAGTGAATTCTATGTTTGAAAATAGCTAAGAGAGTACATCTCGAGTGTTTACAACAAAACCAGATGTGTTTGAATTGATGACTGTTGTCAATTGCCTTGATTGGATTGTTCCACACTGTGTGAAAAATATCATCACTCTGTATTCCATAAATATACAGAACTATAAATAATCAGTTTACAATTACCTTAAGTAACTAAACTTGTATATCGAGCCACAAAAATTATATCTCCTTTATAAGCATCACAGAAAACATAATAAATAAAATAAAATTATAAAGCAAAAGTTGTGGAAGGAAATGCAATTTATAAATGTATTTTATAAAAATGAGGGTCATGGTCAAGAAGAAAGAAAAAATGCATAATTAGATATTGAAATAGCTACAGCCAAAGTTAAGCATGGTGGCAGAGTTCTGTAACTCCAGTACTTGGGAGGTCAAAAGAGGAGGACTGTTTTAATCCTTTTGGGTTGTATCACCAGTTCCAGGCCATGCACAGATGCATATGGAAATCAACATGGAAATAAAATAAAGCAAAATAAAAATGCAGAAAGATAAGCAGGCCAATAACAGATTTCATAAGTTATCCTTCAAAAGACTGGAAAAACCTTACAACCTTCCCAATGACTATTAACATACAAGTGAACAGCCTATGCTACAAATAGAAATTTAAATAGCTTTAGAGTTTCATCCAAAGCATTATTGTTCATCTAAGCTGGAGAAGAGACCCAGACATGATTTAAAATGATTCTCCAATATTTCATCTTTAATCCAGTTCAGCAGCATGTTGTGCATGGGAGAAAGCACCTGTTTTTCACTGTGGAAACCCCGGTACTTACTGATGACCCTGAGAAAAACAGAATGGGCTTTAAAATATATGATGCACAAAAAATATCCCTTCTCTAAAACATTTGAGATAAACATCATTTTACGTTTTGAACTCCTTTGGATTTTAGAATATTTTCATAGATTACCAACCAAAAATTTCAAGAACTATAATTTACTACTCTATTTCTCTATTAAAATATCCTAATGACACTGAAATCACATTAATCATCTAAAATAGTTTTCTCTGATATATACTGAAACTAGTATAAGCATACAACTTTGTCTACGTACTGTTAGTTTTATATTTTATAGAAATTAAAATTATTTACATGCATAAATAAAAAGATAAAGATCATTCTAAGTCAATAACTGAGTGTAATAATTACAATTTTATTTCTCTTATGAAGAAGACCACCATAGAGTCTTGAAGGTATTTAAATATAGCCAATTCAAAAGAGTTGACATTTCAAATATATGACCTTGGAATTCCCTCTTTTCAGCTAAGAATGGTTTTATAAAGGATGCATGCATTATTCTTTGACCAACTGCTCTTCAAATGATAAGTGGCTTTTAATTACATTCTATATGGTAATTAATTTAAACTACCCATGCAAATTCTTCATCTTGGAGACCCTCTTCAGACAGTACCTAGATGCTCTAGGCTGTCAGCAACTTATTCCACCTTTCAAAATATTCTACAAATGCCTAAGATAATAAAAGTTCTTGAAAATATTCTAAACAGCTAGAAAATATAAACAACCATTTGCAAAACAGTAAAATAGCAATGCATATATTTGCATTTTTGAAATGAAGTATTCACTGTAAACACACAAAAATAGAATAGCAAATGAATAATACAAATTTTGAGTTATCTGGATATTTCTATCTATTTGATAGCACAATTAATTCAAGAAGCCATCATCATTTGTAGATGATTTGATTCAATGGAGCATTCATGTATTTTCTTTTTAGTACTGATACTTTTTGCCCTAAGGAATATGTGCTTTTGCATATTAAATCATTTAAATGATTACATCATACATTCATGGGTTCACATTTTATATTTAATGGTACCTGTTAATGTGCTGTAATTTGTTGACTTTAAACTAATTGACATAACATCAGTCTATATACATTTTAGTGACCAGGGCCTTCCTGTGTGCAGAGTGCAAGGGGGCCTGTGGCAAGCATGGTAGCTCTGTCTCAGTGTGACTTAGCATGGGTATTTTATTACTGACTCTATCATTAAGTCCTAAGTTTCAGTACTAATACAAGTATATTCACTTTAGTCTCATCTATTGATTCCAAAGTTTTTGTAGTAGTATCTCTTCATTTTCTTCACCCAAGATTCTTTCATTTTTACTTTCCTCCCTATCCTAATATCCAAAATCAGTAATAATATTCAAATCACTTCACTCTGACTCCAAATTACTTTCTATAAAGACCAAACATATTTTCATTGAAGAACTTCATATACCCACAATGATACCTCTGAGACATACCCAGTGGAGACTTAATGTATGCTCCTGAAATAGACATTTAATAGAGATTCCACTGGCCATTGGACTATATAAAATGTTTGCAGTTCATATACCAAATTTAATTGTTAAAAGTAAGATGAAATTACCTCACATTTCTGATTTGGAACAAGAAATGTGTATAAAAAATATAGGCTAACAACTTGTTTCTTCATAGTCTTTTTGTTTGTCAGGAATCTACTATTAATTAATTACAACATTGTGCTGACTCAGATGTGTACATTATCCTTGAAGTTTTAAAAATTTGCACAGAACCAAGAAGGAAATGTGTCTTAATATTTTCCTAGGTTTAAAAAATGATGTAACTTTTAAGAGACTTACATGCTTATCTAACTCATGGAATTCATATATTCTTTTACACAGTCTTCTTAAATATAACAGTTTTTCATTTTGTTCCTGTAATACAAGTCTAATAGGTAGAGATTTTGTATTTAATTCTCTGACTTACATAAAATATTCCTGATTCCTGGTACTAAAAAAGACTCAGAAAACACAGATATTCTCAGCTGCAAAGCTATAGAGATAAAATGTACTGTGTATTATCAATGACAGTGCTCCTTTTCATAATATTCCAATGACTTAATTTTTAGTTTTCCCAATAGAGGGCATTAAAATTCAAATGATTTAATTTTAAAAATTAAATGATAGCTGGGTTTGGTAGCACACACCTCTAAATCCAGCAATAGGGAGACAGAGAAATGTAAATCTCTGAGATCTGAGGTCAGGGTCAGCTAAGGCTACCAGGAGATGTGTCTTAATATTTATATAGAGAGGTTTAGTTATACTTGATTTTTTAAAGAACATGCAATGTAATCTTTTAAATAATCTACCAAAGTCTCTTTTTTCCCTTTTCATAAAACAAGTTCTTACATAAAATTCTGAGTGCCGTTATTAAATATCTATGTGAGATAACATAAAATGTAGAAACCAAAAGTTATTTGGTGGCCTTCTTATCCAGTCCTGCCACAATTTCTGATGATGCTTTCAATAGAATTTTCCCTTTCTGTGCCTTTCCTGTCTTCTTTGAAATGGAAATGATTATATACTTATATACAGTGACCACTAGATCAGATTTTAACTCTATAAAAGGTATCTTCAAAGTATGGTACATGTTAGATCAAATAATTTCTTTTCTCTGTATCTCTGTTGATATTTATCTTTTGTGTTTTGATAATAACTTGTAAAAAGAAGAGTTAATAGTTCACCTAGAAATATCTGAGGATCCCAGCTTAGCATTAAAATTCTAGTTTATGTGTGAAAACAATGGGTAAGGTTTATACATCATTGATTTCAATAAATACACAGTGTTTGCATCATGCAGGTAAAATTGTCTGTCAGAATCATCACCAGATTCTTGCTCATCCAAGCATTAAAGTCATCTTTATCATTTTCTACCATGTGCAAGAAGCCAGATAGACTACTGAAATTAAATTTAAGGTAGAATGTAGTGATCCATGCCTATAAAATCATCTCTCAAGTACAGAAGTCTGAAGTATCATGAGTTCAAGGCCAGCCTGGGTTATAAAAATATTCCAAGGTAAATTGGGTTCCTTAGTCAAGGGCCATTTCATAATAAATAAAAGTAATTTTTAAGAATAGAAATGAGAAGCTGTAGAGATGGCTCAGAGGTTAAGAGCACTGACTGCTCTTGCAGAAGACCTGAGTTCAGTTCCAAACACTGACATAATAGCTAACAACCATCCATTACTCCAGTTCCAGGGAATCTAATGCCATCTTCTGACCTCCATGGGCATTGCATGACACGGGAGTATTTACACACAGAATGATATGTTCATACACACAAAGTAAAAATAATAATTAAAATATTTTTTAAAAGAATAGAAATTTAATTTAGGGTCTGGAAGAAGTGGGGGAGAAAGAAGTTAAAAAGGACAAGTATCTCACTGAGAAGGTGATTTTTAGACAAATGGTGACCTGAAATATAATAATTTAGATCAGGCTAGAAGCAAAGTAAATAAATTACAGAATAGACTCAAGTAAGTTTCACATTACTTTAAATTTATGTTTTACCTCTAATAGTAGCAATGAGATCTTTTTCTATTATGTTTTTTCAAAGTACTACAGATGTTCAACAGGTTTTATATCTATAGTTCATGAATTGTTTAACAAAACATTTCAGGTCTTCTGTTGGGAAACATAATATAACAGGACAAACAAGACAATGCATTCTCAATTTATAACATAGTAAAATATTTTCCGTGAAAAACTCATTACCTCTAGGACCCTCTACATTCATTATAGATTTCTTTATCATAAAGATCAGCTAAGATGGTTTAAGTACAAGTTTGTATGTATTGTGTTTGAATTACATATAGATCAAGTAACACAGAGGAAAAACAGTATGTAATAGAATAACTTTTATACCTAGAATGTAATTTTCCTGATAAAATTGCTAGGTTTTCTATTTTAGCAATGAATTTAACTAAGATAATCTGAGCCCGGTGAGCATCAGAAAGCTACTAATTCTCCAGGGTCAGATGCTCATCTTATTAAGCAATGTACCTGTGACAGTGTATAGGATATTTCTCAATTTTCTTCTGTGAGAAGATATTCTATGCATTGGGGAACATGATATGATCAAAGGTTTTCAAATTTCATTACTGAAAATTGATTTATGACAGAAATAATCAGGATCAGAAAACCCCAAATAGCCTTCTGAAACAATGCTTTTTTTCAAGATGAATAAATGTAGGACAATTTAAAAGCTACTTCAGGGAACACTTACCAATCACGAATATGTTTGCAGACTCAGTCAGTTAAACATTCAGTCTATTTCCTTTAGAAAACACTAGACTATTTCTGACCAACTCAAGCTATCTAAATCGCTGCTTGAAGACTGATGCATGAAATCCAGTGTGGGGGGGTATTGGAGGGTGCCCATGGAGAAGAGAGTACCAATATGCTTAAGATGTGTATGTATTGTATATAATATACACAAAAATTCAATAAAATATATAAATAAATAGAATATTTTTCAATGAGGTATGAAGCTGATTAGAAAGACCTTGACCCTGATACTTGTACTACAATCAGAGGAAAAATTCTCAATAATAGAATAAATAAGTTATTCAAAATTCAAAACAGTGCTTTTATGTTGAGTATAGAGAATTAAAAACCTTTGTTCATTCTTTTAAATATTTTTCTAATATTTTATTTACTATTTTATGTTATGTGTTTAAATGTATTATTTATATGTATGTAAGTATATTCACATCATACAATGTCAGAGTATGTCAGACAAGGGTATCAGAGTCGATGGAACTGAAATTATGAATGGCTGTGAGTTGCCATGTTGGTGCTGGGATTCAAACCCAGGTCCTCTGCAAGAGCATCCAGTTCTCTTAACTGCTGAACCATCTCTCCACCCCATTCTTCCTAAGTTTTTAAACAGTGCTTACTATGAAGACTGACCTAGTTTGATAAAATCAATGTCATTTGACATAGTAATTGAACATATGGCGTGGCAATGTCTTCCTTTCTTTGCTTGAATCTTGAGTTGTGTCCTTTGCATAACAGATTTTGGCTCCCACCTGTATCTCAACAACAAACATGAGAGCCACCAAAGCTAAATTAAAAAAAAAATCAACACCTTAAGCAGACCTATAATTTATAATGAAATTGAAACATCAATAGAAAGCATCCCAACCAAAAGAGCTCAGGCCCATATGGATTCACAGCAGAATTCTACTCTACATTCAAAGAAGATCTAGAGCCAACACTATTTAAATTATATAGAAATAGAGGGAGAACTCCCAAATTCCTTCTATGAAGCCAGCATCACTCTAATACCAAAACCAGGTGAAGACACAACCAAAAAAGAAAACTATAGAAATTATCATTAATGAACATAGGTGCAAAAATTCTCAACAAATACTTGCATATAGACACACATCAAAAAAGTCAGCTTCGTTCCAGAGATGCAGGAGTGGTTCAATATATGTAAGTCATATGTTGTAAAGATGACTGAGAAACATCTGACGAAGTGCTCAACATCATTAAAAAAATACAGAATTGCAAAATAAAACCACTTTAAGATTTCACCTTACCCCAGTCAGACTGGCTAAGATTAAGAGAACTAATGATACCAAATGTTAGAAAGGATGTGGGGAGAAAGGAACGCTCCTTCACTGCTGGTAGGATTGTAAACTCGTGCAACCCCTATGGAAAGCAGTGTGGAGAACACTTAAATAACTAAAAATGAACCTACCATTTGATCTGGTTATACCACTCCTTGTCATATACTCAAAGGCCTCATCATACTGCAGAGATACTAGTACATCCATGTTTGCTGCTGCTCCTTTCACAATAGCTAAGGAATGAATGCACTATAATTGTCCCTCAACTAACAAGTGGATAATGAAAATTTGCACAATGGAGTTCTACTCTGCAGTAAAGGAAGACGAAATCATGAGATTTGAAGGTAAATGGATGGAACTAGAAACTGTTATGCTAATTGGAGTTGCAAAGTGTCAGAAAAATAAACAATGTATGTTCTCTCTCAATTGTAGATCCTAGCACCAAACCCTTATTTGTATATATCATGATGTAACTGCAAGAATAATGACAATGGAAAGGAACCAAGGAGGTAAAGGAAAATATGGAACTCAAGAGAGGTAACTCTGGAGAACTTTATACAAGTAGACAAAGGAAAACATCAATCCATGACCCATAATCAGCTTCATGACCAAATATCCACATCGATGACTGGCACAGCTTTCAACACTTGTGCAGGAGTGGTGTTTTTATCTTGAGGCCAATCTATGGCTAACTATTTGGTCTTAGGGCCCACTCAGTGGGAGGAAACTTTTCTGTGGTATTGTAATCATAGCCAAATGCACATGGCTGAAGGTCATAGATCTTACAGAAATACTCAAACTCTCACATCCCTAGGTTAATGTGACCTCTTACTAAGTACAAAATATGTATCCGTATATTTATTGTCAAGTATCCCAGTCACCAATCATCAAAGAAGCTTCCTTTGCACCAGACAGAGGCGGCTACAGAGTACTGCAGATGGTCATACACAGACATTGTCTCTGAATTGTCCATGCCTAAGCAATACTTCTACAATGCAGTCTCTACATCCAAAGCTCACACAACATAGAACAAGGGGTAAATAATACAATAATGTATCTCTTAACTCTCATTAATGAAGCTCCTGCATGCAACAAATTGTTAGTATCACAAAAGGTCACAAATGACTACATTATGGAGATTAGGAATCTGCAGAGTGTGGGTCCCTAAACAGGACTCTTATATTAAGTCTAACTCAACCAGGGCTCAGGAACCATGGCAGAAGAGGTAGCAGAAAGATTGTAAGAGCCAGTGAGGATGGCTGTGACCACATGGAAACAGAATTCTACAAGCTCCTGGGACCCTGCTTATATGAACCTACAGTAATTGTTTCAGCATGCTCAAGATGGATGCAAATTCAAGCAGACAAAAACCCAGCATGGCACTGGAGAACTAGGTAGTAGACTTCAACCTTTGCTTAAGAAATATTGACAAGCAATTACAGTTGGGTTAGGATGGGCTAGTCTTCAAACAGTGGGGGACTCTGAGTAGGCTGATTAGACCTCAGTGAATGAAACTGCACTGAAGTCACTTGGGGACACTAACTTGACACAATAGACTTTAGCACAGATGAAAGAATGTGTAGATTACAGTTAGGGGTTTATATGGAGGCACCTCAACACAAATGAAAGAATGCATGGATTCTGGTAGGGACTATGGGAGAGTGCAAGTAGGGACAGGGATATAAATATGATTAAGGCTGACTGAGATGTTCATATGAAACACACGATGACTGTTTTAATATTAACATCTTTAATCAGAAGAGAAATGCAAGTTAAAACCATTTTGAGATTTCATGTTACCCTAGTGAAAATGAACCAACAAATAACAAGAACTATGTATCATCAAACAGCAACAAATCTGGTGCAGATGGGAGGAAATGGGAACCCAAATCCACTGCTGCTAGAAGTGCAATTGGGTGCAGACCCTATGGAAATCAATGTAGAAATTCCTCAAAAAGATCAAATTTGATCTATCATATAATCCATTCGTACCATTCTTGGGCATATACCCAGAGAATTTATACCCTACAACAGACCTGTCTGCTCATTCATGTTCATTGCTATCCTTTTCACAGATGGCCAGGAACTGGACACAACCTGGATGTCCATCAACTGCTGAATGGATGTGTGGTACATATACACAACGGAAGTTTGTTCAGCTCTTTAAAAACATGAAATTATAAAACTCACAAGTAACTGGATGGAGCTGGAAACAATCATCCTGAGTGAGGTAATCCTGACCCAGAAAGACAGCTGTCTCATGTTCTCTCTCATACTTGGATGCTAACTTTGCAATCTTGAAAATCAAGAGTGGTTGTGAACTAATAAAATATGTGAGGTAGTTGACATACACATTCACATACATTATAAAAGCAGATTGAAAGGAGATATATTACAAAAGGGAGACAATATCCCTACTGGCCATCAGAAGTTAGCAAAGTAGAATCATAATGCCGGGAATGAACTCCCTCTTTTGATGCTGTTGATTAAGGGGTTCCATGGACACTCAAGCAATATTGTTGACTGCCCTTTCTCTTGATTGCCCACAAGAACTTCATGGTAAGGCACTCTTGCTGGAGTCACTACATACATGAGCTGTAGAATAAACAAGGAGAAACCTAGCTGGCTTGACTTCAAAGCCTCATCTCTACTGGCTAGATGTTATGGCGTTAGAAGTTACTATGCATGCTACGTGAAGAGAAAATTAATCATCAACCTTAGCCATCTTTAAATCCTGCAGTCTACAACAACAGCTGGCATGGCAAGATGACCGTAAGGAATCAGAGTTTTCCACACAGTGGAAGGGAGAAGGTAAGGCTGATGTTAGTGCATCAATGCATAATTTGTTACTCTGAATTTTGGCTTTAAACTTCTTTCATTGTGCTATAGTAAGTAAGCATGTGTATGTTGTGAGAAACCTAAAAATATACCCAAATGTGGATGTAGCAATTATCTAAGTGACAGATTGCAAATATTTACAAGCAAAATACTTCTGACTTCTCAGATTGAATTGCAGTTTACCAACACTGTATAAAGTGACATCCATGTAAGCAAGTATAGGTGCTTATACAACCTGTTGTCAGAATCAGGATCCTAGCATAATCTTTCTTATAAACAACCTGAGGAGGAAATGGCATTCCCAGGATGTGTAGAGCTGCTCAGTTATCAGAAACATGACATACTACCAAATGACACAAAGAGGTTGCCACTGAACTATATGAAACATTTAATTTTGGGAATATTGTTTTTCAATGGAAAAACACAATGCATTTTTAAGATGCAAACATTTAAGATGATAAAATATGAACATTTTGACGTGATATGTTCAAGCCCAGCTTAGTACATGCAGAAGACTTGAACTTGTCAACATAGTATAACTTCACTGGGCTCCATACATATTGCTTCTTATGCAGCTCAGTAATGACTTTATCTTCTGAACATGAACATTTTTAGGGTAAGTGTGTATAGTGTTAAAAATTTGGCAAAGGAAGCAGACATATGCTAGGGAAAATTTATGATGCAGATAATGCTGCTTCTGATCTCCCATTTTCCACACCCTCATTCTATTCAAACACAAACTTTTAGTGTACTATATGGATGACTTACTTCAAAACCTTGGGAGAGAAACAGCTTTCTTTAATTTGTCTGCTTCAAGAGTTCTCTTTTCCACAGCTACAATACTTTCACTGGATTTTCTTGGACATTATTTGGTTACTCTTACTCTTTACCATCTCTGGTCTCTCTCCCACAAGTGTCAACCTCCAATCCTCCTACTGGCATATTTTCCCACACTCATGTCTTTTTATTTTATTTTATAGCCCATTAACTGTAGCTTTCTGCTTTATCATAGATTTGGAATTATCAGAAATGAAACTTCCAACTTCAGAAAGATGAAAATATATTTTGAATCCTTAATTGTGAATTTAAAAGTCCACACATTATGGGATTTCGATCAATGCTTGGTTAAGATTTTCAAAAACTCCCTGTGGCTTGTCCATGTCCTAATGAATGACCCTATCCCATACACTTCCATCACTAAATGACTTTAATGTATCAAAAAGAATACATGAAATTAGGAGAGAGAAGAGTCCTAGGATATGGGAAGAGCAGGAATGGAAGGATTAGGGGTTATATTCATCAAAACTCATTGTCTCTGTGCATGAAATTCTCAAGCAAACACAAAATGAGGTTTCATTGTAACAAACAAACAAAAAGCAGAAGATAGAGATCCAATTGAAAGTACCACATCAGCAGACCACTTATGGTAAGATATATACTTTGAAAAAAGAGCAGGGAATGTTTGAATAGAAGGAAAAGAGAAAATTTTGAACTCTCAAGTCTCCCAGGTGCTTCATTGGCCAAGCAGCATTTTATCCCATCAGCAATGCCTTTCCTTGTTCAAAAACTTTCAGTGTGTTCACTTGAGACTGGATACTATAACAAGATGGAGCCAGCTTCTCCTCAGAATATTCCGTTTCCTCATGGTTTTTTGACCATACTAGTAATTAGAGCTATATTGGGAAGTGCAAGACTATTCTTAGAAAAGATGTCTTTTATATAAGAGGGTTTACAGTGTATCATATTTTATAGCAGAAAACACATTACCATTCCAAAATAGTGAATGAAGACTGATGCTTATACCTGGAATTGGAAGCCATGCATGGTGGCATACACTTTGATCCCAGTGCTTGGGAGGTAGAAGCAAATAGAACTCTGTGAGATTTAAGCCAGCCAGATCTCCATAGTGAATTCCAGGATAAATGGGGCTACAGGAAGATCCTTTCTCATAAAGGCAAAAAACACAAAGCAAAACAAACAAACAAACAAAAAACATAGAGATTGGATCAGTAAGAATTTATTCATTTCTATGCTTTTCCTCAAAATGAGCTCAGGACAAATTATATTTGTCCTGAATTCATAGGAATGGGATTGCCAGTCCATTAGGTCATATTATAAGGCCTAAAATCAATCATGGCATGCAGTTAATGAAGTAGACATTCGATTTGCCTACTAGCACTATTTTGCCTACTAGAAAATATACAAGTTTCAGGATGTATGCTGTGAAAAGCTCACTTACACACAAACCCTTTAGCTTATTAAGTAGACACTCTCAATGGATCTGCATTTTTCCAGATATTAGATAACAAGAAGATTGCAACAATGGTAGCAAGCATAACGAGTGTGTATTTCTTAATCCAGGTTGTCAGTAGGCCAATATATTTGTCTCCTGAAATTTCAAGAAACTACGCATTTTTGAGCTGTGAATTTGTTTATATACATGACATATGTCATATCTATGTATGATTATGAAAATGTTAAATTCAGGGAGCTCACATATCTTTTACAAAGATCACTTAGTGACTGTTCTCTGAGGACTGTCATATGATGTAGGAAACTCACATAAACTAGATTTAACATTTTAGTAACATAATGGGACTCCACCAGGAATCAATATAACATAATTATGATGATATAACACTTTGTGACTGGTGACCAGATTGTTTTGATTACTGCAATACATGGGTAAATGATGGTAGTGTCTCCATGAGTTTAGTTTCTGGAAAGCCTCATAAGAAATCATTTGGCCAATGTCTCTCAAAATTCCCATGTCTGTCTGGTTAAAACTTATCTGGAATTAAACATATGTGGATTCTCAGCCAACCATAATAATATTTCTCTATGAATAGCCTCATGGCTCATCCAGATACCTGGAAAGTAACTAACCTCTTCGCCCAAAGTTTATCTGATAGCACTAATGAACCCAAGCTTCTGGGGCTGTGATCTACTCTTGAGATCAAGGTATGAATGCACTTGTGGCACACCAAATCTTGGCAAATTGTCAAAATATCTGGTGGTAGCCATGTTTTCATAACAAAAATGATTAGAAAGCACTTATGATTTACTGGCATATTCCATCAGAAGGTCTGAAGAGTGGAAATAATGCCAGGACTTAAAAAATCCCATAATAGTGCTCCAAAAGAGGAAAGCATGAATTAATACTGAATCTCTGGAGAAATTGCAGATATCACTGCCTTTGGTAAGTGTTTTTTAAATGTATGCCCGTTTACATTTATATATACCCAATACCTACGCAATTCACATAATTGGCTGTCCCAGAGACACAGTTTGTATGACAGGGGGAATAACTACAGCTTATAATAAACTTTGTTTAGTGGTAGTGATAATAATCTAGTATCATAAAAGAAGCATATCAGTCAGCATAACATCAAATGGTTTCTTTAGAAACGCATTCTCTTCCTTTTCAATATAACAGTAATCATAAGTAATTTCTCTTCATACGTACAGGAAAAACAGCATTACACTAATACTTTTCTGCCTCAGGATTATATAATCTCTCTTGTTAAAAATATGTCGTATAACTTTGGCTGGATTTCTTCTCATTGAATTTTACCTTTGTTTAATATAATTAAGATATTTTGTTCCAACAATGGTCATTTAAAATATTTTTATTTCTTTATTATGATTTCATGTGTATAAGTGTTTGCTTGCATATTAATGTGCACACAGTGCCTGCAATGGCCACCTTGTCCAGAAGAGAGAGCCAAATACCCTGGAACTAGAGTTACACATGATTGGTAGTCAACTGCGGGTGTTAAAAATAATTGAAATCAGGTCCTATGTAAGAGAAGTCAGTTCTCTTAAATGCTGAGCAATCTCCCCAGCCCCAACAACGATACTTAAAAAA
Source organism: Eospalax fontanierii (assembly GCA_035773235.1). NCBI lineage: Eukaryota > Metazoa > Chordata > Mammalia > Rodentia > Spalacidae > Eospalax > Eospalax fontanierii. Next base: position 40,579,727 of record CM069542.1, on the reverse strand, counting down.
ATACACTAAGAAATAAAAAAAAAATAATAAGCACAAAAATCTTTCTTAAGAAATACATTGTGTTAGACAGTTCAAGGATTTGAAATCAAGGTGAAGTTTCTCAAATGTGGGGATATGGCCCTTGTTTAGAATGAAAGAACAATTGATAAATCCCTTTTCAAATACCAAATATGTAGAAAATCTTTGTATATCTGGTTAGATTTAGAAGATAATATGAATCACCTTGGGAGTTCTTATTGTGTGTCTATGTGAGTGATTTCCAGCTTTTAAAGTTCAGTTGGAGCTAGCAGTAAGAGAAATCTCTGCAACAGGCCAAGGCAGTTATTTTCACAGCTGCAGTTCCATGTCTCTGGAAGATCAGGGATACATAAAGATGTTTCATAGAGTCTCTGACTACCCAAGAGAATAAATACAGTTGAAACACAGAATCTTAGTACAATTATGTGCCTTCATTGGATGTATTTGTAATTCATATACTAGGTGTATTTGAATACCATATGCACCATGGAATTTCTACCATGGATTTATAAATTTCCATGCAACCAAGAAACCCACCATGAACCAGTTGGTATTAGCTCCTGGATCATGAAGGTAAACACAGATAACAACATCGAGTTCTTGAGAGGTTACAGAAGATTTCAATATGGAGCAGAAAACATGCTGTGTCTACAATCACCAGACACAAGCAAACTGTGTAAATTCTACTGCTTCTCTTATTTCTTGACTATGTATCATCTCTCTCACATTTATAGCTACATGAACCTTTTGTTGGCCAATTAAAATAGGAACAATTCATACCGTGTTTATCTAGTAATCTATTCAGTATGCAGATTTCAGCTTGAAAATGAAATTGCCACATTGCAGTTCCATCAAGAATGACAAGAATAAAGAAATATTCTCTCAACAGATATAGCTTCAGGAAATATATATATATATATATATATGATTAAATGAATTTAATGAGAAGGGAGTCTGCCTGAGATCTACATTTCCAGTGATTAATAGGTTATGTTTAATGGATTGTTTGGATTATAAGGAGCTCTAACAGAAAACTAGTAAAAATTTGAGAATAGAAAAATCTTACAGCAATGGGTAAAATGAGTATATTCAGATTTTGCATACATTTTTCAAAATAAGTCTGCCTAAAAAGAGGCTTTCAATAACCATGCTGTCAAATGTTCACTCTGTAGCTATTATTCAGCATCATTCTCAAAGAAGCTGATCCTCAGCCAATAACCCCATGCACAAAGTGGCAACCATCATTATTTGCTTGACCATCTTTAATTCTAGGTTCCAACTGCTAACAGATACTACTGAGTTTGTCACAGAATAAATTCCATAGAAAGACCAGCTATTCACACAGTGATGAGTTTACCATCTTAAACCATATTCACACGTGAAAAGGAAACCTCGTTCTCCTCAGAATATGTAATTCCCATAATTTCATCCCCCAAAACTTCTACCAATATCACCATATCTATACACAGATTTGGTTTTATTTATGGCCATTTTGATCTATGGAATATATTCTGTAAAAAGAGACTGCTGCCCACAGTAAAGAAGTAGGACAATGTAACTAATGTCTATGAAGGTTCTCAGTATTACTATGTTGAAAACATTGCATTGAACAGTAGCTGTACATAACAGTAGATGGCTGACTAAAATCCAGCAAAAAGTAAGTAAGGAGCCAACATCTGAGAGAATGACATATCTTCCTTCTGGATATATAACTACTAAAATAATCGAAGACAATTGATACTTCAATCTAGGAAACAAGGGCTAAAGATGGACCTGTGTCTACTTAAGCTTCTTGCTAAAAGCAGTAGCTTAGTTCTAGTCCTATATCCAAATATTAAATGGCTTTAAAAACCTACTAACCAAAGAAAATTATTTACTTTCAATAATATAGCTATGATTTAATATATTTGAAAGCTAAAGCTGATCCTTAGCTATTCAGGTTTATCCTGTTCCCTGAAAGAATGCAGAGAAAATGGTAACTCTGCTCTGGCTGGGATGATATGTGGTGACCACCAAAGAGCCGTGGGTAACTGCTACATATGTGGGCACAGTAGGCATTTATGAAGCTTGGGATCAATGGACAGTCATATCTCTAGTGCTGAATAGCCAGCTCATAAGGATCATCATTTGACATTTCTCAGCTCAAACCTTGTCAGAAGTTGCATCAGTAGTCAAGATCAAACCCATCCAAGCTAATTATTCTTCACACAGCATATGATATGCAAAGTACGAATTATACATTCATTTGCAGAAAATGATTCTTGATACAGTTTTACAAATTTCCCCAAAATCAATTCAAATTGTAAAATACAAAACACCAAGGCTTATTCTTATATTAAATTTCATAATTAATTTTACTTTTAAGAAACAAATTAGAACAAACTTTGTTTCTTTTCTAAATATAGGCATTATTTTTGCTTAACCTTTATTGTATGCCTACTCTATGTTTTGCATCATTATGTTCCATAGTCTTAAACTTGTATAATTTTAATATAGGAAGACTGGAATTGATTGTCATATTTTATGAAATTTCTGCTTCATATGTATTTTTAACTTTCAACGAGTCCACTGAGAATTGTCAAACTATTAACTTTCTGAACTTGAGAATACAGCTGCGGTAGTTTGAATGAGAATATTCCCCATAAGTTCTAAGAATTTGGATGTTTTATCCATGTTGGTGGAACTCTTTTGGGGGGTTTTAGAAGATGCAGTCTTACTGGAGGAAGCACATCACTAGAATATTTCTTTGAGACTTCTTATACCTTGTCAAATTTCTAATCACTTTCTGTCTCTTGTGCCATCTTGAAAATGTGAACACTTGCTTTCTGCTCTAGCCATTCCTGCCATAATGCCTCTCCCGCCAACATGGACTCTTAACTCACTGGAACCACAAGCTCAAATAAACTCTTCCTAAGTTGCCTTGATCTTGGTTTCATCGTAGCAATGGAGAAAGTAACTACTATAACACGTATTGAAGGTATGTATGTTTTTTTTCTTTCCTAAACAACGACATACTTTTGTGTAAAACTTTTAATAATTATTTCCTTACATAAATTTCTTTTATATATTTGGATATTAATAGCCAATAAATATTTCTTTATTTTTAATAATTTGGGTCAACTTATAATGATGACACAGAAGAAACAAAAATCAAGCACAGGAAAGAAACACTAGAAATTGTCACATACATTGAAGAATGGGATTCTAAGTCAATGACAAAAAGTAGTACTCACCATATTCTCTGCAAGAGGGATGACATGATCCACTCAGCACAACATCAGTTCTTCTTTGTGAAGGGAACAGCAACAAATATGGATGTAAAAGTATCTCTATAATAGGATGAGTCCTTTGGGTGTATGCCAAGGAGTGGTATAACTTGATCATATGGTAGATTCATTTTTAGGTTTTTGAGAGTTCTGCACACTGCTTTCCATACTGTTTGCACAAGTTTACATTTCCACCTGGAGTGAGTAAGTGTTCCCCTTTCTCCATGTCCTCTCTAGAATTTGATGTGTTTCATTCTCTTCATCTTAGCCTGTCTGACTGGGGTGGAACAGAATCTTAAATTGGCTTTTATCTGCATTTCTCTAATTGCTAAGAATGACAAACATTTTTAAGGTGTTTCTTGCCATTTCTTTTTTTTTTCATTTGGGAACTGTCTGTTCAGGGCCCATTTTTTTATTGGGTTATTTATATTGTTATTTCTTTGTTTTTTGAGTTGTTTGTATGTTCTGGACATTAATTCTCTGTCAGTGTAGCTGGTAAGGATTTTTCTCCCACTCAGTTGGTTTCCTCTACCCTTCCTTGGTTTTTTATTTTGTTGTAAAGAAGCTTTGTAGCTTAGTGAGTATTGACCTAAATGGCTGAACAGTTGATGCCCGATTTAGAAAGTCTTTTCCTATGCCTATGTCTTGGAGAGTACTGTCTATGTTTTCTTCTAGTTGTTTTAGAGTTTAAGGTTTTATATTGAGGTCTTTAAATCATTTGGAGTTGGCTTTTGTGATGGGTGAAAGACAATGACTGAATTTAATCTTTCTACAGTTGGAGATTCAGTTTGCCAGCACCATTTGTTGAAAATGTTGTCATTCCTTCATTTTGGGTTCTTGGCATCTTTGCCAAATATCAGGAAGGTGAAATTGCATGTACTCATGTTTGGATCTTCTATTATGTTCATTTATCTACAAGTCTATTTTGTGCCAGTACCATGTTGTTTTTCTAAGCATAGCTCTATAATATAACCTAAGAACTTACGGTGATCCACCTAGAGTTGATCTTTTTACCAAAATTGTTTTGGCTATCCAGGGTCTTTTGTGATTCCACACAAATTTTAGGACTTTTTTTTCTAGCTCTACAAAGACTGCCATGGGTATTTTGATTGGGATTACATTGAATGTATAGATTGCTTTTAGTAAGATAGACATTTTCACAGTATTGATTCTACCAATCCATGAGCATCATAGGTCTTCCCATCTCCTAGTGACTTCCTCTATCTCTTTCTTTAAAGATTTGAAATTTTCATTTTAGAAATATTTAGTGACTTAAATTAGATTTATTCCTAAATATTGTATTTTCTTGAGGTTATTGTGAATGGGAGGGTTTTGGAAAGCTTTTTCTGATTGCTTGTTATAGGTATATAGAAAACGTGATTTTTGTAAATTGATTTTGTAATCTGCCAATGTAATGAAAGTGTTAATGCTTTCTAACAGTTTTCTGGTGGAATTTTGGGGATATTTTTACATAATACCATATCATTTGCAAAGAGAGATAACTTGACCTCTTCTTTCCAATTAGTGCTCCTTTGATTTCCTTCTCTTGTCTTATTGCTCTTTCATGAATTTTAAGTGTATTGAAAAGTAGTGTAGATAGTGGAGTGGACAGCCCTCACTGAGTGCAGATTTTAATAGTAATGATGGTTTTCTCCATTTAGAATGATGTTGGCTATGGGTTTATTGTGTATAGCTTCAATTATGTTGAAGTATGTTCCTTCCAGACCAATTCCCTCTGGACTTTTACATGAATATGTGTTGGATTTTGTCAAAGGCCTTTGCTGAATCTACTGAGATGATCATGTGGTTTTCATCCTTGAGGCTATTTATATGTTTTATTATGTTTAGTGACTTATGTACATAGGACTGCTCCTGTATCTCTAGAATAAAGTCGACTTGCTCATGGTGGATGGTCTTTTTGATGTGTGTCTGTATGTAGTTTGTATTTTGTGGAGTATTTTGAATCTATACTAATTTAGGGCCTATAGACTTTGTTGTTGTTGTTCTTTTGTATCTTTACCTGGTTTTGGCATTAAGAGTGATACAAGCTTCTGAGGACTGACTTGGGGATCTTTGGTGGGCTATTTAGACAGTTTGGGGAGGAAACTAATTCAGAGATCTGGGAGTGAGGTGTCTATTGAATATTTTGAAAGCATCTGCCATTATGTAAGCCATCAACATTCATTATTAAAAGATTCTTAGTATTTGATTTTATAAAATATTTTTTTTCTTTTCCTTGAATGCCTAAATTTATTGGTAAGATGCATAATTATTAGCATTAGGAAGAATTGAGTGGTCTCATTTCATTGCTATTTGATGGTAATGAACTTTAGTAAAATCATAGAACTCCTTTAATCTTTATATTTTCATAACACTAATGTCAATGTTAATGTAAATTCTATCTGTGAAACTCACATCAATTTTATCAACAGTCAACAGTACATATAATCAGAATAAACTCTAAAATTATTTCTCTATTTCTCCTCTGCAAAGCAAAGCAGTTATTTTTACCCATAAAATAATCTTGAGGGAAACCAATGAGTTTCCTCTGCAAATCTTATCTATAACGTTCCTTTACACGCCAGAATTAGAATTTACAAATAGAAAAGAACAAAGCTTATCGCTTCATAAATTCACTCCATTTGTGCTGCTGTGAACTTACTATTTCACTTTCTATAAGCCAAAAATCCAGAGACGCAAGGCCAGGGGAAATAAGTAATTATGGATAGAGTTATTCTTAACTCCAAAATTGAGCTGAGCTGAGGCAGAAAATTTAGTTTCCCTTCTGAGAAGCGACACTTTCTATCTGTGCTTTAGGGAGTAAAGGAGACTTGAAGCAGCCTCCATTTGGGATGTTAACATATTTAAAATTCATAAAAACCTAAAAACCTGGATGCATTCTCTCTTAATTTTTCTATTTTTAGCTTTTTTTTTTTCAAGAGGTTGAATCTTTTTATCTGCCAAAAAAATCCACATATGGCCTTTTGGTTTGGGTTTGGAGGATTTTTTCTTTTTAGAATATTTTTTTTATTCTTTGAAGATTTAATACATGTATGCAGTGTATCTTGATCCTTACCCACACTCAACATCCCCCTTCCAACCTTATGTCTTATAAAACTTAGTGACACTGTTTGACATTCTATGAAAATACTCCTCTAACAACCTAAGCAGCATCCTGAGAAATTAAAACAGAACTCCACATAAACTCCGCCAAAGAGCTCCTATTTCTAAACCTCTCAGTTGCTTAAATTTGGTCCCTCTTTGTGGGCACCAGCTCCCTGGCTCACTGTCATTCTCCCCAATGATGAGATCAAATCAGACCAGTGTGAGAAAAGCCTCATTCAGTTAACAAGGAGCAATCTAAATATATAGCTGGGATGATGTCACAGTTCTTGACACTTGAACTTCAGGGTTCACAATTGTAGCAAGTCTTGGGGAATCACTCACAGGAAAACTGGGTCCTCTGTTAGTGAATTTGCAGAACATTGTAAAATTCCTAGACTCCAGTCTTGGTCCCACACCTATCCATAAACTCCTGCATCTTGGGAATGGCGGGTTGGATTCAAGTGAAATCTTGGGAAGCCTGTGTGTGCCTGTTGGCAGGACCACTGCCCAGGTAGGCAGCATGGGCTCCTCCTTGATTTCTGTCTTTCCCACGAGGTGTTGGTGAAAACCTAACCAGCTCTTGACAAGTGCAAGGAGCATCTCACAGACTTCTGCAGCTCAATGACTTTGATCACACTGGCCCTGCTGCTCTAAGAGAAGGCAGGACACCTACTTCCCTGAGTCACTAGGATTCTGGTACATTAAGGGCTAATCATGCAAGGACAGCTTCTCTTGGTGATGATGAGGCTGCTGCAGTTGCTGTTGCTAATAGCTCCAGCTCCTATGCTGCTGTCTCTGAAGCAGTGAATAATTGCAGTGAGTTGTCTCCTGCCGCGGCTGCTGCTGCCACATCCGCCTCTGTGCACTGTGAATATAATGAAAGAAGAGGGCATGTCATACAGGCTTTCCCCTCTCTCAGGCCTGTCCATTTCACAACACTGCACACATGTATCAGGAGGAGCAAAGAACACTGGTCTGGAGCTAAGAGATCTGCTTTCTGTTCCTTCTCCATATTCCAAAGTGCCACTCAGTCTCATTTGAATGCCCTGGAACACAGAGTCACATAAGTCATACAGTTCAACAAAGCCTCCTGGTTTTCCATAGAAGACTAGCCAACCATGACGAATGGTGCAACCTGGGATTAAGAGTCTCGTTCAGTTGTGTCAGTGGGAGGATGTAAAGGATGTTCTGGAGACCAATATGCGGTGAGTCTTGGAACTTATGAAATCTCCTGGTGGCAAAGATTGCTTGCCTCTATTTAGGTAGTTTTCTGGCTCTTTTATTTTGAAATGAATTATTAATTACTTACTAAATGCAGTGTGCACTTCTTCCCCGGTTGTGAAGTCCTGATAAGCATTCATTTTAAACAACTGCTTAAGGTTCTCCACCTCATCCTTCACAAATTTGTGTCTCTGTTTTCCTTTCCTCTTCCATATTTTGTTCGTCTTCCTATGCTAGGACTGTCTTCAGATGAAGCTTCTTGGAAAGCCATGAGGAATCTGTAGTTTCTGATCTTTTGGTTGCCAAAACCTTTTTTTTTTTTTTTTTTGATACAGCATCTCCTTTTCGCTCAGCTACTGAGAAATCACCATGTAGACTAGGCTGACCTTGATCTCATAGACATCCACCTGCCCCTGCCTCCCTAGCTCAAGGATCACAGGCTTAAGCCACTCTACCCAGCTCTAGATATATTCTTTTTAAAATATTGAATTTTTAAAAAACCAGAGGGCTAAAAGAAAGTTACCTCTCCTTGTCATACAGGCTATATATATATATATATATATATATATATATATATATATATATGTATATATATATATGGTGAGGTTTGATTTACAAATAAGAGTTGTTTCTATTCCCTTATAATAATTCTCTTAACATATTGCACATAAATCAGATCAAATTAGATTTATTCACTTATCAAACTCTAAATTCAAGGCAGAGTCTATGACTTTTTTTCTTTTATCTATATTTTGGTGATTTTTTGATAAAGTAATGATAATTTTTATATGTTAAATTTTTTACCAAGTTAATTCTTTTTGTTTATGTGTTCATGTTTAAATGTTGTTTATACTGGAGACACCCATTTTTGTGTTCACGGTGTGGGTGCATACACACAAACACACACACACACACACACACACACACATACATCTGTTGGACTTGAACCATAGTGTTTATTTGTTTCTCTATGTGGATCATTTTATAAATCATCAAGCAACTTACCATTAGTTTTTAAGATCATGATACTAAATGTTATTTTTGGAATAAAGCAAAGCTAATCACTATTTACTATATTATTTGTACTTTTGTACTCAAAGATCTTTCTTCTATGTAATAAGCATTGCTGTTAATAATGTAATATATGGAATGATATAAACCACAACAGAATCTACTCAAACTTTGCATTGTTTTCCATGAATAATTTCAGAATAACCTTCCGAAAAGCAGTATGAATCAGAACTTTAAGAAATACTCAGTTCTTGGAGGAAAGCAACATAGAGAAATATTTTTAACAGTATAGCAATTGCATATGACAAAATGCCAAAACAAGGTTAATATCAGTAAATCACTTACATTTCTGAAATTATAGAACTTAAACAATACTGACTCCCTGCCTGGATATTACCCCTAAAAATGCATTATTCAAGACATAACTGAAGGCTGTCGCTTGCATTTGTTTCAAATGGAACATTCCCATTATATACTTGCCTCTCCTCCAGGAATCAAAACTATGTCCTTAGTAGAAAGAAACATTAATGTTAGGAAACTACTTATTTTAGGAAATTAGTATTTCTAGATGTTAAAGTAATACTAAATCCGGGTGGCCCAGGTTCTCTGATCTAACATTGGCAAGAACCATGTAAAAGACTGAGTTGAGAAATAAATGATTATAATTGACTGAATTTATTTCTCAGTTGATTCAAACAAGTATTATTTGGGTGTCTGCATACCTAGTTTTGCTTTACTCAGAAAGTGGCACTTTGCCCAGGTTTATAGTCTGGCCATTCCTTGCTCATCTCTGCCATTTAATCTCACTTAATATATCCAATATAAAATATGCATTTACTTGCCAGATTTATTTAATCTGTGCATTTAAATTCTGACTTCCTTCCAGTAGGTAACACTAGCAAGTAAAGCTTTTTAGTTTAGTATGTTTAGAGCATGGTATATAGGCATACATTGGATTTGACAATGAGATAATTTAATGACTGTTCTGTGTGGGTATTTGTTATTAAAATTTCTCTTTGTGAGAGGCAGACCAACTTAACCTGCCTCTCTCTCCCTGCCTTGCAACCCAAAAAAGTCTCCCCAGGCCTCGCATCAAACACACAAATTTCTCCACTCACAGTTAAAACAGATTCTAGCTAGTTTACTTGGGCTTACTAACAGAGCAGTGGGTAAGGGGTTACTTACAGAACACAGGCGCCCACCCTCCCCTCCACAAGTTACATTATTAAATCCACCAGGCTGGGATCTTGCAACTTCCTGGTGAACAGATTCAAATGGCCCATGGGGGAGGGAAGAAAAGGGGCCGCCCCCTGGCGCCTCCCAGTTTAAATCCTTTTAGCATCTCTTCTTCTCACATCCAAGGCCAATAGAGAGAGTGGGTGGGGCATGGGACTTTCCCAGCTCCTCATCTTTCCACTCAAGGTGGTCCTGGGTGATACCACTCTGAGAGGGGTGTTTGTCCACCTTTTCCCTTGGAGAATCAATCCACTCTACAGTCCACCCTCTTCTCCAGCCCTTACATTCTTCACGCTCTCCTCTTCCACAAAATATCCCTGAGCCTTGGAAGGGGGTGGGGAACATTTCTTTTCCTTCATTTCTTGCAAGGCAGTCTCGAATTTCTGGGTCTTATTATCACTTGTTTGGTGACGTCCTTTCCCCTTCCATCTACTGTAGAAAAGAAAACAGAAACACCACAGCAGCCAAGAGGAAAGCAATGACATTCATATAAACCATACAAATACTGACTGTTACAGTAACCTAACTTATGGGCGTAAACACAAATGTTTGGATGGTACAGTAGACATATCACATCCACTCAGTAAAACAATGGCAGTGGCTTCCCCCCTGGGGCCTATAACTTCCCCTGCCCCTGGGGGTTGACCTGGCTTACAGTACCAGATGTGGGATCCTTACCTGGGAGCAGGCCATAAGTCCAATTGGAACTTTGCGGGTTACACATACACTAGACAGGCCACTACTGCACCTGCAGGAATATCTTGCTTGGTGCCATAATAGTGTAACATGTGCGGTCCATCACTGAGCAGGACTGTAGGGGACAATTCTTCACAGACTTTCTGCATAGCACCTTCTGGCACAATGAAAGCCATGGTGGCAGGGAGTTTCCAGCTTAGTCCCAGCTTGATCTCTCTTTCTCCTGCACTTACCGTGTAGGGCGTCTTCAACAGTAGGTTCTTACCATTGGCTTCTGGGGTGCAACCCACATTTGAGGCAACAGCCTTTATGGTTTGGGGGGCTGCTAGGCCCTCCCTGGCCAACAACTCATAGAGGGGAAGCCCACCCCTGGTACTTGGATTTTCATTTAACAGCCATATGGCTTCTGGAAGGGCTCTCTTCCATCTTTGTAGGGTTCCTTGTTCACTTAAGGCTCTCAACTGTTCTTTAATAACCCATTTTTTCTTTCTATCAGCCCTGCCCCAGTGGGATTATAGGGAAGGTGGAGATACCATTGAACGTGGTTTTTCTCTGCCCAAGTTTGTACATCTGCATTCGTAAAGTGGGTTCCCCAGGCACTATCAATCCTCTGTGGGCACCCATACATGACGCTGAGCTATGTCAGGCCCTTAATAATAGCCTTACCGGTTGCTCGCTTGCATGGAAAGGCCTGTGTAAGTCCTGTGGGTGTATCCAAACAAGTGAGAGCATATTTGCATCCCTCACCTCAGAGAATCAATCCACTCTACAGTATTATACATAATGAATACTCTAGCATTCTCCTGGGTGGACTGTATTCTTTTTACTCGTCATTTTGGTTGATGATGGTACATCATAATCTCTCTATGTAAACATAATAGCAGGTAAAAAAAAAAAAAACAACGTTTTCAAAATCTTTCATAGGTGTGCCATAGTTCTGGAAATAGTTAATTCCAAGTTTGTTTTTTAAATAAAAGTGAACATTTTGTACCTATATCTATGCATTCATGGACAGCCTTACTTACATTTCTTTTCAGTACATTTGAAAAAAGACATCACAATAGAAAAAGTAAACTATGGTGTTTTCTCTAGCATTCCTAAAACCAAATCACTTCACTCTTTATTTTAATTTTGTCAATCCCAACACATCTGAAAAATATGATATGCCTTTCAGTTGTGACAAATATCAACAGCACAGAAAAATTCACTTCAGGATATGAAGTGCATGGAGTCCCATGAAAGGCAACATCAACTGGTGATGGTATACTCAGATTTTGAAAAATGTCTTTTAAATGAATTTTTGTGATCACTACCAATGCTATTACAATGAAATTATTTCATCATTAAAGAAGTTACTTAGCATCTGTAAAGCCTTGTAACAAATATTTGACTTGTTTGATTATTTTATATATTAAATTATTTGCCAGCGATTATAGTTGAAATGCAAATTGGAACTAAAAAACACAGGCTGACATGGTGCATGAATATAGTTCCCCCCAGGAGCCTGAGTTTCAAAGACTGTGGATTTGAGACCAATATGGATTACATATTAAGTTTATGCACAAATAATTATAATAGGAAAATAATTATAAAAGATAATTAGCATGAGAAGTTGAAATTAAAATACTCACACTAAGTTTATTAATAAGAACCTAGTATAATTCATAAGCTTAGGCCATTTACAGTGTTTTTTAATGCATCGGAGTATAACATTCAAGTCATTGCCATCTTATTTGTGTTTAATATATGTGCACCATGTCTGTCTTTTTCACAAATCAAGTTTATTTTTGTAACAATATCAAGAAATGAGTTGAGATCATGACCTTAAATGCAAACTTTGACTTTTCTTCTCTTCACAGCCTTCTAGGGTCTGTAACTGGCTTCTAAATGTCATGACTATAAAGCATTGGTATTCTGCAGTCCTTTTTTGCTGAGATATATTCCTCACTTGCTGAGACTTCCCCCACCACCCTCAACTTTATATTTGCCTTGGACATTGAAGATTCAAAACTCTCATTTTAATAAACATTAGTTACATTTTGAACTTGCTATCAAAATCAAAATTAATAAAAGTAGTTCTTTGTTATATGTGTGAGAATTCTTATTTTCTTTGTGAACTTTGTTAACTATATTGGTGGTGTCTAGAAAATTTTAAAAATGCGTCATTTATGACAAATGTCAAATTGTTATGAAGTCATGATTTCTATTATTAATTTAAAGAAAAAAAATCCAACTAAAATGATGAAAATAAAATATTTAACCTATGTAAATATACAGCCTATACAAATATAACCTATATAAAATAGCCATTGGTACATACAGAAGAAAGTTGGCATGCATATGTACATGTATTGCTCATGTAAAAATCTTGTTTCAAATGGATTTGTTTTCCTTTTTTAAAAAAAAAAATTATTGAGAGATTGAGAGAATGCCTAGCTAGTAGAACACTAGAGAGAATCATATGAGTCTAAAAACCTAATGTCAAATTACACATACAATATCTCTAAATGAGCCCATGTACATAGCTGAAGGCTACATAATGAGAAACAGCACCAGGCAGGAGAAAACTTCTTTTGAGTTGTTAGCCAGAGTGGTCCAAGAGACTCCCAAAATTACAGAGGCTATTGTCACAGCTTTTGATTGTTTCCCAGAACTTCGAGGCAAGACCCCATTGCTGAAAACAAGACATATTTCAGAAACCGAATTTGAATCAATGTAGTTGTAACTGACCTGGAAACCACTTGCCCTGAAGGCTGGCTCTCATAGTTCTGGAGAGCAGTACTCAAGCTACTAAGGGAGAAAGAATATCAACTGATGCCCCAACATGAGCTTCATGATGAAATAATCACATCAATGCCCAGCATAACATTCGACATTGGTGCAGTAATGGTCCTTTTATCGAAGGGGCAATGAACAGCTGCATAAATGGACTTAAAGCTCACTCAGTGGGAGGAAACTCATGTGTAATACTGTAATCATAGCCAAATATACATGGCTGAAGAGGTCATAGATCTTAAAGAAATCCTTAAAGCTGTCATCCTTAGACTAATGTATCTTACTAAGCACAAAATATATATCTTTATATTTACAGTCAAGTATTCCAGTCACCATTCATCAAAGAAGCTTTTTTTGCACCAGACATACACTACTACAGAGTACCCCAAGTAGTCATAAGGCCATTGTCTATGAATTGCCCAAGCCTAAGCAGCACATCTAAAATGCAACATCTACACCTAAGATTCACATAGCATAAAACAAGCGATAAAGAGTACACTAACAAATCTCTCAATTCTCGATAATGAAGTTTCCTCATGCAACAGAGGACCAGAAACACAAAAGATCACAAACGACCAAACAATGGAGATTAGGAATCTGTACTGTGTGATCCCTGGACAGGACCCCTATATTCAGCTTCACTCACCCATTTCTTAGGGACCATTGTGGAAGAGAAGGCAGAACGATTGTAAGAGCCAGGGAGGACGTTCATGACCATCTCAAAATAGATTCCTACAAACCCTAGGACCCTGTTCATATGAGCCTACAGAAGTGGTGTAGGCAAGCTCAAGACACATGCAACCTCAAGCAGACAAAAACACTGCATGAACTGGGGAAATGGGCAGCACACCCCAAATCTTTGCTGAAGAAATATTGGTATATAATTACTGCTTGGTGACGAAGAGCTACTCATCTTAAAGCAGAGGATCCTAGATAAGCTGACTAGACCTCTGTGGATGAATTTGCACTGAGGAATATCCAAGGGCCTGGAGCATTCTGACTTGAAACAATAGGTCTTAACACAAATGACAGAGGGGATGAATTCTCTTGCGGGGACTGTGGGAAAGTGCCATTGTGGAAGAGGATATAAAAGTGATTAAGGTTCACTGAGATGTTCTGTATGAACATCCATTGCTGTTCCCACCCTCTCCTTGTGGTTGGAGGGGGTGTATTATACAGCTTATTTATTCAATTTCCAGGTGAAAAAATGCAATATATATATATATATATATATATATATATATATGAAAGCCAAATTAGACTATAGTTTAAATTAACCTTCCATGTCAATCCTAAATTTCATGTGTTTTCGAATATTCAGCTGTTCTGAAAAGTATTTGTTCTTATTGTAAAAGGTTTTCCCCACCCCTGTTAAAGAAAGGAGCTTTTGTGTAATCTTGGCCTCCCTTTGGATCTTTCACTGAAGCTTGGCAGCATTAAAAGTAGATAATCTTCTTTATTTATCCAGTGGAAAATACTTTTTGAGATAAAATAAATTATGAAAATCTATTTCAAAATGAATAAAAGGGTATTAAAGGAATAAATAATAGAGAAATATTAAAGGGAGAGGTGGCAGCTAAGTGGGGGAGTTACTTGATTCTTACAGTTTTTCCAAAAAGATAAAGTGACTTCATTTTCTTAACTACATATTATGAAAATCTAAGTCCAATCAATGATATTTTGGCCTTTCAACACTCTTTATGCTTCCAATGTTTTCACATCCATTTCTGAAATTAGCAATTATGGTAATTCAGAGGAACAATGAATATCCTGTAGCATAAAGGAGACAACTGCAATATTTGTGTTTGACACAGGGAATGAATTAAAGGCAGAAATTCACTTTATTTACCTTGAATAGCCAGTACAGCTTATTCTGCCCCACTGTTGTTCTAAATGGTTCAAAAAGATCAGCCTTAGAGAGGAAGGTAAAAGGTGCTTGCAGAGGTGAAGTACTATAAATTTTATTTAATTTAGCATAGCTTTTGTAGAAGTTTTGGTGGTATAGAGTTAAATATTTATACTTGCTAAGAATTTCTATTTTTAAAGACAAACTTGAAACTTCTTAGACTAAAGAGAAATAGGCATAATTAGGCTCAAATCATCAAAATTAGCTATAAAATATAAGTCAAATAGGATGGAATGATCATCAATACTGGGACAATTTAATGCTTATTGCTAATTTTCCATTTGTGTTCAATGTGCTTAATCCTTAGGAATCCCCATCCATTCTCAAACTTATGAAGTGTGATTTTTTTTCTCAAAATGGCACTTAATCTTGTGCAGTGTGTCTTTGTTTTATTTACCCAAATAATTGGTAGATAAGTATTTTTATTCCAACTTTACACAATGCAGCCACAAACTTCAAGAATCTTGTGTTGCTGAAAGAACTCACCACCAATATATTCATAGTCAACTCAACTTTTGAAGTAGAAAACTGATTCATCTTGATGAGCTCTTCAATGTCTGTTTAAATACTTCTAACAAAGTGATGTTATTTACTTATTTTCCTCAAGATTGATTTTCCTAAGTTTCTCTCAAATAGCTAATCCTATAAAAATCAGTAATGTCACTTCATACTCAATAGAATAGACATACTTGTAGTTTTGATTTCCTCTAGTCGGGTTTACTCTTGGACTTTTTATGGCTAAGTCAATTGATTTATACTTCAATACAAACAGTTACTACTGGTTTTATGTGCTAGATCACTGCTACAAGTAAATTCAACTCAAAAACAATTTGAGCAGAGAAAAATCAGAAAAAGTATAAAGTCAAGTTTTAAGAGAGAATGAAAAGGCAGAAAAGGAAAGAAATTACATGAACTTTTCTACTAATACTTGAGTAATAATTTTGCCAAGATAAAAGTCCTATCCCATATTAAGGATATTGAATCAGTATATGAGTAACAATGGTTTCCCAAGACCATGGCTTTACTCAAACTATGAAATCATTTGAGGCAGAGTTTTTCATTTTAACAATCAAAGTGTATGCAAGAAAAAACACAAGGCAGTAGATTTTTAATCTCATAATTATTTTTTCCTGTCCCTGAATCTTTCTTGTTCACTAACCACCTGCCCCCATGATTTCTGAATATCGGGGCACTAAATCTATAACGTCAGTCAGATCAGAGTAAGGTGGCATCCACAGCAAGGGGGGCGTGAAGAGGAGAAATGGTGGACTGGAATGAGTTACCAGAGTCCAGGCAAGGTTAGAAGTTTGTTCACATGGATGGTCAAATGACTTGGAGTCAGATGTTAAGCTTAAGGTCATGTGTTCCACGCAGAGGTTAATATTGCTCGAATTTCTGTCAATATGAAAATTATCCAAGTAAGTTGTCTTGAGTGATAGAAGATTAGGGATCATAGTTTCTGAGATTTCAGTCCATAATGACTTGCTACTGATTGCTGTAGATGTGATGAAACTGATCATCAAGGCTATAGGAGCATGTGACAGAGGCAACTCAGCACATGGCAGCTGGGAAGTAGTCTAAACTCATATAGAAGCATAAAAGACCCTGGAAAGAAACAGCAATCCTGAGCAAAAGGAATAATGTGGGAAGGATTGTTGAACCTGATTTCAAATTATACTACATAGCTCTAGTAATAAAAATAGGATGATACTGGCACAGAAATAACATGTAGACCAATTAAATAAAAAAAGACCCAAAGATAAGTGCACATAATTACAACCATCTGATATTTGACACAGATGCCAAAAATACACACTGGAGGAAAGACAACATCTTCAGCAAATGGAGTCTATGTGTAGAAGAATGAGTTGAAATCTATACTTATCATCCTGCAAAAAAAAAAAATCAATTCTTATTGGGTCAATGACCTCAAAATGAAATCTGAAACTGAAACTGTTAGAAGAAAACCTAGGCAGTATCCTGTAAGATATAAGTGCAAGAAAGGTTTGGTTTTTTGTTGTTGTTTTTGGTTTTTGGTTTTTTTTTTTTTTCTAATTGGGCTATCTTCACTCAGGAATTAGGGCCAGCATTTGAGAAATGAAATGTCACTGAACTAAAAAAGTTTCCATACAGAAAAAGAAATAGTCAAGTGAAGAGGAAACCCACAGAGTAGGAGAGAATCTTCATTAAATATACATCTAATAGAATATTAATATTCAGAATATACAAAGAACTAAAATATGAATCAAGAGATAAATAGCCCAGTTAAATCAGAAATGAGACAAAGATGTCAGGTATCCCCATTCCTTCTCAATATAGCACTTGAAACTCCAGCTGGAGCAATAAGACAAGAGAAGGAAATTATAAGGATACTAATTGCAAAAGAGAGAGGTCAAAGTGCCCCTACTTGCAGATGATATAATACTATACATAAGAAATCTGCAGTGATAACACAACAAGGTGGCTGGTTACAAAATCAGTTTACAAAAGCCAATAGCCATTCTATATGCCAATAACAAGCAATCTAAGAAAGAGTTCAAAGAAACACTCCCATTCATAATAGCCTCAAAAAATGAAATAGCTCAGAATAAACCTAACCAGACATTAATGATCTCTTCAACGAAAAGTTTAAATCTTTGAAAGAAGAGTTTGAGAAAGACACCAGGAGATGGAAAGACCTCAGATGACAATGGGTTGGT
This sequence comes from Eospalax fontanierii, assembly GCA_035773235.1. Classification (NCBI taxonomy): domain Eukaryota; kingdom Metazoa; phylum Chordata; class Mammalia; order Rodentia; family Spalacidae; genus Eospalax; species Eospalax fontanierii. Next base: position 40,561,794 of record CM069542.1, on the reverse strand, counting down.
AAAATTAACGTTGTGAAAACGACTACCCTATGAAAAAGAATTTATAAATTCAATGTAATACCAATCAAAATACCTATGACGTTCTGCATGGAATTAGGAAAAAAATCTAAAATTGATATAAAATCACAAAAGACAGCTGATAGCTAAAACATTCCTGAACACAAAGAGCAACATTGAGGGGATTTCCCATACCAGTTATTAAACTTAAATTTTATTCAGAGCTGCAGTCATAAAAACAGCATTGTATTGGCACCCAAAAAAGCATGTACATCAATGAAAAAAAAAAAAAACAGAAGACCTAAATGTGTGCATGCAATTTCACCCACCTGATATTTGACAAAGATGACAAGAATATACACTGGAAGGAAGACAATGTTTAATTCTAACAGTTTCTGACTTTCAGGTTTTTCATTGAGATCTTTGATGTATTTAGAGTTGACTTTTGTGCAGTATCATAGATAAGGGTCTATTTTAATTTCTTTACAGATGAAGATCCAATTTTGCCAATATCATTTGTTGAAGATCCTACAAGATATTGGGGTAGGAAAGGACTTTATAAATCAGACACCAGCTGTTCAGCCATTAAAGTCAACTATCAACAAATGGAATCTTCATTAAAATAAAAAGCTTCTGAACAGCAAAAGAAACAACAAAGAAATTGAAAAGAAAACCCATAAAATGGAAGAAAATCTTTACATATGAGAGAAGATTAATATTCAAAATATACAAAAACTTGAAAAATGAAGAATCAAGAAAACAAATGACTCAATTAAAAAATCAGATATGAATCTGAAGAGAGTGCTCTCAAATGAAGAATTAACAATGTCTAACAAACGCCTTAAACAATGTTCAAAAGCCTTAGTACTTAGGGAAACACAAAACAAACCACTTTAAGAATTCTTCTTGTTCCAATCAGAATAGCTGAAATCAATACATAAATAATATATACATACATATATATGTAAATAAATAAATAAATAAAGCTAAGTTATTTGTATTTACAGGGATTGCATAGAAAATAAAAGAAAGCCTTCTCTGGGGCAGTGGAGCTGGCAGTGGCTGTGGGAAGATGGACTCTAGGCAACATGTGCTACAAAATTTAATGGTTTCGTGCGGAAACTGGTTGGAGTATTGTTGGTTGGAAGCTTATACCCCCAGGGATTAAATCTTATGGTTTCCATAGAAGCCCTGTCCATCATAGTTGCCATATAGACTAAACTGACCTATCATGTGATTGCATGCAATTATGCTGGCAAGAATGGAGTTCCAGAACTGAAGACATTTTTCCAGAAATCTGATGGTGTGCCTATCCACCTGAAACAAGACCTGCATGATCAAATGGTTTACTGGAACACCATTTTACACACTGTGGAAGGGACCATCTCCTGCATGATCGCCCTCTACGTGGATTTCTATCAAAACAAACAAACTCAAATGTGGAGGACCGTTTTGCTATACAGCACGAATCCTTCGAATTTTCAGTTTTTGAATTTTATTTGTGCTATTTTTTTCCCTCATGTGGATGGTCTGCTTAGCATTTTCACATAAAAAGGAACAGATAAGAGGACAGCAGTGCCATTTATTTATGAAATGTGTAAGGCCTGTCAGCTGTCAGAGCTCATTTGAAAGTTAAAACTATTGTTTAAGGGATGACACTGAGCTCCATGTTTGGTCTCCTGGAGGTTCTGGATGAAGGTTGTTTATAGGTTTATTTGCCAATTTGCTCTGCTCAGATCCCTGGGGACTTGGATATGCATTTATAAGGGTCCAGTACAGAACCCTGTCACTTCTTGTTTACATGTGCCTGAGGAAGGAAGATAAAACCACCACCAGTCCAGTGGAATGAGAATTTCAGCTAGTCACTGGGAATTTTCCAATAAAGTGTTAATAGAATTATTTGCAGTCTACCTCTAGTCTTTGTACAATTTGTTTCCAATTGTAGTTTGTCTTGTTTCAGATGTTTGGTAAACGTTATGTATGATTACTGTATATTTATTCCAACATGAGAACAGAAAACACCTGCTCATTGTTGCACATTAGACTGGTGTCTGCTTGTTAGTGCAACTTTATGCAATTTGTGGACATTCTCCTTTATTTTTTAAAAATGTTATGGCTTTAAGTTATGATTTATTTGGCTGTGGAATAAATACATGACTAGAAAAATAAAATAAACGAATAAATACATAAATAAAAGAGGCAAAACAAATGGCACAAAATGCTAGAGAGGAGGTTTGAAAGAGGAACCCTTATTCATTGTTGCCGGGATTGAAAGTGTTGTGGAAGTCAGTGTTGGGAACTGTTAAAAACATAAAAAACAAATCTACTGTATGATCTAGTTGTACCAATCCTTGACATATACCCAAAGGACTCCCCCTACTGCAGAGATGCTCACACAGCCTTGCTTGTTGCTGCCTTTTTTTTTTTTTTCCAGAATAGCTAAGAAATGGAAAGAGCTTAAATGTCCCTTAACTGATGAATGGATAATAAAAATGTGGTACATTTATACGTGGGGTTCTACTCAAAGGGAAAGAAGGATGAAATATACAAGTAAATAAATGGAACTAGAAACAGTTATACCAAGTGAAGTAACAGATTCAGAGAAACAAGGGACCTCTTCTCTCTTATTTGTGGATCTTAGCTCGAAGTCATTAAATGTGAGTATATATCCTGATATAAAGACAGGAGTTAGGAAAAGATAAAGGGGAAAAAGGAGCCAGAGCCAGGGGCATGGGTGTTATCAGGTGGAGAAAGGAGAAAATGGCACATTTAACTGGGAAGGAAGGAGGGAAGATTGTACAAGTATCTATGATGTTATAGGGGAAGAAGGAGTTGAAGATAGTGGGATATTAAGAAACAAATATCATCAAGGGGAAAATTAGGGTACTTTAACTGAAGAGTAAAGAGATAGATTTACACAGGGGGAAGAGAGAGAGAGGGATACATAATGCTTAAGTTCTGTGAAAAAAAAGAGGGAAATGTATTAGTTCAAAATTATATTGAAAATCACACACACACACACACACACACACACACACACATCTATGTATAGCTAAAGGTTATATAACAAGAAACACAACACCAGATAGGAGAAACTTCCATTTGAATTGTTGGTCAGAGTAATTAAAGGGACTCCAATAATAGCACAGACTGTTGCCTCAACCCTTGATTGACCTCTAGAAATTGAAGGTAATACTTTCAATTGCTAAGAAAGGCCATAATTCAGACACAGGATTTGAAACAATGGAGATGGAACAGGCCTTGAAACCTCCTCTCTGAGACTACTTCTCTTAGTATTCTTAGAATACTCTGCAAGCTTCTAAGGGGCGGAAATTGATCAATAGCCCAACTTAGTTATAAACCGTAATAAACTAATAACCACAACAATTACCAATGCAGCAAACTATATCCATTAATGCAGTAGTGGCACTTTTATCATATAGATAATCAATAGCTATCTAATTGAACTTAAAGTCCTCTCAATGGGAATTCATGTGTACTACTATAAACATATCCAAATACACATGGCGATGGAGGCCATAGATTCTACAGGAAAACCTACATTGGTCACATCCCTAGACAAATGTAATTTATTACTGTATACTAAATATTTATCCTTATATTTATAGACAAGTAGATCTCTCACAACTTATCACAGAAGATTGGTTTTGCAATAGGTGGAAACAACTACAGAGTTCCACAACTGGTCAAACACATAGAATAAGTGTCTGTACAATGTCCATCCCTAAGTGATATATCTACAATGCAACTTCTACACAAAAGCCTCAGGGAACATAGAAGAACAGGGGGCAGAGAGAATATTAATGCATCTCTCATCACCAGTGCTTGCTAATGCAACATATGGTGATTAACACAGGAAGCCACAATGGCTGAAAAGCAGAAAATAACAGACTTCAGAATGGGTCTGAATGTCTCCTATATTAAACCTCAGCCACCCAGGACTCAGGGACCATTTCAGAAGAGGGTCAGAAAGACTTTAAGAGCCAGGGGAATGGTGGATGACCACAATGAAACAGAGTTTTTTTCAGACCTCTAGGAATTTGCTCTTATCAACTTGCAGCAATGATGACAGCATGTACAATACCTATACAAGCTCAAACCAGCCAAAACCCAGGACAGAAATGGGGAACTGGGTAAGAAGCCCTAATCTTAGCTGAGTAGTTATTGGTGGCTGACCACTTCTGCATGAGAGAATGTTGTTCTTCTTTAAGGGAGTGATGATACATAGAATGTCCTGGTTCAAGTGGATGAATTCACACGAGAACATAAACCTGAGACATAAGCTTAATCAATAGACCTTACATATACGACAGAGTGCATAAAATCAAGTGGGAGTGCTTTGGAAGGTACAGATGGTGGAGGGGGTTTAAATATGATTAAGGTGTATTATAAGAAATAAGCCAAAATTCAATACAAATGGAAAACTGTAAATGATAAGAAATGCCATAAAATAAGTTCAACATCCTTAGAAATTAAGGAAATACAATTTAAAACTGCTTTAAGATTTCATTTGACCCCAACAGGAAGAGATAAGAGCAAGAGAAAAAAAATGATAAGTTTGTGTCCCAAATACTCTTTGGTGTGAATTAATCCACTGGAGTCTGGTCAATCTATTAAGAGTCTTACCATTCAATGAGACTGAAACTCCTCCTCCCAGCAGTCATCTGGTGCCAGTGGTTCCTCAGATAACAGCTTCCACTAGTTCCTCAGATAAAGATGAACTTTCTTGCCCGCTTCCCTGAGTCTATGTGTCTATGTTAGGATTTTGTCTATAGTGAGCTTACATGGAGCTTGTACATGCTGTCAGCATTGATGTGAATTCTTATGAGGAACAGACTCTCTAGGAATATACATATGTATACGAGTACAAAAATTTAATGGGAGTTAGAACTGCGGTGCAGAGACAGGGGATCTAAATATTATCAAACTATGTTCTGTGAAATCACCAAAATATTTTTTAAATATTTTTTTTAAAAGAAAACAACTGACCAAAAGAAAATGTTAGTAAGAATGTGGGAAAGATTGGTACAGTGCTGGTGGGATTGCACTCTGAAACTCAGTGTGGAGCATTCTCAAAAAACTAAAAGCATATCTCCCATATGAACCAGCTATACCCCTCCTTTACATGTAGTGTAAGAACTCAATCCTCTACTGCAGAGATCCATTCTTACTCAGCCACGTTCTTTGACACTCTGCATAAGAGATAGGAAATGAAAACAAATGATCTGTCCTGTTTCGGATGATGAACAGATAATGAGAATGTGATACAAATGTTTATTAGAATCGTATCCACCTATAAAGAAAAATTAAATGATGAAAATTTCAGGTAAATGGAAAAAAACTAGAAAACATTATATTAAGATAACCCAGACTCAGAAAACCAAGCACTGCATGTTCTCTTACTTGGGGATCTTCATTCTGAATATGTAGATTAGTATATAATATGAAGTAACCACAGAAGCCAAGAAAGTAGAAAGGAGAAAGGGTTCGTGGGTAGAAGAGGGAAGGAGCTTCAGAGAGGGGAATAGTAGACCACAGGTGTTATCAAGTGGGACATTAGAAAAGTGGGGGGTACTTTAATTGGTCAGAAGAGACAGAGGGAAAAAGAAGAGATAAATAACACTAAGGTTTTCTGAGAAAGATACAGAGAATTATATATATATATATATATCTGATTTTAAAATATATAGAGATATATAGACAGTGTGTGTGTGTGTGTATGTGTGTGTGTGTGTGTGTGTGTGTGTGTGTGTGTGGTGTGTGTGTAACAAAAATCCCAGATCCAAGCATAAAAGATATCCCTTCAAGTTGTTGGTCAGAGTAGTCCAAGAGATTTCTCAAAAAAATATGGACTAATGCCATAGCCCTTGGGATTTTCATCTAATCTTTTCCCATAAAAAAGCCATTATTTAGACTTTCATGGCTACTAAAGCCATCCTTAAATGTTCAGTACTATAAAAATATTATATTTTAATTCCAAATTGTTCTTTGGAAAATATGAAGAAAGTTTTTTTTTGGGGGGGGGGGCGGGGTGTCAGTGTGGATCATTCTGTACATTGGATCAATTTCCTTAGGGAGGGAGGTGCAATGTTTATGATATCCAAAGTTTTAGCAATTTATCTATTCCTGTGATCCAGGTGTGACAATAAGTAGGGATGGCAAAGAAGATGACAAAAATCCAACAGGCATTAACTGTTGTTAATATACCACTTAGGATAAATAAACATCTAATGATATAGACCTATTATTTATTTTCCTTTAGGACAGAAACTTGGGTTTGAAAATGTTTCAGCTTATTTCTCATAGAATCTAATATTCTGTGGAACTAATAATCTGGGACATGAAAGAATATGTATATAGACACATAAAAGCATAGAGATGCAGAATTCCAATGCAGACACTATTAACATTGATTTTAATTTTTAAAAATAGAATCCTATCTACTCATATATTACTTAAAATATATTTGTGTGATTAGGCTAATAGTTGTAGGATGAAATATCTTTTCAACCACATTCTTTATCAATCATACATGAGAAAATGATATTTTTAGCATTGATATTAAAGAAAAAAATACCTTCTCAGTCATAGCTTCAGAAGATATCATGAAATCAAGAGACTTCATAAAATTGGCCTTTCTCATCTGAGAATTCTGTATAAATAGAACAAATGAGAAGAGAAATGGGCATATATTTTAGAGAAAAGCAAATCCATTCCCTTTAAAATAGAATGTAGAACAGAATGAAGTTCTGGAATCTGCAAGCAAGAGCTGTTCAAAATAACCTAAATGTGAAGCAATCAATATGAGCTTTGCCGACTCAGGGCAGTTTTGACAAATTGTTTTCCTCAATATGATGTTGCATTCACTTGGCTTCCTCTTTGTATTTCTTGTGCCTTTCAGTATGCATGGAATGTGGTGTTGGTAGAATAAATAAGCTCGGAGACAGGATTTACTCTGTCAGAATTTATTGCCCTTACTTTGGGGAAGGGACAGATTTTAAAGCTCCGTGTCTTTTAAGCAAAGGGAAAAGTGTTAAGACTGACCTTTGAGCATACAAAGTGGCATTTAGATTATTATATTATTATTAAATTGAACTTTAATTTCATATGTGTTATAATACCTTGACCTTTTTGATATTACTAATATATTGCTTTCAGGAAGAAAAAAAATAATAGCTGTCTTAAGCTTGTAAGTGATGATCAAATGTAAGATGTCAATTGCTAACTCATTTGCTTTTTACTTGGGAATACAACTTGTACCAGAATTCTTATGGATCTAATAGAAACTCAATGGATGTAAGTATATCAAATAGCTACTTGTCATCATGTACAGATGGGGAATGCAATGACAGAGCATCTAAAAGGGAGAATCAAATATAAAAGCACTACCTACTAAAGAGAATGCACCAGGAGTTATCAAATCAAGTATGTATTTCTATAAGACCCTACACATAATTTCAATGGTACAATTTTAGCCATTCACTGATGCTTACTGCAGTGTTACATTTATAACAGAGAGGAAAAGAAAAGCTGTTTGGTCTGAAGAAAACCTTCAATTGATACAGTGTGTAAGTTCTGAAAAGTGACATCTTCCTTGATGACAAAATTCTCCTAAGGAAAACATGTATAAAAGATATATTTAGTATTATGTTGTGGTTTCTACCATTCAATATATCCTTGTAGAATTCAGACTTCTTGCCATCCAGCCATAAGACAGAAGACAGATGTTCTCTACAGGTAGCTTCATGTCTAGGAAGAAGAGAAAAAATGGTCAAGATACCCAAAGTTGTGCCTTTTCACCTGGTCTTCTAAACTATGAATATTGTGGGAGGAAAAGATTAAAATCTATAATTGTGTAGAGTGCTGGGTCTGGTAAATTTCTTCCATGAGGAAAGAATTATCAGCAGTCGAGACAAGTTCTTTCTTTTGCTTCCTACCAATATTTCTGCCTGAGTTTACACTTTATCTCTTCTTTCCACCATTGTCCAATCTGTGGATATTGGGCAGTACATCTGAACTCAGCTTTGTCTCTTATCAATGTTCAGTGTTTTCAGGGATTCAGTGATTATTTCCATCAGTGGTTTCCACCACAAGTTTCAGATTCATCTATTTAAATGACAGTACAGTAATGAGATTCAATTCTTATGAATACCATAAATATAGATAGGATAACATGCTTGTATATGCCCCTGGAAACAGTTTGTGTCACTACAGTTCTCCTAATCTTATATTTAACATGAAAGCCAAAAAAGTCAACCCATTCGTAAATTTCTAATATCAATCACATTAAAACATTTACTACTTAGCCCATATCTCAGATGTTGCTAAGTACTGCTTCTTATGATTACCACTTCAAGCATTTTCTAAAAACTTCTGAGGTTCTAACATAAGTTTTGGAGTTCTAGGTATCATGTGAAGATTCTATAAATAGGCTCTTTTAATCAGAAGCACATGATAGTTTTATAGCGGAGGCATGGCAGAAGATATGCATTCTATTCCTGATTTCCCCCTGTTAAGCAACTAAACCTAAGACAGTTTAACATCACAAATTTTACCTGTACAAAGAAATGATTACAGAATTAAGCAGTATTTTGAACTAAAGATAGTTCAGAGACCTTATCTGCCTTGGTGAAAGCAATTTTTATAACCAGAAACACAGGAATTGCCATACAGAGGTTGCCAGGTTGGTGCACTCTGGTATTTTCACACTTTATATTGTCAAAACAAGGAGCCTCTTCTCACCAAGTTTGCCTAGGACTATCAACAGCTTTCATTGATTCAGGCTCAGTCATTTCACATGGAAAGAATAGTCTTCTGTTACAAGCTGCTTCCATGCCAAAGCATGTGGTACCTCAGAGCATACGGAATCATTTTGAGGCCAACACACTGTTTACCCATATATAATAATTGTTTTTGATGATGAATAAATGTTTAATCTTCAAAATGGCTAGAGAAATACTTTGAGGGTTTTAATCACTAGTAAGGCTAGGGTGGGGCAGGCAGGTACAATCTACCTTGATCCAATTCTTTGCCAAATCACCCAGATCCATCCATTCTCTTTCAGAAAGCTAAACTTATTTTCCAGGGAATAAACACAATATGCCGGTTACCGGATTGATCTTTCTAATTCTATTTAATTAACCTTAAATTAATGAAGGAAACTTAAAGTTCTAGGGCAATATTCTCTTCTTTTCCCTAAATCGTAGTTTTAAATATCATTCTGCGTTTGGATCATTTGACATCTTTATGGGTAGTTTAATGAATAGACTAAGGGAGCTGCCAAGAAGATGTCATTTTCAAAGTGCATGATTCTAATTTAATATTAAGATGCTTCATTTCAGCCAAAGTAACATATTCTGTTAGATTAATACCCATGGCAGCTTATTTTGATAGATAGATGCATTATGCATGTAAAAGCAGTTTTAAACTATAATAATAATCATGTTAGATATATTATTGATTAGTTAGAGAAAATTTCTTCAAAATCTAGGGGAAAATATCCTAGTCCGAGAGTTCAAAACAACACCAAAATAAATATTGAAGGACATTCATAGTAAGTCATGAAAACCTGTATTTTTATAAATATGCTATTGCTTTACTAAACTGAATGTTTCAAAACAACAAAATCAAAATTCCTTTAGTGCATTAATTAGAAGAGCCATGGATTAGGGAATCTTTCACATGGGCTCTGGGATGTTAAACAGCTCCACAGCAAATCCCTACTTTTCAAAATTTGTAATCATCTTGGGTGAGAGGTTGCCATGACAGCACACAGGGCAGCAGTTGTCCAGTGTTCTGTCTTCACAGAGAATTCACATGTTTCCTATCTCTCCTAGCCCATATCTTCCTACCTTTCCTCCAAAAACATAGACATTTTAAGTTATTTTCAGTTCAAGATTATGTTTATATACTTTGGTAAAAATATTCATTTTTTACCACTTCAAGGAATATTTATTACAAATACGTCAGAGTTTTACATGTAAACAGCTTTGTACATGTGTGTGTGTGTGTTTGTGTGTGTGTATGTGTGTGTCTGTGTGTGTTACAATTTGAGTAAAAACCTACATAAAAACTATAGTGTTTCCAAGAACTGTAAATAACAGATATAAAGTGTGGAGTATCAGGAGTTATAATTGCAGTATATCTCAATATTCATCTAAATATAGAGGGAAATATTTCAATATTTCACAATGGAATATGAAGCTAGGTTTATTTCTTTTGTGAATGCCAATATCAGAATGGATGGATAATTTTTATTTCTGCTTTTGTAAAGTATGTCCTTACTTTTTATTCTGTGAAACTTCCAAACATATAGACAGCATATCTTGATTTGAAAATCTAGTAAATAAAATGTATGAGAAACTCAAGTGATTTAGTTCCTTTTTTAATTAAACTTTTGCAAGTTTTGTACAGTGTATTTTCAGCACTTTTAGATTCCCTCCCCTATCAGCACCCCTGTTATTAACTCCCATCCAATTTCATGTATAGTACATACATATACATATGTGTGGGGGGTTAGAGTTAAATTTATGTCCAAAAATGTACTTCAGTCTGAATCTATTCACTGGAATCTGGTCAACCTACCAAGAGTCTCACCCTTAAAAGGAAAGTGACCCCTTCCTCCCCAACAGCCATCAGTTGTCAATAGTTCCTTCAGTAGGGTTGGGGTTTCTTACCCACATCCCCATGTCTATGTTGAGATTTGAATATTCTGAAAGGTGAACACAAGTACTTTCTGATCATTCCTTACCATCTACTATATGTTAATTCTTTTTGTGTTCATTTTCCAATTGCCTTTAACTGACCAAATGCAACACAAAAGATTTGAAGAAAGAAGTATAAAGAAAGAAATAAAAGTGTGTGTGCACATGTGTGTGTGTGTGTGTGCGTGTGACCAGCTTCTTTGATGAGTGGTTTACAGTACACTTATCTGGAAATATAAGGATCCATATTTAGAATATAGTAATAACTTTCAATTTTCTAGAGATTTGACAAAGATAGGGTTTTCTCTAGGATCTGTGACCTCTCCAGCCTTCTGTATTTGACTGTGTTTTTAGTGCCACCAATGAGTTCTCTCCCATTGAGAGGGTTTTAAGTCCAGTTAAATAACTGTTGACTAGCCCCTAGATAAAAGCCACTACTGAACCAATATAGATTAGTTGGCTCTTATTATTTATATTGAAAAGTGAGCTGTGGATCTGATGGATTTTCCTTTATATTAAACTTATTGTTTCTATCCTGTACCTTTAGATACCTTCTCTTTGTTTTGAACACTTAGTACTGTTTGTGCTATGATATTCTGTGGGGAATTTTTGTTCTGGTCCTATCTATTTTGTGTTCTGTGTGTTTCGTGTATCTGTGGGGTTATGTCTTAACCCCGGTGAAGATCTGGGTGATGTCACCAACTCGAGATTCTTTCCTCACCTGTACTCCTAATACAGTTTTATTTTTTCATGATGTCTCACGTTTCCTGCATATGCCATTTCTACGTTTTTTAAATTGTTTCCTGTTATTTGTTTGAGTGGTCCAATTCTCTAAATTTATATTTGTCTTTATGTTCTGTTCTCTTTGATACATTTTGCTGGTGAGGCTATTTACTGTCATTTCAAATTGGCTTATTTAGTTTTTCAGTACTGTCCTCATTTCAGCCTGAGTTTTCTTCAATATTGCCATCTCTTTCATTATTTCTTTTTAAATCTTGAATTGTCTTTCTCATTTCATCCAGTTGTGTATTTGTATTTTCAGTTTATTCCTTCTTCAGTTCTTTGGTTTTTGTTCTTTAAAATGCTTGAATTCTTAGATCATGTTCCTCATTGTCCTTTTAGTTCTCTGTCCTGGACATGTCTACTAGACTGCTGGGATTTGGGTGGGAACCCATTTTCTTAAATTTTCTTATTGTTTGTGTTTTTGTGTCAAGATCTGGGAATATGGACTTCTTTTGGTTTTTGTGTGTCTGATATGCAATTCTAGTCTGCCTTTCTTTAGCTGAGGTTTGGTTCAGTTATTAATTGTTACAAGTTGATTGCTTTCTGATCAGTTATAAATAGTTAATTTTTTACTTAGGTTCCCATCTCTGTTTTGTTTGTTTGTTTGTTTGTTTGGAGGGACAAGATGGTTCCAGGCAGGCTAGTCAAGAGCTCTCTTGCAGTTCCAATGATCCTAATACTAAAGAGGGAAAATGGTTCCTGAGTGGGAGTTAAACAGGATAGATGTAAGCCCTGGAGCAGCATGAATGGGGCTAGGACCAAAGCAGGGCAAAGGTGATCAAGTGGGCAGGTTAAGACTAACTTACTAACTTAACTGGTCAGGAGCCCTTTGGTATTGCTAGTGTGCTTAATTGTGAATTAGGAAGATCATGACTGACTGTGTGGGTTACGACTAGCTAAAGAGGTTAGATCCAAAGTCAGTTTTTCTGTTTTATTCAGTAGTCTTAGAATCATCTGTGCCAATTATAATTCCATAAAATTTATTGAATATATTCCATAGAAAGAGAATATCACACAATTTTATTTGTGATTTCAGAACTCTTGTGTCTTGCCTACAAATTTCCTATGTGTCCATTTGTTCCAGGTCAAGAACCTGTATAATGCGCCAAGTTTTTATTAAATAAATTAGGATATCTTCTCCACTGTAGCAGACCAGGTCTGGAAGTGCAGTTTGAGCCTGCCTCTTGTTATTTGGCATAAAAAATGTCCCTGATTCTTCACTGACAGGCAAAAAACAGAGGCATATTTGCTGCACCATTGGCTTTATTGATTGGACAGCATGTCTGCTTTTGAGTTCCAGAGGCTTCTTTCAGTTTCTGCTGACCAGCTTCTTCTGTTCTCAGAAGGAATTGATGGTTGTGGCTACATCCTAAATCATTTCCAAACCAATTTCTATTTTAATCTTAGTAAGTTTGACAATGTAAATGGGAGCGAGTAGCAGGATACTGACATTCAAAGTAACTATATGAGTTAGTGAGTTAGTTTTACATATTCAAGGAATGCCACTAGAAGACATTAGACCATTGGCTCAGACACAATAGACTCCATTGCTTAGAAAACCACAGTGGCAAGAATAGCATAGTTAGTTTGATCCTTAATCCAAGATGCAGTGATGTCACACAAGAACCTATATACCACTAAAGTATTTATTCTGATGTATTCCCTAAATACTATGTGACTCTAAGAAACCATAAATAGCACACATACAGTTGAATACTCAAAAAAAAATTCACCAAGTTAATTTGTGAATATGATTGTCTCCTATTTTAAATTCTATATTAGTAACATCTCTGTTGCCATGGTAAAGCTACACATTCAAATCAATTTATAGAAAGAAGAGTTGAGTCTGTTTACTATTTTAGGGGACTAAAATCCATCAGGGTAAAGAGACATGAAAGAAGAGGAGACCAGAACAAAGAGTTGAGAGCTCACATCTTCAATCACTTGTGGGAAACAGAGAGAAACAAACTCAAAGTGGAACAGGGCTCTGAATTCTGAAGTCTCACCTTCACTGACTTGCTTCTCCGGTAAGAACACATCTAAACTTCCCAAACAGTACCACACATTGGGGACCAAGTGGTCAATGACTTGGACCCCATGGGTGAAGTTCTCAATCAAACCACCACGTAACACCCCCTGGGACCCATAAGCTCGTGGCTATGAAATGAATTTCCCAGAAAAACTCTTGACTCTTCTAACTGGATTTTCTGCTAAAAGGCTGATTAACTGATTAGAGCTCTAGTGACTGTGGAAAGTCTGGATGTCGCAGGTCCAGAACCTAATTACCATTTATTTCAGGGTATCATTAGGTCCTAAATAGCAATTCCTTTGCCCATCTCTGTTTCTGACCTAATATTCTGTGACCAACAGATTAAAAAACCTTTTAGTAAGCCATTTACTAGAAGTCTACCAGGTGCCACTAAACAAAAAGCAAAGTCTTCAGATAGCTCTGAGACCTGTAGTATAATTCCCCCCACTTTGCTATGACCTGACTATTGAAAGGGCCAACAAATGTATTTGAAGAGTATGCTGATTTATGACATTTTTGTTGTGTTACTGTAAGAAATTCATGAAATTGCCAGCTCATTGGAACATGGTATTTGGGAAAACCTAAATTTGTATTCTTGGGCCATGGTGACTCATATTTGGTTCCAGAATAAACTGTCTGTTTTATTCGTTTGAGGGGAGAGCTGTTTATTTCCTTGACAATGCAAAATGCATTTAGTTCAGTATTAAAACTGCCAATAGTCTATAAAAATATCAACACTATTCAACCGTTCAAAGTCTCTTCTAAGACTGAAAGCAATATCTTAAGTGAAAGCATCTATAAAATTAAAAAAAACCAAATTATATAATTCTAACATATCATGGTACAGAATACACAGTCCAATTCCAAAAGGGAGGAATTGGGACATAGTGAAGAAATAAGACACCAAAAATGTTCTGGATTCAAGACTACTGGAAAAAGACCACCGGGCACCACATCAGATTCAGATTCAAAGTTTTATTCAAACTAGCTTGAAGTACGTAACCTTAGCTCTGAAGAAGAGACTTCAGTGTCAGGAGAGTGGTGAATCAAATCTTTAAAGCAAAAAAGAAAAACAAGGAAGGGATTTTCCGGGGGTGAGGTATCAATTATACAGTGCAAACATTTTGTGAGAGTTACACAAATCATCCTTTGACAATTCCACAACGGCAGGGTAAAGGGCAGAGAAGTTTCAGAGGTTGAAATGGAGTAAACAGGACATTCCCTAAGTTAGACCTGACGGTAGGTACAATAGGTATTTACAGTGTCTGGGTGGTAACACAATTATCTGTGGTTAACTAGTTCCTGGGGACAGACCCTTGGGGAAGGATGATTATGGTGCCTACGTGCAGGATATGCAACGGCAGAGTCCAGTCTATACTGGACCTGTGGGTAGGGAAGTTTCTAAGCTGCGGTTCATCTGCTCACAACAGTCCCAACTGGCTCTGGTTCATATGAATCAAATTATGGATTCATCCTGCCCCACTGACTGGTATCTACTTTGTAAGGCCGTTATTTTAACTGAGTTAATCCTTTTCCAAATGTATGTCATAAGCCAATTTAGGATGCAGGGACCTGCGGTGACACCTAGAAACAATAGAAGGAGAGGGCCCATAACTGCTGAGAGGACGACAGTTACCCAAGGTGACCAGGAAAACAGGGTTGAATACCAGTTGGAAGAGTCCTCTCTTTCCTTGGCTCTTTTATGTAGATTTTGTCTAACTAAAAACAGGGTTTCTTTAATGATTCCTGAGTTATTTGCAGAGAAGCAACATTTAGCAGAGCAAGTACTCTGAGATTTTGCAATCTCATTTCTGAGAGGGAGTCTATTTGCTTTTCTAATTGACTGATAGAGCTTCTCAGATAGTCGATATCTTGGTCTATCCTGGCACTTAGGATTCTAAAGTTTTGGTCACCTAAGACTTGGACAGAGGCGCCAAAGGCAACAGAGCCTGCAATCCCTGTTCCAACCAGAAGAGGGATAATACTCACTGAGGCTGCAACCCTCTTATGCCTGCTCAGAGCCCCATTCACATGGAAGTGTTCCCAGCCCTCATCCCCACTGTAGATTTCTTTACAGCTTCCTAGGAATTGTACTCACAAACTTTAGATGCTTTTCACAGACACATGAAAATACAGGCATACAGACAGTGACACATAACACTTTGTGCAGTGATAAAATATGTAGGTGAGAATGGTCCCTAGGATATTATTTAGTGACGTTATAGCCACTCAAGGTCATGGAAGGACACACTGTAAGTCCTCATGGTTAATAATAAAATTTTTATTCATATTTTCCCCCAATGGGAAAGAACCTTCCACCATATGAGCTCCATTTCAAACTCAGTCCTTTGGTTTACTGACAGGTAACTTCATCAGCTTAGTGTTCTCTCTTGCCTTGTGTTATAATTATTTATAAACTAATTTATTTATTACTTTTATTTTCTGTGAATGAGTGTATTTCCTATATGTATGTAAGTACATCTGTATCATGAAATGCTTGTGGAGGTCAGAAGTGGAGAACTGGAGCTACATTCAATTGTTAGTCACTATATGGGTCCTGGGAGAGGAATCCATGTCCTCTGCAAAAACAGCCACTGCTCTTAACTGCTGAGCCATCTCTCTCGTCCCTATATCACATTTCTTAATTGACCTCTTGATGGATATTTAGACTCCCGTAAGTTATTTCCTGGTTTCCAGAATTGCATGCCAACATATGTACTCATACACACACACACACACACACACACACACACACACACACACACACAGAGGCATGCACG
The DNA here is from genome assembly GCA_035773235.1 of Eospalax fontanierii. NCBI lineage: Eukaryota > Metazoa > Chordata > Mammalia > Rodentia > Spalacidae > Eospalax > Eospalax fontanierii. The sequence continues at coordinate 40,545,481 of CM069542.1, read as the reverse complement.
CACACACATTAAAAAAAATAAGCAAATTTAATAAGAAAGAAATATATTATGGTAAGCCCAGAAATTCTAATACTTTACATTTGCCAAAATCATTGAAATAAAACAAAGAAATTAATATAAACCAATCACACCATCATCTCAAATTCTAGAAAATTAGTAGTTGTATTTTGTTGCATGGTATTTGGTCTAAATAATTGGAGCTAGAGTACATGTTAGTTTTACAACACTGTTCTTTAGATTTTATTATACCGATGATACGACGGGTGAAAAGTTTTTCCCCCAGAATTCACATGTCAAAGTAGGAGCCGTAAATATGGATGTGTTTGATACAAGTCTTTGAAAACAGTAATTAATGTAAAATGACGTCATGTGGCTAGGACATTAATCAGTGGCACGGCTGTTCTTGAAAGTGCAAACAGGAGGGATGCTAAGAGAGGACACAGTAAGAAGGGACCACCTGTGTCTTGAAAAGAAAGCTCTCCAAAGAATGCAAACTTAGTGACATTTTGACCTTGAATTTTTAACCTTTTTTTCTTTTTGAGACAAGGTCTCACTACAAAGCATTGGCTGGCCTAAAACTCACTATGCAGCTTAGAGAGAACTGCTTGTCTCTGCCTCCTAGTATGGGGATCAAAGGTGTGCACCCGCACACTCTGCCTAATTTATACCCGCTTGAATATGGAAAACAATTTCTGGCTTTTTCACAGTCCAGTCTATGAGCATGATTATGGCAATGTTAACAGACTCATCCAAACTGACTAACGCATTTCCAAATTTATCAAACTCTAGTTTTTAAGTGGAATCCTGCTTTGAACTAAAATTAGGTCTTAATAAAATTGAGTTATAAAATCTCCTTAAGGAATGAGAGAAATAAGCATTGGACTGATGCAGAGCACTGAACTGATGCTTTCTGAATTAATTGGCATTCACCAGATGAGAGACAGAACATGTGTTCTCTGTTTATGATCTCTACAATATAACTGGAAATTCTAGAACACACATGGAGATTTCAAAATGACCTAAATAGCCTATATTGAGAATTGGAAAGGCAGAGTGAGTAAAGACATATGCCTTTGAAGTGGTTTTATTTGCAGATTTGAAGTGTCAGTGACAACAAATAATATTTCTCTATGGCTCTGGAAGCAGAAGAAATCACAAATGGCTCTGCCATGAGAGGAGCATTGCTTGCATACATATGATATACTACCAGAGGATCCATGGACTAAATGAGAAAAATTAGAGAAATCTGGAGTCAGTTCAGAAATAGTATATTCATAATATACATACATTTGGCTTACACTAAATATTATTTCTTGCTATAGATTCTCAATTATATGTGTTTGTGCGCACACTCATGTGTGTGCATGCATGTGTTCTGAAAAAAAGCATCTGTAAAATTAGAGCTGAAGGTGCTGGAGATAGAGCTTAATTGTAGAGTAATTTTCTAACATGCACAAATCCATGGGTTTGAGCAGCATCAAGGAAAATAAGTTGAGCTAGATATCAGAGACCTGCAGGTATAATAAGGAGAATATAGGTTATTGTGCAATTGAATTAAGGTTTGAAAGGAAACTGATAGAAGTCTTTAAAAATAATGATATCTGTTTTTGCATTGTGACCGGGGCCTATGGACTTCATCTCACCCTCATGGACAGGCAATACATTACGGTGCATGGGAAAATCATTCCAAGCAAATGCAGGAAGAAACAAGCAGGCTTCACTATCCTAATATCATATAAAATAGATTTCAAAGTAAAATTAATTATGAGGTAAAGAATATCATTTCATTCTGATCAAAGGAATAATTGACCAAGAAGACATTATAATTATGAACAACTATGCACCAAACTCTGATGCACTAAATTTAATCAAAAAGAGTCTAATTGGACTTCAAAAAACAGATTAACACCAACCCAGTAATAGTGGGTGGCTTCAATACCCTACTTTCTCCAATAGCCAAGTAAACTGGATAAAGAATAAACAGGTAAAAGTGTACATGCTTTATGCAGAAGCCCAGGAATGCTTCTCTTAAGTAGACCACATACTGGTGCACAAAAGAAACATAAAAATAAACACAGAAATAATTTATACATTCTTTGGATAACAATGCAATAAAGCTTAAAATCACCAGCAAACGAGGTCCTAGTAACCACATGAACATATAGAGGTTAAATGGGTCAAAGAAGAAATCAAGAAAGAAATAAAAGGATTCCTGGATCTAAATGAAAATGTTAACACAACACAACAAAACCTCTAGGACAGTCAAAACTGTCTTAAGATGGAAGTTTATAACTCTAAGTTCAAAAATTAAAAATTCAGAGAGAGCACACTGAAAAAAGGACTTAACAGAACAACTCAAGAATCGGGGAAAAACTGAACCCAAACCCAACAAATGACAAGCAACAATAAAAATCAGAACAGAAATCAATGAAACAGAAACAACATAAACAATACAAAGAATCAATGAATACGATAGGTTGTTCTTTGAAAAGATAAGATAGACAGATTCTTAGACCAGCTAACCAAAATAAAGAAAGAGAAAATCCAAATCAACAAAATTAGAGGTGACAGGGGAAACATGACAACAGACATCAAAGAGATTGAGAATACAATAAGGGAATACATTTAAAACTTCCGTTATATTAGAAAATCTAAAAGAAAAGGAAGAATTTCAACATTCATTGGCAGCATCTACTGATTTTCTGTAGCTCATCTTAAGGTAGGACCCTGTAACAGTCCCCGAACCCACATTGACATGTCGACCAGTTTCGTCATTATGCCAATTTCCTTGAACTACCACACTGTGGGTGATTTTACTGGGAAAGCTTTCCTAACATGCCTAGAATGCATTAATGAGCAGCAGATATCCTTATGGCTCTTAAATTATTTCCATCTCTTGAGGTGACAAAACTGGATGACATGTCAATATGGGCTGAAGGACCTTCACAGGGTGACACCTTAAGATGAAGAGCTTTAAGGACTCAGTAAATGTTGCCAGAGGATCAGTTTTCTGTTGTGATTAGCTCCCTGAAAGATTATCAAATCAGAAACGGACAGTGTTAAACATAGTAGCAAAAGCACCACTATTAAACTCAGTGCATTATTATGTGTATATGTGTGTGTGTGTGTGTGTGTGTGTGTGTTATGTATTTAGCAATAATAAATAATGAGACAAGAAATTGAGAAGTAGTGGGAGGACATGAGAATCATTGGTGGCTACATGGAAGCATGAAAATAATGCAAAGACAATACTCATATACAAAATACTCAAAATTAATTAATTAATTAAATAAATTGAGTGGGGAAAATGAAATGAAGATATTGAATTATTCTTCTCATATAGCATAGAACAAATAAATATTTCAAGTAGATAAAGAGCATGTTTATATGCATATGAATTATCTTTATAATGCACATTATCAGTTGTAGTGCCGTGGAAATGAAGAAAGTATCTATCTCTGAGCATACAGCTAGCTCTTAGAACTGAGAATTTTTAAACAATACATTACAATTGAAACTCTGACACTTTTCAATTTGACTTCTGTTTTACTTTATTATGATAATATTAAATGTGACTTTTAAAACAGCGTTATGTGTTTCACTGGGTTTGCACAATGAAAGATCCTTTCCTTTAAGTTCTAAGAAAATTGTAAACATATTTTAAGAAAACATATTAATTTTTCCAAGACAACTAGATGGAAAATGTGTATTTAGAATTATTAGATATCTATAGTTGGCAGAGATGACTGTATTTTTTGCAACATGAAACTCCTTTTGTAAGATTCATTTTTATTCTTAAATGTGTATGTCTGTGTGTATGTGCATGTGAGTGTAATTGTTTGCTGAGAACAGAAGGTTCTGAATCCCCTGGATCTGGGATTATAGACAGGTGTAAGTTGTCTGACTCGGATTCAGAACACTCTACTAAGATCCCCTGAAATAGCTATATATGCCCTTAACCCCTGAGCCATCTCCTTAGCCCTATAACATAAGCCTTTCAACTAAGAAAATTTTATACTATCTTCTTCATATGGTAAGCTCCTTATATGTCAAGTATTTTACTGGCCTCTTTTCTCCTGGCTCAAGGATCCACATTGAAATGCATAGCTCCTGGAACTGAAATGATTTCTCAGCAAAATCCAGAAGACCAGTTTTTGTTTCCCAGCACCCACATCAAATGGCACAAAACCACTAGTACTTCCAGCTCCAAAGGATTTAATGTCCTTTTCTGGATGCTATTCCACTCATCTCCATGGGGCAGACACACAGAGAAACATACAGTCATACAGACACAGACACATGCACAATATAAAACTAAAACAATTTTAAAGATTATTTCTCACAGATACGACTAACAATAAAATCCTAAATCTCAATAACTTTCAAAGAGAAGTCAACTTTTGGTCAGAATTTTAGCATTGTCATATCTATTTTTATGATATATGTATATTTTTATTTATGCTTTATATAGTTGTAATGAGTTTCTTTGGTAAAAATCACAGAAAATATTTGTGCTAGTACCAATGATTATGTCCCTAAAATGTTAGCTTTTGTATTGAACTGCTCCATTGAAACAAGTCTCATATATTTCCTTGCACTTAATAATTTTTCTGAAGATGTACTCAAGCATATTAAAGAACAAAATGAATTTCAATCAGTTCAATATTTGATTAGGTTTATTAGGTAGTTCTACATTATCATTTAAAGATCGTGGTAATATTGTTTTTTTTTCCTCTATATTCTATCACAAAATAGGATGAATTTAAATAAAGAGCAATAATGAATACTTATTTTAATTCACAATTTGATTTATTGGCTTCTCTGTCATTCACTGCTGTGGCAAAAAAATTAACATTTCTTTGACAAGAGTCAATTTTATTTGTAACAGGAGGTGCTTCTTTTACACCACAAATACTCATTCAACTTGAATAAACCATAGTAAAAATGAGGCTTGTATTTGGAAACTACTATTTAGCTTATCGCTTTTTTATATGTGTGTGTGTGCGTGTGTGTTTTTCCCTGGCTGAGAACATAGTTTAATTGCTCTATAAACTTTAAAGAGTTTAAAATTTTGCCATAAAATTAAATGAGATAAAAACGAGTGCTAAGTAAAATGTCATTTTGTCACAGCATTTTTTTTTAGTTTGCTTTGTTTTTTAGAAGTGAAATAAAAGGGTCAGAACCATAAAAGTTTTATAACAACTCAAAATCAAGTTGACACAGTACTTTCCTAGAAGTTTTTAAAATTCCCTAGACTCAGGAAAATGAGAACCAAACAGAAGGAAACAGAAATGAGAGAAGTTTCAAGGAAAGGCTGGGCTAAATTCCAGCCTCACAGTCACTATAGCTGCCAAATTTATCCTCCTAAGTTGTCTTCATCTTTGTAAAACTGGATGGAATATGTCAGCCATTTAAAACATCTTTTCACAGGAGTATTTACATGCTTCTTAAAGGTAACAAATAGCACTGTCAATGCAGAAACACAGCTGTCACTACAAACAAAGGGGGGTAAGGAATTAATTATTCTGGAGCAAAATATGTGTGGCCATAGCCTAGAAACAGTTTCAAGTTTCCTCTAAATACTGTGTTCAGATGGGGTAACAGTTTCATGAAGTCTTATAGTAACAGAAGAAAATCATAAATCAAGATATTTTTCAAATACACTGTTGGAAATATCAAGTAAGCAGGTTGCAGCAAATGGAGACAACCTTTGCTGTGGACCTCGGATGTTATCTGAGCTATTCTTAGCTTTTGGGTGGGTGAAAGCTAGATGTTTGTTAAGTTGATGCATCTAAAGAGTCTCAAGGAGAGAAAATGGCTATTCAACGGGTCAAAGTAGCACAAGATAATTTGCCCTTGGATCTGTGATAGCCAAAGCTTCCAAAACCAATGGAGTTCTAGTCAGCCTGTGGTCAGGCAAACTTTTCCAAGCTGTTCAATTGATTGAAAAGGAAAGATAAATACTACAAAGCAAAGTTCTTTTACTACCCAGAACATACTTTTCCTTTTGTCCTTGATCTCACCAAAGCTACTAAACCACTCAATTTCCTTTGAATCCTCATCTTCTCTTCAGGAAGCTAACTCTCATGCACATTCTCAGAAAAGGGCTGAAATAATCTAAACAAATGCCTAATTTACAGCAGTGTTAAAAATCCTTTCAGCAGGGTGTGCTGGTGATCACCTTTAATCCCAGCACTTAGGCGGCAGAGATAAGCAGACCTCTGAAAGATGGAGGCACCATGTCTCCATAGTGTGTTTCCAGCAGTCAGTTAGAGTTACAGGGAGACCCAGGTACCCCCCCACCAACAAAACAAAACAACAACAAAAAGAACAAAACTGGTTCAGGCAAGCAATCGCCATTGAGTATACTAAAGACGTACTCAATCATACACAATTATCTCCTTACAATACATTCTAAAAGGATTACTCAGTCCTTGAAGTTGCCTGGTGGTTTAATCTTTGAGGTTTTCCTCATGTTTGCATAATGTTTTGCAAGGTTTATAACCTAACATGGCTGTAGAAACATTACTCAATGAGTATGCCTATGGGGAAAAAAGTCTGCAAGGCTGAAGAGGATACAATCAGAGAGATGTGAAAGATTTAGGTTTTAGAAGACATCACTCAACCACACAAATAATTAGATTCTGTCCCTGATATATGGTGAGAGATTGCTATTGGATATGCTAAGCTCTTATTGCATATGCTAAGGTAGACTGACTAATGTGTGATATCAAGTGTGGCAATGGGTATCTTAAAATTATCCCTAGGATACACCTGTTTCAGAATTGCATATAGAAAGCAGTCAGGAGAAAAATAAGCATTTATTAATTATAATAACATTCTCCAATACATTCTCACTTATTCCTTATTAATGGAAGGGAACTATGAACAAGACATATTTCTTTATGTGCTTGAAGTAGTGTACACACACACCCGTACCAGCACACAGTGCTCAAGTATATTAATGGCATATAAACAAGGTATAGTGAAGAAGGCAATGCCAGGTCTATTATTCTCTGTTACTTCAGTACATTTGTCTTTATTGACTAGCTTCCAATCTGTAACCATATTGAGATTCATAGTTATATATAATATTTCTTACATTGATAGTGTATAAATAGGAAGTCATTGCTAGGAAATGAATTAACAGAAAACTGGAGATCTTCAGACAGTATTTGTTCACTTTAACTAAGAGATTCAGTTTATTGAGAATTCATTACACGTAAATAATCATGTTCACAATATATTTGTAAATCTATTAATTGCTAATCAGTCTGCAACAGTGAAAAACATGAACAGTGTAATGACCAGCAACTGATGTTTTGCTGAGAAAATGTTGTGATAGTTACATTAATGTGTTGTTGCTTAAAGGTTTGTTTTCAAACTGCAAGATATATTGTGAAATGAAAAGCCTACATTACAATAGAAAATATCCATGCAATCACACAGGCACTCAAAGAAGAAGAAAACAAAACAGCAAGCATGCACAGAAAAGAACTCTATTTCTATCAGTGTGATATGAAAATGGAACATGCTTTTACTTTTATTTTTATTTTTATATTTGTGCATATCATAAATATTATACTTAACAATTCTTAAAATCAAGAATTTTATTTTCTTAGAGTAATAATTTCACTATTAAAAATGTGGCTTAATCTGACAGATAAAGTACTTGGGTGTTCTCACTATCATCCTTACAAATCAGAAAGAGCTCAATAAACAGAAAACAAGTTTTCTTATAGCCAGTAGAAAACTAGGGTCACAGGGTGATCTGTCACCCAGAAAATTGGAAAGAAGAGAAAATACAGAAAATCACAGCTTTCCCAGAACTGAAGCTACTGCTGGGGCCGAGACTACTAAGAACTTTAAGCTATGATTGACAAATTACTGGAGGTTTAGCACAGAAGAGCTTCAGAGTTAAAAATTCCAGGGGAGGTGGATAGCCTTAAGGGGGATCCCACGCTTGGGTACTTTGGTTCCACAAGCTCTCTTAGGTTCTCAAAGTAAAAATAAATTTTAAAATCCATCAAGGGATAAAAGTAGCTATTATGAAATAAGTACCAAGCATTGTGTCCCCCTAATAAAAGCCTGTATTTCAGTGAAACTATTTGGGCAGGGTGTAACCTATTTAGGATTTATCAGATTTTACTACCTGGGAGAAGAGAAAGCATTTCAATGTCCTCTAGTCCTACTTATGGAAAGAAGCAGATGATGATAAATATTTATGAAAGTCACAGTGATAGACAAAGGCTCACCAACAAGCTGTAACTATCATAGGACTAATGAACACTTCCTTCTACCCTACACCTAAAGTCCTCCAGCTCAAAGGGATTTTGCATAAGCATGGTTTATAACACTAGAATTCCATACCTAATATGCTGGTAAGGTTTATCTAGGGGAAACTAAAACCAATAAGACAGACAGAAACTAAAACTAATAAAACAGAGGACTTTTTAGCCTCTGATATCTGTAGTCAACAAGGAATACAGCAAAACTATAAGCCAGAAAAATGTGACCCTTCACATTTGAAGTCTAGTTAAAACAGGTATGTTTCCTTATATATCACATTTAGCATCAATAAAAATGCAAACATGCTTAAGGGTAAGATATAAAGTTTAATGATACAAAGCAATTATCTGAACTATATTCAGATGTAGTAGAAACTTTGGAATCATAAAGCCAAGAATTTTTTAAAAAACTAAAAATTCTAATGGGCATCATATAAGAATAGGCAGATAATATAATCAAAATGCTGGAGAACCTCAGAAGGATATTACAAGAAATGGTAGAAATAAAATTTCCTGTAAGATTAAAGGATACCTTGTCGGTGTCACTAGTACTCTGGAAGAGTCTAAAGAAGAAATCAGTGTGTTTGATGATGTATTAGCAGGAATTTCCGAACCGAAAACCAAGAAAATGAATGCAAAAAAAAAAAGAAAAGAAAAATTGGAATAGAATATGTAAGAACTGTGAGACCAAAGATAGAGTATATGCAAAGTGGAAAAACCAGAGATGAGTATGGTTCTGTAGAGATAAATGCGAAGGATAGAATCAGGAGAGTTAAACAACGTCAGAAATGAAAAACAAAGAAAAACTGACAGTCTTCAAATTCATGCTATAATTACCATAATCGGGTCTGCATGGTGCTAAGAGATAGACATTTTACTCAGTGTCTCATATAAAAGGACTCAGAGACAGACCCACTTATGCCCACTAAAATGACAAAATTACAAGTTGAGAAAATATAGTGTTTGTCTTAATAAGTAGGATAAATATTGTAAAATGGCCATCCTACTAAAACAGTCTACACATTCAATGCCATCCTCTCAAAACCCCAATACTATTCATAGAACTTGAAAAATAACCTTAAATACCATATGACAACACAAAAGATCCAGTGTAGCCTAAATAATAATGAGCAATAAAATCACTGCTGGAAGTGTCACCAACCCATATTTCAAGGTATACTACAGAGTATAGTAATAAAAGCATCATGGTACTAGAATAAAACACACTAAGGCCCCACAGATAAGCCCACACTAATACAGGCACCTGGTTTATTATGGGGACTAGCAATACACCTAGGAGAAAAGACAGACTCTTGAACAACACTGCGTTCAAAACAGATAACAAATATAGATAAATGAAATTAGATCCTTCTCCTTATACTGCACAATAATCAACTCAAGGACCTCAGCGCATGGCACAATAATCTGAATCTGATGCAGGGGGAAGTAGGGAATGTGCTAAAGCTTATTGATACAGAAAAGGATTTTCATTCTGATACTGAAGGCATTAAAGCTGATAAATGTTACCTCATGAAACTAAACTGATCCTCAACAGCAAGGGCCACCATCATTTACATGAAGAGTCACCTAACAGAAAGAGAGAGAGAGAAAGAAAAAGGCTTTACCAAACAAATATCTGACAGAGCTAGTATATACAATAAACAAATAATTTAAAAACTTAAACATCAGGAACACAAATAAACTTTGCTTCTTCATCTTATGAATGATGAAATCAGGATGTCTAAGCTGAAAAGATGTTGGTGTGGTTGTAGAGAAAAAGGGACCCCTTATTCTTTATAGGCAGGATTGTAATCTGTTGCGGTCACTATGGAAGTCTGTCTGGAGGTCCCTCAAAAAGATAGAACACATCTACCAAATATTCCAGCTATACCACTGCTGGGTGTTAGCCCAGAGTCTCTACCCTGCTACAGAGGTACCTACTTTTCCATGTTGGTTTCTGCTCTATTCAAAAAACCAGGAAGTGGAACCAACTCATCATGCCCATCAACTCATGAGCGGATAAATGAAAGTTTGGTACATTTGGTGGCTTGGGTGGTGGACCTGGAAGAAGCTGATGCAAGGGGAGAAAATGATCAAAATACATTGTGTGAAATTCATGAAGAACTAATAAAAACTTGTCTTCGTTGATGTTTCCATGTGAGTGGAAATGCATGCAGGATATACTGTGTCTATGTATGGGAATGGAACAGCACATACACAGAAGAAAAGGGTAATGCTTGCAACTAAAACTGGTAAGTTGGCTGTCTCTCAAAGACACTTGATGGTATTTTGAAGAACTGTATTGCAGGCTTTGAGAAATGGTTTGAGAAGGTTTTGAAGATATCTGCAAATTGGAAGCAGTTTTAAGAGTTCAAATAACCCTAAATAAGACACAAACATCAGTACATGGAATGCTTCCGAGTGACAATTTTGAGTGAGGTGTCCTGGCTTTTTAAAAAAAGGATGTTAGAGGCTAGAGTGATGGCTCAGCAGTTAAGACCACTAGTTGGTTAAAACCCAGGTTTTAATCTCAGCACCCACATGGTGGCTAACTCCACCCACATGGTGATCCACAGTTCCAGTTTCAGGGGATCCAAAGCCCTCTTCTAGCCTGTCAGGTTACTGTACAATATGGATGCACTTATATACATGCAGGCATAACACCTATACACATAAAATAAAAATTTTAAAAAAGAAAAGGATGTCAGTGATCATTTTCAATATTCATGAATAAACTCCAAAATAAGCTGGTGTAATAGTACTATTTTTTTTTACTTTTTATGACAAATGTGTGATCTGAAAGAGTATTTTACAATATGAAAGAATATTTCATCAACATTCTCCATAGTCCTGGGAAATCAGGTAAACTTTTAAAACAATCCTTAGACATATTTTAATTTCCTCTGATATAAGTAATATATGCATATATGCTTATGTAATGTGCTTATATATTCTTAAAGTCTTCACTATATTTTTCTTTTTCTTTTCAAATTCTTTCAGTGATTACAATTTATGGGCCAGACCATGCTGTGGATCTTCAGTAGTTTGCCCAAAAGAATGAATAACATGGTTAAAAGCCATTTCTATAAATCAGCCTGTTTTTGTCTGAATCCAAAGAAGTAAGCTCAAATAAAGCTATAGTAATAAGCTTTTATTTACAAAACTGTCAAACTCATGAAGTACTTATTTATTGCATGCCTTTGGCACTATATTCTTAATCATTTTATTTTTTACATTTTTAATTCTAATATGCATTGATTTTAATTGTAAGACATAATTCATGCAGTTAATATTATCTTCATAAAACAATGAATCCCAATATGCAATAGTAAGTTAATTTGAGTTAGGGTAGAAATATGGTGTAATTATTTCATAAGCTTAAATTTCTTTTAGTTTTTATTTTGTACCAGATGTTTATTTTGGTGAGATGCTTTATTCTACATGATCTTGCCAAAAGCTAAATAAGGTTTAAATTCAAATGATTCTCATATCAACTGCTAGGAAGTTAGTCATTCAAATCTTCTCAATTACTCTGAAAATATTATGTATAAATAGGAACTTGTATTCTGAATTGAAATCTAATAATTTCAATAACAGTAGAAATTTGGGGCTGGTCTTTACAGAATTTTGTCATTTTATGATGAAAATTTTTAATTTTTAATATCATTCTACATTATCTTATAAATTTACATTAGACTTCAGTATATAATATTAAATACTGTTTTTAAAACATAAGCTACATGTATATTAAATTTCAAATACTATGTAAAGATAACACAATAGTAGAATTATTAAAACCTCTGTGAAAAACATGAGAAAGGTAATGAGAATAAGGAATAGAAACAATAGAAATTACCTTAGGGGCAGAAGAAACAATGTTGATGCAGAAGTTCTAACTGAATTTAAGAGGTAGAGATAATAAATAAAAGGCAATAGAGTCTAGTAGTAAATGTTGTGGGTAAGATCGAAGAGGGAGCTGGACTTAGGTAACATGTAAGCTAAGACAATGAATATTAACAAATATCAAGATTACAATTGTAGAGTTTTTCAGGTAAATAAATGCGTTGGAGTGAGAGAAGTTATGTGTGGTTTAAAGGCCAAGACAAGTTGCAAAAATGCACGCAGGGTCCAGACCATGTGCTTGAAAATAAAAAGAGTGAATTATTCTCTAAATATTTTACCACGAAATTATAATCAGGATTCTCCCATCGTTTAGATTTCATATTAAAAATATCTTTCTTACTGTCACCTGAAAAAATGCTTGTAATGAGACGCAAACAAGGAGGAAAACCAGTTAGAAAGTAATTTATGGTATTCTAAGTAAAACAACTCCATAGACTAAGGGAGGTGGTGCACTGTGTAGCATGTAATCTGCCATGACTACCAACAATTAAATGGCTGCATCTAAGTATGATTTCAGATGTTCAAGTTTAGTCTGTCATGCACATTTTAGACTGGATGCAAGAGCCTTCATAATATCCAAAGTTCATGTTCCTACTGTCTCTACATCTAAAAGATGAAAACTGCATATTCTTGTTTTACTTTTCTTTCAGATCCCAATAAAGATCTCAAAATTCCTTGTTTACTATGCCCTACAGGATACTGAAAAATGCTAACCAAGTCTGGCCAGCAGAACAATGTACTTAAAGAATACTTCACATCAGAAGTGAAAATTAAACATAAATGTTTCCATCATAGGGCAAATAGTATCAAGAGAACACTATTACTGAAAATGTAATTTAAAGGACAAAAGTAAAATAAGATGAACAGTAAAGATCTCCTTGAAGTTTCAATTACTTATCTTCACTTTTTATACTTCTGATTCCTGCATCTACATGGGAATTCTACCATCTGTTTCTCAACTGTTTTTGGGTGCAATGAAGTTGACATTGCAATGCATATTGGGAATTCTCACTACAAAATTGTCAGGCTGTTTTCAAGACCAAAGTGATTTTCTCTTATTGAAAAGAAGACATTAGAAAGAAAGCAGAGATGCAGTTTTGTGCAGGTCATATCCCAAGCTAATTGGATGTCTGGAAATAGAACCATAACAACTGATCCTTGAAATTCATCACCAGAAGATCATGTTCTCTTTAGACTAAACCAAGTAATTCTCCAAATGACACATATTATCAACATTTGCAATTTTGTCGTTGTGTTTAGTCAAGTTTATTCAGGTATGATTTACATATAAGTAAATACACAATTTTTACTTGTATAGACTAATGAGGGATTTTTTTTCAATATTATTAATCACCACAATTGATTGTAGGCCACATCTACAAACACCAAGACTTTCATGATGTCAGATTTAGGTTATTTCTATTTCATCCCAACCGTAGGCAATCCTAATGCATTTTCTACATATATAAATTAGGTTCACCCTTTCTCTAATTTATTGTACAGCTCCTTGTTGAGCTTTTTCTTTCAGCATATTGCTTTCATAGTAATTAGTGACAGTATGGATTGGATGACCATCACTATCACTTTAACTGCTGAGTAGTTTTCTCATCTGTGACGATATGTTTCTGTGTGTATTAAATTGTTGTTAAACGTTGAGTAATTTTCATTTTTCAAGTTTGGTAAGTAATTTCTTTTTATAAATTTTGTTTAAATATATATTTTATTATTAATTGAATACTTTCTATTCAAAATATCAAACTGCATTATTTTACATATTCTTGGTAAATTCCGTTGCTGGAGATATATATATATATATATATATATATATATATATGCTTTAAGTATTTTCTTCTGATTTCTGACTTCTCTTTTGAATTTTTAATTAATTTTTTTGAGAATTTTACATGAGCACTGTATTTATATCATTTCTATATCTCCTCTTATTCCCAGACTTCCCCCAATCGCTCAAATTTCTGACCTCTTCTTCTTAAATAATTATTTTTACATGTACACACACACATCACTTGGAATTGGATAACTATCAGAAATTGTATTAAGTATGTTGAGCAGAGTAAGACTGTACATATCATTTTTCAGACTGAATACATTTCTATTTGAAGAAATTTTCACTGAAAATTTGTTTTTAATGTATGGAAATATATTCTGCCTTTATTCAGATTAACAGATATTTTAGTTTCTATTGTTTGTGTGAATATGAGGAATTGAATTTTGAAGGCTAAATAAAATTTACATTCTTTTGTTAAAAAGGGCTATTTTTTAAGTTGTTATCATTTATTTGAATGACTTATATACATCCAAGTTCATAAGAAATGGGTAATAAATGACTTAATTCCTCCTTAATACATTCATCAGGTTTTAAAGTAAGCTAACCCTGGGTGAAATATAAAATTATGGCTGGAGAGATGACCTGTGGTTAAGAGCACTAGCTGCTTTTGTAGAGGTCCGACATTCAATTGTCAGACCCACGTGGTAGCTAACAAGACTCCATAACTCCAGTTTCAAGGGAATTTGTCACCCTCTTCTGACCTCTGCATGTATGGAGTAAGTACTACATGCATGTACTTACATATACGCAGACAATACACTCATACACCTAAAATAATTTTTATTGAATCATGTATTTTATACTGAATATCTCGATCAGTCTTAATCATCTTTATACTCCCTTCCTCACCAGCATCCTCCCATAGCCCGCTAACTGGAATCCATATAGTCTTTCCTTTGTGTTAAGGTCTATTGTGTCAAGTTAGTGTCCCCAAATGTTCATCAGTGCAGGTTCATCCACTGAGGTTTATTCAGCCTATCCAGAGTCCATCAGTGTAGGAAGATTAGCTCGATCGTTTCTTGACCTTTGGCTAAGATCAAGTATAGTATCTGTTCTTATCAGTTTAATAATATAAAATAATTTTTAAAAGAAAAATAAATTTCATTTAGAGGATTTTTGTCTTCTTATAATTACTGTGAGTTGTATAGGACTGCTAAAATTCATTGCAGAACTTACTTGGACCTAGACATAATTAGTGAAGTTTAATTACATCTTTGATTTCTTTAGTTGACATAAGTCTATCTAAGGTTTCTTACATGACAGTCAGAGCTATTGAGAAACAAAATTCTTCCACGAAAAAAATGTAAGAACAGGAAAAACAATGAAAATTAAAATTTTCAGGATCTGAAAGTACTATGATGTGACAGTCTTGTCTCTATAAGGCAAATGACAATTGCTTCAAGGCAAGAAACAATTAGCTTCAAGGCTGCACATTAAGACCTGTGAACAATGGTGACCTAGAACTAATTCTCAACCAATGTGCCCCTTCAACCATTTTCTCCAGTCTGGCTTAGCAGAATGAAGGCATGCAGAAGATGGCAAGCAAGCTTTGTCAAGAGCTGATTCCTAAGGTTTTGGGGGAAATATGTACTCATTTATTCTAAAATGACTAGGAGCCAATTTTCATACATAAAGGTATTGGTAAATGGAGAATATCATGGGAAACCCTTAAAAGTTTTAATTCAGAAAAACAGGTTAGGATGAACCTATGATTGAAAAAGAGTTAAAATTTTTAGGTGGCTAAAATATGAAGAAATGTATGCTTTAAACATTGCAAATGCTGTAAGAAGAGGTGGTTCAACTGTGTTAGAGGAGATAGGTTAAAAAGGAACAGTAAGGTAGGGTAGCTCAACACTTTCATGCGTATAGTATTACCTTTAGACTTCCTGCAAAGAATCAATTTATCTCCTATGCCAGTTTATTCACAAAAAGTTACCTTTAGTACACAGGTTTTTTAGTTCAATATCCTTTATTCATTTTGAGTTTCCTGCCCATGCCCTTGATCCTGTCTATTATGTCTAGTTTGAGATATGTTAGAGACTACATATTTGACATTCATGGCTTGTCTCATGAATCTTTGCAAACATAAGATTAATATAATCATTGCTTTCCATCCCTGGCTTTTCTCCAGACCTCAGAGGATTGAATTCATTTAATTAATAGAATATTTGGTATTCATAGGAAGGTTGTCTTTAAAATCAAAATAAATGATCCTTCTTAGACAAGTTGATTATACTGAACATATCATCAAATATTATGATGTACTGAATGTATCCTGGACACAAAAGTACTCAAATAGAAATATTTGAATCAAGGAAATTAAGTGTAAATGGAACAATAACTATGTAAAATCTATAACGTGTAGCTTTCTTAATGTTATGAACAATAGGTAAATATATTTTCATTATAAAGAATGATAAAGAATTGACTAAAACCAAAACTTTTAAAAGCTACCTTCTCACCCTGGTAGAGGCAATAATTTTATAATAACTATATATATTTACATATATATATATATTCATATATATATCCAGAAACTGTCCCTTCATTTTAAAAGTTATTTTTATTATAAACTACATGGCACCTCACCTCTTTAAATAAATATGTAGGACACAGGTACATTTTAAAAGTCCATTTAGTGCTGCCCAGAGGTGCATGGGTATAGGGTCATCTTCTAGGGCATGGGCAACCTCTCAATAAATACATCCCCCCAAAATGATTCTTCCTCCTCCTATCAGCTGTTGACTGTCAATCTTTCCTCAGTCAAGAATGGAACCTGATATGTTCCTCCCTGACCTATGCTGAAAATTTGGGTAGTTGATCACAGCTGTTGTGACTGCAACAACAGGCCTGTCATGTTTTAAAAAGAACATTTCCCAGAACTCCTCCCCATGCCCAGTTCTTCCCACCTCATCTTCAGTGATGTTTCCTGAGTCTTGGTGGAGAGCATAATTAAAGATCTCCCATTTAGGAACTCGGATTTGCAGTTACTTGCTCTCCTTTAACCAGTAATGAGAATTTGCACTGACTGCTGATTAGTGTTGAAATAAATTTCTCAAAATAAAAAGGCTAAGAAATACCTTATGAAGTGTTCAGCATCCTTAGTAATTAGGTAAATACAAATCAAAGCTACTTTAAAATTTCATCTTAACCCAGTCATTGAATAAGAGAAAGATGAGGATATGGGGAAAAGGGACCCCTCATTCACTGCTAGTGGGAGTGAAAACTGGTGCAGTCACTGTGGAAATCAGTGTGAAGAACTCTTATCTTTATATAACTTTATCTATATGATAAAGTTATAATACTCCTTGGCATATACCTAAAAATCTCCATATCTTATCACAAAGAAACTTGTTTGGCTATGTTTGTTGATGCTCTTTTCACAACAACTAGGAAATTGAAGCAAGTTAAATGTCCCCCATCCAATGAATGGATAATTACTGTGTGGTACTCAATCACAAAGAAAAACAAAATCATGACATTTCAGGTAAGTGGATGGAAGTAGAAACTGTTATGTTAAGTGAGATATTTTAGACTCAGAAAAACAACTGATGCCTGTTCTCTTTTATTTGTGGATTCTACT
This sequence comes from Eospalax fontanierii, assembly GCA_035773235.1. Taxonomy (NCBI): domain Eukaryota; kingdom Metazoa; phylum Chordata; class Mammalia; order Rodentia; family Spalacidae; genus Eospalax; species Eospalax fontanierii. The sequence goes on along the minus strand of CM069542.1, from coordinate 40,527,861 downwards.
TGTGAGCATATGACTAGATAAAACCAGAACTAGAAAAATAGGAAATGACCAGTGGGGAGTAGGATAAGAAAGAGCTCAGTAGAGGGAGCTAGTAGGAAACAGGTGTTATCAAGGGGAAAGTGAGGACAACGGGGAAAACTTTAACTGGGGAAGAAGGAAGGAGAACTCTAATGGAGCAGAGAGGGGAGAGACAGATAGATAACATTTAAATACCGTGAAAAAACAAGGGAAAATACGGTATGTAAAAGCCTACATCTAAAATATACATGTAATATTAATGTGAGCCCATGTGTACAGCTGATGGTTATACTACAAAAAACACAGTGTGAAGCATGGGAAACCTTCCTTTGAGTTGCAGGTGAGAGTAAGTTCAAGAGACTCCCAAAACAATACATGCTATTGACACAGCTTCCTAAAACTGATTGCCTCACAGAATCCAAAGATAAGACCCTATTGTAGAAGACAATACTTGCTTCAGACATAGGACTTGGATCAATTGAACAGGAACTGACCTGGAAGTCACATCTCTGAAGACTAAACTTTGTAGCATCATAAGATGTCATACATCCTGACAAGGAATAAAATCAATAAATCATCCTACGCTAATGAAAAGTTTACAAACCACTGTCTTTATTGCTGAAATAATCACATATTTTCTTGGGGACAAAAAACAGCTGTCTAACTGAGTTTAAAGCTTACTCAATGGGAGGGAAATCATATTTTTGTACTATAAACATAGTCAAGAACCCATGTCTGGAGAAACCATAGACCCTAGAGGAAAACCTATATTGTTCACTAGCCCAGATCAACATAATATCTTACTATGCTCTAAATACATAGCATCCTTATGTGAGACATTTTGTTTTATGAGGCACTCGGTGAGAGGAGCTCGCCCCCCTCCCCCTTAATTAGAAAAACAACTAAGAAACTATAAAACCAGGAGGAAGAGACCCAGGGAATTCAAGAGTTATGTAAACATCCCTTGGTATGCAAGATAAAGTCTGTGGGCTTAACATTCCACAGGAAGAGTCCCCTATTACCTCATTTTAGGATTGTAGGATACACACTCCCCTAACATAGAGTTATAGGTTAGACAGCCCCTAATCTCCCGGTTATAGGACTATAGAGTAAACAGTGTTCCATTATCCCATCCATAAATTGTGGGAAGGTTTCTCCATTATCCCATCCATAAATTGTGGGAAGGTTTCTCCATTATCCCATCCATAAATTGTGGGAAGGCGTCTCCATTATCCCATTCATAAATTGTGGAAAAGTTTACCTCCTGTGAACTGCAAAGTAATGTATGGAGAAGTTGTCCCTTCTGTAACAAATATCTTGTCTGTGAACTGTCTGTTAAACTATATGTCAATGTATAACTATTCTGTGGAACCTTACTATAAAAACCTGGCCTGGCAGGAGTCAGGCGGGCTGAGTCTCATGAACGAGACTGAGTCTCCCACTTGCGCAAGTGAAATAAACCTACTTCTTGCATTTTGCATCTGACGGTCTGGATTCTTGGGACTGACTCACAGGCAGCCAACAGGGGTTCGAGTCCCCTGGGCTGAGTGAGGTCAGTGGGCTTGAGGCTCCCCGACGTTAGTCACCCAGGCGGCCCACTGGGGTTCAAGTCCCCGGGCTGAGAGTGGGGTCTAACACTTATATTTACAGACGAGTGCACCTCTCACTACTCATTAAAGAAGCCTAATTTTGAAACAGATAGATACTACTACAAGTTTCCACAACTTGTCAAATGCAGGGAATAAGTGGCCTGGAGGTGCCCTAATATACACAGCTACATCCCAAGCTCAGGGAACATGGAGAGAAAGAGTGTAAGATCCATAGGCACAAGACATTTTTGTTAGTTAATGCATTCTAGACCTTACAGGGAAGCTCTAAGAATAAAATCTCCACAGTAGGGTAGTCTAACAAGATCTGCATAATAACAAAACCACTTTACAAGCCGGGCCTCTGAGGTGAATGTCACTACAAGGTGATGACCTATAAGGAACCAATGGATAGTGAGGGATAGAGATTCAGTTTTCTCCAGGGACTAGTTCCTCGAAGTTATCTAATTCCAAATAAACAACTCTAAACACAGGTATGCTTGTGCAGCACTAAATGTGCTCAGAGCATTACACATACACAAACACACACACACGCACACACACATACAGCAATCATAATTGAAGAAGAAAAGAAGTTGAGGGGATAGAGAAACACAGGAGAAGTTGGTGGGGGACTGGGAGGGACAGAAATAATGCAAAGACAATATCAATGCATGAAATTCTCAAAAATAAAACATTAAAAATATATATGCATATATAAAGAATGTTCCCCGGTCAAGGTTGGAGTAGATTAGGTCTATAAGCATAAACATAAATGTTCATAAGGCATTTTGAGAGGATTACCATTTAGCAAAATAACACTAGTTGGTTCTAACCTAGGGTTTAACTGGCTATTTTTCTAAAAATAAATAATGAATTTCCCTAGGAAAATATTGATGTTCTACTTACTGTATTTTTCTCATTCACATTTTCATTTTCAAACCATTTTCTCTCATTTCTGTTCCTTTGATTACTTACACTAAATATACTAAATATTCTTTACTTATTCACTAGCTATCTTTAATGGATTTAGTGTCTGATAAATACAATATTTCACACAGGTTAATTTGTGGTTTGTTTTCCTAAAGAAACATAATTCATTATCTAGCATTAGCAAAGGAGACTCATTTGCATAATTAATCTGCCCCTTGTGGACTCTTATTTTTCCCACCAGTCTTTTCTGGCAACAAAGAACAACACACCTTATATATGATAAAAAAAATATATGTTCTCCCTGTCTTCTCCCTCTCCTCCTTTTTCTCTTGCCTCCTCTCCAGGTCTTTTCCGTCATCTTCTTCCTCCCCTTACCCTCTTACCTAACTCCTCCTCTGCTCCTTCTCCTCCTTCACTTGCTCTTTCCTTCTCTTCCTTTTCTTATCACTTGCTTTCTTGACTCATACATTTTGGAGAATACGGTCATAGGGAACAGGAAGCTAAAATCTTGGGCATCAAGAGTTGCTTATGTTGTTCAATTTACTGTTATCTATGGCATGTTTGTCCATCTGACCAATGAGAACTAAATGTGCAAGCTCAATAACAAATGTTAAACTGCACTGGATATAAGGCAGAGGAAATGTGTGGTAAACAGTAAAAGTTAAGTTGCTAAGCACACAAGTTTTACTGTTTTCTGCTGAGCTGTCCACTTTGGACTTGGGGTAGTATCATTCACAGCTTGCTGAGTACCACACTTTCTCATTTGACAATCAGTCTATATCTAAATAAGTAAAAACAGCATTAAAATATCAAACAATTCTGGCTGTTAAATAACCATGCTTTATTTTGAAACTGGGATTTGAAGTTAATGTTTACCCTAAACATGAGCATGATAATTCTTAGAAGTTATAAATTCATTAGAAGAATATAAACTTAATTGGTATATCATTTCCAACACTCAATCTTGCCCTCCCTCTCCAACTCCTCTCCTATCCCCAATCCTCAAATTCATGAGTTATTCTTTAGTTTTTATTTATATGTGTGGATGTATAACCTACTGAATCCATTTAGTATTACTGGCATGTACATGTGTTTAAGGCTGACCACTTGGGTTTAGATCACCTATCAGGGCTCCCTCTGGAGAAAAGGGATTCTCCTGGCTTCAGAAGCCATTGCTTGCCTGTGCTCTTCATCTAAATCGGGGGCCTTGTGAAAATTCTTCATCTATATTGGCACGTCCACTGGTGTTGTCACTATGTAGGTTTAATTTAAGTCATTGTACTGTTGATATTTCATGAGTGTGGTTTCTCTGTTAAGTCTAGAAGACACTATCAGCAGGCATCCTTTTTCTCTGACTCATACAATCACTTGCTCCATCTTCTACAATGTTCCCTAACCTTAGGTGTTTGGGTTGCACTGTAGATGTGCCAGTTGGAGTTAGGCAACCCATAATCACTTATGGTCTGTATTTTCGTCTGTTATGACTCTGTAATAGTTTCTATCTGCTGAATAAAAAGGAAAAAAAAAAGAAGCTTCTTTTCTTTTTCTAATGAATTTTTAATGTATATTCTTATTTTTGTGCATTTCATATGATAGATCTTAATCAAATTTAAACCCATTGTCCCTATCCATGCTTCCCCACAGCCTCCCACACCAGATTTCATGCATTCTACCATGTACATTAAGGCCTGTCTAGTCAAGCATTTGAACTCAGAAGTCCCTCCATTCAAATTCATCCACTGTAGTCTTGTCAGCGTATATAGAATAACTCCCTTAAAGAATATCCACTCCTTACCCAGCAGTAAACAGTTTTCAATTGTTCCATGGCTGAGGTTGGGGCCTGCTGCCCATTTCCCCGGTTCTATGCTATAGCTTTGTCTGAGTCAGCACGGGGCTTGTGAATGCTGTCACCATTGTTGCAAGTTCATAGGAGCAAGTTTTCGGAGGCCTGGAAAACTCTGTTTCCTTATGTTTGTGCACCATCCCTGGATCTTGCAAAATTTCTGTCCCCTCTTCCACAGTGGTCCCTGAGTGGAGGAAGAGGTTTAATACAGGAGTCTTATTCAGGGACACACACTCTGCACTCTCTTTTATTAAGAGAGCTAATCTTGTCTGTGAATATAAGGATAAACACTTAGAACACAGTTGGATATTATACTGGCTTAGGAAAATGGCAGTGTTAAGTTCTCTTCTAGGGTCTATGACTATTCCAGCCATGGATAGTTAACATGGTCAGTTCAGAGTACCAGGCATGAGTTACTAGTGAGCAGATCTTAGTCTGAGTAGACTTCTGTTGATTACTCCTAAAATGAAAGGGCCATTATTACACCATTGGGGATATCTTTTACATCATTCAGACATATATTTTCTAGGTCTGACCAGTTGTGGGATACTGCAGTAGCTTCCATCAGTTGCAAAAAGAAGCTTCTTTGATGAGTGGTATACAGTAAGATTCTCTGTAATTATAAACATTTGTATTTAGCATGTGGTTAGAAATTTCATTTGTTTAGAGATATAACAGAGATAGTGTTTTCTATAAGGTCTATGACTCTCCAGCTATGTGTATTTGGCCATGTTTTACAGTACCAACCATGAGTTCACATCCATTGAGATGGTCTTAAGTCCAACTAGATAGTTGTTGATATTCCCGAGATAACAGTGCTACTACTACACCAATACAGGTAGTTTACTGTTCCAGTTGTTACAGTTATTTAGGGCTACGCTGGACTACTGACTTTTTTTCCCCTAGTAATTTGTATTCTTTAGAACTATGAGAGTTAAACTTCAGAAAGTAGGCTTCCAGATCAGTTCCTACACCATCGGTCAAAGTCCTTATACAAAGGAGTAAGTCCTGTCTTCAGGAGTAGGGTCTTAATCTTTCAGTTCTGTGAAATAACCAAGACCTCTGGCAATAGCCTGTGCTATTTTGGGAGTCTATTGGACCACTCTTGAGGGAGGTCTCTCCTATCTGGCATGGTGTTCCTTGCTTTACAGCTCCCAGGTATACATATGCACTAATGTTCAGACACGTCATTTGCGTTTCTCAGGGAGTTTTTGAGACGTGTTTCCCTCTACTTCCTTAGCCTTCCAAGATCCATTCATCTCTACTCTCTCTACCTACTGATCTGACCCTCTCCTCCATCCCCAGACCAAGCACCTCATTATCCCCTCTCTCCTCCCAATAATACCCACAGCTGCTATCTCCTTTCCTGAGTTCCCTCCCCTCTCACCTTGGCCCCTGCATGTCCTCCCTCCTCTCCTGCCAGCCAAACATTCCTCCTTCGCAACCTCCTCTCTGGTTAGATCTGTTTCCTACTATCCCCCTCCTTTTGGGTCTTTCTTTTCATTTACTTCTGTGTTTCCTTTCCATTTACCTGGCTCCTGGTCTTACATCAGGATATATCCTCACACATAAAGGACTGGGGCTATGTTTCGCAAATGAGGAAGAATATACATATATGTCACTTGCTTTTATGTTTGGGTTACTTCACTCTGTATAACAGTGTCTAGTTCCATTCATTTGCCTGTAAATTTCATCTTTATTTTTAACTGCTGAGTACAACACCATTTGTAAATATGTTTATATCCAACTCCTATGGCTTTCTCTTCTTTGACCCAGGTCATGAAACTAGCACTTGAATGCAATTTGATATTGTTGTCTCAAGAAACTCAAAAAGCATTTTTATTTGAACTTTTGTGATTTTTTTTCATACAATATAATTCAGTGATTTTTGAAAATATTTTACTATTTTGGCATGAGTGTATCATCTGAATGAACGTAAGTGGATATGTGTCATGCAAGGTCCTCAAAAGGTCAAAAGAAGGCTTGAGATCTCTTGGAACTGGAGTTAAGGATAATAGTTAGCCTTCATGTGGGTACTGGAAATCGAACCCAGGTCCTCTACAAGAGCAATCAGTGCTCTTAAGCATCTGGTTCATTTATTCAGTCATCTCTCCAGCCCCTATTTGATGATATTTAAATCCCTCTCCCTATCCACATCTCCTTTTATTGCCCTCCATCCAATCTAATGCACATTATTATAAATGTAATGAGGTCTATAAAGTCTAATTTGTATCTCCAAATGCTCTTAAATATGGGCCAACACACTGGAGCCTGGTTAACCCACCAGGAGTCCCATTCTTAAAAGAACTATCTTTGCTGCTCCTAGCAGCCATCTGTTGCCACACTTTCCTAAGGTAGGGTTGGCATTTCCTACCAAAGTCCTTATATCTATGCTGGGATATTTTTCTGATTTGAGCCTGCATGAGACTTGTGCATGTGGTCACCATTGCTGTGGGTTCATATGAGTAACTGAATAGCTGTCTGAAAAACTCTGTTTCATTGTGGTCATCCACCACCTTTGAATCTTTCAGTCTTACTGCCCCCTCTGATCTCTGAGCTTTGGAAGGCAGAAGTCTGACATAAGTGTCCTGATTAGGGATAAGAACTCTGCAGCATCTTGTTCTCTACATTTAGATCAGCTGTGGGTTTCTGAGTTAATCACCATCTGTGGCATAAGGAAACTTCCCTGATGAGAACTGAGAGATATATTAATCTCTGGGTATAGCAATAGCTCATTGAGTCAGTTTAATATGATAATTATTTAGTAGGAAACCAGTATTAGGTTCTCTGCTTTGTCATGTGCCATGGGTCCAGTATTGTTTGAGGGTCTATGGGTCCCCTAGTCAACAGCTTCTAGAGGGAGAGAGCCCATATTTGGCATTGACAGTTTTTGTTTTCATTAGCCTATTATTTTTCACAACAGGTGTAGTTTATTTTCAAGAAGCTGAAAAAAGAAAAAAAAATATGGTGTGATATCCTTGTAGGTTTTAACTTTTAAAAAAATTCATTTACATTTTGCAATGTGGGAAAACACATGCCAGATCTCAACAACTTGTTTGTGAGAAATTGAAAAGCTTACACCTACATTCTCCTAACACTCTTCCCCTTATTTTTGGTCATTACATTTTCAGATATGAGTCAGAAGTCTGTATCATCTGGAAGCAAGGAAAATACAAAATCCATTGGGTATGAGTGTGAAAGAGTTTTCCTAAACGGTATATAAACGGTGTAAGCAAGAGAAAAAGTGGTAAAAAAAATCAAAACAAATAAGAAAAACCACAGAGTACTTTTCCCAGCATTTTCACACTGGAAAAAGCTAGCTAAGTACATATAATAAATATGCTACAAATGCAAATGTGTTCCACAATCTGATATCACTTGAAATTAAGAGATTCAGGTGAGGGATACAGCCTCAGTTGGTATAATGCCTGCTTAACATGCACGAGGACCTGAATTCAATCCCCGGCAACACATCAACCAGGCATGACCCTACACACCAGTAAAACCAGCACTGAAGAAATACAGGATGGAAGATCAAATGTTCAAGGTCATCCTTGACTATGGCAAGTTGAAGCCAGCTTCCTATACAGAAGACACTTAATCGAAATAAAAATAGATGTAGTCTCAACATTCTAGTCTCTTACACTCACTGTTTACTGTGGCAACAGTGTAATCCAAGCCAATTCCAGATAACCTGCACTTTCATAGCTAGTGTATCTTTCATAATTCTACTGAACAAGAATGGAGCATTCCGGAATACAAGTTAGAAATTGATGAATGCATAATTATAGTCATTGACAATTACAGTAGCGTATCTTAAATTCACTTAACAGAATCTTATTTTAACTGCTAAATTTATAATTTTGTAACAGAGAATGAAATATTCACTTTATTTAGAAAAACGTTACTCCCCACACATTTTCATTTTACTATGTTGTTTTGACAAATTTATGGAAGCTCCAGAATTATCCATGAAGATATTTTCTGTATGAGCATTGCCCATCTTATGTGAACTTTAAAGAAAAAGGTTTGGAATTACTTTGTTGAGTTTCCAGCCAAAATAAAGTTGTCCAGGTAGTGTGTAAGAGAATGAGAGTGTGAGAATGGTCATTTATTATACTTTCTCTCTGTCATGCACATGCATACACACCCCACTCCACTCCCTTCCTCACTCCTCCATTAATACATTTGTGGTAGGTAAACCACATTAATTTTAACATGTATGAGGCTCAGATAGCTTACACATGTTTATATACCTTTAAATATTATTTAAGAATTTGTATCAGGCTTTTTCCTTCCTCTGTACTTTTTATCAAGGGCTTCTGGATGACTTCAGGCAAAACATTTTCAGTTACTCTCATAGTTTCCTCTGGGCTATTAACCAAGGTTAACCTGAACATTTCAGGATTTGATGTGAAAGTTTAAAACTACATTTAATATTGCTAAAGCATGACTCGGGCTTGTGGCGGCAGTTTGTGGCATGAACATGAAGATGGATACGCATTGTGTTTCACTTTAAATCCAGAAAATGAAATGGCTCCCTCATGCTTGATTTGTTCCTTGTGACCATTGTAGTGATTGATGCAGATAACCTCATGATCAGTAGCACCTGAAATAAGTATTGATCGTCCTAGTGGTGATAAGATATGCCAAGTTCTTTGACAGTGTGGAGTTTTAGCAAAAGTATCTTAGAGGAATTAGAAAGGCTTGAAATTTTTCTCTTTATCTAACTAATATAACAGACAATTCTCTTCCTCTCTTTTACAATATCTTGGATTTATGATATACTAAGATGGAATATTTAAAGTAATTAAGGAGTGAGAAATAAGACCTGGAGAGATGGCTTAGCAGTTAAGAGTACTTCTTGCTGTTCCCGAGGACCCTAATTCAGTTCCCAGCACTCAGACAGCATAATTCACTTCTTATGATTCCATTTTCAGGGATGTGACTCCCTCTTCTGGCTTTTATTAGCCCCACCTGCATGTGACATACATACATACACATACACATGCATACATACATACATACATACAAAATAAAGAAATCTTTGATAAAATAGTGAGAAATATTATTAGAATGCAGAATGAAAACCTTTACATTTACGAATAGTTATGAGAAACAATGTACTCTGGTGGGATCAAAAAGACATTAATTTGCAGGTCCTTCATGAGTGGAGAACTTGGCTGATCTTGTCACTGACTTTGTAAATATCTTAACCAAAGTAATGTTAGTGAGATAGCTTTCTGAATATTAAAGTTATACATGAATATAAATTAAAGCAATGATCAGTAAATACTCTCAAAGTATATGTTGGGAATCTAAATAGACTAGGAGTTTACATCCCTTGCCCTATACCTGGTCTCTGAAAATTAAGTAACTCTAAATGATAATCAATCTAATTATAAATAGTATCAATAATAATGGACAAATCATTACAAATCATTTAGTTTACATACTTAAGGAATCATTGACCTAAGATGATCTCAGAATTTCTAGAGCTAATAATACTTGCTTTGGTTCTCTTGCTTTTTAATTAATTACTTTATTTTGAAAAATATTTTGTTCATTGTTTTTATTTTATATGTACAAGTGTATTGCCTACATGTAGGTAGGTGAACCTGTGTCATGCAGTATATATAGAAGTTGGAAGAGGGCAACAGATCCCCTGGAATTAGAGTTATAGATGGTTGTTAGCTGTTGTGTGGATGCTGGGATTCCAACCCAGGTTGTCTGCCAGAGCAACCAGTGCTCTTAACCACTGGAGTATTTCTCCAGTCCCTTATTTATTTCTTTATAGAGAGGGTCTTACCAAATGTCCTTGGCTGATACTCAATATGTAGACCATGCTGGCCTTGAAATCACAGAGACCAAGTGCTAGGATTCTCTCTCTCTCTCTCTCCTCTCTCTCTCTCTCTCTCTCTCTCTCTCTCTCTCTCTCTCTCTCTCTCCCATTTTCTTTAAGACAGGTTATCCTTGTATCCCAATATAGCCTTCAGTTCACCATGTGGACAAGAATAGCCTCAATCTCAAAGAGATCCTCCTGCCTCCTCTGCTTCTCTTTTTATGTTTTACTTTCTTGTTTCCTGGTATTCTGAAAAAAAAAAGTATTTTGCACTTGAAAGATTAAAATCTTTTAAGACAAAATTAAAATTTTTAAATTATTTATTCTTAATTTCATTCACAATAATTAGAAATGACACCATCTTAATTTTGAGCCTAGTGGTCTGAAAGACTAATGAAAATTTTGTTCTCAAAATAAAGCTTTTTAAAATTCAAATCATCTCTTTAAACCTAATGTCCCATTTCCTGTCCAGCTAAAAATCCCTTGCTGAGTGGCCTGAACTTTGTCCCTCTTCGTAGCAGCCTCTATTGACCAAGGCTGTAGGATCAGATTAGAGTTAAACTTCACAGAGTTTAATTCCAATGAGAAAATGGGTATACTCTGAAACTGTATTACATCTGGAAACTTAACAGATATCCCTCCTTTCAGTCAAATATTAATATTTTCAAATGGGTGTGTAAGAAGTTGAAGATTTTTCTACAGTAAATAAGATAGTTTGCAGTTAGTGAACTTTTCAGTTATTATTACAGTCAACACTTATGTTTTTCAAGCCACCATATATTAATCATATAAAATTATTTGAAAAATAAGGACAATATTTTGTGCTATCTACAAATCATGTCATGAGAAGTTCATGATAAAAATCTTCATCCTTCAAGGAACTAAATTTCACTGATATTAACTCCTATAAGTACTATAGAAATTACTTTTAGAATGTTCAAATGTATAACTAGATTATGTCCATCATATAGATGTGTATTATCAACTAAAAAGGAAATATAAGAAAGAAGTAATTATTTTGAGATGAAGGCATAACAAAATCGCTCTCTGACACGAGTGTAAGAACAGAATTTACAAAGCTGAAAAATAAATGCTATGAATCAAGCAATATAAATTTCTTAAACTTCATTGTAGAGCTCATTAGAAGCCTGAAAATGTAGAAGTCCTTGATGCCAAGGTCGATAGCCTGAGCTGTAACAAAGTGAAAGGAAATAATTGAATAATTGATTTCTGCAAGTTGTTGTCCGACCTTCCTGTCCATAAACACACACACACACACACACACACACACACACACACACACACAATTAATCTAATAATAGATATAAATAAATGTAAAAATATAAATAAAATTCATTTTAAAAAGATAATACTAAAAATTATTTATTTTATTCCCAATGGCATTAATTTTTTCAACTGATTAAAGAAGATTTTTTTAAAAACGAGAAATTTCAGATACTTATATGAAAAGGTTGGAAAAAAAGGATGGTAAGTATGCAAAGAAAATTCTCCAGTTATATGAGGGAGCTTTATAAGTAAGAATTAATCCTCTCTATCATCCATCCCTCCATCTCATTTTCAATCCATAAAAGGTTCTCTACACTACACCTAATATAAAAATATAAATGAGTTTTGAAACAAAGAATTGAAGTTGAGAGAATTCTTCAATAGTATTAATAGCCTTTGATCATTAAGAATGGGAAAAAAAAGCTTCTTTAATTGGGCCACATCATTGAATGAGCTAGTCAAGAGAAATTAAATTTGCTCAAAGCTCCAACATAATTATTAGGAATGTTGGCTTTCTCAATATTAATCCTTTTGTTATATAATTTAAAATAATTTTTTACCTTCTTCCAAAAGAGATCAATTTTCCTGAATAAATTTGCCTTGAAGTCACTCATAATTATAGTAATAATTACCATGGATATCATAATGATCAAATTTATAAATTATATTTCTGTTTCTCCTGTTACAGTAATGCCCCATGGTAAACTGGAACAGTTTATGTCAGCTGATGGCATGGTAATGAAAATGCAGACGGTGAAGAGAATATAATGCAGCATTTTAAAAATACTGTTAAATGACTGTCTAATTATGATCACATTTAGCCTAAAATTATTTTAAGAATGAGAAACCTATTCTAAAACTTATTTTGAGATACAAATTTCAAGATATCAGAAAGACATTTCAATTGTTTTTTCTGTACAATTAAATTTAAATGAACTTTGACATTCCTTGATATCTAATGTTACAAATAAGATATAATTTTACATAGATATTAGGCAACTCTGTAAGGTGTGTTTATGCATATATATATATATGCAGTCTTATGTAAATAGTTGTCTATCTATATAAATCTTTTATTTGCAAAAACAGAATTTAGAACTGGAGAGATGGCTCAGCCATTAAGAGCTGACTGCTTTTGCAGAAGACTGGCGTTTGAATTCCAACACCCACATAGCAGCTAACAATCATCCATAATTCCAGTTGCAGGGGATCTGACACCATCTGGCAATTGCAAGCATTGTACTACATGGGTACACTTACATACATTCAGGAATAACACTCACACACATAGAATAAAAATAAATTTAAAAATTGAAACCAGAATTTTAGAATTCTCTGTTAGTAGTATATGTTATCATTCAAGTTGTTTGCAAAAGACATAATTAATAGATGTTTTTTCATTAGTCATCAAGCTAATTCAACAATTCAACTTCTCTGTAACCAGAAAATATTAATGTGTGCCAAAGCTGAGGATTGAATGAAAAGCTTTTTAATTTTTTAAGTACCTTTCACATGCTGGCAAGGCATGCTTTCAACTATGGGCCTCAAAAATCATGTGAGATAAAATTAAATTATAAAAATGAAATGGTTTGACATAGGTGTCCTATGGGATAAACACTCAACACCCACTCGCTTGTTCTCTGCAGGTGGCTAGCTATGAGTTTCTGGGTAAATCTCCATCTGTTGCATAAGGAAACTCCTGTGGTGAGAGTTGTGAGATATATTAATCTATGGGCATAACATTAAGTCATTAGGAATAATTTTAATATGAGAACTATTTACTACAAAACTAATATTATATTTCCCCTTAGATCCTGAGACCTGTTTAGACTCAAGTTCCTAAGCCTGATATCAACGTCACTTATTAAGCTCCATACTAAGAAGCAGACCTTAAATCCAATTAAAAACTTGTTAATTATTCCCCAAATATGTGTGCCACTATTGAAATGGTGAACATATCTTAGGGGCAATAGCCAGTATTGTTTGAGGGTCTATGGGACCCCTGGCAACAGTTTCTATATATAAAATCCATTCCTGGTATTAAGAGTTTTTTTTTTCCATTAACCTATGATTTTGAGAAAAGTATATATTTCTCTGTTGTAAGATAAACTCCTTTTAATCTCTTTTAAGTAATATACTTTAAGAAAGCTTTATAGTGGTAGGTTTTCATATGACTTTTTCTGAAGGCCTTTAGTGATACTTATCCCTTCCTATACTAACTCCTCTACCCTGCTCTCCTGGTCCACACCCTATTTATCTTTTCCTAGTTTAACATTCCCCTTTCTCCGTTTGTATCTTTATTCTACCACCCCTTCCAGAAAGTCTCACCTAATACTCCTTGGCTATTTATTAGTTTTTTTGACCTTTCTGCATTTTCAGTTATAACATTCATATCTAAGATTTCAAAGCTCGCATCCATCTATGGATGAGAATATACGATGTTTGTTTATCTGAATTTTGGTCACCTTCCTCAGGGTGATTGCTTCCCGTTCCATTCATTTACTTACAATTTTCATAATTTCATTTTGTTGAAGAGCAGAATAATATTTCATCATGTATATGGACCACACCCTCTTTATCCATTCATCCACTGATGAACATCTAGGTTATTTCTAGTTTCTGACTATTATCAAAAGGGCAACAGCGAACATGGATGAACAGGGATCCCTGCAGAAAGATATAGAGTCTTTGGGGCATATGCCCAGGTGGCATGGATGAGTCATACAGCAGATCAATTACAAATTTAATTGAGGAGTTTCCACACTGATTTCCATAGAGGTTGCCCAAACATGCACTGCCACCAGCAGGGGGTAGGAGTTCTCCTTTCCTACACCCTTGCCAATGTTTGTCATTGTTTTTTGGCTCTTCATCATTTTGAGAGGGGTTAGACAAGACCTGAAAGTGTGTATTTCCCTGATGACTAAAGATGTTGAACATTTTCAGGGTAGTTCTCAGACATTTGTGTTTCAGTTTTAGAGAACTTTCTGCTCAGCTTCTTGCTCCACTTTTTAGATTTTTTTTTTGTTATATATTCTATACTAACCTTCTGTCAAAGGTATAGCTGGTTAATATTTTTTCCCATTCTGTAAGTTGCCTGTTCACTTGAATGATGATTTCCTTTAACGTAAAGACAGTTTTTTGTGTCATATGGACCCAATGGTCAATTGTTGGAAGTAATTATACTTTTATAGTGTTTCTGAGATTTAATAATGCTCCATTGTGAAGTCATTAATCCTCATGACATCACAATGATACTTTTATAGTGTTTCCTAGATCTAAAAATGCTAAATTGTGATGTCATTAATCCTCATGACATCACAATGTTCCTTTTATACTGTTTCTGAGATGTCATAATGCTCCATTGTGACGTCATTAATCCTCATGATGTCACAATGATATTTTTATAGTGTTTCCAAAATTTTATAATGCTCCATTGTGATGTCATTAATCCTCATGACGTCACAATGGTACTTTTATAGTGTTTCTGAGATGTCATAATGCTCCATTTTCAAGTCATTAATCCTCATGACGTCACAATGGAAACAATTATAGTATTTCCGATTACATTTACAGTTTGTGCTATAGGTGTTCTTTTCAGAAACTTCTTTCCTGTGCCTTATAAATTCCAATGTATTCTGTACTTTATCTGATACGGGGTATCAGGTCTCATGGTCTGGTCTTTGATCCATTTGGAGTTAAATTTTCTGTGTGGTGAGAGACAGGAATGCAGTTTCATTCTTTTACATGCCATTGTCCAGTTTGACCGGCATTGTCCACTGAATATCCTCTCTATTCTCCAGTGCTCCCACTTTGGCTTCTTTGTCAAGATTTAGATGGTTGTAGATGTGTGTACTTAAATCAATATTGGGTCCTTAATTCTATTCCACTGATCAGTTTGTCAGTTTTTATGCCAGTACCATGCTGTTTGTATTACTATAGCTCTGTAGTATAATTTGAGATCAGGAATGGTAATGACTCCAGCTGTTCTTTTTTTGTTCAGGATTATATTGCATATCCTAAGTTTTCTATGTTTCCATATAACATTGAGATTATTTTTTTTTAATTTCTGTGAGGAATAGTGTTGGAATTTTAATGTGTATAGCATTGAATTAGTAAATTGATTTTGTTAGGATGACCATTTTAACCATATTAATCCTACCAATCTATGAGCATGGAAGTTCTTTCCATCTTCCAGAATTTTCTTCAATGTCTTAAAATTTTTACTATACAGTTTATTTTGGAAGAAGATGAAAAGTTGGTTTTCAATGTTATACCTAATGTTAGCACTAAGAAAGCCTGGCTTCCTAAAACTCAAGTTTGAAATTTGTTAAAGTTTAATTTCACTTGACTACTTCATTCAAATATATCAAATATTTGCCTCCTAAAGCTCAGGGATCATTGTGGAAGAGGGAACAGAAAGATTATAAGAGGCAGAGGTGGTGAATGGCCACAGGAGAACAGAGTTTTCTAGATAGCTGAACTCACAGCAATGGGAATAGCATGCTCGAGTTCTATGCAAGCTCAGATTCTAAAAAAAAAGTCCAGCATTGATATGACAGGGTGGATTAGAAGCTCGAACCTCACCTAAAATAACAGTGGTAGTTATGGCTGCTGGGAAATGTACAGGATGCACAATCTAGTTACACTTGGGAGTATGGGGATGTCCATAAGAACAGGTGATTGTTCTGTAGAATTTTCCAGGTATAGCACTTGCAAAGGCTGCATGAAGAGTGATAGGCCTAGAAGCTGGAATGATGGACAGAGTTGGGAAATTCACAGGCAGGTCTAGGCAGTACACAGAGCTATGCAACTGGAGCAGGCCTGGAGCTGGGAGGGCAGGGAGGCATTGCCTAAGCAGATCTGGTGGATGAGCAAAGCTGTGCAACCTGAGCAGGTCTGAATACTTGATGAGCAGATAGTGAATGCTGGGCTTGATGATCTCACAGCTCTGGTGGAACTCACAGGTTGAGAGGTCCCACCAGATTAACTTTCTATTGGGTTAAAAATAAATCAAGTTTACAAATTTATAAACTGAATTGTTCTACTCGTTTTCCAGTTTATTCATTGAATTTTCTTTGAAAATGATTGATCTTGTCAGCTAGATGTTGGCTATCTAACATCTTTTTTATAAAGTTGATTCTTTGACAATTTAATATATGTATCACAGCACATACTGATTACACTCTCCAACTCCCTCTCTTTTCTTATTCCTGTCCGTATCAACTACCTTCATATCTACCTGTCTGATTCCCAGACTCATTTACTTTGGTTTTGTTGTATGACACATGTAGTTTTAGCAGGTTCAACTGTGTGGCCATAGGATTGGGACTATTCACTGGAGACTGGTGGGATCAACAATGGGTATACAACTAAATTAACATA
Source organism: Eospalax fontanierii (assembly GCA_035773235.1). Lineage (NCBI taxonomy): Eukaryota > Metazoa > Chordata > Mammalia > Rodentia > Spalacidae > Eospalax > Eospalax fontanierii. Next base: position 40,510,970 of record CM069542.1, on the reverse strand, counting down.
TTAAAATAAGAACTCAAGTACAGTCAAGCATTATGACACACACCTTTAAGTTCAATACTTGAGAAGCAGAGGCAGGTAGATATCTGTGAGCTAGAGGTCACCCTGGTCTATATAGTGAGGTCCAGGTTAGCTGGGTTACAGGGAGACCCTGTCTCAAAATCATCATCATCATCATCAAAAATGTACTAAAGAAGAATTCTTACTCAAAATCATAAATGCTTATTATGTTTGCCTCAAATAGAATATTAAAGTTGTATACAACACACCTACAGCCAACAAACCAACATCATCTAAACGGAGAAAAACTGGAAGCATTCCCACTAAAATCAGGAACCAGACAAGGCTGTGCACTGTCTCTACTCCTTTCTAACATAGTGCTTGAACTTATTGCTAGAGAAATAAGGCAAGAGAAGGAAATAAAGGACTATTCCTTGGAAAAGAAGAGATTAAATCATCCCTTTTTGCAGATGATATGAGACTATAGCAAAGAGATTCCAAAAAATCTCTTGTAGAGATAATTATCATTTTCAGTAAAGTGGGAGGTTACAAAATCAATCTAAAAATCAATATCCTTTCCATATACCAATAACAATCAAAGAAAGAGCAAACGGAAATCCTTCCATTCTCAATAGTCTCAAAAAAATTTCTTGGGAATAAATCTGACCAAGCATCATATGGAAGTACAAAGACCCCAGATATCCAAAGCAACACTGAACACAAAGCGCAATGCTGATGGGATCAGCATACCAGACCTTAAATTATATTTCAGAGCTATAGTCATAAAAACAGCATGGTTTGGGCACAAAACAGAAACATAGATCAATGGAAGATGATTGGAGACACAAACTGAATACATGGAATTTCAGCCACCTAATAGTTGGTGAATATGTCTAGAACACACACTGGAGGAAAGATAGCATATTCAACAAATGGTCCTGGAAAAACTGGATCTCCACATGTAGAAGAATGAAAGTAAACACTTTATCTTTCACCTTGTAAAAAAAGTCCACTTCAAATGAATCAAAGACCTGAAGGTGAAACCTGAAACTGTTATAAGAAAACACTGGAAGTAACCTGCAACATATAGGTGTAGGTGTAGGAGAGGACTTTCTAAATCAGACCTAGGTTGCTTGGGAATTAAGGTCAAGAATCAACTAGTGGGACCTCATTAAACTAAAAAGCATCTGTACAGCAAAAGAAACACTGAGGAGGTGAAGAGAAAACCCACAGACCTAGAGAAAATCTTGACCTATAACACATCAGATAGGGCTTTTAACATGCAGAATATATAAAATATTCAAAAGCAAAGAGTCAAGAAAACAAATGACCTAATTAAAAGATAGGATAAGATCTGAACAGAGAGTTCTCAAAAGAAGAAATAAAGATGGTTAAGAACCATCTTAAAACATGCTCAGCATCATTATTAGTTAGGGAAATGCAAATTAAAATCACTTTAAGATTCCATCTTACCTCATTTAGACAGGAAAAGATGAAGGGATTAAATGATACCAAATGCTGGAGAGGATGTCGGGGAGGGAAACTCTCATTCACTCCTTGTGAGATTTCAAACTCATGCACCCCTAATGGAAAGCAGTGTTGAAGATTCTTAATAAACAAAAACTGAACTTCTCATATTACTTGGGCCTACCACTCCTTGACATATACCCAAAGGACTCATCCTGCTTCAGAAATACTTATATATCTGTGCTTGTTGCTGCTTTTTTTACAATAACTAAGAAATGGAAGCAACCTATGTGTCCCTCAACTGATAAGTGGATAATGAAAATGTGGCACATTTACATAATGGAGATGTACTCAGTGGTAAAGAAAGGCGATGTCATGAAATCTGTAGATAAATGCATGGAACTAGAAGCTTTTACACTAAGTGAAGTAACACAGACTCAGAAAATACAAGCATTATTTGTTCTCCCTCATTTGTGAATCCTATCACCAAATGCTTATATGTGAGTATATGTCCTATTGTGACTGCAGGAACCAAGAAAATGAAAAGTAACCAGGGAGGTAAAGGAAAAGAAGGAACCGAAGGAAAAAGAATATTAGGAGACAGGTGTTACTAAAGGTGAGATGAGAGCATTTAAATGGGAAGAAGGAGCGGGAGAGTTATACAAAACACTATGAGGGTCAGGGGGAAGAATTAGCTCAAGAAAGGGAGGACCAGAGGAGACAGCTATTATCAAAGGAGAAATGGGGAAATGGGAATACTTTTTCTGGGGAAGGGATGGAGGGAGGGTTAGACAAGGAGAGAGAGAGGAAAGATAACTAATGCCTAGATACTGTAAAAAACAAAACCAGAATGAATCATATTAGTCCAAACACCTACTGAAAAAAAATAAACAAACAATATCTCTACCTGGGTCCATGAGTACAGCTGAAGAGTACATAAAAAGAAATAGTGTCAGAAAGGAACAGCCTTCCTTTGAGTTGCTGGCCAAGGTAGTCCAAGAAGCTCCCAAATGTACACAGCTATTGCCTTGACTCTTGATTGACTCCCAGAAAGTAAGACCTTATTGTTGAAGACACGACACACTTCAGACATATGATTTGGAACAACGGAGCTGGAACTGACCTGGAAGCCTCCTCCTCTGAAGGCTAACTCTCATAGTTTTGGAGAGCACTATGCAAGCTGTAAAGAAGAACAGATCAATAGATGGTCCAACTGCAGTTTTAAGGCCTAATGAAGTGCTGTGCTCAGATAACTATATTAAAGCAGTAGTGGCATTTTATCTTGGGGTAATTAACAACTACCTAATTGGACTTAAAACCCTATTCAATGGGAGGAAACTCATGTGTAGTGCTGTAAACACAGCCAAATACACATGACTGGGAAGGACATATATCTTAGGGGAAATGCCAAGCCTGTCATATCCCTGGACAAATGTGTTTTCTTACCATGTATCATAGTCACCACTCATCATAGTAATTTGTTTTGCAACAGACAGAGATTATTACAGAGCTCCCCAACTGATTGTCTATGAATTCCCCAAGCCTTAGTGGCATATCTACATTGCCACCTGAACATCTAAGAATCATGTAAGATAGAGGAGCAAGGGGTATAAAGAATACTAATCTAGCTCTCAGCTCTCATCAATGAAGGTCCCTCACACAATAGAACCAGGAACACAAAAGTCCACAAATGGTCAAAGCATAAAGAATAAGAGTCTCCAGAGTGTGGGTCTTTGGATAGGACTCCTATATTAAACTCTATCCACCCAGGGCTCAGGGACCATCTCAGAAGAGGAGACAGAAAGATTGTAAGAGCCATGCAAGAGGTGCATGAACATAAGGAAACCAGGAGTTACAGGCTCCTGGGACCTATGCCAATGATGTCAACATGCAGAAAATCCTTTCAAACACAAGCAGACAAAAACCCAGCACAAGAATGTTGAAATGTAGCAAGCCGAAATTGTAGCAAGCAATTCGAATTGTAGTCGAATAGCTATTGACAGCTGATTACTGCTGGGTGAGGAAAAGCTGATCTTAAAGGTAGAGACCCTAGATAGTCTAGGTAGAACTCAGTGTATGAACTTGCACTGAGGGACACAATGCATGACAAAATGCATGATTTCCAGTGTGTGTGTTTGTGGCGAGTATGGGAGGGTGCCAGTGTGAGAGGGCTTATAAAGATGATTAATATGTTTTTTATGAAATATACAGCAATTCAATAAAAATTTACAAGAAAAAGAGGAATATCCTGGGGCTGGAGAGATGACTTAATGGATAAAATGCTCTCTGGGCAAGCATGAGGACTAAAGTTCTATCATCAGCACCACATAAAAGTCAGGTAGGTGTGTTAGCTGCCTGTAATCCCAGATGCTCAGTATACAGAGACAAGGTATTCCTAGCGCAAGCTGGCTGTCAAGATCAGCTGAATCAGTTAACTCTGAGTTCAGTCAGAAGTCCTACCTCAGTAAATAAGGTGGAGAGCGATGAAGGAATACATCCAGTGTCAATTTGTGGCCTTCATATGCATGCACAAGTGAACATATACATGCAAAATACATATGCACATGAAAAAAGTTAAACAAATGTATCATGTATCTATTTAGTATGCATAGCACTATTTTATTTGCTTTATAAAATAGAACTAAGGGAAATATTTACCCACAGGTATAGAGAAAAAGTTCTCAGTTTTTCCAAAACAGTCAAGTCAAAGTTTTATTTTCCTATAACATAGCTCAGTTCTGGTTATCTTGTGCCTTGATTTTGGCTTTCATAAAATACATATAATAGAAGCAAAACACAAAATACGTTAATATTTTACTGTGAAAAAGCCATACTCTGACCAAAGTTCAATCAGGTTCTAAATCTTTTTCTTGACTAGTTTCTGCCTTGTCCAGGCAAACTTCCAGAGCTCGAAGCCACAGGGAATTGGCTTCCCTTCCCCCTACACTCAGAGACCTAAGCAAACACAAGCACAGTTAACAGTTCAATCATAAGATGATGACTTCAACCCTTTTGTTACTGCCTGGGAACATTAAGTTGCAGGCTGCCAACATTTACTCTGTATTCTAGGCAGCATATGAAAACTGGATTCCTGTCTCCCACTGTTTGTAGGAGGGTATGAGCTAACTTCAATAGTTGGCAGTTAACAATAGTATATGACCTAGAAATTTAACTACCTTCCCTTCCACTTAGGTATACATTTCTCCCTTCTTGACTCTACTCAAATTTCTTCCATTCCTCTACTGATTTTTGCTCTCTCTCTCTCTCTCTCTCTCTCTCTCTCTCTCTCTCTCTCTCTCTCTCTCTCTCTTTCTCTCTGTCTCTCTCTCCCTCTTTAGTCTGTCTTTTTGATACAGGGTCTCCCTATAGCCCTAACTGGCCTGGAACTCACTATGTAGATCAGGCTGGCCTTGAACTTACAGAGATCATCCTGCATCTGCCTTCCAAGTGCTAAGATTAATGGTGGGCACCACCATGGCTGGTGCACATTGTCCTTTTAAGTTATCAAGTTGTGTCTACACAAATCCAAACTGAATTCAGTTTACACAGAATTCTCTTCATGATTGCAGTAATTACTATTCAATGAAATCTACAGTAATCATTACAGTACTTGTCATCTTTATCTTTGATAAATGTCATCTGTGCTAATCTAGTCCTTCAGAGTCTCACCTCTATGAAGTAAAAGACATAATCCACAGACTGTCCATGAATGAATATGAGGTTATATAAGTTATTCATGCTCACAAAGCTACTAAGCTGTGAAGCTGTGTTGAGCTGACATTCAGAATTGTGGTTTGCAAATGTTTCATTATAAATCATTTACATATTTGCTCTCTATGCAAATAAAAACAGAGACAACATTCGTTTGACTATCTTTAAATACAGTATACATTAAATACATTTTTCTGTGGTTGGAGAGATGGTTGAGCAGTTAAAAGCACTGATTGCCCTTGCAGAGGACCCGGGTTTGATTCCTAGCACTCACAGGGCAGCTAGCAACCATCTGTATCTCCAGTTCCAGGGGATCAGATGTCCTCTTTTGGCCTCCATAGGCATTGCATGAAACAGATGTGTTTACACACATGCAGGCAATATATTTTAAGTACTTTTTTCTTATTCTAGATTTTAAATAAGAATATTAGGCCTAGTCATTTCCAAGATACTGATCACAAATATTATACAATTTCTTATTCAAATGCCCTCTCTTAATCTCATTTTACCATGGATTCCTAAATAAAACAACCATTTAGATGTTATATCAATATATAATTTAATTGACATTAGTAAGCTAGGTGGTGTTTGTTCATGCCTTTAATCCCAGCGCTGGAGAGGAAGAGGTGGGTGAACCTCTGTAAGATAAAGACTAGTCTGGTCTACATAGCAAATTCTAGGCCAGCTGTGGCTACAGGAGGACTCTGTCTCAAAAAATTTAAACAAACATCCAGAAACAACAAAAACTAAATGACATAAGTGGTGTTTTCTTCTTCCTTTACTTTTGACAAAATGCTTTGACTTTAAAAGTCACCTTGGTATTGTTATACACATCTGAAATATACATCCATTGGTCCTAAAAATGAAGTAACAATACTTGTTGGTAAAAAAAAAAAATGATAAGAATTTGGAAGCAGATATAAAAGCATTTGTAATCTAAATCAATAATTACTCATTAAACAGTAAAATATCAGTACTATTCTACTTGGAAATGCCAGTTGTAAAAGCAAAAGAAATGCCTACATGATCTGTAAATATTCTCATTCATAATCAGCATGCATCTCTATTAGCTCTAGGCACTGCATTATTAAAATTATAACCTCACTGAACATTCAACTAACTTTTAATCTCTGTCTTTATATTGTGGTAAAGCTCTACTGCCTGGAAATAACAATGTTATAAAGAACTTTTCTATAAATTTACAAACTGCAAAAAAATCTTAACTCATGGAAGTAATCGGATTTTATCTCAGCCTAAAGTGAATTGAAAAGGCAATTTAAATGAGCTACATTTTGCCCTATGCTGTATATGCTATTACTCTGGTGAGAACTGATTAAAAATATAACAGTTTTCAGACTATATTACTCACCATATAGATGAATTCTGGTGATCCCAAAGAGAGTCATAATAATTCATTCTAAAAGGACACTTTATCCTTCACAGAAATCTGCATAATAAAGGAAAAGTTAGAAATGCGTGCAGTGAGTTGAGTGATTTCCCAGTAAAGCTGAACTGTCTTTTGTGCATCACACTGGTGTTTGAGGCACTGGAAGATCATGGGCTTTCTCTGTATTCCCAAGGAAGTCATTGAAAAAGCAGGAAGTATTTTAGAATCCAGTTCATATCAATTAAGAATCTGTAAACTGATTTTCTGAAATTTAATTCAGTCCTTCTTATGAACATGTTTCCTTGTGCAGTTAGGAACATTAACAGTGTAGGTGAAATGTCATTATTCCATATATTTTAGATAAACTGTGCACCAACATATGATACGTTTCCAATCCTTTCAATGTTGCCATTCTGGTAGCATGGATTTTTATTTTATTTTATCCTACACTTATTTAGCTAATTATGATTTATTTGTCTAATCTCATATCTCATTACTTATTTTCTGAAAAGCTTGCCCTTTCCAGTGTCAAAAGGTACTCATAATGATACCTGAATATGAATTTTAAAAACAAATTAACAAAGTGTTTATGATATATTTAAATGCAAAAGAAGGTCTAATTTCATGTTAATATGAAACATGCTCTCAAGTGTTAAAACTCAGAATGTGGGGCTGGAGAGATGGCTCAGTGGTTACAAGCTCTGGCTGCTCTTGCAGAGGATCAGGGTTCAGATGCCAATACCGAAATAGTGGCTAAAAGCCATCCATAACTCCAGCTCCAGGAGGTCCAACACCTCCTTCTGGCCTCCAGAGGCATTGCATGACATGGGTGCACTTATATACAGGCAAGCAATAACATATATACATAAAATGAAAATAAGTAAAAAAGAGAATTGGAATACACTGAAGTTGTAGTTCTGAGTTCCAGATCTGAGAACAGAAGAGACGTTGATGGAAGTAAAGCAGAGAAAAATGACTGAGTGGACACGGAGGCCAGCAAAGCCCTGAGGCCCGAGCATGTAGTGTCAGTGGTGAAGCCCGTTTTAGGAAGCACGGTGATACAGTAACACAGTAGTTGGCATATCTTAGCTGAAGATTGTTAGATGCTTTTCAAACTGTAATTAATGAAGATCAGCAGTTTCTCTGCAGGAAACAAAAGGCTAATATGTACCACTTAGAACAGACAACCACACTGTCAAATAACTATTGTTTGCAGTCTTCAATGTGGTAGTCTACTTTGTTTTACAATGTTCCCTATTCCCTGATAAGCAATTCTGGAATAAAATACTTTAGTATTCTGTCATTAAATAATAAAACACACCTAAATATTTAGGATGATCACCTGTATGTTTTTAAATGTTTATGGTTTGTGTTTTTTTTTATAATTTTGTCCATTTTTGTTCTGTTTTTGAGAGGACATCATTGTAAAGATGCAAGCTTCATATGTTTATATCAAAATAATTGTATAAATGTGAAATAGTCTTCTTGGATGACCTTCCATTTAAGTATTTGAGGCATGTGATTTTCTCTTTGCTATTCCGTATAATAATCACTCTCAAGGTATCCATGATACAATTCATTTTTAGTTCCTCTTAGCTCATACTTAATATCTGTATATCAGGTGATTAATGAAGAGTCACCTTTTGTAAACATTGATATTGTATAATGTCCTTGATGTGTAATGTAGGTCCTAATCAAGGCATATCGCAGAGTAGAATGCAACAGGGGGAAAAAGATTAGATGACAGGCTAAAGTCAATAGCTAAGCATTTAAAATGAAAGAGGGTAGAACTCAAATATGGAAAGGATTTTTTCAGTAACTAGAACTAAAAGATTTACAGATTCTAGTTTGTCTTTCTTGATCAGCAAATCCACAGTGTTAAGAGATTGAACTACTTTAAAGGTAAATGAATACCCCCAACAAATTCTACATTGACTATTATGTGTATTTAATCAAGTACTTAAAATTGAACACCTAAACTTCTACAGTATCAAATATTGTACATCAGCCTGTTCTCCATCTATGCTAAACTTTATTCAAATATTTTAATGCTAATAGAATTAAATTAATGGTTGTTACTAATACATATTACTGAAATATAAGCCACATTGACATCCTCAGTTAATCTGTAAGGGAAGCAAATCATATTATAACAAAATATCAAAACAACAGCTTTGACAGATTATTAAAGGAAAAATTGAAAAATTATTCTATATTCTATATAATTATAAAACATTTTATTTGCGTGACATGCTGATGAATTCTACCCAAATTAATCACGGCAACTTAAATTATACTTCACAATGTACCAAATACTAACCTACCTAAAAGTTAATGTTCTTATTTTGTACTAATAATAAGTACTCCTTTGTCTGAATTCTCAACACATAAATATTAATTTTTTTTAATTATAAAGGTAAGGAAACTGTATATTTTGCATTCTTGCTATAGCAAATGTTTGTGTTTTTTCTGTGTACATAGTACTAATAACACTTAACTGCTTAAATGCATGTGTACCTTCTTTACAAATATGGCAACTGTGCATTTGTTGTATAGTCAATTCTAGTTGCTATAACAAAGTAATCAGCAATAGAAATCAATTTCTTACAGTTTTGCAAAATGGAAATTTGATGTTGGAATGTCAGTATAGTCTTTTCTGATACATATCCTTTTGGTATGTTTCAGACATTTGGTTACAAGGCAGAAATAACAGAAGAACCTCCTTGGGGTTTCTTTCATCAGGGCACTAGGCTGATTCAGGGGAGTTCTATCTTCATGACATAATTAGCTACAAAAGGCTCCATCTTCCGAAACTGTCACGTCAGGAGTGGGATTTTAATATTTGAATTTTGAGAGGAGATTTTCATTCCATGAAAGAAGACTATAAATTATTTTATGACATTTCTGTTTTATTATAAAATGAAAATTGTTCCATTTATACTAACACCACTAACTAGGTTAAGAATTCCTCAGAAAGCTAAAGTTTGGATTTATTAATTTGAGTGAGTCAATGTTTATTCAATGATATTGGATCTCTTAGGTTTATGTGTGTTTATGAAGCAAACATAATTGTATGACAGCATTTCTACATATATAGAGTCATAAATTTCATTCACAGATGTATGGATCTATTATATTTACTATAAGAAGGGTGGTTATAATGATGTACATTCTAAAAGTATAGTCCTAGAGGATTAAACATTAAAAATACTTTTGAATTATCCACTCACTTTTAAGCAACATGCTTACAAGGTAAAAAAGTCTAGATTTATCTAAATGGGTTTTTAATATTTTAGTGATGATATTGTCAGTTGTTTAGCAAAGCAGAAAGCACAATGGATAACTCTGTGATCAAGTCTATTTGCTGTGAAATAATGAAACAACATTCCTTATATGAAATTTAGACCTTTCAGTAATTCAATGTAGATCTTTCTATTCTCCTTAAAAGACAGGGCTATAGCATTTTTAATAAATGGTAAAAGAAGTATTATGAAACATTAAGGAAATAAGAATATATAACTGTTTTTTTCATTTTTAAATTGAATTCTTAATTTCTGTGATTTTCCATACAGTACATTTTGATGTACTGGTAACCCCTCCACTCTCCACAGTTCCTCACCACTGTGAGCAGCACAATTTCTTTTTCTTTCTTTCTTTCTTTCTCTCTCTCTCTCTCTCTCTCTCTCTCTCTCTCTCTCTCTCTCTCTTTCTTTTTTTTGTCATTTTGAGACAGTGTCTCCCTGTAGCCCCCAACTGACTTGGAACTCATTATGTAGACAATGCTGGCCTTGTACTCACAAAGATTAACCTGTCTCTACCACCCAAGTGCTGGAATTAAAGGCTTGTGCCACCATGCTCTCCTAATGTATTTTCTTTTAAAAAATTAACTTGAATTTTAAAAATTCTGTTCTCCATAACATGTAATTTGCATATATCTTAGTTTACCTCCAATCATTTCAACAAAACATTCTGACCAATACCAACTTGGGGAGGAAAGGGTTTATTTGGCTTACATTTCATCACTTAGGAAGCCCAAGGTAGGAACTCAGAGTGGGAACCTGGAGGCAGGAGCTGAAGCACAGGTCATGGAGGAAAGCTGCTTAATGGCTTGCTCCCCTGGCCCATGCTCCGCCTGCTTTCTTATACAATACAGGACTACCTGACCAGCGATGTCATCATCCACAGTGGGTTGTACCTTCCAACATCACTTGACAATGAAGAAAGCACCCCATAGACATGGCCACAGGGCAGTCCAATGGAGGTAGTTTCCTAATTGAGGCTCCCTCAACCCAGGTATGTTAAGTTGACACTAAAGTTATTCAGCATAATTCATCTCTTGCCAACTTGATACACAAACACATCACTATTATGTCACAACCTCTTCATTTTTTGTCCCTAAGATATTATTTTAACAATATCACAACATAAGATGGTACAACCTTAAAAGTCCCACAGTCCTTAAAAAAATTTAAACACTTAAAAGTTGATAGTCTCTCTTAAAATTCTCTTAACTTGCATAACTATCTGTAACTCCATCTCAGGACATCTGTATCTTCTTCTGGCCTCTGTGGGTACCTGTACTCTCATATACACATATCACCTCATACACATTATTAAAAATAAAAATAAATATTGAAAAATAATTAAAATTCAAAATAACTAGAAATCAACAGATGCAGATAGCTTTGTTAATTGTGAAGGGCAAGCAACCTTCCTGAGGGAATGAGGTTTGTAGGTTGGAGTTTGGGGAAGTATCAAATTTATAGGGGCCCCGAAAATTGCAGAAGGTGAGTGGTGCCTTCTTGGGAGGTGCTTTGCTTCATCCTAGAATCTGCGGAGGGCAGTTGGGGAATTCTGATAGGGGATCCAGATATATTCTGTTGGGTGAGTTGGGATGCTGGGAACCCAACTCAGGTCTTCTGCAAGAGCAGTGCATTCTCTTAACTACTGAGCCACCATCTCTCCAGGACTTAGCACTTTTTATTTATTTTACTTCTTATTTTTATGTACTTTTATTGAATTTTTATGCATTTCACACAGAACATCTTAATTATATTTCCCCACTGGCACCTTTCATCACCCCTACCCCACCCCACAGGATTTCATTCAGTCTGTCATTTGTGTTAAGGCCTATTGTGTCAAGTTAGTATCCCTAGACACCCCTCAGTGCAACTTCATTCACTGACTTTCAGTCAGCCTCGCTGGAGACCATCACTTTTAAGATCAGCTCTTTCTTACCCAGTGGTCTTTCTTATCTGTGGGTCTACTGTCTATTTCCACAGTTCTGTGCTGAGTTTTTGTCTGCTTGAGTTTGCATGGGTCTTATACATGCTGGCACCATTGATGTAGGTTCTTTATTCTCATGTCTTCTTTTCATTCTGAATTCTAACAGATACAACAAAAGAGAAATCGCAGGTATAGGTATCAGATACTGCTATCTGATGACACGGCATTTTGGTTGGTAGAAACTGGTGGTCTGCTATGTTAACATATTCCAAAATGTTAGTGACAGGATGTAATATCAAAAACAGAGGTGTGCACAAAGTGGCTACTTAAGGTCTAAAGATATCCTGGGATACCTGGGAGTGAGACTTTGGATCTGTGACATTCCAAACTCTCCACAATTACTGAAGTTCTAATCAGGTGATAAGCCTTTACAGAGATTCGGTTTCAAGACACAGTTTTTCTTGGAATTTTCTTTCACAAAACTAAGACATGACTTCTAAAGTAATCAAGTAATTCTGAAGTGTCTTTTTAAAATTTTTTTTTGTTAAGTTCTTAGACTAGTTTTTAAAAAAATGCTGTACAAACTTCCAGCCTCAGTTTCTCCATTTCTGAAAAGAGGATTGATTAGCCTCCTTGAAGTGTTTTATAATTAGCTTACACTTGAAAAGTGCATTCAATGTGAAAGGTCCCATTTAAATGCAAAGTGTTCTTAATCAGTGAATACCAGATTCAGCAGTTTTCTTACCTCTTAAATTCCTAAAACTCTAAGCAATATACAGAGTTACTTGCCCTTTCTGTTTTCTTTAAAAGTCTTTTTAAATAAATATTTCCAGCTTTTTAAAATGTTTGCAGTTAGCCACCCTTTTTCACACACACACACACACACACACACACACCCCAAAACCCGAAACCCAGAAATTCATAAAGCTATTGTGTATGTTTTATCTTATTTGTCTCATTTCTAAAATCTGGGTTGTATCCCATGGCCAATTGCATTAATGAAAAATCAACTAGTGAATGAAATTGTGGTTTGAATTGTCAACCCAGTACTGATAAATTTGCAGGAGGAAATACATTATTTGTAAATATATTTTATGAACTATTAACTATTCTAACTCTGTGCAAATCCTCAAGATTTATGTAGACACTGTTCTCGATTGAAGAGAAAATAGGAAGATCATGCTTATGGCTCCACCATGGAGCTGAGAGCAGTAAGTGCAAGCTGGAGCTCTGAGGCCCTGTGCAGAATGAGCCCAGGCAAAAAGGCCAGCTGAATGCCAATGTTCTGAACAACCACAGTGAAGTATTCATAAAAATATGACAGGTAAGTATGTGCATATAAATATAAAACAAAATGCTATTTGGAAGTCTGTCTCCAGGTTGTTATTTCACAGGCAAACCCTGGAGAAAAAGAGGGATGCTTTATAAGAATTGCACAAGATTCCTTCTGTGTTCTAAAGTCAGGTTTTGTAAATTGTTTTGGAAAATGACTTTTTAGACACTCATTTTTAACTTTTTAAAGACTTTTTTAAAAAAGAAATCTGCACTAAATTTTAAAAATCTGTTTTGTGTTTAGGTAGATTTTTACCTTACCTAAGATAATTTCTCACACGTGCTTCCCAAGAAGCAAAGGCATTTAAAACCATTGATATAACCATTTTCAGTAGTAAATTAAGTAACCTTAATTTTAATGCAACATATAGAAAAAGAGACACCTGTCTATGTATAAAAAATTAACAAAATTAATAATTCTATAATTACCAAATAAAACAAAAGTTGCTATTCATTTGTTAACAGTATTAGATATTCTTAGATTTATTAAGCATTTGTGGAATTTGTAAGCCCTTAAACTCCAAAAAAAGGTAGTAATTTATAAGGTTCTCCTTTAATGACAAACTTAATCCTTTAACAACTCACTCTTCTGAGGAGAAGTGATTTTAAACTATATTAATTCTCAGATGGTTAAGTGTTGCACATTATTTTTATAAAGGTTATAAAACATGTCACCTTTATATTAATAAACCACTGTTCTTAGTCTGTTACTAATGTATGATAATTCATGTGTTGCTTTATAAAACATGTTATTTTGATTACTATCAGATAAACTTTTAATGGTTAACTTATCATATATTAACAGTATTTATTTACATGTCTATTATTTTTAATATATTAAAGTAAGCCATTAATCTATTAAATATTATTAAAACATTATGTTCCAATAAATTAGAAAACAAGGCATTCTTTATCCTGCATTCTGCCAGAAATAGAATATCAACTCACCTTCTCTGGACAATTTAAAGCTCAGCCACACTTTAGAATCCTCAAGAAGATAAGTGGGAGCCAAATAGTTACAAATACGATTGTTTAAATCTGGGAGTCAATCAACTGTAAGACTCTGGATAGCTTCTGCTTGATGTCCTTTCTCTGTTAAGAACACCAACAAGGCGACAGGAACTGGCTCAGGGGTTAAGAATACTGGATATCCTTGAAGAGGACCGGATTTCAATTTCCAGCACCCTCATTGTGGCTAACAACCATCTGTCACTCCCGTTCTAGGGAATTTGATGCCTTCTTCTAATCTCTGTTGGCAGTGCATGACACGGGTGAACTAACATACGGGCAGATAATACACTCATACACACATTTTTTTTAAAAGAATAATAAGACACAAACTGCAATTACCGTGCAATCCTTGCCTGCTCTTGTCTACCACTTTCAACAGCTCATGTAACACCATTTACTCCAAGTTCCAAATACAGCTGCTATTTGCTCCTCACTCGCATCTGTGTCCTTCCTGAGTTTAGGATTTCCTTTATTCTTGCCTCCGTGGTCCATTGCTTTTCTGCTACCTACTCCTAAGTGGACCTGTTGGCGCCAGTGAAACTTTATAGTATATCAACCAGATCATGCTATTACTTCTTTCAAAAATGTACCATGTCTTCTCTTTACGACAGGATGTTTTTCTTTAAAAACAAAAATGTCCAGAAGACAGGGTTTTACTCCCGACCTCCACACTGCATTTGGGAACGTGTGGCTGTTGTGCTCACAGTAGAGCCTGTCAACATTCCAGTAAGGAGTGGGAAGGGATTCAGGAGCCCTAAGACTTAGCTGAGGTACGGACAGTTGTGGTTTCTGGGGATGCGAACTTAAGGGTGGTTTTCTGGAAGATCAGCCAGGGGATGGCCCCACATCCAGAAGTACAGAGGCACAAATTTGAATCTGTAGGTTAGTAAATTTAAAACCCGATACACAATGTTGGGGGACAATGTAGTAAATGGGGATCTGAAAAGAGTTAATGGGAGGAGTTAGGAATTAATATGGTCAAAATACATTGTATGAAATTCTCAAAAAAATTAACAAAAATATTTATTAAAATGCTGAGATTTGAACAACTGTAATATTTCTGTTGCCTCTTAAAGTTGTTTTACCCATCTCACAACATGTATATTTCAGAATTTATTCCTATCCCAAGCATTTGTCTGTTCATTATTATTTGTAATTACATTTTTTCCACAATGAAAAAAGTGATACCTTATTAATTAATTAATTAATCTATCCAGCTAGTGGTTGTGTCGTGACCCTTCTGCTAGTGAGCTCCGTGATTTTGAGCAAGATGTATAACATATACCTCATGTGTGAATAGGATTTTAACTAATATTAAATGAATAAATGAATAAAAAATGTTAGAATAGTGAGTGAAATATTTTTTTATTTATGTGTATAAGCGCATTGCTTACATGCATGAATGTAAATGAGCATTATTGATTTTATTATTTGTATTTCTTTCCATCTATCAGGATGTGAGTCATGAAAGACTCAGAATAAATATTGCTGAATCTAAAGAGGGAGACAATTGTTTTTCAGCATTATTATCATCACCTTTCAAACATTCAACATGAACAAAATATGTCAGTTAAATAAATGCCAATATTCAAGTTTATGTCTTCAGTATCTGTAACTAATAAGAGTATTGTTTCTGTGCAGCTTTACTAATAAGTGGTTCTTTACTTCCAATTTACATAATAGCAGTGTATTACCTGACAAGGACAGAATTACTAGCATTTTAAAATAATAAATTTTAAAAATAATTTTAAAATAATTTTAAAATTTTAAAATAATAAATATGAGTCTTAATGTTCCATGAGCAATGTCCATTATTAAAAAGGAATGTTCATCTGTTCACTAAGGCCACATAGTGTAGAAGATATTGACAGTTTTGATGAAGTTACAAACTTTAATTATTACAAAAGAGGTGTTGCTAAGCTTAGGCTAATTTTTAAAATATTTTATTTATAATTTTTATTTTATATGTCTGGGTGTATTGTTTGAAGATAAGTGCACCCGTGTCATGCAACACTAGCAGAGGTTAGAAGAAAGTGTTGGGTCTCCTGGAACTTGAGTTACAGATGATTGTTGTCCTCCATGTGGATACTGGGAACTGGAACTCAGATCTTCTGGAAGAGCTTCCAGTGCTGAAAACCACTGAGCCAGCTCTCCATTCCTGAGTTTAGGTTAATTTTTTTTTAATGTCTGCAATAACTGATATTGCAAAGGAGAAGACAAACATTGATCACTTGAAATCACAACTTCCAGCCTAAAGCAGCACAAATTTCTAATTTGGGGAGAAAAAAGTATGGTTCAAGTAACTTTACCAGTTAATACATTCAATTCAGCTAAGCTTCAGTGATTTCATTAAACTTTAATTCAACATTTATCTCCATGAATTGTTTCTGAAAATATTTTTCAAAATGGTAAATAAGTTTGGTTTTTTCTTTCTTCATTCAGTGATACTGTCCTTGAAATTATTTAGTGTGTTCTAAGGATTTTCTTGTTGTTCTTTTCCCCTGAAACTAACTGAAAATGCAAAGCTGGTCTTTTTTTTTTTCTCCTTTTTGATACCTCCACAAAGCCTGAGCATGCTTTCCCTGACACTGGTGTCTCTCACATACTCCTTCTACCATTCAACTGCTTTCCAAACTCCCGAGAATATGTACTCCTCCTATTATATAAAATACTTTAGAGTACTGACCTACTATTATCTAAAGAAATATACATGGGTCAAAAGTTCAGAATATGTTCATTTTCCAGTTGTTTTTGTCCACCCACAGATAAGAAAGGTACCTACACACTAGCTTCTTGTTTTCATACCTCATATGCTTTATAAATTCTATCACTATCATAGCAATTCTGAAAAGAAAATCAAAACAATTCCCAACTGAGATGGCTGAAGTTAAGTTTTCTAAGTAGTAGATTTCTTATAAGAACAGTTTTCTTTGTCTAATTTGTTCTGTGGTTTTATTTCTAACAACTCTTCTGCTTAAATATCAAAATGATAGAACTTTAATGTGCAGATTAAGTATTATAGGTTCATAGTGAAGAAAATTTGAAAGTGTAAGGCATGAACATTTTTAATAAATATTTTTTATTGTATCATTGTATGTTTCATACAGAACATCTCAATCAGTCTTAATCATCTTTATATCCATTTCCCTACTAGTACAACCCCCATAGGCCTCAAACTGAAATTCACACAATCTTTCATCTGTGTTAAGGTCTGTCGTCAAGTCAGTGTCCCTAAGTGACCTCAGTGCAGGTTCCAGCCTACCCAGAGACCCTCTTTAGGAAGACTAGCTCATCCTCAACCAACAGTGATCAATTGCCAATATTTCTTAAGCAAAGTTTGGGGTCTGCTACCCATTTCCCAGGTTCCATTCTGGATTTTTGTCTGCTTGAGTTTGCATGGGTCTTGAGCATGTCAAAACCATTGCTGAAGATTCATATGAGCAGGGTCACAGGAACCTGTAAAATTCTACTTCCACGTGGTCACTGGCACTTACAATCATCCAGCCCTCTCTTCAGCAATGATCCCTGACAAGTGAAACAATATAAGAGTCCTGTCCAGAGACCCTAACGAGGCAGATTCCTAAACTCAATTTAGCCATTTTTGGCCATTAGTGTTACTGGCCCTTTGTTGCATATGGGAGCTTCATTAACGAGAGTTGAGAGATTCATTCTTTACCCCTTGTTATATTGGGTGAGCCTTCGGTGTTGAGGTTGCATTGCAGATGTGCCACTTAGGCATGGGAAATTCATAGAAAATGACTGTGTGTGACCAGTTGTGGTACTCTGTAGTAATCTCCATCTGGTGCAGAAAAATTTCTTTGATGAGTGATGACTAAAAACTTGATTGTAAATATAAGGATACATATTTTGCATTTAGTAACAAGTTAGAATAGCCTAGGGATATGATAGCCTTGGGGATTTCTCTAAGATCTATAATGTCTTCACACATGAGTTTCCTCCCATCGAGTGGGTTCTAAGACCAGTTAGCTAGCAGTTGATTGTCTCTGAGATAAAAGTGTCACTATTGCACAAATGTCAAATGCTGTGCCATCATCAATGTCATTATTCTCCATTGGCTACTTGCATAGTGCTCTCCAAAGTTATGAGTGCTAGCCTTCAGGGGAAGTGGCTTCCAACCCAGTATCCAAAGTATGTCCTGTCTTCAGCAATAGGGTCTCACCTTTAGGTTCTAGGAGGCAATCAAGGGCTGTGGTAATAGCCCATGTAATTTGTGGAGACTCTTGGAACACTCTGACCAACAACACAATGGAAGGTTAGAAGGTTTCTCCTGTCTGGCACTGTTTCTTGTTATGTAGCCTTCCATTATGCACATGGGCTCATGTAGAGGTATTGTATGTAGAACTTGTCATTAGGTTGTTAGACTAATATGATTCCCTCTGGTATTTTACACTAGCTAGACTCTCTCTCTCTCTCTCTCTCTCTCTCTCTCTCTTTCTCTCTCTCTCTCTCCCCTTTCTCTCCCTCCCTCTCTCCTCAGTACCTCTCTCCATCCCTCCCTGCCTCCCTCCCTCCTTTACTCCCTTTCTAAAGTGTCCCCATTGTCACCATTTCTCCCTTGAAAATACTAGCCTCCTAAGACACCACCTGTCAAGAGCACATTCTTTCCCTTTATCCTCATAGTTCTTTATAACTCTCCCTCTATGTTTCCATTTAAATATCCCCCTTTTATCTTTTTCTCCCTTAGTAACACCTGTCTCCTAATATTCTTCTCTCTTAGGTTCTTTCTTTCCCTTTATCTCCCTGGTTCCTTCCCATTTTCTTGGTTCTTGCAGTTATATCAAGACACATACTCATGTAAGGGTTTGGTGCTAGGATCCACATGTGAGAGGAGACTATACATCATTTGCTTTTCTGACTCTGTGTTACTTCACTTAGCATAACAGTTTCTAGTTCTACCATTTACCTGAAAATTCATGATTTTGTCTTTCTTCACCACTGAGTAGAACTCCTTTGTGGAAATGTACATTTTTTTAATCCATGTGTCAATTGAGGGACACTTAGGTTGCTTCTATCCCTTAGGTGTTGTGAAAGCAACAGCAACAAACATGGATATACGATTATTTCTGCGATATGAATCCTTTGGGTATAGTCTAAGGAGTGGTATAACAGAGTCAAATGGTAGGTTAATTTTTAGTTTTTAAAGAGTTTTCCACACTGCTTTCCACTGGGGTTGCATGAGTTTACAATCCCACCAACAGTGAATGAGTGTTTCTCTTTCCCCACAACCTCTCCAGCATTTGATAACATAACTGTGGATTTTAGCCAGTCTGACTGGGGTAAGTTAAAATCTTAAAAGGTTTTTAATTTGCATTTCCCTAATTATTAACTATGTTGAGCACTTTATCAGATGTTTCTTGGTCATATGAATTTCTTCTTTACAAAACTCTCTGCTCAGATCCATAGCCAATCTTTTAACTGGGTCACTTATTTTCTTGAGTCCTTGATTTTGAGTTCTGTATATATTCTGGATGATAAACCTCTGTCAGATGTGTCACTGGTGAAGGGTTTTCTCTTCACTTTCTTCATTGTTTGCTGTGAGAAGTTTAGTTTAATGAGGTCCCACTTGATTTTACTGACCTTAATTCCAGAGCAATTGCTGTCTGATTTAGGAATTCCTTGCCTGCCATATCTTTTAGTTTACTGCCAATATATTCTATCAGATTCAGACTTTCAGGTTTCACATTATGGTATTTGGTTCCTTTTGGAGCTGACTTTTGTGCAAGATGAAAAATAAAGTTCTAGTTTCATTCTTCTATAGGTAGAGATCCAGTTTTACCAGCACCATTTGCTGGAGATGCAATCTTTGTCCAGTGAGGGTTCTTGTCCCCTTTTTCAAATATCAGATGGCTAAAAATGCATGTACTCATGTTTGAGTCATTAATCATATTCCTTGATCTATGGGTATATTTTTTGTCAGTACCATGATGTTTTTATGACTATAGATCTGTAATATAGTTTGAAATTATAGCAATCCCCCTTGCATTTCTCATTGTGATCAGTGTTGGTTTGGCTATCTGGGGTCTTTTAGGCTTCCATATGAATTTTACGATTGTTTTCTAATTCTGAAAAGAATGTCATGGGTATTTTGAGTAGGATTATATTGAATCTGTATAGTGAATTTGTCAGATGCTCATTTTTACAACATTAATTACTCTAATACATAACCATGGACAGTCCTTTTATCTTCTGGTGTTTTCATCAGTCTTTCTTTAAAGATATAAAGATCTAAAATATATATGTATATATATATATATATATATTCTTCATAGAGAACTTTATATATATATATATATATATATATATTCTTCATAGAGAACTTTAATGTCTTTGGTCAGGTTTCAGGTAATTTTGAATGGGAAGGTTTCGTTGCATTATTTCTCCAATTACTTGTTATTTGTACATAGAAGAACTACTTATTTTTCAGATTAATTTTATAATTTGTCACTTTCCTGAAGGCATTAATCATTCCTATTAGTTTTCTGGTGGAATTTTGGGCATCTCTTAGGTAGAATATCGTATCGTCTACAGAAAAGGAAAATTTGATTTCTTCTTTTCTACTGAGTACTCCTTTAACATCCTTTCCTGTCTTATTGCAAGAGTTTCAAGCACTATATTAAAAAGGAGTGTAGATAATGGGCAGTCCTGTCTGATTCCTTATTTTAATGGGAATATTTTCCAGTTTGTTTAGGGGCCCAGTATGCAGCCAATTTTGTAGGAAGTTCCATGGGGTGCAGATTAGAACATGCATTCTCTGCTGCTTGCACAGAATATTGTGTAGGTATCTGTTAGGTCCGTTTGTTGTATGGTATTGTTTAATTCAGACGTCTCTCTGTTTATATTCTGCCCAATTGACCTGTCTAATGGCGAAAGTGGGCATAGAAGACCCCTACTATTAGTGGATTGGGATTAATTTGTAACTTCAAGTCCTGTAGTATTGTTTTATTTTGTTTTGTTTAATTGGGTGCATTATTATTCTTGAGTTTGGTGCTTGTATGTCAAGGATTGCTGTATCTTCTTGGTTAATCATTTCTTTGATCAGAATGAAGTGAACCTCTTTAATCTTTTGATTAGTTTTAGTTTGAATTTCATTTTTTTTTCAGATATTAGATTGGCTAAGAGGAAATGAAAGCTTGTACCTAAGGCATAAGGCTAGAAGAAGAATATAATTTGAAGCAGAGGAGAATATAGTTCCTTGGGTGGGAGGGGAGTTGAAAGGCAAAGGACATGTCAGACTTCCCAGTGAAGAAGCCTGCTCACAGAAATCCAAGGCAGTGTGTGGGAGGAGACATCCGAGGTAGATGGGTGGTCACAGCAATTCAATGGCAATTTGGGAGTAGGAACAGCTCGACTCTACTGGACTGAAAAATTGTGGTGGTCTGAGTATGGGGTTAAGGACACAATGGGTAGGACTGGACTAATTATGTATTATATGTGAAGAAAATTTATTAAAAAATTATTGTATAGTGAAGAAAATTTGAAAGTATAATGCAAGAACATATTTTACTAGATTATTTTTGAGCTGTAGTGTTCTGTTTTTTATATTGTAAGTCTCTTCAAGTCCTCCTTTTTCAAGAACTCCTTCTCTAGACCCTAAGTCAATTCATGGCTCTAATATTTTATGCGTGATATCATTATTTTATGATTGAAAATATTCAATAATTTGTTGATTGATATCTATTCTCACACTTCTTAAGAGAAACCATATTCTATAACACCAACTTATGAGTTTGTTAGACTATAATATATTCTAAATACTTAGATATATCTGGGTGGCCTATGTGAACGATGGCAAATAGATTGCATATGGTTTCCATTTCTACTTTACTGCCACATTTACCTGAAGTGGTGGGTGGAAAGAAATTGGAATGAATTTCAGAATTCATTTAAAGGGTAATGATTGATTTGGTGATTTCTATGAAATGGGACTTTCAACCTAAGTGGGGTGAACTTAGGCATTCTAGTATGTGATACATCATCAGTCATCTCAAATGAAGGCTGTGTAGGTGTGTCTCTCTAGAAAAATGTACTTATGGTATGAAATAATGATATGCATTGCTTTGGAACGTGGATAACAAATAACATTTAGTAGTTTCCCATGTAGGAAGAGCTGGTTAAACTAGCTGATGTGAGACTGCCTCTTTGACCTTTCTAATGAAATTTGCCTGTTGCTGTGATAAAATACTCTGATTAAATCCACTTGAGGGAGATTAGGTTGACTTTGATTCAAAGTTCATGTGTACTGTCCACCACCACAGGGAATTCAAGGCAGCAAGAGCTTGAAGCAGCTGGTCACATCACAACCACAGTCATGTTGCAGCACTATGAATGCAGGTTTCTACTCAGATGCCCTTATTTACTTGGAAAGTCCAGTCTTCCCACTTCAATTAATGTAATTAACATAATCCCCACAGTGATAACCAGAGCTAAATTGATGTTGGTAATCCTGAGGCTTGTCTCCTAGATGATTGTGGACTCTGACAGGTTGTCAGTTAATACTGGCCACCACGAAGACTTTGTCTGTTTGTTCCATCCTGAGAATAGCATTTACTTTAATTATTAAGAGAAATATTTTCTAAGTCACCATACCAGGTAGTGGATTGTGTGTGTGTGTGTGTGTGTGTGTGTGTGTGATTATGAATTTTTATTCATCCCCCTCCTTCATTTCCATCTTCAATCTATCATCACCAACATTTTTCTTTATATCAACTATCTTTGTGTATTTGCTGTCTTTTTTCATCAGAATGTAAGATCCATTAGGACAAAGATCTTTGCTTCTGCTAGATCTATAAGACTTGAAAGATTAACTCTTACATAGAAAGAGAAAAAGAACTATCTGGTCAACTATGAAGTAAAGTTATTTCATTTAAAATTGATAGACATCCTTAGCTATTCAAATAAATGGATCACTTACATTTCACGCTCTATGTATTAGCACTGATTTACCCTTAAAACTTGAAAAAAGGAGTGGGAATTATAAAAGTTTCTAGCATCATACAGAGCCTTTTGTCACTGATGCAGAGTTATGTTAGGAAACTAGATGCTGAAGGTTTAACTAACACTACTAAAGTTAAAAACAAATACTTGTACATATGTTTATATTTTGTTATTTTACAAATATTTGCAATATTACTTAAAAAAACAATAAAACAAAATCTTTTCCATGATATAATTACACAAAACCTCAGGATTAGACATCAAGTCTGATATGATACTTATTGAGACAAGAGAGAGGTAATTCAAGGCAAGTGTAATTTTATGTATATTCTACCTATCCTGATGGCAAGGCCAGGGGAAAAGGTAAAAAAGCTATTGTCCCTTTTACATCAATGAAATGCCCTTTTCTGAAAACATCTTTTGAGGCATAATTGTTATTCATGAAAACTGTCAGTTTTCTGAAGTCTTCCCTGTAAAAGGATGAATGAGTGACAGACAGTGAGCCATTATCTTGACAAGGAACATCTTAGCTTGCAAATACTCAAGTTAAAAGGACATTAAAAAGAAGAGAGGAAGATTACCATCATTTAGTATTCAATGTGACTTATACATACTATGCATCCAAAATATTCTTTTATTTTTGATAGTAAAAGTGTCCTATTCTTGCTCACATTTTGCCAGATTACCCAAATGAATTTAAGGAAAAATGGTGATCATTCAACTGATGATTTAATAGTAATATATTATATTTTAAAACTATAGACTTAATATTAAGGGGATTTTATTTCAATGTTTTGGCATTAAAACTAGTCATTATGGCTTTTGAATATATTGTTTTTATTCCTCCCCAAGCAATCTTTTCTATAAAGTATGTTATCAATGTTAATTAAACAGGGACCATAAAAAGTCCTTAAGTCATTTTCAGAAAATGTCTTCAAAGTCATTTCAGAACATTGCTTAATATATGCTTGTAATTTTAAGAAAATACCATAGTTATTATATGATAAGAACACAGAACAAGTGATTGTACAGAATAGGAGTTGAATGTATGTCACGAGGAAAAGTATGGAGTTTACTGGAAAATATTGGAGAGAATTTCATTAGTAAAATATGAGAGAAGGAGGATTGGACACAGAGCAAAGTTCAAGTGTATGATAGTTCCAGCAGAAATTTCAACTGATCTTGTGAGCAGATGCAGTATGGTAGTAATAAATACACTCCTACAGGAGACAACCTTCTTCAAAGAGAGAGGAGCCAGATGGGAGAGAGAGAAAAGAGAGAGACCAGTAATGGATATATTGGCTTCATATCCTCACAGTTTGTATCCTTGACCTAGTCTTATGTGGGCTCAATCCCAGTTATAAAATACATGCAACATGCTGGATCTCTGCAAACCATTATCTGATCTTGTAACTCAGAAGATCTGAAAAAATAAATTCCAACTCCTGTGGGATGCCTCACACTGGATGGTCACTTGCTGATGTATGGTCAAGAACTTCCTCTGCCAAGACCTGCTCGATGTCAGGCATTATTTTCTGGAGGAGGTTATTCATTCCTTCAAATCCTATGGATTTGTTCAATGGGTATCTAGATGCTTTGCTGTGATTCTGTTGTTGCTCTGTAGTCTGAAAGCTGGATGTCATTATTTCCCACCAACAGTAAAGTTTGTATTACATCATCCTTGAGGTTAACGGAAGCACTTCTTAAATACCTGTCCTGTTTGACTGAAGTGCTTGCTTTTGCTCTGTGGCACATTCAGACTTGGAACTCTTTTCTGTCAGTCAGCAATGGTTGGATTAATAATGATTAGTGGGGTATGCTATCTCTGAAATCAAGTCTAACAGCTACTGGGCTTCATTTTACTACAAAGAGATTATGAGGTGTGCAATTGGCTCTTCACTTTATACATGGGATATATAATACTCTGCTGATTATCCTGCCATTCTTAGAACACTTTCCCTAGAATTTTCACCAATACTGTAATCTTGTAAACATTGTGAGCATCATGGAATGTTTTCTTCTGCCATCTAGAACTAATATTTTATAATATATTTAAGAAGCTAGATGCTTGGTCATCATATAGATTAGCCACACATTATTATGGGAGACAGGTGAGCCAGAATGAGGCACTGTGCAAGTCACAGAGCATCAAAGGATTAACATAACCCTGAAAGTGAAAGTGTATGCGCTTCTGCTTCCCATTGGAAAATGGATGTCTGCTTTTGTTTATCCTGACGGAGATGGAAAAGACAATAACAGATATATACCTGTGGGGGCAAATCTCATTCATACATTCAAAAATTAAATAAACTGATAGACATGGTGGTATATGCCTTTAATCCCAGTACTCAAGAGGCAGAAACAGGTGAATCTCTGTGAGATCAAGGCCATCCTGGTCTACATAGTGAATTCCAGGCCAGGTGGTGCAAAGGTACACCCTGTCTCAAAAAAAAATTACTTAAGTAAACTAATCGGATTTCCTCTTATATAAAATTAAAAATCCTTAAAAGATGTGAGCAATATTGAAAATCTTGTTTTGAAGAATTCAGAGGTTAGAATCAGAAATTCCCAATTTGATTTTCTAGATTTATTTTTATATTGGCTGAGTGACTTTTCAAATTTCTTTAACGAACTGATGTTTTATTATATTATCTTTAAAATAAGGATGATTCTCATGAAAATTAACTATCATACAAAGGTTTCAAACATTAAATTACATAATGAAAGAAAAATATGTTTAACAATAGGCTAAAACTTAATCAGTACCTATCAAAGAGCATAATAGGTAGGATAACTAAAGAAGTGATCATTAATAATCAGAAAATATTGTTATTAATTATAATTATGTATTATATCAACGATATATTATTGTTGTTAATAACAGTGTAATAATTAACTGTTTAGATCACCTCAAAGATTCCTTGTCTTAAGCTACTGTGAACTTAGCCTAAAGATAAATGCTGATTTGGGAATATTCTTCCCATTGTTGAAGTTATATTGACTTAAATTTTCACTCAACTAGAAAAAAATTATATAAGACAAAGACTATGGTTTGAGATTAATTAATGAAGGAGATACTGTTGCTTGGATTATTATTTTGGCTACATTCTTCTATGTAAATAGAAGACTTCTTAACATTTTGAAAAATATCTTTGCATATATGCTATTTACTTCGGTTATCACAAGAATTCTGAAATAGGTAATTCTCCCTCCTACAGTTTTATGAGGGTTATAGAAGTATATGTCTTTTTAGAATCACTGCAAATGGCATTAGAGCACAGACTTCCTTTGGCCTCCCTGCTGTCTTGTCAACACTGTGATGACTGTGTAAAATACTGTGGAGATTTTCAAAGGGGATCTTGAAAGATATGTATTCACTTTGCTGTAGGTGAAATTAAAACTCTCAACTGTCATAGTTATAAAGTTTATTTTAGGTAAT